>CM060920.1:74167500-76667500 GCA_030737875.1 Allium sativum | reverse complement strand
TCCAATACGATATTTGTTGGTCGTAGAATTTGATATTGAATATAAGCCGATATATTTTCTATTTAGAGCCTTGTATTTAATATCAAATGGGATTTGGGTTTGTCGTGAATGGTGTCTTCATTAACACTGTTCTTAAACCCAGTTGAGAAAAGATTAAATCTTTTTATTTAGATTTAACGAAGTATGCCAATTAAATAATATTTAATTGGAATTGAATTTAAATTGATTTTTGGGTTTATCGTGAACGGTGTTTTAAATAACATTTGTTCTTTAACCCGATAATTAATGGAATGTGAATTGGGTTTGTTGTGAACTGTGTTTTAACGACATTCGTTCTTTAACCCGATTTACAGTGAAATGGGATTTGGAATTTACAAATATTTTTGATAAGATTTAAAGGAGATTTTCCAAAGTAAAGTTTTCCAATTTAATAAAATAAATTGGAATGGAATGGAATTCGATTTGGTAATGATCGAAGCGAAGTTCTGTTGAGGAAGACTGTTAATATATATGGAATTTAAAAAGGTTTTGCCGTTATTTCATTTATATTATTTTTCGGATATGGGAGTTCATATCGATTATATATATTGATCTATTTTCTGTGAAGATTCCATTGTTAATGGAGTGTGATTTTGGGTTTATCATGAGTTGTGTTTTAAATGACATTAGTTCTTTAACCCAGTTAAAGATAGGATTTATTTCCTGGATTTGAATAATCATTAAGTAATGATTTTTGGAAATTAAAACTGAATTAGAATTTTAATGAATCTTTAAATAGATTGAAAGGTGAATTAGATAACTAAAATTATCAAATTCAGGAAATGATCGAGAATGGAGTATCGCCAGTTTTGCTCCAAGCGATAGTTAAATCTTTAATTAGATTTGAACGTGAAATGGTAATTGAATTTACCGATAATACCGCGGTGTTAGATATGAAGTATTACAAGTTTTACTTCATGGGATGAATAGGTTGGGGTTGGGAAATTTAACAAATGATTACTTCGGTAAGGTTCGCTAATCCGGACTAGTTTGGATAAACCATAATTTGTTTTGAATTGATATTCAAAAGAAGATTAAAGAATAAATTTAAAGAATTTATCTTTGATAAAATTAATGCGAACCTTTACCAAAATATAAGAATACTTGAATAAAGGAATATTCTGGATTGGAATGAGGCGTATGTTGTGTTTTATAACACTTGTTTATTATTTACGTGGGTTATTCGAAAAGACCGGGTTTATACCCATTCTGAATAACTGATTTGACGATAAGTCGAAGGTGAAGACGGTGATCGAATACCGGAGGTCTTCACATCGTTTGGATAATTACTGATGATCTTGATTGTGTTGTACACCCAAGAGGAGGGAATTAGTTGGTGATCGTCCAGACGTACTTGGAGATCAATGGATATGCGAGGAATAAGGTTCCTCCAGTTTCGTTCAGACCCAGAACGGACTTGTAAATGGATGTGTGTCTGACATTGGATTTTATTCTTTGTTGATTGATTTCTATTAAATATATATCTGTTAGGCGGCGGAAAATTTATTCTCATGCTTAATGCCCTTCTCTGAGACGTACGAGCTCAAAGGTTATATATCGATAGATATCAGTCGCATGGCATGAATTGCCTGTGTGGCATGCTGAGATGCAAATGATCAAAGCTTTTGTTGAAAAGCAAAGTTTTGTGGTTGATGATCAAAGCACGTCTTTAATACAGCGTAGCTTTGTGTAACGTTAATTCGTGAGCCTCACACCCCGTGTGAACTAGAAATGGGAGAGGACCTCAGGGAGGGCATGCGTTTCCTTCTAACTAGGAGTGGTGTTATCATTTTACATGCCCTGGCATTTTACTTATGTGGATGATGGATAGCGAGGCGCCTCGGTTATATCGGTTGATCCGGGACCGATGGAGTCATTTGGCTCATTTACGCTCCATAGGGTGGGGACACGTAGTGTTCAGGCATTTTAATCCACATCGAGTAGACCGGCCCTGACGATCCAAGGGCTCACTTGTGTCTGGGTCCTGAGACATGGGTAGATTGTCTCGAAGCGGTGAGGACGATCCCTTGCCTCGATTCACAGAAGGAAATCCAACTTCCAATACGTGACATTTGCAGTTTTGATTGTAGAGCCTAGTAATGGCGACATGATATATGGTACCCAAGCAATCTATGATTGATACTTATGATTGAAGTTTTTTTATACACTATGCACCTATAATAGTATCAAATGATTTGTTTTAATGTACCAAGCATATTTGGCTATTATAAGGGAAAACCTTATCCCCCGGCTTGCGTTGTATTGTGTGATAGGATCTGGGTCTTATAATAGCTTCATTTTTCCAAAAAACATTGCGCTGTTTTGTTATATGCACTGGTATTCTTGGGAAGAATCCCATTCCGTGTTATACGGCGTGGTCCCTTGATATATATGATTTAAAGTAAAGTTTTAAATAACTGTTTTAGTTCTCACACCAGTCATGTGACTGACCTGGAGTATTGTTTTAACCTAAACTCTGGGGGGCCCCTATTTTCGACACGGGCAGCTAGTAGATTTGGTTTTGCAGATTTATATTCACAGGATCCTAGTTTATAGCTGGAATGATATTCGAAAAGCTATGTATCTGCATATTCTTTTCAGTTGTGTTTTGTATTATTTTTCCGCTACAGTAATGTATTTAAATCTTTGATATTTTTTGATGTATAATATTTATTCATACTCTGTATATTCTTGTATTCTGATGGAATTGTTGTAATTAACCATGAAATGTTCTTCTGTTTGTGTTCTGATTTGTCTTGTCCTCAGTACATCCGGGCTTTCCTTCACGGGGAAGTTCGGGTCGTTTCATTTTGGTATATGAGCTTTGATTTACAAAGCTCGGAGAACAAGACATTTTAGAACCAAACGAAAGAATTCATCAGAGATTGGATTAGTAATATCCAATAAGAATGACTCGTTAGAGATGGGATCAGTAGTATCCTAGAACGAGTGTGAAGAGTATATTTTTAAAATGAAGACGAATTTTGTTTTGAAAATTTAAACTTTATTTAGCGTATTTGAATATATATTTGTATTGAATTTGGACAATCCATTATATAAAGATTTTGCGTATACGTCTGATCCGCGTGCATTCTAAGTTTTAATATACCGGATAGATATAGAATCATACTCTAGTAGCCCGAAGATGATTCTAATGATTGAGTACTCGTCATCAGAATTTATGTTCGAGTGATGAAAGTGGGATTTCTATATATTTCCAATTGACTGGTGTGAGAACCAAAATTAGATAGAGTCTATTGTTGTGAATTGGCATCAAAAATGTGATTTTGACTATATATCAAAATTATGAATTTGAAAAGATAATCAACTAATTGATTACTGATTGTATTGTTTGATTATTGGTTTGATTTATTAAAATTTTGAACCATTTAGGCCAAATTGTACCAAATTTTGAAATGTATTGAAAATTGTTTGGAAATGCATGCATGTACATACATATATGTGAACAGGTCATAGCAGGGAAGCTAAGCAGAGGAATAAAATTGTTTGCCCGACAAATAGGTATATGTTTATTATATTTCTTGGGGTTTTTGATGATTTTATGAGCCGGTTGGCTGTTTCTTTTTCTTTTTGGATTGGAAAGGCCCGTATGGCGATTTCGGGATTTTCCTGGTGCTCCCGTGCAGGGGAGGTTATGGCGAAATTTTTCGAAAATTTAGAGTGTTAGCCAAATTTTTGAAAAATTTGAAAAGTTCTTAGAAACTGAAAAGTTGAAGAACTTAAGACGTAATGAAAGCAATGAAAGTTGAGTTGATTTGTAAAACAACTTTCAGCTTCGTTCCTTTTCAGGGACGAAAAGTTTTAAGTGGTGGAGATTGTAATAATCCAGAAATCAGAACCAATTTAAAATTTTTATTTTGGCAATTTTGATGAATTTTGAATATTTAAAATGATTTATTTTATATATTAACGATGAGAAATTTATTTTTGAATAGAATTAGAATGAATATATTTATTTGAATCGGCATTAGAATATAAATATTTATTTTTAATTATAAAAGGAATTGAAAATGGCGCGCGTAGTTTGAAATTCGATTTCAAATTTCAAATGAACGTACAGGATTCAAAATAAACCGGATTTTAGCGAAACCAAAAATATTAGAATCTATTTGAGAATATCTTTCCAACGAATCTGAAAAATTAAGATTTCGTAGCAGGAATAAAAAGTTATGCCTAGATAAAAATTCAGAATAGTCGCTATGGAAAATATAGCCCTTAAAAATGGAAATTTTGCAAACGATCTCTGTTTTCGACGAAACCACTTTTGTTGGATCTAGGATGTCAAGTTATTGCTAGATTTCAAAATTCATAATTTTCTAAATCAATATGTGAGCGTTGCGAAGTAAAACAGGTTTTAACATTTTAAGTCAATTTCGATCGACAAGAAAATGACCATTTTTCAAACGATCTCAGAATTTGACAAAATTAGTTTTGTTAGGACTGTATCGTCAATACACAGCTAGAAAATATTTTTTGGGAATTTTTAGAGTCTGTATGTGGCCCCGGTAAATTGAAATGCGCGTTAAAATTCAATATATAGATTTATATTTTGATTTTGATGAAAAATGATCGAAACGATCGAATCAGCTTATGATACATATTCCATTGTGTTCGGAATGGGGGTAATTAACTATGGATGATAGGTGGTGGGTCTCGTTTGGAGTTTGAATTTAAAAATTATCTTTTTGAAAATAAAACAAATTAACTAAATAAGCCCCCTCTCCTTCTATCTTCTAAGTCAACCCCCCTCCCCCGTTCAATTTTCTTTCAAATCGAATAAATGAAAAATAAAAAAGGGGGGACAACGCGATCGAAGGAAGCCACCGCGCCTCCTACGTCTGTAACGTCCCGCATTTTTATCAATTTAAATTTGAATCAGTTTAAATATTGAAATGGTAATAAATGGAATTTTATATTAATTAAAACAAAGTTTAAAATGTATAAATATATATAATATAAACGAGCTTGAAATAGTGCGGTAGTTCATTATTTTACAATTTAAACTTCAGTTGAGTGTACATGATCCGTTATAGGCCAGAATTTGCTGAAACAAGAAATATTCCAATCCATTGAACTATAATTTTGTAATGAAAGAGAAAAATCAGAGTTTCAAGATATTAAGAGTTATGGCCAAATCAAATTTTGAAATAGTCGCTGTGAAATCCTTTGTAAACGATAGCGATTTATTTAATAAAATAAATCAATTTTAAATCAATAGAATATCGATTTACCGTGAAAATGAAATATCGGATTTAAAACTTAAAATAATGTATTTTGGAAATTTTATGAATGCAGTTTTGTATATATAGTAATTTATTTGTTATTTTTAGTCGATTTATATTAAATCAAATTAAATGTTAAATCGTCTATTTAATTTAATATCTTCTGTATCTAGCCGAATTGGACTGCGAAACACATTCCAGTGTGTTCAGAATAGGGGTAGAACCATAGGAATGTCGTTCGTTGCGTTCAAATAGGAATTTGATAACATGTGATATTTTAAATGGAGTAAAACCATACCAGTTCAACCAGAAATAAAAATAAAATAAAATAAATAAAAACATAATATAGGGGGCGACCTACATTTCCAAACGCAGGCTATTCTGATCATCTACCTTCGTCTTTTCTTTTCATTTTTTGTATGAATTTATTTCATCTCTCTTAAGCTTTCAGCAAGGGTACACTGAAGCCTACACTACCTCTCAACCTATGTGAAAGACGTTGTATCTATCCTCTGCTCCTTTGCCTATAAATTAAATCCACCGCATCATTACTTCCTCCATCCCAAAACTCACAAATCTATTTCCACTTCTTCTGTCTTCTGTCATTCGCGAAATCCCGTATCTAAGAAAAAAAGAGAGAAAGGAATCGAATCAAATTTAGGCCATGAAATACAGACCGCCGTCTTCCCTAGAGCTCGGCGATGAAGTAGAAGCTTTGACTTTAGTAGAGAAGAGGGGTGCAATACTGGTAATGTTTATTCGACAGTAGGATTAAAATAGGGATCGACTATGTGATAGTTGTTTGGGTTGCGGTACCCGTTGGAGTTCGAACGAAGTTTTGTATGTTGTTTTGTATGGTGCGATGTGTGGGAAGATCGATCCAAGGTATTCGGGATGGGGAAGTGACATGAAAATGAATGCGAATGGGATGATTGGGTGACAAGAGTTCAATAGTAAGCTTTTGGTAGAGTGTCAAGACAAAATGTTGCAAAGATGAACCGCGGGGATTCTGAGAAGTGGAACCTAGCATGTTAGGATAGTGGTAGCTAAAAGCCTGGTAGTAAGATAAAGAGAAAGTCTGATATTGAAATATTTGAGGATTTAACGAGAAAAGTGGTTTTTGCAGTGGTAAATGGGAAGTCGCAGTGATTGCGGCAGGGGATGCGCATCACTATTGAGGCCTTGGGATGATGTACGATAGCAAACAGTTGCTACAGAAGGTAGGAAAGGAGATGGAGTATTGTCTGTAAGATGTGTGAGGAGATATCGATATGGGATGACTATGGTTTTGGCTCGTTGCAGTAATGGATTAGTGATTGCTGATTCATCACAAGGCAAATAAGGTATACGTTTTTAATAAATTTAAATTATATAGAAAATTTATTCATGTAACGTCCTGTATTTTTGGCAGTCAAATATTTTATTTAATTTATTATTTTAAATATTATATTTGGAATATTAATGGATTTTAATATTTAATTCATTATTTAAACGAAGTTTGAACGTTATATATTTATATAATTATAAATCGAGCTCGAAATCGCGCAGCAGTTAATATTGAGTTTTAAACTTCAACCGAGTACACAGAATCCATTTTTTAGTCGGATTTCTGTAAAATAAGAAACGTTGGAAACGTCTTGATTATAACTTTCATATGAAAGAGAAAAATCCAGATTTCGTGTTATAGATTTGTAGTTATGGCCAAATCAAATTTTAAAATAATCTCTATGAAAATCGTCATTAAATTATAGACCTTTAAAATGACCATTTTGCAAATGGTCTTCGATTTCGACGAAACCAGTTTCATTGGGACCATAGCGTTAAATTATTGCATGGTGCTGAATTGCGTGGCAAACCGATGTCGTATGTGGCCACGGTAGCTGTAAACGCCCGTTCATTTTCTATAGCACGTAATTAAATTTAATAAAGGGATATTTGGGGATAACTTGAGCAGACGATCGAATTTGGCCGTGAAACCAGTTCCGTTGAGTTCGTATCGTTAATTAGAATCAGGATAGGTATATAGTTTGTTATTTTTGGAAGCCAGGTAATTTGGTGTTCAAAATGGTATTGCGATGCGTGTGAAAATAGCTTATCAGGGAAACAGTCTCAGAATGCGACGAAACTAGTGCCGTTGGGTTCGTATTGATTAATTATTATAGGATTTTAAAGTTTCAAGTTGATCGGATTTATTCAGTGATCGTGAAAATTTTAAACGCGTGTTTATTTCTGGTTTTATAAAGGAATTTTTTTCAGACGATGTCGGATTTCGACGAAACTTGTCCATTGGGTCCGAAATACTTTTTTACGCTAAGATTAGCCTTTATATCAGAAAACAGAAATTTTATATGGTGGTTTTTAACACGATTTCTCCACGACGAAGTTTCGCACATTATTATATTAATAAAACCATCCCAACTCTTTTACTTTAGCTTAATCTTTTGTTTGCTGTAGTGTTTTAGTTTCTTGCGTCCCAAATTATGTTGTTCCTTGCGCCCAAACAGTTGGAAACTTGCATTACAAAATTTATAGTCGTGATTGCCAATCTACTATAAGCCGTGGCAAACAAGTTTCGTATGCCCAATTTTCTTTCATCACAGTACAACCAGGGCGCACCCTACATTGCTACCTGCCACTCTCTGCTAACCTATACTCTATAATTTGCTTGGTCTCCACGTTGTTGCTTTCTTATATAAACCTGCTCATTTTCTTCTTCATCTCAACAAAGTAAACACCGTGCTTTCATAGCGAAACTAAACCCAAACTTTTCCCTTCAAAAAAAAAGTAAAAAGACAGAACGTTGTAGCAAGCCAGCAATACATGACGAGAAAAAGAAAAGAAAGAGGCTTTTGGGGTCTGGATGTCAAACTGAAGGGAGGCGAGAGAAGGGAGAAAGGACCGGTGTTGTCGGATCTGTTTCCGATGGTCGGTATAAGGCATAGCGGTGAGATGTTCAGGCGATGCATGATGCGAATAACATGCGAGAGTTATTGGTTGCAAAGTAAACAGTGTACTGGGAGCTGAAGCAAATGAAAAAAAAAAAAAAAAAAAGAGCGAATTGGAAAGGCCGAACTCCTGGGCAGTGGCATTGCTGGGTGCAGCGAAGGTAGGGGATGATCATGGGTCGGCTCTGGTAACCTGAGGGTGAGGACAACGGTGTCGAATAGTCGAGGTGGTCTGGTTTAGCTAGTGGTGGCGACAGGGCTGTGGGCCTGTGGCGAACGGAGTTGAGGTCGGACTTTCGGTGGGTGTGCAGTCTGAGAATCACCGGCGTAGGGGAGGAAGGATGAAGTGACGGTGGAAATACACAGAGAATAAGGGAAGGTGGCAATTGAAGGAACGATAGTTGAAGAAGGAAGAAGCATGGAAAAGGAACCATGCATGGAAAACAAATGAGTGTTTAGGGAAGAAATATGGGGAGGGAGAAAGAAGTGTACGTGGGCCATTTTAATTGATGTGGAATTATCGGGCCTTATGTTGAAGTTGATCAAAGCTTTTCCAAGTAGCTATTGAAAGCTATTCACCTAGGGAATGAAGTATCTTTTATGAAGGGTTGCATTGACTTCAAAGTTTTTCTTGGGAATATAAAAAATGGAAGGTCGTGTTAAAACTTTAATAAACTAAAAGGATGTATTGCATTAATTACTAAATTTGACTGTCATGTTGTAAGCCTATATATATGGCTTTCTTTTGTAATGAAAGTATGCAATTCAAGCTCTAAATTTATTGGCTTTCTCTTGTTAAAATCATCATTTGGTATCGGAGCCAGAGGGTATTTTAGGAGCTTGATTGAGTGTTTTTGTGTGAAGATTAAAACACAGTGTGAGACAATGCAAAACAACAACAATAGTGCTGGTGGCAATGGGAATCAAGTTACCCAGTTGCCTATGTTTAAGGGAGTGAATTATCACTTTTGGAGTCTAAAGATGAAAACATTCTTTAGATCACAAGAGTTGTGGAGCATTGTAGAAGATGGGTTCACGGATGATGCACCGGCTGAACCAAGTCAAGATTTGAGAGACAAGAGAAAGAAGGATGCAAGGGCCCTTTATACTATCCAACAATCTTTGGATGATGAGATCTTTCCAAGAATTGCAGCGGCTTCTACTGCAAAAGAAGCTTGGAGTATTCTTAAGCAAGAATACTTGGGAGACAAAAAGGTGATTGCAGTGAGATTGCAATCTCTTAGAAGGGAGTTTGAGACGTCCCAGATGAAAGAAACGGAGACAGTTCAAGAGTACCTGTCAAGAATTTCAAGTAATGTGCAACAGATGAGGTCTTATGGTGAAGAGATCAAATCTCAACAGGTTGTGAGCAAAGTGCTAAGAAGTCTCACAAACAAATTTGATCATGTTGTCACTGCAATTGAAGAGTCCAAAGACATGGAATCATACACGTTTGATGAACTCATGGGCTCACTTCAAGCTCATGAAGAAAGGCTGTAACACCCCGCTTTCGCTAGGGTCACTCGCAAAGGAATGCACTAGCTTTAGAGGGGCATTATTGGTAAACATGCACAGAAATATCACAAGACAGAACATATAAAATAGCGGAAGTAAAATTGAACTTTCATAAACATTAATAATTAAGGTCTAAAGCCTTTTACATCAGAGTACATCAAAACCTGTCTTGCAATAATAAAGAAGCATAAAGACTTTTTCATAAATTATTCCCCAAGAAAAAGCAGTAAAGTAGCCATAGCCAAGAAAAGTCCAAGCCATCCATGATGACCTTCAAGCAGAAGAAGTCCAAACTAAACAACAGTATTTCCTCCCTGTAACCTGGGGGGGGGGGGGGAAACGGAAGAAAAGAGGCGAAACAAAATGGGTCAGTCAAAAAGACTGAGTAAGCCCTATCTACTATTAGTATAAAAACTAGTAAAGTTAACTGCCATGAGAAACTGAGATGAACATAAGCATGATGACAAGATAGATAAGCTAAATCAAAATAACAGGATGAACTACTGAACTCAAGTAAACTAAGGTGTCATGATAAATTACGATGTCAAGATAGAACAAGGCATCACATCGTCAGGTTTCTATCCAGTATAATATCCCAAGGTATCTATCCTGTATAACATCCCCCGGTTTCTATCATGTATATCTCTCCTGGTTCTAACATGTATATTTGCTCTGCACCTCTCGTACTAGTATCCCAACCCGCGTCATGTGTTAACCATGAATGTCCCTTGCCCAACGTCATGTAATGGTCCATGTCAACCTAATATATAGCATATGTAGGTTTTCCCAACTCGTATGTTTCTTTCCATGTATTAGTTCAGTCCCTTGCCGTAGGCCGTACGGGCTTTCCCATGTAAACGTTTTTATCCTTGAAGTTGTTTTGGACTGCAACCCTTGATCTAGTTGTGTTTCCTTACCATGAACTAACGCGCGTCCACTTAGGATTTATGCCACCTAGGACCGCTAGGGATTATGCTTACCTATCTCACGTTTTCGTATTTCGGTTTGGGTTCAACCACCTAGGGATACTAGGGATTACGCTAACCCTCAACCACGCCCTTTTTCCCACGCATTCATCGTCAATCGTTTTTCTATGATTGTATGCACATGTATCACTATGTGCTACCCGAGTCCTGTCACAGGGCTAATCAAGAAGTACAGGACTCGGTCGGGAGCTTTCAATTTATCTGCCGATGCAGATGCTAAGGTCTGCTTTTCTACACGTGGCTATGGTCCCACGAGACCCCTCCCTCAACTAGCGAAAGGCAACACAAGAGAAAATCTTGCATGAGAACTACACTCCGGCCAGCCCACATCCTACGGCCTACCTCACCCATAATTAGATAGCAATTATGGTCTGTTGGGTGTTCCCTGCCTTTCCGTACGTACACGCTTGACTCAAGATGGTAGATGATCGACGAACTTGCTATCTCGGGCACCTTATGTATTCGTCGACTCACTGCTATCCACCCCAGTCTTTAGGTCGCTCGCATAGCAACCAAGGCATATTCTTGGTTCTTCTACCGCAGACCTCGACCTCTCGTGAGCCTAGTATATTGACCTGGCAGCTCACAGAGGGATCCCAAGAATATCCTCACGTTCCCCGAAGCCGCTGCTTCGTTACCCAGTTCGTTGGAGCCTTTATCTAAATCAGATAGCCTGCAACTACACGCATACTTAAACGTTGACCTAACGTATCGGGTTACTAATCTATCTAAGAAATGGTCCAAATTTCCTTGACTAAGAATTATTACTTAGTTTCCCTTAACTAAGGTTTACCACTTAGCCTTATTTCCATAATCCTTGTTAACTATGGTTATTTACCTAATCCTCCGAATTAGGGTTTATCTAATGGGTTAAGTGTCACTTAAGTTCATAACTTAGCCCGTCTACAAACCATGTCAAAATTGGCTAAGTATCCAAGTCCAAGACTTAACCCTACAAACCATGTGTCAAGTTGGCTAAGTATATTAAGCAATCCATAACTTAACCTCGTCTAATTATCATTTTAGATTGGTTAATTATATAAATTAACTTGACCTTGTCAAATTACCGAGTCAAATCGGTCAAGCGTATTCAAGTGATTCGTGACTTAGCCTTATCATGTTTTCACGTTAGATTGGTTAAGTATAGGTCACTTAACCACATCAAACTAACGAGTTGGATTAGTTAAGTGTAAATTAACTTAACCCCGTCCAATTACCATGTTTAGATTAGTTAGGCCTGAGTTGACTTAACCCCATCCATTAACGGTATTAAACGGTTAAGTGTTACTAAGAAAATTTACTTAACCTTATCAAGTTATCGCGTTGGATTGATTAAGTGTTGGTTAACTTAATCCCGTCCCCTCGTCGTATAAAAATGGTCAAGTGTCGTTAGGCAAATCAAGTTACTTAACCTACCCAACCCTGTCATGTTTTGTTAAGTATCATTAGCCTAATCAAATTACTTAACCCATTTGTCCATGTCATATTTGGTTAAGCCTCATTAATCAAATTAACTTAACCCTATTATGTGGCATTAATTATTTAATGCACCCCAACCTCTCACATTAGACTTTGTTGTGGTTACTAGTTAAGCCGGGCGGGTCCGGGTAGATTTACACCACAACTTGGTCTAACCTCGGGTTCAAGCACAACATGACCAACTTCTCACATTGAGTCCTATTGTTTGCAACTACTAGTTAGGCCGGTCGGTTCCGGGTAGTTTTACGTTGCAAACTCAACCCAACCTCGAGTTGGCCACTTTCATGTTTAGTCTAGTGTCATGTTCATAGTCAAGTTTTCAAGCAATTGGGTAGACCTAACTTAATAGGTAAATTCCCAATGGGTAGACCTAACTTAATAGGTAAATTCCCAAGCTTATGTTTTTATGCATACTAACATGTCAACTTCCATGTTACATTTCAAGTTATGTTTTCAAGTATAAACACATGTCATATTTAACGTTACATGTTGTCATGTTTATACCCATTTACCCAAGTCATATTCTTGTCATTATGTTTTCCCATAATGTGAACCCAACGCTTTTTAAACTCGCATGTACGTTCGCAACCACGTAATGGATTAAAAGAAGAGACTTGGCAAAGGCATAACAAAAATGGATATTAAGCCACAAGTTAATCATGGTGGCGAATGAGGCACAAATGTGGTCATTAGCTTGCATGTTACATTCTTAAGCCTCACAAAAACATGCATAAACCCAAACTTGGTACATAAGCGAATCATGGTGACAAAAGACATGGAATGATGACTAGTAACTCGCATATATCATCATATAAGGGTTATGACTTCATATGCAAGTTGACATAATGATTATGAAGGTTTTCATGTTGCATAATGCAACATTTCAACATAAAGGTTGTGGCTTTTAGCTCATAAGATCAAGATAATGACTTCATAAACTTGCATAACATGATAGCATGCATCATTCTCAATGATCAAACCCAAACTTTCAACATGAACTTTTAACTTCATAGTTAATACCTAAGAGTAAGGAAGGGCTTACCTTGCTATGAAGGCCTAAATCGATTAAACCAAAGCTTATGATGAAGTCTATGGATGCCATCACCCAAAAACCCAAAGATGGATGCACCAAATCACTAAAAACACCATCTTTATGAACAAAGATCATAGCTTTTGCCTTGAAATCAACTTGAGAAGCTCTCATACTAACATAGGGACTCTCTAACACTCTCATGATCATGAAACCTTTCATAGAAATGAAGTGGAGGCTAGGATAGTTGAGTGGAGGCCATGAGAGTAGAAATTTTGCCATAGTTTAGTTACATGAGTGAATAATGAGGGTTTAGGATAGGTTAGGGTCTTATTTATAGATTAGGCAAGTGTTTTAGGCCATAGGATTAAACCTAGATTCAATCCAAGCCATCAAAGCATGTCTTGGGGAAGAAGTCAAGTGTAGGAACCATCTAGGGCCTTTAGATTAAAGATGAACCATGAGAACCATCCAAATGCAAAATCTGCATTTGAGCGAATCGGCCCACGGGTTGATAGCCAAACACCCTGGATTAACCCCTAGTCGACCCAGCGGGCTCGGGTCGACCTCAAAAATCGGCCGGTTCGGTTATTCCCCTCTCCCAATTCGCTGTTTTGAGCATTTTTGCATATTTATTTATTAAATTTTCAATTATATATATATATATATATCAATATATATATATTTCTCTGCGCAACCCATTTCACTTAATTAAGTATACTTTAATTTGGGAATTTTTCGTGAAGCTTCGCGAGGCCATATCTTGCTCATACGGACTCCGATTTTCGAAAACTCGGACTCTATTTCGCGTATTTTTCCGAGACGAACGCAATGGCATAGCCCGTTTCCCTTGATTCAGATTTTACAGTTTAATTCTGCCTCCATTTATGTTATAACAGGTTATTGAAAATACGGGTTGTTACATTCTCCCCACCTTTTAGGATTTCGTCCCCGAAATCTCCAAGTTAGGAAGAACATATCCTACCATCCATCATCCATCTACTCAAAACATCATCCACAAGCAACCATTGTCCTTAGATGATTTCTAATGCTGTATGAATATATGCAAAACGTGTGTGTACATGTTCCTTAGCTAATGCTAATGATCAGACCTGAATAATCTTTCTAATGCAAAAATATGTATAGTGCCATGAATCCAACATGGATGCAAATAGTCCTAGTCATATAGATACTATATGCGTGCACAATCATTCATTCATATGCAACAACCGCATGATAATACATTCGATTTCATCCATAAACAAGTATAAATACTCGTGCATATGCAATATGAAGTGTGACCGAGTCAAGCTAGTATCTAATGTGTATTCGCGCATCCACGAGCAACCACTTGCAACCATTTGCAACCATATCAATCATAACATGTTTCAAATACATGTTTACATCCATAGGGTTCTACCTAGGATTCCCTGAAACAGGGTCGAGAAGATAAACAAAACAAACTCCGTACGGGGTTTGTAACAGAGACAGGACCGAGAGGATATCCATAAAAGATAGCCTACAAGCAAGCTCAACAGAAAAAACAGGGATCGAGGATATATTCCCAAAAGAGATATCATGCACGTATTTAGTCTTCAGTCTCCTGAGTCGCATTGCCTTGAGCTTAGTTCCATCGTGCCTTGACCGCCCCTTTTACTTCACGATTTCGCAGCTTCTTATTTCCTGTTTCCATAACATGAGTTGGAACTCATTTCCTCGTCGCCTCTCGTTCCACTTGCACTTATTCTCCTTCTAGAATACTTGGCGCAAACAGGACTGCGTACACATTATTCCATGCGAGCCCTCAAAATTCACTAGTGAATCCTGGACCTTGTACCATAAGGTATTCCACGTAGAAAAACTTTCTTTTGAAAGTAAACAAGTTACCGTTCGCACTTTCTAGGGTAATTCCCATAACCCATACATAATCGAAGTAAACCATCCGTCTTATTAGCGAACACCATTCGATCGGGTTTCTAATTTCCAACAAAGGCATCTAGGGATTTTAAGTAACTAATCATGACAGAACCCAAAAGGTTACGCGATACTTCAAGGGTATTACCAAAGCAAGCCAAGAGTCTAACTACCCTCCTTCTAAAACCGAGAGTGGCACCCCTTACTGGATAACCACTTCATCCCTAGAATCCATCCACAACTTATAAACATAAGCATTATTTCCAAGCTCAACACTTGATATAGACATTCTCAAATCCAAACAAGCCATGAGTAGATGGACCGATCTTCCAATAGGACTTGGGACAAAAACAGGATCCTATACTACGCTAGTACTAAGGTGCAGAGACTCAACTATCGAAGCGGACTTAATAGATGCGGTGATCAAAACAAAGTCCCGACAGGATGATAGAGAAGAAAAGCTAAACCTTTAACAAGATCGTTACCCTCCTTCTGAGGTACCCTAGAAATGAGAGCATACTATTGCCCTCTGAATGATTGTCCCTGTTCCATGATACTTAACTATCCGTCCCGTTTCACCATTCCAAAGGTACTCTCTCGTCATGGGTTTCATTGTTCATCTTTCTCCCTCCTTTTAGGACTCAGCCATACCAACATGTTGCTTATCCCTGAGCTCGTATCCTTTATCCTTGTTCTTACTATCCTTTCATGCATAACTCTGCAACGGTCTCTCGAGAACCACCTCCATCGTACGGGAAACACTTACGCAGCTAGAATGACTAGTCGCAGTCAAAACCACTGTGACTACAGATGGAGGAAAGAAAAGAAAAGGGATTCAATCAAGGAAACAAGGATAATGCTAATGGCCTTTGGGGAATAGCCTTTTTCCTTTTTAAAAGAAAATTTTCTTGAAAAATGCTTCTTTGTAAACGGTTTTTCAAATAATTTTCAGAAGGTCTTTAAAAATTTTGCCCAGTCTAGTAACCTTCTGCTCTGATACCAAATGTAACACCCCGCTTTCGCTAGGGTCACTCGCAAAGGAATGCACTAGCTTTAGAGGGGCATTATTGGTAAACATGCACAGAAATATCACAAGACAGAACATATAAAATAGCGGAAGTAAAATTGAACTTTCATAAACATTAATAATTAAGGTCTAAAGCCTTTTACATCAGAGTACATCAAAACCTGTCTTGCAATAATAAAGAAGCATAAAGACTTTTTCATAAATTATTCCCCAAGAAAAAGCAGTAAAGTAGCCATAGCCAAGAAAAGTCCAAGCCATCCATGATGACCTTCAAGCAGAAGAAGTCCAAACTAAACAACAGTATTTCCTCCCTGTAACCTGGGCGGGGGGGGGGGGGGGGGAAACGGAAGAAAAGAGGCGAAACAAAACGGGTCAGTCAAAAAGACTGAGTAAGCCCTATCTACTATTAGTATAAAAACTAGTAAAGTTAACTGCCATGAGAAACTGAGATGAACATAAGCATGATGACAAGATAGATAAGCTAAATCAAAATAACAGGATGAACTACTGAACTCAAGTAAACTAAGGTGTCATGATAAATTACGATGTCAAGATAGAACAAGGCATCACATCGTCAGGTTTCTATCCAGTATAATATCCCAAGGTATCTATCCTGTATAACATCCCCCGGTTTCTATCATGTATATCTCTCCTGGTTCTAACATGTATATTTGCTCTGCACCTCTCGTACTAGTATCCCAACCCACGTCATGTGTTAACCATGAATGTCCCTTGCCCAACGTCATGTAATGGTCCATGTCAACCTAATATATAGCATATGTAGGTTTTCCCAACTCGTATGTTTCTTTCCATGTATTAGTTCAGTCCCTTGCCGTAGGCCGTACGGGCTTTCCCATGTAAACGTTTTTATCCTTGAAGTTGTTTTGGACTGCAACCCTTGATCTAGTTGTGTTTCCTTACCATGAACTAACGCGCGTCCACTTAGGATTTATGCCACCTAGGACCGCTAGGGATTATGCTTACCTATCTCACGTTTTCGTATTTCGGTTTGGGTTCAACCACCTAGGGATACTAGGGATTACGCTAACCCTCAACCACGCCCTTTTTCCCATGCATTCATCGTCAATCGTTTTTCTATGATTGTATGCACATGTATCACTATGTGCTACCCGAGTCCTGTCACAGGGCTAATCAAGAAGTACAGGACTCGGTCGGGAGCTTTCAATTTATCTGCCGATGCAGATGCTAAGGTCTGCTTTTCTACACGTGGCTATGGTCCCACGAGACCCCTCCCTCAACTAGCGAAAGGCAACACAAGAGAAAATCTTGCATGAGAACTACACTCCGGCCAGCCCACATCCTACGGCCTACCTCACCCATAATTAGATAGCAATTATGGTCTGTTGGGTGTTCCCTGCCTTTCCGTACGTACACGCTTGACTCAAGATGGTAGATGATCGACGAACTTGCTATCTCGGGCACCTTATGTATTCGTCGACTCACTGCTATCCACCCCAGTCTTTAGGTCGCTCGCATAGCAACCAAGGCATATTCTTGGTTCTTCTACCGCAGACCTCGACCTCTCGTGAGCCTAGTATATTGACCTGGCAGCTCACAGAGGGATCCCAAGAATATCCTCACGTTCCCCGAAGCCGCTGCTTCGTTACCCAGTTCGTTGGAGCCTTTATCTAAATCAGATAGCCTGCAACTACACGCATACTTAAACGTTGACCTAACGTATCGGGTTACTAATCTATCTAAGAAATGGTCCAAATTTCCTTGACTAAGAATTATTACTTAGTTTCCCTTAACTAAGGTTTACCACTTAGCCTTATTTCCATAATCCTTGTTAACTATGGTTATTTACCTAATCCTCCGAATTAGGGTTTATCTAATGGGTTAAGTGTCACTTAAGTTCATAACTTAGCCCGTCTACAAACCATGTCAAAATTGGCTAAGTATCCAAGTCCAAGACTTAACCCTACAAACCATGTGTCAAGTTGGCTAAGTATATTAAGCAATCCATAACTTAACCTCGTCTAATTATCATTTTAGATTGGTTAATTATATAAATTAACTTGACCTTGTCAAATTACCGAGTCAAATCGGTCAAGCGTATTCAAGTGATTCGTGACTTAGCCTTATCATGTTTTCACGTTAGATTGGTTAAGTATAGGTCACTTAACCACATCAAACTAACGAGTTGGATTAGTTAAGTGTAAATTAACTTAACCCCGTCCAATTACCATGTTTAGATTAGTTAGGCCTGAGTTGACTTAACCCCATCCATTAACGGTATTAAACGGTTAAGTGTTACTAAGAAAATTTACTTAACCTTATCAAGTTATCGCGTTGGATTGATTAAGTGTTGGTTAACTTAATCCCGTCCCCTCGTCGTATAAAAATGGTCAAGTGTCGTTAGGCAAATCAAGTTACTTAACCTACCCAACCCTGTCATGTTTTGTTAAGTATCATTAGCCTAATCAAATTACTTAACCCATTTGTCCATGTCATATTTGGTTAAGCCTCATTAATCAAATTAACTTAACCCTATTATGTGGCATTAATTATTTAATGCACCCCAACCTCTCACATTAGACTTTGTTGTGGTTACTAGTTAAGCCGGGCGGGTCCGGGTAGATTTACACCACAACTTGGTCTAACCTCGGGTTCAAGCACAACATGACCAACTTCTCACATTGAGTCCTATTGTTTGCAACTACTAGTTAGGCCGGTCGGTTCCGGGTAGTTTTACGTTGCAAACTCAACCCAACCTCGAGTTGGCCACTTTCATGTTTAGTCTAGTGTCATGTTCATAGTCAAGTTTTCAAGCAATTGGGTAGACCTAACTTAATAGGTAAATTCCCAATGGGTAGACCTAACTTAATAGGTAAATTCCCAAGCTTATGTTTTTATGCATACTAACATGTCAACTTCCATGTTACATTTCAAGTTATGTTTTCAAGTATAAACACATGTCATATTTAACGTTACATGTTGTCATGTTTATACCCATTTACCCAAGTCATATTCTTGTCATTATGTTTTCCCATAATGTGAACCCAACGCTTTTTAAACTCGCATGTACGTTCGCAACCACGTAATGGATTAAAAGAAGAGACTTGGCAAAGGCATAACAAAAATGGATATTAAGCCACAAGTTAATCATGGTGGCGAATGAGGCACAAATGTGGTCATTAGCTTGCATGTTACATTCTTAAGCCTCACAAAAACATGCATAAACCCAAACTTGGTACATAAGCGAATCATGGTGACAAAAGACATGGAATGATGACTAGTAACTCGCATATATCATCATATAAGGGTTATGACTTCATATGCAAGTTGACATAATGATTATGAAGGTTTTCATGTTGCATAATGCAACATTTCAACATAAAGGTTGTGGCTTTTAGCTCATAAGATCAAGATAATGACTTCATAAACTTGCATAACATGATAGCATGCATCATTCTCAATGATCAAACCCAAACTTTCAACATGAACTTTTAACTTCATAGTTAATACCTAAGAGTAAGGAAGGGCTTACCTTGCTATGAAGGCCTAAATCGATTAAACCAAAGCTTATGATGAAGTCTATGGATGCCATCACCCAAAAACCCAAAGATGGATGCACCAAATCACTAAAAACACCATCTTTATGAACAAAGATCATAGCTTTTGCCTTGAAATCAACTTGAGAAGCTCTCATACTAACATAGGGACTCTCTAACACTCTCATGATCATGAAACCTTTCATAGAAATGAAGTGGAGGCTAGGATAGTTGAGTGGAGGCCATGAGAGTAGAAATTTTGCCATAGTTTAGTTACATGAGTGAATAATGAGGGTTTAGGATAGGTTAGGGTCTTATTTATAGATTAGGCAAGTGTTTTAGGCCATAGGATTAAACCTAGATTCAATCCAAGCCATCAAAGCATGTCTTGGGGAAGAAGTCAAGTGTAGGAACCATCTAGGCCCTTTAGATTAAAGATGAACCATGAGAACCATCCAAATGCAAAATCTGCATTTGAGCGAATCGGCCCACGGGTTGATAGCCAAACACCCTGGATTAACCCCTAGTCGACCCAGCGGGCTCGGGTCGACCTCAAAAATCGGCCGGTTCGGTTATTCCCCTCTCCCAATTCGCTGTTTTGAGCATTTTTGCATATTTATTTATTAAATTTTCAATTATATATATATATATATATATATATATATATCAATATATATATATTTCTCTGCGCAACCCATTTCACTTAATTAAGTATACTTTAATTTGGGAATTTTTCGTGAAACTTCGCGAGGCCATATCTTGCTCATACGGACTCCGATTTTCGAAAACTCGGACTCTATTTCGCGTATTTTTCCGAGACGAACGCAATGGCATAGCCCGTTTCCCTTGATTCAGATTTTACAGTTTAATTCTGCCTCCATTTATGTTATAACAGGTTATTGAAAATACGGGTTGTTACATTCTCCCCACCTTTTAGGATTTCGTCCCCGAAATCTCCAAGTTAGGAAGAACATATCCTACCATCCATCATCCATCTACTCAAAACATCATCCACAAGCAACCATTGTCCTTAGATGATTTCTAATGCTGTATGAATATATGCAAAACGTGTGTGTACATGTTCCTTAGCTAATGCTAATGATCAGACCTGAATAATCTTTCTAATGCAAAAATATGTATAGTGCCACGAATCCAACATGGATGCAAATAGTCCTAGTCATATAGATACTATATGCGTGCACAATCATTCATTCATATGCAACAACCGCATGATAATACATTCGATTTCATCCATAAACAAGTATAAATACTCGTGCATATGCAATATGAAGTGTGACCGAGTCAAGCTAGTATCTAATGTGTATTCGCGCATCCACGAGCAACCACTTGCAACCATTTGCAACCATATCAATCATAACATGTTTCAAATACATGTTTACATCCATAGGGTTCTACCTAGGATTCCCTGAAACAGGGTCGAGAAGATAAACAAAACAAACTCCGTACGGGGTTTGTAACAGAGACAGGACCGAGAGGATATCCATAAAAGATAGCCTACAAGCAAGCTCAACAGAAAAAACAGGGATCGAGGATATATTCCCAAAAGAGATATCATGCACGTATTTGGTGAAGGAAGAGAAGAACCTTCTAAAAGCAAGGGGCCAATCAGATGTTATTATTGTAACAAACCTGGCCACAAGGAAGCTTTTTGCTGGAAAAAGAATGAAGACAAGGAGAAAGGGAAACAGGAGCAAAAGTCAAATTATGTTGAGCAAGAGAATCTGTTTTTAGCTCAACATAGTTGTGACAATGAAAGCAATTCAGTCTGGTATGTGGACAGTGGATGTTCTAACCACATGACCAATTCAAGAAACTTGTTTCAGAATCTTGATGATAGCAAGAAAAGTATTGTAAGGCTTGGAGATGGAAAGCAATTGACAGTGGAAGGTCTTGGTACAGTTGCTTTTCAAACTGAGCAAGGCAAATCAAAGCTTCTGCACAATGTTCAGTATGTACCAAAACTGGCACACAATGTTTTGAGCGTTGGTCAACTGGTATGTGGCGGCTACAGAGTTGTGTTTGAAGATGGCGTCTGTGTGATCAAGGAGAAGCAAAGCAATAAGGCACTAATGAAGATTGCAATGGGAAAGAACAAAGTCTTTCCTTTAAATCTGTCAAACAATTCAGGACGTGCACTCGTGGTGAAAGGAGATGACAGTGCCAAGCTGTGGCATCTCAGGTATGGACATTTAAATGTTCATAGTTTAAAGCATTTGACTACTAAAGAATTGGTGCTTGGATTGCCCAAAATTGGGAATCTAGAATTTTGCGAAGGATGTGTGAATGGCAAACAGGCTCGTGGATCCTTTCCAAGTGGAAATTCTTGGAGAGCTAGTGAATGTTTGG
This sequence comes from Allium sativum, assembly GCA_030737875.1. Taxonomy (NCBI): domain Eukaryota; kingdom Viridiplantae; phylum Streptophyta; class Magnoliopsida; order Asparagales; family Amaryllidaceae; genus Allium; species Allium sativum. Next base: position 76,645,440 of record CM060920.1, on the reverse strand, counting down.
AACTGTTACATGCCGATTTGTGTGGGCCTATGCAAACTGAATCTTTAGGAGGAAGCAGATACTTTCTATTGATTACAGACGATCACAGCAGGATGTCTTGGGTCTATTTTCAGAAGACCAAGTCAGAATCATTTGAGAACTTCAAGAAATTTAAAGCTCTAGTGGAGAAGCAAAGTGGAAAGCAAGTCAAGGCATTGAGAACAGACAGGGGAGGAGAGTTTGTCTCCAACGAATTTGCGCAGTTCTGTGATGATCATGGCATTAGGAGAGAGCTCACTGCACCTTACACACCAGAGCAGAATGGGGTGGCAGAGAGAAAGAACAGGACTGTGGTAGAGATGGCTAGGAGCATGCTAAAGGCTAAGGGGATGCCTAACACATTCTGGAGTGAAGCTGTTGTAACTGCAGTGTATTTGCTCAACATCTCACCTACTAAAGCTGTCAAGAACTCTACACCTTTTGAGGTATGGAGAAATAAAAAGCCTTCTATAAGTCATCTTAGAATTTTTGGATGTATTGCCTATACATTGATTAATTTGAGAACTAAGCTGGATGATAAGGCAGAGAAGTGCATCTTTGTGGGCTACTCAACGCAATCGAAAGCCTACAGGTTGTATAATCCAGTCAGTGGCAAGATCATCATTGGAAGAAATGTTATCTTTGATGAGGAAGCATGTTGGGAGTGGAATGAACCAAGCAAGAGGAGTGTAGCCTTACATAAGTCAATCACACTTGGAGAATTTGATGAACCAGTTGATGTGCCAACACAGCAATCTCCTCCAACAACACCTCATGGTTCATCAACATCTTCAAGTAGCCAGAGTTCTTCATCAACTCAGTCCTCATCATCAAGTGAATCTCCTCCACGCCGCGTAAGATCACTTGTTGATATCTATGAAAACTGTGATTTTGCACTTGTAGCTACAGAACCTGCAGGGTTTGATGAAGCAGTATGTCAGAATGAGTGGCAAGATGCAATGACAGAGGAGATTAAGTCAATTCAAAAAAATGAAACATGGGAGTTAGTGAGCTTGCCTCAAAACAAGAAGGCAATTGGTCTAAAATGGGTGTACAAGACTAAATATAATGCAGATGGAAGCATCTCAAAGCACAAAGCACGGCTTGTGGCAAAAGGCTATGCACAACATGAGGGTATAGACTATGAGGAAACATTCTCACCCGTTGCACGCTTTGAAACAGTGAGAATTGTTTTAGCATTGGCTGCACAATGGAAATTGCAGGTTTTTCAGCTTGATGTGAAGTCAGCATTCCTCAATGGAGAATTGCAGGAAGAAGTCTTTGTGGAACAACCACAGGGATTTGTGAAGAAGGGAGAAGAAGAGAAGGTGTTCAAGCTGAAGAAAGCTCTTTATGGCCTAAAACAGGCACCAAGAGCCTGGTATAGCAGGATTGACTCATTTTTCATTTCAACGGGCTTCAAAAGAAGTGAAAATGAGCCAACAATCTATGTGAAAAGGCAAGGTATGGTTGAGTTTATCATAGTTTGTCTCTATGTTGATGACATAATCTATTTCAGTTCTTCAGAAAGCATGCTAAGTAAGTTCAAAGCCTCAATGTTGTCTGAATTTGAGATGACTGATCTTGGAACATTGAAATACTTCCTTGGTTTGGAAGTAAGACAAACAAAAGATGGTATTTTTCTATGTCAAAGAAAGTATGCAGCAGATTTGCTTAAAAGATTTCACATGGAGAAATCTGAAGTTGCAAAGACTCCTATGAATGCTAATGAGAAGTTGCAGAAAGTAGATGGCAGTGAGAATGCAGATGAAAGGATTTTTAGAAGTATTGTGGGAGGTTTGAACTATCTCACACACACTAGACCTGATATTGCCTATTCAGTTAGTGTTGTGTCGAGATATATGAACAATCCAACCAAGCAACACCTGGGAGCTGCAAAAAGAATTCTGAAGTACGTTGCAGGCTCTTTGGATTATGGCATTTGGTATGAAAGTGTGAAGGAGTTCAAGTTGAAAGGATATACAGATAGTGATTGGGCTGGCTGCATTGATGATAGAAAGAGCATGTCAGGATCTGTATTTGATCTTGATTCTGGAGCTGTGACATGGAGTGCAAAGAAGCAAGATACTGTGGCTCTGTCTTCATCAGAAGCTGAATATATTGCTGTGGGAGCTGCAGCAAAGCAAGCTTTGTGGCTAAAGAAGCTGTTGAAAGACTTGTGCTGTGAGCAACAAGAGGCATTGGAAATTTGGTGTGACAACAAGTCCACTATAGCTATGACAAAGAATCCTGCATTTCATGCAAGGACTAAGCACATTGATGTGCAATACCACTTCATCAGGAATTTGGTAGCTGAAAAGAAGGTTGTCCTGCATTTCTGTGGAACAAATTGTCAAAATGCAGATTTATTCACTAAGGCTCTGAATCAAGTCAAGCCTGAACACTTTATGAAGGAAATTGGCATGTGCAAGCTTGGATCAAGGGGAGGTGTTGAAGTTGATCAAAGCTTTTCCAAGTAGCTATTGAAAGCTATTCACCTAGGGAATGAAGTATCTTTTATGAAGGGTTGCATTGACTTCAAAGTTTTTCTTGGGAATATAAAAAATGGAAGGTCGTGTTAAAACTTTAATAAACTAAAAGGATGTATTGCATTAATTACTAAATTTGACTGTCATGTTGTAAGCCTATATATATGGCTTTCTTTTGTAATGAAAGTATGCAATTCAAGCTCTAAATTTATTGGCTTTCTCTTGTTAAAATCATCACCTTAGGCCTTCGAAATTCACAGAAAAAATGAAAAAAAATGAAAAAAAAGAAAGAGGATGTAAAAAACGAACTGGAAGTGGGAGGACTGGGAAGAAGAGTGTAAAGGAAGTGGAACAGGAAGGTGGGGAAGTATGTTTTGCGGATGGTTTTATTTTGGAAGGGAAGGAACGCAACGGGTGGTGGGCTAAAGGTCCTTAATTGGGCTAGGCTTTTGAAATTGAAAAATACAAATATATTAAAGGGGAAATGGGCTTGTTGCAGTCGATTTGGGCTATTTGGATGGGAAAGCAGCATATGAAGCGAATGAGCAAATATTGGAATGCCAGACAAAAAGATAAAGATGCCTGGTGAGTGCATAACGTGTAAGTTGTAACTATCATTAATTTTTAATTAAAATTTAGGCAAATATAGAAATCGAAACTTGGAACGTATAATGTTACCACTATAGTTGCATGCATGTTGCATGCAAACAAACGCACTTAAATGATCAGCATAGTCATAGTTAAGATTAACCCAACGATCGGTGCATAAGAGCTTGTGCAAAAAAAAAATTTAAATTAAGTCAAACTATAATTAGCAAAGTTAATTATTTAATTTAAAATCGTAAATTTATATTATTTATTACTTGCTCGAACGTAAACAGAATTGGACAAGATTGGAGACGTTAAAATCATATCGATGGACGTAACCTTATAGAGCTGGATTGGATGGTGTTGAGAGAAATTGGAACGCATCGTTTTAATGCAGAATGGAACACAAGGTGAGTTAAACCCACTGAGTTCTCCCCTCTTATATTTTATATAAGTCGGGTTTTATAACTGTGTGCTGTGCTTGTTTGTTTGCTTGTTCGCTATTGATTTTATATTCATGTATGGACTGAACAGTAAAATTAAACGTTCGTTTAATTGAATTGAAAACAAATCGTTATTTTTAACGATTAAATCCAATTGAGGTAACTTGCCTCAATGGTTACGTTTATAACACTATAAACGTTATAAATAAATAATTTAATGCTTGCATTTCTGTTATTAGCGCAGTATAGACTGTTACACTTATTATCGACCGTCATTATTAAACTGTTCATGTCATAGAAACCAAATAATGATTGGCCATTTTGAACAGAATAACGTTATCAATATGATTATATTGTTTGTTATGTAATGTGAAATTGGTTTATATTTCACGTTTGGTACTATACTAACCAATTGCCTCTTTAGTACCGTCAATTAAAAGAAATGATTTTCCGAAATCAATATTAAATGGATTTCGAGCGGTTTCAAAGTTATAAATATATTTTTATATGGTTTTAAAATGCGACTCTTATGGCAAAGATGATAGTCAAGGCTAAATTTACAAATTTATTACTAACAAAAATGTAAGATATTATCAAATAAATATTTAAACAATATAAATTTATTGAATTGGCTATTTAAATGTTGAAATGATTTTGTAAAAGCCTTATCGGTCGGAAGGGAAGTTTAAGTGTAGTTCAAAATAGGATCATTGGATCGTGAATACACGAGAATGTGTAAAAGGGTTCAAAGAAAAATGTTTTGTAAAAAATGATCGTTTTTAACAATTTCAAATTTTATGAAATGTGATTAAATAACATTCGGTGAATAAGATTAACAAATCGATGGTTGTGGAAATGAGTATTTATGTGGAAATGGAATTCAGTTTTTGAATGAAGTCGGATTTAAAAATATGAATATGGATTTTTAAATGGAATTGAATTTATAAATGAGATTTGGATTTACAAAGGTGATTTGAATTTATAAATGGGGGATGAGTTTATAAACGGGACCAGGGTTGAGAATATAAGCTAAGTTAAAGATCTGGAAAACAACAACGAATATTTAGTTGTCGATAATGAATGGCAAATGAGATTTTAAATAAAGTTAAAGACATGACAATGAAAAAAAATGTTAAGTTGTCGTAGACAAATTTACCAAAGATTTTGTACATGGAAATTTTAAAGTTTTAGAAATGGAATCAAATTGGTAAATAAAGTTAGTGGCTTGTAAATATGTTTTGTAACGTTTGTTACAAAGGACATGAACTATTTTTAGACATAGGATTCTATAAAAGATTATTCTATGTTTTAGACAACGAATAAGTTGTCAGATATGATTTAAAGAGAATGTGATAAATGAAAGTAAAATGGTTTTGAAATGAAATAAGTAACGGTTGTTATAGATTATAAGTTGAATTGTTTTGATTAATATTATTATAAGAATTTGGAAAGATACTAATATAATAATTAATATAAGATTTACAAAGGTTTTGTTTATGTGATTTTAAACAAATGAATTTGAGTTGTCGAAATGATTTGTAATATAAGAATAAAGAGATACCAAGGAATCATCATAAAGATTCTTTTTTAAATAAAATCAAAGCTCGTATATAATAGTGAAAAGGATTTTATTTACATCGAATAGGAAGAGAGTAATAATATCTTAATTAATGATTAATTAAGTAAACGTTGTCGAGATTTAAATCGGGTTTTCAAAGGACCGTGTGGTTAATGAACTTCTATTTATTCTGAAGATATGAATGTTGTTGGTCAAGGTCTAAGAGGTAAATAAAATACCCCAACTTGAACGACTACATGATTATCCAAGAATAGTATTGGTTTATAAACGAGAGTAGTTAAGTTATGATCTTCATAAGTGATGTTATAAACTATTCCAAAAAGTTCATAAATTTGGAGAATGTTCTTATTTATAATAAGAAATAAAAGTGGTGTTCCAACTATTGGAAAATTTTAAAGAGTATAATTAACAGACGATTCGTTAAAGAGGCTAAATGATACTGAGTATTGGATCAGTGAATCCATTTTCTTTTATGGATGAATGTTTGTTTATTTGATAGTTAAATAACCGACTATCAAATTTGCCCATACAATTGTTGGTACAGAAAGACCGGGACCGAATTTATATTCGAAAACCATTCCGTCCAGCAAATACGAATACTTAGAAGATGTTGATTTTTCGAGGCCGAAAATCCTCGGGTCGTTACAATTCATTAGCCGATAATTTAAAATAAATAAAAATTTAATCGTTAAATTAAATTATCGTAGGTGATAAATTCAATTAAGACAAGTCGAGTAGACGTATAGCCACGAGGTATGGAACTAAACATGATATTCAGCACGACAAACCGAGGTGAGTTAAACTCACTCGGTAAATTATTGGCAACTATTTTTAATAGTTCAAATTTATTTATTGCTTGCTGGCTGCTAAATTGATTGATATAAAGTGCTAATAGTATATATTATTGGTGATTGGTTATTCCCGCAGTACCATTAGCGGATGCCCGTAGTACCATTAGCGGATGATTTCCCTATGCGCCCCACAATATATATAGTGGATGACCTTCTATACCACGATATCCTGCCTCAAAGTAGGGTGGGTATTATTATTGTCGACTAACATCTGTGGATGCAGGAAAAACAGGTTGGAGGGATCCAATTTGATTCCTCAACATTTATTTATCTGTTTCCGTATATATGCTATTATGATTGATCACTCGTGATAGTGTATGACATGTTTGGGTGTGTGATAACATTTGACCTTGATTTTTGATATTCTTGAGTGTCAAAATAATATATGGATTTTAAAACAGAATTTAAATATAATAAGAATTTTAAAGGGAAATATTTATTTCCAAATAAAATGGTTAATTAGATTCCAAATTAAATAAGATTTAATATTAAATACTTGTTCAACAAATATCGTAAAGAGGTAATTTTATAAGCGACATTTAAGAAGTGAACATTATATTGAAAGTTTTAAGAAAATGTAAATTGTGTGGAATTTAGGAAAGAGAAATAAACCATTGTTTTTAAAATAGATTGTAATTATTCCAATTTGGAAAGGAAGATATAAAGAAAAGTTTATAACAAATAAAAGCTATAAAGGAAAGTAGAATTTAAACTTAGAAGTTGGAAGTATGAATTATTTAGTCAAACATGAACTGGTATTAAGGGATATTATTCACAGTTAAGATGAATGAGGAATAAGGTAAATAATTTACAAATGAGAATACGTAGAAGGAAGGTGTAGCGACCCAGCGGATTTTCGACCTCGAAAATCGACATAAAATCACCATGTCGACTATTCAAGTATTGAAAATACTGGATTGTCATGAGAAAGAAATTAGAGGGTGAGAATAGAAAGAAAGAAATATTAGAATAGAAGAAAGAAGAAGAACGCCACATCAGAATCTCACAGCGGAACGAATAAAATATAATATCAAATCTCTTTATACAAAATAACTATATATACATACCAATCATCAGAGTACAACATATAACTGCACAGCGGAAATAACTTTATATAACTAGCGGTGAAGTCTCCTGCTTCCAGCTCCTGAAACTCCAAGCGAACCTAACCTGGAAATACACTCGGTCTGACCCGAGCACATTTGAAGCAAAGCAAAATACACCGGGTCAGTTTAGAATACTACCAGTGATAAATTCACTGAACACACACTTGTTTAACTTTGGAAAATCCTTTTTGAAATGAAAGGATAATAGTAAGACTAGCCCACACATAAATGTGGACGGTTTTTACCTTACTATAACCCAAAACGTTTTTGAAATCATAACTTGCTCTGATATTATCATAATATCTAAATACGAATAATAACAATCTAAAGGAACGCTTGCATCTCACGCTCCCCATATATAGTGTACAATCAAAAACCGCGGGCGCTTGTTGGATATTGGATTCCAACTTGACAAGTTATGGGACCACCTTCCGACTGTGTATCTCTAGAGGCGAATACACTGGGTTCAACAAGAACGTCTTGCAACCCGGCCCTCACATGACCGACCACTCATTTCGCTTGAGTGTATCGAATGTATATCACCGACGGTTGGGATCAGCAACCGTTTCCCGAAATGGGACAGCATCGAAATATAGATTAAAGAAGCAAATAGATTTTCTCTAGATAGGTGATCATAAATCCTAATGGGCGCGACCCACATAGCCATGTTGCCTGCCCGATTTTTGTCATTTCCCGGTTGATGAGACTTAAGGCCAGAACTTAACTTTGAAACATCTGGTCATCATTCACTTTGAATGCCACATCGTCAGATTCGCCAGATCACACTGATTGACGTCCACAAAAATAATCTAGTTTATTTGGCTAGAGAATAACCATATCTCCGCCATCAACTATGGTACGTTTGGAGAAATCAACGCATGTAATTCCTTTGGAAATACTCTGTCAGACATTCGTCCATACAAGCCATCCAGGAACAGGATGAACCGAAGGCACTCTCCTACCGCATCCTTATAGGAATCACCCCAAGGATCAGTAGCGAGTAGTCCTTCCAAACCGCAAAATCTCAACCACGACCGAATCACGTCAGAATATTTCTGCGTTGAGTGGAAGGATTACTTGACGAATATTCTCTGCGTTGCAACACAGAGAATATTCGTCAAGTAATCCTTCCACTTATGAAGATCTACGGCCTTCACTTGCTTCGTCTTCAATCGACGTCTTCATGTATTTGCTGGTCGGAATGGTTTTCGAATATAATTTCGATCCTGGTCTTTCCGTACCAACAATCGTATTGGTCTGGTTTGATAGTCAGTGTTTTAACTATCAAATAAAAATAGTGTGAATACAATGAGTTCACTGAGTCGGTACTTGGCATGACTTGGCCTTTTTGAAATATATTTAACAAAATGGTTAATCACTTTCTTATTCTTTAATATATTTAAACCTTACATTGATTATTAATTATAACAAAAACTATTTTAAATACTTCCGAGCGTATATAAGTATATACCCCGCTTTCCATTCCTTTGGAAATATCGATATATTTCTTTAAACCCTTTTCCCTTTTTCTTTCTTATTTAGTATCTCGATATATATATATATATATATATATATATATATATATACTTAATGATATAAGCCAAATTTGCTCTGATTAAATCTGACTGATTTACTTTGATCGATTAACTATAACTTGACTAACTCGACTTATTTAACTCAACTTGACTTGATTACTCCTATCGACTAACTAATATTCAACTTACTCCATTCGCTTGACTCTTGAACGCAGCGATCAAAATGGTTACGCCTGATTCCCTCAGGAAACATCCGACCGCCGTAGGCTATCTGCAGCCCTGCGAATTATGCTAGCAGTCGTATGCAATGGCAACTCTTCCTGAATAACTATGTTTGACTAACTCTATTTCAAATACTATATTTGATCAACTCTAATTGAATAACAAATGTTCAATATAATTTGAAATCAATATTCTTATTTCTTTTCAACTAATATTGCAATATTATTTAATTTCCCAAGACCCTGCATTAGAGTTCGATATTCTTCGTATAGAGTATAACCAATTTCAACACCTTTACTCACTCCAAACTAATACCATTCCTCGATAATAGTGAAGCCAATCAAGTTGGGGTATTTTAGTTACCTCTCAGACCTTGATCGACCCGTTCTTACCTCAGAATAATATTAGTTTAACCACTAACATCAAAATCTCATTTTTCCTCTGATTTCAAATCGGGTTTTATAAAACCGTTCCTTATATTTGAAATCTTCGCTCAAAATCCTTTTACTTAATTCTTTGATTAAGTAGATATCCACTAAAACAGCATCTTTAACTTAAATCATCATTTCGCTTATAATATCTTAATTTAGAATCAAAATCGCCAATAAAACTCTTATCGCCTTTTATATTTAACTTTATCGCTACTTAACCCTTCCTTAGTTTAATTCCAACTAAAGCCATCAATTTAATTATAAACAAATGGTAAATTTTACTATACTAAAGATAGGTAACTTCTGCCATTAACTAAAGATAGTATAATCATCGTTTTGAAAAGCTTATTAAAAGAAATCAACTTCATTAACGTAATCCAATAATTTTCTTAATTTATAGTTAATCGAAGATTAAGTTATGTTAATACTTTTCAATTCATTTAACGAATATTCAAATTAATTCCATTATTTATTTTAGTTAAAAACGGTTGATTCCACCAACCGTACACACCAGTCAACTATTAACTGATTTCTCATTTGTCATTTCCCGTTTAAATTAATTAAATAATTTAATTAATTTAAAATTTACTTATTTAATTGTTATAAACACAATTATTCCCTTTTACCAACCCGTAGGTAATTTCTTTGCCTTTCTAGCTTTCAAATCCTGTATAAACCACTTATATAATTTCTTACATAAATTTGATTTAAAACATATATTTGTAAATTTCAAAATCTAAATATTTACACAAAATAATTGAAGAACTTTAATTTAGTTACAAAAGAACTTATAATTTCAACTGCGTCAATTCACCGAATGATCAACTGACGTCAAAAACAACACATTTTAGGCCATTCACTGCCAATTACCCAATCAACACTGTCGGTTGATTTTAAACACAACACAGGTGAATAATTATTCAACCATCAACATACAGACAAGTTTTGGTGTCAGTCGGAGTGAACAATTCATATATATGCACAACAAACAAAAATACAGTTTATTTGAGGAATCCGGTCGGATCCCTCCAACCTGTCCTTCTCTGCATCACAGATATCAGTTGATAAAAATTTACGAATTAAATAAATGACGAAATATAAATAACTGCAACCAATCAACAATAACAATCAATTCGCATCCATCGCATCCAATCAACCAAATTATACTGTTAATGGTGAATTATATTTTTCTATGGATCTACCACATCATAGGATTCCAGAAGGTGTGAGAATTAACTGGCCAGTGTTTATTCTGGTTGACGCGTTTGTTGCATTTATTCTTGAACGTACGTTCAAAATTAGGTGAAATTTCAATGGTGTCAGATCAGTGCCTAGTCAGTGCCATTGTCTAGTGATTGACATAGAAATGTGTTTATTTTATGCTCTTATATCTTATCTTTTGTATATAAATAAATATTACTTGGGTATTGTTTTGTTACTTTTACAGATATTCCAACCCAGCCCGCATGCAACCAGAAATGTAGAAAAATAGAGTTCAATTTGTTGTGTATTTGAATTTTGAAGAATTGTAGATGAAGATATCACATCTAGTTGCTGTTGGACAAGAAAAGGATTGATAACAAGGCTTTGCACATCACAAATCAATGAAGAAGTGTCAAGGAAGCAAGAGGAAAAGAGAAAAGGCCCAAATTTGCTTTATTTATCTAAGGCCCATTTATGTTTCTCATTGTAAACTAATTAGTGATGTAATGACCAGGCCCAGTTGTCATTAGGGTTAGGGTTAGGGTTTGGCTATCTACCCTATATATACCCTTGTAATGACATTGTAGCCACCATCCTATGATATATCTCATTCTGTTCTCCTCTTCATTAATAAAACTCAATTTTCTTTTTATTTTATGCAATTCTCTATTTCTTAGCAATTAATGTTGTCTACACGATTAGATTCGGTAGAACACTATTTGTATTTTGCATTTCTTCTCATTAGTGATTGACCGTCTGATTAGATTCAGCGGTAATCCAAATTTTTATTTTCTGTTCGTTTAATTCTGTTCTGCAATTTTATTTCCATTGTTCTATTTTATCTTTAATCGTTGAATTTATTACGGATCCGATTAGATTCAAATTTGCAGTAAATTTAATTGCATCTTTCAATTGTAGTTTCACTTTTTATTTTGTTTTGCAAAATCAACCTCCAGTTTTGTCTAACTCGCCCAAGAGATTAGATAAATAATTTGATTTAATTCACCTCCCTGTATTTGACCTATATGCTACACACCTGTATGCTTGCAGAATTTATTACAAATGTCGCGCTTTTCTAATTCATAGACTAGCGACGATCAAGTTTTTGGCGCCGTTGCCGGGGAGGTAACGGTTAAATTTTGTTATTTGTTTAATTTTTGATTCGTGTTAGTTTTATTTTATTGTATTTCTTTTGTTTTCTTGTATATTTAGAAAAAAAATTCTTGATTGATTTGATTTGGCATTATTTAATGATGCTACGATCTTCATAACAAGAAAAAAAAAAGTTGCCACAAATTCCACCAATTTGTTTGCATTGTTCCACATCCTTTCCAATTTCATTTCTCTCTTCCTTCTTTTACAACAAAAAAAACAAAAAAAAACACAAAAACAAAAATTTTCAATTTTCCTTTTATTTCCTTTGCCGAAGTCCTGCCTGTTTCAAAATTCTCCACCCACCATCTTTTAGAACATCATCTCCACGTTGCAACCCAAATTTCAGATCACTGCTTCCACCAATTTGCTCTCAACAACTTCTCTCGTCATGTCACTCCTACAATAACCAACAACCCCATCTCCCCATGAACAACTCACTCAAACCACCCTTTTGTCAGTAATCACCCTCACGAACCACACTCCCCTCCACGGTCAGCCATTTCCATTCAACAAATAAACAAACCAACATCACAATCCTTGACCCCCTTCTCCAAACTAAAACCAGATCCATCCACTTCTAAATCACCACACAGCAAGCCGATTGCCAAATCGCTCAGACCCCTCTTTCAATTCACCTTTCATCGCAAACTTCATCTCCCACAAAACCATCGCCAGTCCACGCCTACTCCGAAACTTTCATCTCACCCTCACGCCAAACACCGAAGCCTCTTCAATCCCAAAAACCATCAACAACCGAACCACAATTTCAACCCCCCTCTGGCTGATACCCCACGCAAAAAAAAAAAAAATCTTACTCCACCGCCATACATCACCTTCGCACCCCCCATACTGCCATCGTCCATAACACAACCCATACTGCCATCAACTCCCATCATACCGTACCCAAGCCTCTCATCATCAACGCCCAAGCCCGATCCAAAATTTTGAACCTTCAATTTGTTTCAATCGATGATAGGGAAAGAAATTAAAAAAAAAAAATAGAAAAAAATCGCCGGATTTTGTTTCTGAAACCGACGAAGACGTCGACTCCTTTTTGGGGGTATTTGGATTTTTTTTTTTTTTTCAGAAAGGAGGGCGCAATTTATTACCTTGCCAATAGGGGGCTTGACTTGATTTCCGGGGTTGACTATTTCTTTTCAGATTAGTTTGGGCGTGGTTTGTGTTGTGGGTGAAGCTCCAGCTAGTTATTTGTTTTCTTTGTTTTGTTTTAGTTGTTTTTGTTTCCATTTTTTTTTAGCTTAGTTTTTTCTCCTTTGTTTTTAGCTCAGTTTCTTTTTCTTTGTTTTTTTTTCTTTTTTATTTTTAATCTAGTTTTCTTCTTTTAAAAAAAAAAGGAGAATTTTTCAAAAACAGGTACAGCTGAAATTTTTAGAAGGGGACAACAACAGAAAGCAGCGGACGATTCAGATGGGTTGGAGCGGTTGCACACCAAGTGGGGTGTGAACGCGCTAGCGCTACCCAATTTCACTGGAGGACTGCCGATCAAGGTGAGAAATTTTTAAAACTCTACATGTGCTCTGCTGCAAAAGAAAAAAAATAAAAATATAGACAATTGTTGTAAAAAATTTCTGCAGGGGCAGCGGCTTTGAATGTACAATTTTTAATTTTTGCAATTATCTGTGTGATTTCTGTTTTTTTTTTATTCATTCTGTTAAGGGCAATACCCCAATTCACATAAGGTGAGGGATTTCATCACCCTTTCCTTAGCCCACAAATTGCATTTCATCGTAGAATCAGACTAATAATAACGGTTAGACATTGGACTTAAGGGAGTCACGGGCTCATCTAGGGCTTAATTATATTGTGATAGTTGATTCATTTGGAACGAATTATTTCTTGGTGTCTAGACTACGGCAGAGAAATAACCGTTTATAAATATTACGGTGATTCGTAAATATTATATCGGTTGTTACTCTGAAGGTACTTAAACCTTCGGCTGCATTGCTAGGGTGATTCCTGGTGCACCGATAACTCCTGTCCGTTAACTGGCTGAGAAATCTTTTGATCTAAGTAATCAAACGCATCACTTTATAATTTTGGGTTAAGAGCCAATAAGGACAGAAAACTTCATTGTAGCTAATTTCTGTGCTTGCATTTAACAACAATGAGTGAAAAAAGTGTTAGCCAACAAAATTCTCCTAGGGGTTCTCGAATCAACCAAAATTTTCCAACCGAATTGGATCAAAATCGAGTGAATCAAAATTTTCCAAACTTTGGGTATCAAAATCAAATGAATCAAAATTTTCAAAATCTCAATATCCAAATGGATAGACCCTTGTCTCTTCGTGATTGATGTTATCCAACTAGGACCGTTCAACCTTCTGTCATTGTGTTCCCGCCAGCTGAAGGGAACAATTTTGAGCTAAAACATTCTTTTATCCAAGGGGTACCAAAATTTACTGGATCTGAAAATGCTTATGAATTTCTGAGTGAATTTGAATTGTATGCTTCCACAACAAAAATCCAACAATTGTCTAACGAATCGATCAAGCTAAGGCTAATTCCATTTGCACTACTTGAAAGCGCTAAAAGATGGCTAAATTCTCTTCCATGACATTCCATAAGAAGTTGGGATGAATTTGTCACTGCATTCTTGAAAAAGTTTTTCCCTTTCCATAAAACTCTAAAAATCCGAACCGAGATAAATCAATTTTGTCAAAATGAGGGGGAAACTTTTTCAAAATACTTTGAGAGATTCAACCAGTTATTATATAGTTACCCTCATCATGGAATTCTAAAAGATCACTTATGTCAAATTGCATATGAAGGGTTAAACTATCAGACTAGAACTCAACTAGAATCAATGTGTGGAGGAGATTTTATGTCTAAGACAGCCGATGAAGCTTGGCAATTCTTGGAAGATTATTCTGAAAAGGACATGCAGTGGGAATCGATTCGTGTTCCCATTCGTACTTCTACTAGAGGGGTGCATGTCGTGGACCCAAGTCAAATTCCTTTAGAAAATCAAACTCCTCAAATCGGAGAAGGGTTACCACACTTTTACTCTCAGGACCAAGCCAATGCTATAGCTCAAAATAATCCTTACTCATCCACGTACAACCCTGGTTGGAGGAACCACCCAAACTTTTCTTGGTCAAACCCCAATAATTCGGCTAACCCATCTCACGTACAACCCTTTATTCCCAATCCGAATTACCAAGGTCCACCCCCCAATTCTCAAACCTCTCAAGCTACACCTCAATCCAAACAACCTTATAGGCACCCCAATTTTCAATCATCAAACCAATCATCTCAATCTTCTCAACCATCACAAGATATTGGGCGTCTAGAAAAACAGATGAACTCTTACGAAGCTAAAATAAACTCGCAAGACGCTAAAATGGACCAAATGTTTAATATGATGAAGGAATTTATGAAAACTCATGAGAAGGGAAAATTGCCGAGTCAACCTGAGGTGAATCCAAAATATAACTCTCGTGCTGTAAATTCTTGTGAGGACGAAAATCAAAATCCAGTCAATGCTATTACAACCCTTCGATCTGGAAAGATGGTTGAAAATAACATGGGCGACCCTGACGAACCTTCTAACTCGACCCCAATCCCCAATCTTGATGACCACCCATTGGCTTCGAATACCAATTCTTCTAAACCTCAACTTCCCTTAAATGTTGGCAATCCCAACAGTTCTTCTCCCAGTGTCGGCAAACCTGACCCACCTTTGAAAATCAATGTTGGCAATCCTAACATTTCATCTTCTACACCCCTACCACCTTCTTCTTCGAATGATGAAACTCATCCCAGAATCGAAAAACCAGTAGCTCCTTTTCCTCATAGACTCAATAATAAGAAGAAAGCGGCAAATTTCGATAAAATTCTGGAAATTTTCAAACAAGTCCGTGTGAACATTCCTCTTTTAGACACCATTGAACAAATCCCTCAATATGCTAAATGTCTTAAGGAATTGTGCACACAGAAACGTGCGACCAATGTCCCAAAAACCGCCTTTCTAACTGCGAATACAAGCTCTGTTCTTTCGAATCTTGCCCCAGTCAAGTATAAAGACCCTGGCTGCCCTACGATTGATTGTAAAATAGGAAACACTCACATCTCTCGTGCCCTACTCGACCTTGGTGCCAGTGTCAACCTTCTCCCTTATACTGTCTATCGTCAACTTGGACTAGGGGAGATTAAACCAACAAACATCACACTTCAACTATCCGATCGATCTGTCAAAAAGCCATTGGGAATTATCGAAGACGTCTTGATACAGATCGAACAGTTTTACTTCCCTGTCGATTTTATAGTTCTAGAAACAGAGCCTATCTCAAATCCCAACGTTCAAATACCATTGATCTTAGGACGCCCTTTCTTAGCAACCTCTAATGCTGTCATTAATTGTAGGAATGGTCAACTTCGACTTTCCTTCGGGCACCTAACCATTGAGCTAAACATCTTTAATCTCAACAAGCAACCTAGGGATTTTGAGGTCGATGAAATTGACATGATTCAAACCACAGTTGATGAAACCTCTAGTGACACTTCTGAAGCCCTGAAAATGTGTCTTGACCATTTCGACTCTGATTTCGATGAACTCGAATACATTTCTGAACTAAACAAAATTTTTGACTCCGACACTTCGTCGCCTGAATCTAACCAAGAAATGTTGACCAATGTTGATACACAAGAACTTCCTAAGTTAGACCTCAAACCCTTGCCACCAGACCTTAAGTATGCCTACCTAGACCCTTCAAAAACTTTTCCCGTAATCTTGGCCTCCGATCTTACCGAGGACCAAGAAGAAAAACTTTTGGATACCTTGCGGGAAAATAAAGACGCCTTGGGGTGGGAAATTAGCGATATAAAAGGAATTAGCCCATCAATCGTGGAACATCGCATACATTTAGTTGATGAGGCTAAACCCACCCGTGAGGTTCAAAGGCGATTAAACCCAAACATGAGAGAAGTGGTCAAGGAGGAGATAATCAAATGTCTAGACAATAACATCATCTATCCCATCTCTGATAGTACTTGGGTGAGTCCGGTACAAGTTGTACCAAAGAAATCGGGAGTCACAGTGATCAAAAACGACAGTAATGAACTCGTCCCAACAAAAATCAAAACCAAATGGCGTGTGTGCATCGACTATCGAAAGCTTAACTCAGCCACACGAAAAGACCATTTTCCCTTGCCTTTTATTGACCAAATGCTCGAACGCTTAGCGGGACATGAGTACTACTGTTTTCTCGATGGATACTCTGGCTATAACCAAATTCCTGTTGCTTTAGAAGATCAACATAAGTCCACCTTTACTTGTCCCTTTAGAACCTTTGCTTATCGTCGCATGCCTTTTGGTCTTTGTAATGCCCCCGCGACTTTCCAAAGGTGTATGATGAGTATTTTCTCTGATATGGTGGAAGAATTCTTGGAAATATTCATGGACGATTTTTCAATATATGGATCATCTTTTTCCCAATGTCTCACTCGTTTAGAACTCGTCCTTAAGCGTTGTAAGGAGAAATCACTCGTGCTTAATTGAGAAAAATGTCACTTTATGGTGAAAAGGGGGATAGTTCTAGGTCATGTCGTCTCCAAAGATGGCCTAGAAGTCGATAAATCAAAAATCGATTTGATTGCTAATTTACCTCCTCCCAAGTCTGTCAAAGATGTTCGTTCATTTCTTGGCCATGCGGGATTCTATAGAAGATTCATTAAGGATTTCTCAAAAATTTCAAAACCTCTCTCGAATTTACTTGCCAAAGACGTAAAGTTTGAATTTTCCACTGATTGCCAAACATCTTTTGAAACTCTTAAATCACTCTTGACCACAACTCCCATCATTCAACCTCCTGATTGGACTCAACCCTTTGAACTTATGTGCGACGCTTCTGACTTTGCAATTGGAGCCATCTTGGGTCAGTGAATTGATAAACTCCCTCGGGTCATTTACTACGCTAGCAAAACCTTAAACGAGGCCCAACTAAATTACTCAACTACTGAAAAGGAATTTTTGGCAGTTATCTTCGCTCTTGAGAAATTCAGACCATATCTCATAGGATCCAAAGTCATAGTTTACACTGACCATGCTGCCCTACGATATCTGCTTTCTAAAAAGGATGCCAAGGCCCGCTTGATTCGTTGGATCCTTCTTCTTCAAGAATTCGATATAGAAATACGAGATAAAAAGGGTTCTGAAAATGTCGTAGCTGATCATCTCTCTCGAATTATGCACGAAAATGATAACGACACCCCAATCAATGACTATTTTCCTGACAAACAACTCCTTTCGATCTCTAACACCCCTTGGTACGCTGACATTGTGAATTATCTTGTCACACAACAAACACCCGCTGAATGGTCGAAACAAGATAAACAAAAATTTCTCTCGAAAGTTCGAAACTTCTATTGGGACGACCCATATCTTTTCAAATACTGTCCAGACCAAATCATTCGAAGGTGTGTGCCCGATCATGAACACCAAAGTATTCTCTCCTTCTCACATGACCATGCTTGTGGTGGTCATTTTGGAGCAAGAAAAACTGCTGCAAAAGTTTTGCAAAGCGGTTTTTATTGGCCCACACTCTTCCGTGACGCTTTCGAATTTTGCTCTAAATGTGAGCGATGTCAAAGAACGGGTCGAATCTCTAAGCGGAACATGATGCCTCTCAACCCCATTTTAGTGATTGAGTTATTCGATGTTTGGGGCATCGACTTCATGGGACCATTCCCCAATTCATTTGGGAATCTTTACATCTTGCTTGCAGTAGATTATGTCTCAAAATGGGTTGAAGCCATTCCGACCAAAACCAACGACAACAAGGTTGTTGTCAAATTCCTCAAAGAAAACATCTTTTCACGCTTTGGCACACCTCGAGCTATCATTAGCGATAATGGCACTCATTTCTGTAATCGTGCTTTTGAGTCCTTGCTCAAGAAATACTCAATCACACACAAGCTATCAACACCTTACCATCCACAAACTAGTGGACAAGTAGAAGTCTCCAATAGACAAATCAAACAAATTCTTGAGAAAACCGTGAATTCCAATAGAAAAGATTGGTCTGTAAAACTAATTGATGCACTTTGGGCTTTCCGCACTGCTTATAAAACCAATCTAGGGATGTCACCATACCGATTAGTCTTTGGAAAGGCCTGTCACTTACCTTTTGAATTAGAGCATCGTGCTCTTTGGGCCATAAAATTTTTGAACTTTGACTTAGAAAAAGCCGGCTCACACAGGAAGTTACAAATTTCTGAATTAGAGGAATTAAGAAATGAGGCGTATGAAAATGCGAAAATCTACAAAGAAAGAACCAAAGCCCAACACGACAAAAACATACTTCGTAAGGAATTCAACGTAGGTCAAAAAGTTCTTTTATATGACTCTAGACTTCACTTGTTTCCAGGAAAACTCAGATCTCGATGGACTGGACCTTATGTTGTGAAAACAGTATACCCTCATGGAGCGGTTGAAATTGAAAATCCTAGGGATGGAAAAGTCTTCAAAGTAAACGGTCAACGACTGAAACCATTTTTGGAATTCGAGCAATATGACGAAGATGACTCTATCAATCTGCATGATCATCCACCATGAAATCAGGTGGTACACGTTCTTTCTCTTTTATTTTTCTTTTTCATTTATTTTATTTTATTTTTGTTTTTCTTCCTTAGACAGTTGGGACACTGTCTCAATCAAGTGTGGGGGGGAGTCTGCATTTCATCCATTTTCATTTTTCTTTGTTTTTATTTCTTTTTATTTTCAGCCATTTAAGTAGGACCATCATACATTTTATATCGTAGTAACATACAATAATTTTTTTTTTTTGAAATACGACTCATTTTCAATTGATACAGCAAAATAAGTTTACAATTTTTAGCCAGTTGATAGTATTTTTCTCTCTCAACTTAGATCGAATAGGAAATATAATGAAAAGTTTAATTTTGAGGGATAATAGTGTAACCGGTACATAGGGAGATTCTTAGGTGATGGCCATGAAATCTATTCTATATTTTAGACTTTGTTTAAATAAGTGGAGGACTTAAAATACTTATATTGGCTTTTCAAATCTTTAAAACTAAGTTGTGTCAAGTTGAATTCGCGTAACTCTCTTTTGTGCTTATATTTTCGATAATAATAATAATAGTATTCCAAGGGTATCCAACATTGCTTGTATATCGAGCGTTGGTGTGCAAACCCGCCAAGCTCTATCCGACACGTTGTTGACAAAGTCAGCGTTGGAATATCTTGGTCTCATTTTATGAGATTGGACACCTAAGGATTACCGACACGTTGTTGACAAAGTCAAAGTCGGCCTGCACAATCCGCCAAGCTCTTTACCTACTCTTCGTTAGTCCGTGAGGCAGTGCATGGGTGGTAAACCTTGGTCTTTTTAGTTAGGTGTATGTACTTAATCATAAATCTTAAAATTTTATAGAATAAAGAATAAGCGATGATACCCAAACACTTCTTGACCTTATTGATTTGACCAGCCATACAGGAGAAAATTAGAATACCACTTTGCAAACTGTGCCAAGTAAACTAAGAATTTATTTCATGGCTGCACTATGTTATCGACCGAACTAACTGGCCAAACTGGAATTTAACATTTGAAAACTTGATTTATCTTGAAAATTTGTGACAAGTTGAGGTATCTAAAATAAAATCAACTGATTAGAAATTGTTAACTTAAATTGTTGTACCACTTTCCTGAAACAAGTCGTGTTTTCATTTTTCGTTTTTATTTGCATATGTCCATTGCATTCATGTAGTTTCATTAGAATCATAGCATATTACATTTGGATTTTGTGGGTAGTATCCGCTGAAAACCCTCACGAGACACCACTCGTCCTACTAGGGACACCTAGAGGTTTAACGGCTTGTTGCATACGCTCAATGCAATCGTGTTTCCTACGAAAGTGTGACCTATTTAGTTAGTTTTTCATTTCTTGTTTTACTCGAGGACGAGTAAAAGATAAGTGTGGGGGTATTTGATTGACATAGAAATGTGTTTATTTTATGCTCTTATATCTTATCTTTTGTATATAAATAAATATTAATTGGGTATTGTTTTGTTACTTTTACAGATATTCCAACCCAGCCCGCATGCAACCAGAAATGTAGAAAAATAGAGTTCAATTTGCTGTGTATTTGCATTTTGAAGAATTGTAGATGAAGATATCACATCTAGTTGCTGTTGGACAAGAAAAGGATTGATAACAAGGCTTTGCACATCACAAATCAATGAAGAAGTGTCAAGGAAGCAAGAGGAAAAGAGAAAAGGCCCAAATTTGCTTTATTTATCTAAGGCCCATTTATGTTTCTCATTGTAAACTAATTAGTGATGTAATGACCAGGCCCAATTATCATTAGGGTTAGGGTTAGGGTTTGGCTATCTACCCTATATATACCCTTGTAATGGCATTGTAGCCACCATCCTATGATATATCTCATTCTGTTCTCTTCTTCATTAATAAAACTCAATTTTCTTTTTATTTTATGCAATTCTCTATTTCTTAGCAATTAATGTTGTCTACACGATTAGATTCGGTAGAACACTATTTGTATTTTGCATTTCTTCTCATTAGTGATTGACCGTCTGATTAGATTCAGCGGTAATCCAAATTTTTATTTTCTGTTCGTTTAATTCTGTTCTGCAATTTTATTTCCATTGTTCTATTTTATCTTTAATCGTTGAATTTATTACAGATCCGATTAGATTCAAATCTGCAGTAAATTTAATTGCATCTTTCAATTGTAGTTTCACTTTTTATTTTGTTTTGCAAAATCAACCTCCAGTTTTGTCTAACTCGCCCAAGAGATTAGATAAATAATTTGATTTAATTCACCTCCCTGTGTTCGACCTGTATGCTACATACCTGTATGCTTGCAGAATTTATTACAAATGTCGCGCTTTTCTAATTCATAGACTAGCGACGATCATCTAGGCCTCGTCCCTGCGATCCCAACGGATCTAGTTTCGTCAGATTTCATTCACGTATGAGGGAGATAAGCTAGTTTAAAGTTTGAATATGTTATACAATAATTAACTAAACTATTAATTACTAAATTAATTAAATAATTAAACAATCATTACCTTTAATTACCGTTTTAGCCACGTCATCCTCGTCATTAACAAAAACGCGTCTTCTCCCTTTTACTTGCTCAAACCGATCCCCTCCTGTTAACCGTGAAACCCACCTTGCTCCACAACTTCAAGCCACCACCGCCATCAACGTGGACGACCGGAACTAAACCTGACCATTGCGCCACCACCGCCATCAACGTGGACGACCGGAACCAAACCTGACCATTGCGCCACCACCGCCCATCCACCAGGACCCCATGCCAGTGACGCCGCCACCTCAAATCGACCCACCTGCCTGAATTTCGGGTTTCCCCTTTTCCCGTTCATCAGGGAAAATTCATCGCCACCATTGATCATTTGCCTCGCCACCCCCCCATCGTCTCCGCCTTGCCACCCAGCTTCGATTCCCCCCAGACCGCGATCCCCTCGGCCACCTAGGTCGCCCGAAAACCCCAAAAACCAACCGCTACTTTTTTAAAAATACCGAAAAATTGATCACTCTGTTCATCTCTCAATTTCCAACAATTCCGACCACCAGAGGTCACGCCACTACCGCCAAAACAAAGCCTTGCCTCTCCTCTACAAAAACCCCAAGGTCCCGTCTCCTCAAATCTGCCCAACCTCCTCAATTTTGGACAAAATCGAAAACTGTTCTTCGCTGTTCATCGCGAATTCCGGCCACCACAGTTGCCCGATCACCCCCAACTTTTCTCAGTAGCTAGACAACACTCCGATCTACCACTTTCACTTTGGAACCCCCTCGAATTCATCCCGGATTGGAAGATATAAATTAATTTGTAAAGAGGGGCTTTTCTGCAAATTTACATGAAGATTTTCTGATTTGGGGCTTTACGGTTTGGGCTATGGGTCTATATAGGCGAGGAAAAAGTTATTTTAATGTTTAGGTGACTATTGATATGACTAACGATTTTTATTTCGTACCTATCGCTATTTTAAACGTTGTTTATTCGCTGTTGCGCTCACATACAAACCCCGTTCGAAACATGTTTCGTTGAATTTCGAGTCCGTTTGCTCGAATGGCCCTCGTTCACGTCCAAATGATCGATTTATTTTGCATTTAATTTTGCCACACTCACAAATTAAGCCCAATTGACGCGCCACTTGAAATCTAGCAATAATTTACTATTGCGGTCCCAACAAAATTTATTTCGTTGAAAACTGAGGTCGTTTGAATTAAGGCCCTTTTATAACTAGCCAATTCAAATAAAATAAACCAGTTTTAAAATACCTCAATATAATAATATTAAAATATTGAAATTGGCCATGCACGACCAGAATATCGTATACTATCAAGATAAAATAGCCCGGGTTGAGTTTGAAGCCAAATCAATATATAAAATATTTAAAACCCCTTTATTTAATATAAATAACGATAATATAATATATAAAGAAATTCCACAATGACTTTTTCAAAATTTGATTTGGACATAAAATAAAATCTACACGATGAAAACTGGATTTTTCTCTGCCATTAGGAAGATATCGTCAAACCGGTCCCGACGTTTCTTATTTCGAGGAAATCCGACTTATTTTGAACCCGGTACGCCCAATTGAAATTCAAAACGCCAAATCGCGAACTGCTGCGCCGCTGCAACTCGTTATTTAATTAAATTATAAACCATATCGCTCAACCGTCGTTAAATAAATGAAATCGTCGTTGTAAATTTAATATAACCAATATTTGACCACTTTAAACTGCCCGATCACAATATATGGCAAATTCTATATTTCCCCAAATATTCTGGAAACTATTTTATTATTTTATTATTTATTTAAATAATATATTCCAAATAAAATCATTAAATTCGATCATTTAAATTCAAACCAATATTTTAAATAATTAAAATAATTAAAATATTCCAAATAAATAGGCAGAAAATACGGGTTGTTACATTCCTTCCCCCATAAAATAATTTCGTCCTCGAAATTGCTAAGGCAGAAAGAACGTTACAACTCATTATCTTACAAAAATATTTAATTTAAAATTCGTTTTTATTCCCAAATAAATCTAATTGGTTGTAAAACCAAATTAATTCAAATAAAAGAATTTCCCAAAAATCTTCAAAAATTCTCTAACACCTTAAATTTTGGTAAAATTTCAGCAGACTCTCCCCTTTACGGAGGACATCTGCAATATTGTAGGTTCAAGAAATATGTATATGTCGACTCTCATGGTTGGAAAAATCAAAATCAAATCCCAAAATCCAAACAAAACCAAAATTTCATATTTGCGTAGGCGTACCTTTTTGCGAGCGTTATTACCCGTTAAGCAATTATTTTATATTCTTGAGTTGTCTTAATTATTGTACAGCTCGATTCCAACTGTATTTGATTAACTCCAGAATTTCCTCTTTTGAATGGATTTTAAAACTGAACTGGCACTTCTGCACCTGTTCCCAACTCAAACTAACTTATTAGTCATCACAACAATGCCAGTTATGTTTATAACATCCATACCATTCACACCAACAAATTATACACACAATTAGATCCACACGAGATCATATTTATTTATAATCACTCCATTTATTTCTTTAATTATCCATTCAAATTTATTAAATTTGGATTGAATATCCAATATATTTATTTCATATTGGTTTTAAACAGATTGATTCATGTTCAGGTTTATATTCATGAAATCGAGCATACCATCCAAACATATCATTCAATCAACATTAACAAATCAAAATGATTGCCCATAATATACTAATTTGAAAAATCATTAATTTCATTATTTATAAAATATATTGGGCAAAAATAAATTTCAAAAACAAATTTTAATATCAAATTACAAATACGCACTCTCATATATATACACAAACTCAATCTACGGTATTACTAACCCCATATCTATTGAGTCACGCCTCAGAGCCAAGGTTATCTCTAAACCAACAGCTCTGATACCACTGTAGCGACCCAGCGGATTTTCGACCTCGAAAATCGACATAAAATCACCATGTCGACTATTCAAGTATCGAAAACACTGGATTGTCATGAGATAGAAATTAGAGGGTGAGAATAGAAAGAAAGAAATATTAGAATAGAAGAAAGAAGAAGAACACCACATCAGAATCTCACAGCGGAACGAATAAAATATAATATCAAATCTCATTTTACAAAAGAACTGTATATACATACCAATCATCAGAGTACAACATATAACTGCACCGCGGAAATAACTTTATATAACTAGCGGTGAAGCCTCCTGCTTCCAGCTCCTGAAACTCCAAGCGAACCTAACCTGGAAATACACTGGGTCTGACCCGAGCACATTTGAAGCAAAGCAAAATACACCAGGTCAGTCTGGAATACTACCAGTGATAAATTCACAGAACACACACTTGTTTAACTTTGGAAAATCCTATATGAAATCAAAGGATAATAGTAAGACCAGCCCACACATAAACGCGGACGATTTTTACCTTACTATAACCCAAAACGTTTTTGAAATCATAACTAGCTCTGATATTATCATAATGTCTAGATACAAATAATAACAATCTAGAGGAACGCTTGCATCTCACGCTCCCCATATATAGTATACAATCGAAAACCGCGGGCGCTTATTGGATATTGGATTCCAACTTGACAAGGTATGGGACCACCTTCCGACTGTGTATCTCTAGAGGCGAATACACTGGGTTCAACAAGAACGTCTTGCAACCCGGTCCTCACATGACCGACCACTCATTTCGCTTGAGTGTAGCGATTGTATATCACCAACGGTTGGGATCAGCAACCGCCTCCCGAAAAGGGACAGCATCGAATTATAGATTAAAGAAGCAAATAGATTTTCTCTAGATAAGTGATCATACATCCTAATGGGAGCGACCCACATAGCCATGCTGCCTGCCCGATTTTTGTCATTTCCCGGTTGATGAGGCTTGAGGCCAGAACTTAACTTTAAAACATCTGGTCATCATTCACTTCCACATCATCAGATCCGCCAGATCACACTGATTGACGTCCACAAAAATACTCTAGTTTATTTGGCCAGAGAATAACCATATCTTCGCCATCAACTATGGTACGTTCGGAGAAATCAACGCATGTAATTCCTTTGGAAATACTCTGTCAGACATTCGTCCATACAAGTCATCCAAGAACAGGATAAACCAAAGGCACTCTCCTACCGCATCCTTATAGGAATCACCCCAAGGATCAATAGCGAGTAGTCCTTGCAAACCGCAAAATCTCAACCACGACCGAGTCACATCAGATTATCTTTGCGTTGCAACATAGAGAATATTCGTCAAGTAATCCTTCCACTTATGAAGATCTACGGCCTTCACTTGCTTCATCTTCAATTGACATCTTCACGGATTTGCTGGTCGGAATGGTTTTCGAATATAATTTCGATCCCGATCTTTCCGTACCAATACTCGTTTTGGTCTGGTTTGATAGTCGGTGTTTTAACTATCAAATAACAATAGTGTGAATACAATGAGTTTGTTGATTCGGTACTTGGTATGACTTGGCCTTTTTGTAATATATTTAACAAAATGGTTAATCACTTACTTATTCTTTAATATATTTAAACCTTACATTGATTCTTAATTATAACAAAAACTATTTTAAATACTTTCGAGCGCATATAAGTATATACCCCGCTTTCCATTCCTTTGGAAATATCGATATATTTCTTTAAACCCTTTTCCCTTTTTCTTTTTTATTTAGTATCTCGATATATATATATATACTTAATGATATAAGCCAAATTTCCTCTGATTAACTCTGACTAATTTACTTTAATCTATTAACTCTAACTTGACTAACTCGACTTATTTAACTCAACTGGACTAACTTTACTTGATTACTCCTATCGACTAACTAATATTCGACTTACTCCATTCGCTTGACTCTAGATCGCAGCGATCACAATGGTTACACCTGATACCCTCAGGAAACATCCGACCGCCGTAGGCTATCTGCAGCCCTGCGAATTACGCTAGCAGCCGTACGCAATGGCAACTCTTCCTGAATAACTATGTTAGACTAACTCTATTTCAAATACTATATTTGGTCAACTCTAATTGAATAACAAATGTTCAATATAATTTGAAATTAATATTCTTATTTCTTTTCAACTAATATTGCAATATTATTTAATTTCCCAAGACCCTGCATTAGAGTTCGATATTCCTCATATAGAGTGAAACCAATTTCAACACCTTTACTCGCTCCAAACTAATACCATTCCTCGATAATAGTGAAGCCAATCAAGTTGGGGTATTTTAGTTACCTTTTGATCGACCTGTTCTTACCTCAGAATAATATTAGTTTAACCACTAACATCAGAGTCTCATTTTTCCTCTGATTTCAAATCGGGTTTTATAAAACCGTTCCTTATATTTGAAATCTTCGCTCAAAATCCTTTTACTTAATTCTTTGATTAAGTAGATATCCACTAAAACACCATCTTTAACTTAAATCATCATTTCGCATATAATATCTTAATTTAGAATCAAAATCCCCCATAAAACTCTTATCGCCTTTTATATTTAACTTTATCGCTACTAAACCCTTCCTTAGTTTAATTCCAACTAAAGTCATCAATTTAATTATAAACAAATGGTAAATTTTGCTATACTAAAGATAGTATAATCATCGTTTTGAAAAGCTTATTAAATGAAATCAACTTCATTAACATAATCCAATAATTTCATTAATTTGTAGTTAATCAAAGATTAACTAATGTTAATACTTTTCAATTCATTTAACGAATATTCAAATTAATTCCATTATTTATTTCAGTTAAAAACGGTTGATTCCACCAACCGTACACACCGGTTAACTATTAACTGATTTCCATTATGTCATTTCCCGTTTAAATTAATTAAACAATTTAATTAATTTAAAATTTACTTATTTAATTGTTATAAACACAATTATTCTCTTTTACCAACCCGTAGGTAATTTCTTTGCCCTTCTAGCTTTTAAATCCTGTATAAACCATTTATATGATTTCCTATATAAATTTGATTTAAAACATATATTTGTAAATTTCAAAATCTAAATATTTAAGCAAAATAATTGAAGAACTTTAATTTAGTTATAAAAGAATTTATAATTTCAACTGCGTCAATTCACCGAATGATCAACTACGTCAGAAACAACACATTTTAGGCCATTCACTGCCAATTACCCAATCAACACTGTCGGTTGATTTTAAACACAACACAGGTGAATAATTATTCAACCATCAACATACAAATAGGTTTTGGTGTCATTCGGAGTGAACAATTCATATATATGCACAACAGACAAAAATATAGTTTATTTAAGGAATCCGGTCGGATCCCTCACACCTGTCCTTCTCTGCATCACAGATATCAGTTGATAAAAATATACGAATTAAATAAATGACGCAATATAAATAACTGCAACCAATCAACAATAATAATCAATTTGCATCCATCGCATCCAATCAACCAAATTATACTGTTAATGGTGAACTATATTTTTCTATGGATCTACCACATCACAAGATTCCAAAAGGTGTGAGAATTAACTCACCAGTGTTTATTCTAGTTGACAGTTGACGCGTTTGTTGCATTTATTCTTGAATGGACATTCTAAATTAGGTGAAATTTCACCAGTGTCAGATCAATGCCTAGTCAGTGCCATTGTCTAGGCCTCGTACCTGCGATCCCAGCGGATCCAGTTTTGTCAGATTTCGTTCATGTATGAGGGAGATACGCTACTTTAAAGTTTGAACAGATTATACGATAATTAACTAAACTATTAATTACTAAATTAATTAAATAATTAAACAATCATTACCTTTAATTACGTTTTAGCCATGTCATCCTCGTCATTAACAAAAACGCGTCTTCTCCCTTTTACTTGCTCAAACCCGATCCCCTCTTGTTAACCGTGAAACCCACCTTGCTCCACAACTTCAAGCCACCACCGCCATCAACCTGGACGACCGGAACCAACCCTGACCATCGCGCCACCACCGCCCATCCACCAGGACCCCACGCCAGTGACGCCGCCACCTCAAATCGACACACCCGCCTGAATTTCGGGTTTCCCCTTTTCCCGTTCATCAGGGAAAATCCGCCGCCACTGTTGACCATTTGCCTCGCCACCACCCATATCGTCTCCGCCTTGTCACCGAGCTTCTATTCCCCCCAGACCGTGATCCCCTCGGCCACCCAAGTCGCTGGAAAACCCCAAAAACCAACCGCCACTTTTTTGAAAATACCCAAAAAATGACCACTCCTTTCATCACTCAATTTCCGGCGATTCCGACCACCAGAGGTCACGCCACCATCGCCAAAACGAAGCCTTGCCTCTCCTCTACAAAACCCACAAGGTCCCGTCTCCTCAAATCAGCCCAACCTCCTCAATTTTGGCCAAAATCAAAAACTGTTCTCCTCCGTTCATCGCGAATTCCGGCCACCAAAGTCGCCCGATCACCCCCAACTTTTCTCAGTAGTTAGACAACACTCCGATCTACCACTTTCACTTTGGAACCCCCCTCGAATTCATCCCGGATTGGAAGATATATATTAGTTTGTAAAAGGGGCTTTTCTGCAAATTTACATGAAGATTTTCTGATTTGTGGCTTTAGGGTTTGGGCTATGGGTTTATACAAGCGAGGAAAAAGTTATTTTAATGTTGAGATGAATATTGATATGACTAACGATTTTTATTTTGTACCTATCGCTATTTTAAACGTTGTTTATTCGCTGCGGCGCTCACATACAAACCCCATTCGAGATGCGAATGGACGGCATAGTATATTTTGATGATACGGTCCTAATGAAACTTGTTTCGTTGAATTTCGAGTCCATTTGCCCGAATGGCCCTCGTTCACGTCCAAACGATCAATTTATTTTGCATTTAATTTTGCCACACTCACAAATTAACCCCGATTGA
Source organism: Allium sativum (assembly GCA_030737875.1). NCBI lineage: Eukaryota > Viridiplantae > Streptophyta > Magnoliopsida > Asparagales > Amaryllidaceae > Allium > Allium sativum. The sequence continues at coordinate 76,615,848 of CM060920.1, read as the reverse complement.
CGCGCCACTTGAAATCTAGCAATAATTTACTGTTGCGGTCCCAACAAAATTTATTTCATTGAAAACTGAGGTCGTTTGAATAAAGGCCCTTTTATAACTGGCCAATTCAAATAAAATAAACCAGTTTTAAAATACCTCAATATAATAATATTAAAATATTGAAATTGGCCATACCCGAACAGAATATCGAATACTATCAAGATAAAATAGCCCGGGTTGAGTTTGAAGCCAAATCGATATATAAAATATTTAAAAACCTCTTTATTTAATATAAATAACAATATAATATATATAGAAATTCCACAGCGACTTTCACAAAATTTGATTTGGACAAAAAATAAAATCTACATGATGAAAACTGGATTTTTCTCTGCCATTAGAAAGATATCGTCAGACCAGTCCCGACGTTTCTTGTTTCGAGGAAATCCGACTTATTTTGAACCCGGTACGCCCAATTGAAGTTCAAAACACCAAATCGCGGACTACCGCGTCGCTGCAGCTCGTTATTTAATTAAATTATAAACCATATCACTCGACCATCATTAAATAAACGAAATCGTCGTTGTAAATTTAATATAACCAATATTTGACGACTTTAAACTGCCCGATCACAATATATGGCAAATTCTATATTTCCCCAAATATTCTGGAAATTATGTTATTATTTATTTAAATAATATATTCCAAATAAAATCGTTAAATTCGATCATTTAAATTCAAACCAATATTTTAAATAATTAAAATAATTAAAATATTCCAAATAAATAGGCAGAAAATACAGGTTGTTACAGAAGGTTTGGAAGAGCTGTTTTAATTCTTAAGTTCAAATTGAATCCAAGTCGAACTAATTTGAATGATATAGTCTATATTATTTATATATAAGATTTATAGATAATAATTACGAACAGTAAGAATTGGCAAATGATATTCATATACGGATATTTTTATGGAATGAAGTTATTAAAATAAACTGGGATAAGTTATAATAAAACTATGAAGGTGTTATAAAGAATATTTATGAAATATTCGATGATAGTTTTTGTAAATCATATTTTAAGAAAAACATTTAGAATGATGATAAAGTTGAGATAAATATCTCGCTTAAAGTGATAATGAATAAATTGGAATTTTTATTTATTAGAAGTTAAGAAATGGAAAATGAATATAAAATCGATATTTAAATTTATTGGAATTTTCCAGCTACAAGGAAATATAAAAGAGATTATATAATCCTACAATTAAAAGTTATCAAGAGATTGAAACTCAAAGTTTCAAGTAGAAAATCAAATTTGACTAAATAAGTCAAGTAGGGATTTGCATGGAGAATTATTATTCACAGCTGAGGTGAATAGGTGTTAAAGCAAGTGAGGAAAAAATGGGAATTCGTCAGAGGAAAGTTAGGAAGGGTTTTTAATTTATAAATTCTAATAGAATTTGAGTCGAACTGATTTGAATAATATAATATAGAGTTATTAAAGAATTTATATAAGATATTAGATAATAAATAGTAAGGAATTTACAAATGACATTTGTGTACATATATTTTGATATAATACAGTTTATTGAAACAAAGTTAAGATGGAATAAAGATTATTGGTATAAACCTTATTTTTACGAAGGTTAATCCGAAATTGAGTAATGAAAGCGATATCGTTATTCAATTTTGGAAATAAATAAATATTTAGCAAAACATTTTACAAATCATATCCTTAAATGGAATATTGGATACTAGAAGTAGCAAATGGTTTAAAAATCATATTAGAAAATAAAATATTCGAAACGGTTACAGAACGAGATAAATACCTCGTTTGAAGTGATAAGTGATGATTGAAATTTTTATTCACTTGAAAATTAATAAATGGAGTTATGGAAAGTAGAAACTGGCTGGGGATTAGTGAGTTGAATCATTTTCTGAGTATCGATCTGATGTTGGTTTCGGCCTTCGGGATTGATACTTAGGGAAGTATTCTCTTACTAATTTACGATTTAGGCAAATGATCAAGATGATAAATATGTTTTAAAAGTATTCTAAATTGGAAGGATTTTGATAATTCTTATATTAATATAAGAAGGGAATTTAGAAATCCCAAATATTGAAAAGGAAGAGTAGTTTTGAATTAATGAATGGTTAATCAAGAGAGGCTAAAATGATGGTGATCATTAAAACAGTGAAATCAAATTTTCTTTTATGGATGAACGGTTGTTTTTTTTATAGTTAGATAACCGACTATCAAATCTGGCCTATACGATTGTTAGTACGGAAAGTCCGGGATCGAATTTATTCGAAAACCATTCTGAACTAACTAATACACAAACATAGAATATACGAATTGAAGATGGGGCAATGAAGACCGTGGAACTTCATAAGCGAAAGGACTACGTCGAATTCTCTGGAGTCGCGCCCGGAGATATTCTAATAGTGATCCTGTCGTGATTGAAAACGACAGATTACAAGGACTACTCACTACTGATCTATAGGGTGATTCCTAGGATGCCCGTTCTCTTAACTTGACACAAGAATATTTTTGTGAACGTCAATTAGTGATATCTGACGGATCTGAGGATGTGGCATTCAAAGTGAATGATGGCCAAATGATCTGAAAACGTAATTTTAGACCTCAAGCCTCACAACCGGAAAATGACAAAAATCGGGCAGGCAGCATGGCTATGTGGGTCGCACCCATTAGGGTGTATTGTCACCATCTAGAGAATATTCATATGTGTTACTTCTTTTCGCTTCTGTATATCCTGGGAACGGTTATGTTGCTAGCAACCATAGGTGACAATATATTCGATACACTCAAGAGAAATGAGTGGTCGGTCATGTGTGGGCCAGGTCGCAAGACGTTCTTGTTGAATCCAGTGTATTCCTCTCTAGAGATACACTATCGGCAGGTGGTCCCATACCTTGTCATGGTTGGAAATCCAATCTCCAGTAAGCGCCCATGGTTTTTATTGTATACTATATATGTAGAGCGTGAGATGCAAGCGTTCTACTAAATTGATATTTATTTGTATTTGGACACTATCATAATATCAGAATAATTATGATTTCACAAATGGTTTGGGTTATCGTAAGGTAAAAACCGTCCATGTATTTTTTGGCTAGTCTTACGATTATCTTTTTCTTTCGAAAAATGATTTTTAACTTTAAAATCAAGATGGATGATACCAATAATTTAGTGAGTTTTCTCACGCTGGTTCACCCGACTGACCTATGACGTTTGTAAATGCTCAGGTCAGACTGAGTTGGGTCTGACCGAGTTTACAGGTTCAGGGTAAGATGATATGGACTTCATGAGACAAGATGGAGGAGTTCAGATGTATCATATATATAGTATTCCGCTATGTGTTGTAAATGAGGACAGACTGTTATAACTGTCCAGATGAATTAAATAGTCGTTGTACTCTGATGAATTGTAAGTATTATTTCAAGTTTTCAATAAAAAGTTATTTTTGTATTATATTTTATTCCGCTGCGATGTGAGTTATTTTTCTTCTTTTTCTTCTATTCTAATCTTTCTTTCTTATCTTTTTCTCACCCTCTAAGTTTTTTCTTTAACATTTTGGATTTTTGGTACTCGAGTTTGGACATAGAATATATTTGTGTCGAAAATTTGAGCATCGAATTTTCCGGTTCATTACAGTGGTATCAGAGCAATGGTTTAGGAATAACCTTGGCTCTGTGGCGTAAATCAGTCGAGATAGGGTTAATAACACCCTAGATTGAGTTGAGTGTATATATATGAGAGCGTATTTGTAGATTTCATATACAAATGTTTTGTATTGTGCTGGTTGATCGGTTTAAGTGTTGAAAAGCATTGAACTGGAAATTGATACAATATTGTTGGTATTTGATTGTTTGAATGAAATTCAAATGGTATTATGGAATTGAATTGGTTAAATATAACCACAAGATGAAATAAATGATGTTTGAAATAAAAATCAGAATTCAGAAAATAAATTGGAAGCTAAGAAACAAATTCCAATATGAATTGAATGAGTGAAACTTGACTAAAACGTAAGTTAAACAAATTTGGATTGAAATTGAAACCATATTGAACTAAAACGAACTATTGAATAAATATGCATTGAAAATGCTTAAATACAAGTTGAAACATAAATAAGTTAAATATGGATAATCTAAATAGAATTCGATGCATACAGTCTAAATGTATCGATTTAAAATAAGAAGTGAATTACAATATATCCAATTCAAGTAAAAAAAAATCGAATATTGATAATATAAATATAGCTCGATGTATATAATTTAAATGTATCGAGTAGAATAAGAAGTGAATTAAAATAAATCCAATTCAAGTTGGAATAATTGAATATGACTTAAATTTTTATTGAATTGACTTGGACTATGAAATCGAGTTTTGATATGGAAGTGAATATGTGTCGAATAACGAATATAAACATGGATTGTGTAAACTTGAGCTGAAATGAAATTGAATGAAGAATAAATCGAATTAAGTTGATTGAGATTTAAATTTGAAATCAATATTTATATGGACTCGTAAATAAATCTGGGAACTCAAGTGAAAATAAATGAACTTGTAAATTGAAAATAAAACATAGAATTTGAGTTATAAATGAAGCTCGACTCGTTTGTGGGCATGAACATATATTTAAACATGTTTGTTTATATTATCGTAAGTGAAACAAGAAAACCCATAAATGGTTGAATGTGTAAAATTGGAAGTATAACCTGGAAGTTGACTTATTGTAAGTAAGACATGTTTTTTTTAAACTATCACAAGATAACCAGGAAACCAATTAATGGATGAATTGGCAAATTAAGATCAAAAGGAAGTAAAATGGATTGTGACAAATAGGAATGGACATGTATATGATTGAGCAGGTTTATTGGATAGGAGCAAGTGCGAAGAATAAATTGAGTTGCCCGACAAAAAGGTACATGTTTAATTAGTTCATTATTTTACGATTTAAACTTCAGTTGAGTGTACATGATCCGTTATAGGCCAGAATTTGCTGAAACAAGAAATATTCCAATCTGTTGTAATTTTATAATGAAAGAGAAAAATCAGAGTTTCATATCTTATATTAAGAGTTATGGCCAAATCAAATTTTGAAATAGTAGCTGTGAAATCCTTTGTAAACGATAGCGATTTATATAATAAAATAAATCGATTTTAAATCCATAGAATATCGATTTAACGTGAAAATGAAATATCAGATTTAAAATTAAATTAATGTATTTTAGAAATTTTATGAATGTTGTTTTTTATATATAGTAATTTATTTGTTATTTTTAGTCGATTTATATTAAATCAAATTAAATGTTAAATCGTCTATTTAATTTAATATCTTCTGTATCTAGCCGAATTGGACTACGAATCACGTTCCAGTGTGTTCAGAATAGGGGTAGAACCGTAGGATTGTCATTCATTGCGTTTAAATAGGAATTTGATAGCACGTGATATTTTAAATGGGGTAAAATCATACCTGTTCAACCAGAAATAAAAATAAAATAAAATAAATAAAAACATAATATAGGGGGCGACCTACATTTCCAAACGCAGGCTATTCTGATCATCTACCTTCGTCTTTTCATTTTCTGTACGAATTTATTTCTTCTCCCTTAAGCTTTCAGCGAGGGTACACTCAAGCCTACTCTACCTCTCAACATATGTGAAATACGTTGTATCTATCCTCTGCTCCTTTGCCTATAAATTGGATCCACTGCATCGTTACTTCCTCCATCCCAAAACTCACAAATCTGTTTCCACTTCTTCTGTCTTCTATCATTCGTGAAATCCCTTCTCTGAGAAAAAAGAGGAAGGAATCAAATCAAATTTGGGCCTTGAAATACAGATCGTCGGCTTCCCTAGAGCTCGGCGATGAAGTAGAAGCTTTGACTTTAGTAGCGAAGAGGGGTGCGATACTGGTAATGTTTATTCGACAGTAGGATTAAAATAGGGATCGACTGTGTGATCGTTGTTTGGGTTGCGGTACCTGTTGGAGTTCGAACGAAGGTTTGTCTGTTGTTTTGTATGGCGCGATGTGTGGGAAGATCGATCCAAGGTATTCGGGATGGGGAAGTGATGTGGAAATGAGTGCGAATGGGATGATTGGGTGACCAGAGTTCAACAGTAAGCTTTTGGTAGAGTGTTTGTCAAGACAAAATGTTGCAAAGATGAACCGCGGGGATTCTAAGAAGTGGAACCTAGCATGTTAGGATTGTGGTACCTGAAAGCCTGGTAGTAAGATAAAGAGAAAGTCTGATCTTGGAATATTTGAGGATTTAACGAGAAAAGTGGTGTTTGTAGTGGTAAATGGGAAGTCGCAGTGATTGCGGCAGAGGATGAGCAGCACTGTTGAGGCCTTGGGATGATACACGACAGCAAACAGTTTCTATGGTAGGAAAGGAGATGGAGTATTGTCTGTAAGATGTGCGAGGAGATGTCGATATGGGATGACTGTGGTTTTGGCTCGTTGCAGTAATGGATTAGTGATTGCTGGTTCATCACAAGGCAAATAAGGTATACGTTTTTAATAAATTTAAATTATATAGAAAATTTATTCATTTGCCAGTAATTTAAAATAAATAAATATTTAATCATTAAATTAAATTATCGTAGGTGATAAATTCAATTAAGACAAGTCGAGTAGATGTATAGCCGTGAGGTATGGAATTAAACATGATATTCAGCACGACAAACCGAGGTGAGTTAAACTCACTCAGTAAATTATTGGGAACTATTTTTAATAGTTCAAATTTATTTATTACTTGCTGGCTGCTAAATTGATTGATATAAAGTGTTAATAGTATATAATAATATTATATAATAATAATATTGGTGATTGGTTATTCCCGCAGTACCATTAGCGGATGCCCGCAGTACCATTAGCGGATGATTTCCCTATGCGCCCCACAATATATATAGTGGATGACCTTCTATATCGCGATATCCTGTCTTGAAGCAGGATGGGTATTATTATTGTTGACTAACATCTGTGGATGCAGGAAAAACAGGTTGGAGGGATCCAATTGGATTCCTCAACATTTATTTATCTGTTTCCAAATATATGCTACTATGATTGATCACCTGTGATAGTGTATGACATGTTTGGGTGTGTGATAACATTTGACCTTGATTTTTGATATTCTTGAGTGTCAAAAATAATATACGAATTTTAAAACAGAATTTAAATATAATAAGAATTTTAAAGGGAAATATTTATTTCCAAATAAAATGGTTAATTAGATTCCAAATTAAATAAGATTTAATATTAAATACTTGTTTAACAAATATCGTAAAGAGGTAATTTTATGAGTGACATTTAAGAAGTGAACATTTTATTGAAAGTTTTAAGAAAATATAAAGTGTGTGGAATTTAGGAAAGAGAAATAAACCATTATTTTTAAAATAGATTGGAATTATTCCAATTTGGAAAGGAAGATATAAAGAAAAGTTTATAACAAATAAAAGCTATAAAGGAAAGTAGAATTTAAACTTAGAAGTTGGAAGTATGAATTATTAAGTCAAACATGAACTGGTATTAAGGGATATTGTTCACAGTTAAGATGAATGAGGAATAAGGTAAATAATTTACAAATGAGAATACGCAGAAGGAAGGTTTGGAAGAGTTGTTTTAATTCTTAAGTTCTAATTGAATCCAAGTCGAACTAATTTGAATGATATAGTCTATATTATTTATATATAAGATTTTTAGATAATAATTACGAACCGTAAGAATTGTCAAATGATACTCATATACAGATATTTTTATGGAATGAAGTTATTAAAATAAACTGGAATAAGTTATAATAAAACTATGAAGGTGTTATAAAGAATATTTATGAAATATTCATTGATAGTTTTTGTAAATCATATTTTAATAAAAACATTTAGAATGATGATAAAGTTGAGATAAATATCTTGCTTAAAGTGATAAGGAATAAATCGGAATTTTTATTTATTAAAAGTTAAGAAATGGAAAATGAATATAAAATCGATATTTAAATTTATTGGAATTTTCCAGCTACAAGGAAATATTAAAGAGATTATATAATTCTACAATTAAAAGTTATCAAGAGATTGAAACTCAAAGTTTCAAGTAGAAAATCGAATTTGACTAAATAAGTCAAATAGGGATTTGCGTGGAGAAATATTATTCACTGGTGAGGGGAATAGGTGTTAAAACAAGTGAGGAAGAAATGGGAATTCGTTAGAGGAAAGTTAGGAAGGGTTTTTAATTTGTAAATTCTAATCGTGTGTGCGTGCCGAGTTCCGTGGCAGGGCTACACAAGAAACACGGAACCCGGTCGGGAGCTTTCCTTATATTTGTGCAAGGCCCGCCTTTAAGAGCCTCCGACACAAATATCCTTAGGGTCTGTTTTCTATGGTGGCTATGGCCCCACCTCGGCCCCTTCCATAACTAATAAAGACTACGAGAGCTAAGCGACAAGCCCCTAAGCAACCAATCCTAACATCCATGTGGCGTCTCCCGTCAACCACCGTCCCACTATAGTGAATGGTTAATGGTATATTGGGTCTAGCTCTAGACTTTCCGCATCCTACTGGATGTGGTAACAGGCACTCGACAACCTACTATCCTTGTTAGTCCTGACCCTCCACCTCCCTTGAGGCAGCCGTCGAATCACCTTTTCCGTCACCGCGAACATCATTCTTACTGCCCAACTATTCTTGCAGTCAAGGCCCACCCACCTAGTAGTTACGCGCAGACCCAACCTCTGCGGGCACAGCCTGAAACATCTGCCACCACACAGAGGACTAATAGGAGCACCTTTAATGTCTCAGGAAGCCGCGTGCTTCCCCTTCCAGTCCGTTGGAGCCGCCAAAATAACGAATGTGCGCTCCCCTCGTATCTTATGACACCGTGATGATTTACCATGTTGGGTTATTCATCCTACAACGTACGGATTGCCCCAAGCACCTTGATTTTATATGTCATTAGACCCTACGTCTAATCAATTCTTACGCGCTTGTGTTACCTCGTCAGTTTTTCTTATTTAACTTGGTTATTCTTATTCTTATTGACTTCCTTTTCAAGTTTACCAAGTTACCCTCGCTTATTAATTCAATTTATACTTAACCCATTTAAGTCCATTAATAAGACCACAACATGTTGTTTTCCAACTTCATAAATTATTCCCTTTTAGGATTACAACAACATGTTATACATAATTCATAGTTAAGTATGTCTTATCCACATATATATTGATTACGAGAATAATCCCCTAAACACCAGCCCCGAAGACCGAAATCAACATCAGACTGGCACCCAGAGAATTACTCCACCCAACCAACATATATGATTCTAATTTACTTCTTTTAAATTCATATAACTTATATCATCTTAAAATTCACAATTCTCCTTCCCAAACTACTTAATCTATAATTAAGTATATCTTCACATATAAGTTACCTAATTTTCCTCTATCGTTTCTTATAACTTACCTTATCCCATAAGTTATACTTTCCACTTGTCCCTAGGACAAGTCTAACCTATTACCCTTCCATTTCTTATTTAAATTCATTCATAATAGGTTATTTACCATTCCCCACTTTTGTCATTAATTTAGATTTACTTAACCATTTATTTAACCCGTTACCTAAACTTTACCTAATTCAATTAATTTGTGATGCTATAACAGGTCCCCTTTGGTTAAGCATTATTTATTTATGTCTTACATGTTTCCCATGTCCCACTTAACCTATTTAACTATTGTTTCCATGCCTTACACATGCTTTACTATGGTTAAGTCCACCTTAGTCATGTTTTACTTCACGTATCTTACTACAGTTAAGTCCACATTTGTATGTTTTACATGTCTTGTCTTACTACAGTTAAGTCTATATTTACATGTCATATTTTACATGTCACCCACTTAACCCTCTAACCATACCCATGTCACCCACATGTCTTATTATGGTTAGTATTCCTTAATTCATTTATTATGACAAACGGTGCATGACCTCCCACATTAGACCGAGTACTTTGTGGTTGCTGGAATTGCCGGGCGGTTCCGGGAAGTCTTACACCACAAAGCGGGTCTAACCTCCTGTCACCAACTGTTACGCCTACAATTCATGCCTTTGACCTCTCACATTAGACGTCCAATTATGGAAGCTGGATTTACCGGGCGGTTCCGGGCAGTCTTACACCACAATTGCGCCTAACCTCGTGTCAAAGGTTCATTAACATCGTATTTCACCCAAATCCCAATTTTCATGTTATGTGTTTCCAATTCAACATATAATCATGTTTACAATTTTGCCTATTCCAACTTGTCACTAATTACATATTAATTACTTAATTACAAGTTTCCAATTATAGGCAATTTCATCAATTCCATGTAATCCATACCCAAATATGCCAATCTCTTTTATATTCCAATTATCCAAAATATCCAATAATACTCAAGTTCATAAAATCAATATTTTTCCAATATATTTCCCAATGTTCCCATGTTCATACATATAACCTAATTCACCTTTTAGGCTTATCTTACCAATAAATTTTACCAATCCATGATATCCAATTAAATGCTGTTAATATTAAATTGTACTAATTTCATATCCAATTTCAATCATGCTAAACTACATAAATTTAAAATTACCATATAATTATGTCCATAATTCTATTCAAATCATACATAAATCCTTCCAACCCAAATTATGCCCAAACAACCCCTTTTTCCCTTTTACTTTCTCGTTCTCGTTTACAACGCATAAATTCATGATAGATGTAGGCTCGAGATAGCCTAGCTATAAAAATAAAAAAGGGAAAGAATAAAAAGGAGAGAACTCAATCGTAAGCATAAATGAAATAACTGATCTTATTAAATTATCATCGTATTCACTATGGGGAATGGCAAATGATAGAAGTACAATTATACAACAACTGTATTTTAAACCACTCACCTTGACTGGATTGGAGAAATAAACAATTGGTTGTTGAGGTAAAACGTTGGTTTAGGCTTCTTATTTGAGTATTGACGCAGAACGTGAATTGTTGTTGAAGAAACTTGCTGCTTGATTTGATTAAGCTCCAAAATTGATGAAGAACTTGCAATTTAATTTAGAGTTTAGATGCGGCGGCTATGTTGGGTTGAAGTTTGGTGGCATGGAGGCGTCTTATAAGAGATAGAATGATTTTAGGGTTAGGTAGGTGTTCTTTTATAGGTGGGTTAGAGCAACTAGGACCTTAGGATTAAATAAAAACTCATCTAAACCTTCCACCTCACCCTAGAAAAGAACCATCCAGAACAACCCTTTTCACACTTAGTGCTCCTTTAAATTAAAAAAAAAGAAACTGCTTTATTTCTTTCTAATTAATGCATTACATATTATTTTTTAACGTATAGCAACCTCTTTCCTTCATGCATTCAATTATTTTATTTATTTATTTATTTGCACTTATACGTGAACCTTTATTTCATATATTCTTCTCCTAATCAATTAATTGATTTCTTTCTCTTTTTGAAAAGAAACCGCATGTCCTTAAACTATTTTCTTTTATGTATTTACATCTAATCACATGTGCATGCGTCTCTGATTTGAATGTTATTTAACAACTTTAACCTTCCTCCAATTGTGGCTTGCTTATGGCCTTATTAGTTTACCTTTTAAACGTTTAAATTTCAAAAGTTGATCCCCTTCACATTTAATTGCTCCATTTTAATGTTTGCAACTTTTTCTATGCATGCTTTAATTGCACATTTGACATGTTTTGCATTCCATATTCTCTTTATTTTATTTGCATCACATTAATTTATTTTTATTCAGGTTCATGCATCATCCATTTATTTAATGCAATAATTTCACATATCCTCTTTCCCTTATTGCATTAATTTCAAATAACATGCATACATATATGCCCCCTTTTTGTTTGTCTCTATGTTCGCGCGCAACTTCAAATTTGAATCATGTTCGTACGCATCCATCTCTTATGCGTATACTAATTTTTATATGCGAACAATTGTCTATTTTATTTGAAAATTATCTTCCTTAATCAATCAATGGTATATTTCCATTCTTTCAATTAAATCTCCAATTAACTTATCACCTTTCGCACTGAACCAATTTGCTAAGCCACTATTTAGCCGCTCCTTAAAACAAAACAAATAATATTGCACTGGTGGGGACTGAACTCACAACCTCTTATGTACAAGTCTCATGTATTAACCAAATGAGCTACTAAGTCTTTTGTTAATAAGACTTAGGAACAAGCTACATATTATTCTTTTCCCAATGCTCTTTTTCATGTTTTGTTGCATTTCTTAAATTAAGGATAACTTCTTCGTTTTAAATCAGTTTTCTACAAACTATAGGTCTAAATTGACTAGAAAATCGCCATGAACGTAATGACGCTAATTTCATGACCAAATTCTAGAGTCTCTTCAAATTCTCCTTTTTATTTCTTTTTAAATATTCACATGTATTTCTTTGCATTTCACTGTATCTCTTCTTATTTCAAATATTACATGTAATTTCTTTATTAATCTTTTTCTTTATTTCACTGCATAAACTTCTTACGTGCAATTATATTAATATTATTTAATATTTCCTTTAAATATATCCATGCATATATACACATATCTCATTTTTAATTATATTAAAAATGCGGGGTGTTACATTCTCCCACCGTTAAGGAATTTCGTCCTCGAAATTCGATAGGGGTAAAATATATAATTCTTTGCATAATATCAAACCATGAATTGTGCATCCAAATTTTTTTTTGCAATCATTGAGGACCTGTGCAAAGTGAAATACATCATAGTAATGCATGTATGCCTAATTTGGTACCACCTATATGTATGCAAACTTTCAAATTTTTTTTTCAAAACATGATGCTCACATCCTAAATATACTTGCAGTTCTATATGAATGCAATATTTTTGAAAAACCAAAACATTTTTCATCCAAATTTTCCCATACCCTTATAGAATAAGAGCATAGTTCATCTAATTGTTGCATCCAAAATCCTACCAACCGTTATTGAATTCAAAATTTAGAAAAATCTAATTTTCCAAATTCGATTTCTTATGTTACAAAAAGGTATAAAACGGAAGAATTTACATTTTCCGTTTTTCTTTTATGTACCTTTTCTGGTTGCACTTGGATTTTTACATGGCTATTCTATAAAAAGTTCCTATTTTCCTATCCAAGCACAATTACATAAGAAACTTTTTTTTTTCTATTTATCTTTTTCGAGCAACAATTCTAGTCTTTATAATGCTTATATATTCTATGGGAATTTATTTTTATTATTCTAGGACAGTCCTTATTATTTACTTCCTAGCCACAAACTCTTTTCTTTCTAGACACTAATCCTTACCTACTCCATTCGTTTTAAAACATGGTTTGGTCTCTTTTTTTTCTAAATTTTTCTCCCAATAATTAAAAATGGTCAAACTTTATTTTCTTTCCCAAAACTTGCTTTTGCCAAACCATAAAAACACGCCGTAACAAAAATGCAAAACATTTTTTTCAAACATCAAAACCTGGAGTAGACAAGGACAACTATTTCTTAATCGGGTTTCCAAATTACCTAGGCTTTCCTAGACACATCCACGAAATCATTTCTTCCAACTATATATATTCCTAATCCATTTTCCACTTTATAAGGTTTCCCTACTAAACCCACTAATCTCAGTTACTATTGTATGGGATACATCTTTCTTAACACCAATCATTTTGTACACTTTCTACCCAATATACCTATGGGTCTCAGATTTCCTTGCTCATTCTTTTAGCGTACAAAATAGTTATCCCAATTCTTTCCATATTTTACTCTTTATATTTAGTGGGCTTCTTTATAGATCTAGGATTATATATAATATATTTATATTTTTGAAAATACAAATACGCTCTCTCATTATCTATATAGGAATCGTAAACCTATGCTCTGATACCAAATGTAACAACCCGAATTCCGACGGACCGATTTTTTTTCAAAAACCCAATCCATCAAAACCCGAGTTGGTTGCTCTGGTATCCTGCAGAAAAGACAGAGACAAGAAATATGTCAGAGTTCGGAAAAGACCTCACAACGGAAGGAATAAAATATAATATATATATAAACATAGCTTTACCTTAATTACAATACTACTAAATCAGTATCTATAAAGCTATAAGTCTCTATCATGAATCTAACCTACGAATGTTATGAGGAGGGGGTCAAAACATAAGTTCTGTGTGAATGAGTTTAAACTACACTTCTTGAATAATCCTACATATATCGTTCAATTACATTTTGTTGTTTATTAGGTTATTTGTGTCGTTAGCGCTCAAGGCTTACACACACGTCGCACCCATCTACCCCCAGTAGATTAACCTAATATAATGTATATGTAGCTACCCCCAAACTGAGATGTACCCCGTGGTACCCCACTCGCATGGTCCCTACCGTATCCTCGCAGTGATATACACAGTCCCCCATCCTATGTCATAATAATGTATATTCCTCTTATATATATAATACAACACTACGCCCATATAGGATCACTCTAATTTGACTGTCGTTATCGAATAATGCCCACCAGTCTAAGATACACCACCCAGAGCAGACATGGTTATATCTAGACTCTTCCACATACGTATTCTCTATCGTATTCGACATCTTACCCGCACACCCATCGTGTGTTCATGCCCGAGTTCCGTGGCAGGGCTACACAAGAAAACACGGAACTCGGTCGGGAGCTTTCCTTATATTTGTGCAAGGCCTGCCTTTAAGAGCCTCCCACATAAATATCCCTAGGGTATGTTTTCTATGGTGGCTATGGCCCCACCTCGGCCCCTCCCATAACTAATAAATACTACGAGAGCTAAGCGACAAGCCCCTAAGCAACCAATCTAAATATCCATGTGGTTCCCCCCTCAACCACCGTCCTACGATAGTGAATGGTTAATGGTATATTGGGTCTAGCTCTAGTCTTTCCGCATCCTACTAGCTGTGGTAAGAGGAACTCGACGACCTACTATCCTTGTTGGTCCTGACCCTCAACCTCCATTGAGGCAACCGTCGAATCACCTTTTCCGTCACCTCAAATGGCATTCTGATTGCCCAGCTATTCTTGCAGTCAAGGCCCACACACCTAGTAGTTACGCGTAGACCCAACCTCTGCGGGCACAGCCTGAAACATCTGCCACCACACAGAGGACTACTAGGAGCACCTTTAATGTCTCAGGAAGCCGCGTGCTTCCCCTTCCAGTCCGTTGGAGCTGCCAAAATAACGAATGTGCGCTCCCCTCGTGTCTTATGACACCGTGATGATTTACCTTGTTGGGTTATTCATCCTACAACATACGGATTGCCCCAAGCACCTTAATTTTATATGTCATTAGACCCTACGTCTAAGTAGTTCTTACGCGCTTGTGTTACCTCATCATTTTTTCTTATTTAACTTGGTTATTCTTATTCATATTCACTTCCTTTTCAAGTTTACCAAGTTACCCTCGCTTATTAATTCAATATATACTTAACCCATTTAAGTCCATTAATAAGACCACAACATGTTGTTTTCCAACTTCATAAATGATTCCCTTTTAGGGTTACAACAACATGTTATACATAATTCATAGTTAAGTATGTCTTATCCACATATATACTGATTAGGAGAATAATCCCCTAAACACCAGCCCCGAAGACCGAAATCAACATCAGACTGGCACCCAGAGAATTACTCAGCCCGACCAACATATATGATTCTAATTTACTTCTTTTCCATTCATATGACTTATATCATCTTAAATTTCACACTTCTCCTTCCCAAACTACTTAATTTATAATTAAGTATATCTTCACATATAAGTTACCTTATTTTCCTCTATCGTTTCTTATAACTTACCTTATCCCATAAGTTATACTTTCCTCTTGTCCCTAGGACAAGTCTAACCTATTATCCTTCCTTTTCTTATTCAAATTCATTCATAATAGGTTATTTTCCATTCCCCACTTTTGTCATTAATTTAGATTTACTTAACCCATTCCATTTATTTAACCCGTTACCTAAACTTTACCCAGTTCAATTAATTTGTGATGCCATAACGGGTCCCCTTTGGTTAAGGATTATTTATTTATGTCTTACATGTCGCCCATGTCCCACTTAACCTCTTTTATTATTGTTTCCATGCCTTACACATGCTTTACTACGGTTAAGTCCACCTTAGTCATGTTTTACTTCATGTATCTTACTACAGTTAAGTCCACATTTATATGTTTTACATGTCTTGTCGTACTACGGTTAAGTCCATATTTACATGTCATATTTTACATGTCACCCACTTAACCATCTAACCACACCCATGTCACCCACATGTTTTATTATGGTTAGTATTCCTTAATTCATTTATTATGACAAACAGTGCATGAGACGACCCCAAACCCCATATTGACGGTGGCAAGGGTAATCCTTGGAATATAACACAGAAACAGATAATAGCAGAACAGAATTAAATAAATACACCAGATAAAGAACAAATAATACACTGGATAAACCTAAACATCAGAGTTACACAGTATACAGGATCATACTTAGTACAAATACAGTTCAGCTATACATAAATGTCTACAGCGGAAAACAAACATAATGTACAATAGGAGCTGAACATCATAAAAAGAGATAAATAATAGAATCCATCTTCAGCTCTAGCTATCCAGAGAAAGCCAGCTAAACCTGAATACAAGGCTGCCCGTGTAGAAAAAGGGGCACCCGAGTTTGAGAGTGAAACAAACTACGAGTCAGTCATGGGACTGGTATGAGAAATCTACTCAACACATTTAATATATGGCAAATCACAGGACCACGCCACTTTCGTGGAACGGGTTTACTCCATTGGATTGCCAGTGCTTTAAAACAAATCATTCATTTAAACATCACAATGCTTTTTATAAAAATGAAACCATTATAAGACTCAGTTCCCATCACACAATGCAACGCAAACCGGAGGATAGAGTTTTACCTTATAATGGCCAAAATATGTTTGATACGAATAAAACAAAAGTATTTGATATTATTACTAGTCTTTATATGTTTCAAAAGCAATTTCAAATCATAACTATCAATCATAGATGGCATTAATGCTCCATACCACTATGTCGCCATATATAGGTATACAATCAAAACCGAACAGTCACGTATTTGGAAATTGGATTTCCATCATGAACCAAGGCAAAAGATAGTCCTTACCGAATTCGAGACGCTCTAGTCTGTGTCTCAGGCAAGCGCGCAGGCAAGCCTTGGATCGTCAGGGCCGATCCACCGAAGCGGATTATTATGCCTGAACAATGCGTCCCCCCGCCCTTTGGGGCGTGAATGAGCCAACGAATGATTCCATCGGTCCCGGATCGACCGATATAACCGAGGCGCCTCGCAACAGTAACAACCACATAAGTCAAACTCGTCAGGGCATGTAAAACCACTGACGCCACTTCTAACTAGAAAGAAACGCATGCCCTCCCTGAGGTCCTTCTCCCGTTTTTGGTTCATACCGGGGTGTGAGGCTCGCGATTTCACGTTATACACAAAGCTACGCCACACAGGCGGTGCTTTGATCATCACCACAAGACTTTGCTTTTCAACAGAAGCCCTGATCACTGCATCTTAGCATGCCACACAGGCAATTCACACCGTGCAACTGATGGCTATCAATCACACATAATAAATTCCAATGTCATACACATTGTCCATTTGCAAGTCCGTTCTGGGTCTGAACGAAACCGGAGGCACTATATACCTCGCAAACCCATCGATCACCACGTACGTCTGGACGATCACCACTCATTATCCATATTTCGGGATGCCTCCCAATCAGGACCTAGGTTACCATCCAAACGAGGTGAAGATCTCCGGTCTTCGACCACCGTCTTCCTCTTCGATTTCTTATCGTTGATTCAGTTATTCAGAATGGGATAGACCCGGTCTTTCTGAGCAACTCACATATATAATAAACAAGTGCTACACCAGCACTACTACACATCATTTCAATTCATTAGTCACTAACCGTCAATCAGTAAGAGAACGATTTCCCAAATATTAACCCCGAAGGCCGAAACCAACATCAGATCAATACCCAAAAAACCATTCGACTTAGCCAACCTTCAGTTAGTTTCTAAATTTCACATCCATATCGTTTATAATATTCTATAACGATTTATCGCTATTTTTATTTATTTTAAAATAGCCAATTTATTCAAAACGACGCTTCTGGCCCTAACGCGGTCGTGGCGCTGTTTTTCTTCAGATTTGATTTACACATATCTGGAAATCTAACCATTGGATCTTCACAAAATTTACATCATTAGAAAGATCTTTTCAAAATGAATCCAACGGTTCCAGTTTCGGGAAAATCCAACGGTCGGATCTCCCGGTATAATCGTTTGAAGTTTCGATTTCAAAATACGAACTACAGCGTCGTTATTCGATTAAATATAATTATATATATATATATATAATCGATTCTGGCGCTGTTTTTCTTCAGATTTGAATTAAACATTCCATACAATCCAACCGTTGGAATTTTGCAAAGTTGGTGTCGTTGGAAAGATATTTCCAAAGCGAACCCAACGGTTGCGGTTTAGGGAAAATCCGATGGTTGGATCTCCCGGTATAATCGTTTGAAATCACGGTTTCAAAATACGAACTGCAGCTTCGTTATTCGATATATTTCATTTCTATTTATATATATATATATATCGATTCTTCGATTTCAAAACCATATGGATTTCATACATTTGATAAAAACAATATTTTTATCTAACTGTTTTCTATTTCAACACTTCACTATTTTTAACAATTCATGTATATAATAAATATATGATTTTAATGTAAAACAATTTATTTCAAAACTCGACTATTTTATATAGTTAGTATAGGTGATAAAAAAGGATTTTTATTATAAAACAATTTATTTCAAAACAAGATTATTTTATATAGTTCATATCGATGATAAAAATTGGATTTTTATTATAAAACAATTTCTTTCAAAATATGAATACCATTCAACACATGAATTTCAATTCAACGAGTGAATTTCGATTCAACACATGAAGGTTTTCTATAGTTTATATATATAGATAAAAAGGTGATTTTTATATTTAAAACACAAATACCATTCAACACATGAATTTCAATTCAACGAATGAATATCGATTCAACACATGAAGGTTTTCTATAGTTTCTATATATAGATAAAAAGGTGATTTTTATATTTAAAACACGAATACCATTCAACACATGAATTTCTATCCAACGAATGAATATCGATTCAACACATGAAGGTTTTCTATAGTTTATATATATAAAGTAAAAATGTGATTTTTATATTTAAAACACGAATACCATTCAACACATGAATTTCTATCCAATGAATGAATATCGATTCAACACATGAAGGTTTTCTATGCCACGAATAAATATAGTTTCAACAAATGAAAATAATTCTAACACATGAATATTATTCAAAGTTTCGGCAGCATAACGGCAGGGTAGTTAAAACCGAGACCGTCCCTAGTACGGCTCCTCGCTCTACCTTAAAGCCTCGCAGCTTTTGAAAATGGGGAATCATGCATCTAGTTCGCACGCAGGCGGCATGTATATTTTTTTCATTTCCACAAACTAATCCTATGTGGTTTCAACCAAATATTTCTCAACCACAAATAGGTATTTTTCAACCACAATCAATCAATTTCAACCACAAACAATTTCAATCAACCATTCGCTATCAATCAATTTTCACACCAATCACAACCAATAAATATCGTCCATGGTTTGTGGGCGAGGGGCGTATATATATATATATATATATATATATATATATATAGCATTTCATTTCTATTTCAACACACATATAATTTTTACAACGCATATACAACTTATACATCGAACATACAACTTATACAACGCTTATACAAGAGGTGTACAACGCTTATATAACTCATACATCGATTATATAATTTATACATCGTCGTTTTCCATATCGTTTATAAATTAGAAATCTCACTTGGGTTCCACTCCACCAAAAATAGCAGAAGGCTCAGAAAAATATGCGGTCTCTTCTAAAATGTAGAAGACATCCACACGAGTCCATTGTCTCTTGTTTCACTGAATTTCGACAAGAAACGAAAAAGATATGATTTTTCAAAGTTTGCAACAGTTTAAAGGTGTTTAAACTGTTGAAAATAAACCAAAGCCGTTACCTTCAATAAAATGTTCAAAACTAGGTTTGAATTTTTCTTTCGATCCGTGCAACTTGGAGCCGATCGGAGTATACCACCCTGTAGTGCTCGTAACGACGCTCAGACGGAGATATGTGGGGCCCACTTCGACGCAGGGAGGAGGGCACGACGGCTCTTCGAAGGCGCTGACTTCCGAGGCCTGTATCTCGACGAAGGCACCACGAGGGAGGGCGAGGTTGGGTCGGATTTGAAGAGGGGAGGGAGGCGAACAAAAACCCAAACTGGAGGCGGGGCTGAAAGTGGATGTGGTGGCGGCAAAACGCTTGGGAAGCTTCGAGGAGATTTCCGCCGTTTATCGCGATTGAAGAGAGAGAAACGACGGGGAGAGAGAAGATGATGAGCCAATGGGGATTTTTCTTTAATTTATAATTTTTTTTCCAAAAATACCCTCTTTCACTCACGAACACCAATCCAAACCCAACGACTGTCGTCCCTAGCGTTGTACCCCTATTCCGAACAAAATGGGATATGTTTCTTAGGCCCATTCGACTGTTTCAGTCAGTTTTCCTTCAAATGAAAATATAAAATATTCAATATTTGATTTGAACGTACATTTCAATTTGCCAGGGCGACAAACTGATTCTAAAAATTCCCGAAAAATAAATCTAGCTTTGTTTTGACGATACTGTCCCAACAAAACTAGTTTCGTCGAATTCTGAGACCGTTTGAAAAATGGCCCATTTCTGGTCGATCCAATTTAACTGTAATTGACCAAAACACATTTTCCATTGCCACGCTCACAAACTAGCTTCAAAAATCATGAAATTTGAAACCTAGCAATTACTTCATATCCCGGATCTAACAAAAGTGGTTTCGTTGAATTCCGAGGTCGTATGCAAAATGGCCATTTTCACGGGCTATATAAATTCCATAGCGACCTTTCTGAAAATTCATTCGGCCATAACTTTTGCTTTCCGCTATGAAACTTCGATTTTTCAGATTTGTTAGAAAGGTATTCACTAACAGATTTAAATATTTTTGGTTTCACTCAAATCCGTGTTGTTTTGCACCCGGTACAGTCAGTCAAAGTTTGAATTCAGATTTTGAAACTACCGCGCAATTTCAGGCCCTGTTTATAATTAGAATTGATTATATTCGTTTTCAAACGTCGATTCAAACTCACTTTTCATTGCTATTATTTAAAATATTTATTTTAAATATTTAAAATCCACTATTTTAGCCAATTTAAAAATTTTAAATTGGTTCAGATTTTACGGGTCGTTACAGTGCATGACCTCCCACATTAGACCGAATATTTGTGGTTGCTGGGTTTGCCGGGTGGTTCCAGGCAGTCTTACACCACAAAGCGGGTCTAACCTCGTGTCACCAACAGTTACGCCTACAATTCATGCCTTTGACCTCTCACATTAGACGTCTAATTGTGGCAGCTAGATTAGCCGGGCGGTTCCCAACAGTCTTTCACCACAATTGCGCCTAACCTCATGTCAAAGGTTCATTAACATCGTATTTCACCCAAATCCCAATTTTCATGTTATGTGTTTCCAATTCAACATATAGTATTGTTTACAATTTTGCCTATTCCAACTTGTCACTAACTACAAATTAATTAGCCTTAATTACAAATTTTCAATTATAGGCAATTTCATCAATTCCATGTAATCCATACCCAAATATGCCAATCTCTTTTATATTCCAATTATCCAAAATATCCACTAATACTCAAGTTCATAAAATCAATATTTTTCCAATATATTTCCCAACGTTCCCATGTTCATACATATAACTTAATTCACCTTTTAGGCTTATCTTACCAATAAATTTCACCAATCCATGATATCCAATTATATGTTGTTAATATTAAATTGTACTAATTCCATATCCAATTTCAATCATGCTAAACTACAAAAATTTAAAATTACCATACAATTATGTCCATAATTCTATTCAAATCATACATAAATCCTTCCAACCCATATTAAGCCCAAACAACCCCTTTTTTCCCTTTTACTTTCTCGTTCTTGTTTACAACGCATAAATTCATGATAGATGTAGGCTTTAGATAGCCTAGCTATAAAAATAAAAAGGGGAAAGAATAAAAAGGAGAGAACTCAATCGTAAGCATAAATGAAATAACTGATCTTATTAAATTATCATCATATTCATTATGGGGAATGGCAAATGATAGAAGTACAATTATACAACAACTGTATTTTAAACCGCTCACTTTGACTGGATTGGAGAAATAAACAATTGGTTGTTGAGGTAAAACTTCTTATTTGAGTATTGACACGGAACGTGAATTGTTGTTGAAGAAACTTGCTACTTGATTTGATTAAGCTCCAAAATAGATGAAGAACTTGAAATTTAATTTAGAGTTTAGAGGCGGCGGCTATGTTGGGTTGAAGTTTGGTGACATGGAGGCATCTTGTAAGAGATAGAATGATTTTAGTGTTAGGTTAGGTGTTCTTTTATAGGTGGGTTAGAGCAACTAGGACCTTAAACACTCATCTAAACCGTCCACCTCACCCTAGAAAGGAACCATCCAGAACAACCCTTTCCACACTTAGTGCTCCTTTAAATAAAAGAAGAAGAAAGAAACCGCTTTATTTCTTTCTAATTAATGCATTACATACTATTTTTAACGTATAGCAAACTCTTTCCTTCATGCATTCAATTATTTTATTTATTTATTTATTTACTTGCACTTATACGCGAACCTTTATTTGCTATATTCTTCCCCTAATCAATTAATTGATTTCTTTCTCTTTTTGTCTACTCTTTTTGAAAAGAAACCGCATGTCCTTAAACTATTTTCTTTTATTTATTTACATCTAATCACATGTGCATGCGTCTCTGATTTGAATGTTATTTAATAACATTAACTTCCTCCAATTGTGGCTTGCTTATGGCCTTATTAGTTTACTTTTTAAACATTTAAATTTCAAAAGTTGATCCCCGTCACATTTAATTGCTCCATTTTAATGTTTACAACCGTTTTCTATGCATGCTTTAATTGCACATTTGACATGTTTTGTATTCCATATTCTCTTTCTTTTATTTGCATCACATTAGTTTATTTTTATTCAGGTTCATGCATCATCCATTTATTTAATGCAATAATTTTACATATCCTCTTTCCATTATTGCATTAATTTCAAATAACACGTATACATATATGCCCCCTTTTTGTTTGTCTCTATGTTCGCGCGCAACTTCAAATTTGAATCATGTTCATACACATCCATCTCTTATGCGTATACTAATTTTTATATGCGAACAAGTGTCTATTTTATTTGGAAATTATCTTCCTTAATCAATTAATGGTTTATTTCCATTCTTTCAATTAAACGTCCAATTAACTTATCCTCTTTCGCACTGAACCAATTTGCTAAGCCACTATTTAGCCGCTCCTCAAAACAAAACAAAAATATATGGCACTGGGGGGATTGAACTCACAACCTCTTATGTACAAGTCTCATGTATTAACCAAATGAGCTACTAAGTCTTTTGTTAACAAGACTTAGGACCAACCTACATATTATTCTTTTCCCAATGCTCTTTTTCATGTTTTGTTGCATTTCTTAAATTATGGATAACTTCTTCGTTTTAAATCAGTTTTCTACAAACTATAGGTCTAAATTGACCAGAAAATCACCATGAACGTAATGACGCTAATTTCATGACCAAATTCTAGAGTCTCTTCAAATTATCCTTTTTATTTCTTTTTAAATGTTCGCATGTATTTCTTCGCATTTCACTGTATTTCTTCTTATTTCAAATATTGCATGTAATTTCTTTATTAATCTTTTTCTTTATTTCGCTGCATAAACTTCTTACATGCAATTACATTAATATTATTTAATCTTTCCATTAAATATATCCATGCATATATACACATATCTCATTTTTAATTATACTAAAAATGCGGTGTGTTACAGTTTGGGTTATCATAAGGTAAAAACCGTCCGTGTTTATGTGTGGGCTGGTCTTACGATTATCTTTTTCTTTCGAAAAATGGTTTTTAACTTTAAAATCAAGATGGATGATACCAATAATTTAGTGAGTTTTCTCACGCTGGTTCACCAGGCTGACCTGTGGCATTTGTAAATGCTCGGGTCAGACCGAGTTGGGTCTGACCGAGTTTACAGGTTCAGGGTAAGATGATATGGACTTCAGGAGAAAAGATGGGGTAGTTCAGATGTATCATATATATATACAATATTTCGCTGTGTGTTGTAAATGAGGACAGACTGTTATAACTGTCCAGATGAATTAAATGGCGTTGTACTCTGATGAATTGTAAGTATTATTTCAAGTTTTCAATAAAAAGTTATTTCTGTATTATATTTTATTCCGCTGCGATGTGAGTTGTTTTTCTTCTATTCTAATCTTTCTTTCTTATCTTTTTCTCACCCTCCAACTTCTTTCTTTAACATTCTGGAATTTTGGTACTCGAGTTTGGACATAGAATATATTTGTGTCGAAAATTCGAGCATCGAGTTTTCCGGTACGTTACAACATCGACGCCGCCCACCGCCAGTTCCCCCCCTCGCGACTAACCTTGTCTCCTCCCCAGCGCGCCGCCCTAGCTCCTCCCTCCTCTACTGTTTCCTCTTCCTCCTCCCTTCGATTTAACCGTGGACCCTAAAACCCTCATTCGCCGCCGCAGTCCTCCCCTTGCCATCGCAGAACCCCCCCATCATCGTTAGCATCCCCGCGAGCTCCACCTGAGGTCCGTCACCGCGCCGCTCCCAGTTTTGACAGTGAGCATCCTTTTGTTTTCTTTCCTATTTTTATTTGTTTTTGTACTTAGTTTATTTAATTTAGCTAGCAAGTAAATTTCAGTTTTAAAAATAAATAACCATGATTTTATTTTCATTTCTTTTTTTTATATAAATAATTAGGTAAAGTATAGATTTTTTGATGCAATAAAGATTTGGTTTTTATACGAAAAAAAAGGATAGGATTTTTAATTCTAGAAAGTTATGATACTTGAAAATATAAAAACGGGATTTTTATAAATTAAAAAGATAAGATTTTAAAAAAGTAAAAGATGAGATTTTTATAAAGAAGAAAGATTGAATTTTTAAATGATTTTTAATAATGAAACGCTAAGATTTTTGATAATGAAACGCTAAGATTTTTGATTATGAAACGCTAAGATTTTTATTATATATAAAGTTAAGGTTTTTCTTATATGAAGTTTAGATCTTTGATTAAGATAAAGATTATATTTTTGAAAAGAAGAGGGTTTGATTTTTTTTTACATCGAAAAGATAATACTTTTAGAAAGATCAAAATAGGATCTTTGTATATATGATGTTTTGAAATATATATATATATATACATATATATATATATTATATATGTAAGCATCGTTATAGAAAAATATGATTTTTCATCGTATAAAAGAAATATTTTTAGATTAGAGAAAAATGGGATTTTTATCATATGTATGAAATAACTTTTAATTCTATAAAAATATGATTTTCAGATTATACATGCGATGAATAAAATAGAAGCGACTGGGCTGATTCTCTGAAGCTCGAATTCGCGCTGCGCTAGCATTAAATAAAGAATGACAGGGTGGAATACCAAATGTGAGAACTCCTCACTTTTAATTTTATTCTCTAGTTTGAAATATATACTAGGATGCAGACGGTGCTTAGCAGCACTCGACACCCGTCGTCCACAGACCATGGATGACTTGTATGTTTGATTGATCTATTATGAAAGTTGAATGTGTGATGTGGAATGAAAATAAATATTTTATAGTTACAAAATATAATTTTTAACGTGTATATAAAATGAAATAAATCTTTATAAACAAATCGGACGATTTGTTTATGTACACACATTTGACTGATATTGATTGGGACGATAAATTTTACACATCGCCCAACTGCACAAATAAATCTGTGTTCGTTGTTTGAAAAGCCCACACGGGTGTTGGGAAAAATTGGACATACACTAATCCCAATAATTAGCTGTATGTCAATCGGTTGATTGACAGGCTGTTATTGAAAAGGTCGGGTTTGCACGACTTATGCAGGATCTATAATATGGCTATGCGGAAAGTATGTGATATACTAACTTGTATATTTACAATAGTTATGCAGGTAAATATATAATGTAAAAAGATCTCACAGAAGCAATATCACAGATAAGCAAGTATAGCAAATGCAGTAAATAGGAAAAATCACACCAGGGATTTTTATACTGGTTCGGAGCACCGTCCTACGTCCAGTCCCAGACTTCTATCTGGATTTTCACTAAACAACAACCTCACTTCACCCGGAGGAAACAGGTTTACAATACCCGAGCAGCCGAACGGGATTTCACGCCTCTAACAACACGAGGACTTCAACACTTGCCTCTTATAACACGAGGACTTCAACACTTGCCTCTTATAACACGAGGACTTCAACACTTGCCTCTTACAACACCGAGGACTTCAACAATAATAAGATTTTGACTTTGAATGTGTTCTTCCTTCAACACTGATTTGTCAACAATTGAGTACACCCTTCCTATAATCTTATCCTCAAATGTAATTTGATGTTTAGTAAGATTAGGAAGTAAAATATCGAGTTGAATCACAAGTGTATGAAATATGCTTGGTGATTCAAACGATTATTGAATGCTTTTGAGTGCTTTTTGAGTGAAAAGAATAATGCAAGATAGATCAGAAAATAGAGAGTAAATTCGGTAATTTGGATGATTGTAAAATCATGTATTTATAGAGATCGAGAGGTTGCAAATGTTGGTGAAAAGATGCATCTAAAAGGAGTGATTATTCATGAAGAAAAATGGATGCAACTCTTGAAGAAAGAAGATGACATTTCAATATAACGGTCAAAATTCAAAAACCTGTTGACCTATAGAATTTTATAGGTCGACATGTTTTTAGCCGTTGGAATTTCAAAAACCTGTTGACCTATAAAATTTTATAGGTCGACCTATTTTTGACCGTTACAATTTAAAAACCTGTTGACCTATAAAAAATTGTAGGTCGACATGTTTTCGGTCATATGCATAAAAAATGTCTTCACGAGTAGTATTTTCAAACAATTAGAAGTATGATTATTTGAGGATAGATTTTAACATTTTATAACTCTAAATAATCGACTTCTAACCTATGAAGTCATCTTGTCTTCTTTTTGTCGATGTAGAAGCTTCTTCTTGTCATAAATCAAAATAACCATCGACGCTTCGACTCAACATTCTCCCCCTTTTTGATTGATGACAACCTGGCATAATAAAGGTATTGTTCCTTGTATATTGCTCCCCCTGTATATATGCTCTCCCTGAATCATATACATAATCTGCATAACAATCGTTAGTAATATTTCTCCCCCTTTGTCGTCGACAAAAAGGGTATATAGTATTGCAAAAATGATAGTAACAAAAATATTACTATAAGGTTTTCTCCCTCTGGATACAAGCTCCCCCTGAATTTCTGCAACATTTGTTATAATATAAATAATCTTACCTTTTGATTCCTGCATTAACAAATGTTAACATACATATACTTTTAACATATTAAGCATATAATTTTTTAAATAGCATATGTAACCGGTCGACAGGAAGTTTAAAGGCGGTCGACAGGAAATAGTTCTGAATGAATTTATATAGGCCAGTTTACCTGGACCGGTCGACAGCTTTATTAGGGGCGGTCGACAGCTTTATGTTCTGATTGAAAATAAAAAAAACAAGTTTAACTAAGACCGGTCGACAGGTAAGAAAATAGGCGGTCGACCGATTAATTCTCTGGTTGGAAATAAAGAACATAATGGACAAGACCGGTCGACAACATAATTTGGGGTGGTCGACAGGTTTTGAATAATTTTGTTTTTCTCCTTCTCTTTTGAATTTTCAAACTCCAACAACACTTATTATATATGCATATTTCTCCCTCTTTGTCATTGATAAAAAAGAATAAAGATCATGATAGAACAGTAATCGAATATAAGACATAATTTAAAGTACCTTCGGGAGATATCAAAATTGTCTTCTTTTTGTTGTGGTGTACCTGCAAAGAATATGATGTATATACCTTTGGTACCCACTTGCTTTGTTTGGGTCCATGGGTTAGATGGAAGGTAACCAAACCCAAGAGGGTTTAACGGAACTTTTAAAGATAAAATTTTCGTTATTAACTACCGAATCAAAATAATCATCGATATATTTTTCTCTGTTTTTCCAACTTACAGGAACCCAAATACTTAAGTAATCTCTATTGATGTTCCTTTTCGTGCTTCTAGATCTATTATATAGATCTCTAGTCATAGAAGTATTCGAATTTCTATAATAATTGGGTCTTGGATGTGTATTAGTACTAGCAGTGATATTCTTATTGTAAATGAAAGCATATCTAGTACTATTTCTAAGATTAGTATTATTTCCAAAGTCGCTATTGACATTTTTCTTTTGAGATTTCACAATAGGTTTTGGTTTGGAAGATAAACTAAGATTTTTCTTAGCTTTGTTCTTTTGCATTATTTTCTTCTTTCCATAACCAAGATGCTTCTTAATTTCTTGGTTTTTATATCCCAAACCTTTCTTATTTGAAGTAGATTGTGAATTCTCAATGATCTTTGTCAAATTTTCTCGACCTTTGTTAAAGTTAGAAACATTTTGAGTAATATTTTCTAACTTATTTTGTAAACTAACTTTTTCTAGGTCCATAATTTTGATCGTTGCTTTAAGCTCATGATTTTCAGTAGTGAGAATATCATTCTTCTCTTTTTGAACTTCGATTTCTTGAGTCAAAAGAGATAGTTGAGAATTAGAATTAGAAGACGATTCTTGAGCCTTTTTAAGTTCTTCTTCTAATATTTTCTTCTCATCTTTTAACATATCTCGTTCTAATTCGGATCTATTCAACATTGTCTTGACTTCTTTTAACTGATATTTTGTATCTTTAAGTTTAATCATTACTTTATCATAAATATCAAGCATATCCTCAAGAGTAGGAATTCGTACCTCATCCTCTGTTGCCATAAAACATACATTTGCTTGTTCAGTGTCTGAATTACTTTCGCTATCAGATGAAGATGAGTCTGAATCATCCCATGTTACTGAGAATGCTCTTTTCTTCGATTTGTCTTTCTTGAATTTTTCGAATTTCTTCTTTTTCTCTGGACAATCTTTATGCATATGTCCCTTTTTGTGACAGTTGAAGCATTCCAAAGTTGAAGAAGATGGTTTGTTTGATCCAAACTTCTTTTTGTCGTATCGACTAGCCTTTCTTTGTTTCAAAAACTTCTTAAAACTTTTTGCAATAAGTGCTAAGTCTTCATCTTCAGAGTCTGAAATGTCTTCATCTTTTTCGGCATGAAAAGCAACATTTTTCTTTTCTTCTTTTTGTTCTCTTCTAGCCTGTAAATTTGCTTCATAGGACATTAGATTTCCTATCAATTCATCTGGCTTCATGATAGAAAGATCATTAGCTTCCTCTATGGCTAATACTTTTCCTTCCCATTCATTAGTCAGTGAATGTAGGATTGTTGAAACTACATCAAAGTCAGAATATTTTTGTCCTAAACCAATGAGAGCATGATGAATTGTTTGAAATCTTGAGTACATCTCATTGATTGTTTCATTTGACTTCATTTTGAAATTTTGAAATTGACTCTTCAACAAAGCTATTTTTGCTTGTTTAACCTTGTTAGTACCTTCATGAGTGGTCTTCAGTGTTTGCCAAATTTGATAAGCAGTGGTACAGATACTAACACGGTTATACTCATTTTGGTCTAATGTACAAAACAACATATTTATTGCTTTTGCATTTACAGCTGCTGCTGTTTTCTCAGCAGGAGTCCATTCTGCATACTCAGTTGTTGGATTAACTATTTCTTTCTGAGTAGCATTCCAAGCATCATAACTTGTTGATTGCATATAGAAAGCCATACGTGTTGCCCAATAACTATAATTTAGGCCATTAAAGAAAGGAGGTCTTTGTGTTGATTGACCTTCAGTGTAAGTGTTAGTGCTAGTGCTTGCGTTATTTGCCATATTACTCGAATATATCAAATAACTGTGTTACGGTTATAAGATAACCTTGCTCTGATACCAATTGAAAAGGTCGGGTTTGCACGACTTATGCAGGATCTATAATATGGCTATGCGGAAAGTATGTGATATACTAACTTGTATATTTACAATAGTTATGCAGGTAAATATTTAATGTAAAAAGATCTCACAGAAGCAATATCACAGATAAGCAAGTATAGCAAATGCAGTAAATAGGAAAAATCACACCAGGGATTTTTATACTGGTTCGGAGCACCGTCCTACGTCCAGTCCCAGACTTCTATCTGGATTTTCACTAAACAACAACCTCACTTCACCCGGAGGAAACAGGTTTACAATACCCGAGCAGCCGAACGGGATTTCACGCCTCTAACAACACGAGGACTTCAACACTTGCCTCTTATAACACGAGGACTTCAACACTTGCCTCTTATAACACGAGGACTTCAACACTTGCCTCTTACAACACCGAGGACTTCAACAATAATAAGATTTTGACTTTGAATGTGTTCTTCCTTCAACACTGATTTGTCAACAATTGAGTACACCCTTCCTATAATCTTATCCTCAAATGTAATTTGATGTTTAGTAAGATTAGGAAGTAAAATATCGAGTTGAATCACAAGTGTATGAAATATGCTTGGTGATTCAAACGATTATTGAATGCTTTTGAGTGCTTTTTGAGTGAAAAGAATAATGCAAGATAGATCAGAAAATAGAGAGTAAATTCGGTAATTTGGATGATTGTAAAATCATGTATTTATAGAGATCGAGAGGTTGCAAATGTTGGTGAAAAGATGCATCTAAAAGGAGTGATTATTCATGAAGAAAAATGGATGCAACTCTTGAAGAAAGAAGATGACTTTTCAATATAACGGTCAAAATTCAAAAACCTGTTGACCTATAGAATTTTATAGGTCGACATGTTTTTAGCCGTTGGAATTTCAAAAACCTGTTGACCTATAAAATTTTATAGGTCGACCTATTTTTGACCGTTACAATTTAAAAACCTGTTGACCTATAAAAAATTGTAGGTCGACATGTTTTCGGTCATATGCATAAAAAATGTCTTCATGAGTAGTATTTTCAAACAATTAGAAGTATGATTATTTGAGGATAGATTTTAACATTTTATAACTCTAAATAATCGACTTCTAACCTATGAAGTCATCTTGTCTTCTTTTTGTCGATGTAGAAGCTTCTTCTTGTCAGAAATCAAAATAACCATCGACGCTTCGACTCAACAGTTATAAGCGTAAAATATTTATATTTAATGCTTATACAGTGTAGAATGCACTCTGGATGATGGATTGCTGTTTTCATTGTTGTTATACACATTTGTTGTGTGAAATCCATATAATCAAATAATATGGTAATTGACGTCTGATTCTAGTTCAGAAAGAATGAATATTGTAAAATAACGATTATTTTAAAATAATGAATATTTTCAAATAATATTCAGAAAAGAATCAAAATATGATTTTGATGTCCGATTTGGGATGGACACGAATATATTTAAATATATATAGCCGTGTTGATTAGATATGCGCCATTTTGACGCGAACGATATTTATATCGATTTTATTCATTTTTTATAATGAATATTGAAAAGAAATTGATTTCAAAATCTATTGTTTTGAAAATATTATCATTTATATATCGATGGTATAGAATATTCAATTTTGATTTGAAATTGAATATGAAGTTGAAATAGAATTGAAACTCGAATTAAATTGAAATAAAATTTAATTTTGAATAAAATTAAAATTGAAATTGAAATTCGAATTGAAATTCGAATTGAAATTGAAATAGAATTGAAATTCGAATTAAATTGAACTAGAATTGAAATTCGAATAGAATTGAAATAGAATTGAAATCATTTTGAATTGAATTTGAAACGGATTGAAATTGAGTTGAAATCGATTTGAATTGAAATCGATTTGAAATGAATTTAAAATGATTTATAAAATACATTTTAAATAGGAAATCGACGAAATATATAATATATATATATATATATTATATATATAATGGCCAGAAAAGAACGCGGCGCACGGCGACAGTTCGCGAATTTCGACCATTGACTTCAAACGGACATTACGGGAGATCCGACCGTCGGATTCTCCTAAAACCGGAACCTTGGGTTTGTATCGAAAAGAGATTTCCAACGAATATTAGAGATTTGAAATCGAACAGTTGGATTTGGAATTATGTCCAAATCAAATTTGGAAAAGGTCGCTGTAAGTGCAGTTCGATGGCCGTTTATGGAAATCGACTGTATGGGCCTTGATAAAATTGTTAAAAATATCAATAATTAGTGTAAAATCAAAATAAATGATTTGAAAAGAATTGGGATGAAAAACTCCATATTTGAAAACATAAAAATAGATTTTATCGAAATGAACCAGTTTTGAACTAGAATTATAATCCATTTATTTTTAAAATAAATAAATTGGATTTGAAATGGTTTTAAAAATAACCAGAATTTCCAATAAATAAATTGGAAATGGATTTGAATCGAAATTGTCTTTGGAATATTTCGATGTTGGATTTCGTGGTTATACAGATATTGTTATGGAAATTTGAAAGATATATCTATATCGTTATTTCCAATACGATATTTGTTGGTCGTAGAATTTGATATTGAATATAAGCCGATATATTTTCTATTCAGAGCCTTGTATTTAATATCTAATGGGATATGGGTTTGTCGTGAATGGTGTCTTCATTAACACTGTTCTTAAACCCAGTTGAGAAAAGATTAAATCTTTTTATTTAGATTTAATGAAGTATGCCAATTGAATAATATTTAATTGGAATTTAATTGAAATTGATTTTTGGGTTTATCGTGAACGGTGTTTTAAATAACATTTGTTCTTTAACCCGATAATTAATGGAATGTGAATTGGGTTTGTTGTGAACTGTGTTTTAACGACATTCGTTCTTTACCCCGATTTACAGTGAAATGGGATTTGGAATTTATAAATCTTTTTGATAGGATTTAAAGGAGATTTTCCAAAGTAAAGTTTTCCAATTTAATAAAATAAATTGGAATGGAATTCGATCTGGTAATGATCGAAGTGAACTTCTGTTGAGGAAGAGTGTTAATATATATGGAATTTAAAAAGGCTTTGCTGTTATTTCATTTATATTATTATTCGGATATGGGAGTTCATATTGATTATATAAATTGATCTGTTTTCCGTGAAGATTCCATTGTTAATGGAATGTGATTTTGGGTTTATCGTGAGCTGTGTTTTAAATGACATTAGTTCTTTAACCTAGATAAAGATAGGATTTATTTCCTGGATTTGAATAATCATTAAGTAATGATTTTTGGAAATTAAAACTGAATTAGAGCTTTAATGAATCTTTAAATAGATTGAAAGGTGAATTTGATAACTAACATTATCAAATTCAAGAAATGATCGAGATTGGAGTATCGCCAGTTTTGCTCCAAGCGATTGTTAAATCTTTAGTTAGATTTGAACGTGAAATGGTAATTGAATTTTCCAATAACACCGCGGTGTTAGATATGAAGTATTACCAGTTTTATTTCATGGGATGAATAGGTTGGGGTTGGGAAATTTAACAAATGATTACTTCGGTAAGGTTCGCTAATCCTGACTAGTTTGGATTAACCATAATTTGTTTTGAATTGATATTCAAAAGAAGATTAAAGAATAAATTTAAAGAATTTATCTTTAATAAAATTAATGGGAACCTTTCCCAAAATATAAGAATATTTGAATAAAGGAATATTCTGTATTGGAATGAGGCGTATGTTGTGTTTTATTACACTTATTTATTATATACACGGGTTAATTGGAAAGACCGGGTTTATACCCATTCTGAATAACTTATTCGACGATAAGTCGAAGATGAAGACGGTGGTTGAACACCGGAGGTCTTCACATTGCTTGGATAATTACTGATGATCTTGATTGGGCTGTACACCCAAGAGAAGGGAATCTATTGGTGATCGTCCAGACGTACTTGGAGATCGATGGATATGCGAGGAATAAGGTTCCTTCGGTTTCGTTCATGTAACGAACCGGGATTTTCGTCTCCGAAAATCAACATTAAACTACCATGTTGACCATTCAGACATCGAACATTCCAGATCATTATTAGAAAGAATTTAGAGGGTGAGATAAGAAAGAAAGAAATATTAGAATAGAAGAAGAAGAAGAACACGACACCACAGAGTCTCACATCGCAGCGGAACAAAATATAATACAGAAATAACCTTTATTGAAAGATTTTGAAATACTTACAATATCAGAGTACATCAACATCTGGACAGTGATAATCTGTCCTCATACAACACACAGCGGAATACTAGTAATATCATACGTCTGGACTCTTCCAGCTCGTCTCTTCACAGTAGTCGATAACCTGAACCTGTACAACCCGGCCTAACCCGAGCATTTACAAAACACCGGGTCAGTCTGGTGAACCAGAGTGAGATAAACTCGCACAGTATTAAGGGTAAATCATCCAATCATGATTTTAAAGTTCAAAATCTTTTCAAAAGAAAAGGATAATCGTAAGACCAAATCCACACATAAACACGGACGGTTTTTACCTTACGATAACCCAAAACATTTTGAAACCAATATCTTGTCTGATATTATAATAATGTCTAATCACAAGTAAATAGAAATCTAGTGGAACGCTTGCATCTCACGCTCTACATATATAGTATACAATCAAAACCGCAGGCGCTTATTGGGAATTGGATTCCGACTTGACAAGGTATGGGTCCACCTTCCGATCGTGTATCTCTAGAGACGAATACACTGGGTTCAACAAGAACTTCTTGCAACCCGGCCCTCACATGACCGACCCCTCATTTCGCTTGAGAGTATCGAATGTATATCACCGACGGTTGGGATCAGCAACCGTCTCCCGACAAGGGACAGCATCGAAACATAGATTAAGAAACAAATAGGACTTCCTCTAGATAGGTGATTATACACCCTAATGGGAGCGACCCACATAGCCATGCTGCCTGCCCGATTTTTGTCATTCCCCGGTTGATGAGGCTTGAGGCCAGAATTAACTCTTGATCATCTGGTCGTCATTCACTTTGAATGCCACATCGTCAGATCCGTCAGATATCACTAATTGACGTCCACAAAAATACTCTAGCAGTAAGCTAAGAGAATGGCAATTCCCCGCCAACAACTATCGTACGTTTGAAGAAATCAACGTACGTGATCCTTTGGAAATACTCTGTCAGACACTCGTCCATATACGTCATCCAGGAACAGGATGAACCGAAGGCACTCTCCTACCGCATCCATATAGGAATCACCCCATGGATCAGTAGCGAGAAGTCCTTGCAACCCGTAGAATCCAACAACGACAGAATCACAGCTTATCTCTGCTTGCCAGGCAGAGAATATTAGTGGTTCTTCCGTTTATGAAAACCCACGGTCTTCACAGCACCATCTCGATCACCTTCTGATCTCTTCACGTATTTGTTGGTTGGAATGGTTTTCGAATATAAATTCGATCCCGGTCTTTCCATACCAACAATCGCACTAGACAGATTTGATAGTCGGTGTTTTAACTATCAAAATAAACAGTGTTTCAAACATGACACTCCAATGAGTTCACTGGTTCAGTATTCAGCATCACTTGGCCTTTAACAACTGATTTACTTTTGTTAAATTAAAACTTCTACTTCTTTAAATATTCAAAAATACGATATTTGAATACTTCTAATTCGAATTAACTCTAATCGATTAACTCTATTCGCTCGACTCTAGATCGCAGCGATCACAATGGTTACGCCTGGTTCCCTCAGGAAACATCCGACCGCCGTAGGCTATCTGCAGCCCTGCGAATTACGCTAGCAGTCGTACGAAATGGCAACTTAGCCGAATAACTATGTTTTTATATACTAATGTCCTCAGAACCATTACGTTGTAGTACTTAGTAAAATACTTTATAACCATATACAATTCCCACTCCATTCCCCTTTCAAAACATTCGTTGTATTATCATGAACCTCTTTTACGATTGCCAACTAATATCATCTTCAGATAATCCTGATGTTGTTCAAGTTGGGGTATTTTAATTACCTCTCAGGCCTTGATCAAACAACATTCTTATCCTCAGATGAATATCAGTTGTAATCACAAAATCAATATTTCTATTTCCATCTCGAAATACATTCCATTATAACTGGGGTTTAGTTATACAATCCTATAATTCACTTCTTTAACCATATTCATTTATTTCCAATCTTCTTTCAAATTTGTTCGACCATTCACCACCTTTGAAATCTTATTTCAATTTCCCCTCTTGATTTCATTTTCAAATAACGTTAATTCAATATTAACGATTTACACTTTGAAACTCATTTATATATTCTGGTTTATCTTAAACCCTTTTTTTAAAACCTAAATTTAAACGATATTTAACCCAAAAACACATTAATTTGGTAATCAATCCAAATTCAAAATGGACGATTTAATTCACTCAAACTTGCTTATCTCGTTAGCCGATTCCAAATAAACTTTCACTTTAAATTAATTAAATAATTAATTTAAATAATTCCATAAATTTCTTCTTCACAAAAACAATTATCAAAGTGTAACTATGCGACCTTATTCCTCCTCTTGTACTTTACAAATCAGTCTAACCTCAGCATTTATTTTATAAGATAAATTTTTAACAAATCAAAATCTTAAATAAATAAAATATTTATTTATTTCCCTTTTATAACTTTTATTCAAAATAATATATTCAAAAACCAACTCCAGTTATAAAATAAATTTTATAACCTCATCTTTATCGATTCACCTGACGGTGAATCAATATTTATAACACGATTGATTTTATAGGCCATACGCTGCCAAATACCCAACCAATATCACCCATTGGTTTAAACACAACACAGGTTGAATGTCCAGTCAAAAATCAACAATCAAATCAATCATTCCAAACAGAACAGTTCATATGTTGATAATATGAATTAAATAATATATTGAGGAATCCGGTTGGATTCCTCCAACCTGTTCTTCCCTGTATTCAAATGGTTATCTCAAATCAAACCATTCAGCTTGTTTAACTGATAACACTAAATAACAACCATTCAACATCAACTATATGCAATTCAAACAATGCAACCATTTAAACACGTTTATAAATAAACGTGACCAACCAAGGTGAGTTACCTTTATTGGAACCAATCGTTAAAATAACGATTTCGTATTTTACTGAAATTAAACACAGTTTAATTTCATCGGTTAAATCAACAGTTAAATAGATAACTAGCAAAGCAGTCAACCATTAGCAAGCAAAGCACACAAAATAAAAATACCCAATTTATATAAAATATAAAAAGGGTAACTGAGTGAGATTTAACTCACCTCGACTTTGTTCAATGCTGAAACGATTTGTTTTAGGCATTAAATCTGATTGGCAATTTCAGCTGCTTCCACTTCCGACCATATCAGCTCTCTAATATCATGCTTTCTGATACGGACCGACGTCCCTTGTTTCATACCACTTTGTCACTGTATGACAAGAATATTGATTTTATACGGTGTTTGGTATTTATGTTAATATTATTTATAATTAAGAATTTAATCCCAAAATTTCTAATTTACTTTTACATTTACGGGTCACGTTATATATACACTTATAACTAGACAAGTTAATGCATTTGTTATGCCCTTAAAATGTGACTAGGCGCATGTGATTATTATCAGGCCACGTTTATGCATATAATACATAATATGTTTTAATTAAATTTTTATTACGATAAAACAAACCTGATTAGGCCTGTTAAGAATGCTATTAGGCACGTCCACATTAACTATTGTTCATTCTTTCTCCTGTATTGACCCAGTACGAAGCTTATTCGCCACCCCCTAGTTTTGAACTATGCCTGCGCCTTCTCGTTTCCATAACTCCAGACAACGCTGGACTTCTTCACTTTCGTTAGTTAACATTACTAAATTTAATTACATGCTAAATGTTACCATGCCAAGGTCATCCCTGGTTTAGCGTCCCTACCCGATCTGCACTAACTGCAAGTCATTCATTCAAGCATCGCACCCCACGCATCAACAAGCTGACACATCACTTGCTCCCCTTTTTCTTCTTCGGTACCATGTCTTCCCCACAGTTTTTACTTCATTGCTCACGTGTCTTCAAACTACCTTGCACCTCCCTCCAGTCACGCTCCGCCCCATCCCATATTTCACGTTTTCTCCCACCATGCTTCATCCATTTCCGTGTGCCACTTTTCCCCATCCATCTTCTAACACCCATACACCCTCTTTATTCCTCCCAGTCCCCACGTCTTCTATTCTTTTTTTTTTTTTTTTTTTTTTTTCCAAAGACTGGAAGTTGGTATTCGGTAAATCTCTCATGGAAGAAAAATGAAAATAAAGACAACGTATATATATACAGACAGAAGTTTGGCGAGCAAGGAACTTAGTTTGGCTCGCACGTAATCGGGTACGAGGTAGGTGTAGGGTAGGAGAAGTGTTTTCGTTCTCGATGGATTGCTTTGGGTTGTGCGAAGCTGATGGGAAAATAACGTACGGCGTAGGCATTTTATTGTCATTACATCAGTATGGCATGAGTTATCACTTCATTTCAGAACGTAGGGCATGCTTTAGTACTTAGCGTGTATGGATATTTAGGGGCAGTCTTTGTACTAGAGTAGAATGAAGGACGTAGGCAGTAGGAAAGGATGAGATAATTAGGGTATACGTGTATATATATAGTATGGGGAAATTGGTTTTAATATTAAATATATTTTTAAAGACACTTCGCCATGAAGTAACACGTAAACTAATAATAATCGATTTCTGTTTACTGATAAAAAGGCTGTTCTTGATGTAAAACGATATTCCGGATCCAATGGAACAAGTTTCGTCGAATTCCGACATCGTATGAAAAAAAATCCTTTATAAAACCAGAAATGAACACACGTTTAATTTTTCTACGATCACCAGATAAATCAAATCAACTTGAAAGCTTGATATCTTGCAATAACTTTTTGATACGAACCCAACGGCACTAATTTCGTCGCATTCTGAGACTGTTGCCCCGGAAGGCTGTTTTTACCTCGAACCGCCCTACCCTTTTTAACGCCAAATTTTCCGATCTCTAAAAATAACAAACTATATACATATCCTGACTCTAATCGACGATACGAACTCAACGGAACTGGTTTCATGGCCTAATTCGATCATCTGCTCCAGTTACATTCAAATATCCCTTTTATTTTTTTAAATATACGCTATAGAAAATGAACGAGCGTTTATAGCTACCGTGGTCACATACGATATCGGTTTTCCACGCAATTCATCACCATACAATAATTTAGCGATACGGTTCTAATGAAACTGATTTCATCGAAATCTGAGTCCGTTTGCAAAATGGCTATTTTAACGTGTATATTTTAATAACGATTTTCCATAGCGACTATTTCAAATTTTGATTTGGCCATAACTATCAAATATAACACGAAATCTGGATTTTTCTCTTTCATATGAAAATTATCGTCAATACGGTCCCAACGTGTCTTGTTTCACAGAAATCCGACTTATATCGAATCCTGTATTCTCAGTTGAAGTTCAAAACTCCAATTTACGAACTGCAGCGCTATATTTCAAGTTCTATTTATAATATATATAAATATATAACGTTCAACTTCGTTTTAAACAACGAGTTAGATAATAATTCCATCGATATTCCAAATATAATATTTAAATTAAATAATTTAAAATTACATATTCGAGTGCCAAAAACACGGGTCGTTACATTCTTCCCCCCTTAAAATAATTTCGTCCTCGAAATTGCTAAGGTAAGAAAGAACGTTATAAACTCACTTACTTTCAAATCCAATCTTATATTAAATTAGAAACCAATTCAATACTGTGAATAAAGATTTTCAAAAATATCGAAATTTTTCTAACACTTTAAATTTTCGAAAAATTTCGCCAGCATCTCCTCTGTACGGCTCAATCGGTACAACCACAACTCGCCTCTCTAGGCCTTCTTCACTTCAAAAGAAAATGAAACAGCCAAGCGGCTTGCCAAATAGGCTCAAAAATCATCAACCCCATATAAAAATAAACGTGTACCTTTTTGTCGGGCATATCATCATATCACTTCCATCTGCTGCCAATCCAACATATACACTGTCATCCCAGTCAAACTCAAATCACTTTTATCTTCAACACACCCTTTCGCTTATCCAAGCCAAATTCCATTGATTTCCATCCATTTTCAATTCCAATTCTTAACTTGCCCGTCAATACCATTTCAAATTCCTGTCTCCCAATTTAAAATCTGATTCCACTCGATATATCATATCCCGATTCAATTTCCAGTTGATTGGTTTCAATTCAATTTATATACAATTTTGTTTTTGGTGCAAACAATTTCCCTGGGAGTTTTAAACAGTTCAGCTCTCTCAAAAATCAAATATTCCTTTTCAGGATTCAAAACAACTTGTCTTTCTCAAAGCAATTCAAAACAATATTTTTGGTAGTAATCCGTCACTTGCAAACTCGAAAATGAACACCGATGATGGCGCGCACATCATCGGAATCTATTTTCCAGCTATCGAAGTGAGTTCAATACTATATCACTTTCAAAACCATTTCTAAACACTTCCATTTTGAAATCAGTTCAAAATATCCTTTGCAAGGCTTGTAAAACAATTTAAAAACCTCCCAGGATTTTAAAATTCTCATATATTCAATTCAAATCCCTTTATGAACACTTTTCCAAGTTTTCACAATTTCAATCTAAATTATGATTTATCTTCAAATTTAATTCATCTGATTCCATATATTATATCCATAGGAGTTCTGATTGGTTACTTACATAACCATTCCATTATAACACATCCAATATACTATAATACTCCAAATATTAATCATTCTTTTATATCAAAATATAATTTGGGTAAAGTTATTCCATTTACCCTCTTTCAAAAACATACTGTGTCGAATTATTCTTGTTCAAGAGTTTAGAAACACTTATCGACACAGTTTGCATTACTGTATCGACCAGAATTCATAAACTACTCGACAAACCAATCAACACAATATAAACAGTTTTTATAACAATTTACAAATACGCGCTCATATATATACACTCAAACTCAATCTAGGGTATTACTAACCCCATCTCTACTGAGTCACGCCACAGAGCCAAGGTAATTACTTAACCAATAGCTCTGATACCACTGTAACGAACCGGGATTTTCGTCTCCGAAAATCAACATTAAACTACCATGTTGACCATTCAGACATCGAACATTCCAGATCATTATTAGAAAGAATTTAGAGGGTGAGATAAGAAAGAAAGAAATATTAGAATAGAAGAAGAAGAAGAACACGACACCACAGAGTCTCACATCGCAGCGGAACAAAATATAATACAGAAATAACCTTTATTGAAAGATTTTGAAATACTTACAATATCAGAGTACATCAACATCTGGACAGTGATAATCTGTCCTCATACAACACACAGCGGAATACTAGTAATATCATACGTCTGGACTCTTCCAGCTCGTCTCTTCACAGTAGTCGATAACCTGAACCTGTACAACCCGGCCTAACCCGAGCATTTACAAAACACCGGGTCAGTCTGGTGAACCAGAGTGAGATAAACTCGCACAGTATTAAGGGTAAATCATCTAATCATGATTTTAAAGTTCAAAATCTTTTCAAAAGAAAAGGATAATCGTAAGACCAAATCCACACATAAACACGGACGGTTTTTACCTTACGATAACCCAAAACATTTTGAAACCAATATCTTGTCTGATATTATAATAATGTCTAATCACAAGTAAATAGAAATCTAGTGGAACGCTTGCATCTCACGCTCTACATATATAGTATACAATCAAAACCGCAGGCGCTTATTGGGAATTGGATTCCGACTTGACAAGGTATGGGTCCACCTTCCGATCGTGTATCTCTAGAGACGAATACACTGGGTTCAACAAGAACTTCTTGCAACCCGGCCCTCACATGACCGACCCCTCATTTCGCTTGAGAGTATCGAATGTATATCACCGACGGTTGGGATCAGCAACCGTCTCCCGACAAGGGACAGCATCGAAACATAGATTAAGAAACAAATAGGACTTCCTCTAGATAGGTGATTATACACCCTAATGGGAGCGACCCACATAGCCATGCTGCCTGCCCGATTTTTGTCATTCCCCGGTTGATGAGGCTTGAGGCCAGAATTAACTCTTGATCATCTGGTCGTCATTCACTTTGAATGCCACATCGTCAGATCCGTCAGATATCACTAATTGACGTCCACAAAAATACTCTAGCAGTAAGCTAAGAGAATGGCAATTCCCCGCCAACAACTATCGTACGTTTGAAGAAATCAACGTACGTGATCCTTTGGAAATACTCTGTCAGACACTCGTCCATATACGTCATCCAGGAACAGGATGAACCGAAGGCACTCTCCTACCGCATCCATATAGGAATCACCCCATGGATCAGTAGCGAGAAGTCCTTGCAACCCGTAGAATCCAACAACGACAGAATCACAGCTTATCTCTGCTTGCCAGGCAGAGAATATTAGTGGTTCTTCCGTTTATGAAAACCCACGGTCTTCACAGCACCATCTCGATCACCTTCTGATCTCTTCACGTATTTGTTGGTTGGAATGGTTTTCGAATATAAATTCGATCCCGGTCTTTCCATACCAACAATCGCACTAGACAGATTTGATAGTCGGTGTTTTAACTATCAAAATAAACAGTGTTTCAAACATGACACTCCAATGAGTTCACTGGTTCAGTATTCAGCATCACTTGGCCTTTAACAACTGATTTACTTTTGTTAAATTAAAACTTCTACTTCTTTAAATATTCAAAAATACGATATTTGAATACTTCTA
Source organism: Allium sativum (assembly GCA_030737875.1). Lineage (NCBI taxonomy): Eukaryota > Viridiplantae > Streptophyta > Magnoliopsida > Asparagales > Amaryllidaceae > Allium > Allium sativum. The sequence goes on along the minus strand of CM060920.1, from coordinate 76,572,699 downwards.
ATTCGAATTAACTCTAATCGATTAACTCTATTCGCTCGACTCTAGATCGCAGCGATCACAATGGTTACGCCTGGTTCCCTCAGGAAACATCCGACCGCCGTAGGCTATCTGCAGCCCTGCGAATTACGCTAGCAGTCGTACGAAATGGCAACTTAGCCGAATAACTATGTTTTTATATACTAATGTCCTCAGAACCATTACGTTGTAGTACTTAGTAAAATACTTTATAACCATATACAATTCCCACTCCATTCCCCTTTCAAAACATTCGTTGTATTATCATGAACCTCTTTTACCATTGCCAACTAATATCATCTTCAGATAATCCTGATGTTGTTCAAGTTGGGGTATTTTAATTACCTCTCAGGCCTTGATCAAACAACATTCTTATCCTCAGATGAATATCAGTTGTAATCACAAAATCAATATTTCTATTTCCATCTCGAAATACATTCCATTATAACTGGGGTTTAGTTATACAATCCTATAATTCACTTCTTTAACCATATTCATTTATTTCCAATCTTCTTTCAAATTTGTTCGACCATTCACCACCTTTGAAATCTTATTTCAATTTCCCCTCTTGATTTCATTTTCAAATAACGTTAATTCAATATTAACGATTTACACTTTGAAACTCATTTATATATTCTGGTTTATCTTAAACCCTTTTTTTAAAACCTAAATTTAAACGATATTTAACCCAAAAACACATTAATTTGGTAATCAATCCAAATTCAAAATGGACGATTTAATTCACTCAAACTTGCTTATCTCGTTAGCCGATTCCAAATAAACTTTCACTTTAAATTAATTAAATAATTAATTTAAATAATTCCATAAATTTCTTCTTCACAAAAACAATTATCAAAGTGTAACTATGCGACCTTATTCCTCCTCTTGTACTTTACAAATCAGTCTAACCTCAGCATTTATTTTATAAGATAAATTTTTAACAAATCAAAATCTTAAATAAATAAAATATTTATTTATTTCCCTTTTATAACTTTTATTCAAAATAATATATTCAAAAACCAACTCCAGTTATAAAATAAATTTTATAACCTCATCTTTATCGATTCACCTGACGGTGAATCAATATTTATAACACGATTGATTTTATAGGCCATACGCTGCCAAATACCCAACCAATATCACCCATTGGTTTAAACACAACACAGGTTGAATGTCCAGTCAAAAATCAACAATCAAATCAATCATTCCAAACAGAACAGTTCATATGTTGATAATATGAATTAAATAATATATTGAGGAATCCGGTTGGATTCCTCCAACCTGTTCTTCCCTGTATTCAAATGGTTATCTCAAATCAAACCATTCAGCTTGTTTAACTGATAACACTAAATAACAACCATTCAACATCAACTATATGCAATTCAAACAATGCAACCATTTAAACACGTTTATAAATAAACGTGACCAACCAAGGTGAGTTACCTTTATTGGAACCAATCGTTAAAATAACGATTTCGTATTTTACTGAAATTAAACACAGTTTAATTTCATCGGTTAAATCAACAGTTAAATAGATAACTAGCAAAGCAGTCAACCATTAGCAAGCAAAGCACACAAAATAAAAATACCCAATTTATATAAAATATAAAAAGGGTAACTGAGTGAGATTTAACTCACCTCGACTTTGTTCAATGCTGAAACGATTTGTTTTAGGCATTAAATCTGATTGGCAATTTCAGCTGCTTCCACTTCCGACCATATCAGCTCTCTAATATCATGCTTTCTGATACGGACCGACGTCCCTTGTTTCATACCACTTTGTCACTGTATGACAAGAATATTGATTTTATACGGTGTTTGGTATTTATGTTAATATTATTTATAATTAAGAATTTAATCCCAAAATTTCTAATTTACTTTTACATTTACGGGTCACGTTATATATACACTTATAACTAGACAAGTTAATGCATTTGTTATGCCCTTAAAATGTGACTAGGCGCATGTGATTATTATCAGGCCACGTTTATGCATATAATACATAATATGTTTTAATTAAATTTTTATTACGATAAAACAAACCTGATTAGGCCTGTTAAGAATGCTATTAGGCACGTCCACATTAACTATTGTTCATTCTTTCTCCTGTATTGACCCAGTACGAAGCTTATTCGCCACCCCCTAGTTTTGAACTATGCCTGCGCCTTCTCGTTTCCATAACTCCAGACAACGCTGGACTTCTTCACTTTCGTTAGTTAACATTACTAAATTTAATTACATGCTAAACGTTACCATGCCAAGGTCATCCCTGGTTTAGCGTCCCTACCCGATCTGCACTAACTGCAAGTCATTCATTCAAGCATCGCACCCCACGCATCAACAAGCTGACACATCACTTGCTCCCCTTTTTCTTCTTCGGTACCATGTCTTCCCCACAGTTTTTACTTCATTGCTCACGTGTCTTCAAACTACCTTGCACCTCCCTCCAGTCACGCTCCGCCCCATCCCATATTTCACGTTTTCTCCCACCATGCTTCATCCATTTCCGTGTGCCACTTTTCCCCATCCATCTTCTAACACCCATACACCCTCTTTATTCCTCCCAGTCCCCACGTCTTCTATTCTTTTTTTTTTTCCAAAGACTGGAAGTTGGTATTCGGTAAATCTCTCATGGAAGAAAAATGAAAATAAAGACAACGTATATATATACAGACAGAAGTTTGGCGAGCAAGGAACTTAGTTTGGCTCGCACGTAATCGGGTACGAGGTAGGTGTAGGGTAGGAGAAGTGTTTTCGTTCTCGATGGATTGCTTTGGGTTGTGCGAAGCTGATGGGAAAATAACGTACGGCGTAGGCATTTTATTGTCATTACATCAGTATGGCATGAGTTATCACTTCATTTCAGAACGTAGGGCATGCTTTAGTACTTAGCGTGTATGGATATTTAGGGGCAGTCTTTGTACTAGAGTAGAATGAAGGACGTAGGCAGTAGGAAAGGATGAGATAATTAGGGTATACGTGTATATATATAGTATGGGGAAATTGGTTTTAATATTAAATATATTTTTAAAGACACTTCGCCATGAAGTAACACGTAAACTAATAATAATCGATTTCTGTTTACTGATAAAAAGGCTGTTCTTGATGTAAAACGATATTCCGGATCCAATGGAACAAGTTTCGTCGAATTCCGACATCGTATGAAAAAAAATCCTTTATAAAACCAGAAATGAACACACGTTTAATTTTTCTACGATCACCAGATAAATCAAATCAACTTGAAAGCTTGATATCTTGCAATAACTTTTTGATACGAACCCAACGGCACTAATTTCGTCGCATTCTGAGACTGTTGCCCCGGAAGGCTGTTTTTACCTCGAACCGCCCTACCCTTTTTAACGCCAAATTTTCCGATCTCTAAAAATAACAAACTATATACATATCCTGACTCTAATCGACGATACGAACTCAACGGAACTGGTTTCATGGCCTAATTCGATCATCTGCTCCAGTTACATTCAAATATCCCTTTTATTTTTTTAAATATACGCTATAGAAAATGAACGAGCGTTTATAGCTACCGTGGTCACATACGATATCGGTTTTCCACGCAATTCATCACCATACAATAATTTAGCGATACGGTTCTAATGAAACTGATTTCATCGAAATCTGAGTCCGTTTGCAAAATGGCTATTTTAACGTGTATATTTTAATAACGATTTTCCATAGCGACTATTTCAAATTTTGATTTGGCCATAACTATCAAATATAACACGAAATCTGGATTTTTCTCTTTCATATGAAAATTATCGTCAATACGGTCCCAACGTGTCTTGTTTCACAGAAATCCGACTTATATCGAATCCTGTATTCTCAGTTGAAGTTCAAAACTCCAATTTACGAACTGCAGCGCTATATTTCAAGTTCTATTTATAATATATATAAATATATAACGTTCAACTTCGTTTTAAACAACGAGTTAGATAATAATTCCATCGATATTCCAAATATAATATTTAAATTAAATAATTTAAAATTACATATTCGAGTGCCAAAAACACGGGTCGTTACAGTTCAGATCCAGAACGGACTTGTAAATGGATGTGTGTCTGACATTGGATTTTATTCTTTGTTGATTGATTTCTATTAAAAATATATCTGCTTGGCGGTGGAGAATTTATTCTCTTGCTTAACGCACTTCTCTGAGACGTACGAGCTCTGAGGTTATATATCGATAGATATAAGTCGCATGGCATGAGTTGCCTGTGTGGCATGCTGAGATGCAAATGATCAAGGCTTTTGTTGAAAAGCAGAGTCTTGTGGTTGATGATCAAAGCACGGCTTTAATACAGCATAGTTTGTGTAGCGTTAATTCGCGAGCCTCACACTCTGGTGTGAACCAGAAACGGGAGAGCATCTCAGGGAGGGCATGCGTTTCCTTCTAGCTAGGAGTGGTGTCAGCATTTTACACGCCCTGACATTTTACTTATGTTGATGATGGATAGCGAGGCGCCTCGGTTATATCGGATGATCCGGGACCGATGGAGTCATTTGGCTCATTTACGCCCCATAGGGCGAGGGAAACGCAGTGCTTAGGTATTTTAATCCACATCGAGTGGACCGGCCCTAACGATCCAAGGGCTCACCTGTGTCTGGGTCCTGAGACATGGGATAGATTGTCTCGAAGAGGTGAGGACGATCCCTTGCCTCGGTTCAAAGATGGAAATCCAACTTCCAATACGTGACATTTGCGGTTTTGATTGTACAGTATAGTATCGGCGACATGATATATGGTACCCATGCCGTCTATGATTGATACTTATGATTGAAGTTGTTTTATACACTATGCACTTATAATAGTATCAAATGATTTGTTTTAACGTACCAAGCATATTTGGATATTATAAGGGAAAACCCTATCCCCCGGCTTGCGTTGCATTGTGTGATAGGACTGGGTCTTATAATAGCTTCATTTTTCCAAAAAACATTGCGCTTTTTTGTTATATGCACTGGTATTCTTGGGAAGAAACCCGTTCCGTGTTATACGGCGTGGTCCCTTGATATATCTGATTTAAAGTAAAGTTTTAAATAACTGTTTTTGTTCTCACACCAGTCGTGTGACTGGCCTGGAGTTTATTGTTTTAACCTAAACTCTGAGGGCCCCTATTTTCGACACGGGCGGCTAGTAGTTTTGGACTTTCAGATTTATATTCACAGGATCCTGGTTTACAGCTGGAATGATATTCGGAAAGCTCTGTATCCGCATATTCTTTTCAGTTGTGTTTTGTATTAATTTTCCACTGCAGTAATGTATTTAAATCTCTGATATTTTCTGATGTATAATATTTTTCATACTTTGTATATTCTTGTATTCTGATGGAATTGTTGTAATTAACAATGAAATGTTCTTCTGTTTGTGTTCTGATTTGTCTTGTCCTCAGTACAATCCGAGCTTTCCTTCACGGGGAAGTTCGGGTCGTTTCAGGTGGGAAAAGGACCATGCTTGGGTTTCCATTTCTGATTGGTCATCGTTTCTATCTACTCGGATATATTTTGGTGGTGAAACCGAATTTCATTTGTCTATTTTCTCAATTTTACAGTTATCAACCAAATAACCAATTTGTGTTTATTTTAACCATTCGATTACCATACATGATTGACTGTAGATTTGGACACTTGCTCGATAATTGTTTTGGTTGAGCCAATTACATGTCTACTGTAGTCATCTAATATATTTGCAGCACTGAACGTTTAACATAATATGGATAAAGTGTTAAATGTGCATAGAATTCATCATGTTATATAACTCAATTTCATGTTCACACATTTATTTTTATGGTGATATACCGTAGAATAGTATGACAACTATTTTTTTGGTAAAGCTGCAATCCAAGTTCGTTATCTTTAAAGTTCATTTCGCGATGTGTATATGTGAAATGCATACTCAGTTGAACTACATTGTTGTTTTCTACTATGTTGTTATGTATATTTAAAATTTTACATCTCATTGAAATCCATAGCTAATAATATTAATATATTTTTTATTAAATGTTGGAATTGACATTATTTAGAAGCAGCTTTTGTGTACAAGGTCTGATTTATATTTCAAATTTAAGGCCATCAGGTTGATGCTGAAAATATTATAATATGTAACATTCTATATTTGGCTTATTGCACTAATATCTCTGGTGTACAAATAATAATATAATTCATCCTCAATAAAACATGCAGGTCTTCTTGAACTTCCCAATTGAGAAAATAATTACTGTTGAAGGCAAAAGCTCTAGTATGATCGACAATGTCAAAGCTAATCTAAATTAAAAAAGAAACCCCCCTAAATCAGCAAAGGATGATCTTTGCCAGAAAGTAGCATGAGGATGCTCGGACTATGGCCCATTATAAAATTCAGAAAGAGTCACCTTTTCATTTGGCATTGAGGTTAAAAGATTGAATTATTAAGCACACCCTCATGTCTCTTGCAATGATGTATAATTAGGAAAGCAACAAGTGCCATGCAAGACTCCACCCTAAGGTTGTTTTTATTGTAGTAGAAAAGTGCGAACACAGCAACCAGTTGCGCCTCAACAAGAAGATCACGTAGATGGCTGATTCTCTTATCAGGTTATTGTTTTCTTTCATGTTATTGGCTAATAGTTTTACTTTTAAAAATATATTTCAATGGGCATATGTGACGTTTTATAACTTATGATAATTTTCTTCATTATATGTAATTAAATTTGTTGGATGTTTTGTCAGATAAATTACTATTTCGAGTCTTAACAAATAATACAATTTTGTAAAAATTGTAATTTATAGTGTATTATTTGGACAAGTGGAAAAAAAGATGAATACACATACCTATATGCAGTGCCGGTCCTGAGGTTTATCATGCCCAGTGTGATATATTAAACAATGCCCTATTATTAAAAAAAATGTTGGTAAGGCATAACTATATTTTGAAAACACAGTACTGTTATCATAAACTGACAACTCAGAAAAACAAATGAAAATAACATAGTTATATTACAAAAAATTATCAATAATATGAAAAAATGTTACATACAAAACTAAAAAATTATTAAAAAAATAAAAACTAAAATTAGTACCGTCGTTAATAATACTCTGTGGTGAAATTTGAACCGATGCTTTCTTCATCAAAATTGTAAATAAAATGTGCTACTATTCGTACCATGGTTTACACTTTTGACCACTAGCCTCATTCAATTGTTCAACGCCAAACAACATTGTCACACAATTTTACACTGTATGGTGGTCATTCACCGCCAAATAAAATTGCGTGGTGGTTGAAAATGTTTTTTGGGATACCAATAGTAGCACATTAAATAAAAACAAAACATTTTTTGTTAACATAACAAGCGAAAATTAGAAATAAACACTAACATCAAAATAAATAAATAAAAGGTAAAAGCCAACATCAAAATAAAAATTAAGAGTGGCCTAAATTATCTGGCTGATGGATATATTAGTTCTTTTATCAAAGATTCTTGGTTTGAAATCATTTAGCCTTTTTTGCTTTTCAATTAATTTTTTCGCTTAACATGCTTTTTGTCAAATAGCGAGTTGCTGTTTCTATACACTGCTAGAATTAGTGACAATGACTGTTAGCAAAGATCAGGATACTTACGCAGGAATCATAAATTTCACAATTACAAAAAGTGAAGTACATCGCAAAACGATTCAGATAATAATTTAGAAATTAGGATTACTTACTTCAAACCCTAAATTTGACTTCTTCTTCACAGTCGTAACAAAATTTACAAATTTCTTCGATTCCTTTCTTTCCTTCATGTAATCGCATATGCCTTCCTTTCTGCCATTATTCCTTCAGCAATTTTTTGCGGTCTGGATCGCTTTGGGATACCGATACTGAATCGCGACTTCGCAAGGCTCCTGTCTTCCCCTTAAACGACAGTTATCTCTTTCCCGATGAGCGAAGATTTTGATGTCCTAAGCGAAATGATGCCCCGTGCAATGGCCCAGTTGGCACTGGGCCAAGGCCGGCTATGCCTATATGTGCGTGCTTTTTGTGCAAATGCGAATGCTTTTTATAGCGGAAGTTGTCTATGTTCTTCCAAATTTGCATACTTTTTGAAGAGTAATCATTCTTTGATGTCTTTTGCTAATAGATATGATATTTTCCTATTAGTCTCTTATTTCGTTAGTTCTTATTGGAAGATTAAAATTTCTTGAAAACTAGATTTGGATACGACTGCATAATAATATTTTATTGCAATTACTGTTGTGTTTCTTCATTCAAAAATTCAGGCTTTCCTCAATTATGCATAGAAAATTTACTAATTCTTATTTAGAATCAAAATAATTATAGTAATATATTTAATATAATAAATGAATGTACATAAAACAATGATTATTATCTTAGTAAAGCCAAAAAGAGAATTCAAAATAATTGTAATTAAATATACTAATTACAGTGATTAGAATCATCAGCTTGCCTTCTTCTGATCCTGGCTGCTTTCACAAATTCAGGAACCGCGTTTAAGCCTTTTTGTTCATTCAAAAATACAGGCTTTCCTCAATTATGCATAGAAAATTTACTAATTCTTATTTAGAATCAAAATAATTATGTTAGTGATATATTTGATGAACAGATGAATGTACATTAAACAATGATTATTATCTTAGTAAAACCAAAAAGAGAATTCCAAATATTTGTAATTAAATATACTAATTATAGTGATGAGAATTCCAAATATTTTGTTTAATATTAGTAAAATGGGAATTCCAAATAATTGTAATTAAATATCATGTATCTTATTATTTAATATTCTAAATATAATTTTATGTGGAAGATAATTTATACCGATTAATACTCCTTCCTTTCTAATTACAAATATTACTAAGATAGCTATGTAATTTCAGTAGTTTCTGCTATTTTTACACATTTATCAAAAATATTAAAGCATGTTTTATTCTGATAATTCCTTCTCTCTTAGCCTATTATTTTGTCCGTCGATTGCTTGCCTGAGTAACAAAAACCCACCCTTGATTAATCCAAACGTCATTTACTCCCTCATTTTGATTAGCTGTCATCGCCAATGTGTTTGCTACTTTGAATCTTCATTGTCAACCTATAACTTCATAGGTAATCAGTTGCTTTGTTCAAAGCATTGCTTCTTCCTATCTACTTGAAGAGATCTTATGTTTGGATCACTGATTCAAAATCAGTCATAGATTACCTGCATTTTGATATGCTTTTCTTTTTTGTTTTTCCTTTCTTCAGTTTGTGGCTAAGCTAAATTTCAAGTCTTTGGTTTTTTTTAGCATCCAAGAATTTCAACTTCCAACACTTCTACGAGCATTATGATTAAGCTGTTATTGTTTGGGTGTATGTGTGTATATATACGCACACACACATACACACACACAGATATATATATATATATATATATATCAATTAATATTTTCAACGACTTAGACTCTACTTCAACTAAATGTAACATGAAATAGCCCGATGGTTTGATGTTTCTATAGAGCCTGAGTTTGACAGAGAGATCTCACAGTAGGGCACGAGATATTGCTTAAGTATACAATTGTTTGGGCCTAAGTTATAAGAAGCGCATGTATGTATTTTTTATCTTTTATCAATTTACCGTTTAACACTTCGGAAACTGTGTTCTGCCCTATGGTATCCCGATGCACATACATGAACATGATGGATATCTGAATAAATACCAAGTATAACAACCGATCATATAGGTACATAAGTTGTATCTATTCCAGGATTATATTACTGATAGTGATTATTGTCACGCTAGCAGCGTCCATTTATCTTGATATTATTGAGGCTTCTCTTTTGATGGATCTAGGATAGTTTGTTTGATGTCAGTGCAATTTAGAATTGGTATTTAATTAATATTTAATGAAAAAGATATTACTGCATTCATTATTGTAAATCACACATGCTTGGAAGCGTAATAATGGTTTATGATGAGCATTAAATAAAACTCATCATCCTAAATGAGATTTACAAATCCTATATTTCATTGCAAATTTTGAAACCATCTTTAGCATGATTTGATTTGGATTTTCTATAGATAGGAGGATAAGTACACCTTTTACCCTGTGAAATGTTATTTCTCATCATACTGTCGATGGTAGCCTTATATATTCAGGTAAAAACAACTATTCATAATATATGATAAATTGTGTGATCATGTCATAAATATTTGTGCTGCAAATTGGTACTGCTTTTGATGTTTGGGTACTTCCTTCAAGCAAGAATAGGGGTGGCGAGCCACCAAAATTAGAGGAAGTGACCGTTCATTAAGTTCATAAACACTTAATTTTGTAAATATGCATAAACATGCACAATTGTACTATTGTAGCTTTACACATATAAGCTCACACACTTCGATAAAATTTGTATTTTTGCTAGGCAGTTTATGTGAAACCAGGTTCAAAAGCAGATTTTGCTTCTTTGATCCGAGAAACACTACCATTAGCATCCTTCTTGTTCACTTTGTAGGATTCTTAAATTTTTTTACTTTTTTATTTCCATGTAATGTTATTGTGGACTTACTAATGTATCTGTTATGGACCAACTCAATTGATAAGTTATTGCCTATCATCAGAAGAACTATTGTATATTTAATTGGACACTCACAATAGTTCGTCTGATTGTCATCATTTGTTACAACAAACTTCAGCTTCTATATGGTATATATCATATATAATTTTTATAGCTTTGACTTTGCGTTTGTATAGTATAAAAGCGAAGAACAAAAGTAAAAGTATCTCATATTTGCTATCATGGGGAAAAATTCAAAAAAAATCAGCCCTTTTATTATAGATTTTGTTATAAAAGCTAAACCAACAAACCGGTAGCATTATTATTTAGGAAAATAGGAATCGTTCATGTGGAAAAATATCATATTCAATTAACATTTATAAATATGGATCTGCTAGTCACCATTATTTGTTACCGGAGACTTCCATTTTTACGTAAATTTTATTATATTGATGTTTCACCATTGCTATGAAAAGTCATTGGTATAAGTACGAATAATAAAATAAAAGTTATATATTATCTTCCATCATGGATAAACTTTTGTATTCTTTTTTACAAACTTTCATCTCTTTTATTTTATTTTATTTTCAAAAGTATGCAACTACTTTTTTGACCAAAAAAAGAGATATGTACCAAAAACGAAGAAAAAAACCATTCTTCATTGGCTCACAAAAATAGTACAATCGCGCAACATGCAACTATGTGTGTGCCCCAACACAATATATCTGATACATGAAAGACAACAATAACTAACAAGAAATACAACACAACATATAACAAAACCCTGCCAAGTCTTGACCACCACCAGCTAACCTAGCCCTGTAATGACCCCAAAACCCCGTACGACGGTGTTTAGGGTAATCTTTGGAATATAACACATAAACAGATAATAGAAGAACAGAAATAAATAAATACACCAAATAATGTACAATAGAATATACTGGATAAACGTAATCATCAGAGTTACACAGTATATAGGATCATACTTAGTACAAATATAGTTCAGCTATACATAAATGTCTACAGCGGAAAACAAACATAATATGTACAATAGGAGCTAAACAGCATAAAAAGATATAAATGATAGAATCCATCTTCAACTCCAGCTATCCAGAAAGAGTCGGCTAAAACCTGAATACAAGGCTGCCCGTGTAGAAAAAGGGGCACCCGGGCTTGCAAGTGAAACAAACTACGAGTTAGTCATGGGACTGGTATGAGAAATCTACTTAACACATTTTACAATATGGATAATCTCAGGACCACGCCACTTTCACGGAATGGGTTTACTCCATTGGATTGCCAGTGCTTTAAAAACAAATAATTCTTTTAAACATCGCAATGCTTTTTATAAAAATGAAGCCATTATAAGACTCATTTCCCATCACACAATGCAACACAAACCGAAGGATAGAGTTTTACCTTATAATGGCCAAAATATGCTTGATACGAATAAAACAAAAGAATTTTATATTATTACTAGTGTTTATATGTTTCAAAAACATTTTCAAATCATAAGTATCAATCATAGACGACATTAATGCCCCATATCACTATGTCGCCATATATAGGTATACAATCAAAACCGCACGATGTCGTATTTGGAAATTGGATTTCCCTCATGAACCAAGGCAAAAGATAGTCCTTACCAACTTCGAGACTCTCTAGCCCGAGCCTCAGGGTCAGAGCGCATCGACCCTTGGATCGTCAGGTCCGGTTCACCGATGTGGATTAAAATGCCTGAACAATGCGTTTCCCTGCCCTATGGGGCGTAAATGAGCCAACAAATGACTCAATTGGTCCTGGATCGACCGATATAACCGAGGCGCCTCGCAGCAGAAACAACCACGTAGGTGAAAATAATATAAGTGTCAGCCAGTTCAAGCACTGACACCACCTCTTGCTAAAGAAAACACATGCCCTCCCTGATGTCCTCTCCCGTTTCTGGTTCATACCGGGGTGTGAGGCTCGCGAATTCACGTTATACACAAAGCTACGCCACACAGGCGGTGCTTTGATCATTAACCACAAGACTTTGCTTTTCAACAGAAGCCTTGATCACTGCATCTTAGCATGCCACACAGGCAATTCACACCATGCAACTGATGGCTATCAATCACACAGAATGAATTCCAATGTCAGACATACAGTCCATTTGCAAGTCCGTTCTGGGTCCGAACGAAACCGGAGGCACTATATACCTCGCATACCCATCGATCTCCACGTACGTCTGGATGATCACAACTCATTATCCATATTTCAGGATGCCTCCCAATCAGGACATCAGTTACCACCCAAACGAGGTTAAGATCTCCGGTCTTCAACCACCGTCTTCATCATCGATTCCTTATCGTCGATTCAGTTATTCAGAATGGCATAAACCCGGTCTTTCTGAGCAACTCGTGTATATAATTAACAAGTGCTACACAAACACGACATATGCCTTATTCCAATTCATTAGTCACTAACCGTAAATCAGTAAGAGAACGATTTCCCAAATATTAACCCCGAAGGCCGAAACTAACATCAGATCAAAACCCAGGAAACCTTTCGACTTAGCTAACCTTCAGTTAGTTTCTAAATTTCACATTCCATATCGTTTATAATATTTTATAATGATTTATCGCTATTTTTATTTATTTAAAAATAGCCTATTTATTCAGATGACGCTTCAGGCTATAACGCGGCCGTTGCGCTGTTTTTCTTCAGATTTGATTTACACATATCTGAAAATCTAACTGTTGGATCTTCAAAAAAATTATATCATTAGAAAGATCTTTTCAAAATGAATCCAACGGTTCCAGTTTTGGGAAAATCCGACTGTCGGATCCCTCGGTACAATCGTTTGAAGTTTCGATTTCAAAATACGAACTGCAGCGTCGTTATTCGATTTAATTTAATTGTATTTATATATATAAATATAATCGATTCTGGAGCTGTTTTTCTTTAGATTTGAATTAAACATTCCAGACAATCCAAACGTTGGATCTTTACAAAGTTGGTGTCATTGGAAAGATATTTCCAAAGCGAACCCAATGGTTTCGGTTTCGGGAAAATCCGATGGTCGGATCTCCCGCACTAATCGTTTGAAATCACGGTTTCAAAACGTGAGCTGCAGCTTCGTTATTCGATTTATTTTAATTATATACATATATAATCTATTCTTCGATTTCAAAACGATATTCTTTTCATATATTTGATAAAAATGAAATTTTTATCCAACCGAATTTTATTTCAACACTTCACTATTTTTAACAATTCATGTATATAATAAAAATGTGATTTTTAATGTAAAACAATTTATTTCAAAACACGACTATTTTATATAGTTCATATAGATGATAAAAATATGATTTTTATTATAAAACAATTTCTTTCAAAACACAACTATTTTATATTGTTCATATAGATGACAAAAATATGATTTTTATTATAAAACAATTTATTTCAAACAAGAATACCATTCAACACATGAATTTCTATTCAACGAATGAATTTCTATTCAACACATGAACGGTTTCTATAGTTCGTATATAAAAGATAAAAATGTGATTTTTATTGTCAAAACAATTTATTTAAAACAAGAATACCATTCAACACATGAATTTCTATTCAATGAATGAATTTCTATTCAACACACGAAGGTTTTCTATAGTTCGTATATAAAAGATAAAAATGTGATTTTTATTGTTAAAACAATTTATTTAAAACACGAATACCATTCAACACATGAATTTCTATTCAACGAATGAATTTCTATTCAACACATGAAGGTTTTCTATAGTTTATATATGTACAATAAAAAGGTGAATTTTATTGCAAAAAAATTATTTCAAAACACGACTATTTTATATAGTTCATATAGATGATAAAAATATGATTTTTATTATGAAACAATTTATTTCAAAACACGAATGTCGTTCAACACATGAATTTCTATTCAACACACGAATATAGTTTCAACACATGAAAATAATTCTAACACATGAATATTATTTAAAATTTCGGCAGCATAACGGCAGGGTAGTTAAAACCGGGGCCGTCCCTAGTACGGCTCCTCGCTCTACCTTAAAGCCTCGCAGCTTTTGACAATGGGGATTTCATGCATCTAGTTCGCACGCAGACAGCATATATTTTTTTTTTCTTTTCCACAAACTAATCCTATGTGGTTTCAACCAAATAATTCTGAACCACAAATGAGTATTTTTCAACCACAATCAATCAATTTCAACCACAAACAATTCTAATCAACCATTCGCTATCAACCAATTTTCACACCAATCACAACCAATAAATATCGTACATGGTTTGTGGACGAGGGGCATATATATATATATAAGCATTTAACTTCTATTTCAACATATATATAATTTTTACAACGCACATATAACTTATACATCAAACGTACAACTTATACAATGCTTATACATGTGGTGTACAACGCTTATATAACTCATACATCGACTATATAATTTATACATCGTTGTTTTCCATATCGTTTATAATTTAGAAATCTCACATTGAGTTCCACTCCACCAAAAATAGCAGAAGGCTCAGAAAAATATGCGGTCTCTTCTAGAATGTAGAAGATGTCCACACGAGTCCACTGTCCTTGTTTCACTGAATTTCGTCAGGAAACGAAAAGGATATGTTTTTTACAGTGACATCAAAAACCGTAGTGCTTTAAAGTGCTATAATATAGTTTATTTTAAAATAGGTCGTACCTTAGCTGATTTCTTCAAAACTAGGTTTGGATTTTTCTTCGAATCCATGTAGCTATTCGTCGATCGGCCTTTGCAGCGCGGGAGGGGGAGGAGCGGAGCACCTGCGCGCGGCGGTGGAGCCCACTCGGTGGTCGGATCTGACGGCGGCGGCGGTTGGAAGTTCGAAACCTTCGAGCTCGAATTCTCCCCCAATTCTGAACGAAAAAATACAAACTATATATGAATTTGAAGATCGTTGATAGCACTACAAAAATCTCCAAAGGAGATGGTGTTTTATTGCGTGTAGGAGGAGGAATCGAAGGGGGAAGGTTTGGATGCTTTCCGTCGTCGATCAGCTGTTGTCGGGGAGAGAGAAAGAATAGTTTGACCAATGATATTTTTTTTATATTTATAAATTTTAAAATCCGAAAATACCCCTTGCCACACACGAACACCAATCCAAACCCAACGACTGTCATCCTTATCTAAATACCCCCATTCCGAACACAATGGGATATGTTTCGTAGGCCCATTCGACTGTTTCATTTAGTTTTACTTCAAATTAAAATATAAAACATTCAATATTCGATTTGAACGTACATTTCAATTTGCTGGGGCCACATACTGACTCTAAAAATTCCCAAAAAATAAATCTGGCTATGTTTTGACGATACGGTCCCAACAAAACTAGTTTCGTCCAATTTTGAGACCGTTTGAAAAATGTTCCTTTTCTGGTCGATCCAATTTAATAGAAATCGACCAAACACATTTTCCTTTGTCACGCTCACATATTAACTTCTAAAATTATGAAATTTGAAACCTAGCAATCATTTGACATCCCAGATCCAACAAAAGTGGTTTCGGCGAATTCCGAGGTCGTTTGCAAAATGGCCATTTTCACGGGCTATATAAACTCTATAGCGACCTTTCTGAAAATTCGTTTTGCCATAACTTTTTCTTCCTACTATGAAACTTCGATTTTTCAGATTCATTAGAAAGATATTCACTAACATATTTAAATATTTTTGGTTTCACTCAAATCTATTTTGTTTTGCACCTGGTACAGTCAGTCAAAGTTTGAGATGAAAAATTGAAACTGCCGTGCCATTTCAGGCCTTGTTTATAATTCAAAGTAATTATATTTATTTTCAACTTCGATTCAACCTTACTTTTCATCATTATTATTTAAAATATTTATTTTAAATACTTAAAATTTATTATTTTTGCTAATTCAAAATTTTCAAACTGGTTCAAATTTTCCGGATTGTTACAAGCCTATCAATGAAAGAGCTGGAAATCAGCCCGAACAACTCAACCACCAGAAGGCGACAACCATAGTTATTAAGGCGCCTCGCTGGCCTTCGAGGCGCCTTGGCTAACCAAGGCGCAAATAAAGCGCGCCTTTGGCGCTTTTTGTTGGGGCACTGAGGCTAACTAAGTAAGCCTCGAGAAATAATTGATTTTCTGCCAAGCCTACTTTGTTTGGACCCGATTCGACTCTCAGCTATCAAATTAGAATAGTTTTATTATATTTTTAGGGTTTCCATTCATTTTAACGCAATCGACACTAAAAAAACTACTGCAACATCCACGGCCGCCGCTGCCACCGTTAGGTATATATATTTCAAATACCAGTCGTAGTTTTTTTAAACTTTTTTCAATTTAAATTAATTAGTTTAAAGGTTTAAACTTTAATCTAAACTTGTTAGTAAACTTACTAAGTTATGTATAAAAATTTAAATTTAAATTTAGATTTTTTTTTTAAATTTATCGAATCATGTTTCAATTTAGATTTTAAAGAGTTATGTTTTAAATAATTAAAATTATTGAATTTGTGATCATTTTAGTTCCGAAATTGCATTTGTGAGACCTACTAATATGTGTTTTTTAATAACTAAATTTATCATTTTTAGTAGCATTTTGTAGTGAAGTTTTTTTTCTTGCAAAAAGCTCATACTTGTATAAAAGTCGCACAAAAAAGCCCAAGGCTATAAAAAGCCCAGGGCTCAAGCCTTGCGCCTTAACTACTATAGAGACAACTTGGGCAAGCAACCAATCTGGAAAGCTCTCCAGACCAGCCAACCATCTAGAAAAACCAAAGATGCCTGATCCTAAAATATCCCCACAGCTAGCAAATCCATCCAAAAACCTAACACTAAGCGACCACCTTAAAAAAACACTTACCTCATACCTACCCAAGGAGGAGATCCTTTGGTGATAGGAAACAGACTTGCCAGATAAAGAGACCTCACACCAAGGTTTCCCAAGAATGGTCCACCTTTGAATGCTAAAACGACATTGGTCGAAAATCCTTTCCAAGCCCCCTAACCTAGCAAGCCCGAAACTGGTCAAGAAGAGACCGGTGATCTCCTCGTATATCAATCAAGTTCCCAAAGCAAGACGAAACTGCATAAGTATACTCACCTTCTAAGAATAAATGCGTTATTGATTCCGATGCCCTAGACCGGTAGCACCTACCATGAGATATAAGAGGGATACCATTCTTCATAAGATTCACATCTAGTGAAAGCTTGTTATGGAGGATTTTCCACACAAAAATGGAAATTTTAGTAGGAATGCGCAAGTCCCAAATGAAAGAAAAAGAGGCATTTCGGGAATAAGGAGTTCGAGTAGAATTGCAAGCTACCTTGATGGTGAAAGGTCCCACACTCGAACAGAAATCTCAATTGTGGAAATACGTAAAGGCCTTGACCGACAACATTCATTTTCACATCTCATAACGTAAGATGGGGCCCCAATATAGTCCGAAGGCAATAAACTCATGTACTTAGCATGAAGAAATGACGCCCAAATTGAGTAGTTAGATCGAATTCTAACTCAGAGTTTACAGGTGTAAGCCCTGCACACATCCATAAGATTCCATAGGCTAAGGCCTCCTTCACGTCTAGGATGACAAATGTCATCCCAAGAAACCCAATGATGCCTTTGCACACCGTCTTTTTTACCTTAGAAAAAAGGCGGGGCCAAAAAGCGATAAGATCGAAAGAAAGACGATCTAGGCATCACGGCTGTGAAAGTATGAGACCCGGTGGAATCGAGAATCGATTTGATGAGGACTAGCCTGTCATCTTAAGAGATGAGAGACGAGTTCCAACCAATAATCTTTCCTCTTGCCTTGTCTGTCAAAGAGTCGAAAATTGCATTGAGTTTTCGGCCTCCATAAAGAACAGTGCCAAGATAATTTCAAGGGAGAGAGGCCAACCAAAAACTAGAGGACTCGATCCACGAGATCCTTCTAAGATCCATAGACTTGATCGGAACAAAGTAGCTCTTCGAGGCATTGATCCATTTCCCCGAACACCGTTCGTAGAGGTGCAGAAAAGACAGTAGTTGGCAGAAGGATTGCCTATTCCCATTAGAGAAAATAATGATGTCATCAGCAAAAGATGAGGAAATCACACGTTGTTTGTTAGAAATACCGAAGTGGTAAATCTGCCCAGCGATGGTCAAAGAGTTCACCCCGCGCACCAGAGCATGTGCGGCTATGACAAAGAGCGTAGGAGAGGGGGTCGCCTTTACTTGAAAAAACCTTTGGCCATTCTGTTAATAAGAATAGAGAATCAACAGTTCGAGATGAGCCACCAGATTTAATCTTTAGGAGGCTCAGGAAAGCCAAAATCTCGGAGAACCTGTATGATGATAAACTAAGACTTGCGGTCATACCCCTTTGTCATGTCTAGTTTAATCACCACGTTGGAACCTCTAATATTCCTATTTAATTGAGAAATAAATTCTTGGGAAAGAATATTGTCGGTAATCAGATGGTCTTTGACAAAACCCGCTTGGGACAAGGAGATTATCCGGTCGAGGATTGGCGCGAGAGGTTGTGCAGTTAAAGCGCTTGGTTGTTCTACAGTGATGGAGGTGCAAAAAAGTGTTGTGGGGATAAAGAGGGAAAATAGCAGGGATATAACAAAGGTGCAAAAAGGTACTTTAAATGTAAAACCTAATATTTACAAACCAATTCATCATCTTTCTCATAATATATGCATATAAGAAACTAATATAAATTAATCTTATACAACAAAATCAAGGAATAACATGGTTATACATGCTAACTTTGACGAGTGTAATTGGTTGTTACCATATATTAGACACTTATACCTTAAAATTAACCCTTTGCGCTCGCTATATTTGCTGAATTTTTTAAAATGAGAACTAGTCAAATCAAGCTCTATATATTAATATCGCTAAAGTGGACTCTAAAAAGCCTAGATTTAGCTGATGCAGCGGAAAATAGCGGGGCTAAAAGCGGATCTACTATTCATCGGTGCTAAATTGAAATTGCGTAGCAGTTGAAAAGCGGTATGGGCTATAGTGGGGCTTTAACTGCATAGGCAAGAGGTGAGGACAAATTTTGAAAATGACCCAGTTCGAGAAATCTCAGAGTAAGAACGAGGATTCTCACATTTACGGATGATCATAAGTTTAGTGGATGTCCAACTTCTTCGTAGCATACCACTAGAGAAGAACGGATGAATCACCCTGAGCCAAGGTGGATGATCGGCGAGAAAAAAGGTAAAACATCCCATTGCAGCCATCCGGGCCACTTGCACTGTCCTTGCAAAATGCAAAAACAAAGGCATAGACCTCCTCCAACGAGAGAGGGATGCAAAGAGCCAGAGTCCCACTGAGAAGGAACAACAGAGAGACAAAGGCCAGGAGAATATGATCCAAATGATCGATAGTAAGGCTCCGAAAAAAGGACCGAAAGTGGGATATGATTGTCACTGCAACGTCCGATGGGGAGGAAGCCACAGAAAGGTCAGGACAAAGAATAGGTAGCCACAAAAAGATCTGGACGAAGAATTTAGCTGATATAAAGGATATGATTCTTCTTCCTAATAAAAGAATGAAAGAACATCGAGTTGGATTCACCATCAACGACTCACTTGATACATGTTTTTTGACGAAGGAAATCGTTTTCCACTCGGAGCTCCGAGTTGAAGGAGAGCTGAGCTAGATCCCATACCGCCTTGTTCGAATTTAAAGGATCGACATCAAAAGAAGCTTCCACCAGAAGTAGGACTTATTCACCTGTGTGGACTCTATCAAAGATATTCTTGAAAACAGAAGTGTTCCAATCTTTAAGACAAGATTTGGTTTAACAAAGAAGGCTGCCAGGGAGATACCATGATTCCTCCACCGTAGATATGAAAGAACGATGGAATCTACACATGAACTGAAGCTAGAAGGATGAAGGGACTAATAAGGAAAAAAGGGCGCACTTGAGGATCAAAGGAGCATGATCTGAATTAGTGCAATGCAAATGCTATGAAACACCCCACCTCCGTTAAGGTCACTCACAAAGGGAATGCCTTAACTTTGGTGGAGGTTTATAAGTAAAAGCCACAGATAAACTCAAGATAGATATAAATACACATATTTTAAACAGCGGAAACCAAACAGACTTTTATTTCATTAATACGTGCTCAAACAAAACATTCCATCTTTGTCTCAAAATACTTCCAACATTACAACCTCATTACTGTCTTGATTATTAAAGAAGCATAAAACATAAATAAAGTGACAAAAATCCCCATAGTGATACCCAAAGCCATAATCCGAGCAAAAGAGATCCAAATCATACATCTACGTTCTTGGAGCTTGTAAAGAGTCTGACGGAGCTGAGTTGTTTCCTCCCTGTGGAACTGGGGAGGGGGGGAAATAAAAGAAGACAAAAGAAAATAGAGTCAGACATAAAGCCTGAGTAAATCTAGTAACTCTTCAGTATGTGAATAAGAAAAGGACATGATAGATATAAACTGAAAATAGGAAAGTGTCACAAGCTAAGGAAGTGTCGAATGTACTATCGCACCCATACTATATCTCTACACCTACTTGAGCTTATTTTAACTAGCACCCCATGCTGAGGGTGAAGTGATCCCCATTTTTATTAAAGATTGGCTCCTACTCGCGTAAACATGTGTCATACGACCCCCAAGAATTGTAGATACCTATGTTGGTCCCACCATGGGGTGTATCAAGACCCATGGTGGCGGCCCCGACACAAATTCTAGAAGGCATAGGTTATACTACTGGTGCCCCTAGTGCCCTGTTTGTCTGCTCCGGAGTGTGTGCACGCACGCACCCCGTTAGAACCTACATTGTTGCACCCACCGCCGTCGCTTTGACCGCTTACAATCAGCCCAGTAATCGTGCCCCACCCTGCCTAGTTTCAGGGTACCATGATACCTAACTTGGGTTACTACTGAAACGGGTCCCTCTTTACTAGGTTTTTCTAGTCAAACATGTTAAGTGGTTAAGTGTCTGTACTTACCTAATCCCACCCATCAATTCTTGTTAACATGTTGAATTTGGTTAAGTGTTATAGTTGACTTAACCCTACCATCTGTCCTTAGCCTCTTAGAGCACCTGACCACTCACATTAGACAGATATTGCTACAGTTACTGAATGTGCCGATTAGTTCCGCACAGGTTTACACCGTAGCTCAGTCTATCCTCGGGGCATTATTGGGCTCAATGCTTAACCACCCACATTGGATAGGTATTGTTGTGACTACTGGACAGCCGGGCGGGTCCGGGCAGGTTTACATCACAACTCAATCCAACCTCGGGTTAAGCATTTCGTGTTTTCTAAATTTACATATTTTATTGCTTCTCAATTATATGTAAATGTCATGTCTTTTATTCTTGGGTATAACAATTCATACCGCTTAAATGACATTGTCGTTGGCATGTGCCAAACATGCCAACATATATTTTTCATGTTTTACACCCAACGTTACTACCCCCGTTTGTACGTTCGCAACATTATAACCAATGTTGGGCTCGACACAATTCAGCCCAACTTTATAAACGTGAGAAAAGGGGAAATCAATCACATGTAACATTTTACAACATATAAGGGTGTGTGGCGCATGAACTTGCAATTTAGCGATACTAACATAAATGATGGGTCATGTGAACATGCATTAAAATCAAAGTATAACTAAGTAGGTGACATATGAAATGGCATAGTTTTGGTTTATCCAAACTTGGGTTTAAACATGTTTAACTTGGCATAATGTCAACCACAAAACTAGCATGTTGTATATTCACCAAAATGTTCAAATTTTAACATCTAATAATATAGCCTATTTCAACATGAACTTGCATAGTTTACGAAACCCAAACGATACTTAACATAGATCCAATTATACTTGCAAATAAACATAAGAATGTGTTCATAGGTTTTGGGTCATGTAGGCGTAAAAGGTCTCAAATCTATAACATGTTTACATAAATTATAACTTAGACTAAGGGAATGTATATAGTCCATGCCATCGACATAAACATAAAGGGATAAATTTCTAGTTTTTGCCACAACTTGCTATTACTTTCATATACAAACGTCCAATAGGCTTGCATCAATCATTTTGTGCCACAAATATCTACACAAGTCATGATCGAATTAATATAATACACATAATTCATAAAATAACACAATTCTATTTTCATTAACATCGAATCACGTCACAGTTTTTATTCATATTCTAAAAGGTCACTATACTTACAACGAATGCAGAATCTTGAATTCTGGATTCTGAATTCTGAAATTGAGATGCGCTCCTTTGGGTAGATTAACGTTGCGTTAATTAATTTTATTAAACTATAATATTCTTCTTAATTAGATTCGTCTCTAGGCTTTTCTCTCTTGACGACTATGCTCAATTCCTCCCTGGCAGCATGTCGACTCCCTTCTTATTTTTTTGTGTGAATTTTCAGTTGAGACTTACGGTGTATTTATAGATTTTTAAATTGTTTTGAGCCGTCAGATGAAGACAGGGGCAATCTAGGCCATACAAAGTTCGAAGAGCCAATCAAGAGGTGACATGTCAGCCCTAGTGACACATCGAGCCACAGAAATTCGAGCCAGAGCCAGACCTAGCCAGCCAGGTCGACCAGGTAGGTCGACTGGCAGGTCGACACCCAAGTCGACACTATGGTCGACCTAGGGTGGCCAGGTCGACACCATGGTCGACCCTATGGTCGACCTGGTCTCTGGGCATGAATTTTCCCGCCCAGCCCAGTTTGAACCTGTTTTTCGAATTTCGAATTTTAAACTGAGCTGTTTGAATTTAAAATTTATTCAGAAACTTCCGAAGGTCATAACTCCTTCATACGGAGTTTGATTCACGCAAACTCGGACTCTATCTTAAGCAGAATTCCGAGACGAACGCAATGGCGTAACCCATTTCCCTTAATTCTTTCTTTTAGAATTAATTACACTTCAATTTGTGAAGCTTAATGTTATAGAATTCACGGGGTGTTACATTCTCCCCCCTTAAAAGGATTTAATCCCCGAAATCTTCAAGTTAGGAAGAATGTATATCCTACCATCCAACAGTCCATCTACTCAACCAACAAACACATGCATCCAATGTCCTTAAAAGACTTCTAATGCTTCATGATCATATGCATAGTGTGTGTACATGTCCTTATCTAATGCAGTAATCAGGCGGTTTAATGATTCAGTTGGCCCCCTTAATGCGAATCATGTAAGTGTCATGAATCCATTATGTATGCAAATTTTTCCTACTCATAATTCTACATGAGTGCACTACTATTCATACAAATGCGACGACCATATGACAGCATATCAAGTTTCAACCATATACAAATGAGAATACATATATGCGTATGCAATATGAGGTGACTGAGCAGATCTATAACCTAGGGTGTGTGTGTATATGCATCCACGAGCAACCACTAGCAATCACTAGCAACCATTTTCTGCCATCATCCATAACATGTTTTCAAATACATGTTTGCATCCATTTGTTTTCTACTTAAGGAGTTAGGAAAAAGGACCGAGGAGATATACCTAAAAAGATAGATAAAGCATAACTTAAGGAAAAAGAGATCGAAGATGTACCCTCAAAAAGAAGAGGGTAGGCAACGCGTATTCTGTCCTCAGTTTCCCAAGTCGCGTCTTGCTCCGCATCTCTCCACTGAACTTTAATGAGTTTGACTTCGCGGTTGCGTAGTTTTTTCACTTCAGTTCCTAAGATGCGGGTAGGAACTTTCCACACAGTTGCTTCATGTTCCACTTTGGCTTCTTCTAGAATGCTAGGCTCCACCACTTCCGCAGACTCATACAAACACTTCCGAAGGTGAGATACATGAAAGACGTTGTGAACTCCGGCCAGTCTCTCGGGTAGCTCTAATCTATAGGCCATCTTCCCAACCTTCTCGATGATAGGGCACGGTCCTACAAATCTTGGTGCTAGCTTTCCTGCGGACCCAAAATGAACGACGTTCCTTAAAGGAGATACCTTAAGGAAAACCCTGTCCCCAACCTCAAACTCTAGGTCGGTCCTTCCTTTGTCGGCGTAGGATTTCTGTCTTTTTTGGGCAGTCTTCATTCTCCTACGTATCAAGTCCACTTTCTCCGAAGTCTCTCGAATCATGTCTGGCCCAAGTATAAGCTTATCTGTAGACTCCCACCAACAAGTTGGTGATTTGCACGGTGTTCCATACAAGGCTTCGAAGTGCACCATACCGATGGTAGCTTGGTAGCTGTTGTTGTAGGCAAATTCTACTAAAGGAAGGTGATCCTCCCAAGTCCCTCCAAAGTCAAGAATGCAAAGTCTCAAAAGATCCTCTAAAACCCTATTCACCCTTTCCGTATGGCCATCGGTTTGGGGGTGATAGGTCGTGCTCAAACATAACTGTGTGCCTACAGCTTCTTGCAGACTCCGCCAAAACTCGCTTGTGAAGATAGGGTCTCAGTCACTAACAATGATGGAGGGTATCCCATGAAGTAGAACTATTTACTTGAGATAAAGAGATGCTAGAGATGCGGGAGTCCTTCTACTCTTGATAGGTATAAAGTGGGCGCTTTTAGTAAGCCTATCCGCTATTACCCAAATGCTAGTGTTGCCTCTTCTCGACCTAGGCAGTCCATCAATGAAGTCCATTGAAATGCTATCCCACTTCCACTGTGGGACCTCTAAAGGGTGAAGTAGTCCTCCAGGTTTCTTCTGTTCCGCCATGACCCGTTGGCAGGTCATGCACTTAGAATCGAAATCTGCCACGTCTTGCTTCATGCCGCTCCAAAAGAAAGTCCTTTTTATATCCTTGTACATCTTATCACCGCCAGGGTGTATAGTCATCTTGGAATGATGCGCTTCCTCGAGAACCTTCTTTGTCAACTCCCTTGCTTCTGGGACGCATAATCTTCCATCTCGCCTCAGCCAACCCTTATCATCGATGGCGTATCTACTGAGGCGACTAGAAGTCTCACCCCTAATAAGTTTATCAATCACATCAACAAGCTGAGGGTCTTCACGTTGTGTAGCCCCTATTGAGTCTAAGAGAGTAGGGCGTACTTTGAGAGATGCTAACAAACCCGGTACAAAATCTGAGGAGGGCCTAAAGTTAAAACTGGCTATATAGTCCAAGCTTTGCCTCTCTACAAAGAGCGGGCTTAAGGTCAGTTTCTTTCGGCTCAACGCGTCTGCTAATACATTGCCTTTGCCGGGAGTATAGGAAATTTCAAAGTCATACGAGGCAAGAAACTCCATCCATCTTTGCTGCCTCAAGTTAAGATCCTTCTGCGAGAAGAGATATTTCAACGATTTATGGTCAGTGTATAATTCGAACCTCTCACCTAGGAGATAATGGCGCCAAGTCTTAAGTGCAAAGACGATGGCGGCTAACTCAAGATCGTGGGTTGGGTAGTTCTTTTCATGAACTTTCAATTTTCTTCCGCCATAAGCTACTACCCTTCCTTCTTGCATTAGAACAGCGCCTAGTCCCGTTCCACATGCGTCCGCGTATACTGTGTACATTCTGCTTCCATCTGGCAAAGTCAGAACTGGAGCTGTTGTGAGAGCCCTTTTTAATCGTTGGAAAGCAAACTCGCAGTCCAAATCCCAAGTGAACGCCAAATTCTTCTTTGTTAGCCTTGTGAGTGGGGCTGAGATTTTCGTGAAATCCCTAATAAACTTTCAGTAAAGACCGGCTAGCCCAAGAAAGCTTCGAACTTTGGTTGCATTTCTTGGTGTCTTCCAATCTTGCACTGCCACGACTTTCGCGGGTTCCACAGCCAACCCCTCTTTGGACACTATATGCCCCAGAAATCTTACCTCCTTTCTCCAAAAGTGGCACTTGGAGAATTTGGCTTTTAGCTGATGTGTACGGAGAGTTTCCATATTTCTTTCAGATGCTGAGCATGCTCTTCCTCATTCTTTGAGAAGATTAAGATATCATCTACGAAGACAACCACAAATTTGTTGAGGAATTCTTTGAACACCCTGCTCATTAGGTCTACGAAATAAGCGGGTGCGTTTGTAAGCCGAATGGCATGACAAGCCACTCGAAGAAACCGTTTGGGGTTCTGAACGTTGTTTTATCAATGCTATCTTCAGCCACTCTTAGCTGATGGAACCCAGTTGCCAGATCAAGTTGGGAGAAGATCGTCGCACCTACAAGCTGATCAAACAAATCGTCGATTCGGGGAAGAGGGTGCCTATTTTCTTAGTCAGTTTGTTTAACTCCCTATAGTCGACGCAAAGGCAAAGCGAACCATCCGCTTTGGTTGCGGTCACCACTGGAGCACCCCATTCCGAAATGCTCCGTCTAATGAATCCCTTTTCGAGAAGTTATTTAACCTGCTTACTGAGCTCCTTTCTCTCCTTTGGAGCCATGTGTCTGACAGGTAAAGCTACAGACATTGCATTATCCACAAGATATATGCGGAAGTCTATTTCCCGCCTCGGAGGTAAGCCTTTCACCTCCTCAAAGACATCCGGATATTCTCGGACTACTCTAACTGATTGCAAATTCTCATCAAAAGCATCAAGCGACTCTAGATAACTAAGCATAACAGCATTCAAGGGATTACAAGAAATTTCTAGAGTGTTACCAAGCCGAGTCAAGAGTCTAACTACTCTTTTCTCACAATCAAGGATGGCACCATTACTGGATAAGCAGTCCATGCCTATGATCAAACCATATCCCGAGAAGCCCAAAACAAAGGCATTACAACTAAACTCAACGCTAAGAACAGAGATTTTCAAACCCAAACAAACCATTGACAAGTAATTGGAGCCCCCAATTGGATTTGAAACTACTAAGGGATCCTGTACCATACTAGTGTCTAGATGCAGAGATTCTACTAAAGCCGATGAAACAAAAGAGTGTGATGCGCCAGAGTCAAAAAGTGTGCGAACTAGACGATCATAAAGATAAAATACACTTTCTACAGAAATATTACTACCTCGTTCCTGCTGAGGTGCCACTAGCGCATGAACCTGACCCCCTGAAGTGGATCCGGCTTTCTGTCCCTGCCCTTTCTTCTTTGGGCAGTCCCTAGCCATGTGTCCAGCCTTGCCGCAATGGAAGCAAGTAGCACTCATCTTCCTCTTCTTCTTTCTGCAGTCGTTCATCACATGTCCAACAATGCCACAGAAATAACATTTCCTTTTCTCACGTGTCTTGTTATTACTGTTGTGGTCCTTTCCTCCGTGACTATTATCCGTCTTCTCGTTCGGCCATTCTTTCGGTTGCTGGTTCACGTAGAGGAGGAGGAGGATGAGTAAAAGCGTCTGTAGCTGGGAAGTAAGGTCCCTAGTCATGCTGAAACAGAAGGGAAAGATTCAGAACGAAGGATAGAGAGAGATAGTGCACATGGCTTTGGGGGATTATGCCTCTTAAAAAAATATAACACTTTTTCTTGAAAAATGCTTCTTTAAACTTTCTTTTGAAAACAATTTCAAAAACTTTTATCTTGTCTAGTAAACCTAGGCTCTGATACCAAGTGAAACACCCCACCTCCGTTAAGGTCACTCACAAAGGGAATGCCTTAACTTTGGTGGAGGCTTATAAGTAAAAGCCACAGATAAACTCAAGACAGATATAAATACACATATTTTAAACAGCGGAAACCAAACAGACTTTTATTTCATCAATATGCGCTCAAACAAAACATTCCATAATTGTCTCAAAATACTTCCAACATTACAACCTCATTACTGTCTTGATTATTAAAGAAGCATAAAACATAAATAAAGTGACAAAAATCCCCATAGTGATATCCAAGGCCATAATCTGAGCAAAAGAGATCCAAATCATACATCTACGTTCTTGGAGCTTGTAAAGAGTCTGACGGAGCTGTGTTGTTTCCTCCTTGTGGAACTGGGGAGGGGGTAAACGAAAGTAAAGAAGACGAAAAGAAAACAGAGTCAGACATAAAGCCTGAGTAAATCTAGTAACTCTTCAGTATGTGAATAAGAAAAGGGCATGATAGATATAAATTGAAAATAGGAAAGTGTCACAAGCTAAGGAAGTGTCGAATGTACTATCACACCCATACTATATCTCTACACCTACTTGAGCTTATTTTAACTAGCACCCCATGCTGAGGGTGAAGTGATCCCCATTTTTATTAAACATCGGCTCCTACTCACGTAAACATGTGTCATACGGCCCCCAAGAATTGTAGATACCTATGCTAGTCCCACCATGGGGTGTATCAAGACCCATGGAGGCGGCCCCGACACAAATTCTAGAAGGCATAGGTTATACTACTGGTGCCCCCAGTGCCCTATTTATCTGCTCCGGAGTGTGTGCACGCCCGCACCCCGTTAGAACCTACACTATTGCACCTACCGCCGTCGCTTTGACCGCTTACAATCAGCCCAGTTATCGTGCCCCACCCTGCCTAGTTTCAGGGTACCATGATATCTAACTTGGGTTACTGCTGAAACGGGTCCCTCGTTACTAGGTTTTTCTAGTCAAACATGTTAAGTTGTTAAGTGTCTGTATTTACCTAACCCCAGCCATCAATTCTTGTTAACATGTTGAATTTGGTTAAGTGTTATAGTTGACTTAACCCTACCATCTGTCCTTAGCCTCTTAGAGCACCTAACCACTCACATTAGACAGATATTGCTATGGTTACTGGATGTGCCGGTCGGTTCCGGGCAGGTTTACACCGTAGCTCAGTCTAACCTCGGGTCATTATTGGGCTCAATGCTTAACCACCCACATTGGATAGGTATTGTTGTGACTACTGGATAGCCGGGCGGGTCCGGGCAGGTTTACGTCACAACTCAATCCAACCTCGGGTTAAGCATATCGTGTTTTCTAAATTTACATATTTTATTACTTCTCAATTATATGTAAATGTCATGTCTTTTATTCTTGGGTATAACAATTCATACCGCTTAAATGTCATTGTCGTTGGCATGTGTCAAACATGCCAATATATATTTTTCATGTTTTACACCCAACGTTATTACCCCCGTTTGTATGTTCGCAACATTATAACCAATGTTGGGCTCGACACAATTCAGCCCAACTTCATAAACGTGAGAAAAGGGGAAATCAAGCACATGTAACATTTTACAACATATAAGGGTGTATGGCGCATGAACTTGCAATTTAGCGATACTAACATAAATGATGGGTCATGTGAACTTGCATTAAAATCAAAGTATAACTAAGTAGGTGACATATGAAATGGCATAGTTTTGGTTTATCCAAACTTGGGTTTAAACATGTTTAACTTGGCATAATGTCAACCACAAAACTAGCATGTTGTATATTCACCAAAATGTTCAAATTTTAACATCTAATCATATAGGCTATTTCAACATGAACTTGCATAGTTTACGAAACGCAAACGATACATAACATAGATCCAATTATACTTGCAAATAAACATAAGAATGTGTTCATAGGTTTTGGGTCATGTAGGCATAAAAGGTCTCAAATCTTTAACATGTTTACATAAATTCTAACTTGGACTAAGGGAATGTAGTCCATGCCATCGACATAAACATAAAGGGATAAATTTCTAGTTTTTGCCACAACTTGCTAGTGCTATTACTTTCATAAACAAACGTCCAATAGGCTTGCATCAATCATTTTATGCCACAAATATCAATACACAAGTCATGACAGAATTATTACAATACACAAAATTCATACAATAACACAATTCTATTTTCATTTACATCGAATCACGTCACAATTTTTATTCATATTCTGAAAGGTCACTATACTTACAACAAATGCAGAATCTTGAATTCTGGATTCTTAATTCTGAAATTGAGATGCGCTTCTTTGGGTAGATTAATGTTGCGTTGATTAATTTGATTAAACTATAATCTACTTCTTAATTTGATTCGTCTCTAGGCTTTTCTCTCTTGACGGCTATGCTCAATTCCTCCCTGGCAGCATGACGACTCCCTTCTTTTTTTTTGTCAATTTTCAGTTGAGACTTAGGGTATACTTATAGATTTTTAAATTGTTTTGAGCCGTCAGATGAAGACAGGGGGAATCTAGACCATACAAAGTTCAAAGAGCCAATCAAGAGGTGACATGTCAGCCCTAGTGACACATCGAGCCATAGAAATTCGAGCCAGAGCCAGACCTAGCTAGCCAGGTCGACCAGGTAGGTCAACTGGCAGGTCGACACCCAGGTCGGCACTATGGTCGACCTGGGGTGGCCAGGTCGACACCATGGTCGA
This sequence comes from Allium sativum, assembly GCA_030737875.1. NCBI lineage: Eukaryota > Viridiplantae > Streptophyta > Magnoliopsida > Asparagales > Amaryllidaceae > Allium > Allium sativum. The sequence goes on along the minus strand of CM060920.1, from coordinate 76,541,968 downwards.
CCTGGTCTCTAGGCGGGAATTTTCCCGCCCAGCCCAACTTGAACCTGTTTTTCAAATTTCGAATTTTAAACTGAGCTGTTTGAATTTAAATTTTATTCTGAAACTTCCGAAGGTCATAACTCCTTCATACGGAGTTCGATTCACGCAAACTCGGACTCTATCTTAAGCAGAATTCCGAGACGAATGCAATAGCTTATCCCATTTCCCTTAATTGTTTCATTTAGGATTAATTACACTTTAATTTGTGAAGCTTAATGTTATAGAATTCACGGGGTGTTACATGCTCAACCAAGAAAGAGAACGAAAGGTTAAACAATCCCTTTGATCCGAAAATCCGGTCAAGATAAGAGTGGATCCTGCTGGGTCTAACTTGGTTGTTACACCGGGTAAAGGCTGACCCAACTAAAGAGACCTCAGAAAATTTAGAATGGATAATGAAAAAAATGAAATTGTCCACGGAAGCTTGGTTGATAGTAGTACCCCCCGCTTCTTCACCTAATAAGACACAACATTGAAATTACCACCAATCACATGAACAACACAGTGGCACAATCGTCAACGGAAAGGGAAAGAACATCTCACCACAAACTCGGGGGCTCAATGCGGTTGCATCTGGCATAAATCACAAAGAAAAAGAAAAAATTGGAAAAACCAGAAATGAACACTCAACTGACAGTAGTTAAGCTGAGTCAAAGATAAGGCGGACGGAAGCTTCTTTAGCCCAAAGAATCCTAATTTTATTGGAGATGTTGTGAAAACCACCCCTGAAACCAAGGTTAAGGACGATTTTGGAAAGCACTTACGAACCTATGATCGGTTTTGAAGTGCCACAAAAAAAGCGCGCTTCTTAACGATTCTCTTACGGTGAGCAAGAGAAGCATCATTACTAATACTATGAACATTCCAAAATAGAACATTCGATATTGCTAATAACTAGGATGGAAGAAAAAAGCGACAAACACAAACACGCACCGAAGGAGATTCATATTCGTTAAAGGGTGCAACGCGTAGATCTAAAAACCTACTCTACATCTGCGAGCGGCGAATGGTGCTAGAAGTGCATGGCCGAATACTAGCACTCCTCTGCAAAGAGAGGGTAGAAAAGAAGAGCGAGGACCTAAAGTTGGCCCCGCAACAAAAGCTGCAACACCAAGCCTACTAACAACAGCAGATAGATCGTCTCGCCCGGTCAGGGTGAGATGATCTAGCCTGTAAGAATCGAAATTCCTATCTAGATGAGCCAAATGATCATTTATAATCAAGATCTCTCCCGGACTAAGAAGGGAGATTGAATGCGAAGAGCAAGAAAAAGTGGGGACAGATGTCGAAACATCTTGCACCGACATTTCCCCTCGTCGTGTGGTTACTGGTAAGGCAGAATATCATTTGATCAATTATCCTGCACTCCACAGAGCGACCCACCTATGTACGGACAAAGAAAGCGAGGAAGTCTAAATACCCCACAAAAATTTAAGGAAGCACAGTCACACGACTGATAATAAACTCAGGAGAAAAACAAACAACACTAGCAAAAGTGCGCAAACTGCTCCAAATCAAACCCAACACATAATAGCACCGAGACAACCCATATAAAAAAGGCGATGAGACCACAATGGCAACCCCATACATAACACTGCTACTATGCCATGAATTAGCATAAAGCGGGCATCTAACGACCACACCATACCAACACACTGCATACACAAATAAGCACTAGACGAACAACAAATAACCTAAGGAACACAACAAAAAGATAGAGGCAAGCCTCAATGTCTGCAAACGGCACAGACCAAGCATATAGTCATGTTCCAAAGAAACAACCTGATAAATAAACAGGAAGACTGAGAGACTCGCACGAGCAAGCCAGGTAACAACCCCAGCTCACACCACAACTATCGAAAGGACAACCAAACACTAGAATGCCCAAGGAATCAATACAAAACAACCCAACACCAGAATGCCCGAGGGCATCGATGCAAAACAACCTGACACCCCAAACAGTACAGGAGAGTGAATGAGCAACATCAACATCCCGCACAAAAACCCGGTCACCACAAAAAATAGAATCCACACAGCACAGTAAATAGCTAGAATCTCCACATATAAAAAGGGAAATGAAAACATATCTGCAACGACAATGAAAGAGGCCAAGGGGAGACATAAGCCGCATCCCCCATCGATAAGCCTGCCTTGCCAAACAATATTGAACCTGGCTACAACCTACAACTCGAAACCACACACTGACTTGTTGCTCTCGATCAACATCGTACCCTTTGCATTTTACAACCCTACGACGTCAAACACGGTCTAGATGAGTTAATCGAAATGGATCGTCAAGCGGAGTAACAATAGAGGAACAAGAATCGTCACATATACTCATCCAAGCCAAAAGGAGAAAACTATTTAAAAGAGGGAGAGGAGGCATTGCATGAGCACGTGTAATACCACAGGCAGTAGGAAGCTTATGGACATACGACAAATGAACGAGATCGGAGCCAGCAGACATATGAGCCAGTCGAGGAGGACGGCAAGGTGTACGGCGGCCCCAGGGCCTCGTATACACATCCACCGATGAACCAAGAGACGGTCATTTGCTCTAATAAGGCGAATAAAGATAAATACACTTTGGTAAAAAACGAAAGGGAGGAGCAACAAGCCACACACTCTTACTAATTAATGACGTGGGGTCTCTTCGAGAAGGGGAACACACCGAAAAACCTAAACATTAGAAACAACAGGGAACAAGTGCTCCGACATGGAAGAAAAACGACACGGAATCAATTCCAAGAAAGCATCTTCAACCACTACAAGCCATTGACAATTTAACATGATGACTTTGCACAACAATCAAATCCTACCAATCACCGAAATGGTGGATATTAGGGAAATCGAAGTTGGAATCTCCGCTGCTACATACAGAGCATTCAAAATCGGCCGATCCGGAGGTTATTGTCCCACAAAATACTCCATCGCACAAAACCCTAGATCGGGCATAGGGTATGATATCAACAAACAACGCCTCTAAATATGGCCCCACTAAAACCAGAAGCACAAAATAACCAACTGAGGAGCAAATAGCAAACACGAAGACAACGGACAAAAGAAAGCGAAAGCTAGGCATAGAGAAAAACGCTTAAAGGAAAATAGAGGACGCCATTTTGAACTAGTTAGTAAATTATCTAAGAAAAATAGAAAATGGCTAATAGGAGGAAGTATCATAATGTTTTGAAACAGAATGTATTTAGGGTATCATTCTCAATTTTATTGATACAAGTCATAAAATAAAAGAAAACCTAATATCTATTTTTAGTTTGCATCACTTTTTTTAAACTAAGATTTGATGCATACTTTTTTGTAGGATGTATATCTAAAAAACATAAGGATGCTTGATTTAACAATTGTATGGATCTTCGTATTTTGCAACAACATTAAGGAAGAAAAGAAATCATGATTTCATTAAAAAGATTTAAACATGAAAATATGTATATGTAAAAAGTGGGAACTAATTGTCGAATCAAAGAAGTAATGAAGGATGTATTTAAAAGAAATGGCGCGTAATCATGCATTAACGCTGATGGAATAGTAATGGTCATCATAATTGCTCATTGACTGGGATTAAAAAAACCACATCAAAATTGTTAATAGAAACTTATTTAATTCATTAAATAGGTTAGCTGTGGGCATTTGATTTTTCAGTGCACAATCAGCTTCCAACATTTGAAAGTCTATCCCTGCTACCACGCAGCATTACAACCATTCAAATACCATGTTCAGTCCTTACCGATTCACCGTCCCTCATCACCACCAACAAAATCAGCCAACCTTGTGTCCTTCAAATGCTAACAACCGTAAACGCTTACTTTCAGTGATAAAGCAGAAATTCCATTAAGATGGATGTGGATCATTATCAAAATATAAGGGGTGAAATGTCATAATCTTACCTTTATCTTTACCTTTACCTTTCACTGATAAAGCAAAAATTTATTTGAAATGGTCGAGCTAAGATTAGAAATGAATGTTTGAAGTCACATCGACTGAAGTTTATAAAATAATAGAATAAGTGGATTGGGACAAGCGTGATGCCTATGTTAACAATGAGGAGAAATGAAGGTGACGTAGCATTGAACAACTTCTTCAATCGCATTAAGATGAAAAAATAATATGAGAAAATTGGTTTATAAATAAAATTACATGGTCCTCTGCACTCAATGGAATGGTGCCGAAGAAATGGCAATCTAAATGCTATCATTGTGTTTCTTAATGATATTTTGTAATCTAATTAAAGTTGTGGAACGGTCCTTTCATGTTCTGTCTGATGTACTTTTTTAACATGTATTTTTAATAAATACAGGGGATTGTTATTCACACTCCAAACATTGTTGGAGCGGATTTTTTATTTTTAAAAAAAATGTTAAATGGAATACAATGGTGAAAGTAGCCCCTTAACAAATAAATGTAATTTTATATTAATACTCATTTATGATTAATTTCACTCTTATGTTCATTAATATATTTTTTAATGATTAACCAACACCATTAGCTGTGGAAAAATCAACCCCCTTGACCGAACTAAAATCATTATCATGACATCCCGTGTCGAAATAAAAAATTGAGTTCGTTAATTCTCCAAAATTTTCAAAAATTGATGAGTCGAGTCAATTAATTACACTAAAATTGAGACTTTTAGAACTAAGAAATTTAACTACAACCATTGAAATAAAGAAAAATGAAGATCAATATGACGTACCTTTCGATTAGCTTCTTCGCTATCCCACGATCGGTAGAGAGGATAGTGTTGATTTCTTCGTTCTGGCCATTTTTTTAACTTTTCCTTGACGTTATTTGTAGTTGAAACGATTTAGGGTTTTTGTGATTTAGGGGATTGATGATTTTACTGTGAGTAATTTTTAGCAGTGAGGGTAAAATCGTAAGAAGAAAAAAAAATTAGTCACCAACATTGATCCCCCTTAACAATTTAAAAAAAATGGAGTGTCCTTAAAATTTGACCCTTATTTAATAGAAAATGGAGTGTCAATAACAGTACCCTGAATACATAATAAGAGTTGCAGTCAAGGGTCAAAAAATTATGTCATTTTGGTTTGATTTATACAAGAGCCTGCTAGACCCATCAAAGTTTATATTGACGCCATTGGCGATCAGGGGCATAAGCAGTTTCTATTCAAACTTACAACTTTACATTCTACATGGTTTTTAATTTTGTGCATAAAGGTAACAATAAGTGAAATCTTTGAGTTGACCGCATTGTGTGATGAATGTGTAGTTAAGAAACCATTATTTGTTATGACAACTGTAAATAAACATTTGGATGTAGGAAGTTAGAAAAGAATACAAAGAAAACAAGCCCAGATAGAGATGGAGTTGCATATTTACTGTTAACTTTTAATAGGTAATGACTGTGGAATCTGCAAAACGAGCTTCACGGTGATGATAAACGAAGAAGAAGCAATAACTCTAAAATTTTGCACACGAGATAGAGTCTTAGCTTATTATTTTCTTACATATTATTCTATAGGAGAAGAAAAGGCAGTTGGTGAAATATGTGGTTATAAAAGAGTGGGTTTGACTTTTGGTTTCAATTTAAAATGCAGAGCTAAAGAAAATGGCTACAACGAATAGCGATGATCCTGAGCTGAGGAGAGTGCACAACTCTCTCTTCGTAAATGGGAGCGTACCTTGGTCAGAATGCTTCTGGGACAAAGGAAATAGGACACCACATGACTACAAGTGGATCGACACACACAGTGGTGTTGTGGACCAGAGGAAAGAACTACTGTTTGTATGCTCCGTATGTAAGAACATGTTTCGTACCGATGTAGAAGTGTCAGCTCATTGTGCCATAGTGAGGCATTAAACAGTTGTTTATATTTATTTTAAGTCTCATTTATTTTTTACATTTGATATTTGACCTTGACTTTGGGAGTTACCTGTGTTGAGTATTTGTTTTTATGTGTGAAAATCATCACACGCATGTAAAATAGATGGTTGTTTTCATGGCTTTCACTTTAGTAGTCATGGACATTTCTACATAAACATATAGGAAATTCTTATGCATTCATTATGTGAAAACTAATCATTAGTACTTTTGTTAAACGTTCATGTGAAAACTTATCATTACATCTTTTACCATGTATTTGCAGTGTTCAAATTGTTATGGTGAGTAAATTTTAAAATTAGATTCTTTTTCATCCATGTCCGTTCTCATTTCTATAACTATTATTGTTGGTTGCATTTGAATTACTATTTGTATTACATGCAGTGCCTCTATATTTTTTTTAATCTAAAAAATCTATTCTTCTAAATATACAAAACAATATTAGTTAAAATTATATTAGAAAAATTACTTTTCAAAGATTTTGTATAGAAATTGTGCATAATATGCTGAATTACTTGCTTCAACTTCACATATTCATTAGATTTGACCTTCAAGGTTTCCACTATGTTATTTCATATCAAAATAGAATACCTACACTCAAAAACATGTGATTGATTACCACTCTAATTGTATTTCACATAAATGACATAAAAGATTTCCAAAATAAATTTAATTTTGTGATTAGCGACTTGATTAAATTAGATACGGTAACTAAACTTAATGGTGTAATTTGTTAATAATTATATTAATTAGTTCATAAATCTTAAAACCCATATCTTAGTTATACAAGGCCCAAGTTAGATTTATAATGATGAAGTCTACTCTACGCTTTGAAACTGATTTGGTGGGGATTGATGCTTACAAAATTTTAAGATGAAACCAAATGTTGTTCGATTTTAGATGAAACTAGAACGCGGGAAGAAAGTTGAGTTAAACTCATCTTTTTGGTTATTCGACTTATTATACTGGATGAAAATTTATTGATTGTCTGCATGTATGTTCTAATTGTTGATTGTTTGGTTTGATAAATTATCATTACCAAAAATGGTTTATATATGTTTGGATAAAAGAATGTCGATTATTCCAATTACATTGTTTAAACTCTAAGGTAGGTAGATTATGTACACTTATTTCATGTTATCTATTTTGCCAAATAGACACCATCTAATGAAAATTGGAGAAATTTAACTTGAATGACATTTGTTTAGCAAAATAAATCTCTGTTCTGCTACAATATTAATTTTGACAATGCATATGTCAGTTAATTAATAATGACAAGGCTTACATTAGCTACAGATTGCTAATTGATGAATTATTTACATGTATGCTTATGTGTATAAATTCTAGTAATATGGCTAGAAATGCTCGATTGAATTGATAGTATCTTATCTAAGCACCATTGTGGTCGCCAGGCCCTATCTGAATGAATATTCCACATCAACAATTATATTATTAATCATAAGTAATTATTATCTTAGTGATGTATTTTAAATAATTTTTTTGGCATAGCAGACCGATTTTTATAGTTTTCCGTAACACTCTTTTATTGTGACTAATAATAAGATTACAATATAGTACAGATGGCTGCAGTTAGCAGTCAGCTAATTCGGTTTTAAAGGTGGACCGTCCACCGCTTACGGAGTTTATAGTGGTTCATCCACTCTACCTAACAGGCTTATATCTAGGAGCTAGTCTAATTTAACTGGGCTATTACATTTGCTATGCACTCTACGCAGGGTGAATAAATTACATACAATATAAAGCTGCATTTACATTTGAATACATAAGAACAACACATGGCTACAAAAATAAAACAAGGTACTCAACAATTACACGATACAACCATCAAATGCATAGTAAAAATGTGCCATTGCTTCAACTATAGCACACAGTAGCTTATCTAGATACTTGATGTCCACACCTAGGGTAAGATGCAAATTCATCCATATATGACATGAGTGAATTGACATAGTAGCCATTTTGACGCCAAACATGGGAGAGGAAGGAAAACAATTCACAGGACACCGAACAAGATGGTGAATTGAGAGTAAAGCTTCACCTGTACACCATAACATCGTTGGCCAAGCAGTGGACCAGCACACCAATCACATGAACCACCAGAAAGACCATAGATAAGCTAAATACTCGATGAAAATCTGTACACCTTGCTTCACGAAAACCATATAAAGCATATTGACTTAATCACCACCAAAAGGTCAATAACAAGGGTCAGTGCCATAGGACATCTTGTAGTATGCCATTGACCACTGACGATAACTCAACCAAACTAATCATATTTTCATGAAACAAGTCCGTAGAACCAAAATAAGGAGCATTAACCTAACGACATGATTATGAGCAACATATATCCAAAGGAGACAACCAAACTCTGAAATCAAGATATATACTCAGAGAAACTCATACTAACAACAAGAGTAACCATTAAGATGAGCATAAGCTTACATTGAATACCCATGATGCAAATTGTGCCATCACAGTCACCAAGATGAGATGCGAAAACAAAAACGAAAATAGGGTTTACTGCTCACCAGTGCACTCTACAATAGTGTCGAGACCCATTCCACAAGCATGACAGATAGCTGAAAAACTTGCTTCAGAAAAGCTCGTAGTTGCCTGGAAAAGTCGACGTAGATGGTAAGAGCATGGTAAGTTGGGGAAAATGTGAGATCTAACAAATTAGAGTTGAGGTAAAAAGGGGATAAGTTTTCTTATAAAATTAAAACGAGGGTCAGCTTAGATCTGTAAGTGAAATTAGGTTTTCACTGAATCCACGCACAGCGAAAACATGGAAAGAAGATGAGAAGAAGATAGTGTAGAGGCGAGTGAAGAAGATCTGGTTTTGGTGGAGAAAAGAAGTGAGAAGAGGTAGAGAGGAAAAAAAAGGAGCGTGTCGCCATTGACAGATTCACCAAAAATTAAGTTGTTGATGTGTATTTTAAATAAATTGTTTTATTAAGTTAGTTTAAGGTTGTTATTTATTTATCAATGTTGTTTAAAGTTAATTAATTATGTTATAAACTGTGCAGCTAATGCCCCGCTTTTACCCCGCCATTTCCCCGCTATACCATGTACCAGATTTCTACCGCTATGTCATTTCCAAATAGCTTCCTTTCCACTTTAAGTCCTGCTATATTTCGATATTCCCGATATCCCATTATTTCAATTATATTACATTATATCTTCTATAAAAGAAATGAATTGAAGAATGACATATAAACATTATTATTTTTATAAAATTTGTACTTTGATAGAATTATATATGTATATATATATATATATATGTTAGAACAGAAAATACTATAATATTGAGTTAACTTTAATCAGACTAATAAAAGTTTACATTTATGTATATATATTTGCGCATGCTTTTATTTAAAATTAAGAACGTGCTAATTATAATTGAATTGAATGTTAATTTTTCGTTTATTTATCATTTATATATTTGTAAAAATACTAAATAAGAGTTTCTTATGCTATTTTAGACTCCTTTGTTATATCTGGTATTTTCTACCTTAATCCCGGCTACAACTTTTTGTACCTTAGCCGCATTGGATCCGAAGAGTGCTTTAACTGCACAGGTTATAAAGGATATTTAGGTAAACTAATTATTTTACCAATAATGCTTAAAAGACAATTAATTATTATTTTACTAATTATGATATATAAGTTAAGTATTATCTCAAATATGGATTTAAATTGGTAATTATTTATAAATTATGTTTCAAAAATTAATACTTATTTAATAATGATGTTTTGAATATATTATTTTTAAAAATATTTTAAGGATAATTAATTAGTTTATTAATAATGACTTAATGTTAACAATTTATTTATTAACGATACTTGTAACACCCCGCGCTTTTAACTTAAGATAATAAAATAAGAATAACTTAATTAAATATTCAGAATTAAGTAAAATGGATAATACCATTGCGTTTGTCTTAGAATTATGGTTCAGATAGACTCCGAGTTTGTGTAAAACAGACATCATATGAAGATGTTATGGGATGCAAAAGTTGTCAGAGAAAACAGGAAACAACCGAGATCAATTTTCGGCCTCCGGACCCTTGGGTTCGACCTCTTCAAGGGGGGTCGACCCACATGAAGGGGGGACGACCCCCCTGCGGCAGATTTAGGTAGATTAGGTTTTTTTGAGAATTGGACGTTTTTGATTGTTTTTGGTCAAATCTGAGGGTCCTGGTTTCTCTGTTACACATATAAATAAAACCTTAGACCTAACCCTAAATATCATAATTTTGAGGCAATGCTAAAACTCTGTTATTACTCTATGTCTCTCTCTTTCCTCAAATCTATTCAGAAAATTTAGATTTATAAATTATAAGATTTTAAAAGCAAGATCTAGAAGAAAGAATAGATGAAAATAAAAGATTATTCAGAATCATGAAAAGCAAGTTAAACTTCTAGATCTAATCTATTCATATTCTTCCTACTTCTTTCCCTTCTCTTCTGATGAAAATAATCAATCCACAGTTATTAGGTTTCAAATAAAATTAGTAGGGAAAAACCATGGATGCTAAAACTGGAATGGATCCGGAATTGGGGAAAAGCATAAAAGGTGAGTGGATTTAAGCTATACAGTTTAGATAAGAATATGTTATCGTTTACCATTCCCCTGTATGTATAATTAAAATGCAATATGTTGAGAAATGTAACATATGTTAATAATGCCTAAGGTGATGGGTACGAAGTAGGAATAATTAATATGCTAAATATTAATTTGTTGGGGTACGAACTTCTGACAAACTGGGATTTCTGACCCAGAAAATCAACATAAAACCCATGTTAATTATTCAGGCATCGAACATTCCAGATCATCAATAGAAAGAAGTTAGAGGGTGAGGATAGATAAGATAGAAAATTAGAATAGAAGAAGAAGAAGAACACAATCAGTGTAAACACGAATCTCAAAGCGGAACAAATAAAATATAATACATAACATAACTTTGCAATAAAACAATGTATATATATAAAATAACATTATCAGAGTACAACACTTACACACAGCGGAAATAGCAATAGCTATATAATCCTGAAGCCTCCTGCTTCAAGCTCCTCCAAGCTTATATGTAAAGACCTGAACTACTTGACTGCCCGTACAAATTTGGGCACCCAAGATTTTAGTTGGAAAACAAAACAAAATAAACTCTGGGTCAGTCATGGGACTGGTGTGAGTAAACTCAATTCATTGGTTTAACTTTTCAAAATCCTTTTCAAAATAAAAGATAATTGTAAGACTAATCCACACATAAACACGGACGGTTTTTACCTTACGATAACCCAAAACACTTTTGGAAAATCACTACTTCTCTGATATTATAATAATGTCTAATCACAAGTATTTAACAATCTAGCAGAACGCTTGCATCTCACGTTCCACATATATAGTATACAAACAAAACCGTGGGCGCTTATTGGAGATTGGGTTCCAATTATGACAAGGTATGGGACCACCTTCCGATAGTGTATCTCTAGAGACGAATACACAGGGTTCAACAAGAACGTCTTGCAACCCGGCCCACACATGACCGACTACTAATTTCTCTTGAGTGTATCGAATGTATAACACCAACGGTTGGGAGCTACCCACCGTCTTCCCGAAAAGGGACAGCATCGAACATAGATAAAAGAATGAAATGGATTTTCTCTAGATAGGTGATATACACCCTAATGGGAGCGACTCACTTAGCCATGCTGCCTGAAACACCCCACCCTCCATTAAGGTCACTCACAAGGGACTGCCTTAACTTTGGTGGAGGTTTGTAAGTAAAAGTCACAGATAAAGCACAAGACAGATATAAACACATATATATAAGCAGCGGAAAACATCAGACTTTTAATTCATAAATACTTGTTCATACAACATATTTCCATAATTGTCTCATAACAACTTCCAAAACATTACAGCATCATTTCTGTCTTGGTTTTTAAATAAAGAAGCATAAAACGTGATAAAAACTGCATAAATCCCCATAGTGTGTGACCAACAGCCATAGCCAAGGAAAGAGACTCCAAACCGTACATCAACTTTCTTGAAGCTTTTAAAGAATTTGACTAAGCTGAGTTATTTCCTCCCTGTGGACCTTAGGGGGGGGTAGGAAGAAAAGAAGACGAAAGAAAATAGGGTCAGACATAAAGCCTGGTAAGTCTAGTGACTCTTCAGTATGAAAATAAGAATAAGGGCATGATAGGTACAAACTGGAATAGGAAAGTATCATAAACTAGATAAGGTAGTTCTGAAACGAATATACTATCGTACCCACACTATCTCTACACCTACTTGTATTATCTTAACGGTCACCCCATGCTGAGGGTGAAGTGATCCTGTTTCTAAAGATGCACCCTATGCTGAGGGTAAAGTGATCCCATTCCTAAAGATGCACCCTATGCTGAGGGTAAAGTGATCATGCTTCTAAATATGCACCCTATGCTGAGGGTAAAGTGATCCCCTTATTTTAAAGATCGGCTCCTACTCGCATAATCATCCATGTCTTACGGCCCCTAGAAATTGTAGATACCTATGCTGGCCCCACCATGGGGTGTATCAAGTCCCATGGTGGCGACCCGACACAGACCTTAGAATGCATAGGTTATACTACTGGTGCCCACAGTGCCTTGTTTGTCTACTCTGAACTGTGTGCACACCCGCATTCGTTAGAACCCACACTGTTGCACCCACCGCCGTCGCTTTGACCACTTACAATCAGCCCAGTAATCGTGCCCCACCCTACCTAGTTTCAGGGTACCATGATACCTAATTGGGTTACTGCTGAAATGGGTCCCCGTTACTAGGGTTTTCTAGTCAAACATGCTAAGTGTTTAAGTGTCTTTATTTACCTAACCCCACCCATCAATTTCATTAACATGTTTAATTGGTTAAGTGTTTTAGTTAACTTAACCCTACCATCTGTCCTTTAAGCACCGACCACTCACATTAGACAGATATTGTTACGGTTACTGGATGTGCCGGTCAGTTCCGGGCATATTTACATCGTAACTCAGTCTAACCTCGGGTCCTTATTGGGCTTCATGCTTAACCACCCACATTGGATAGGTATTGTTGTTACTACTGGACAGCCGGGCGGGTCCGGGCAGATTTACATCACAACTCAATCCAACCTCGTTTTAAGCATATTCATATTTTCTAAATTTACATATTTGTCTTTATCACTTAATATATGTAAATTTGTCAACAATTAAATGCTGTGGCCCACTTTCCAAGTTTAACCTTTTTGGTATAAAGAATTTATACCGTTTAAATGCCACCAATTTTGGCATGTGACAAACATGCCAATTACATATATTTTTATGATAAGTTTTCTAATATTCCCAACGTTACCCCATTTAAACATTAGGCTAACAATCTTAGCCTAACTTTCGGTCGCATAGTTTTTAACATATCATATTAGGCTAAAAACTTAGCCTGGCATAAGGGAATTCATAAACATAAACATAACATAGGTGTAAACTTGGCATTTTTGGCATAGTCAATATGAACATCATAGGTGTGAACTTGCAAAATAGCCAACATGAATGTCATAGATGTGAACCTGCAAAATAGTCAATATACATATATGTGAATTTGCGACATAGCCTAAATCAATTTTACATATATGTGAATTTACATTGAAATAAGGGTCTAACCAAATAGGTGTCACATGAATTAGCATATGATTTAGACAACTTAAGTCTAAACTTGTTTTTGGATCTAGGCATAACATCGAACATCACTAGCACATGACAAGAATATGACTTTTTCATAAATATGTATAACTTTATGACAAGGGTGTGAACTATATCCAATCGCATATCTAATTACAACATGAAACATGTACTAAAGTGGATCTTGACATGGATCCAATTAGGAGCTTGCAATTTTTACATAAACATAGGGGCATGTATATGAACATAACCATTTAGGCATAAAGATTTTCTAGCATAAAGTATATACATGAGGTTCTAATCACAAACGATCTATATAATCGCATAATCAAGAACTATACCACTTGCTTGTGATGTTGTTATCATTCTAAAAGTACAATAGGATCAACATCAATCTTAATTATATCACAAACATCCCAATTTCATTCGCAACACAATCATTTCAAAACATAGATATGAATTAACATCGTCGTTACATAATAGCACAATTCCACTTCCAATTTACATCAAATCAATTCTTAGTTTTATTCTCATTGGAAAAATCGCTATACTTACAACGAACGACGAACTTGGATTCTGGATTCTGAATTCTGAATTCTGGATTTGAAATGCTTTCCTTTGGGTAGACTAACGTTGTTTTGATTCGTGTTTAGCTTTAGTGTTGGCTTGTCTCTAGGCTTTCTAATTGTCGGCCACTCCTAGTTTCTTTCCAGCAGCATGACGACTTTAGTATTCTATTATTTGTGTGAATTTAGAGTTAGACTTGAGTTGTATTTATAGAATTTCAATCTAATTAGAGCCGTCGATGAAGCTAGAGAGAATCCAGACCATCCATCTCAAGAGAAGCCAATCAAAAAATGACATGTAAGCCCTAGTGACTCGGCCAAGCCTCAGAATTCGACCAGACCCTCACCAGGCCAGCCAGGGCCTGACCAACAGGTTTTTCTGACCTGGGCGCACTTGGCAGGTGCGCCAAGCTAAAATTGTACTGGCGCACTTCCCAAGTGCGCCAGTTCAATTTTGTCCTGGCGCACTTCCCGAGTGCGCCAGTGCATTCTGACCCGTTTCTGGTTTTTCTGCCCAACTTCGTTCGTCCATATCTTCTTCATACTATATCCGTTTTACGCAAACTTGGACTCTATCTCAAGTAGAATTTTGAGCCGAACGCAATGGCGTAACCCATTCACCTTGATTTCATCATTTAGAATTAATTATACTTTAATTTGTTAAGTTATAGTTATAGAAAAATTCGGGGTGTTACATTCTCCCCTCCTTAAGGGATTTTGTCCCCGAAATCTTCAATTCTTGAGAACGTAAGTCCTAACATCCAATCGTCCATCTACTCAACCAACAAACACAGGCATCCATTGTCCTTAAAAGACTTCTAATGCTTTATGATTATATGCACCGTGTGTGTATATGTCCTTAACTAATGCAAAATCAGGCGGTCTACTGATCCAGTTGACCTCCTTAATGCAAATCATGTAAGTGTCATGAATCCATTATGTATGCAAAATTTTCCTTACTCATAATTCTACATGAGTGCGCAACCATCAATACAAATGCGACATCCATATGACAACATATCAAGTTTCAACCATATACAAATATGAATACATATATGCATATGCAGTATGAAGTGATTGAGCCGATCTAAGACCCATGTTGTGTGTGTATATGCATCCACGAGCAACCGCTAGCAACCACTTGCAACCATCAACCATAACATGTTTCAAATACATGTTTACATCCAAAGGGGTTTCTACCTAAGGATAAAGGATAATATAGAGGAGATATACCTAAAAAGATAGATACAAGCACAACTTAAGGAAAAAGAGAGGTCAAAGATGTAACCTCAAAAAGAAAAGGGTAGGCCGCGCGTATTCTATCCTCAGTTTCCCATGTCGTGTCTTCCTCGGTGTCGCTCCATTGAACCTTGACGAGATTCACTTCGCGGTTGCGTAGCTTTTTGGTTTCAGTTCCTACGATTCGAGTTGGAACTCTCCTCACAGTTGCTTCGCGTTCCACTTCGGCTTCTTCTAGAATGCTTGGCTCTACCACTTCCGCTGATTCATGTAGACATTTCCGGAGATGAGAAACGTGAAAGACGTTGTGAATTCCAACCAACCTTTCAGGAAAATCTACTCTATAAGCCATTTTCCCAATCTTCTCGATGATAGGGAACGGTCCTACAAATCTTGGTGCTAGCTTTCCTGCGGATCCAAAGCGAACGACGTTCCTTAAAGGGGATACCTTAAGGAAAACCCTGTCCCTAACCTCAAACTCAAGGTCAGTCCTTCTTTTGTCAGTGTAGGATTTCTGTCTGTCTTGGGCAGTCTTCATTCTCCTTCGTATCAAGTCCACTTTTTCCGAAGTCTCTCTAATCATGTCTGGCCCAAGTATAATCTTGTCAGTGGACTCCCACCAGCAAGTTGGTGATCGGCAAGGTCTTCCATACAAAGCTTCGAAGGGCGCCATACCGATGGTGGCTTGGTAACTGTTGTTATAGGAGAATTCTACTAAAGGAAGGTGATCCTCCCAAGTCCCTCCGAAGTCAATAACGCACTGTCTTAGAAGATCTTCTAGTACTCTATTCACCCTTTCTGTCTGACCATCAGTTTGGGGGTGATAGGCCATGCTCAAAGATAACTGTGTGCCGACAGCTTCTTGCAGACTCCACCAAAATTCGCTCGTGAAGATGGGGTCTCTGTCACTCACTATGCTGGAGGGTATTCCATGGAGTCGAACTATTTCCTTAAGATAAAGAGAAGCTAGAGACGAAGCAGTTCTTCTACTCTTGATAGGTATAAAGTGGACGCTTTAGTAAGCCTATCCACTATCACCCAAATGCTAGTATTGCCTCTTCTTGACCTAAGCAACCTGTCAATGAAGTCCATTGAAATGCTATCCCACTTCCATTGCGGGATTTCTAGATGATGAAGTAGTCCTCTATGCTTCTTTTGTTCCGCCTTGGCCTGTTGGCATGTCACGCACTTAGAAACGAAATCTGCCACGTCCTTCTTCATGCCGTTCCAATAGAAGGTTCTCTATACTTCCTTGTACATCTTGTCTTCACCTGGGTGTATTGTCATCTTGGAATGATGTGCCTCCTCAAGAACCTTCTTCACAAAATCCCTAGCTTGTGGGATGCATAATCTTCCATCTCACCTTAGCCAACCCTTATCATCGATGGAGTATCTATTGAGGTGACTAGAAGTTTCACCCCTAACTAGTTTATCAATCACATCCACAAGCTGAGGGTCTTCTCGTTGTGCGGCCCCTATCGAGTCTAAAAGAGTGGGCCGTACTTCTAGGGATGCCAATAAACCAGGTATAAAATCTGAGGAGGGCCTAAAGTTAAAACTGGCTATATACTCCAAGCTTTGACTTTCTACAAAGAGAGGGCTTAAGGTCAGTTTCTTTCGGCTCAACGCGTCTGCTACTACATTGCCTTTGCCGGGAGTATAGGAAACTTCAAAATCATACGAGGCAAGGAACTCTATCCACCTTTGCTGTCTCAAGTTAAGATCTTTCTACGAGAAAAGATACTTCAACGATTTATGGTCAATGTATAATTCGAACTTCTCACCTAGGAGATAATGGCGCCAAGACTTAAGCGCAAAGACGATGGCGGCCAACTCAAGATCGTGGGTTAGGTAATTCTTTTCATGCACTTTTAATTGTCTTCCACCATAAGCTACTACCCTCCCTTCTTGCATTAGAACAACGCTTAGCCCCATACCGCAAGCATCCGTATATACTGTGAACATTTTGCTTCCATCTGGCAAACTCAGAACTGGGGCTGTTGTGAGAGCCCTTTTTAATCGTTGGAAAGCAAACTCGCAATCCAAATCCCAAGTGAACGCCAGATTCTTCTTTGTTAGCCTTGTGAGTGGAGTTGAGATTTTCGCGAAATCCCTAATGAACTTTCGGTAAAAACCGGCTAGCCCAAGAAAGCTTCGAACTTCGGTTGCATTTCTTAGTGTCTTCCAATCTTGCACTACCACCACTTTCACGGGGTCCATAGCCAACCCCTCTTTTGACACTATACGCCCCAGAAATCTTACTTCCTTTCTCCAAAAGTGGCACTTGGAGAATTTGGCTTTTAGCTGATGTGCACGGAGAGTATCCATGATCTCTTTTAGATGTTGAGCATGTTCTTCCTCATTCTTTGAGAATATCAAAATATTGTCTACGAAGACCACCACGAACTTATTGAGGAATTTTCTGAACACCCTGCTCATCAGGTCTACGAAATAAGCGGTTGCGTTCATCAAACCGAAAGGCATGACAAGCCACTCGAAGAAACTGTCTAGGGTTCTGAACGCCGTTTTATCAATGCTATCTTTAGCTACCCTTAGCTGATGGAACCCATTAGCCAGATCAAGTTGGGAGAAGACCGACGCACCTACAAGCTGATCAAACAAATCGTCTACACGGGGAAGCAGATGTCTGTTCTTCTTAGTCAGCTTGTTTAGCTCCCTATAGTACACACAAAGACGTAGTGAACCATTTGCTTTGGTGGCGAACACCACTGGAGCACCCCATTCCGAGATACTCCTTCTTATAAACCCGTTCTCGAGAAGCTCCTTAACTTGCTTACTGAGCTCCTTTCTCTCCTTTGGAGCCATGTTCCTAACAGGCAGAGCTACGGGCTTTGCATTATCAACCAGATATATGCAGAAGTCTATTTCCCCCTTCGGAGGTAAGCCTTTCACCTCTTCAAAGACATCCGGATATTCCCGGACTACTCTAACCGACTGCAAATTCTCAACAGAAGCATCAAGCGACTCTAGATAACTAAGCATAACAGCATTCAAGGGAGTACAAGAAATTTCTAGAGTGTTACCGTGCCGAGTCAAGAGCCTAACCACTCTTTTCTCACAATCAAGATTGGCACCATTACTGGATAGCCAGTCCATGCCTAAGATCAGTCCATACCCTTAGAAGCCCAAAACAAAGGCACTACATCTAAAATCAACACTTAGAATAGAGATTTTCAAATCCAAGCAAACCATAGACAAATAAGCCGAGCCCCCAATTGGATTTGAAACCACCAAGGGATCTTCTACCATACTAGTGTCTAGGTGCAGAGATTCTACTAAAGCAGATGAAATAAAGGAGTGTGATGCACCAGAATCAAAGAGAGTGCGAACTGGATGATCGTACAGATAAACCAAACTTTCTACATAAATATTTCTACCTCGTTCCTATGGAGGTGCCACCAGCGCGTGAACTTGTCAGCGTGAGGTAGATCCAGCCCTCTGTCCCTGCCCCCGCTTCTTTGGGCAGTTCTTAGCCATGTGTCCAGTCTCGCCACAACTGAAGCAACCACCATTCATCTTTGCCTTCTTCTTTCTACAGTCTTTTGCTATATGTCCCACAATGCCATAGAAATTGCACTTTCTCTTTTCACGGGATTTTTTGTTCTTCCCGCCTTTCTTGAAGTCTATTTTCTTAGCCTGTAAACCTTCCTTCTTTTCTTCCACCTTAGTCTCTTTGTTGCCCTTGTCTTCCTCGTGTAGCAATGCCATGTCCACTAAGCTTTCATAAGTTGCTCCCATGGATACATGAGTCATAGCAAGGCTGTGTGGAGGCTCAATCAGACCTTTGACGAAGCGGAGCGCCTTCTTGTGTTGGGTGTTTACTAAGTCCAACCCAAACCTGGCTAACTGATTAAACTGATTAACGTACTCCCTGATTGTCATACTTCCCTATTTCAGAGTTAGGAATTTCTCCATTTGAAGGCTTCTTTCAGCTTGGGAGAGGAATTTCATCTCAAATCTTATCCTGAAGTCTTCCCATGTTTCCACTGGCCTCTCCGCGTTGGTGATCTCCCACCAATAAGACGCTTCATCTTCAAGTAACCAAACTACTAGCTGTATCTTCTGCCTATCATCAACTTCGAAGATATCGAATAAATCTTCAGTCTCTTTCAGCCAGTTCCTTGCTACCGCAAATGATTCAGTTCCGTAAAAGTCCTTTCCTCCCATAGCCTTGAAGTCTCTACATGTCTTAGCGAAAGTGTTTCCACGAGGAGGAGGAGGAGGGGGAGGAGGAACTGCTGCCACTGTAACACCCCGAATTTTAGTTAATACTAAAATTCGCTAATTATAGGATAAATAATCTCAGATGTGGGAATTGGGGGTAACGGGCTGCGTTGTTGCGTTCGTCTCGGAAAAATACGCGAAATAGAGTCCGAGTTTTCGAAAATCGGAGTCCGTATGGCCCGGTTATGGCCCAAGGAAGTTTGCAGAAAAATTAGAGCTAAAAACAGAATTAGGAATTTAAAATTTAAATTTAAATTTAGAACCAGCGGGGCCAGGCGGGAGGATTCCCGCCTAAGCATGTCGACAGGGCTGTCGACAGGCCTGTCGACAGGGGAGTCGACATGCCTGTCGACTTGCCTGTCGACATGGTGTGTCGAGCCAGGGTGCTTGGGTGCACCAGATCTGGTTTTCTGGTTAGGGCTGGGTCTGGTTCTAGAGGTTTCCTAAATCTAATGGACCTAAATTAATCTAGGGTTAATCCAAGGGCCTAAAACACTTTCTTAATCTATAAATACACCCTAAACCTACCTTAATCCTCACTAAAAATAGAAATAATGGCCTCATGCCGCCAAATCAAATCCTAAAAGGAGTCTCCATTAATCTAAGAAGGAAGTTTCAAGCTAATCCCTCTCATACCATTCTCTAATCCTCACCATCATCATAATTAGCAACTAATCTCTCTTAAAAGTTGGTTAATCTTGAGTTTGGTGAGTTTCTATCACTTTAACATCAATTGTTAAAGTAAGTAGATTGGGTGTAATAAGACTTATGGTCTTAAATGCGGATTAGTGAGTATGAATCATGTATAATGATATGTTACTCTATGTTGTTCTATGTTTATGCATATTTGATAAGTTGGTTTATGCATGCTTAATAAGTTGATTTATGCATGTTTAACAAGTTGATATATGCATGTTTAATAAGTGGATTTATGCATATTTAATAAGTGGAATTATGCATGTTTATCAAAGTGAGATATGCAAGTTAAGCATATGTTTAAATGCAAGTTGAAAGTGATATGCAAGTTAAGTGTATGTTTAAATGCAAGTTGAAAGTGATATGCAAGTTATGCATGCTTATGCAAGTGTATGGATGCTTATGCAAGTCATGTATATGGTTAAATGCAAGATTTATGTGATATGCAAGTTATGCATGCTTATGCGAGTATATGAATACTTATGCAAGATATGTTTATGCTTAAATGACATGATATGCAAGTTATGCAAGTATGTGAATGCCTATGCAAGTATGTGAATGATTATGCAAGTTATGTGTATGCTTAAATGCATGTTTAACATGTTATGCAAGATTGAGAATGCCTATATGCAAGTTCAACATGTTATGCAAGATATGTGTATGATAATATGCAAGCTCATATGCAACATGTTATGCAAATCATGTGTACGATAATATTCAAGTTTGGGTTGTATGTAGTTGGGTTAATATATGCTCATATATGCAAGTTGACATCCTCTTAACCCATGACAAAGTTGTATGCTAAACCCATGATATTTGTGATGATCTTCCCCTTATTATGTCATGTAACGAGAACGATTTACGTGGGGAACGATGGGGTTGGTAAATATGTTAATAAATGAATGTTTGGGTATGATTAAGCATACCATAAAAATAAATTACCATAAGTGGGAATTTACCTATTGAGTTAGGTCTACCCCATGGGAATTTACCTATTGAGTTAGGTCTACCCATGTTATGGAAAACTTGATATTAATTAGGGATAATTAATATGGGGGTGATTAATTAGGTGTAATTAATCGACTAAGACACGAGGTTGGACTCATTTGTAGTGTAAAACTGCCCGGACCCGACCGGCTTAACCAGTTGCTACAAATGTCAGCCCAATGTGAGAGGTCTTAGCCATAAACTAAATGCGTGATTAAGGTAAAGACACGAGGTTAGACTCTGTTATGACGTAAGACTGCCCGGATTCTACCGGCTTAACCAGGCGGTCATAACAGCCAGTCTAATGTGGGAGGTCTTTACGGGAGATCACGGTCTTAATTAATTAAGAAACACTTAACCATAATAGCATGTAGTGGGACATGAGGGGTTAAGTGGGTGCCTTGGGTGGCATGAGGAAATTTTGTGGGTGCCTTGGGTGGCATGTGGAATCTAGTGGGTTGCCTTGGGTGGCAATAGAAAATACGATTAGAATACTTAACCAAGTAAAACATGTAATTAAACATGATTAAAGGGTTAAGTGGGATACACTAGATATTTGACAAGCTTAAGTGGGTAGCTTGTGGGGGCCCATTTCAACCAATATCCCAAACGTATCTTTGTGGGCTCGACCCAAGTCGAGTGACGGGACACGCATATTGGGCTTGATTATAAGAGGCCAAAACGGGTTAGCGGTGGCAACGCAAGTCCAACGGGTTTCATATGCGTGTGTGGGCCCGGGCTGGTAGATAAGCCGTTGTTGCATCGTGTAGATATAAAGCCGTGCACCGTTAGTATTGGGTAGCCACTTTAGGGAGTGATACACCCCACTGTGGGACCAGCACGGGTATCTACGGTAGGGAGCCGATCGCTTGGGGAGTAGTGGGTACACCTAGTGGAGATAGGGGCAGACGGCACCTATGTAGGGGTACACGAAACTACTGAGTAAGAATTACTGAGTACACCTAGTGGAGATAGGGGCAGACGACACCTATGTAGTGGGCTAGGGGTACATGAAACTACTGGGGAAATTTTGGAAGGGATCAACCTTTAAGTAGGAATGACTGGTGTGGTGCAGTTAGTAATTAGCCTTGGGTGGGTAGATGCGTCCTGACGGTTATCTTAGTTTATCCTAAGTCTACCAAGCTGCTTAGTGTAGCCATTCATCCCCAGATATTACCGTAGGTCAAGTTTATGTCTTCTCTGGTTACTTTAATGATTGTATTGTTAAAGTTATAGGACTCACTCAGACTTATGTCTGACCCCGTTGTTTTTATCTTTTTCCCAACCCTCAGGTCCTACGGTGGATCCTAGCGGTAGTAGAGCTTGATCGGATTGCTGTTCCAGTCTTTAGGAGCTTGGATAGATGTAAAGCTCCAGTTATCCAGTTATCTTTTCTTTTGTTATGGCTATTGTATGAGAGAGTGGGATTATGTACTTCTTTATTTTGATGGATATTGTACTTGACTTTTATCATGGTTTTATGATGTAACCAGACATGTTTATTTCCGCTGTTATGAGATGATGTTTTAAAATTTCAAGTACTATTTATATCTGTCTTGTTGTAATTTTTCTGTTCTATATTCACTAAAATACTCCACCGATGCTATGGCATTCCCTTTGTGAGTGACCCTAGCGGGCGTGGGGTGTTACACGTGGTATCAGAGCAAAGGTTACCGGAACAGATAATTTTTTTTTTTTTTAGAAAACTATTTTTCTAAAAACATTTTTGGAAAAGGTATTTTCAAAAACATGTCTTTTAAGAGAAAAGTTTTTGAAAGAAAAGCATAATCCCCAATAGCCATATCTATATCCTTCGAATTCTCCGTTTTGAATCTTTCCTTTTTCGTTTCAGCATGGCCGAGAATCTTAATTTTCCGGAGGGTGTGACGATACCAGTATGGTATAGGAGATTGATGGAGGCTAGGGCCACCACTGCGGGTCCAGCAAATATTCCTCCACCAACCATAGCACCCGATCTTCCTCCTCCCCCTCCTCCTCGCACGGACACTTTTGCTAAGACTTGCAAGGAATTTAAAGCTATGGGAGGGAAACCTTTTCAAGGATCTGAAACTTTTGTGGAGGCTAGAGATTGGCTTAAGGAGGTGGAAGAGTTGATAGACATCTTTGAGATAGAAGAAGGAAAGAAAGTCAAGTTGGCTGCTTGGTTAATGAAGGGAGAGGCCTCATTCTGGTGGGAGGTTACTAATGGAGAACGCCCCGTTGACTCTTGGGCGGATTTTAGGCAAAGATTTGTGGCAAAGTTTCTCTCAAGGGCGGAGGAAAACTTGTATATGGAAAGATTCTTG
Source organism: Allium sativum (assembly GCA_030737875.1). Taxonomy (NCBI): domain Eukaryota; kingdom Viridiplantae; phylum Streptophyta; class Magnoliopsida; order Asparagales; family Amaryllidaceae; genus Allium; species Allium sativum. Next base: position 76,518,335 of record CM060920.1, on the reverse strand, counting down.
ACTCTGAAGCAAGGGAATCTTTCGGTGAAGGAATATGTCAATAAGTTTAATCAATTGGCAAGGTTTGGCCTAGATATGGTGAATACACCGGAGAAGAAGGCTTTGAGGTTCGTGAAAGGATTGAATGAGCCTATGCATGGGTTGGCTATGACTCACATCCCTATGGGGGCCACCTTTGAGAAGCTAGTTGACATGGCACTCATGTATGAGGAAAAGAAGGGTCCTAATGCTAATAAGGCACCCGAGAAGAAGGGAGATCAAAAGAGACCTCAACAACAGCAAAGCAAAGGTGGGAAAGGCAACGGTGGCAAGGGCAAGAAGAAGAAGTGTTTCAATTGTGGGACACCTGGCCACCTAAGCAAGGATTGTCGCAAGAAGAAGAAGACCGGCTGCTTCCACTGTGGCGAAGCAGGGCACTTAGTGAAGGATTGCCCTAAGAAGGGGCAAAGGACGGGATCTACCTCAGGAGGACAGGTGCAACCTCTTATGGCACCGGGTAAGGCTAGGGGGCAAGTACAGGCTCTCGCGGTTCCACCGATTCAGGAGAGAGGTAGAACTATTTCCGTTGAAAGTCTGGTTTTTCTATTTGACCATCCTGTCCGTACATTGTTTGATTCAGGCGCATCGCATTCGTTTATTTCATCATCATTAGTTGAGTTACTGCACTTAGACACCAGTCTGGTAGATGATCCCTTGGTTGTTTCAAACCCAATTGGGGGCTCCACTTATTTGTCCATGATATGTTTGGGTTTGAAGATTTCTATACTTAGCATTGAGTTTAGATGTGATGCTTTTGTATTGGGCTTCACGGGCTATGGGTTGATTTTGGGCATGGACTGGTTATCCAGTAATGGTGCCGTTCTTGATTGTGAAAGGAGAGTTGTTAGGCTAATGACCCGCTTGGGTAACACTCTCGAGATTTCTTGTAATCCCATGGACTCTGTTATGCTAAGTTATCTTGAATCGCTTGACGCTTCGGTCGAGAGTTTGCAATCTATTAGAGTGGTCCGGGAATATCCGGATGTGTTTGAGGAGGTGAAGGGCTTACCTCCGAAGCGGGAGATTGACTTCCGAATATATTTGGTGGATAATGCTAAGCCGGTATCTTTACCAGTGCGCCACATGGCTCCTCGTGAGAGGAGGGAACTCCATAAGCAAATAGGGGAGTTGCTTGAGAAGGGGTTCATAAGACGGAGCATATCGGAGTGGGGTGCTCCAGTAGTATTCGCTACGAAGGCGGATGGGTCCCTCAGACTTTGTGTAGACTATAGAGAACTCAACAAGCTCACAAAGAAGAATAGACACCCGTTGCCGAGGATAGATGATCTTTTCGATCAGTTGGTTGGCGCTTCAGTATTTTCTCAGTTGGACTTGGCCACGGGGTTTCATCAGTTGAGGGTGGCTGAGGATAGCATAGACAAGACTGCCTTTAGGACTCCGGATGGTTTCTATGAGTGGCTGGTGATGCCATTTGGGTTGGCGAACGCCCCTGCATACTTTGTTGATTTGATGAGTAGGGTGTTCAGGGAGTTCCTTAATAAATTCGTGGTGGTCTTTGTGGATGACATCTTAGTATTTTCTAAGAGTGAAGAAGAGCATGCCCTACATCTTGGGGAAGTGTTGAAGACTCTTCGAGCGCATAGCCTTAAGGCTAAATTCTCTAAATGTCACTTCTGGAGGAAGGAAGTACGATTCTTGGGGCACGTGGTCTCCAAGGAAGGGATAGCTGTGGATCCCGCGAAGGTAGTATCAGTTCAGGATTGGAAGGTTCCGAAGAATGCTACCGAAGTAAGAAGTTTCTTGGGGTTGGCGGGTTATTATAGGAAGTTTATTATAGACTTCGCGAAGATATCAGCCCCATTAACCCGCTTAACAAAGAAGAATCTTGTTTTCACGTGGGACGTAGATTGTGATGATGCGTTCCGACGGTTAAAGAGAGCTTTAACCACCGCTCCAGTTTTAGTGTTGCCAGATGGGAGCAAGCCATTTGTTGTCTATACCGATGCCTGTGGGACAGGACTTGGCGCAGTCTTAATGCAAGAGGGGAGGGTAATAGCCTATGGTGGAAGGCAGTTGAGGGCACATGAGAAAAATTACCCTACCCATGATCTAGAGCTGGCCGCTATTGTTTTTGCGCTTAAGATTTGGCGCCATTATCTTCTTGGTGAGAGATTCGAGTTGTTCACTGACCATAAATCTTTGAAGTACTTGTTCTCTCAGAAAGATCTAAACTTAAGACAGCAAAGGTGGATGGAGTTTTTAGCATCCTATGATTTCGAGATAGCGTATACCCCTGGCAAGGGTAACGTGGTGGCGGACGCCTTGAGTAGGAAGAGGTTGTCCTTGAGTCCATTGTTCGTGGAACGACGAAACTTGGAGTTTATCTCGATGTTTGATTTCAGACCTTCCGTTGACTATGTACCCGGTTTGCTAGCTTCATTGGAAGTTAGACCTACTCTTTTAGGGCGGATTGGGGAAGCCCAGAGGGACGACCCACAGTTGGTTGAGTTGATAGGGAAGCTCATAAGGGGGGAGTCGTCCAGCCATTTGAGTAGGTACACCCTGGACGATAGGGGGTGCTTGCGTAGAGACGGTAGACTTTGTGTACCGCAAGACGAAGGGTTGAAGAAGGCTATTCTTGATGATGCACACCGTTCTAGGATGACCATTCATCCCGGTGGGGATAAGATGTACCAAGACATGAAGAGGGTTTTCTTCTGGGCCGGTATGAAGAAAGACGTGGCCGAATATGTCGCTCGATGTTTGGTGTGCCAGCAAGTGAAGGCGGAGCAAAGGAAACCAGGTGGGTTGCTTCACCCATTGGAGGTTCCGAAATGGAAGTGGGATAGCGTCTCGAAGGATTTTATTGACGGATTACCCAAGTCGAGAAAGGGTAATACAGGAATTTGGGTGGTGGTAGATAGACTTACTAAGAGCGCCCATTTCATACCTGTGAAGAGCAAGAGGACCGCTCCATGGCTAGCTTCTGTATATCTTCGAGAGATAGTTCGATTGCATGGGGTACCCTCTAGCATAGTGAGTGATCGAGATCCTATCTTCACTAGCGAGTTCTGGAGAAGTTTGCAAGAAGCAGTGGGGACCCAATTGTGTCTGAGCACTGCATATCATCCTCAGACAGACGGCCAGACTGAGAGGGTGAATCGTGTTCTAGAAGACCTGTTGAGGCTTTGTATCTTAGATTTTGGAGGTACATGGGAAGAGCATCTTCCATTGGTGGAGTTCGCATATAATAACAGCTTTCAGTCCAGTATTGGTATGGCTCCTTTCGAAGCTCTCTATGGAAGGCCTTGTCGATCACCTACATGTTGGTGGGAATCTACGGATAAGATCTTGCTTGGGCCGGATATGGTTAGGGAGACTTCTGAGAAGATTGACTTGATTCGAAGAAGGATGAAAGCAGCGCAGGATAGGCAAAAATCTTATGCGGACAAGAGAAGGACGGATCTTGAGTTTGAGGTTGGGGATATGGTTTTTGTTAAGGTATCTCCGTTGAGAAATGTTGTTCGCTTCGGATCCGTTGGGAAGTTAGCACCGAGGTTTGTTGGGCCGTTTCCTATTAAGGAAAGGATTGGACGGATGGCATATAGAGTGGAGTTGCCCGACAAACTTAGTGGTGTACATGATGTATTCCATGTATCACATTTGAGGAAATGCTTACATGAGACCGCAGAGGTGGTAGAGCCAAGCTTGCTTAGGGATATGGAGGTAGAGCGTGATGCGACTATTCGACGAGCTCCTACTCGCATCCTTGGGTCAGAGACTAGGAAGTTGAGAAACAGAGAGGTTCAGCTAGTCAAAGTGCAATGGGGAGAAGATGAGAGTAACGCGACTTGGGAGACGGAAGCGAAGATGCGTTCATTATACCCATTTCTTTTTGAGGGTATGTCTTTACTTTCTCCTTTATCGCTTGTCTAGTACTTATCTTATCTTTAGTATGTCCTCTCGTTAGTACCTTTGACCTTTAGATAGGGTAAACCTATGGTTGAAACATGTGTTTAAGACATGTTATGGTTGATGGATGCAAGTGGATGCAAGTGTTTGCTAGTGGTTGCTCGTGGATGCATATACACACACTCTAGGCACTAGATCGGCTCAATCACTTCATATTGCATATTGCATAAAATTGTGTGTAGGATAATATATTTATGGATGTATAATGGTTGTGTTATCACATGGATGATGCATTTGGTGAATGATTGTGCACTCATGTAGATATTGTATGTGTCGATAGGGTTCTCTCGCATACATAATGGATGCATGGCACTATCATGGTTTGCATATGTTCATACATTAGATAGGGAACATATACACACACTTTTTGCATATGCTCATACATCATTAGAAACTATTTAAGGACAATGGATGCCTGTGGTTGATGATTTGAGTAGATGGTTGTTTGGATGGTAGGATATGCATTCTCCTTAGCCTAGAGATTTCGGGGACGAAATCCTTTAAGGAGGGGAGAATGTAACACCCCGAATTTTAGTTAATACTAAAATTCGCTAATTACAGGATAAATAATCTCAGATGTGGGAATTGGGGGTAACGGGCTGCGTTGTTGCGTTCGTCTCGGAAAAATACGCGAAATAGAGTCCGAGTTTTCGAAAATCGGAGTCCGTATGGCCCGGTTATGGCCCAAGGAAGTTTGCAGAAAAATTAGAGCTAAAAACAGAATTAGGAATTTAAAATTTAAATTTAAATTTAGAACCAGCGGGGCCAGGCGGGAGGATTCCCGCCTAAGCATGTCGACAGGGCTGTCGACAGGCCTGTCGACAGGGGAGTCGACATGCCTGTCGACTTGCCTGTCGACATGGTGTGTCGAGCCAGGGTGCTTGGGTGCACCAGATCTGGTTTTCTGGTTAGGGCTGGGTCTGGTTCTAGAGGTTTCCTAAATATAATGGACCTAAATTAATCTAGGGTTAATCCAAGGGCCTAAAACACTTTCTTAATCTATAAATACACCCTAAACCTACCTTAATCCTCACTAAAAATAGAAATAATGGCCTCATGCCGCCAAATCAAATCCTAAAAGGAGTCTCCATTAATCTAAGAAGGAAGTTTCAAGCTAATCCCTCTCATACCATTCTCTAATCCTCACCATCATCATAATTAGCAACTAATCTCTCTTAAAAGTTGGTTAATCTTGAGTTTGGTGAGTTTCTATCACTTTAACATCAATTGTTAAAGTAAGTAGATTGGGTGTAATAAGACTTATGGTCTTAAATGCGGATTAGTGAGTATGAATCATGTATAATGATATGTTACTCTATGTTGTTCTATGTTTATGCATATTTGATAAGTTGGTTTATGCATGCTTAATAAGTTGATTTATGCATGTTTAACAAGTTGATATATGCATGTTTAATAAGTGGATTTATGCATATTTAATAAGTGGAATTATGCATGTTTATCAAAGTGAGATATGCAAGTTAAGCATATGTTTAAATGCAAGTTGAAAGTGATATGCAAGTTAAGTGTATGTTTAAATGCAAGTTGAAAGTGATATGCAAGTTATGCATGCTTATGCAAGTGTATGGATGCTTATGCAAGTCATGTATATGGTTAAATGCAAGATTTATGTGATATGCAAGTTATGCATGCTTATGCGAGTATATGAATACTTATGCAAGATATGTTTATGCTTAAATGACATGATATGCAAGTTATGCAAGTATGTGAATGCCTATGCAAGTATGTGAATGATTATGCAAGTTATGTGTATGCTTAAATGCATGTTTAACATGTTATGCAAGATTGAGAATGCCTATATGCAAGTTCAACATGTTATGCAAGATATGTGTATGATAATATGCAAGCTCATATGCAACATGTTATGCAAATCATGTGTACGATAATATTCAAGTTTGGGTTGTATGTAGTTGGGTTAATATATGCTCATATATGCAAGTTGACATCCTCTTAACCCATGACAAAGTTGTATGCTAAACCCATGATATTTGTGATGATCTTCCCCTTATTATGTCATGTAACGAGAACGATTTACGTGGGGAACGATGGGGTTGGTAAATATGTTAATAAATGAATGTTTGGGTATGATTAAGCATACCATAAAAATAAATTACCATAAGTGGGAATTTACCTATTGAGTTAGGTCTACCCCATGGGAATTTACCTATTGAGTTAGGTCTACCCATGTTATGGAAAACTTGATATTAATTAGGGATAATTAATATGGGGGTGATTAATTAGGTGTAATTAATCGACTAAGACACGAGGTTGGACTCATTTGTAGTGTAAAACTGCCCGGACCCGACCGGCTTAACCAGTTGCTACAAATGTCAGCCCAATGTGAGAGGTCTTAGCCATAAACTAAATGCGTGATTAAGGTAAAGACACGAGGTTAGACTCTGTTATGACGTAAGACTGCCCGGATTCTACCGGCTTAACCAGGCGGTCATAACAGCCAGTCTAATGTGGGAGGTCTTTACGGGAGATCACGGTCTTAATTAATTAAGAAACACTTAACCATAATAGCATGTAGTGGGACATGAGGGGTTAAGTGGGTGCCTTGGGTGGCATGAGGAAATTTTGTGGGTGCCTTGGGTGGCATGTGGAATCTAGTGGGTTGCCTTGGGTGGCAATAGAAAATACGATTAGAATACTTAACCAAGTAAAACATGTAATTAAACATGATTAAAGGGTTAAGTGGGATACACTAGATATTTGACAAGCTTAAGTGGGTAGCTTGTGGGGGCCCATTTCAACCAATATCCCAAACGTATCTTTGTGGGCTCGACCCAAGTCGAGTGACGGGACATGCATATTGGGCTTGATTATAAGAGGCCAAAACGGGTTAGCGGTGGCAACGCAAGTCCAACGGGTTTCATATGCGTGTGTGGGCCCGGGCTGGTAGATAAGCCGTTGTTGCATCGTGTAGATATAAAGCCGTGCACCGTTAGTATTGGGTAGCCACTTTAGGGGAGTGATACACCCCACTGTGGGACCAGCACGGGTATCTACGGTAGGGAGCCGATCGCTTGGGGAGTAGTGGGTACACCTAGTGGAGATAGGGGCAGACGGCACCTATGTAGGGGTACACGAAACTACTGAGTAAGAATTACTGAGTACACCTAGTGGAGATAGGGGCAGACGGCACCTTTGTAGTGGGCTAGGGGTACATGAAACTACTGGGGAAATTTTGGAAGGGATCAACCTTTAAGTAGGAATGACTGGTGTGGTGCAGTTAGTAATTAGCCTTGGGTGGGTAGATGCGTCCTGACGGTTATCTTAGTTTATCCTAAGTCTACCAAGCTGCTTAGTGTAGCCATTCATCCCCAGATATTACCGTAGGTCAAGTTTATGTCTTCTCTGGTTACTTTAATGATTGTATTGTTAAAGTTATAGGACTCACTCAGACTTATGTCTGACCCCGTTGTTTTTATCTTTTTCCCAACCCTCAGGTCCTACGGTGGATCCTAGCGGTAGTAGAGCTTGATCGGATTGCTGTTCCAGTCTTTAGGAGCTTGGATAGATGTAAAGCTCCAGTTATCCAGTTATCTTTTCTTTTGTTATGGCTATTGTATGAGAGAGTGGGATTATGTACTTCTTTATTTTGATGGATATTGTACTTGACTTTTATCATGGTTTTATGATGTAACCAGACATGTTTATTTCCGCTGTTATGAGATGATGTTTTAAAATTTCAAGTACTATTTATATCTGTCTTGTTGTAATTTTTCTGTTCTATATTCACTAAAATACTCCACCGATGCTATGGCATTCCCTTTGTGAGTGACCCTAGCGGGCGTGGGGTGTTACAGCCACCGTAGGAGGAGGAATGTCTGCTTGGTCCGTACCATTGGCCCTAGCCTCTAGGTACCTTCGGACCCAGCCGGGTACAGGTACTCCTTCTGGAAGTTTAAGGTCTCCAGACATGCTGAAACAAAAGGAAAGGTTCAAAACGAAGGATAAATAGATAGTGCATATGGCTTTTGGGGATTATGCCTTTTAAAATATCAAAACTTTTCTTGAAAATGCTTCTTTAAACTTCTTTTAGAAAATAGTTTCAAAATTTTTTATCTAGTCTGGTAAATATATGCTCTTACACCAAGTGAAACACCCCACCCTCCATTAAGGTCACTCACAAGGGACTGCCTTAACTTTGGTGGAGGTTTGTAAGTAAAAGTCACAGATAAAACACAAGGAAGATATAAACACATACATACATACATATACATACATACATACATATATATATATATATATATATATATATATATATATATATATAAGCAGCGGAAAACATTAGATTTTTAATTCATAAAACACTTGTTCATACAACACATTTCCATAATTGTCTCATAACAACTTCCAAAACATTACAACATCATTTCTGTCTTTTTTAAATAAAGAAGCATAAAACATGATAAAAACTGCATAAATCCCCATAGTGTGTGACCAACAGCCGTAGCCAAGGAAAGAGACTCCAAACCATACATCAACTTTCTTGAAGCTTTTAAAGAATCTGACTAAGCTGAGCTATTTCCTCCCTGTGGACCTGGGGGGGGGGACGGAAGAAAAGAAGATGAAAGAAAATAAGGTCAGACATAAATCCTAGTAAGCCTAGTGACTCTTCAGTATAAAAATAAGAATAAGGGCATGATAGCTATAAACTAGAAGAGGAAAGTATCATAAACTAGATAAGGTAGTTCTGAAACGAATATACTATCGCACCCCACTCTATCTCTGCACCTACATGTATTATCTTAACTGCCACCCCATGTTGAGGGTGAAGTGATCCCTTTTCTAAAGATGAACTCTATGCTAAGGGTAAAGTGATCTCGTTCCTAAAGATGCACCCTATGCTGAGGGTAAAGTGATCCCGCTTCTAAAGGTGCACCCTATGCTGAGGGTAAAGTGATCCCCTTATTTTAAAGATCGGCTCCTACTCGCATAATCATCTGTGTCTTACGACCCCCAGAAATTGTAGACACCTATGCTGGCCCCACCATGGGGTGTATCAACCCCCATGGTGGCGACCCGACACAGAACTTAGAATGCATAGGTTATACTACTGGTGCCCCAGTGCCCTGTTTGTCTGCTCCGAAGTGTGTGCACGCCCGTACTCCGTTAGAACTCACACTGTTGCACCCACCGCCGTCGCTTTGACCGATTACAATCAGCCCAATAATCATGCCCCACCCTGCCTAGTTTTAGGGTACCATGATACCTAATTGGGTTACTGCTGAAATGGGTCCCCGTTACTAGGGTTTTCTAGTCAAACATGCTAAGTGGTTAAGTGTCTGTATTTACTTAACCCCACCCATAAATTTCATTAACATGTTGAATTGGTTAAGTGTTTTAGTTAACTTAACCCTACCATCTGTCCTTTAGCCTTTTAAAGCACCGACCACTCACATTAGACAAATATTTTTACGTTTAATGGATGTGCCGGTCGGTTCCGGGCAGATTTACACAGTAACTCAGTCTAACCTCGGGTCCTTATTGGGCTTCATGCTTAACCACCCACATTGGATAGGTATTGTTGTGACTACTGGACAGCCGGGCGGGTCCGGGCAGATTTACATCACAACTCAATCCAACCTCGTGTTAAGCATATTCGTATTTTCTAAATTTACATATTTGTCTATATCACTTAATATATGTAAATTTGTCAACAATTAAATGCTGTGGCCCACTTTCCAAGTTTAACCTTTTTGGTATAAAGAATTTATACCATTTAAATGCCACCAATTTTGGCATGTGACAAACATGCCAATTTCATATATTTTTATGACAAGTTTTCTAATATTCCCAACGTTACCCCGTTTAAACATTAGGCTAACAATCTTAGCCTAACTTTCGTTCGCATAGTTTTTAACATATCATATTAGGCTAAAAACTTAGCCTAATTTAGCGCACACAAATAGGCATAAGGGAATTCATAAACGTAAACATAATATAGGTGTAAACTTGGCATTTTTGGCATAGTCAATATGAACATCATAGGTGTGAACTTGCAAAATAGCCAACATGAATGTCATAGATGTGAACTTGCAAAATAGTCAATATACATATATGTGAATTTGCAACATAGCCAAAATTAATTTTACATATATGTGAATTTACATTGAAATAAGGGTCTAACCAAATAGGTGTCACATGAATTAGCATATGATTTAGACAACTTAAGTCTAAACTTGTTTTTGGATCTAGGCATAACATCGAACATCACTAGCACATGACAAGAATATGACTTTTTCATAAATATGTATAACTTTATGACAAGGTTGTGAACTAGATCCAATCGCATATCTAATTACAACATGAAACATGTACTAAAGTGGATCTTGACATGGATCCAATTAGGAGCTTGCAACTTTTACATAAACATAGGGGCAAGTATATGAACATAACCATTTAGGCATAAAGATTTTCTAGCATAAAGTATATACATGAGGTTCTAATCACAAACGATCTGTATAATCACATAATCATGAACTATACAACTTGCTTGTGATGTTGTTGTCACTCTAAAAGTACAATAGGATCAACATCAATCTTAATTATATCACAAACATCCCAATTTCATTCGCAACACAATCATTTCAAAACATAGATATGAATTAACATCGTCGTTACATAATAGCACAATTCCACTTCCAATTTACATCGAATCAATTCTTAGTTTTATTCTCATCGAAAAAATCGCTATACTTACAACGAACGATGAACTTGGATACTTGATTCTGAATTCTGGATTTGAAATGCTTTCCTTTGGGTAGACTAACGTTGTTTTGATTTGTGTTTAGCTTTAGTGTTGGCTCGTCTCTAGGCTTTCTAATTGACGACCAATCCTAGTTTCTTTCCAGCAGCTTGACGGCTTTAGTATTCTGTTATTTGTGTGAATTTAGGGTTAGACTTGAGTTGTATTTATAGAATTTCAATCTAATTAGAGCTGTCAATGAAGCTAGAGTGAATCCAGACCATCCATCTCAAGAGAAGCCAATCAGAAAGTGACATGTAAGCCCTAGTGACTCAGCCAAGCCTCAGAATTCGACCAGACCCTGACCAGGCTAGCCAGGGCCTGACCAGCAGTTTTTTCTGACCTGGGCGCACTTGGTAGGTGCGCCAGGCTAAAATTGTACTGGCGCACTTCCCAAGTGCGCCAGTTCAATTTGGTTCTGGCGTACCTCCCAAGTGCGCCAGTGCATTCTGACCCGTTTCTGGTTTTTCTGCCCAACTTCGTTCGTCCATATCTTCTTCATACGTTATCCGTTTTATGCAAACTTGGACTCTATCTCAAGCAGAATTTCGAGATGAACGCAATGGCGTAACCCATTCCCCTTGATTTCATCATTTAGAATTAATTATACTTTAATTTGTTAAGTTACAGTTATCGGAAAATTCGGGGCGTTACACTGCCTGCCCGATTTTTGTCATTTCCCGGTTGATGATACTTGAGGTCATTACGTATCCTTTGAAACACTTGACCAACATTCACTTTGAATTCCACATCGTCATACCCGTCAAATCACAAATAGATTTCCTCAAAAATACCATGTGTATAAAGCTAAGAGAATTAATTCCTTCGCCAGCAAATGTAAGTACGTTCGAAGAAATCAACTTACACGATTCGTTAGATATACTCTGTCAGACATTCGTCCATTCACGTTTGTCCTGGGACTAGACAAACCGAAGGCACTATTCTACAAACAGGATAGCCCTTGCATAACTCCGTCTTCAATATTGATCGCCCGCTAATGTCCATACATGGTGGTTTTCAGAAAATGATTCTGATCCCGGTCTCCCCGTATTGACGACATAAAATGGTCAAAAACTTCGATAGTCGGTGATTTAACTATCAAAGAAAAACAGGTGTGCAACCAACGATATTATTTCCAGAGGGAAATTCTCTCGATCAATCATCAATCCACATTTATCTCTTTCTATTAAACTATCTTTAATTTATACATTTCCCCATTTCTATATATTTGTAAATTCTCATTTTCTAAATTTAGAAAATATACATCATCAATCATTGGAAAACATTTCCATCTCTGTTTCACGTATCACTGTCATTCCATTATTCTTTCTCATCAACATTTCCTTTTCTATGGTTTGAGAATATCTCTGGTTATATTTGGAAAATGTTTCCAAAATTTATTCATTTGATTTAAACAGATGTTTAAATAAACATCACCAAGCCAATCTAAACCATCACAGTCATTAACTCAACTTCTTAACCCACTTTCACTATCGAACCTTAACCACTTCTTAGTTAAAACTGAAGTCAATCAAGTTGGGGTATAATTACCTCTCATACCTTAACTGAACGACATTTCTAACCTTGAAATAGACAAAGTTCAAACTCTAAATCTTTAAGAAACTCCCTTGCGAAACTCTCGGATTCTATTTACGAATCCACTTCCTTTACAAATCATTTGATTATAACTAAAATGTTATAATTCCATGCTTTCAAAATACATTAACTTAAATATACCTTTTATTTCTTAATTTGGATAAATAAACAAACCACTAATTTATTAACAAATAAGTAAAACTTGATTTGAAACAGAAAGTAAAACATTACTTTCCTTAATTCGATATAATTGAATTCCAATGTATAATTCACTCTCGAATAACCACTATCTGATAACTCTCTTTCGAATAAACTGTATTGATTCCTTTGTTCGAATAACTAGTATTCGATAATCCTTTTCTTCGAATAATATATTCGATAATCCCTCTTCGAATAAACCATATTAGATAATTCTCTCCCTCGAATAACTATATTCGATTTAACTCACTCCGAATGAACTATATTCAATTACTTTTCTTGAGTAAACTATATTCGATAACTCTACTTCGAATAAGTGATATTCGATAAATCCCTTTTGACTAACTCTATTTAATCTACTAATACTCGACTAACTTGAAGTTGATTAATTCCATTTGAATAACCCTAATTCGATTTACCATAACTGGTTAACTCTAACTGATTAATTCTAACTGATTAATTCTATCTGATTAACTCGACTTAATTACTTTTATCGATTAAGAAATGTTTGATTTGACCCCATTCGCTTGACTCTAGATCGCAGCGACCACAATGGTTATGCCTGATGCCCTCAGGAAACATCTGACCGCCATAGGCTATATGCAGCCCTGCGAATTACGCTAACCGTCATACGAAATGGCAACACATCCTAACTAACTATGTTTGAATAACTCTAATTGAAAAAAAACTAATATTCAATTAATTCTAATTCGACTATCTAATTAACTCTAACTGTCATTCAGTTTCAAATATCGATGTTGAAATCAATTCTTACTTCTCTATATAAGCCCTGACTTATATATTCTATTTATACAATGATAAATATTTCATTTGATTTATAAAATATTATTTATAAATTTATCTTCTTACTTTATCTATTAAAATAGATTCTATTTAAAATATTTGCTTTAAATTCATAGCATGTTATACCCGTGTGCGAAGCATGGGTCTAAACATTTCAAATGTAAATTCTCCTTTTAGCATCAATTTATTTACCAAATAATTCCCTTTTTGATAATTTTATTTATTCTATAAAATATTTTCTATTTATAAAATCTATTGATTTTATAAGTAATTCCTTTGATAATTTAACTATTCCTTTACACATATTTCCCTTTCTATTTTATTCACTTTCAAATAAATATCCCTTTTCAATTATACTTGTAAATAATTTACAAATATTTCTTTTCAATTTTATCAATTTGAATAACAAATAAATATCCTTTTTAATCTATTTATTTTCTAAATCCATAGTTTTCTTTTTATAAAATCTTTTGATTTTATAAATATTCCTTTTTTCAATATAACATTGAAAATTTCCTTTTTAACATTCCAGTATTCCTTACGGTATTTAACATACCATATAACAATGATCAGTATCATTCAACCACACAAAATCAACAACAGATTTCATATCACATCATATAACACAATATATGTGATATACACGTAAATGTGTATATTTTATCCGCTTATTTATCTTATTTTATCTTTTAAATAATTGATACTGTTCATTTATAGCTATGTTTACAGATTATTTGAGATGAATGGATTAATGCATCTAATTATTGAAAAGCTTGAAGAATATGTGCAAGAAGAGTGTTGAATTTTTGAGCTGGATTAAAGCTTGAAGACCTAAAGAAATGTTGTTATTCAATCACCTTTTTGCTGCGTATTTTAAAGACAAGATTCAATGCTTTTTCATAATAATCACTTGGAGTTGTTATTCATTCTCAAGGCAATTGGAGTTGAAGCCCGTAACCTATATTCCATGACATCTGCATGCATTCACATTGTTCTAGTTGCTAATTGGGCTAAGTTATTTGCAAGGCTTCTCATTCATGCGCTGCACGCGTTCACATTAAGCTATTTAGTTTATGAGTCATAGTTTGGAAAAGGGGATTTGTCCCACATTATGGAATTTGCCAAGTAGCCTTTGTCATATCAGCTATAAATACACTTTATCTCATTCATTGTAAAACACATTAGGTTTTATTCTGTAATTCTCTTCTTGGAATAAAATCATTCTTCTTCCCCTGTTCTATTTAGTTTTAGTTTTATTTTATTTATGTCTATTATTTTATTTTTCTCTTCTTCTTTAGCTATGTCTAGCTAATCCCCTTTGACTAGGGGGTGATGACGCTAATAGATATGATTCAACATGACATAGCCAATAGATGAGGACTTTATACATGTAGATCTGGATCTGAATCAAGGGTTAGATTTGAACCTTCATATTCTGTGTCGTTTAAGAGCTATGCTCCGTCACAGGGTATATTCGTGTTCGATCTAACAATTATCAGATTTAGATCTAATTTTAGGGTTTTAGAAATTAATTAGTGAATCTGTCCTGATAGTCTATGGTTGTTTAAGAGCTCAGCTCCTGCATAGACTATGCTTGTCGTTATTTACTTATTTGTTTCTAAGAAACTAATTATCGCTGATCCATGTGTGTGACAGAAACTTGAATTAGATCTATATTTATTTGTTGGATATTGATGACTGTGAATCTAATCTATGTCATTATCCCCTAAATTTTTTCTCTTATTATATAGATCTCTCTTTTTGTTATTTTCTGTGTTTTCAACCAATGAAAATCCTGGAATAACTTGATTGGATTTATTAATTAAAATATTTTTGGTCCCAGAGTTCGACACCCTCTACAACAATCCTTGTTGTTTAGGAAAGCCGAACGGATTTTACAGTTTGTTACAATTGTATAATTTGTTCGCAAACAGATTTTGGCGCCGTTGCTGGGGACCAAAATAATATTTTATTAGTATATCCTTCAGGTTATATTTTTATTTATTTCCTTGTATTTCCCTTCATTTATATATATATATATATATATAAATTCTCAATTTTTTTTATTATTTCTTTTTATTTCTTTCATATATAGAAAAAATCTCTCTTGATTAGTTCTGAATTGGAATTGCTGATTGATACAATTATCTTTTGATTAGGAGAGAGAATTTTTGTTTCTGTTTTATTTTGTAATTTTCCATTTGATTTCCTTCCTCTTTCATTGTCCCTTTAATTTCTCTTTTATTTCATTGCCTTCCATTTTTCCCAAAAAAAAATTATTATAGCTTTCCTTTTCTCTTAACCTCTCTCCATAAATTCTTTTCTTTTTATTACTTTTATATAAAATAAAAAAATTAATTGCTTTCCTTTTCTTTCCATCCCAGCCTTTATTCTCTTGACTGCCTTACTTTCTTCTATAAAAACGGATCCCGGTAAACACTAAATCCTCCTCTTCCAAAACAAACACTTCCATCACCTCATGCCTACAACTCTCTTTCCTTCACTAAACACCCTTTGTGTCAATCACAACCGATCAACTCCAACACTTTCTTCCATTGTCCCCACCACAAACCGCCACTTTATTCAACCTAGAACGCACAGCAAAATCACCCTCAACATCACTGAAGTTCATCCCTCAAGCCACCTACAATCCATTTCTACAGTCCATTTCGATAGTCCATAACCATACCACAAACACTCCATTCATTTTCAAATCCAGTTCACCTTCCACAGCAAACCCACCCAAGAACATTTTTAATCATCACGAATCCGTGAACCGCCATTTCCATCAACAACCCTTACCCGATTCGTTAACCAATTCATCTTCACCACTGCATCACTTCCTCATAGTATTCAAACCAATTCTGATCATTCATTCACAATCGAACGCTTGGACTCTGATTCTGGAAACATAAATAAGTTCGCAACCAAAACTGTTTCATAAACTCAGTTGCAGACTATGTGGGAACTCAAGGGGTCAAAGATCTTAAACCCAAGTCTACGCTGAAATTCCATCAGTGAGTTCATGTCTGACATCATACAGTCCAAAACTTTGACCTTCAACAAAACCCCATAACAACCATCACCTATCCAATCCAAAGCCTTTTGTCTTCGCTGCCATCCACTGCCTTCTCAACAATCACCGCCCTCACCTAATCCCATCCACTCACAGACCTCTCCTCCACAATTTGTACACCAGACAGTCACATCTTCAACTTCATCCCTACATCCTCCATTCAACATCATTCACACCATCCACTGCGCACCCTTCATCACACACACCCGAGACTCCAAGAAAATCAAACTTCGAACTTGAACCCCATAGCCGATCTGAAACCAGCCTTCCGCTCTACCTCAAACAGTCAAACCCCAAACAGCCCTACAACGCATAGCTTCAACCTGCGAATCACCGGATTACCTTCTGATTCGAACTTAGATAAACCATACTGCATCTCGCAAACCACCGAGACCTCGCCATCAACCCCTGTTCGCCCCTCAAAACCCAAATCGAGAAACAACAAGATCTAAATCCGGTTCAACAATCCCTTCGAAGCAACAGCGATTCGAAAACCCAAATTTTGCAGTCCAGAAAACCCCAAATCGCAACTCAGGAGATCACTGGAAACCGCTCAAATCCGAAGCCCTGCAATTCGCAACTCGTAGCAAAATCGGAAACCATAAGGAAGTATTTTATAAATCTAGAAACTTTCGATTGTTTCTGAAATAAGGAAAGGGGGCGATTTGTTTTTGAGGAACAAATTATTGAAAAAAAAGGAGCAAAAGGACACTTGAATTCCTGAACGATTGAGTGGCACCAAGTAATATAGGGGCATGCGTGGCACCAAACTTGGCTTGACCTTCTGAAAGCTTGAGTGCCTAGTTATTCATTTAGTGGAGTGTTATTTTCTTTTATTAGCTTTTGATTTTTAGCCCAGTTAGTTTTCTTGTTTTACTTTGCTTTTGCTTTCGTTTTTATTTGCTATTGCAACCTAGATTTTGTCTCATTTTTTTTATTTTTTCTCTTCTTCTTTCAATTGTCTTACCAAACCAAAAAAAAAACAAAAACAAAAACAAAAGAAAAAAAATACCACTTGTCTTTCTTTTGGTTAATTTGGGTTTAGTAGTTTTGTTTTGTTTCCATTTTATTTTCATTCTATTTTTTTTTTAAAAAAAGGAAGGAGAAATTTTTTCGAAAACAGGTACAGCGGTAATTTGAAAAAGGTCTTGAAGCAGCAGACTATTCAGGGTTTGAGCGGTTGCACACCAAGTGGGGTGTGAACGCGCTAGCGCTACCCAATTGCACTGGACGGACTGCCGATCACTGTAAAATTTTCTAATCTCTACAGGTGCTCTGCTGCAAATAAAAAAATATAGACATTGCTTGTAAAAATCATCTACAGGGGTAGCGGGTTGCTTGTAAAATCTTTGAATTTCTGTGATTTTTATTTCTGCATCTGTATTCATTCTGTTAAGGGCAATACCCAATTCACATAAGGTGAGGGATTTCATCACCCTTTCCTTAGCCCACAAATTGCATTTCATCATAGAATCTGACTAACAATAATGGTTAGACACTGGACCTAAGGGTGTCGCGGGCTCATCTAGGGCTTAATTGTATTTTGATAGTTGATTCATTTGGAACGAATTATTTCTTGGTGTCTAGACTATGGCAGAGAAATAAATGTTTATAAATATTACGGTGATTCGTAAATATTATATCGGTAGTTACTCTGAAGGTACTTAAACCTTCGGCTGCATTGCTAGGGTGATTCCTGGTGCACCAATAACTCCTGTCCGTTAACTGGCTGAGAAATCTTTTGGTCTAAGTAATCAAACGTATCACTATATAATTTTGGGTTAGGAGCCATTATGGACAGAAAATTTCATTGTAGCTAACTTCTCTGTGTGTGATTGTTTTGTGAATAAAAAAATTCAAAATTCCCCAAAAACAAATAAAAATTTGAAAAACAAAAGCAAATAAAAAAATAAACATTTTTTCTTTTTGTTTTCTTTTAAACCTCGCTAGTCTATAGGTCGTACTTTTCCAAAAATAAAAACCCCCATTTTCAAAACTTTTTTTCCTTCTCACCTCTTTCTGAATTCCCCCATTGTCTAAATTTCCTTGACGAACTCTCTTCTTATTCTTTCTAGTGCATGCAAACTTGGACCCGTGACCAAGAATCTCGTCGTTTATTTAGAATTGAACCACCTTCTCTTTCCTCAAAACTGAGTTCACTCGACCAACCTTTAGGAATGGCTAACGAGCCTACACCTCGTACCCTGATGGATAGAATTCTTCCCGATAGAGTTACTGTCCCTTCTTGCATTCAGTTACCCAATCCTGTGGGTAATCACTTTGAAATTCGATCGAGTCAGATAAACATCCTTCCCAAATTTGGAAATTTTTCGCATGATGAACCATATACTTTCTTAACGAAAATTGAATATGCCTGTGCAACCTTTAAATTACAACAGTTATGTGAGGATGGTATTAAACTTCGTTTGATTCCATTCGCACTAACTGACCCTGCAGAAAAATGGCTTCGCAGCTTGCCCCCAAATTCGATTAAAAAATGGGATGAATTTACAGTGGTTTTCCTTAAAAAGTTCTACCCCCCAAAATAAAACAGCTAGAGTCAGAAATGAAATCACTAATTTCCACCAAAAAGGGGGTGAATCTTTTTGGCAATACTTCGAAAGATTTAAAGAACTGCTGTTAAGTTGTCCCCATCATGGTTATGAAACATGGTCGTTATGTCAAACTCTATATGATGGACTTGATAATAGTACTAGGCAAATGTTAGAGTCCATGTGTCAGGGCAATTTTCTAAAATAGACTGACGTAGAAGCGTGGGAATTTCTAGATGAGTTAGCGGAAAAATCGAAACAATGGGAACGAACCAATGAATAATCTCTCTATTCGTGATCTAGTAGTAATTCTGTCGAACCCTCCTCCTCTTCTTCTTCTAATACTCTTGTTGATGCCATCCTGAACGTTGTTAGAACACACACTCAGTCTAATAACGTTTCCCAAGCTATGTGTCACATATGTCTTGACACTAATCACATGGCTGATGACTGTCCCCAGTCCCTTGAGCAAGTAAACGCTTTCAACAGACCCAATAACCACCCAAATCTTTCTTATGGTCCAAATAACCCTCTGATGAACAGACCTTTGAATCGAGCATTTCCGAACAATGTTGTGAACCCTCCTCTTAGGCAAAATCAGTACACTTCGAACCAGGCTCCTTTCCACAATCAAACGGTTGCTCCCCAATATGAAAAACGCCATTCTACGATTGAGGGGAATTTATCTGAGGTGAGCAACCTATTAGCGCAAATGGCTAAGCAAAGTGTTGAAAATAAAAACAAGTTAAACAACTCCTTGCAATCATATATGCAATACACGAATCAACGAATGAGTGAACTTCAAAAACAAATGTCTCAACTTAACGCTAGATTAAGTGAAAGGGAAAAGGGTACGTTTCCAAGTCAACCCATCCAAAACCCTAGAGGACAAAATTCAAACCCCAACCAAATTCACATCATTCAGGATTCAAATGTTAGTCAATTGAATGCTGTCACGAATCTTAGATCCGGCAAAAAGATTGATAACCATGTGGCCAACCCAAATGCTTTACCGGACGTTCTTCCAAACCCCACCGAAAATTCGACCAACTCGGATATGAACATTGAGCCAATTTCTGACAAGGACCATCCTCAAACTCAAGTAGCCCAACCTACTGAGTTGTCTGCTCCATTTCCTCATAGAATCCGACATAGGAAAAAGACGGATCAGCTAGAAAAGACCCTAGAAATATTTAAGCAAGTTAAAGTGAACATTCCTCTTTTAGATATCATACAACAAGTTCCACAGTATGCGAAATTTCTAAAAGATTTGTGCACTCAAAAACGTCATACACATGTACCTAAGAAAGTGTTTCTAGCGGCAACTCTAAGTGAAGTCTTGTCCCAATCAATGCCAGTGAAATACAAAGATCCTGGCTGCCCCATAATATCATGTACTATTGGGGACAAGAAAATCGATAGATGCCTGCTAGACTTAGGTGCAAGTGCTAACTTGCTTCCATATTCTATCTATCGCCAATTAGGTGTAGGAGAACTGAAATCCACCAAGGTTACCCTTTAGCTTGCCGACCGTTCAATCAAGAAACTTGTGGGCGAAATCGAGGATGTATTGATCAAAATAGGCGAATTCATCTTTCCAGTCGACTCATTGTCCGAGAAACTCAACAGGTAAGCAATCCTGCGAACCAGATCCCTTTGATTCTAGGACGTCCCTTCTTAGCAACATCTAATGCTCTCATCAACTGTAGAAATGGGCCTATGAAACTTTCTTTCGGTAACATGACTGTCGAACTAAACATCTTTAGAACAGAAAACTCTCCTAATTCTTATGTGGACCAGTTTTCTGAAATCCATGTCGTCCACGACAATGAACCCGAGCTTGACCATCTGAATAACGAAATTGAATCAAATTACGAAACCTTGTTTCAAGATATTCCTGAAAATGTCTCTGATTCGATTCCTGTCGAGCCGCTCACAATTGAGTCTGTCCCTCAACCAGTTTCTTCAGTTGAGTCGTCCCCAAAATCTGAACTCAAAGTATTGCCCAGTCATCTTAAGTATGCTTACTTAGGAGACAATGAAACATTTCCTGTCATTATCGCTTCTGACCTTACTTTAGAGCAGGAACAATTGCTCCTTCCCATTCTTAAGAAAAATAAGGAAGCAATTGGTTGGTCCATGGCTGATATTAAGGGGATTAGTCCTTCGATAGTCCAACATAAAATCCACCTTATAGATGATGCCAAACCCACTCGTGATCCCCAGCGTCGACTAAACCCTATCATGAAAGAAGCAGTTTGTGCTAAAATCCTTAAATGTCTTGACAATGAAATCATTTACCCAATTTTTGATAGTCAATGGGTTAGTCCGATTCATGTTGTACCTAAGAAATCAGGGATTACCGTGATCCAAAATGAAGCTAACGAGCTTATCCCAACCCGCACCCAGACCGGTTGGCGTGTTTGCATTGACTATAGGAAACTTAACGCTGCAACACGTAAGGATCATTTCCCTCTGCCATTTATCGATCAAATGTTAGAACGACTAGCTGGTCATGAGTATTATTATTTCCTTGACGGGTACTCGGGCTATAATCAAATCCCTATTGCTCTTGAGGACCAAGAGAAAACCACTTTCACTTGTCCATTTGGTACATTTGTGTACTCGTATGCCTTTTGGCCTCTGTAATGCACCTGCAACCTTTCAGAGGTGTATGACTAGCATTTTTTCTGATATGATCGAGCGATTTTTGGAAGTATTCATGGATGATTTTTCCATCTTCGGGGATTCGTACGCTGAGTGTTTACATCATCTGGATCTTGTTCTTAACCGTTGCAAAGATAAACACTTAACGATTAATTGGGAAAAGTGTCACTTCATGGTTAAACATGGCATTGTTTTAGGACATGTCATCTCTAATAAAGGAATTGAAGTAGAAAAGCCAAAATTGAGGTTATCTCGAATCTTCCCATTCCCAAATCCGTTAAGGACATCCGATCCTTTTTAGGTCATGCTGGCTTCTATCGTCGCTTTATAAAGGATTTTAGCAAAATCACTCGACCTTTGACCAATCTTCTTCGTAAGGATGTTCCTTTCGACTTCAATTCTGATTGCATTTCATCATTCGAGCATCTAAAAAATGAGCTTGTCTCTGCTCTGATCATCTGCTCTCCTAACTGGAAGCTGCCTTTTGAAATCATGTGTGACGCCTCGAATTTCGCTGTTGGCGCTGTCTTAGGACAACGTATCGATAAGATTCTTCATGTCATTTACTACGCGAGTAAGACTCTGAACGATGCTCAAATCAATTATACGACCACTGAAGAAGAACTTTTGGTAGTCATTTTCGCTCTAGAAAAATTCAGACCTTATCTAGTTGGCTCACACATCACGGTTTATATTGATCATTCCGCTCTTAGGTACCTTTCCTCCAAAAAGGTTGCTAAGGCTCGTCTCATTCGTTAGATCCTTCTACTTCAAGAATTTGACGTTACCATTAAGGATAAAAAAGGATCCGACAACGTTATTGCGGACCACTTGTCTAGTCTTCCAAATGCCCCGTCTTCTTCTCTTCCGATCAACGAGAATTTCCCCGATGAACAGCTGTTTTCTCTATCCACTGATCCTTGGTTAGCTGACATTGTCAACTACTTAGTCACCAAGCAGGCCCCTTCTTTTTGGTCTAAGCAGGATAAACAAAAATTCTTTTCTCAAGTGAAACATTTTTATTGGGACGACCCCTATCTTTTCAAATACTGTCCAGACCAAATCATTCGAAGGTGTGTTCCCGACACTGAAACTCACAGTGTCCTCTCTTTCTATCATGACCAAGCCTGTGGTGGTCTCTTCGGTCCTAAAAAGACAGCCGAAAAGGTTCTCCAATCGGGTTTCTACTGGCCCAACCTTTTCAAAGACGCGTACGAATTTTGCAAAACTTGTGATCGATGTCAATTCTTAGGGAAAATTCCTAAATGGAATATGATTCCCATAAACCCCATTCGAGGTCGAAATTTTTGATGTGTGGGGTATAGACTTCATGGGACCCTTCCCTAATTCTTTTGGGAACCTTTACATTCTCTTAGCTGTTGATTATGTTTCCAAATGGGTCGAAGCTGTACCATGCAAAAAAAACGATAACAAGGTTGTTGTGCGCTTTTTGAAAGAAAACATCTTTTCTAGGTTTGGCACACCTCGCACAATAATCAGTGATAATGGAACACACTTCTTACCGTGTAATCGTTCTTTTGAAGCTCTCATGAGAAAGTATTCGATAACCCCCAAGTTATCCACTCCTTACCATCCTCAAACTTGTGGGCAAGTTGAAGTATCGAATAGGCAGATTAAACAAATCCTTGAGAAAACTGTGAATTGAAATCGTAAAGATTGGTCCCAAAAGTTAACCGACGCTCTTTGGGCTTACCGCACTGCTTTTAAAACAAACTTAGGTATGTCCCCTTATCGGTTGATTTTTGGTAAGCCATGTCACTTGCCAGTTGAACTAGAACATAGGGCGTTTATGGGCAATAAAAACTTTGAATCTTGATTTAGAGCAAGCAGGTGAACATAGGAAGCTTCAACTTAATGAACTTGATGAAATTCGAAATGATGCCTATGGAAATGAACAAATTTACAAGGAGAGAACAAAAGTTTTTCATGATAAATCAATTTTACGTAAAACTTTCATGCCAGGTCAAAAAGTTCTGTTGTATGACTCAAAACTGCATTTATTTCTGGGTAAGTAAAAATCTAGATGGATAGAACCTTACACTGTACGGACTGTTTTTCGGTATGGTGCGGTAGAAATTGAGAATCCAACCGATGGATCATCCTATAAGGTCAATGGTCAACGCCTTAAACCTTACTTGGAACCAATTCCCAACCAAGAGGAAGTGCTCATGGTCCTCCATGAGCCACATTACATTTGGTAAGACGCACTAACCCTCTTTTGTACATATGTAAATATTCTCTTATTTGTTTTTCCCTTTCACTAAGATATGTCTGATTAAGACTGTGAGGACACAGTCACACTCAAGTGTGGGGGGAATTTACATTACATCGGCAATCAAATTTTATGAACTAGGTCATTCATTGAACAAGGACTAACTTAAATTCATAAATAACACCTTGGTTCTTATTTGATGAGTTGAATTGTTGGGTGATGGGAATGAACATTATTCATTCGTTGAATTGTAATGTGTCTGTTTAAGATGCTAGCTTGAGACTGTGCAGACGTTAGTCGTGTTCTGGAGTAAGCGTGTCAACCCTTGTTATACATGTTAGAATGTGCAAGTAAAAATAATCAAAAAAAAAACACAAATCAAATAATAATGATTTTGCACATACATTTGTTGGATTTTCTGAGTTCGTTTTCATGCATAATATTTTCTTTTCCACTCAAATTTTCAAAATTGTAAGTACTAAATCCACTTGGCCCACTTAAGGAGAAATGACTCATTGTAGCGTTCTTCTTCGATACCCCACATTATTCAAACCCAAGTTTTAGTCGATTTACATCCATGTTTCGACAAGTTTATCTTATATTGGTATACTCAAGAACCTTTTGTATAAAGGTTAATAAACGTCATTTCTTTTACCAATATTACACTACCCACTCCGTACTTGTTTTAAGGTAGGATAACCATATACCACATCTTATTTTATATGGGTTATCTATCTTATGAAACTTTGCTTATCATTCCTTTCAGCTTTTTGTATAACATCAATCCAGACTTGTGTGTTGAATTAAGGTTATAGAAGTAGAGTAACTAGGTCACAAAACTTTCCTTTCATGAAGTGTTGGCTTAGTAGAGGAGGAATCAAATGAAATAATGTACAGTATCATTCCATTCCATCTCCATTCATCATGCATCGTGAAAATAGAAAAAAAAAGAAAAAAAAAGAGAGAAAAAGAAAAAGAGAAAAAAATGAAATAAAGAGAGAGTCTCTCAAAATAAAATAGTCATTCATAATTATTGACTATAAAGCATTCAGTTCCATTCCATCCACATCCATTATACCGTACTTGGAAGTGAGGATTGTAGTAGAGGAGATGAAAGGAAAAAAATGTTCATATGTGCCTTAGTATTACTTTATCTTTTGTGGCCTGAAGTTTAACTAATACACTTGCCCTCTTATCTATAATATTTTTAGAACTTACAAAATTTTCCTTCATCTATGCATAACTCATTTCCAATACATTACAGTTACATTGGTGCAAAATCATTCAAAAAAAGAATAAAGAAATGATTGGGTGCACATTGTTGATGTGTAGAACTTTGGTTGACACCACGCTCTTAACCTTCAAGACAATTACAGTGTTATCAAGGAATTACGATTCAGCTTGAAGAATTTTATTCATTTTTGCACTAATTATGGGATGGACAATTTGGGGCTAAACCGATATTATTGAAGTTAGGTCAAGTCCTTGGAATATGAAAGACCTTAAATATATTTTTGATTAACCCGCGTACATAAGACGCTTTGGATTTTGTGGGTAGTATCTGCTGAAAACCCTCACGAGACAACACTCGTCCTACTAGGGACACCTAGGGGTTTAACGACTTGTTGCATACGCTAAATGCAATCGTGTTTCCTACGAAAGTGTGACATATCTTAGTTTAGTTTATTCGAGGACGAATAAAAAGATAAGTGTGGGGGTATTTGATATACACGTAAATGTGTATATTTTATCTGCATATTTATCTTATTTTATCTTTTAAATAATTGATACTGTGCATTTATAGCTATGTTTACAGATTATTTGAGATGAATGGATTAATGCATCTAATTATTGAAAAGCTTGAAGAATTTGTGCAAGAAGAGTGTTGAATTTTAGAGATGGATTAAAGCTTGAAGACCTGAAGAAATGTTGTTATTCAATTACCTTTTCGCTGCGTATTTTAAAGACAAGATTCAATGCTTTTTCATAATAATCACTTGGAGTTGTTATTCATTCTCAAGGCAATTGGAGTTGAAGCCCGCAACCTATATTCCATGACATCTGCATGCATTCACATTGTTCTAGTTGCTAATTGGGCTAAGTTATTTGCAAGGCTTCTCATTCATGCGCTGCACGCGTTCACATTAAGCTATTTAGTTTGTGTGTCATGGTTTGGAAAAGGGTATTTGTTCCACATTATGGAATTTGCCAAGTAGCCTTTGTCATATCAGCTATAAATACACTTTATCTCATTCATTGTAAAACACATTAGGTTTTATTCTGTAATTCTCTTCTTGGAATAAAATCATTCTTCTTCCCCTGTTCTATTTAGTTTTAGTTTTATTTTATTTATGTGTGTTATTTTAATTTTCTCTTCTTCTTTAGCTATTTCTAGCTAATCCCCTTTGATTAGGGGTGATGACGCTAATAGATATGATTCAACAAGAATCACATAGCCAATAGATGAGGACTTTATACATGTAGATCTGGATCTGAATCAAGGGTTAGATTTGAACCTTCATATTCTGTGTCGTTTAAGAGCTATGCTCCGTCACAGGGTATATTCGTGTTCGATCTAACAATTATCAGATTTAGATCTAATTTTAGGGTTTTAGAAATTAATTAGTGAATCTGTCCTGATAGTGTATGGTTGTTTAAGAGCTCAGCTCCTGCATAGACTATGCTTGTCGTAATTTACTTATTTGTTTCTAAGAAACTAATTATCGTTGATTCATGTGTGTGACAGAAACTTGAATTAGACCTATATTTATTTGTTGGCTATTGATGATTGTGAATCTAATCTATGTCATTATCCCCTAATTGTTTTCTCTTATTATATAAATCTCTCTTTTATTTAATTGCTGTTATTTTCTGTGTTTTCAACCAATCAAAATCCTGGAATAACTTGATTGGATTTGTTAATTAAAATATTTTTGGTCCCAGAGTTCGACACCCTCTACAACAATCCTTGTTGCTTAGGAAAGCCGAACGGATTTTACAGTGGGTTACAATTGAATAATTTGTTCGCAAACAATATGAAAATCAGTAAAATAATTATTGAGGAACCCAGTTGGGTCCCTCCGACCTATTCCCCTGCATCCACAGATGTCAGTCAACATAGATAACACAAATATAAAATATTCTGATGAACAGAATCAATATTCGATTAACGATTTCTATATATATCGTTACCTATATATTCAATCAACTGACTAGCAGTTCAACCAAACAGCCAACACACAGCAAAAAACCATCATTTGTAGATTCAAAAAATATTTTATAAAAATATAAATTAAGCAGAGTTAGTGAGATTTACTCACTTTGATTGGTTATCGTTAAATAACGATAATTAGTCATTGATTTGATTTAGGCGTTTAATTTCACCATAAATCCAAACGAGCTTCAACTCACTCCTGGTTAGTTCCAGTGTGTAGCCCTTGTCCATACGATCCCAACGGATCTTGTTTCACTGAATTTCGGTCACATATGACAAAGATATTAATTTTACAAATTTATAACATATAAATGATCATTAGTTTTTTTAATTAAATATCCATTAGTTAAATCTTAATCACCTTTAGTCCACATCACTACCCTTAATCGGCCTCCTCATTATCTTCTTAAACCGCCGATGTCTGCACTTCTCCCATGGCCATTTCGATTACTTCCCATGCCTCTCCACACACCATTACTCCACGAAATTCCCTAAAGTCTTCACCAACGGTCCTCTCTCCTTATCCTCTCCGCCTCGACCCCCCTAGACTGCAACTCGCACACCCCCTGAACCAATCGCATCGCCCCACTTTCCCACTGGAGGTCACAACTGTATCGACCCTTTTTTGAATGGAAATTACCCAAATTTTGCATGTAAGTACGATTTCATCTCCACAATCCCAATATACTATTCAAGATTCAAATCGAACACCACAACCCCCAATTTACCCAACCCTAACTCTACTGCCCAAACAAACAACGAACAAACTGACGTTGAACAAGTTGAAATGGCTATAGACCTTAAGATAATCCATCAATGAACTCAAATACATAGGTTTTATAATTTATAGGAATTTATTTGGTTTTGTTTGGTATTTTAGAAGAGGGATTTCCACGTTTTTATTTTCCTGTGGTGGCGGCGTGAGTTTTTCAGAAGGATGAAAAAATGTTTAGGGTTAAGGAGGGTAAAGGATATTATATAGGATAGGTTTTATATTTTTTTATCCAATTATTCTACTTTATTTTAATCAATCGCTACTTGTATACGCTGTTTAAAAATTCCTGTGACCACCCACGATACCCAAAAATCACGGAAATGGACATGCAGCTATAGTTTGACATTGCGGACCCAACGAAACTAGTTTCGTCGAGTTCCGACTCCGTACGCTCACACAGCGTATTTTTAGCCGTCGAAATACTGCCTGTTTTCACATTAAAAACTCGTACGGCCACATACTGACTTCAAAAATCACGAAAACTGGAATCTAACAATAATTTAACATTGCGGATCCAACAAAATTAGTTTCGTCGAATTCTGAGGTCGTTTGCAAAACTGGCTATTTTTAAAGCTCTAAATAACCCCTTTTAAATATATAAATATATTTAAAAACAATTAAATTTTATCATATATATTCGCAACAGAATATCATACTGCTACCCTAGGATTTATAACTCGATATTTCAAATCTGGTGTTACATCGATATTCGATTTATATTTAAAAATCCATTTTAAAATGTAAATAAATCGATATATATTATAAAGGAATTCCACAGCGACTTTTCTAAAATTTGATTTGGACATAACTAAAAATCTACACGACGAAATCTCGAATTTTCTCTTCCATCCGAAAAATATACTTCACCAGCTCCTAGCATTTCTTATTTTACAGAAATCCGATTTAAAATGGACCCTGTATATTCAGTTGAAGTTCAAATCGCCAAATAGCGAACTGCAGCGCCATTTCGAGCTCGATTATAATTATATTATAATTATACGTTCAAACTGCCGTTCAAATAATATATTCGTTATTCTAATTCAACTCTAAACTGAATTAAATATCACCGATGATTCAATTCACACCGTTTTGTGAATTCTTCTTTTTCTGACTATTTCAGAAATTAAATATATTATTAGATTAATTAAATATTCTATATTATTTAATTCTGGCCATTTTAAATAACCAAACCATTATTTAAATGATTAAATACATTAATTATATAACTGAAAAATGTGGATCGTTACATTCTTCCCCCCTTAAAATAATTTCGTCCTCGAAGTTGCTAAGGTAGAAGACAGACCCTATTAACTGGGTTAAAAACTATTCGTTCACTTTTAACTTCAGACTCAACTAAGCCAATTTAATTCCAATTAAAATATTCATTTATTTCTATTAACGAAAATTTTCAAAAATTCCGAAAATTTTTCTAACACCCGAAATTTTCGAAATTTTTTGCCAGCACCTCCTTTGTACCGGTCAATAGTTCAAACCCCAACTCGCCTCTCTAGGCCCTTTCCAATCCAAAAGAAAATCAAATAGCCAAGCGGCTTGCCGATTCGGCACATAAAACCTCATATGGAAACTTAAGCATGTACCTTTTATCAGGCATATCACTAAATCCTTTTATTCTGCTGCCAATTCAGCATTTACCAAAGTCATCCCAATCAATCTCTGATCAATTTATTCTCAACACAGCTATTCGCTTAAACAAGCCAATCACCATTCCAAACTCAAGTTTCAT
Source organism: Allium sativum (assembly GCA_030737875.1). Lineage (NCBI taxonomy): Eukaryota > Viridiplantae > Streptophyta > Magnoliopsida > Asparagales > Amaryllidaceae > Allium > Allium sativum. Next base: position 76,488,729 of record CM060920.1, on the reverse strand, counting down.
TCTCGATTCCGAACTCCTAACTCATCAATCCAATACCATTTCAGATTCTATCCCACAATTCAAAATGATCCCACTTGATAAATTATATTCCAATTAAATTTCCAGTTAATTGGTTTCAATTCAAAGCATATTTGCTTTCACAAATTTCTATAAATTTGCTTTTAATTCATACTATCTTCCTGGGGATTTTTAAACAGCTTAGCTCTTTCAAAAATCAAATATCCCTTTTCAGGATTCAAAACAACCTTCTTTTTCTTAAAACAACTCAAAAACACTCTCTTTGGTAGTAATCTGTCACTTACAACTTGAAAATGAACACTGATGATGTGGCCAGCATCATCAGAGTTATTTCCCAATTATCGGAGTGAGTTCAATACTATATCACTTTCAAAACCATATTAAACACTTTCATTTTTGAAGTCTTTTTTCAAAATATCATTTACGATACTTCTAAACAATTTAAAATCTCCCAGGATTTTAAAATTCTCTTATACTTAACTCAAATCCACTTACAAACACTTCTCCCAGTTTTCAGAATTTTAATTCCAATCCTAATTTAATTCAGATTTGATTAATCTGCTTTTATATTATACGAACTCAAATTGGTTATTTATATAACCATTTTCATTATAATCATCCAACACATCACATATACTATAATACTTCAAATATAAATATTTTCTTTTATATCCAAATATAAATTGGCTAAAATTATTCCATTTACCCTCGTTCAAAACATACGGTGTTGGTTTATCGCATTCAAGCGTTTAGAAACTGCTATCGATACAGTGGATCAAACTGATCGACCAGAATTCACAAACTACTCAACCAATAAATCTCCACAATATAAAATCATTTTTATTCAATCTATAAATACGTTCACTCGTATATATACATTCAACTCAATCTAGGGCATTACTAACCCCATCTCTACTGAGTCACGCCACAGAGCCAAGGAAAATCGCTTAACCTTCAGCTCTGATACCAATGTAACGAACTGGAATTTTCGACCCAGAAAATCAACATAAAACCCATGTTAATTATTCAGGCATCAAACATTCCAGATCATTAATAGAAAGAAGTTAGAGGGTGAGGATAGATAAGATAGAAAATTAGAATAGAAGAAGAAGAAAATAATCAGAGTAAACACGAATCTCACAGCGGAACGAATAAAATATAATACATAACATAACTTTGCAATAAAACAGTGTATATATATAGAATAACATTATCAGAGTACAACACTTACACACAGCGGAAATAACAATAACTATATAATCCTGAAGCCTCCTGCTTCAAGCTCCTCCAAGCTTATCTGTAAAGACCTGAACTACTTGACTGTCCGTACAAATTTGGGCACCCAACAGTTTAGGGGGAAAACAAAACAAAACAAACCCTGGGTCAGTCATGGGACTGGTGTGAGTAAACTCAATTCATTGGTTTAACTTTTCAAATCCTTTTCAAAAGAAAAGATAATCATAATACCAATCCACACATAAACACGGACGGTTTTTACCTTACGATAACCCAAAACACTTTTGGTAAATCACTACTTCTCTGATATTATAATAATGTCTAATCACAGGTAATTAACAATCTAGCAGAACGCTTGCATCTCACGTTCCACATATATAGTATACAAACAAAACCGCGGGCGCTTATTGGAGATTGAATTCCAACTATGGCAAGGTATGGGACCACCTGCGATAGTGTATCTCTAATGACGAATACACTGGGTTCAACAAGAACGTCTTGCAACCCGGCCCATACATGACCGACCACTCATTTCTCTTGAGTGTATCGAATGTATATCACCAACGGTTGGGAGCTACCCACCGTCTTCCCGAAAAGGGACAGCATCAAACATAGATAAAAGAATGAAATGGATTTTCTCTAGAAAGGTGATACACACCCTAATGGGAGAGACCTACTTAGCCATGCTGCTTGACCGAATTTTGTCATTTCCCGGTTGATGAGACTTGAGGTCATTACGTGTCATTTGAAACACTTGACCACCATTCACTTTGAATGCCACATCGTCATACCCGTCAAATCACAAATTGATTTCCTCAAAAATACCATGGGTATAAAGCTAAGAGAAATGAATTCCTCCGCCACCAAACGTAAGTACGTTCGAAGAAATCAACTTACGCGATTCATTAGATATACTCTGTCAGACATTCGTCCATTCACGTTTGTCCTGGGACTAGACAAACCGAAGGCACTATTCTGTAAACAGGATAGCCCTTGCATAACTCCGTCTTCAATATTTGATCGACCGCTAATGTCCATACAGAGTGGTTTTCAGAAAATGAATCTGATCCCGGTCTCCCCGTATTGACGATGTAAAATGGTCAAAAACTTCGATAGTCGGTGATTTAACTATCAAAGAAAATCTAGTGTGCAACCAACGATATTATTTCTAGAGGGAAATTCTCTCGATCAATCATCAACCACATTTATCTCTTTCTATTAAACTATCTTTAATTTATCCAATCCCCCATTTCTATATATTTGTAAATTCTCATTTTCTAAATTTAGAAAATATACATCATCAATCATTGGAAAAAAATTCCATCTCTGTTTCACGTATCACTGTCATTCCAGTGTTCTTTCTCATCAACATTTCATTTTCTATGGTTAGAGAATATCTCTGGTTATATTTGGAAAATGTTTCCAAACTTTATTCATTTGATTTAAACAGATGTTTAAATAAACATCACTAAGCCAATCTAAACCATCACGGTTATTAACTCAACTTCTTAACCCACTTTCACTATCGAACCTTAACCACTTCTTAGTTAAAACTGAAGTCAATCAAGTTGTGGTATAATTACCTCTCAGACCTTAACTGAACGACATTTCTAACCTCGAAATAGACAATGTTCAAACTCTAAATCTTTAAGAAACTCCCTTGCGAAACTCTCGGATTCTATTTACGAATCCACTTCCTTACCAAATCATTTGATTATAACTAAAATGTTATAATTCCATGCTTTCAAAATATATTAACTTAAATATACCTTTTATATCTTAATTTGGATAAATAAACAAACCACTAATTTATTAACAAATAAGTAAAACTTGATTTGAAACAGAAAGTAAAACATTACTTTCCTTAATTCGATATAATCGAATTCCAATGTATAATTCACTCTCAAATAACCACTATCCGATAACTCTCTTTCAAATAAACTGTATTCGATTCCTCTGTTTGAATAACTAATATTCGGTAATCCTTTTCTTCGAATAATATATTCGATAATCCCTCTTCGAATAAACCATATTCGATAATTCTCTCCCTCGAATAACTATATTCGATTTAACTCACTCCGAATGAACTATATTCGATTACTCTTCTTGAGTAAACTATATTCGATAACTCTACTTCGAATAAGTGATATTAGATAAATCCCTTTTGACTAACTCTATTTAATCTACTAATACTCGACTAAATTGAAGTTGATTAATTCCATTTGAATAACCCTAATTCGATTTACCATAACTGGTTAACTCTAACTGATTAATTCTAAATGATTAATTCTATCTGATTAACTCGACTTAATTACTTCTATCGATTAACAAATGTTTGATTTGACCCCATTCGCTTGACTCTAGATCGCAGCGATCACAATGGTTACGCCTGATGCCCTCAAGAAACATCCGACTGCCATAGGCTATCCGCAGCCCTGAGAATTACGCTAGCAGTCGTACGAAATGGCAACACATCCTAACTAACTATGTTTGATTAATTCTAATTGAAAAAAAACTAATATTCAATTAATTCTAATTCGATTAACTCTATCTAATTAACTCTAACTTTCATTCAGTTTCAAATATCGATGTTAAAATCGATTCTTACTTCTCTATATAAGCCCTAACTTATATATTCTATTTATACAATGATAAATATTTCATTTGATTTATAAAATATTATTTATAAATTTATCTTCTTACTTTATCTGTTAAATCAGATTCTATTTAAAATCTTTGCTTTAAATTCATAGCATGTTATACCCGTGTGCGAAGCACGGGTCTAAACATTTCAAATGTAAATTCTCCTTTTAACATCAATTTATTTACCAAATAATTCCCTTTTTGATAATTTTATTTATTCTATAAAACATTTTCTATTTATAAAATCTATTGATTTTATAAGTAATTCCTTTGATAATCTAACTATTCCTTTACACATATTTCCCTTTCTATTTTATTCACTTTCAAATAAATATCCCTTTTCAATTCTATTTGTAAATAATTTACAAATATTTCTTTTCAATTTTATCAATTTGAATAACAAATAAATATCCCTTTTAATCTATTTATTTTCTAAATACATAGTTTTCTTTTTATAAAATCTTTTGATTTTATAAATATTCCATTTTCAATATAACATTGAAATTTTCCTTTTTAACATTCCAGTATTCCTCATGGTATTTAACATACCATATAACAATGATCAGTATCATTCAACCATACAAAATCAATAACTGATTTCATATCACATCATATAACACAATATATGAAAAATAGTAAAATAATTGTTGAGGAACCCAATTGGGTCCCTCCGACCTGTTCCCTTGCATCCACAGATGCCAGTCAACATAGATAACACGAATATAAAATATTCTGATGAACAGAATCAATATTCGATTAACGATTTCTATATATATCGTTACCTATATTTTCAATCAACTGACCAGAAGTTCAACCAAACAACCAACACACAGCAAACAACCATCATTTGTAGATTCTAAAAATATTTTATAAAAATATAAATTGAGCAGAGTTAGTGAGATTTACTCACTTTGATTGGTTATCGTTAAATAACGATAATTGGTCATTGATTTGATTCAGGCGTTTAATTTCACCATAAATCCAAACGAGCTTCAACTCAGTCCCGGTCAGTTCCAGTGTGTAGCCCTCGTCCATACGATCCCAACGGATCTTGTTTCACTGAATTTCGATCACATATGACAAAGATATTAATTTTACAAATTTATAACATATAAATGATCATTAGTTTTTTTTAATTAAATATCCATTAGTTAAATCTTAATCACCTTTAGTCCACGTTACTACCCTTAATCGGCCTCCTCATTATCTCCTTAAACCGCCGATGTCTGCACTTCTCCCATGGCCGTTTCGATTACTTCCCATTCCTCTCCACACACCATTACTCCATGAAATTCCCTAAAGTCTTCACCAACGGTCCTCTCTCCATCTCCTCTCCGCCTCGACCCCCCTAGACCGCAACTCGCGCACCCCAGAACCAATCGCATCGCCCCACTTCCCCACTGCAGGTCACAACAGTATCGACCCTTTTTTGAATGAAAATTACCCAAATATTGCACGTAAGTGCGATTTCATCCCCACAATCCCAATATACTATTCAAGATTCAAGTCGAACACCACAATCCCCAATTTACCCAACCCTAACTCTGCTGCCCAAACAGACAACGAACAAACTAACATCGAACAAGTTGAAATGGCTATAGACCTTAACATAATCCATCAAGGAACTCAAATACATAGGTTTATAATTTATAGGAATTTATTTGGTTTTGTTTGGGATTTTAGAAGTGGGATTTCCACATTTTATTTTCCTGTGGTGGCGGCGTGAGTTTTTCAGAAGGACGGCAAAATGTTTAGGGTTAAGGAGGGTAAAGGATATTATATAGGATCGATTTTATATTTTTTTCTTCAATTATTCTATTTTATTTTAATCAATCGCTACTTGTATACGCTGTTTAAAAATTCCTGTGACCACCCACGATACCCAAAAATCACGGAAATGGACATGCAGCTATAGTTTGACATTGCGGACCCAACGAAACTGGTTTCATCGAATTCTGACTCCGTATGCTCACACAGCGTATTTTTAACCGTCGAAATACTGACTGTTTTCACATTAAAAACCCGTATGGCCACATACTGACTTCAAAAATCACGAAAATTGGAATCTAACAATAATTTAACATTGCGGATCCAACAAAATTAGTTTCGTCAAATTCTGAGGTGGTTTGCAAAACTGGCTATTTTTAAAGCTCTAAATAACCCCTTTTAAATATATAAATATATTTAAAAACAATTAAATTTTATATTTAAAATAAATATTATCGTATATATTCGCAACAGAATATCATACTACTACCCTGGGATTTATAACTTGATATTTCAAATCCAGTGTTACATTGATATTCGATTTATATTTAAAAATCCGTTTTAAAATATAAATAAATCGATATATATTTTAAAGGAATTCCATATCGACTTTTCTAAAATTTGATTTGGACATAACTAAAAATCTACACGACGAATTCTCGATTTTTCCCTTCCATTAGAAAAATATACTTCACCAGCTCCTAGCGTTTCTTGTTTCACAGAAATCCAATTTAAAATGGACCCTGTATATTCAGTTGAAGTTCAAATCGCCAAATAGCGAACTACAGCGCCATTTCGAGCTCGATTATAATTATATTATAATTATACGTTCAAACTGCCGTTCAAATAATATATTCGTTATTCTAATTCAACTCTAAACTGAATTAAATATCGCCGATGATTCAATTCACACCATTTTGTGAATTCTTCTATTTACGACTATTTCAAAAATTAAATTTATTATTATATTATTATATTGATTAAATATTCAATATTATTTAATTCTGGTCATTTTAAATAACCAAACCATTATTTAAATAAATAAATTATATCGCTGAAAAATGCGGGTCGTTACAGAACTTGTCAAATCTTGTATAATAATTACCGTCACTTAAATTTCATGTCAATTTTAGTAAATTGTGTACCTAGGCCATTAACTGTAAGAATTGAGAAAGGTAAATATTGGTTTATGTGATTTAGACAATTATATGATTAATTGATTACATGTTAGGATGGAATTGATTATATGTAAAGAATTATAATAGGCAAGAAACAATTACATGTGAATTATAAATTATAATTGATAATTGGAAGAAATAAACATGCCTGGACTGTATAGAAGGTTTACAATAAATAAGAAATTTAACCGCTCTTAGACACGAGGTTAGATATCACTTGTGATAGAAGTATGACCAGAATCGCCTGGCATATCCAGCATTCACAAGTGGTAAATATAATGTGAGGGTCTAAGTGAAAAAATTAAAAATATGTAATGGTGCTAAGACAAGAGGTTAAGTCAACTTGTGGTAGAAGTCTTCCAGACCCGCCCGACAAATCCAGCATCCACGAGTGTAGGCTTAATGCGAGAAGTCTAGTGCTTATATATATATATGTAATATATATGTATATATATATACATAACAAGACATGAATAAATAGCAATAATGGTAATTAAATGTCTTACTCAGAAACTAAGAAAGGAAGCGATGTAATGAACTGAGTTAGTGTGATGCGAAGGAAAAGTGATGTATTTCGCTAAATGACCTATTTATGAGAACGTTGTTGCAAGTAAGCCTTAGTAAATAAAGTAAGAAAAGTAAAGAAATTACTTGCTACCATGGATTTGGATGGGAATACATTATGAAATAAGTCACTGATTCCTTCTATCAAACTGATAAGGCGCAGGAAGTATTTTCCTTAAATATAATAAGGAATATATATCACAGTGAATGAAGAATAATGGTTTACAACAGTAAACGGTTTAAAAGGGGGATAATAATAACCTATTATAAATTAATAACATTAATGAAAATGTTATGTAATAGGTAGACTTGTCCTAGGGACAAGTGAAGGTTATAACTTAGGTTATAATAAACTAGTAAGAAGATGGGATAACTGGTGAAATGAGAGAAGGGACACTTAATTGTAAATTAAGTAACCAATTGAGAAAAGGGGAAATTTTATGAAATACCAGAAGTTGTACTTAATTATAAATTAAGTAACTTATAAACTTGGAACTTTGAGACCCGTTGATAAGAATAACATGTTTAGACTTGTCCTGGGGACAAGAGGAAATTATAACATAGGTTACAATAAATGGGTAGAGAAACTTATTAATGGGCCTTAGTTTAGAGAACTAAGTTAATAAGTAAACAATGATACGTTGTAGCAATGGTGTAAAATGGAATTATGATTAAATGATAAAGGATGAGGAAAACTTATGAAGTAAGTTATATTTAATCATAAATAATGACCGATATGTTAAACAGAAAACACTTGAATTAAGATATACTTAATTACATATTAAGTAAAACATGTTATTGTAATGATGAAATCAAACAAGAATATAGAAGAGATTGTGGATTACAGACATCTAAAGAATAACATGTTGTGGGCTTATTAATAAACTTAAATGGGTTAAGTTATATTATTGAAATTAGTAAGCAAGAGAAACTTGGTAATTTGAATAAGAATTCAATGTGAATCAGAGTAACCAAGTTAAAAGGAAGCCTGGTGAGGTAAGGCAAGTGAGTAAAAGAATGTTTAGCCATAGGGTCTAACAACATATTAAAGTGAGACGCTTGGACCAGTCCGCATGTTTGAGGGTGAATAACCCAACGGGGTAGATCATCGTGGTATTATAAGGAACGAGGGGAGAGCACATTCATCAGATTGTTCTGACAGCTCCAAAGGACTGGATGGGCAAGAACGCGGCTTCCTGAGGTACATAAGGTGCTCCTTGTAGTCCTCTATGCAGTGGTAGATGCTTTAGCTTGTGCTCGCAGAGGTTGGGTCTGCATGGAACCACTAGGTGGGTGGGCCTTGACTACAGAAGTAGCTATGCAGTCAAAATGTTGTGACGCGGTGACACCAGGGTGATTCGGTGGTTGCCTCAATGGGGAGGCGAAGGGTCATGACCAACAAGTATAGTATATCGTCGGATACCCGTCATTGACAGCCAGTGGGTTGCAAAAAGACTAGAGCTAAACCCAAGATACCATTCACCTTTCACTGTCAGGGTAAGGGGTTGAGGGAGACACCAAATGGATGTTTAGATTGTTTGTTATTAGGGGCATGTCGCTTAGCTCTTGTCTTTACTAGTTGAGGGAAGGGCCTAGGTTGGGCCATAGCGTCTATGAAAACAGAACCTAGGAATATCTATAGAGGCTCTTAAAGATGGGCCTGTACAAATATGGAAAAGCTCCCGACCGAGTTCCGTGTTTCTTGTATCGCCCTTCCATGGAACTCGGTGTACATTAAAGGACGTGTGATTGAGGCTTCAAGCTACAATCGAACATACGTATAGTGGACAGTCTAGATACATGCATGTAGGCTCTGAAGGTATCGTTGACTTGAGGGCATTACTCCAGCATGAATTCTGATTCAAATAAGGGTGGCAGTCCATACGTTTACGTAGCATAGTAATGACAGATATATGCGGAACGCAATATTGTTATCCGTATGTCACTAGGCATAGGATTAGGGACTGCATTCATTTTTTGGTATTACGTCGGAGACTGGGCGAGTGGGGTACCATGGGGTGTACCTCAGTATTGATGGGTAGCTACATATATACTATATTAGGTTAATCCACTGGGAAGTAAATGGGTATGACGCGTGTGTAAGCCTTGAATACTGTTAACCCAAGTAACCTAATAAATAAGAAAATATGATTGAACGGTATATGTAGAATTATCCAAAGTGTATAATTTAAATCCAGTCACCAGAACTTGTGTTATGACCCCCTTCTCATAACATACTCGCAGGTTAGATTTGCGGCAGAGACATGTGACACTATAGCTTTGGATACTGGTTAGGCAGTATTATTAATACGGTAAGGCTATACTTTAATTATATTATATTTTGTCCATTCTGCTGTGAGATATTTTCTGAGCTCTGACATATTTTATGTCTCTGTCTTTTCTGCAGGATACCATAGCACAACAACTTGTGTTTCGATAGATTGGAATTTTGAAAAAAGTTCGGTCTGTCGGAATTCGGGTTGTTACAATACTTAAAATGTATTAATTATATCAATGGGTTTTGGAAACGACACAAACTTCCTCTTACGAGAAAGCCCGGATTTAGTTGAGAACAATACTCATCATAACACAAACAACAGAACATTTCATTGCTATTACAACAATTTACATCAGAGTACAAGAATATAACAGAGTATGAATAAATAATATTGTTAGCCCCGTTTTGAAACGCAGTCCATAAGAAATGCGTTGACGATACGGACCAGACGGTTTCACAAAATATTATCCTGACACCATGGTCTCAAAGTCGTTAGCATGATATGAAGTTCATTTACATGACACGGTCTTAAGGCGTTCGACGCGCCATATGGCTTTAAGCCGCTCACCACGACATGAATACAATCCGCATGTCGTTTAGTCCGTCCATGTCGCTAACAGCCATGTCGCATGTCATCAAAAACAAGTCACAGAAAGCAATTCGCAAGTCCTAAAGTCGCATATGCATGGGATGGTTGAGAAATCCATGTCACATAAGCTTCATCACGTTGAAGGGGTCCAAGTCATGGCGCAAGTCTGCCATGTCAAGACCACCACCCAACTCATGTCGTTATTACATGGAATCATGTCGCGTTAAGTTATGTCGCGTGTTGCAAGTTGATAAACTCTTCAATATTGTGAGCATCAGACCATATAGAAGTTGCAAGGCGCATCTGTATTCAATTCGCATACTCGACATGCACTCGTGACCTAAACACTGGGGGATATTCATGTCTTTCCAGTAGCCTAAACCGCTGTATAACACAAGCATAGTTGTGATTGGCTCTTACTCATGTCGTTAGGACTTTGTAAATAGTGGCACATGATATACAAAACAGCTGTCATTTCGTAAATGAGGCAAGTCGTCATATGATTTCCAGTAATGCCGTAGGCCACCATGTCGCTTATGTTGATCTGGATCCATGTCGTTGCCAAGCTTCGAGTAACTAATATTATATAAAGAATATGAGATGCGATATGAGTACATATATATCAAGTTGCACTGCTTCAATCAAACGACATCATTCTTAAGTTATGTTGCATAACCATTCATAACGTGGACCATGCTAAAATGTTTAAGGTATTAATGAATAGTCAAGCAGCTCTGAGTAATCAACCTGCATTGATCCATGTCGCAAATAACCAAAAGAATGTCGTTGATGTGGCTATAACCAAGTCATAGCACCCTAAACCAAGGCGTTGAAGTCATGTCAGTTGAAGAAAATGAGTCATGCTGCCCAGTAAAAGGCCATAACATTTTAGTTCATGTCGTTGGTATAAGAATGGAGTCATGGCATATGAAGTTAGTCATGTCGCCAGGTGCGTCTTGGAAAGAAGGCGCGCCATGTGATACAAAGCGTCAAGTTGTGCTCAATAATTGGAGACAGCTGGCAATCGCATGTCGTTGGAATAATCATGTCGTATGAATACAAAAGGGGAGGCAACATTAGTGAAGCATATATCAGGTCGTTGGTAATTTTAGACCAGCTCGCATGAGGTTTATTCATACCGTTAATACCATTCATATCGCAAGCATAGTCATGGCATTGGAGTCATGTCGCGGTCCAGCTGTACCCGTGTATTCACCACTTTGCCACTACCCATTGAACACCACTATAAATACCCCACATAATACACTTGAAAGGGGGACCGAAAATTCAATTCTACAAGGAGACTCCGTCAAATTAAAAGCTCATCTACAACTTCTCTAATGGCTTCCATGGATTCAACAACACTTTTTTAACTTCATGAAGATCAAATCCAAGTGAATGATCATAAAAGCTTTCTCCAATCAAATCTAAGGACCTTCAATCTCATTCAAGCTACATAATAAATCTCTCAAGCATCAGTCAAACGATCTCCTCTCCTCTCCGAAGCTTAAAATTGAATGTTAATTCACTACGAAATCTATGAAGATCATGGAAAAGGATCAAAGCACACAAGTGGTTGAAGATTCATCACAAAGCTAAAAGATCACTTCATTTTCTTCACCAAATTCAAGTGAAAGCAAATCGTCAAGAGAGTTAAAAGAGGAAATGATTGTAATGAGGGAAAATTCATATTTTGTAAGCTTGAACATCATAATGAGAATTGATTGAAAGTGGAGGTAGATTCATAGAGAATCGAACCACTATAAAAATTCCTTTGTGTTCTTACTTGCTTTTATCCTTTATTTTGCGATTACGCGGTTCCATATTCTTACCGAATAGGTGAAGTGTAACTTTTACACCTTTAGTGTTTGATCCCAAATTTGGAGCAAACATTTGGCACTCGCCATGGGGCTGCGTTCACATCTCCTACCTTCTCTCACACTCTCACGAGGTTAAGAGACTCGCATTAAAGTTCTAAGCCGCATCCTTCTCCGAAATCATGGCAAAGTCTAAGAAGACCGTTAGCAAAACCGTGATAGAAGACGATGATGTTGCTAATGAAGAGACACCACTTACTAACCGTTTCGGTGTTGGTGAAAACTCGATAAGTGGAGTTGGCGTGACTAGAAATGAACTAAATGCCGCTATTGACAATGTGAACCGCCGAATTGAAACTTCAAATAAAACTTTGATGGATGCTAATGATGCTCTAATGGAAAAAATGAACGCGCCTCTAAATGCTCAACCAATTCAAGCCCCTCTTAAAGTGCTTGTGGGTCTCGAGGAGAATGATAAATCGCCCACTTCCGATCATAACCGCAACTACAATATGGAAGATGATTATGATTGGAAAAGTGGAAAAGATGAAGCTAATATCGAAGAATTGAGATCAAAAGCTAAGAGCCATTTCCAAGAGAATGCTCGAAAAGCCGTTAATCCTATCACTGGGGCACCTGTTCATCGAAAAGACAAAGGGCCTAAGCTCTCTAATCTAGATCATATGCCTAGACGAACATTTGTTTAAGAGCTCGGCTTCACAGAGCGCCGTAGCATCGAAGAATACATTTCGGACATTATAGAATGATCCATGAAAAAGAATCAAGCTAGCAAGGACGATGAAAGAGAATGGGACTTCTCTCCCGACAGGACTCCATTCACCGAAAGAATCCTTGAAGCAGAATGTCGAAAAAAATTCAATCCTCTGACTTTGCCTCCGTACAACGGTCTCGTTGATCCGAACAACTTCCTATTCAAACACGAGTGGCATATGAGTGCAGCTAAGGCGACCGATGAGATGAGATGCACGTACTTTCCTCTTAACCTAGAAGGTGCCGCATCACTATGGTTCACAAAGCTGCCACCCAAATCCATCGATCGATTACCTGACCTCACCAAAAAGTTCAAGGAGTAGTTTCGCCTGTACGCTACTAAAGCCAAGGATGCCATAACACTTTCAACAATGAAATAGAATCCAGGGGAAACTGTCAAATCCTCCCTCATTGGATTCAATGTTGCCTTGTCTGAAGTGAGGAATCCAGAGCCATGCATAATTATCATAGCTCTACTTGACGCTATAGACAAAACAAGCGACTTCGGAAGATGGATAAAAATGAAAGAACCAATTACGCTTGCCAAGTTCTATAAGAAGGCGGAGGAGTACATGAGAGTGGACAATAATCCTATACCTCTTCAGGTCATCGGTGATAACCAATTCTTGAAGCTCCCAAAAGCGCTGCTACTCAGTGTGATCAAAAGAATACTCAGGGGCAGAAGCGAGCCAACAACGGAAATGACCACAAATCCAATAAAAAGTTTCTCCTTCGTGACTCATCTGAGTTAACTCCTCTGAATAACACTCCCTAGAACATCTACCTTTCCACAAAGGACGCAGAAGATTACCCCGAGCCTCGGCCAATTAAAATGAATGACCATCTGACTAAATCCGGGAAGTTCTATCGGTGTCATAATCAGCCGGGCAATAGCACCAACGAATGCAGGCATCTGAAATCATTAATTGAAGAGTTGATTAGGAAGAACCGTCCGCAACAATTTGTGATGAACCCCCAAGATGCAAATCCCTCAACAACTCCCCAAGGGCAAGGGCCATCAAATGATCAGTCTGGTCCAAGCAACGTAGCTTCTACTCAGATCACTCCAAGGCTGATAATCAATAGACAACCGTTGATGATGATCTAATATCTACGGCTCAGAATAAGCGATCACTATCGCCTCTCTGCATTACTTTACTCTTTACTATATTTCACATTCCTGTAAAAAGTCTATAATGGTTTACGTGCATTGTACATAATAAAAGTACTTCGAATGAAATATTGCCTGCTTGTGTAAATCTCTAATTTGCAAAATATACATGAAAATTTACTAAAAGATGATTTTCTCATTGCAGGCTATTCCGTAGGCGTTTTCTTCCTCAAGATCTGACGAAATGAGGCAACTCCGATAATACCAACTCAACGGTTGATCAAGGAAGTCCCAATGAATCAAACGGCAAATAGAGCAACAAGCTGTCACGGATCCAAAACCTCATCCCCCAATGATTCGCAGGAATCCGTATTCGCGAAATGAAGCGCGGGAGCTTGCTAAAGCAAGACGAAGCATGGGAGTTCGTAAGCGCGGAGCGATGCAGCCTAAACCCAATGGTTCGCTGGAATCCGTTGGCGTGAAACGAAGCGCGGGAGCTTGCTAAAGTAAGGTGAAGAATGGGAGTTCATATGCGCGGAGCGATGCAGCCTAAACCCAATGCTTCGCAGGAATCCGTAGGCGTGAAACGAAGCGCGAGAGCTTGCTAAAGCAAGACGAAGCATAGGAGTTCGTAAGCGCTGAGCAATGCAGCCTTAAACCAATGGTTCGCGGGAATCTATAGGCGAGAAACGAAGCGCGGGAGATTGCTAAAGCAAGATGAAGCGTGGGAGTTTGTAAGCGAGGAGCGATGCAACCTAAACCCAATGGTTCGCAGAAATCTGTAGGTGTGAAACGAAGGGCGCGAGCTTGCTAAAGCAAGACGAAGAGTGGGAGTTCGTAAGCGCGGAGCGATGCAGCTTAAACCAAATGGTTCATGGGAATCCGTAGGCGCGAAACGAAGCGTGGGAGCTTGCTAAAGCAAGACGAAGCGTGGGAGTTCGTAAGCGCGGAGCGATGCGGCCTTAACCCAAACCTCGTAGGAGTTCGCATGGAGAAACGATGCGACAACCAGAAATCCTCTCCACAGGAGAAATCAACTACGTTCAATGAGCTCCATCATTTTGACTCAATCGACAAGAAAAGACAAAACGTTGGATTAAAATGACCTCTCCAAAACACGGGGCATCCAATGGAATCTCCAACGTCAAAACTGATTGACAAAGCAAACAAAAATTGAGCTATAGGAAAAATTCTTCTCATAATAAAGACTAGTGATGACCTCCAGAGCCGGGTAGCAAATAATCAAAGATTCTCCAAAGAGAAACAAAAAATAATCATAGAACAACAGTGCATAAATATACTGGTATTTATGATACCCGATCAAATAACATGAAGATACAAGCAAATCCAGATTATAGTCCAAGACCAATCAAGGAAAGGCTCACCAGTTACAGTAGTCATTTCGAAGCCTGCATTTCTCGCAAGCAAACAATACAAGCTTCGATGGGCAAATGTTAACCTCGTTTTTGAAATGCAGTCCAGAAGAAATGCGTTGACGATACGGACTAGACGGTTTCACAAAATATTATTCTGACACCATAGTTTCAAAGTCGTTAGCACGACATGAAGTTCATTTACATGACATGGTCTTAAGGCATTCGACGCGCCATATGGCTTTAAGACGTTCGCCACGACATGAATACAATCCGCATGTCGTTCAATCCGTTCATGTCGCTAACAGCCATGTCGCATGTCATCAAAAACAAGTCACAGAAAGTAATTCGCAAGTCCTAAAGTTGCATATGCATGGGATGGTTGAGAATTCCATGTCGCGTAAGCTTCGTCACGTTGAAGGGGTCCAAGTCATGGCGCAAGTCTACCATGTCAAGCCCACCACCCAACTCATGTCGTTAGTACATGGAATCATGTCGCGTTAAGTTATGTCGCGTGTTGCAAATTGATAAACTCTTCAATATTGTGAGCATCAGACCGTATAGAAGTTGCAAGGCGCATCTATATTCAACTCGCAGACTCGGCATGCACTCGTGACACAAGCACTGGGGATATTCATGTCATTCCAGTAGCCTAAACAGCTGTATAACACAAGCATATTTGTGATTGGCTCTTTACTCATGTCGTTAGGACTTTGTAAACAGTGGCACATGATATACAAAACAACTGCCATTACGTAAATGAGGCAAGTCGTCATATGATTTCCAGTTAAGCCGTAGGCCACCATGTCGCTAATATTGACCTGGATCCATGTCATTGCCAAGCTTCGAGCAACTAATATTATATAAAGAATATGAGATGTGATATGAGTACATATATATCAAGTTGCACTGCTTCAATCAAACGACATCATGCTTAAGTTATGTTGCATAACCATTCATAACGTGGACCATGCAAAAATGTTTAAGGTATTAATGAATAGTCATGCCGCTGTGAGTAATCAACCTGCATTGTTCCACGTTGCAAATAACCAAAAGCATGTCATTGATGTGGCTTTAACCAAGTCATAGCACCCTAAACCAAGGCATTGAAGTCATGTCAGTTGAAGAAGATGAGTCATGCTGCCCAGTAGAAGGCCATAACATTTTAGTTCATGTCATTGGTATATGAATGGAGTCATGGCGTATGAAGTTAGTCATGTCTCCAAGCGCGTGTTGGAAAGACGGTGCGCCATGTGATACAAAGCGTCAATTTGTGCTCAATAATTGGAGACAACTGGCAATCGCATGTCGTTGGAATAATCATGTCGTATGAATACAGAAGGGGAGGCAAGATTAGTGAAGCATATATCAGGTCGTTGGTAATTTTAGACCAGCTCGCATGATGTATATTCATACCGTAAATAACATTCATGTCGCAAGCATAGTCATGGCGTTGGAGTCATGTCGCGGTCCAGCTGTACCCGTGTATTTACCACTTTGCTACTACCCATTGAACACCACTATAAATACCCCACATAATTCACTTTAAAGGGGGACCGAAAATTTATTTCTACAAGGAGACTCCGTCAAATTAAAAGCTCATCTTCAACTTCTCGAATGGCTTCCATGGATTCAACAACACTTTTTTAACTTCATGAAGATCAAATCCAAGTGAATGATCATGAAAGCTTTCTCCAATCAAATCTAAGGACCTTCGGTCTAATTCATGCTACATAATAAGTCTCTCAAGCATCATTCAAACGATCTCCTCTCCTCTCCGAAGCTTAAAATCGAATGTTAATTCACTATGAAATCTATGAAGAGCATGGAAAAGGATCAAAGCACACAAGTGGTTGAAGATCTCTTCATTTTCTTCACCAAATTCAAGTGAAAGTAAATCGTCAAGAGAGTTAAAAGAGGAAATGATTGTAATGAGGAAAATTCATATTTTGTAAGCTTGAATATCATAGTGAGAATTGATTGAAAGTGGACGTAGATTCATAGAGAATCGAACCACTATAAAAATTCCTTTGTGTTCTTACTTGCTTTTATCCGTTTATTTTGCGATTACGCGGTTCCATATTCTTTTTGAATAGGTGAAGTGTAATTTTTACACCTTTGGTATTTGATCCCAAATTTGGAGCAAACATCTGGCGCCCACCATGGGGCCGCGTTCGCATCTCCTACCTTCTCTCACACTCTCATGAGGTTAACAGACTCGCATTGAAGTTCTAAGCCGCATCCTTCTCCGAAATCATGGCAAAGTCTAAGAAGACCATTAGCAAAACCATGATAGAAGCCATTGATGTTGCTAATGAAGAGACACCACTTACTAACCATTTCAATGTTGGTGAAAACACGATAAATGGAGCTGGCGTGACTAGAAATAAACTAAATGCCGCTATTGCCAACGTGAACCGCCGAATTGAAACTTCAAATAAAACTTTGATGGATGCTAATGATGCTCTAATGGAAAAAATGAACGCTCTTCTAAATGCTCAACCAATTCAAGCCCCTCCTAAAGTGCTTGTGAGTCTCGAGGAGAATGATAAATCGCCCACTTCCGATCATAACCGCAACGACAATATGGAAGACTATTATGATTGGACAAATGGCAAAGATGAAGCTAATATCGAAGAATTGAGATCAAAAGCTAAGAGCCATTCCGAAGCGAATGCTCGAAAAGCCGCTAATCCTATCATGGGGGCACCTCTTCGTCGAAAAGACAAAGGGCTTAAGCTCTCTAATTGAGATCATATGGCTAGACGAACATTTGGTAAAGAGCTCGGCTTCACAGAGCGCCATAGCACCGAAGAATACATTTCAGATATGATAGAATGAGCCATGAAAAAGGATCAAGCTAGCAAGGACGATGAAAGAAAATGAGACTTCTCTCCCGATAGGACTCCATTCACCGAAAGAATCCTTGAAGCAGAATGTCCAAAGAAATTCAATCATCCGACTTTGCCTCCGTACAATGGTCTCGTTGATCCGAACTACTTCCTATTCAAACACGAGTGGCATATGAGTGCAGCTAAGGCGACCGATGAGATGAGATGCACGTACTTTCCTCTTTACCTAGAAGGTGCCGCATCACTATGGTTCAAAAAGCTGCCACCCAAATCCATCGATCGATTTTCTGACCTCACCAAAAATTCAAGGAGAAGTTCCGCCTGTACGCTACTAAAGCCAAGGATGCCATAACACTTTCAGCAATGAAACAGAATCCAGGGGAAACTGTCAAAGCCTTCCTCAGTTGATTTTGTGTTGCCTTGTCTCAAGTGAGGAATCCAGAGCCACGCATAATTCTCATGGCTCTACTCAACGCTATAGACAAAACAAGTGACTTCGGAAGATGGATAAAAATGAAAGAACCAACTACGCTTTTCAAGTTCTATATAAGAAGGAGGAGGAGTACATGAGAGTGGACGATAATCCTATATTCTTCAGGTCATCGGTGGTAACCAACTTCTTGAAGCTCCCAAAAGCGCTGCTACTCAGTGTGATCAAAAGAATACTAAGGGCATAAGCGAGCCAACAATGGAAATGACCACAAATCCAATAAAAAGTTTCGCCTTCTTGACTCATCTGAGTTAACTCCTCTGAATAACACTCCCGAGAACATCTACCTTGCCTTAAAGGATGCAGAAGATTACCCCGAGCCTCGGCCAATTAAAATGAATGACCATCTGACTAAATCCGGGAAGTTCTACCGGTGTCATAATGAGTCGGGACACAGGACCAACGAATGCAGGCATATGAAATCATTAATTGAAGAGTTAATTAGGAAGAACCGTCTGCAACAATTTGTTAAGAACCCCTAAGATGCAAATCCCTCTGTAACTCCCCAAGGGCAAAGGGCATCAAATGATCAGTCTGGTCCAAGCAACGTAGCTTCTACTCAGATCACTCCAAGGCTGATAATCAACTGACAACCGTTGATGGTGATCTAATATCTACGGCTCAGAATAAGTGATCACAATCTCCTCTCTGCATTACTTTACTCTTTACTATATTTCACTTTCTTGTAAGAAGTCTATAATGGTTTACGTGCATTGTAAAGAATAAAAGTACTTCGAAAGAAATATTGCCTGCTTGTGTAAATCTCTGATTTGCAAAATATACATGAAAATTTACTAAAAGATGATTTTCCATTGCAGGCTATTCCGTAGGCGTTTGCTTCCTCAAGATCCAACGAAATGAGGCAACTCCGATAATACCAACTCAACGGTTGATCAAGGAAGTCCCAATGACTCAAACGACGAACAAAGCAACAAGCTGACATGGATCCAAAACCTCATCCCCTAATGGTTTGTGGGAATCCATAGGCGCGAAATGAAGCGCGGGAGCTTGCTAAAGCAAGACGGAGCATGGGAGTTCGTAAGCGCGGAGCGATGCAGCCTAAACCCAATGGGGGAATTAGTAGGCGCGAAACGTAGCGCAGGAGCTTGCTAAAGCAAGATGAAGCATGGGAGTTCGTAAGCGTGGAGCGATGCAGCCTAAACCCATTGGTTCACGGGAATCCGTAGGCGCAAAACGAAGTGCGGGAGCTTGCTAAAGCAAGACGAAGCATGAGAGTTCGTAAGCGTGGAGCGATGTAGCCTAAACCCAATGGTTCGCGGGAATCCGTAGGCGTGAAACGAAGCGCGAAAGCTTGCTAAAGCAAGATGAAGTGTGGGAGTTCATAAGCGCGGAGCGATGCAGCCTAAACCCAATGGTTCGCGGGGATCCAGCACGAAACGAAGCGCGGGAGCTTGCTAAAGCAAGACGAAGCATGGGAGTTTGTAAGCGCGGAGCGATGCAGCCTAAACCCAATGGTTCGTGGGAATCCGTAGGCGCGAAACGAAGCGCGAGAGCTTGATAAAGCAAGACGAAGCATATGAGTTCGTAAGCGCGGAGCGATGCAGCCTAAACCCAATGGTTCACGGGAATCCGTAGGTGCGTAACGAAGCGCGGGAGCTTGCTAAAGCAAGACGAAGCGTGGGAGTTTGTAAGCGCAGAGCGATGCAGCCTAAACCCAATGGTTCGTAGGAATCCGTAGGTGCGAAACGAAGTGCGGGAGCTTGCTAAAGCAAGACGAAGAGTGGGAGTTCGTAAGCGCAGACCGATGCAGCTAAACTCAATGGTTCGTGTAACACCCCGTGAATTCTATAACATTAAGCTTCACAAATTAAAGTGTAATTAATTCTAAATGAAAGAATTAAGGGAAATGGGTTACGCCATTGTGTTCGTCCCGAAATTCTGCTTGAGATAGAGTCTGAGTTTGCGTAAATCGGACTCCGTATGAAGGAGTTATGACCTTCGGAAGTTTCACAATAAAATTTAAAATTCTAACAGCTCGGTTTCAAGTTCAAAATTCAAAAAATATGCTCAAATTGGACTGGGCAAGAAAATTCCTGCCCAGGGACCAGGTCGACCATAGGGTCGACCATGGTGTCGACCTGGTCATCCCCAGGTCGACCATAGTGTCGACCTGGGTGTCGACCTGCCAGTCGACCTACCTGGTCGACTTGGCTGGCTGGGTCTGGCTCTGGCTCGAATTTCTGTGGCTCGGTGTGCCACTGGGGCTGACATGTCACCTCTTGATGGGCTCTTTGGACTTTGTATGGTCTAGATTCCTCCTGTCTTCATCTGGCGGCTCAAAACAATCTAAAAATCTATAAATACACCCTAAGTCTCAACTAAAATTCACACAAAAAAATAAGATTGGAGTCGCCATGCTGCCAGGAAGGAATTGAGCGTAGCCGTCAAGAGAGAGGAGCTTAGAGACGAATCAAATTAAGAAGAGAACTAAAGCTTAATCAAATTATTCAATGTAATGTTAATCTACCCAAAGGAACGCATCTCAATTTTAGAACTCAGAATCCAGAATTCAAGATTCTGCATTCGTTGTAAGTATAGTGATCTTTCAGAATATGAATAAGACTGTGACGTGATTCGATGTAAATGAAAATAGAATTGTGTTATTGTATAATAATGATATAAATTATGTGTATTGTAATGATTCTGTCATGACTTGTGTATTGATATTTGTGGCCTAAATTGATTGATGCAAGCCTATTGGACAATTGTATATGAAAATAATGGCACTTGCAAGTTTGTGGCAAAAACTAGAATTTGATCCCTTTATGTTTATGTCGATGGCATGACTATATACATTCCCTAAGTCTAAGTTAAAGCTTATGTAAACATGTTCTAGATTTGAGACCTTTTATGCCTACATGACTCAAAACCGATGAACACATTCTTATGTTTATTTGCAAGTATAATTGGATCTATGTTAAGTACCGTTTGGGTTACATAAACTATGCAAGTTCATGTTGAAATAGGCTATATGATTAGATGTTAAAATTGGATATTTTGGTGAATATACAACATGTTAGTTTTGTGGTTGACATTATGTCAAGTTAAACATGTTTAAACCCAAGTTTGTATAAGCCTAAACTATGCCATTTCATATGACACCTACTTAGTTATACTCTGTTTCGAATTCAAGTTCACGTGACCCATAATTTATGTTAGTTGAATCACTAAATTGCAAGTTCATGCGCCACACACCTTTATGTTTGTAAAATATTACATGTTCTTGATTTCCCCTATTCTCACGTTTATAAAGTTGGGATGAATTGTGTTGAGCCCAACATTTGTTATAATTTTGCGAACGTACAAACGGGGGTAATAACGTTGGGTGTAAAACATGAAAAATATATGTTGGCATGTTTGGCACATGCCAACGAAAATGACATTTAAGCAATATGAATTGTTATACCCAAGAATAAAGGACATGACATTTACATATAAAATTGAGAATTGATAAAATATGTAAATTTAGAAAACATGGTATGCTTAACCCGAGGTTGGATTGAGTTGTGACGTAAACTTGCCCGGACCAGCCCGACTGTCCAGTAATCACAACAATACCTATCCAATCTGGTTGGTTAAGCATTGAGCCCAATAAGGACCCGAGGTTAGACTGAGTTACGGTGTAAATCTGCCCGGAACCGACCGACACATCCAGTAACCGTAACAATATCTGTCTAATGTGAGTGGTCAGTGCTTTAAAAGGCTAAGGACAGATGGTAGGGTTAAGTTAACTAAAACACTTAACCAATTCAACATGTTAATGAAATTGATAGGTGGGGTTAGGTAAATACAGACACTTAACCATTTAGCATGTTTGACTAGAAAACCCTAGTAACGGGGACCCATTTCAGCAGTAACCCAATTAGGTATCATGGTACCCTGAAACTAGGCAGGGTGGGGCACGATTACTGGGCTGATTGTAAGCGGTCAAAGCGACGGCGCTGGGTGCAACAGTATGGGTTCTAACGGAGTACGGGCGTGCACACACTTCAGAGCAGACAAACAGTGCACTGGGGCACCAGTAGTATAACCTATGCATTCTAAGGTTTGTGCCGGGTCGCCACCATGGGTCTTGATACACCCCATGGTGGGGCCAGCATAGGTATCTACAATTTCTGGGGGCTGTATGACATATATGTTTATGCGAGTAAGAGCCGATCTTTAGAAAATTGGGATCACTTCACCCTCATCATGGGGTGCCAGTTAGAATAAGATCAAGTAGGTGCAGAGATATAGTGTAGGTGCGATAGTACATTCGATTCTAAACGACACTTCCTTAGCTTGTGATACTTTCCTGTTTTCAGTTTATATCTATCATGCCCATTTTTCTTATTCACATACTGAAGAGTAACTAGATTTACTCAGGCTTTATGTCTGACTCTATTTTCTTTTCGTCTTCTTTTCTTTCGTCCCCACCAGGTCCACAGGGAGGAAACAACCCAGCTTAGTCAGACTCTTTGCAAGCTTCAAGACCGTAGATGTATGGTTTCGATCTCTTTTGCTCGGATTATGGCTTTGGATATCACTATGGGGATTTTTGTTACTTTATTTATGTTTTATGCTTCTTTAATAATCAAGACAGTAATGAGGTTGTAATGTTGGAAGTATTTTGAGACAATTATGGAAATTTTTTGTGTGAACACGTATTGATGAAATAAAAGCCTGGTTGTTTTCAGTTGTTTAAAATATGTATATTTATATCTGTCTTGTGCTTATCTGTGGCTTTTACTTATAAACCTCCACCAAAGTTAAGGCATTCCCTTTGAGTGAACTTAACGGAGGTGGGGTGTTTAACTTGGTATCAGAGCATAGGTTTTTACCAGACTAGATAAAAAAAATTTGAAACTATTTTCAAAAAGAAGTTTGAAGAAGCATTTTCAAGAAAAGTTTTGATATTTTAAAAGGCATAATCCCCCAAAAGCCATATGCACTATCTATCTGTCCTTCGTTTTGAACCTTCCCTTTTCGTTTCTTCATGTCTGGGGACCTTACTCCCCAGCTACAGACACTTTTACTCCTCCTCCTCTACGTGAAACAACAAGCAGAAGAATCGCAGAACAAGAAAATAAATAATAGTCAAGGGGGAAAGGACCACAACAATAATAACAAGACACGTGAGAAAAGGAAATGTTATTTCTGTGGCATTGTTGGGCATAAAGTCCAGGATTGTAGGAAGAAGAAGATGAAGATGGGAGCATGCTTTCAGTGTGGTGATATTGGACATATTAGCAAAAACTGCCCTAAGAAGCAAGGGCAAGGCCCGCAAGCAGGACCTTCTGGGGGTACATCTTTAACTTCTTCGCCTAGATGCTTTGTTTTATCCTGCTTATCTTCTCAATTCTATCTTGAGAACCTTAGGTAGAAATATTTCTGTAGAAAGCTTAGTTTATCTGTATGATCATCCAGTTCACACTCTCTTTGATTCTGGTGCATCACACTCCTTTATTTCATCTGATTTAGTAGAATCTCTGCACCTAGACACTAGTATGGCAGAAGATCCCTTGGTTGTTTCAAATCCAATTGGGGGCTCGGCTTATTGGTCGATGGTTTGCTTGGATTTGAAAATCTCTATTCTAAGTGTTGAATTTATATGTAGTGCCTTTGTTTTGGGCTTCTCAGGGTATGGACTGATCTTAGGCATGGACTGGTTATCCAGTAATGGTGCAGTTCTTGGTTGTGAGAAAAGAGTGGTTAGGCTCTTGACTCAGCTCGGTAACACTCTAGAAATTTCTTATAATCCCTTGAATGCTGTTATGCTTAGTTATCTAGAGTCGCTTGACGCTTCTATTGAGAATTTGCAATCGGTTAGGGTAGTCCGGGAATATCTGGATGTCTTTGAAGAAGTGAAAGGCTTACCTCCGAAGCGGGAAATAGACTTCCGCGTATATCTTGTTGATAATGCAAAGCCTGTAGCTCTGCCTGTTAGACACATGGCTCCAAAGGAGAGAAAGGAACTCAGTAAGCAAGTTAAGGAGCTTCTCAAGAAGGGGTTTATAAGAAGGAGTATCTTGGAATGCGGTGCTCCAGTGGTGTTCACCACCAAAGCAGATGGTTCACTACGTCTTTGTGTGGACTATAGGGAGCTAAACAAGCTGACTAAAAAGAATAGACACCCGCTTCCCCGAATAAACGATTTGTTTGATCAGCTTGTGGGTGCGTCGGTCTTTTCCTAACTTGATTTAGCTACTGGGTTCCATCAGCTAAGAGTAGCTGAAGACAGCATTGATAAAATGGCGTTCAGAACCCCAGACTGTTTCTTCGAGTGGCTTGTCATGCCTTTCGGCTTGACAAACGCACCCGCTTATTTCATAGACACGACGAGCAGGGTGTTCAGAGAATTCCTCAATAAGTTCGTGGTGGTCTTCGTAGACGATATCTTGATCTTCTCAAAGAATGAGGAAGAACATGCTCAGCATCTGAAAGAGATCATGGATACTCTCCGTGCACATCAGCTAAAAGCCAAATTCTCCAAGCGCCACTTTTGGAGAAAGGAAGTAAGATTTCTGGGGCATATTGTGTCCGAAGATGGGTTGGTTGTGGACCCCGCGAAAGTGGTGGCAGTGCAAAATTGGAAAACACCAAGAAATGCAACCAAAGTTCAAAGCTTTCTTGGGCTAGCCGGTTTTTACCGAAAGTTCATTAGGGATTTCGCGAAAATCTCAGCTCCACTCACAAGGCTAACAAAGAAGAATCTGGCGTTCACTTGGGATTTGGATTGCGAGTTTGCTTTCCAACGATTAAAAAGGGCTCTCACAACAGCCCCAGTTCTGACTTTGCTAGATGGAAGCAAAATGTCCACAGTATATACGGATGCTTGCGGTACGGGGCTAGGCGTTGTTCTGATGCAAGAAGGGAGGGTAGTAGCTTATGGTGGAAGACAACTGAAAGTAGATGAAAAGAACTACC
The DNA here is from genome assembly GCA_030737875.1 of Allium sativum. Classification (NCBI taxonomy): domain Eukaryota; kingdom Viridiplantae; phylum Streptophyta; class Magnoliopsida; order Asparagales; family Amaryllidaceae; genus Allium; species Allium sativum. The sequence goes on along the minus strand of CM060920.1, from coordinate 76,463,115 downwards.
CAACCCACGATCTTGAGTTGGCCGCCATCGTCTTTGTGCTTAAGTCTTGGCGCCATTATCTCCTAGGTGAGAAGTTCGAATTATATACTGACCATAAATCGTTGAAGTATCTTTTCTCGTAGAAAAATCTTAACTTGAGGCAGCAAAAGTGGATGGAGTTCCTTGCCTCATATGATTTTGAAATTTCCTATACTCCCGGCAAAGGCAACGTAGTAGCAAACGCGTTGAGCCGAAAGAAACTGACCTTAAGCCCTCTCTTTGTAGAAAGGCAAAGCTTGGAGTATATAGCCAGTTTTGACTTTAGGCCCTCCTCAGATTTTATACCTGGTTTATTGGCATCCCTCGAAGTACGACCCACTATTTTAGACTCGATAGGGGCCGCACAACATGAACACCCTCATCTTGTTGATGTGATTGATAAACTTATTAGGGGTGTGACTTTTAGTCACCTCAGTAGATACGCCATCGATGATAAGGGTTGGCTGAGGCGAGATGGAAGATTATGCATCCCACAAGCAAGGGAGTTGACAAAGAAGGTTCTCGAGGAAGCGCATCATTCCATGATGACTAAACACCCTGGCGGTGATAAGATGTACAAGGATATAAAAAGAACTTTCTTTTGGAGCGGCATAAAGAAGGACGTGGCAGATTTCGTTTCTAAGTGCATGACCTGCCAACAGGTCTAGGCAGAACAGAAGAAGCCTGGAGGACTGCTACATCCTCTATAAGTCCCATAATGGAAGTGGGATAGCATTTCAATGAACTTCATTAACGGGTTGCCTAGGTCAAGAAGAGGCAATACTAGCATTTGGGTAATAGTGGACAGGCTTACTAAAAGTGCCCACTTTATACCTATCAAGAGTAAAAGGACTGCTTCATCTCTAGCTTCTCTTTATCTTAAGGAAATAGTTCGACTCCATGGAATACCCTCCAGCATAGTGAGTGACAGAGACCCCATCTTCACGAGCGAATTTTGGCGGAGTCTGCAAGAAGCTGTCGGCATACAGTTATGTTTGAGCACGGCCTATTACCCCCAAACTAATGGTTAGACAGAAAGGGTGAATAGATTACTAGAAGATCTTCTAAGACTATGCGTTCTTGACTTCGGAGGAACTTGGGAGGATCACCTTCCTTTAGTGGAATTCACCTATAACAACAGTTACCAAGCCACCAGCGGTATGGCGCCCTTCGAAGCTTTGTATGGAAGACCTTGTCGGTCACCAACTTGTTGGTGGGAGTCCACTGACAAGATTATACTTGGGCCAGACTTGATTAGAGGGACTTTAGAAAAAGTGGACTTGATACGAAGGAGAGTGAAGACTGCCCAAAACAGACAGAAATCCTACGCCGACAAAAGAAGGACCGACCTTGAGTTTGAGGTTGGGGACAACGTTTTCCTTAAGGTATCCCCTTTAAGGAACGTCATTCGCTTTGGATCCGCAGGAAAGCTTGCAACAATATTTGTAGGACCATTCCCTATCATCGAGAAGATTGGGAAAATGGCTTATAGAGTAGATCTGCCTGAAAGATTGGCTGGAATTCACAACGTCTTTCACGTTTCTCATCTCCGGAAATGTCTACATGAATCAGCGGAAGTAGCCGAGGTGGAACGCGAAGCAACTGTGAGGAGAGTTCTAACTCGAATCGTAGGAACAGAAACCAAAAAGCTATGCAACTGCGAAGTGAAGCTCGTCAAGGTTCAGTGGAGCGGCGCCGAGGAAGACGCGACTTGGGAAACTGAGGATAGAATACGCGCGGCCTACCCTTTTCTTTTTGAGGGTACATCTTTGACCTCTCTTTTTTCCTTAAGTTGTGCTTGTATCTATCTGTTTAGGTATATCTCCTCGATATTATCCTCTATCCTTAGGTAGAAACCCCTTTGGATGTAAACATGTATTTGAAACATGTTATGGTTGATGGCTGCAAGTGGTTGCTCGTGGATGCATATACACACACAACCTAAGTTTTAGATCGGCTCAATCACTTCATACTGCATATGCATATATGTATTCATATTTGTATATGGTTGAAACTTGATATGTTGTCATATGGATGTCACATTTGTATTGATGGTTGCGCACTCATGTAGAATTATGAGTGAGGAGCCTTTTAAGGGCAATGTATGCCTGTGTTTGTTGGTTGAGTCAATGGATGACTGGATGGTAGGATATACATTCTTCCTAACTTGAAGATTTCGGGGACGAAATCCTTTTAAGAGGGGGAGAATGTAACACCACGTGAATTCTATAACATTAAGCTTCACAAATTAAAGTGTAATTAATTCTAAATGAAAGAATTCAGGGAAACGGGTTACGCCATTGCGTCTCGAAATTCTGCTTGAGATAGAGTCCGAGTTTGCGTAAATCGGACTCCGTATGAAGGAGTTATGACCTTCGGAAGTTTCATAATAAAATTTAAAATTCTAACAGCTCGGTTTCAAGTTCAAAATTCGAAAAATAAGCTCAAACTTGGCTAGGCGGAAAAATTCCCGCCCAGGGACCAGGTCGACCATAGGGTCGACCATGGTGTCGACCTGGTCACCCCCAGGTCGACCATAGTGTCGACCTCCCAGTCGACCTACCTGGTCGACCTGGCTAGCTGGGTCTGGCACTGGCTCGAATTTCTATGGCTCGGTGTGTCATTAGGGCGGACATGTCACCTCTTGATGGGCTCTTTGGACTTTGTATGGTCTAGATTCCTCCTGTCTTCATCTGACGGCTCAAAACAATCTAAAAATCTATATATACACCCTAAGTCTCAACTAAAATTCACAGAAAAAAATAAGATTGGAGTCGTCATGCTGCCAGGAAGGAATTGAGCGTAGCCGTCAGGAGAGAGGAGCTTAGAGACGGATCAAATTAAGAAGAGAACTAAAGCTTAATCAAATTATTCAACGGAACGTAAATCTACCCAAAGGAACACTTCTCAATTTCAGAACTCAGAATCCAGAATTCAAGATTCTGCATTCGTTGTAAGTATAGTGATCTTTCAGAATATGAATAAGACTGTGACGTGATTCAATGTAAATGAAAATAGAATTGTGTTATTGTATAATAATGATATAAATTCTGTGTATTGTAATGATTCTGTCATGACTTGTGTATTGATGTTTGTGGCCTAAATTGATGCAAGCCTATTAGACAATTGTATATGAAAATAATGGCACTTGCAAGTTTGTGGAAAAAACTAGAATTTGATCCCTTTATGTTTATGCCGATGGCATGGACTATATACATTCCCTAAGTCTAAGTTAGAGCCTATGTAAACATGTTCTAGATTTGACACCTTTTATGCCTACATGACTCAAAACCTATGAACACATTCTTATGTTTATTTGCAAGTATAATTTGATCTATGTTAAGTACCGTTTGGGTTACATAAACTATGCAAGTTCATGTTGAAATAGGCTATATGCTTAGATGTTAAAATTGGATATTTTGGTGAATATACAACATGTTAGTTTTGTGGTTGACATTATGCCAAGTTAAACATGTTTAAACCCAAGTTTGTATGAGCCTAAACTATGCTATTTCATATGACACCTACTTAGTTATACTCTGATTTTAATGCAAGTTCACGTGACCCATAATTTATGTTAGTTAAATCGCTAAATTGCAAGTTCATGCGCCACACATCTTTATGTATTGTAAAATATTACATGTTCTTGATTTCCCCTTTTCTCACGTTTATAAAGTTGGGCTGAATTGTGTCGAGCCCAACATTTGTTATAATGTTGCGAACGTACAAACGGGGGTTAATAACGTTGGGTGTAAAACATGAAAAATATATGTTGGCATGTTTGGCACATGCCAACGACAATGACATTTAAGTGGTATGAATTGTTATACCCAAGAATAAAGGACATGACATTTACATATAAAATTGAGAAGTGATAAAATATGTAAATTTAGAAAACATGGTATGCTTAACCCGAAGTTGGATTGAGTTGTGACGTAAACCTTCCCGGACCCGCCAGGTTGTCCAGTAGTCACAACAATACCTATCCAATGTGGGTGGTTAAGCATTGAGCCCAATAAGGACCCGAGGTTAGACTTATTTACAGTGTAAATCTTCCCAGAACCGACTGGCACATCCAGTAACCGTAACAATATCTGTCTAATGTGAGTGGTCAGTGCTTTAAAAGGCTAAGGACAAATGGTAGGGTTAAGTTAACTAAAACACTTAACCAATTCAACATGTTAATGAAATTGATGGGTGGGGTTAGGTAAATACAGACACTTAACCATTTAGCATGTTTGACTAGAAAACCCTTGTAACGGGGACCCATTTCAGCAGTAACCCAATTAGGTATCATGGTACCCTGAAACTAGGCAGGGTGGGGCACGATTACTGGGCTGATTGTAAGCGGTCAAAGCGACGGCGATGGGTGCAACAGTGTGGGTTCTAACGGAGTGCGGGCGTGCACACACTTCGAAGCAGACAAACAGGGCACTGGGGGCACCAGTAGTATAACCTATGCATTCTAAGGTTTGTGTCGGGTCGCCACCATGGGTCATGATACACCCCATAGTGGGGCCAGCATAGGTATCTACAATTTCTGGGGGTCGTATGACACATATGTTTATGCGAGTAGAAGCCAATCTTTAGAAAATGGGGATCACTTCACCCTCAGCATGGGGTGCCAGTTAGAATAAGCTCAAGTAGGTGCAGAGATATAGTATGGGTGCGATAGTACATTCCATTCTAAACGACACTTCCTTAGCTTGTGATACTTTCCTGTTTTCAGTTTATATCTATCATGCCCCTTTTTCTTATTCACATACTGAAGAGTAACTAGATTTACTCAGGTTTTATGTCTGACTCTATTTTCTTTTCGTCTTCTTTTCTTTCGTTCCCCCCAGGTCCACTGGGAGGAAACAACCCAGCTTAGTCAGACTCTTTGCAAGCTTCAAGACTATAGATGTATGGTTTGGATCTCGTTTGCTCGGATTATGGCTTTGGATATCACTATGGGGATTTTTATTACTTTATTTATGTTTTATGCTTCTTTAATAATCAAGACAGTAATGAGGTTGTAATGTTGGAAGTATTTTGAGATAATTATGGTAATGTTTTGTATGAACACGTAATGATGAAATAAAAGCCTGTTTGTTTTCCGCTGTTTAAAATATGTGTATTTAAATCTGTCTTGTGTTTATCTGTGACTTTTACTTTAAACCTTCACCAAAGTTAAGGCATTCCCTTTGTGAGTGACCTTAACGGAGGTGGGGTGTTTCAGTTCACGGGAATCCGTAGGCGCGAAACGAAGCGCGGGAGCTTGCTAAAGCAAGACGAAGCGTAGGAGTTCATAAGCGCGGAGCGATGCAGCCTTAACCCAAACATCGCAGGAGTTCGCATGGCAAAACGACGCGACAACCAGAAATCCTCTCCACAAGAGAAATCAACTACGTTCAATGAGCTCCATCATTTTGACCCAGTCGACAAGAAAAGACAAAACATTGGATTAAAATGACCTCTCCAAAACACGGGGCATCCAATGGAATCTCCAACGTCAAAACTGATCGATAAAGCAAATAAAAATTGAGCTATAGGAAAAATTATTCTCATAATAAAGACTAGTGATGACCTCCAGAGTCGGAGCACAAATAATCAAAGATTCTCCAAAGAGAAACAAAAAATAATCACAGAACAACAGTGAAAAAATACACTGGTATTTATGATACCCGATCAAATAACATGAAGATACGAGCAAATCCTGATTATAGTCCAAGACCAGTCAAGGAAAGGCTCACCAGTTACAGTAGTCATTTCAAAGCCTGCATTTCTCGCAAGCAAAAAATACGAGCTTCGAGGGGCAAATGTTAACCTCGTTTTTGAAACGCAGTCTAGAAGAAATGCGTTGACGATATGGACCAGATGGTTTCACAAAATATTATCCTGACACCATGGTCTCAAAGTCGTTAGCACGACATGAAGTTCATTTACATGACACGGTATTAAGGCGTTCGACGCGCCATTTGGATTTAAGCCGCTCGCCACGACATGAATACAATCCGCATGTCGTTCAATCCATTCATGTCGCTAACAGCCATGTCGCATGTCATCGAAAAAAAGTCACAGAAAGCAATTCGCAAGTCCTAAAGTCGCATATGCATGGGATGGTTGAGAAATCCATGTCGCGTAAGCTTCATCACGTTGAAGGGGTCCAAGTCAATGCGCAAGTCTGCCATGTCAAGCCCACAACCCAACTCATGTCATTAGTACATGGAATCATGTCACGTTAATTTATGTCGCATGTTGCAAGTTGATAAACTCTTCAATATTGTGAGCATCAGACCGTATAGAAGTTGCAAGGTGGATCTGTATTCAACTCGCAGACTCGGCATGCACTCGTGACACAAACACTGGGGGATATTCATGTCATTCCAGTAGCCTAAACAGTTGTATAACACAAGCATAGTTGTGATTGGCTCTTTACTCATGTCGTTAGGACTTTGTAAACAGTGGCACATGATATACAAAACAGTTGTCATTACGTAAATGAGGCAAGTCGTCATATGATTTCTAGTTAAGCCGTAGGCCACCATGTCGCTTATGTTGACCTGGATCCATTTCGTTTCCCAGCTTCGAGTAACTAATATTATATAAAGAATATGTGATGCAACATGAGTACATATATATCAAGTTGCACTGCTTCAATCAAACGACATCATTCTTAAGTTATGTTGCATAACCATTCATAATGTGGACCATGCGAAAATGTTTAAGTTATTAATGAATAGTCATGCTGCTCTGAGTAATCAACCTGCATTGATCCATGTCGCAAATAACCAAAAGCATGTCGTTGATGTGGCTTTAACCAAGTCATAGCACCCTAAACCAAGGCGTTGAATTCATGTCAGTTGAATAAGAAGAGTCTTGCTGCCCAGTAGAAGGCCATAACATTTTAGTTCATGTCATTGGTACATGAATGGAGTCATGGCGAATGAAGTTAGTCATGTCGCTAGGTGCGTGTTGGAAAGAAGGCGCGCCATGTGATAAAAAGCTTCAAGTTGTGCTCAATAATTCGAGACAGCTGGCAATCGCATGTCGTTGGAATAATCATAGCGTATGAATACAAAAGGGGAGGCAACATTAGTGAAGCATATATCAGGTCGTTGGTAATTTTAGATCAGCTCGCATGATTTATATTTATACCGTAAATACCATTCATGTCGCAAGCATAGTCATGGCGTTGGAGTCATGTCGCGGTCCAGCTGTACCCATGTATTTACCACTTTGCCACTACCCATTGAACACCACTATAAATACCCCACGTAATTCACTTGAAAGGGGGGCCGAAAATTCATTTCTATAAGGAGACTCCGTCAAATTAAAAGCTCATCTACAACTTCTCTAATGGCTTCCATGGATTCAACAACACTTTTTTAACTTCATGAAGATCAAATCCAAGTGAATGATCATAAAAGCTTTCTCCAATCCAATCTAAGGACCTTCATTCTCATTCAAGCTACATAATAAGTCTCTCAAGCATCATTCAAACAATCTCCTCTCCTCTCTGAAGCTTAAAGTCGAATGTTAATTCACTACGAAATCTATGAAGATCATGGAAAATGACCAAAGCACACAAGTGGTTGAAGATTCATCACAAAGCTAAAAGATCTATTCATTTTCTTCACCAAATTCAAGTGAAAGTAAATCGTCAAGAGAGTTAAAAGAGGAAATGATTGTAATGAGGGAAAATTCATATTTTGTAAGCTTGAATATCATAATGAGAATTGATTGAAAGTCGGCATAGATTCATAGAGAATAGAACCACTATAAAAATTCCTTTGTGTTCTTACTTGCTTTTATCCGTCTATTTTGCGATTACGCGGCTCCATATTCTTACCGAATAGGTGAAGTGTAACTTTTACACCTTTGGTGTTTGATCCCAAATTTGGAGCAAACAAATATACCAAAGAAAAATTCAGAGATTTAAATTACATTTAAATAGCAGCAGAAAAATAATACAAAATACAACTGAAAGAAATGCAAGGATATAGAGCTTTCTGAATATCTCTTCAGCTGTAAACCAGGATCCTGTGAATATAATATTTGCAAAACCAAAACTACTAGCTGCCCATGTGGAAAAAATAGGCACCCAAAGTTTAGGTTAAAAAATAAACTCCAGGTCAGTCATGAGACTGGTGTGAGAACTAAAACAGTTATTAAAATTTTACTCTAAAAGTTGGGAAATCATGGGACTGTGCCGTATAATATGGAACATTACTCCACATGAATCTCGGTTTAAAAATAAAACAACGCAATGCTTTTGGGAAAAAAATGAAGCTATTATAAGACTCAGGTCCCATCACATAATGCAATGCAAGCCGAAGGATAGAGTTTTACCTTATAATAGCTAAACATGCTTGATACGCTATAAAAAAATTATTTTGATATTACTATAAGTGCATAGTGTTTAAACAACTTCAAATATAAATGTATCAATCGTTGACGCCACGGGTACCATATATCATGTCACAATACTAGTTCTAAAATTACAACTGCACAATGTCGTATTAGAAGTTGGATTTCTATCATGAACCAAGGCAATGGATTGTCCTTACCAGATTCGAGACAATCTAGCCCATGTCTCAGGATCAGTCGCAACTGCACCTTGGATCCTCAGGATCGGTCCACACATACTTTAGTGGATTAGTAATTCCTGAACAATATGTTTCCCTGTCCTATGGGGCATTATATCTGAGCCACTAGGGACTCAATATCCGAGGCACCACATTTCATCATCCACATAAGTAAAATGTCCAGGCTACATACCATGACACCACTCCTAGTTAGAAAGAAACGCATGTTCTCCCTGCAATCCTCTCCCGTTTTTGGTCCATACCGGGGTGTGAGGCTCGCAAAGTATCGCTATACACAAAGCTATGTTAACAAAAGTTTTGCTTTGATCATCATCCACAAGACTCTGTTTTCAACAAAAGCCTTGATCATTTGTATCTTAGCATGCCACACTGACAATTCACGCCATGCAAATGATGTCTATCAATATATAACCTCTAAGCTCGTACGTCTCAGAGAAGGGTGTTAAGCAAGAGAATAAATTCTCCGCCACCAAACAAATATATATTTAATAGAAACCAGTTAGCACATAATGAAATACAATGTCAGACACACATCCATTTACAAGTCCGTTCTGGGTCTGAACGAAACCAGAAGCACCTTATTCCTCATCCCATATATCCAATACATGAGAGAGGTCCTCCCATATCTATCGATCTCCAAGTACGTCTGAACGACTACAACTTATTACCTTGTCTTGGGTGTACAGCCCAATCAAGACATCAGTAATCATCCAAACGATGTGAAGAACTATGGTCTTCAACCACCATCTTCATCTTCGATTTTTAATCGTCGTAGTAATTATTCAGAATGGGTTAAACCCGGTTTTTCCGAATAACTCGCGTATTTTATAATCAAAAATCAAGTGCTATAAAAACACATCATACGCCTCATTCCAATTCAGAATATTCTTTTAATAAAATATTCACATTATTAGGGAAAGGTTCCCATTAATTTCATCAATGATAAATTCTTTTAAATTTATTCTTTAATCTTCCTTTAGATATTCATTTCAAAAGATTTTATTAACTAGTCGGGATTATCGAACCTTACCGCAATAATCATTTATTATTTTCCAATCCCGACCTATTCATCCTATGGAACAAAACTGGTAGCACTCCATATCTAACACCAACTGTGTTATCGGTAAATTTAATTACCATTTCTCGTTCAATTCTAATTAAATATTTAACTATCGTCCGGAGTAAAACTGGTGGTACTCCATTCTCGATCATTTCATGAATTCACTAAATTTAATTATCTTATTCCCATTTCAATCAAATATTTTTTTTATTAAAACTCCGATTTTGTTTTAATGACAAAAATCATTACTTTATGATTATTTAAAGTTAGGAAAATAATCTTATTCTTTAACTGGGTTAAAGAACAAATGTCGTTTAAAACATAGTTCATGATAAACCCAAAATCATCTTCCATCAAAATAGAATCTACACGGAAATAATAACAGTACATAATCGATATAAATTCCTGTGTCAGACTAATAATATAAATAGAATAGCGGCAAATCATTTTAAATTCCATGTATAGTAACGGTCTTCATTTACAGAAGCTCATCACGATTATTACCGAATTGAATTCCATTCAATTCCAACTTAATATATTAAATTGGAAAAACTTTTCTCTGGAAATTTTCCATTTTAAATCTTAATAAAAGATTTACAAATTCCAAATTATAATTTCACTGTTAATCGGGCTAAAGAACGAATGTCGTTAAAAACACAATTCACAATAAACCCAATTCACATTTCATTTTATTCGAATTACTAAATATAATTGGAAACTTTAATAATCTTAATAAAAGGATTTATTATTTTCATATGGGGTTTAAGAACAATGTTATTAAAGACACCATTCACGACAAACCCAAAATCCAATTCGATATTAAATTTTAGGTTCTGAATAGAAATCATATTGGCTTATATTCAATATCAAATTCTGAAACCAATGAATATCATATTGGGAATAATGATATATATATCTTCCAAATTCCTCACAATATCTATATGACACAGGATCCAATATCGAAATATTTCGAAGTTAAAATCCATCAAAATCCATTCCAAATTATATATTGGAAAAATTCTGGTTATTTCTAAACCATTTACAAATCCAATTTATTTATTTAAAAACATTGGATTATTATACTTGTTAATAACCAGTTCATTTTGATAAAAATACATTTTTATCTTTTCAAACTAGGAATTTTTCATCCAAAATCTTTCCAGATTATTAATTATGATTTTACATAATTTTTCCATATTTTTAATAATTTTATCAAGGCCCGTATAATCGGTTTAAAATAACGGCCACTAAACTGCATCCTTAGCGACCTTTTCTGAAATTGATTGACATAATTCCAAATCTAACCATTATATTTCAAACTTCCTATATTCATTGGAAATATCTTTTCGATACGAACCCGTTGGCTCTAGTTTTAGGAGAATCCGACGGTCGGATCTCCCGTTACATCAATTCGAAGTTAATAGTCGAAATTCGCGAACGGTCGCCGCGCGGTGCATTCTATTCAGGCCATTAAATATATATAATAACTTATATTACATATTTCATCGATTTCCATTTAAGTCGTATTTAAAAAATATTTATAAATTCCTTTTAAAACGATTCCAACTTCTTTTTCAATTTTAAATCAAAATTGAATATCCTATATCTTTATCATATTAAAATGATAATATTTTCAAAATATTAGATTTTGAAATTACTTCTTTTCGATATACGTTTTAAAACGAATAAAATCGATCGATAAACCCGTTCGGGTTAAAATGGCGTTTGCTACTTAACTCGTCTTCACTTTTTTTGTCCTTCCAAAATCAGACATAAAAATCATAAATTTATTCTTCACTATATACTATTTTAAAATATTCATTATTTTAAAATATTCTTTAATTTAAAAGATTATTTATTTTAAAAAGATTCTTTATTTTAAAATGTCCTTTATTTAAAAATGTTCTTTATTTTAAAAAAAGTTCTTTATTTCTGAATCGGAATGCGACTCAATCAATTACCATATAATTACCGTAATATGGATTTCGTACATCGCATGTATGCGACAATAATGGTAAATAACCGTCAAACAATCCATTCACATCTAGAGTGAAATTTGCAACTATGTGAGCATTAAAATAAATAAATAACGCTCATCACAGACTGTAAATCCATCGATTGACATACAAATAAACATTGGGACTAGTGTATGTCAAATATCATCTCAATACCCGTGTGGGGTTTTCAAACAACAACATTTTGTTTAAATAAATCATTGGTTAATAAATTTAATCAATTCTAGTTCAGTTTGAATTATTTTCTGTTTAACCAATTTTCACTATTCAAATTATAAATGAATATTTATGATTTAATTTCTACTACCATATTATTGTTAACATTATTTTTAATATGTTAAACATTTTAACATCACAAACAACACAAAATACAGTAAATTTAAATCATCCATGGTCTGAGGATGAGGAAGGTGATCTAACATGCATCGTATACATTTTATAATAATCAAACTGATAAAAATTTACACTGGCAATTCTATATATTTTTCAGTTATGAAAATAAATAAATAACTGTGCATAATTTTTAGTGAGGAGTTCTCACCTTTGGTTTCCACTCCGTCATTCTTTAGCGGAAGATGGTTTGGATTCTGTTTTGCTTTCATTTGGTTCCATCGCAATCTGTTTCACGCGATTTATGTAAGAAATCACATTTTAAAACAACGATCTTTATAAATAAAAATCACAATGCTATCTCTATTTAAAAATCACATTTTTATAATGTGTTATTTCCTTTTTTAAATTCCATTTTTATACGCTATATATTTTAAAATCTCATTTTTATATAATGTAATCTATATTCAAAAATCATATTTTTATATTCAAACATTAATATATAAAAACCCATATTTTTATTTCAAACATTATATGTATAAAAATCATATTTTTATACTAATGTTATATATAAAAATCATATTTTTATATAATGTTATTTCTAAAAAAATCATCCTATTTATATTTTTAAAACAATGCTATTTACATTTTCAAAAGTAATGCTATTTTTATTTTCAAAAATAATGCTCTTTTTATTTTCAGAAATAATGCTCTTTTTATTAAAATCTCATTTTTAAAAAAATACTTTTTATATATTTTAAAACAAAGTTATATATATGAAAATCATTTTTTTTGGGTATTTATATAAAAATTACATTTTTAAAATGATACTATATATATATGTATATAAATAATACTTTTTTTTATTTCAGTGTTACATATAATAAAAATCACATTTTTATTCTATATTATTTCATATAAAAAGGTTTCACATTTTTATACCGCTATATATATATATCACATTTTTTTATATTTCTAAAACTATGCTATTTATATTTCATAAAAACAATTTTTTGAAAACAATGCTATTCTATATTTTATAAAAACAATATTTTGTAAACAATGCTATTCTATATTTTATAAAAACAATTCTATTTTATGTTTCCTTTAAAATCAATGCTATTTTATAAAATCAATTGTAAAACAATGCTATATATTTTATAATTTTGAATATATATAAATATCGTTAAGTTAATAATTTGTTTAATTACACCTCAATTAGACTTCCTCAATCACGGCTAACAATTCGTTTAATTTCCCCCAGGCATCTTCTACTTCCAGGCCTCTTCTCATATGAAGCTGCTCACGAAACCCATCGCTCACCAAAACCATCCACCATCGCCGCCAAAATACCTCATCGAAGCCACATCAGATCGCCTCACCGTGAAGCCGCCACCGCCTCTGACCTTCTGCCGTCAGCCAGTGGAACTCGTACTTCGCCTGGCCTTGAAAAACCGATTCAATCGCAGTGCCTTTAAGGCCGAAATCCGATTGCCACTGCTCCCTATACCCAATCATGATCGTTCAAGTTTATAACGACTCGAACTTCCCCGGTCTCCGAAGAGAAGATAAAGAACGGATTGAGTTGAGAAAAACGGATTGAGTTGAGAACACAACAAAACAAAACACAAACAGAAGAACATTTCATTGCTATTTACAACAATTTACGTCAATGTACAAGAATATATAGAGTATGAATAATTAATATACATCATAAAAATATTAGAGATTTAAATTACATAGCAGCGGAAAATAATACATAACATAACTGAAAATAATACACGAATACAGAGATTTCCAAATATAGTTCCAGTGGTAAATCCAGGATCCTGCGAATATAATATCTGCAAAACTAAAACTACTAGCTGCCCATGCGGAAAATATGGGCACACAGAGTTTGGGATAAAACAATAAACTCCAGGTCATTCATGTGACTTGTGTGAGAATTAAAACAGTTATTAAATCTTTACTTTAAAAATAAAGTAAATCAAGGGACCACGCCGTATAACACGGATTGGGTTTCCTCCCAAGAATACCAGTGCATAAACAAAGAGCACAATGCTTTTTGGAAAAATGAAGCTGTTATAAGGCCGAGGTCCAATCACACAATGCAACGCAAGCCGGAGGTTAGGGTTTTCCCTTATAATAGCCAAACATTCATGGTACATTTAAAACAAATCATTTTGATACTATTATAAGTGCATAATGTATAAAACAATTTCAAATATAAATGTATCAATCATAGGCGGCATGGGTACCATCTATCATGTCGCCATACCAGGCTCTACAATCAAAACCGAAGCGTCACGTATTGGAAATTGGATTTTCGTCATGAGTCAAGGAAAGGGATGTACCCCTAACCGCTTCGAGACACTCTAGCAAATGTCTCAGGACTACGCACTCTAGGCAACCCTTAGATCGGTCTTGTCGGTCCCCTCTTACATTATGATTGGCAATTCCTGAACACATGTTTCTCGGTCCTATCGGACCTATCCATTGGCTCCATAGTAACCGATATATTCGAGGCGCCTCGCTATCCATCATCCACATAGGTAAAAATATAAATGTCTGGGCTTCATACCATGACACCACACATAGCTAGAAAGAAACATCATGTTCTCCCAATGGTCCCTTATCCCGTTTTTAACTCATACCGAGGTGTGAGGCTCGCGAATTAACGCTATACACATAGCTATGCCCTTTAAGGTCGTGCTTTTATCATCAACCACAAGACTCTGCTTTTCAACAGAAGCCTTGATCATCTGCAACTCAGCATGCTACACTGGCAATTCACGCCATGCAACTGATGTCTATCGATATATAACCTCTGAGCTCGTACGTCTTAGAGAAGGGCATTAAGCAAGAGAATAAATTCTCCGCTGCCAAACAGATATATGTTTAATAGAGATCAATCAACACAGAATAAAATCCAATGTCAGACACACATCCATTTACTAGTTTGTTCTGGGTCTGAACGAAACCAGAGCCACCTTATTCCTCACCCTGTATGTCCAATACAAGAGAGAGGTCCTCGCTTATCTGGTCGATCTCCAAGTACGTCTGGACGATCACCACTTATTACCTTTTCTTGGGTGTACAACTCAATCAAGACATCAGTAATCATCCAAATGATGTGAAGACCTCCGGTCTTCAACCACCGTCTTCATCGTCGACTCATCGTCGAATCAGTTATTTAGAACGGATATAAACCCGGCCTTTCCGAATAACTTGGGTATGTAATAAACAAGTTCTATGAGACACAATGTATGCCTCATTCCAATTCTGAATATTCTTTTATTCAAATATTCACATTTTTAGTGAAAGATTCCCATTAATTTTATCGAAGATAAATTCTTTTAAATTTATTCTTCAATCTTCCTTTGGATATCAATTATAACCATATTAAGGTTTATCCAAACTAGTCGGGATTAGCGCCCTTACCAAAGTAATCATTTGTTTAATTTCCCAATCCCAACCTATTCATCCCACGGAGCAAAACTGGTCATACTCCATATCTAACACCACGGTTTTATTGGTAATTTTAATTACTATTTCACGTTCAAATCTAATTAAAGATTTAATTATCACAAGGAGCAAAACTGGTGATACTCCATTCTCGATCATTTTCCCCAAATTTGATAATTTAAATTATCAATTCCCATTTCAATCTAATTAAAGATTCATTAAAACTCCACTTATTTTTAATCTTCCCAAAAGTCAATATTAATGATTATTCAACTTTGGAAACACAAACATGTCGCATTGACAATCTACACCGTATTATTGATTTCTGCCGATAAATAACCTCTAAGCTCGTACGTCTTAGAGAAGGGTGTTAATAAAGAGAATAAATTTTCCGTCACCAAACACACACATATATATATATATATATATATATATATATATATATATATATTTAGCAGGGCAAATTCTATTCAAACCGCCCAAAGTGCTGAGTTGCCCCCCCCCCCATTCTCAAAAATCGGATATCCCCCCGTTCTGCTGAGTTGCCCCCCGTGTTTTAAAAAAAAGACATATTTACCCTCCCTCGCACTGCCAGTGCGAGGTTCCTCAGCGTACCACGCAGAGGCACTGCGTGGTACGCTATGGAACCTCGCACTGACAGTGCGAGGTTACTTTGCGTACCACGCAGTGCCTCTGCGTGGTACGCTAAGGAACCTCGCACTGGCAGTGCGAGGGGGGCTGAAGCTATAAAAAAAATAAGCAAGCAAAAGGGTAATTTCGTCATCACAAATTCTGGTCTAAGCGGGGGGCTACTCAGCGATTTAGGCGGTTCGAATAGAATTTGCCATTTAGCAGAGATCAACCATACAGCTCGAAATACAATGTTAAACATGTAATCCTGTCTTTATCTGGGTTAAAGAACTAATGTCATTTAAAATACAGTTCACGACAAACCTAAATCACATTCCATTAATTATGGAATCTTCAAGAAAAGTAGATCAATATATAATCGATATCAATTTCCATTTTCGACTAATAATATAAACGGAATAATGACAAAGCCTTTTAAATTCCATATATATTAACAGTCTTCCTCCACAAAATCTCACTTCGATTATTACTAAATCGAATTCCATTCAGTTCCAATTTTATATATTAAATTGGAAAATTTCCACTAAATGTTAATAAAAAGATTTATAAATTCCAAATCACATTTCACTGTAAATTGGGTTAAAGAACGAATGTCTTAAAACACAGTTCACAATAAACCCAATTCACATCCCATTTTATTCCAATTAAATGTTAATTAATTGGAAACTGTATTAATCTTAATTAAACGATTTATTCTTTTCACATGGGTTTAAGAACAGTGTTAATGAAGACACCATTCACGACAAACCCAAAATCCAAATCTTTTATTCAATTCCAATTAAATATTGATTAATTGGAAAAACTTCACTAAATCTTAATTAAAGATTTATTCCTCTCTCAACTGGGTTTAAGAATATTGTTAATGAAGACTACATTCACGACAAACCCAAAATCCAATTCAATATTAAATACAAGGATCTGAATAGAAATTATATCGACTTATATTCAATATCAAATTCTGAAATCAACAAATATCGTATTGGGAATAACGATATATATATCTTCCAAATTGCTCCACAATACCCGTATAATCACGGAATCCAATATTGAAATATTCCGAAGATAATTTCGATTTAAATCCATTCCAGTTCATATATTGCAAATTCGGGTTATTTTTAAAATCGTTTCAAATCCAATTTATTTATTTAAAATTATTGGATTATAATTCTTGTTCATTAGTATTTCATTTTGAACAAAAATATATTTTTATCTTTACAAACGTGGAATTTTCACCCAAATTCTTTCCAAAAAATTTGTTATGATTTTACACAAATTATTGATATTTTTAATAATCTTATCAAGGCCCATACCGTCGATTTCCATAAACGGTCATCGAACTGCACTTACAACGACATTTTCCAAATTTGATTTGGACATAATTCCAAATCCAACCGTTAGATTTCAAATTCCTTATATTCATTGGAATGCACTTTTGATAGGAACCCAACGGTTCAGGTTTTAGGAGAATCTGACAGTCGGATCTCCTGTAATGTCAATTGGAAGTCAATATTCGAAATCCGCGAACTACTGCGGCTCGGCGCGTTCTGTTCAGGCCATTACATATATATTATATACATTTCGTTAATTTCCATTTAAAAGGAATTTTATAAATCGTTTTAAATTCGTTTTCAAAACGATTTCAACTTCATATTCAATTTCAAATCAAAAATGAATATTCCATATCATTAATATATAAATGATAATATTTTCAAAACATTAGATTTTGGAATCACTTCCTTTTCGATATTCATTATAAAAATGAATAAAATTGATATGAATATCATTCACGTCAAAATGGCGTTAATTTAATCAACACGGCTTCATATATTTCAATATTTTCGTGTCCATCCCAAATCGGCATCAAAATCATATTTTGATCCATTACTGAATATTATTTTAAAATATTTGTTATTTTAAAATATTAATTACACGTTATTTTAAAATATTCTTTAATTTAAAATATTTGTTCTTTCCGAATTGGAATCAGACACAGTCAATTACCATATATTTTTATTTATATGGATTTCATACACACGTGTACATAACAATAATCAAACATAGTCAACCATCATCCAGAGTGCATTACACAACTGCATAAGCGTTAAATATAAATAATTAACGCTTACAACAGTCTATCAACCAATCGATTGACATACAACTAAACACTTGGGATTATTGTATGTCAAATATCATCCCAATACATGTGTGGGGTTTTCAAACAACATACACTGATTATTATTTGTGCAGTTGGGCGATGTATAAAAATATATCGTCCCAATCAATATCTGTTAAATGTGTGTACATAAACAAATCGTCCGATTTGTAAATGAATATTTATTTTATTCATATCCACGTTAAAAAATATATTTTTAACTATAAATTTTTTATTTCAACTCATGAATATTTTATCCAGTTCATTTATACAATTAGAATAATATTTTTATTGTTCTAACATTTTTAGAAAATTTCGGCAGCATAATGGCGCGACACTAGAACCAGGATAAGGTCTAGCCTTATCCCTCTCCTAATAATGGCTCGCGCCATGTACATACCAATTCTAATCAATTCATTTCATTTCCCAAACCAAATTCAACCAAATAATCCAATCAACCAAACAACCAAACAAACATGGTTTCAAACAAAGGTGTCGGGTGCTACTAAGCACCGTCTGCATGCTAGCATATATATTTAACTAAAAAATAAATTAGAGTGAGAAGTTCTCACCTTTGGGATCCACTCCTCCAGTTTTATTTCTGAACGGTTTGAATTTTGATTCGTTTCCAGTCGGTTCCATCGCAATCTGTTTCACATGATTTTTATATTAAAATCACATTTTTAACATCGCTATCATATTTTAAAAAATCACATTTTTATTCTTATACTGTTCGTATAAAATCACATTTTTATATCGCTATTTATATAATAAAAATCAGATTTTTATTTCGAAGCCACTTATATAAAAATCATATTTTTATACCGCTATTGTATATATAAAGTCATATTTTTATACCGCTAACTTCATAACAAAAATCATATTTTTATTATGAATAAAAATCAAATCGTTTCCTTTTTCTAAAAATCGTATCTTTCCATTATAAAAAATCAAATCTTTTCATGATTAAAAATCAAATCTTTTCATAATTAAAAATCAAATCTTTATAATGATGTTCATATCATAAAAATCAAATCTTTATATGCTTAAAAATCTAGTCTTTGTATGAATAAAAATCATGTTTTTCTACGAATAAAAATAGTATTTTTCTATGAATAAAAGTCGTATTTTTATATAACTACAAATTATATTTTTATATAACTTAAAAATTATATTTTTATATAACTTAAAAATTATATTTTTACAATCATAAAAATCATACCTTTTCCTATTCAAAAGTCGTATCTTTTATAAACTAAAAATCAGATTTTCTTATAATTAAAAATCAGACTTTCCTATAATTATAATTAAAAACTTACTGTTGGAGGCTGGAATATGATTGGAGGTGGGGGGACGACGCTGTGGCGGTTGCAGTCGGTAAGGGAGGCGGCGGCTGGCCACTCAGGTGGGTGACGGTGCTATCCTCGGTGCGGCTAGGGTTTCCATTCGATTTGGGGTCTATGGCCTTCGATTGGACGTGGAGGAGAGAAGGCGTCGGAGGGGGTTGGACAGAGGAGAGTCGCGATTGGGGAGGTGGCGCGCGCGACGGTGGGGTTGACAGATGGGGATCGACAGCGGCTTGTTATTTTTTATTTATCTTGTT
Source organism: Allium sativum (assembly GCA_030737875.1). NCBI lineage: Eukaryota > Viridiplantae > Streptophyta > Magnoliopsida > Asparagales > Amaryllidaceae > Allium > Allium sativum. Next base: position 76,443,230 of record CM060920.1, on the reverse strand, counting down.
TGAAAATAACGACTGTGAAGGAGAAGGTGGGGGTTAAGTGAAAAATTATATTATTATTTATTTTGATTTTATTTAATTCTCCAATAAGTTGACTTTACATTTGAACTCCAAACGAAACCCAACGACTATCGCCCCTAGCTAATTAACCCCATTTCGAATACAATAGGATATGTTTTGCAAGGCATTTCGGCTTCTCCTATCAGCTTTCATCAAAATTGAAATATAAATTAATATAACGTTCAAAATTGATTTCAACGTACATTTTAATTTACCAAGGCCACATACTGACTCAAAAAATTCCAGAAAAACAAATTTGGCTATATTTTGACGATACAGTCCTAATAAAACAAATTTCATCGAATTTGGAGACCGTTTGAAAAACGGTCATTTTCCAATCGATAAAATTCAAACTGAAATTACCAAACACGTTTAAATCCACCACGCTCACATATTAATTCCAAAAATTATGAAAATTGGAATCTAGCAATAATTCGACATTCCGGATCCAACAGAAGTGGTCTCGTCGAAAACGGAGGTTATTTGCAAAATCGCTATTTTTAAGGGCTATATATTATATAAATTCCATAGCGACTATTCTGAATTTTCAACTGGACATAACTTTTTATTTCCATTATAAATTCTAGAATTTTCACATCCATTGGAAAGATATTTTCAAATAGATTCAAATGTTTTTGGTTTAACTAAAATCCGGTTTATTTTGAATCCTGTACATTCATTCGAAATTTGAAATCGAATTTTCAAACTACCGCGCCATTTCAGGCTCGTTATATAATTAAATTAAATTTATTCATTCTAACCTCGATTTAAATAAATTTTACGTTCTAATTCTATTCCAAATAAATTTCTAGTCGTAATTATTTAAAATAAATCATTTTAAATATTAAAAATTCAGTAAAATTCCCAAAATAAAAAAAATTAAATTGGTTTTGGTTTTCCGGGTTGTTACAATCTCCCCTACTTAATATATTGTCGTCCTCGAAAAGGAACGGAGCTGAAAGTTGTTTTACTAATCAACTTAACTTCCATTCTAGCTTTCATTCTTCAATATTTTAGTTTCAAAGAATTTTCAAGTTTTACAAAAATTTGGCTAACACCCTGTATTTTTGAAAAATTTCTCCATAACCTCCTTTGTGCGGGGAGACATTTAAAACCGCAAACTAGCCACGCAGGACCCTCATCATCCAAAAAGAAAAAGAGAAAGCCAAGCGGCTAGCCAATCGACTCATAAAATCATCCAAACCCAATAAATTATTAAACATGTACCTATTTGTCGGGCATACAATTTTATTCCTCTTCTCTAGCCTCCTTGCTATGACTTGTACAATATATATGCATGTACATGAATGCAATTCCAATCGATTTTCAAGTCAGTTCGATATTTGATTCAATTTGGCTTAATGGTCCAAATTGTTACTTAATCAAACTAATAATCAAACAACACAATCAACAATCAATTAGTTGATTATTGTTTCAAACACATAATTTATATATAATTATATATATATATAAATCCATTTTTGATGCCGAGTCACAACAATAGAACTTATCTAGTTTTGGTTCTCACACCAGTCAATTGGAAATATATAGAAATCCCACTTTCGAAACTCAAACATAAAATCTGACGATGATATATCAATCATCAGAATCATCTCCGGGCGATTAGAGTGTGATTCTATATCCATCCAGTATATTAAAACTTCGAATATACGTTTGCAAGGCGTATATGCAAAATATTTATATACTTTATTGTCCAAATTCAATATAAAATAAATATTCAAATATGTATAAAATGGTTTAAATTTTCAAAACAAAATTCGTTTTCATTTTTATTTTGAAACAACACTCTTCACACTCATTCTAGGATACTACTGATCCTATCTCTAACGAGTCATTCGCATTGGATATTACTAATCCAATCTCTGATGAATTCTTTCTTTTGGTTCTAACATGTCTTGTTCTCGAGCTCTGTAAAACCAAAGCTTTGATACCAAATTATAACGAATCGAACTTCCCCTGTCTCCGAAGAGAAGAGAAAGAATGGATTGAGTTGAGAACACGACAAAACAGAACACAAACAGAAGAACATTTCATTAGTATTTACAACAATTTATGTCAATGTACAAGAATATATAGAGTATGAATAATTAATATACATCAGAAAAATATCATAGATTTAAATTACATGGCAGCGGAAAATAATACATAACACAACTGAAAAGAATACACAGATACAGAGCTTTCCAAATATAGTTCCAGTGGTAAATCCAGAATCCTGTGAATATAATATCTCCAAAACCAAAACTACTAGCGGCCCATATGGAAAATATGGGCACACATAGTTTAGGTTAAAACAATAAACTCCAGGTCAGTCATGTGACTGGTGTGAGAACTAAAACAGTTAGTAAATCTTTACTTTAAAAATAAAGTAAATCAAGGGACCACGGCGTATAACACGGAATGAGTTTCCTCCCAAGAATACCAGTGCATAAACAAAGAGCACAATGCTTTTTGGAAAAATGAAGCTGTTATAAGATTGAGGTCCAATCACACAATGCAACGCAAGCCGGAGGTTAGGGTTTTCCCTTATAATAGCCAAACATTCATGGTACATTTAAAACAAATCATTTTGATACTATTATAAGTGCATAGTGTATAAAAAAATTCAAATATTAATGTATCAATCATAGGCGGCATGGGTACCATCTATCATGTCGCCATACCAGGCTCTACAATCAAAACCGAAATGTCACTTATTGGAAATTGGATTTCCGTCATGCGTCAAGGCAATGGATATACTCTTAACCGCTTCGAGACACTCTAGCAAATGTCTTAGGACTACATACTCTGGGCAACCCTTGGATCAGTTGGGCCGGTCTTCTCTTACGTTTGAGGATTGCCAATTCCTGAACACACATTTCCCTGCCCTATTGGACCTATCCATCGGCTCCGTAGCAACCGATATATCCGAGGCGCATCGCTATCCGTCATCCACAAAGGTAAAAATATAAATGTCTGGGCTCCATACCATGACACCACCCATAGCTAGAAAGAAACGTCATGTTCTCCCAATGGTACGTTATCCCATTTTTAACTCATATCGAGGTGTAAGGCTCGCGAATTAACGTTATACACAAAGCTATGCCCTTTAAGGTCGTGCTTGGATCATCAACCACAAGACTATGCTTTTCAACATAAGCCTTGATCATCTGCATCTCAGCATGCCACACTGGCAATTCACACCATGCAACTGATGTCTATCGATATATGACCTCTAAGCTCATACGTCTTAGAGAAGGACGTTAAGAAAGAGAATAAATTTTCTACCGCCAAACAGATATATATTTAATAGAGATCAATCAACATAGAATAAAATCCAATGTCAGACACGCATCCATTTACTAGTTCATTCTGGGTCTGAACGAAGCCGGAGGCACCTTATTCCTCATTCCGTATGTCAATACAGAAGAGAGATCCTCCCTTATCCGATCGATCTCCAAGTACGTCTGGACGATCACCACTGATTACCTTGTCTTGGGTGTACAGCCCGATCAAGGCATCAGTAATCATCCAAACGATGTGAAGACCTCCGGTCTTCAACAACTATCTTCATCATCGACTTATCATCGAATCAGTTATTCAGAATGGGTATAAACTGGGCCTTTTCGAGTAACTCGCGTATATAATAAACAAGTGCTATAAAATACAACATATGCCTCATTCCAATTCTGAATATTCTTTTATTCAAATATTCACATTTTTGGGGAAAGGTTCCCATTAATTTTATCAAAGATAAATTCTTCTAAATTTATTCTTTAATCTTCCTTTGGATATCAATTCAAACCATATTAAGTATTATCCAAACTAGTCGAGATTAGTGCACCTTATCGAAGTAATCATTTGTTTAATTTCCTATTTCCAACCTATTCATCCCATGGAGCAAAACTGGTCATACTCCATATCTAACACCACAGTATTATTGGTAAATTTAATCACCATTTCATGTTCAAATCTAATTAAAGAATTAACTATCGCTAGGAGCAAAACAAGTGATACTCCATTCTTGATTATTTATCCCAAATTTGATAATTTAAATTATCAATTCCCATTTCAATCTAATTAAAGATTCATTAAAACTCCACTTAGTTTTAATCTTCCTAATAATCAATATTAAAGATTATTTAACTTTGGAAACACAAACATGTCACATCGACAATCTACATGGTACTATTGATTTCTACCGAAGTATAACCTCTAAGCTCGTACGTCTTAGAGAAGGGTGTTAAGAATGAGAATAAATTCTCTGCCACCAAACAGATATATATTTAGCAGACATCAACCATACAGCTCGAAATACAATGTTAAACATGTAATCCTGTCTTTAACTGGGTTAAAGAACTAATGTCATTTAAAACACAGTTCACGACAAACCCAAATCACATTCCATTAATTATGGAATCTTCACGGAAAGTAGATCAATATATAATCGATATCAATTTCCATATCCAACTAATAATATAAATGGAATAATGACAAGGCCTTTTAAATTCCATATATATTAACAGTCTTCCTCCATAGAAGCTCACTTCGATTATTACCTAATCGAATCCCATTCAATTCCGATTTAATATATTAAATTGGAAAACTTTACTTTAGAAAATTTCCATTAAATCTTAATATAAAGATTTATAAATTCCAAAGCACATTTCACTGTAAATCGGGTTAAAGAACGAGTGTCGTTAAAAACATAGTTCACAATAAACCCAATTCACATCCCATTTTATTCCAATTAAATGTTAATTAACTAGAAACTCTAATAATCTTAATTAAAAGGTTTACTCTTTTCACACGGGGTTTAAGAACAGTGTTAATGAAGACACCATCCACGACATACCCAAAATTCTATTCATTTATTCAATTCCAACTAAATATTAATTAATTGGAAAAACTTGACTAAATCTTAATTAAAGATTTATTCCTCACTCAACTGGGTTTAAGAATAGTGTTAATGAAGACACCATTCACGAAAAACCCAAAATCCTATTCAATATTAAATACAAGGCTCTGAATAGAAATTATATTAGCTTATATTCAATATCAAATTCTGAAATCAACAAATATCGTATTGGGAATAACGATAGACATATATATATATATATATCTTCCAAATTCCTCCACAATATCCGTATAATCACGGAATCCAATATTGAAATATTCTAAAGATAATTTCGATTTAAATCCATTCCAAATCATATATTGGAAATTCTGATTATTTTTAAAACTGTTTCAAACCCAATTTATTTATTTAAAAATATTGGATTATAATTCTAGTTCGTAACTAGTTCATTTTGATAAAAATATATTTTTATCTTTACAAACGTTGGATTTTTCACCCAAATTCTTTCCAAATCATTTATAATGATTTTACATAAATTATTGGTATTTTTAATAATTTTATCAAGGCTCATACAGACGATTTCCATAAACGGTCATCGAACTGTACTTACAACGACCTTTTCCAATTTTGGTTTGGTAATAATTCCAAACCCAGTAATTAGATTTCAAATTCCTTATATTTGTTGGAAAGATCTTTTCGATACGAACCCAACGGTTCCGGTTTTAGGAGAATCTGACAATCGGATCTCCAATAATGTCAATTCAAAGTCAATGGTCGAAATTCGCGAATTGCCGCGACGCGGCGCGTTCTATTCAGGCCAATATATATAAAGTACATATATATATATATATATATATAACATCGATTTCCATTTTAAACATATTTTATAAATCATTTTAAATTTGTTTTCAAAATGATTTCAACTTCATACTCAATTTCAAATCAAAATTGAATAATTCATATCATTAATATATAAATGATAATATTTTCAAAACATTAGATTTTGAAACCACTTCCGTTTCGATATCCATTATAAAAATGAATAAAATTGATATAAATATCGTTCACGTCAAAATGGCGTTAATTTAATCAACATGGCTTCATATATTTCAATATTTTCGTGTCCATCCCAAATTGGACATCAAAATCATATTTTGATCCATTACTGAATATTATTTTAAAATATTAGTTATTTTAAAATATTAATTACTCATCATTTTAAAATATTCTTCAATTTAAAATATTCGTTCTTTCCGAATTGGAATTTGACACAGTCAATTACCGTATAATTTTATTTATATGGATTTCATACACACATGTACATAACAATAATCAAACATAGTCAACCATCATCTAGAGTGCATTACACAACTGCATAAGCGTTAAACATAAATAATTAACACTTACAACAGTCTATCATGCAATCGATTGACGTACAACCAAGCAATCGGAATTAGTGTATGTCAAATATCATCCCAATACCCGTGTGGGTTTTTCAAACAACAAACACTGATTATTATTTGCAGTTGGGCGATGTGTAAAATATATCGTCCCAATCGAAATCAGTTAAATGTGTGTACATAAACAAATCATCCGATTTGTAAATGAATATTTATTTTATTCATATACACGTTAAAAATTATATTTTTAGTTATAAAATATTTATTTCAACTCATGAAAATTTTATACAGTTCATTTATATAATAAAATAATATTTTTATTGCTCTAACTTTTTTAGAAAATTTCAGTGGCATAACGGTGCAATACTAGAACCGGGATAAGGTCTAGCCTTATCCCTCGCCTAATAATGGCTCGCGCCATGCACATACCAATTCTAATCAATTCATTTCATTTCCCAAACCAAATTCAACCAAATAATCCAATCAACCAAACAACCAAATAATCCAATCAACCAAACAACCAAACAAACATGGTTTCAAACAAAGGTGTCGGGTGCTACTAAGCACCGTCTGCATGCTAGTATATATATTTAACTAGAAAATAAATTAGAGTGAGAAGTTCTCACCTTTGGGATCCACTCCTCCAGTTTTATTTCTGAACGGTTTGAATTTTGATTCGTTTCCAGTCGGTTCCATCGCAATCTGTTTCACATGATTTTTATATTAAAATCACATTTTTAACATCGCTATCATATTTTAAAAAATCACATTTTTATTCTTATACTGTTCGTATAAAATCACATTTTTATATCGCTATTTATATAATAAAAATCATATTTTTATTTCAAAGCCACTTATATAAAAATCATATTTTTATATCGCTATTGTATATATAAAGTCATATTTTTATACCGCTAACTTCATAACAAAAATCATATTTTTATTATGAATAAAAATCAAATCGTTTCCTTTTCCTAAAAATCGTATCTTTTCATTATAAAAAATCAAATCTTTTCATGATTAAAAATCAAATCTTTTCATAATTAAAAATCAAATCTTTATAGTGATGTTCATATCATAAAAATCAAATCTTTATATGCTTAAAAATCTAGTCTTTGTATGAATAAAAATCATGTTTTTGTATGAATAAAAATAGTATTTTTCTATGAATAAAAGTCGTATTTTTATATAACTACAAATTATATTTTTATATAACTTAAAAATTATATTTTTACAATCATAAAAATCATACCTTTTCCTATTCAAAAGTCGTATCTTTTCCAAACTAAAAATCAGATTTTCTTATAATTAAAAATCAGACTTTCCTATAATTATAATTAAAAACTCACTGTTGGAGGCTGGAATATGATTGGAGGTGGGGGGGACGACCCTGTGGCGGTTGCAGTCGGTAAGGGAGGCGGCGGCTGGCCGCTCAGGTATGTATCCTAGTATATACATTTAACTAGAAAATAAATTAGAGTGAGAAGTTCTCACCTTTGGGATCCACTGATCCAGTTTTATTTCTGAACGGTTTGAATTTTGATTTGTTCCCAGTCAGTTCCATCGCAATCTGTTTCACACGATTTTTATACTAAATATCACATTTTTAACATCGCTATCATATTTTAAAAAATCACATTTTTATTCTTACACTGTTCGTATAAAATCACATTTTTATATCGCTGTTTATATAATAAAAATCATATTTTTATTTCAAAGCCATTTATATAAAAATCATATTTTTATATTGCTATTGTATATACAAAAATCATATTTTTATACCGCTAACTTCATAATAAAAATCATATTTTTATTACTAATAAAAATCTTATCTTTTCCTTTTCCTAAAAATCATATATTTTCATTTTTAAAATCTTATCTTTTCATGATTAAAAATCAAATCTTTTCATTATAGAAAATCCATCCTTTTCATGATTAAAAATCAAACCTTTTCATGATTAAAAATAAAAACTTTATAGCGATGTTCATATCTTAAAAATCAAATCTTTATATGCTTAAAAATCTAATCTTCATATGAATAAAAATCATGTTTTTCTATGAATGAAAATCATATTTTTCTATTAATAAAAATCTTATTTTTATATAATTAAAAATTATATTTTTATATAACTTAAAATTTATATTTTTACATTCATAAAAATTGTACCTTTTCCTATTCAAAAATCGTATCTTTTCTAAACCAAAAAGAGGATTTTCTTATAATTAAAAATCAGATTTTCCAATAATTAAAATTAAAAACTCACTGTTGGAGGCCGGAATCTGATCGGAGTTAGGCGGGAAGGCGCTGTGGCGGCTGCAGTCGGTAGGGGAGGCGGCGGCTGGCCGCTTAGGTGGGTGGCGACATTGTTCTCGGTGCGGCTAGGGTTTCCGTTCTATTTGGGTTCTATGGCCTTCGATTGGACGTGGAGGAGAAGGCGTCGCAGTGGGGGTTGGACGGAGGGGAGCCGCGACTGGGGAGGGAGCGCGGGCGACAGTGGGGCTGACGAACGGGGATTGACGGCGACTTGTTTTTTATTTATCTCGTTTGAAAATAATGATTGTGAAGGAGAACGCAGGGGGTTAAGTAAAAATTATATTATTATTTATTTTTATTTTATTTAATTCTCCTTCAAGTTGACTTTACATTTGAACTCCAAACTTAACCCAATGACTATTGCCCCCATCTGATTACCCCCATTCGAATCACAATGGGATATGTTTCGCAAGCCAATTCGGCTGTTACGATCGGTTTTCATCAAAATTGAAATATAAATTAATTTAATGTTCAAAATTGATTTCAACATACATTTTAATTTACCAGGGCCACATACTGACTCCAAAAATTCTAGAAAAATAAATCTGTCTATGTTTTGACGATACAGTCCTAACAAAACTAATTTCGTCAAGTTTGGAGACCATTTGAAAAACGGTCATTTTCCATTCGATAAAATTCAAACTGAAATTACTAAACACGTTTAAATCCACCACGCTTATATATTAATTCCAAAAATTGTGAAAATTGTAATGTAGTAATAATTCGACATTCCGGATCCAACAGAAGTGGTCACGTCGAAAACAAAGGTCATTCGCAAAATTGCTATTTTTAAGGGCTATATATTATATAAATTCCATTGCGACTATTCTGAATTTTCAACTGGACATAACTTTTTATTCCCATTATGAAATCTGGATTTTTCACATCCGTTGAAAATATATTTTCAAACAGATTCAAATATTTCTGGTTTTACTAAAATCCGATTTATTTTGAATCCTGTACATTCATTTGAAATTTGAAATCGAATTTTCAAATTACCGCGCCATTTCAGGCTTGTTATATAATTAAAATAAATTTATTCTTTATAACTTCGATTTAAATAATTTTACATTCTAATTCTATTCAAAATAAACTTCTAGTCATAATTATTTAAAATAAATCAATAAAATTGCCAAAATAAATTTTTTTAAATTGGTTCTGATTTTTCAGGTTGTTACAAAATTATTGATTTCATTGAGAGGAAGAAGTCTTGAGTTGAAAGATCCTCATTTTAATTAGGGGATTTGGCTATTTTGTGGGAGGGATCCTGGAAGACATCGGCCATTGAATTCTTTAACTGGCGGCTCAGGAAGATAACGATAGTTTTACGGTTTGGTGAAAATAATTTATACATATACTAAAATATAAATTATTATTTAATTCATTAATTTGGTCTATTTCATCTGAACTCCAAATCGAACCCAACGACTGTCGCCCCTAGCTAAATATCCACATTTCAGATATGATGGGATATATTTGTAATGACCCAGGAAATTTTCGACTTAGAAAATACTGGATAGTTAATAGAAGTTAGAGGGTGAGAATAGATAAGATAGAAAACTAGAATAAAAGAAGGAGAAGAACACAACAACATCAAAGTAACACGAATCTCACAGCAGAATGAATAATATATTATATGACATAATTTGGAAATGAAACCAATACTGTATACAATACCATTATCGGAGTACAACACTTAAAACACAGCGGAAATAAACAATAGTTATATAATCCAGAAGCCTCCTGCACTAGCTTTCCAATTATATCTATAAAATCCCGACTACTTGACTGCCCGTACAAAATTAGGCACCCAAGAGTTTAGGAAAAATAAAACAAAATAAATTCTGGGTTAGTCACGTAACTGGTATGAGTAAACTCCAACCATTTATTTAACTTTTAAAATCCTTTTAAAGGAAAGAATAATCGTAAGACCGATCCACACATAAACACAGATGGTTTTTACCTTACGATAATCCAAAACATTTATTTAAAATCAATAATCTTCTGATATTATAATAATGTCTAATATAAGTAAATATCAATCTAGTAGAACGCTTTCATCTAACGCTCCACACATATAATATATAATCAAAAACTGGGGTAATGGATTTCCAATTATGACAAGGTATGGAACCACCTTCCGATCAGTGTACTATAGAAGCAATACACTGGAGTTCAATAAGAACATCTTGTAACTCGACCACACATGACCGGCCATTCATATCGCTTGAATGTCCCGAATATATTGTCACCTTACAGTTGGTATACCAACATAATCGTTCCCGGGAGATACAGAATTGAAAGAAGTAACAAATGTGAATATTCACTAGATGGTGACAATATATCCTACTTGGGTGCGACCCACTTAGCCATGCTGCCTACCCGATTTCTCTCATTTCCCAGTTGACGAGGCTTGAGGTCATAACGTATCTTTTATCAGATCACTCCTTCATTTACTTTGAATGCCACATCGTCATACCCGTCAAATCACAAATTGATTTCCCCAAAAATATACCATGGGTATAATCTAAGAAAAACGAATTCCTCCGCCACCAACGTAAATACGTTTGAAATGATCAACTTATGTGATCTACAAGATATACTCTGTCAGACATTTGTCAATTTCAAGTTATCCTGGGACTGGACTACCAGAAGGAACTATTTGTAAATCCATCCTAGGCAATTTCTACCTAGGATTTACTGAACAAACCTTGCATAACTCCTTCTTCAATTATCATCATCATATTTGATACGCAACTCTAATGCCATATAGAGAGGTTTTCAAATAATACATCCAATCCCGATCTCTCCGCATTGACAATGGAAATGGTCAAAATCTTTGATAGTCGGTGATTTAACTATTAAAGGAAAACATGTGTACAAACAACGGTCGTATTCTCAAATGGAAATCTTACAGATCAATCATCATTTCAGTTCCCATTTATCATTTCCATATATTCATAAATTCCTTATTTTCTAAAATTAGAAAATATACGCTATTAACTTTGGAAAACGTTTCCATTTCTGATTCACGCAACAATATCTTCCCACCTCTATCAGTCTCTAACTGTAAACTAGTAAGAGAACAACTTCCCAAGTATAAATCCCGAAGACCGAAACCAACATCAGATCGATGCCAGAATGCCATTCAACTCAATTAATTTCTAGTTAGTTTCTAATTTCAGTAATTCCATTTAAATTCCTAATTCGAACCCCAAATTCCTCAATAATATTTTATTTACAAAATATTTATTTTAATCTAATTTATCACATAGAATGTGAAAATTATTTCTTTATATGATCAAAACAGTTTGATTTCGTATTTTAAAAAAACAATATCTTGAACCCAAATTCTATTTATATTTTTATTTGCAGAATTATTCATACAAATCTTATTTCATTTCCAACATTTATAATCTCATTGCAAATTTCCTTTATAACTACTACATTCACATTCCATTTCAAATATCAGTGTTGAAACTGATTTTACTACTCTATATAAATCCAGATTTATATATTCAATTTATCAAATGATAAATATTTCCTTAATTTATAAACGTCATTTGTAAATTATTCTCCTTAATTTATCTTGTTAAAACAGATTCCTATTAAATATTTACTTTAAATCAATATCTTGTTACACCCGTGTGCGAAGCACGGGTCTAAACCTTCCTAATGTAAAATTCTCTTTTTATAAAATTCTATTCATTTTCCAAATATTTCCTTTCATAATTCTATTTACTTTCCAAATAAATATTCCTTTTATAATTCTATTTACTTTCCAAATAAATATTCCTTTTATAATTATGTTTACTTTCCAAATAAATATTCCTTTTATAATTATATTTATTTCCTATAAATATTTCATTTTCAAAATACACTTTAAAAATTCCCTTTTTACATTCCAGTATTTCTTATGGTATTTAAAATACCAATTAAATAGACCGGTGTGATCATAATCAATCACAAGTTTTATATCACATCATATATCACAATATATGAAAACATAATATTATAAATATTGAGGAATCCAGTTTGATCCCTACAACCTGTTTCCCTGCATCCACAGATGTTAAACAATATAAATAACATCGATTTCATTTCAATATGAAATATTCTGATAAGCAGAATCAATATTTGATTAACGATATATATATATATATATATATATATATATATATTGTTATCTATAACTTCAACCAATAAATCAGCAATTCAAAAAAAATCAACACACAGTAATCAACCATCATTTATCAGTTCTAAAAATACCTTATAAAAATATAACTATGCAGAGTTAGTGAGTTTTACTCACATTGGACGATCATCGTTAAATAACGAAAATTGTTGGTTGATTCAGACAAACAATTTATTTCGCTATAAATTGTAACGAGCTCCAATTCACTCCCATTCAGTTCCATTGTGTAGCCGCCGTCCATACATCCCAACGGATCTGACCATTCGTAATTTTGACATTTTACGGCCAAGATATACCATTTACAAATTAGTATACATATTTAAATAGTTTTAATTTAAATATTCTTTGTTATTGCGCCTCACCTCTTCTACCCAGCCCAATCCATAACCGTTCCTTCCACTTCTTTGACCCACAATCAAACCTTGTCCTCCAGTAGAAGCTTCAAGTCATGGCCGATATTTTTTTAAATCCAAACTCCCTCTTCTCTTAATAATAAATCAAACTAATATCACCAAAATTATCCTCTTCGATTCCTCTCGCTCCACATATCAACATCATCGAACTCGCAGCTATGGTTCGAATTCCTTCCTTCAGCCTTTCTCTATGTCAACAGTGCAGTTGCGAAAGAAAAATCCACCGAATCATTTCCAAAAATTTCCACATGCTTCCACTCTCCAAAACAATCACAACTATCATACTCGTTTCTTCCGTGGATGCTCGACAATCTCTAAAACTCCATCCTTTCCCATATACAGATTTCCGCAACCTTCACAGTGTTCAAACTCCTCCCTGTTTTCCTTCCACCACTTCCTACATTTGAATATCGCACACTCCAGTAAACAAAACTCCATCCCACACTCCACCATATTCTGCTTCTACCTCAAATACAAATCCGCTTCTTTATTCTTCACGTCATCATATACACATTCGTATTCTTAACAGAAAACCGCCTGTGCCCTCTTCAGATCTGTTGTGTTTCCTGTTGTATCCCCTTTCATGTCCACCCTGCACCATTTCCAGTATTCCACTTCTCTCTCACACATATGCGTCCTCCCTCCTTACAGTGAGCCATTTCCCACCATTGCTATATCTGCTCGAGTTCTGTTTTGTTTGAAGATCGCATTTGTTTTGATTCTTTAATTACCATATTTTTCTTTTTTCAAAGGATGTTGTGGTCTGTGTAAAAAGGAAAATGGGGTAAAGCATCACTGTATTTATAAGATATGAGAAAACTTAGTTGCTAAGGTAACTTAAGTATTAAGGAAGAGGGTATAGGGTACGATAGGTCGGCTATGATATTTCACCTCAACCGTCGTAGCTGTACTTGATTAAGTTAACTTACTGATTAAGCAAAGAATTTAAATTTTATTTATTTTAAGGTAGTTGATGTTATATTTGGTTTTCAGTATCTTTTCTTCATTATGTAGCTTCCTTAAGAAAGAAAATAATGTAAATTAAAAAAGTTTCAAAAGTATTTGCTTCATGTGGTATAGGCTATAGAATTAGGGGCAGGTCTACTATGCTTCACGGTTCCAAAATTTAGGGTGCTATTTGAAAAAGACTTCTCTTGTACTCATGTACTACACTTTGATCTAGCGGATTTGCTAACAACATTTGATAAAGTTTATAATTTTCCTTCCAAAGTTGGCTTAATACTTGTTGCACCTGGATACTCTTCCTTTGTTCAATAGCTTTAAACAATTATTGACATTTTAATCTTCTTTAAGCAAAATGAACAGCTTATTCCCTTCAACACTAACATTCCGTGCATTGATAACTATGTCATCATAACCAATATGTTAATCCCCGTGTTATTAAATATAAAAGGAATGTTCTGCTATTGAGAAACTTTCGGAAATAACTAAATAAAAATGAGGCAAAGATCACTCGTCAAGTTGGACAAAGCGATAACTTCGTAATTCGGAACTAGACACAAGAAAAATCAGAATTAGCAAAAGCCCTGTCAATTTTACTATGATTGGAAAAATTAAGACCTTCACTGCAAGTAAACTTTTGATCTGCTCATTGTAATTCATGTAAATCCACTATTTGAGTAGTGTCCAATAAATTGTCATCAACATGCCAACCCGAGGTAGACAACACTGTTATATCTGATTGATATTAAATTGAATTAAATTCATTAAATTATCCAGTTCACACAATATTATCAGTTCAACTTCTTTCCGACCATTTCGGAAATAAATATATCATTCCATCATTTATGTATAAATTAAATATTCCAAATATTTAAGTTCAAACCATTTAAATTATCAAATCTATATTAAATCAATTAAATTAAATAACTATTATATCATTAAAATACGGGATATTACAAAGTTTCGTAACCTAATTCGGCTGTAATGATCAGTTTTTCTTTAAATTAAAACATAAATCAATAAATTGAATTTTTAAATGTACATTTTAATTTACCGAGGCCACATACTGACTCCAAAAATTCCAAAAAAAAATTATATCTGACTTTGTTTGGATGATACAGTCCTAACCAAACTAATTTCATTGAATTTGGAGACCGTATGAAAAATGGTCATTTTCTGGTCGATCCAATTTGACTGAAATTGACAAGGCACATTTTCTTTTGCCACGCTCACATATTAATTTCAAAAATTATGAAAATTGGAATCTAGCAATAATTTGACATTTCGGATCTAACAAAAGTGGTCTCATCAAAAACGAAGGTCGTTTGCAAAATGGTTATTTTTAAGGGCTATATATTATATAAAATATATACAAATTCCATAGCGACTATTTTCAATTTTAAACTGGACATAACTTTTAATTCTCATTATGAAATCTTGATTTTTCACATTCGTTAGAAAGATATAATTATACAGATTCAAATATTTCTGGTTTTACTGAAATTCAATTTATGTTGAATTCTGTAATTCGTTTGAAATTTGAAATCAAATTTTCAAACTGTCGCGCCATTTCAGGCTCGTTTTATAATTAAAATAAATTTATTCATTCTAACTTTGATTTAAATAAATTTTTAGTCATTATTATTTAAAATAAATCATTTTAAATATTCAAAATCTATCAAAATAGTTAAAATATAAATTTTAAATTATTTTTAAAATTCTGGTTTGTTATAATCTCCCCCACTTAAAATCTTTTCGTCCTCCAAAAGGAACGGAGCTGAAAGTTGTTCAACGAACCAACTCAACTTTCATTTTTCAAATTTTCAGTTTCTAAGAAGTTTCCAATTTCTCAAAAATTTGGCACTCACCCTAAAATTTCAAAAACTTTCGCCATAACCTCCTTTGTACGGGTTGATATTTAAAGCTACAACTTCTCCCTCAGGGCCCTCATCATCCAAAACAGAAATAAAAAGCCAATCGGCTCATAAAATCATCAAACCAAAATGAATACAGTAAATATGTACCTATTGGTCGGGCAAACAATTTTATTCCTCTTCTTAGCTTCCATGTTATGACTGTTCATTATATGCACATGTACATATATGCAATTCTAATCAATTTTCAATTCAGTTCAATATTTGCCTCAATTTGGCTAAATTTAACTTTCATTCACATATTGGTTTCAACAATTTTATTAATTAAACTAATAATCAAACAACACAACCAACAATCAATTAGTTGATTAGCTTTTCAAACATATACTTTTATACATATTCAAAAATCATATTGTTAGTGTCAATCACAACAATGAATTCTAACTATGTTTTGATTCTCACACCAGTTAATTGGACATATATAGATATCCCACTTTCGACACTCGAAAATAAATATTGATAATGCTGCGGCATTATCAGAATTAATCTCAGGCGGCTAGAGTGTGATTCTATATCTACTACGTATATTTGAGGCTTTGTATACACGTTTGCAAGGCATATATGCAAAATCTTCATAAACTCGATTGTCCAAATTTAATATAAAATACTCAAATACATATAATAGGGTTGATATTTTCAAAACAAAATTTGTTTTCATTTATATTTTAAAAAAATAACTCTCTTCACACCCGTTCTAGGATACTACTGATCCTATCTCTAACGAGTCATTTTCGTTGGATATTACTAATCCAATCTTTGATGAATTCTTTCATTCGGTTCTAACGTGTCTTGTTCTCAAGCTCTGTAAACCAAAGCTCTGATACCACGCTGAAACGATCCAAATTTCCGCTTACGAGAAAGCCCGGATTTAGTTGAGAACAACACTCATCAGAGCACAAAAAATAGAACATTTCATTGCTATTACAACAATTTACATTAGAGTACAAGAATATAACAGAGTATGAATAAATAATATACAACAGAAAAATATCATAGATTTAAATTACATTTAAATAGCAGCGGAAAATAATACAAAATACAGCTGAAAGAAATGCACGGATACAGAGCTTTCCGAATATCGTTTAAGCTGTAAACCAGGATCCTATGAATATAATATCTGCAATACAAAAACTACTAGCTGCCCGTGTGGAAAATATGGGCACCTAGAGTTTAGGTTGAAACAATAAACTCCAGGTTGGTCAGGGGACTGGTGTGAGAACTAAAACAATTATTAAAACTTCAAAAGTTGGGAAATCATGGGACCATGCCGTATAAAACAGAACGGGTTTACTCCACATGAATCACGGTTTAAAAATAAAACAATGCAATGCTTTTGGGAAAATGAAGCTATTATAAGACTCCGGTCCCATCACACAATGCAACGTAAGTCGGAGTATAGAGTTTTACCTTATAATAACCAAACATGCTTGATACGCTATAAAATAAATTATTTTGATATTACTATAAGCGCACAGTGTTAAAAAAAACTTCAAATATAAATGTATCAATCATAAACGGCACGGATACCATATATCATGTCGCCATACTAGTTCTACAATTACAACCGCTCAATGTCGTATTGGAAGTTGGATTTCCATCATGAACCAATACAAGGGATCGTCCTACCGGATTCGAGACAATCTAGTCCATGTCTTAGGATCAGTCGCAACTGTACCTTAGAACTCCAAGGGCCGGTCCACACATATTTTAGTGGATTAGTAATTCCTAAACAATATGTTTCCCTGCCCTATGGGGCATAAAATCTGAGCCACAAGGGACTCAATATCCGAGGCGCCTTATTCCATCATCCACACAAGTAAAATGTTTAGGCTCCATACCATGACACCGCTCCTAGCTAGAAAGAAACGCATGTTCTCTCTGAAGTCCACTCCCATTTCTGGTCCATACCGGGTTGTAAGGCTCGCGAGGTATCACTATACACAAAGCTATGCTAACTAAAGCTGTGCTTTGATCATCATCCACAAGACTCTGCTTTTCAAAAAAAGCCTTGATCATTTGTATCTTAGCATGCTACACTGACAATTCACGCCATGCAACCGATGTCTATCAATATGTAACCTCTAAGCTCATACGTCTTAGAGAATGATGTTAAGCAAGTGTGACGGCCCGCCCCGCACCGATCGATATTTCCAATGAAAGTGCGCTGAGCCAATGTCCAACCAACATGGGACGGTCGTCAAAGAAAGGAAAGAAGGGAATTTGAACTAATAAGGAACTTGTAAAATGTCTCACAGCGCATGGATTAAAATATAATAATAACATACTTGACATAAAACAGGCGAGAGAGTGCATAAGCTGAGAACTAAACCATAATCATCATAGCAGCGGAAATTCAAAATACAGCTTATGTTTTACATCATCATTATTTCAACTTTTAAAACTGTCTTTAAAGCAAAATAAGAAAGGTACACTACTAATGCCCAAAGTAATGACCAGCAGGGACATAGGGAGAATATATATATATATATATCATAGGTAGGAGCCTCCTGCTCGTCTCTGGATCAGCTACTTGTGCATAACCAGCTAGCCTGTCTCTAGTCTTCCCATTTAAGAGCACCCAGGGTAATAAGAAGAGACATAAAACTCTGGGTCAGACAAAAGTCTGATATGAGCGATAAACAGCAAAACAGAACAATAACAGGTATACTAAACCATACCTGAACCTGGACCTGCAACCAAAGAGTTAGCACAAGATGTACAATACTCTAAGGTGACACTAACATACGGTGTATAGATAACGGGGAAGGGGTGTGCATGTCAAAGTCATATCAAACAATCAAGCATAGAAAACATCCTCACATCTCTCACTCAGTGCGTAAAGCATACGATATCCACTGCTTTGATCACCCAAATCCTTGTTATGATCAATCTGCCCCATGGAGTCATGGCGACTCCACTACACTGATCCATAGCCACTAGTCCTTGATATGTCCACTCTGCCCCATGGAGTCATGACGACTCCACTGCACTGGATCATAGCCATGCTACGATCACTCTGCCCCATGGAGTAATAACTACTCCGCTGCACTGATCTGTAGCCTAACAATCGTCTCTCGGTGGTGAATCAAAGCATTGGACGTCGACAACTCCTTAGCACACGTCCCGCAACAAATCCAAATCATGAAGTTAACTCATTGGTTCCCATCTGGATCCTAAGTTTTACTTCCCATTTGGACTACCTTTGCATCTCGGGTTTTGGTCTCCTCATGATCGGTTCGGAAACAAGCTTCCATTCGGATTGGTTCTCTTATCCTTGTTCAGTTCGTGGTCATCTACCCCGTTCGGTTCGGGTTGTCTCATCATGCCAAGATCGGGTCAGTTCGTGCTCCTTCCACCGTGTCAAACCGTGGTGCTCCAAACTGGGTCATGGTGCCATACTGGTTCGGTTCGGAGTAGCGGGTCGGGTTGGATATGCAGGCATCACTCCGGGTCGGGTCGAGCTCTTCGATTCGTGATAGTTCACTTGTGGTGCATCTGCTCGGTTGCGTGCTCTGGTTCGTGATGCAACAGTCCTGAGAGGTGGCTCAGGCCGTGAAATACTCCACAAGCGGGTCGTTTCGCCCGCCCCCCCAACCGATTCGATCCGGTTCGGGTCAAAATCATGCACAGTTTCTGCTACTTTTCCAATAACTGTTTACGGCACACGACGACATTTCCGACCATTCTAACTGTTCTAATCAATCACAAAGCATACCGTACAGTCATAGCAACATATTGAATTGACCATAAACACCAAAACAACAATTTGATATGTCAAAACGGATCAAACATACCCAAAACCCATATTTTCCCTTAAGCATGTTTAAGAAAATCTAATGATAGGATTAGCAAAACTTAACTAAATTAACCCAAACTTCCAACAGAGGTCTAAAACAGTGTTTAATAATTTCTAAACATTTTTCCAGAATTTAATCATGTGTAATTTTGTTAATTAACACAAATCACCCCTAATTAGCCATAATTAGTGTAGAAACAATGCTAATCACTCACCTTAGCCACAAATAACACTTAGATCAGAAAATATCTCTGATTTGGGTCAAATCCCTATGCAACACAGCAGCTCTATTCCCAATTTGATTCTAATTTGCCTTGATTAGATGTAGAATAGGCTAAAACTTGATTAAATGGTGATTAAAAGGTGATTTGGGTGTTGGAGGCCAATGTTAGGGTTAGGAAAATGTTTTAGGCGGCTGAAAAAATAAAAATAGATCGTTTCCTAACTGATTTCTGCCTCCCCATAACCCTATTCCCAAAATGGGTTATGGGCCCTTTTGCTAATCATCCTAATTAGGTCCGGTTAAGCTGTTTTTCACCTTCTAAACCTTGTTTCAGCCATACCTCCCAAACGGTGAGTCCGTTTGGCTTATATGACCACTCTACGGAAAGGTAAACCATCATCCAGATCTAATTGACGTGGTTTCAGGTCAAAACTCCTTACCAATCAAAAGTTATGGCCGAAATAAGATAAGCTAGGGGTAAAACGGTCATTTAAAAATCGGCAAAAATCATGAGCATGGGAAGTGACCCCAATAGTCGTCTCCCAATGTTACATGGCTATGCGACTTCGCATGAGAAAGAAGTAAATATTCTACGATCCTCTGATGCGTAGAATGCGGGTCATTACATTCTTCCCCCTTAAGAAATTTCGCCCCCGAAATCCCTTATCTAAGAAATAAGTAAAGGATCCTGCATGCCTACTAACCATTCACTACAATCAAACATAAAACAACAAACACGTCTATCCTAGCATGTAGAAAACTAAATTGTAATTAAAATCTTAATAGGCAAAGAGTTCTGGATACGTCTTCCTAATGCTCTCCTCTGTCTCCCAAGTACAGTCATTCTCATTCTCGCCCCATTGAACTTTGACTAGATTCGCCACTTTCCTTCGAAGTTGCTTCGTATCATGCTGGACAATACGAATCGGCTTGCGGTTCCCAACCGCCTCGGGTTCTACTTCGATATCATCCAACTGATCAGGTGAAATAGTCATAACGGGGTCGTGCACGAATTTCCTTAACTGGGAAACATGAAATACGTTATGCACTCCTGCCATCTTCTATGGTAATTCAACTTTATATGCCAAATTCCCAAATTGCTCGAGGATTGGGAATGGACCAATAAATCATGGTACCAGCTTTCCTCTCCTTCCAAATCGAATAGCATTCTTTAATGGAGAGATCTTGACAAATACTAGGTCGCCAACGGAGAATTTCAGATCTCTTCTCCACTTATCAGCATAACTTTTCTACCTATCTTGGGCAGCCTTCATTCGCTGTTGATTAACCTTGATCTTATCTGAGGTTTCTCTTATCACATCTATCCCAAGCACAAATTTCTCACCGGTTTCTAACCAATATGATGGTGAGTTGCACGGTCTTCCATACAAAGCTTCGTATGGAGCCATACCAATACTGGACTGATAACTATTATTATATGCGAACTCCACTAGATGCAAATGGTCATCCCATGATCCACCAAAATCTAATATGCAAGCTCTCAAGAGATCTTCTAATACTCGATTCACACTTTCTGTCTGACCGTCATTTTGAGGATGATACGCGGTACTGAGATATAACTCTGACCATAGAGCCTCTTGTAAGCTCTTCCAAAATGCACTAGTAAACAACGGGTCTCGGTCACTCATAATGCTTTCAGGTACTCCATGAAATCTCACTACCCACTTCATATACAGTTTTGCTAACTTCGCTGCTATTCTATTCGACTTGACGGGTAAAACCTTGTACCCTTGGTCAATCGGTCCACAATAACCGAAATGCTATCATGGCCTGATCTAGTCCTTGGTGACCCATTAATGAAATCCATTGAGACTTGTTCCCATTTCCATTCTGGAATTTCTAATGGTTGCAACAAACCACTCGGCTTCTTTTGCTCAGCTTTAACTAGCTGGCGGTTCATGCACTTGGATATAAACTTCCCAACGTCTCTTTTCATCCCTTCCCGATAGTAGGTCGCTTCATGTCTCGATACATTTTGTTACTACTGGGATGTATAGTCAGTTTTGAGTGATGACATTCTCTTAGCACTTCATCTCTCAGACCATTCACGTTGGGTACAACTAACTTTCCATTCTTTCTAAGCTATCCATCTCGATCAAGCCCATACTTGTTCATCTCCTCGTCGATACCCATCTCTAACTTGGAGATGATTTCCAATAGGTTAGGATCGTTCTTCTAACTGGAATCAATCCGCTCAATTAAGGAGGGTCTGATCATCAAACTTGCTGACATTACTGGATCTAATTCGCACTTTGGTCTGAAATCATACCCTGCGATATACTCCAGTTGCTTCAACTCAAGAAACATAGCACCTAAACTGGCATGTCTTCTACTCAATGCATCAGCTACCGCATTGCCCTTTCCTGGTGTATATGCGATATCGAAATCATAGAAAGCCAAGAATTCTAACCATCTTTGCTGTCGGAGATTTAGATCCTTCTGAGAGAAAAAATACTTTAACGATTTATGATCGGTAAACAACTCGAATCTTTCTTCGAAGAGATAATGTCTCCACATCTTCAATGCGAACACAATCGCTGCCAATTCTAAATCATGGGTACGATACCTTTTCTCATGCGGTTTCAGTTGCCGACTAGCATAAGCTACAACCCTACCTCCTTGCATCAATACAGCACCTAATCAGGTACCACATGCATCCGTGTATACTGTCATCTCTTCATTACCTTTAGGAATGACTAACACTGGTGCACATGTCAACTTTTCCTTTAGACTCTTGAATGCATTCTCGCACTTTTTTCCCATACGAAAGCTTGATTCTTCCTGGTCAACTGAGTCAATGGTGCTGCAATCTTGGAAAAGTCTTGGATAAACTTACGATAATATCCAGCCAATCCCAAGATACTTCTTACGTCAGTTGCACTCTTGGGCGTAGACCAATTTTATACCGCAACCACTTTCGCAGGGTCCACGGTAGTGCCATTCTCTGAAACAACATGGCCCAAGAGTCTCACTTCCCTCCTCCAGAAGTGACACTTAGAAAACTTTGCTTTCAATTGGTGTTTTCTCAACACCTCCATCACTATCCTTAGATGTTCCTTGTGTTCTTCCTCTGTCCTCGAATAAACCAAGATATCGTCTACGAAAACAATAACAAACTTATTCAATTGATCTCGGAATACCCCATTCATAAGATCCACAAAATATGCTGGTGCATTGGTCAACCTGAATGGCATGACCGACCACTCGTAGAATCCAGACGGCGTCTGAAAGGCCGTTTTATCTATACTGTCAGCCTTCACCCTAAGCTAATGAAAACCTGTTCGCGAGATCCAATAGGGAGAACACTCTCGCGCTAGTCAAATGATCAAACAAATCATCTATCCGCGGTAGAGGATATTTATACTTTCTCGTCGCCTTATTCAACTCGTGGTAGTCCATACATAATCGAAGGGAACCGTTTGCCTTGGTAGCATGGTGCTCCCCACTCAGATACACTTCTTCTGATGAATCCCTTCTTCAAAAGATCTCTTATTTGCACCACCGAGCTCTCACTGCTCCCTTTGGTGCCATACGACGAAGTGGCATCACTATAGGTCTGGCATCTTTCACTAAATCAATACGGAACTCAATCTCTCGGTGTGGTGGAAGCCCAGTCACTTCCTCGAAGATGTACAGATACTGGCCAGCCACGGGACATCTGACAACTCATCATGCAGGATGTCGAGGGAATTTAGAAAACTAGCCATTACCCCCATCACTAGGTAGACCACCAAACACTACCCTCCGCCCATCAACCGCTATAACTATCACCCAAAATCCCTCACAGTCTACCACCACCCCGTACCTTTGGAGCCAATCAACTCCCAAAATAATGCCAAACCCAGTAAAGCCCAAAACAAAGCAATCACAAACAAACATGCATCCATGACTCGATAAGACCACATTACAACAAATCATACTAAGGCTAGTCGAACCACCAATCGGGTTCGTCACCGCTAAAGGTCTATCGACTATCTCGGGCTCCAATCCTAACCTATCTACCAGGTCACTAGATATGAAGGAATGGGAAGCCCAGTATCAAACAATACTCAAACAGGAACATCATAAACAGAAAGCATACCTTGGATAACGACATTCTTTCCTTTCTCCGCTGCAGTTGGGGCATTCGACGAAGAAGGAACAACATTAAGAGCATATGCTTTCACAATCTGCTTTTCTTTAGGGGGCTGCAGTCACTTATCCTTGTGATGTTCCACTTGGCCACAGTTGAAGCACTTCCTGTCCGCTGGCTTTTCTCGACATTCCTTAGCATAATGGCTATTCTTTCCACAGCTAAAGCATTCAGCATCTTTCTTGCTCTTTTTCTGACCATCCTTAGCTTGGTTCTAACTCTGCTTCCTTTTATTCTGAGAATTATTCTCTCCACCACCGCTTGCTTGTGGCTTTGACCCCTCTACAGATGCAACAGCGACTTCAGTCTTGGGTTTAGGATAAAGGCTCTCTGACCTTAATGCTTTCCCAACAATTGATTCAAAAGTCTCATCAATATGGTTTATAAGCCTTTCCCCCAAATACTGATCTATACCAGTTATGAACTTCTCATTCTTCTTCTCGGGAGTGTCAATGAGGGATAGTCCATACTTCGATAAAGTATCGAACTCAGCAATATATTCCCAGACTGCTCTACCATTCTGTTTAAGTTCCAAGAACTTCCTAAACATTCCTGATTTCGGAGAAGCTCGGATAAACTTATCAATAAAGCGAGCTTTAAATTGATCCCATGTAACTTGATCCTTAGGAGTGGCTGCCTTAATAGCATTCCACCAATTCATAGCCCGTCCTTGCAACTGATAGGATGCTAGCATCCTCTTCATCGCGTCCTCGATTCCCAGTTCCTTGAAGATACGCTCACAATTATCGAACCAATCCTGAACTTCTGTAGCCGATTCTGTTTCGTCGAACGGCTTCACACTAAGACTAGTGTAATCCTTGCATAGCTTGGCGAAATCGGCTCTAGACGCCTGCACCGCTGCACCACCACCATTTCCAGAACTAGGAGTTGCCCTCTGAACATCCCTAAGCATCTCTCTCATGAGATCAGTGAACATCGTCCTCATATCAGGAGCTTTCCCATTATTAGCTCCTCTACTAGTACCTTTAGTATATCGGCTCATCGTTCAATCTGTAAGGAGAAAACAATTAACCATCTCTTCAGTGGTGCCAGTTCAGTGCAACTCAACCCTTAAATATACTAATAGTATATATACATAACTTTTGAAAACCAAAATATCACAAATACGCGCTCTCATATATGTACTATCTCTCCCTGGAGTCTTTCTCTAGGTTAACTACGCAACCTAGAGCTCTGATACCAAATGTGACGGCCTGCCCCACACCGATAGATATTTCCAATGAAAGTGTGATATGCCAAAGTCCAACCCACGGGACAGTCGTCAAAGAAAGGAAAGAAGGGAATATGAACTAACAAGGAACCTGTAGAATGTCTCACAGCGCATGGAATAAAATATAATAATAATATACTTGACATAAAACAGATGAGATAGTGCATTCGTTGAGAACTAAACCATAATCATCATAGCAGCGGAAAATCAAAATACAGCTTATGTTTCACATCATCATTATTTCAACTTTTAAAACTATCCCTAAAGCAAAATAAGAAAGGTACACTACTAATGCCCAAAGTAGTGACCAGCAGCGACACAGGGAGAATATATATATATCATACGTGGGAGCCTCCTGCTCGTCTCCGGATCAGCTACTCGTGCATAACCAGCTAACCTGTCTCTAGGCTGCCCGTTTAAGAGCACCCAGAGTAATAAAAGAGACATAAAACTTTGGGTCAGACAAAAGTCTAGTATGAGTGATAAGCTGCAAAATAGAACAATCATAGGTATACTGAACCATACCTTAACCTAGACCTGCAACCAAAGAGTTGGCACAACAAGATGTACAATACTCTAAGGTAACACTAACATAGGGTGTATAGATAATGGGGAAGGTGTGTGCATATCATAGTGATATCAAACAATCAAGCATAGCAACCATTCTCACATCTCTCACTCAGTGCGTAAAGCATACGATATCCACTACTTTGATCACTCAAATCCATGCTATGATCACTCTGCCCCATGGAGTCATGGCGACTCCACTACACTGATCCACAGCCACTAGTCCTTGCTATGTCCACTCTGCCCCATGGAGTCATGACGACTCCACTGCACTGGCTCATAGAAATGCTACGATCACTCTACCATATGGAGTAATAACTACCCACTTACACTGATCCATAGCCTAACAATCATCTCTCCGTGGTGAATCAAAGCTATGAACGTTGACAACTCCTTAGCACACGTCCCGCAGCAAAGTCCAATCACGAAGTTAACTCGTTGGTTCCCATCGGGATCCTGAGTTCTACTTCCCATTTGGACTACCTTTGCATCTCGGGTTTTGGTCTCCTCCGGATCGGTTCGGAAATAAGCTTCCATTCAGATCGGTTCTCTTCTCCTTATTCAGTTCGTGGTCATCTGCCCCGTTTGGGTCGGGTTGTCTCATCATGCCCATATCGGGTCGGTTCGTGCTCCTTCCACCGAGTCAAACCGTGGTGCTCCAAACTAGGCCGTGGTGCGACACTGGGTCGGTTCGGAGAACCATCACTCCGAGTCGGGTCGAGCTTCTCGATTCGTGACAGTTTACTTGTGGTGCATCGGTTCGTTCGTGCGCTCTGGTTCGTGATGCAACAGTCCTGAGAGGTGGCTCGGGTCGTGAAATACTCCACAAGCGGGTCGATTCGCCCCGCCCCCCTACCGATCCGATCCGTTTCGGGTCAAAATCCTGCACTGTTTCCTATAACTTTTCCAGCAACTGTTTATGCCACACGACGGCGTTTTCGACCATTCGAACTATTCTAATCAATCACAAAGCACACCATACAGTCATAGCAACGTATAGAATTGACAACAAACTACAAAACAACAATTTGATATGTCAGAACGGATTAAACATACCCAAAACCCATATTTTTCCCTTAAGCATGTTTAAGAAAATCTAATGATAGGATTAGCAAAACTTAACCAAATTAACCCAAACTTCCATCAGAGGTCTAAAACAGTGTTTAAGAATTTCTAAACATTTTTCTAGAATTTAATCATGTATAATTTTGTTAATTAACACTAATCACCCCTAATTAGCCGTTATTAGTGTAGAAACAATGCTAATCACTCACCTTAGCCACAAATAACACTTAGATCTGAAAATATCTCTGATTTGGGTCGAATCCCTATGCAGCACAGTAGCACTATTCCCAATTTGATGCTAATTTTCCTTGATTAGATGTAGATTAGGCTAAAACTTGATTAAATGGTGATTAGAAGGTGATATGGGTGTTGGAGGCCATTGTTAGGGTTAGGGAAATGTTTTAAGCGGCTGAGAAAATGAAAATAGATCGTTTCCTAACTGATTTCAACCTCCCCATAACCCAAATCCCGAAATGAGTTATGGGCCCTCTTGCTAATCACCCTAATTAGGCCTAGTTAAGTTGTTTTTCACCTTCTAAACCTTGTTTCAGCCATACATCCCAAACGGTGAGTCCGTTTGGCTAATGTGAGCACTCTACGAAAAGGTAAACCATCTTCCGGATCTAATGGAAGAAGTTTCAGGTCAAAACTCCTTACCAATCAAAAGTTATGGACGAAACAAGATTAGCTATGGGCAAAACGGTCCTTTAAAAATCGGCAAAAATCATGAACATGGGAAATGACCCCAATAATCGTCTCCCAAAGTTATATGGCTATATGACTTTGCATGAGAAAGAAATAAATATTCTACGATCCCCTGATGCGTATAATGTGGGTCATTACAGCAAGAGAATAAATTCTCCGCCACCAAACAGATATATATATTTAATAGAAATCAATTAGCACATAATTAAGTTCAATGTCAGACACACATCCATTTACAAGTCCGTTCTAGGTCTGAACGAAACCGAAGGCACCTTATTCCTCGTCCCATATGTCCAATACGGGAGAGAGGTCCGCGCATATCCGTCGATCTCCATGTACGTCTGAACGATCACCACTTATTACCTTGTCTTGGGTGTATAACCCAATCAAGCCATCAGTAATCATCCAAACGATGTGAAGAACTCCGGTCTTCAACCACCGTCTTTATCTTCGACTTTTAATCGTCGTAGTAATTATTCAGAATGGGTTAAACCCGGTCTTTCCAAATAACTCACGTATTTTATAATCTAAAATCAAGTGCTATGAAAACACATCATACACCTCATTCCAATTAAGAATATTCTTTTATTGAAATATTCACATTAATATGGAAAGGTTCCCATTAATTTTATCAAAAATAAATTCTTTTAAATTTATTCTTTAATCTTCCTTTGGATTCCATTTCAAAAGATTTTATCAACTAGTCAGGATTATCGAACCTTGCCGCAATAATCATTTATTATTTTCCAATCCCAACATATTCATTCCATGGAGCAAAACTGGTAGCACTCCATATCTAACACCCACTGTGTTACTTACCATTTCTCGTTCAAATCTAATTAAAGATTTAACTATCGCCTGGTGTAAAACTGGTGGTACTCCATTCTCAATCATTTCATGAATTCGATAAATTTAATTATCTTATTTCCATTTCAATCAAATTAAAAATTTATTAAAACTTCGATTTGGTTTTAATAAGAAAAATCATTACTTTATGATTATTCAAATTTAGGAAATTAATCTTTATCTTTAACTGGGTTAAAGAACTAATGTCATTTAAAACACAGTTCACGATAAACCCAAAATCATCTTCCATCAAAATGGAATCTACATAGAAATCATAGCAGTACACAATCGGTATAAATTCCCATGTCAGACTAATAATATAAATGGAATAGCAGCAAACCCTTTTAAATTCCATATATAGTAACGGTCTTCATTCACAGGAGCTCATCTCGATTATTACCGAATCGAATTCCATTCAATTCCAATTTAATATATTAAATTGGAAAAACTTTATTTTGGAAAATTTCCATTTTAAATCTTAATAAAAAGGTTTATAAATTTCAAATAACATTTCACTGTAAATCGGGTTAAAGAACGAATGTCGTTAAAAACACAGTTCGTAATAAACCCAATTCACATTTCATTTTATTCCAATTACTAAATATAATTGGAAACTCTAATAATCTTAATTAAAGGATTTATTCTTTTTATACGGGGTTTTAGAACAGTTTTATTAAAGACACCATTCATGACAAACCCAAAATCCAATTCGATATTAAATATAAGGTTCTGAATAGAAATTATATTGGCTTATATTCAATATAAAATTATGAAACCAACAAATATCGTATTGGGAATAATATATATATATATATATATGTATGTATGTATCTTCCAAATTCCTCACAATATCCGTATAATAACGGAATCCAATATCGAAATATTCCGAAGATAAAATCCGTTCAAATCCATTCCAATTTATATATTGGAAAAATTCTGGTTATTTCAAAACCATTTACGAATCCAATTAATTTATTTAAAAACATTGGATCATTATACTAGTTAATAACTAGTTCATTTCGATAAAAATACATTTTTATCTTTTCAAACTTAGAATTTTTCATCCAAAAACTTTCCAAATTATTAATTATGATTTTACGTAATTTTTCCATATTTTTAATAAATTTATCAAGGCCCGTACAGTCGGTTTGTAATAACGGCCACCGTACTACATCCATAGCGACCTTTTTGAAATTGATTTGGACATAATTCCAAATCTAACCATTGGATTTCAAACTTCCTATACTCATTGGAAAGCTCTTTTCGATATGAACCCAACGGCTCCAATTTTAGGAGAATCCGATGGTCGGATCACTCGTTACATCAAGTTGAAGTTAATGGTCGAAATTCGCGAACGGTCGCGGCGCGTTCTATTCAGGCCATTAAATATATATATATCATTGATTTCCATTTAAATTGTATTTATAAAATATTTATAAACTCCTTTTAAAACGATTCCAACTTCTTTTTCAATTTTAAATCAAAATTGAATATTCAATATCTTTGTCATATTAAAATGATAATACTTTCAAAATATTAGATTTTGAAATCACTTCTTTTCGATATACATTTTAAAATGAATAAAATCGATCGATAAACCCGTTTGGGTTAAAATTGCGCTTGCTGCTTAACTCGGCTTCACATTTGTATATTTTTTTTGCCATCCGAAATCGGACATAAAAATCATAATTTTATTCTTCACTGAATGTTATTGTAAAATATTCGTAATTTTAAATTATTCTTTATTTCCAAAGATTCTTTATTTTAAAAATATTCTTTATTTTAAAATGTCCTTTATTTAAAAATGTTCTTTATTTTAAAAAATGTTCTTTATTTCTGAATCGGAATGTGACTCAATCAATTACCATATAATTACAGTTATATGGATTTCATACATCGCATGTATACAACAATAATGATAAATAACCATCAAACAGTCCATTCATATCCAGAGTGAAATTTACAACTGTGTGAGCATTAAAATAAATAAATAACGCTCATCACAGACTGTCAATCCACCGATTGACATACAACTAAACATTGGGACTAGTGTATGTCAAATATCATCCCAATACCCATGTGGGGTTTTCAAACAACAACAGTTTGTTTAAATAAATCATTGGTTAATAAATTTAACCAATTCTAATTCAGTTCGAATTATTTTCTATTTAACCAATTTTCACGGGTCAAATTATAAACGAATATTTATGATTTAATTTCAACTACCATATTAATGTTAACATTATTTTTAATATGTTAAACATTTCAACATCACAAACAACACACAATACAGTCAATGTAAATCATCCATGGTCTGAGGATGAGGAAGGTGATCTAACATGCAACGTATACAATTTATAATAATTAAAATGATAAAAATCTATACTGGCAATTCTATATATTTTTCAGTTATGAAAATAAAAATATAATTGTGTAGAATTTTTAGTGAGGAGTTCTCACCTTTGGTTTCCACTCCGTCTTTCTTTAGCGGACAAGGGTTTGGATTTTGTTTTGCTTCCAATCGGTTCCATCATAATATGTTTCATGTTGTTTATGTAAAAAAAATCACATTTTTAAACAATGATCTTTATAAATAAAAATCACATTTTTATTTCAACGCTATCTCTATTTAAAATCACATTTTTATACTATGTTATTTCTTTTTCTTTTTAAAAAAAATCCCATTTTTATATGCTACATATTTTTAAATCCCATTTTTATATAATGTAATCTATATTCAAAAACCATATTTTTATATTCAAACATTAGTATATAAAACCCCATATTTTTATTTCAAACATTATATGTATAAAAATCATATTTTTATACTAATGTTATATATAAAAGTCATATTTTTATATAATGATATTTCTTAAAAAAATCAACCTATTTATATTTTGAAAATAATGTTACTTACATTTTCAAAAGTAATGCTATTTTTATTTTCAAAAATAATGCTCTTTTTATTAAAATCTCATTTTTAAAACAATAATTTTTATATATTTTAAAACAAAGTTATATACATGAAAATCTTTTTTTTTTTGGTATTCATATAAAAATTACATTTTTAAAACAATAATATATATATTTATATATATAAAACATTCTTTTTATTTATTTCAATGTTACATATAATAAAAATCACATTTTTATTCCATATTATTTCATTAAAAAAGATTTCACATTTTTATACCGCTATATATAATATATATCACATTTTTTTATATTTCTAAAACTATGCTATTTACATTTTATAAAAACAATATTTTGAAAACAATGTTATTCTATATTTTATAAACTAATATCTTGAAAACAATGTTATTCTATATTTTATAAAAAACAATATTTTGAAAATAATGCTATTTTATATTTTATAAAAACAATTCTATTTTATATTTTCTTTAAAATCAATGCTATTTTTAAAATAAATTATAAAACCATGTTGTATATTTTATAATTTTGAATATATATAAATATCATTGACTTAATAATTCACTTAGTTACACCTCAATTAGACTTCCTTAATAACGGCTAACCCTTCGTTTAATTTCCCCCAGGCATCTTCTACTTCCAGGCTTCTTCTCGTATGAAGCTGCTCACGAAACCCATCGCTCACCAATACCATCCACCGTCGCCGCCAAAATACCCCCACCGGACCCACATCAGATCGCCTCACCGTGAAGCCGCCACCACCTATGACCTTCGGCCGTTACCTAGTGGAACTCGCATTCCGCCTGGCCTTGAAAAACCCATCCAATTGCAGCACCTTTAAGGCCAAAATCTGATAGCCATTGCTCCCTATACCCAATCTTGATCGTTCAAGTTATTGATTTCATTGAGAGGAAGAAGTCTGGAGTTGAAAGATCCTAATTTTAACTAGGGGATTTGGCGATTTTGTGGGAGGGATCCTGGAAGACGTCGGGCATTGAATTCTTTAATTGGCGGCTCAAGAAGATAATGATAGTTTTAGGGTTTGATGAAAATAATTTTTATATATACTAAAGTATAAATTATTATTTAATTCACTAATTTGTTCTATTTCATCTGAACTCCAAAACGAACCCAATGAATGTCGCGCCTAGCCAAATACCCCCATTCCGGATACGATGGATATGTTTCGTAACTCAATTCGGCTGTAACGATCGGTTTTTCTTTAAATTAAAATATAAATCAATAAATTGAATTTTTAAACGTATATTTTAATTTACCGAGGCCACATACTGACTCCAAAAATTCCAGAAAAATTATATCTTTCTTTGTTTTGACAATAAGGTCCTAACCAAACTAATTTCGTCGAATTTGGGGACCATTTGAAAAATGGTTATTTTCTAGTCGATCCAATTTGACTGAAATTGACAAGACATGTTTTCTTTAGCCACACTCACATATTAATTCCATAAATTATGAAAATTGGAATCTAGCAATAATTTTACATTCTGGATCTAACAAAAGTAGTCATGTCAAAAACGGGAGTCATTTGCAAAATGGCTATTTTTAAGGGCTATATATTATATAAAATATTTATAAATTTCATAGCGGCTATTTTCAATTTCAAACTGGACATAACTTTTAATTCTTGTTATGAAATCTTGATTTTTCACATTCGTTAGTAAAATATAATTAAACAGATTCAAATATTTCTGGTTTTACTGAAAATCGATTTATTTTGAATTTTGTACATTCATTTGAAATTTGAAATCAAAATTTTAAACTACCGCGCCATTTCAGGCTGTTTTATAATTAAAATAAATTTATTCGTTCTAACTTCGATTTAAATAAATTTTTTGTCGTTATTATTTAAAATAAATCATTTTAAATATACAAAATCCATAAAAATAGTTATAATAAAAATTTTAAATTGGTTCTGAAATTCCGGCTTGTTACAGTTTTCATTTAAGATGATTTGATAATTGCATTTTGTGGGGTTTTTTCTTTTGGTCAATTAATCTATGAAATCAAGTATACACTTATAAGCCTAGTCCCTAAAAAAGAGTAGGCGGAATCATATCAGTTTTAGGCCTATCTCTTTTAGTAACATCAACTATAAGATTATTGTTAATATTTTATGCAACATGATCGGATTAAACATCTAATTTTTCCCTATCAAAATGTGTTTACACCATGCAGATCCATTAGAAAAAATTCAGTACTAGCCTATGAGATAATTCGAACCTTTAATAGAAAAGGATCAAATAATATCTTTCTAAAGTTTGACCTTTAAAAACTTATGACAGAATAAATAAGTAGTTCATGTAGACAATCTTTTGGTCTTGTTCGTATAAATAATTTTTACATAACCAATCATGTTGTCAATATAAACATGCAAAAACTTAAGATTAAATGTGGATAAACTTAACTTATTAAACAGAACCCTTGGCAATGGCTACATCCTTATCCCCTTCTGATCCATCTTCTTCCTCTTTCGCCTTTGATTCGGCCTTTCCTCCTCTTCCTTCCAAACCCCCTGAACCTCCTCCTCCTCCTGTCAATCCGAACTCTGTCAATCCTTCCACCCGTTCAGATGCCTTATCGGATCCGACATCTTCTAATCCTCTCTCCTCTTCAAATCTTAACCATGTCATTCCTTCGGTTGCAGCTGAATCAAATTCGGATGTAACTGCCGCATCCGATTCTGTTGTCCATCCCTCAGATCCTAGTAATTCCCCTCGTATTCATAATTCCTTCGTTGGCTTTTCAGCAAACACCTCCAATGCGCCTAATCCTTCTACCTCTAATTGTAATCAATCTCCAGTTAAACGTGATTTTGCATCTCTTTTTAAGTCTCTGGCTCGTAATGCAGGCAAATTCAAACCTATTCACTTTGACATTCCTCGCGATTCAAATAGCAAGAAAATTCCAGAGTTTGTCAAACAAGAGGGCATTAAATTATGGAATGATTATTTAGTGGGGTTCTTCCTTGACGACACACTATCTTACATTACTGTTGTTAATTTCTTAAGGAAATACTGGAAATTGAATGGAGACGTTGACATTAAGTCTGATGGTTTCAACTTCTTTTACAAGTTTGCTAATGAAACAGACAAGGAAAAGATCTTACATGCAGACCCAATCTTTATTAGAGGAAGAATGTTTATTATTACGAAATGGGACCCAACCATTGGCAGCTCGCAATCGCAAATAAGGAAAGTTCCGGTTTGGATTCATCTTCATTGAATACTGATCTTGCTATGGACTTTGTATGGTATAAACTGGCTTGTGTGTCACGTCGGGAGACTCATTTGTTTTCATGACAACACTGAAAAGATGCAACGTTTTAAGTATGCAAAAGCTTTGGTTGAAATAAACCCAGACTATGAGCTGTCTGATAGTATTCCATTGGATGAACTTGGAGTGAACTGTCCGTCTGTGCAAATCTCATATGACTGGAGATCATCAATATGTACCATATGCAAAATGTTTGGCCACACTACATTGGAATGTGAACACAACAAAAACAATCCGAAAGAAGTGGACGCTCAGTATTTTGATCATGAGGAAGAAGTGCAGGAACGTGGTGTTCATAAAGCTAAGAGAGTTTGGAGGAATGACACTTTGACCAAGAAACAGAACGATTGGCATGAAGTAAACAATAAAAAGAAACAGAAGTGGATCAGGAAAACTAATACCGAGGAAAAACAAAAGGCATCTGAGCATAACCCCAACGCAAACACTCTAGATGACAATATTTCACCGGGTGAGAATGTAAAAAGTAAAGTGCACGAGGATAATTTGGTTGAACCGCTAATTATTGATAGTAATGGATTGATTCACATCCATCATGAGGACCTAAATGATATTGAGCAATCAGGCAAAACCAAATCTCCTAGCAAGTCAACTAGCAGAACCAGTACGCAAGTTGTTATGGACGAGCAAGGTGAACCAGTGGAACTTCAAACCAGTAACAATTTCGCTATTCTGGAAAACTTAACTTCCATGGAGCAACTGAATGAGAAATCAATTTCAACACCAATTGTGAATTGTGAATCTTCATCTAAGTCACGTCCTAAGTCACATTCCGAGCCTTCTGATAATCAGTTCAAGTTTGATGTTCATCCAAACTCAAAATTTAGCTATAAACTCAATTCTCCATACTCCCATCTTTCATTGCCTCCCCATGTCATTCTTCCAACTCCAATGACTGCCGACAAAAACGATTCCATGCATGCAACTGAAAACCACCCTGACTCAATTGGAAGCAAAAAAGGCAAAAGGGGTTGGAAGAAAAAGGTTCAATCATCCACTGCTTCCCATCAAGATGATTTAAATGATGGCAAAGAATTCCCTCCCAATGAAACTATGCCTCTATCTGCATTGAAACAACCAAAAAAGAGGCACACAAGAAAACATCCTTCCTATTGATTTTGTTTCCTAATGGTGCACAAAATAGCTTTCTGGAATATGCGAGGTTTGCATGAAACCTCAAAGCAATGTGATGTTAAGGATTCTATCAAAAATAACAATATCCATGCCATTTGCATTTCTGAAACAAAACTTGACTTATGCCTAACTATGGAAGCTGCCTCATTTGTTTGTCCAGGTTGGATCTTCGATCATAATCTCTCAGATGCAAACTATGGACGCTTATTAACCATTTGGAACCCAAGATTTTTTCACTTCATCAAGTTGAATTCCTCGGACCAATTCATTCATTACAAATGTTATCACCTTCCCTCAAACTCTTTATTTTACCTCACTTCAGTTTATGCCCGTAACTTAGCTGCTCACCGTCAGATTTTTTTGGACTTCATTCCTCTGTTGCATCACTCATCTGACCCTTGGATTCTTGGAGGCGATTTTAACTGTATGTATTCATCTCTCCAAAAATCTGGTGGTTGCTTACTCTCTGCCAAAGACATTGCGCCACTCAGTCAAGCCTTGATTCTCTCATCCCTCACTCCTATTCCATGCTTTGGCTTTGAGTTCACTTGGTCCAATAAAAGTAAAACTGGCACTCCTACTCAATGTAAACTCGACCACATCTTTGCTAATATTCATTTCTTTCACCACTGGCCAAATTGTTTTTATCAGGCCATTCACTCTTCACTCTCTGACCATTGTCCTATGATTTTAGATTGGGATAAGGATAATTCTATTGACAAGGGTTTTTCCTCGTTTAAATTTTTTAATTTTTGGACTAAAAATGTTGAGTTTCAATCTATATTTATGCAGGCTTGGTTGCAACAGGTTCATGGCAATTCCATGCAACGATTTCTAACGAAGTTACGTTCTATAAAATTTACTTTAAAAGCTTGGTCTGCTGCAAATTTTGGAAATGGGTCCAAAAAATCTTTTTTAATTAGACAATAACTAACATTCAAGAAAAAATGCAATATCAACCCAACAACAGTGCCTTGCTTCAAGAGGAGAGTTTCCTTCAACTTCAGCTGTGGAATGCCTTGAATGATGAACTGCATGCATCAAAGCAAAAATTGTATTTAAAAAGAGAGAAGGAAGCGGATAGAAATATAAAATATTTTCACAATTCCATCAAAATCAAAAAAGCCATCAATTCTATTCATATGGTTAAGGATATGCATGGTGTACTTCAAGACTCTGATGATTGCATAAACAAAGCATTTGTGGATTATTTTAAGTCAATTTTAGCAAATCCAGCATCGTCAAGTGTTAATGTGTGGCCTCTCTTCCATATTCTACTTCCTTTTCTATCCAATGACCAATCGTCCAGCATCATTAGAGCCGTCACCAATGATGAGATCAAGCATGCGGTGTTTAGTCTAGATCCTAACAGCTGTGGCGGGCCAGATGGTTTCAATGCGCACTTCTTTCAACAGTGTTGGTCAACTTTAGGAGATGATGTCTCGTGTGCTATTAAATTCTTTTTTATGCACAACCAGCTTCCTACCAGTTTTTCTTCAACAGCAATTGCCTTGATTCCTAAGTCTGATAATCCAATTTCTGTGTCTGATTATCGTCCTATATCTTGCTGCACTGTTTTCTACAAAATTATTTCCAAGATTTTGGCTATCAGAATGCAAGAGGTTCTACCATCTATAATTTCTGAGAATCAGTCGGCCTACATCAAAGGTAGAAGTATAAGTGACAACATATTAATCACTCAAGAACTACTCTATGGTTACAACAGGAAAAATATTTCTCCTCGATGTATGCTTAAGCTTGACATTAGGAAGGCATATGACTCTGTCACGTGGTATGCTATTTTGGCCATTCTATCTCGTATGAATTTTCCTCTGCCTTTCATTGCGTGGATTCACACATGCATTTCTTCTCCTAATTATTCTATATCTCGCAATGGGCATTTGCAAGGTTTTTCTCAGGGTACGAATGGTGTCAGGCAAGGAGACCCCGTATCTGCTTATCTTTTCATTATTACTATGGAACTGTTGAACTCTCTTCTCTTGGAAAAGGTGCAGCAAGGCCTTCTAGATATTCATCCCAGATGTAAGAATCCGCTTATAACCCATCTTCTTTTTGCTGACGATTTAATCATTTTCACTAAGCCAACTGTGCAAAACATCCAATGTATTTTTGACACCCTGGATTTCTTTTTTAACATCACTGGTCTGAGAATTAATGTCAGCAAATCACATATCCTTGTGGCTGGACTTTCATTGAATAGGAAAGTGGATATTATCAATTGTTCTGGTCTTGCTGAAATGTCTATGAATGCAAATTATCTGGGTTTGCCATTGATATGTTCAAGGATAACCAAAGCCCAATGC
Source organism: Allium sativum (assembly GCA_030737875.1). Classification (NCBI taxonomy): domain Eukaryota; kingdom Viridiplantae; phylum Streptophyta; class Magnoliopsida; order Asparagales; family Amaryllidaceae; genus Allium; species Allium sativum. The sequence goes on along the minus strand of CM060920.1, from coordinate 76,404,809 downwards.
CTTCCTCTATTCGAAAAGATAATTCACAAACTCAGGCAGTGGACAAATACCAAGCTTTCCTAGGCCGGTAGATTAACTATTATTCAATCAGTCATTGCTGCTATGACCACCTATTGGATGAGGCATTATATCCTTCCAACAAAACTGATTGACATGATATCAAGTGCTATGAACAAGTTCCTCTGGCATGGTGATCCGTTTTCTAAGAAAATGATACCCTTTGCGTTTCATAGAATTTGCGTCAGTAAAAAAAATGGTGGTTTAGGTCTTACAAATCTTTATCAGTGGAATATTGCTGCCATATCTGTATATTTTGACAAACTTTTTACTGCCAATAAAGGTATATGGGCACGATGGGTTCATGCCAATTTAATTGGTACAAAAAAATTTTGGACGATGAACACTCCATAGGCATGCAGTTGGAGCTGGAGATCAATTTTGAATTTACGTGGAACTTTTAAGCAGTATGTCCAATGTAACTATCTTCATAATTCAAATCTACTCTTCTGGCATCGTCCTTGGACGAGATCTAGTTTAATTTTTAACGATGTTGTTGACCAAAATGCCATGTGCAATTCTGGCATCCCTCAGTCTGCTTTGGTGAATACATTCATGATGGTGCTTTAGTTCTGCCTCACAGTAGTTCAGCTAGATTGAGACAGTTTTGGAATGAAATTGATCGCCAATTTTACATTTCCAGTGAAAATGCAATATTTTGGAATGGTAAACCACACTCAATTAATGCAGTCTACAATTTGTTATGTCCAAACAGAGATGTCTTTCCTTGGTATTCAAGGATCTGGAATTGCGGTAGCTCTGCAAAGGATAATCTTCTTCTTTGGAAGATTATGACCAACGCCATCAATACTAAGAGTAAGCTATACTTGCGTGGAATTGTACAAGATGAAGTTTGTGTTTTGTGTCACAATGAAGCTGAAACTAATACCCACCTGTTTTTGAATGCTCTTATTTTCATTGTATTTGGAGACGCTTACTGGCAAATGGTGGTTTACATCATTCATCCACTAGTAGTCAAATGGAATGGTTCAACATTTTTAAAGCGGCACGTTGGAAAAACAACAGGACAATGGTCATGCTGCAGCTCTTAAAGAAATTCACTACTGGTATATGGAGAGAAAGGAACAACAGGGTTTTTGGCATTTGTAGTAATACTGCAGACCAATTATACACAATTATTCACAGTAGTATGCTTAAGAAACTTAAGATGTAAAGTTTTGTTTGTTTTCTTTGTATTCATGCAAACTAGCACAATGTAATTCTTTCGTGTAAAGAAATAAAAGTTCCACTTGCCTTTCAAAAAAGATTAAATGTGGATGCTATAAAAAAATTGATATATTTACCTCCAGCCATTGCAATTGAATTCGTGAAGGATATAAAAAATGAACCAGATCTGAAATTAGAGAAAATAGATATATAAACTCGTCCAATTTGTGTCGTAGTTTTCAATATAGTGTCAAACCCTCACATTCTTCAATTAGATGGTGTATTTTCTTTATGAGAGAGTTGGTTTAGTGACCTTATCAGAAATTAGACTTGAGTCCTCCTTTTACACTGCTTTTGCCATCAAAGAGCCATTTGAGAATATAAAAGGAACATAGGAGAAATATGGGAATTTACCGAAAAGTGGGAAGAAAATTAGTCCTTAATAAATTTCTTAATAAATGAACCACTAATTTTTACTTGATAAATGGTCCACTAGTTTTCCTTAATAAATGGTCCACTAACTTTACCTTAATAAACGAACCACTAATTTTTCAAAAATTTGACTGAATTAATTTTGGAAATAGCTTACGTTCTCCCACTTGGTCCATTTAACCAGAGAGAATTCATATATGGATCATAGCAAAAAAATCTCTTACAACGAGAATTGATCTTCTATGTATCACATTATACTCGATCTCTCATAATTCACACTGTAACTTAATGAGCAAGCCCTACGTTTACTTCAGGTCTAGAAAAATGATATTTCTTAGCAATAGTCATCAAATATGTACGAACCTAAATTAAACTGAGAAATATCCAACTGAATGAGAAATTTCAATACAACATAAATGAATGCATCACATGATGGAACCAAGTCCCATTCTTACTACATGGCTCTTCAAATTCTTAATTTGCATGCCTTTAGTCAAGGGATCTGCAACCATAAGCTCAGTGCTAATATGTTCAATGATCACTTTCTTTTCTTGAAAACGTTTCTTTATGGCTCAAAACTTTATGTCGATGTGTTTACTTCGACTTCCACTTTTGCTATTCTTAGCCATAAAAACAGCAGCCGAATTATCACAATTCATTCTTATCGGGCGATAGATAGAGTCTACAACTTGCAACCCTGATATGAAACCTTTCAACCATACACCATGCGAGGTAGGCTCAAAATAAGAAATGAACTCAGCCTGCATAGCAAAAGTGGTCGTCAAGGTCTACTTCGCACTCCTCCATGAAACGGCACCATCAGCTAGAATGAACACACATCCTGAAGTGGATTTCTATGAATCAATGCATCCACCGTAATTGGAGTTGGAGTAGCCTATCAATTCAAGGCTATATTTTCGTCTATACATGAGCATGTAATCCTTAGTACCTTGAAGATATCTTAACACCTTCTTTGCAAGCTTCTAATGATCAATCCCTGGATTGCTTTGATATCTTCCTAACACTCCAGTTGCATATGGAATATATATTTTGGTACAAACTTGGGCATACATCATGCTGCAAAAAGTGGAAGCATATGGAATGTTCTTTATTTGTTCCTTTTCGGTGTCATTCCTAGGGAATCAGTCCAAACTGAACCGATCACCTTTCACTATTGGTGCTATTTTAGGTGAACAATCTTTCATTCTAAATCTTTCAAGCACTTTTTTGATATAAGCCTCTTAGGGCAATCCAAAAATGCCTCGAGATCAATCTCTGTTGATCGTTATGCCAATGACATATGATCCCTCTCCCATATCTTTCATATCAAAGTTACTTGAAAGAATTTTTTTCACTTCATGCAACATCCCTTTATTATTAGTTGCAAGCAAAATGTCATCCACATACAACACAAGAAATAAACTTTACTCCCACTGACTTTAACATATATACGTTGATCCATGTTATTTTCTTTGAAGCCGAATGAAGTAATTATTTCATGGAATTTCTTATCCTACGGGCGGGAGGCTAGTTTTAACCCGTATATGGATTTATTTAGCTTACAAACTAAATGCTCACCATCCTTAGAAGAGAATCCTTCGGGTTGTTTCATATAAACCTCTTATTCTAAATCTCCATTTAGAAAATCTGTTTTCACATCCATCTGATGCATCTCAAAGTCAAAATGATCTGCTAATGCCAAGACCACTCAAAGAGAATCTTTCTTTGATACAGGGGGAAAACTTTTTGTATAGTCAATTCCTTCCCTTTGAGTGAATTCCTTGGCAAATAGTCTTGCCTTATATCTCTCAATGTTGCCTAGTGAGTCTCTTTTTTTCTTGAAAACCCATTTGCATTCAATGATTTTCACACCATTAGACAGCTCGACAAGATTCCAAACTCGATTAGACTCCATTGAATTCATCTCTTCTTTTATCGCATTCATCCAAAGTTTGAATCTGTAGAACTTATGGCTTGTGAAAATGACAAAGGAACATTATCGACTCCAATTTTATAATTTGATTCTTGTTGGTACACTTCGTAATCATTAGGAGTAGATGACCGCCTTTATCAAATAGATCTCCTTAGTGGGACTTGTTCATTATAATGATGAACTAGTTCCTCGTTTACAACATGATCTATTTGATTTTGATTAACAATTTGTGGAATTTTTATATTTGTCTCTCTAACACTTGGATGTACTTGAGGAGTGTGAATGACAATCAACGAACCCATTGAATCAGAGGATGGAACCTCATACTGGTCTTTTCCAAATGCAAAACAAAACCGTTATTCAAAGTTAAACTACATGTCTCAACAGCTTCTACATGTGAACCCATCTGACTTCCAGAATAGATGTAAAGTTCATTGCCCACTGGTTTCCTTAGGTTTTTCATACCTTGCAAGTTATTCGAAACAAGTATTATAGTAATAGAATCAATCCACCAAGTGTTTTCATTAACATTGAACATATTAGATTCGTAACACACAAACGTAATAAAGTAACATTTCTTCACAAGCCAGCTTTTGAACTTAGGATAGTCTTTCTTTATGTTCCCCTTCTTTTTACATAAAAAACATCCATACTCTTTCTTGATGGCCTGCTTAGCCGGAATCTTTCCCTTTCCATTTTCCTTAGCATAATCCTTCTTCTTCTTTTCATAAGTAGTAATATTACGGGAATATGATAATTTGATTGGAATATTTGATTGGAATATAATATTTGATTGGAATATTCCCTAGAATATCTTTTGGGAATATTTGATTGGAATATAATCTTTTGGTAAATATCTTGTAATTAGGCATAATTGATGTAATTGGTAGTTGTTTCTGTATCAATGATCCAAGAAGTATTATCAAACTTACCACTTAAGCGATTTTCCGGTATATTAGAATTACCAAAAAATCCCATGATAGCTTTCCATTGTTCTTCTGTAAAAACTTGACCATGTGAAGGCGAAGAAGTGGTGGAGTTTGATGCCGGAAGAGATGAAGAAGAGCTGCTGCCGGCTGCTGCATTTGCACGCGCCACCCCACGGCCTTGACCAGTCGTGGTGGATTTCCTTCCTCGATCTCCCGGAGTGTATCCTTCAGAGTACCCATTAAGTTCATAGCAGCGACTAACATTGTGTCCTTTCTTTTTGCAATGAGTACACACCTGTAAAGCATAACAATCACCAACCACGTGACCCGGCTTCATGTAATAGCTACACACAGGCTTATCCGAGGCCTGCTTATCATTAGAACCACGGCCCCTCCCTGCTGCCGCACGAACAGCAAATCCAACAGCAGAAGAAGAATCGTCTTGAACACGATTGAAGCCACGAACAAGCTCCTCTTGAGACACTTGTTGATAGGCTTTGTTTAAAGATGGCAAGGTGTCTTGAGCAAGTATATTAGACCTAATCTGCGCATAATAATCCGTATACAATCCAAGCAAGAATTGTTGCAACATATCATCTTCACGACGTTTTTCATGTTGCTTGCCAACATTACAAGTGCATTTACCACAATTAAAGTTAATTAAAGGTTGTAAATTTGCAAGTTCATCCCACAAGACCTTCAATTTTCCATAATAAATTGCAACAGACATGGTTTTAGTTTGCTCACATTTATTAATCTGAGATTTCAATTGATGAATCCGAGGTCCATTCACAACACAAAAACGTTCGTGAAAATCATCCCACAATTGTTTCGCATTATCATAATTGGAAAGCATAGACTTTACCTCGGGATCTATCGTATTCATGAGCCATGATACGAGCATACAATGGACGACAATCCAATCCTCCTTTGTCGTAGGAGGTACAACATCCACAATCGTACCATCAAGAAAACCAAACTTGCGACGAGAGGAGAGAGCAACTTTAATGGCATGTGACCGAGAATCAAAATTATCAAGTTTCAATCTAATAGGTGTTATGAAATCCCCCGGCCTATCATGTGCGCCGAGGTAAACCTGGCTCTGATACCATGAAGGAATTAACAATGAAGGCTTGATCTTCTCATTCACGATACCAAGCATTTATATGTTTACATACAGGAATATTCCTTAGAATCAAGGATATTCTAGAGAATAAGGAAACAACTACCAATTACATCAATTATGCCTAATTACAAGATATTTACCAAAAGATTATATTCCAATCAAATATTCCCAAAAGATATTCTAGGGAATATTCCAATCAAATATTATATTCCAATCAAATATTCCAATCAAATTATCATATTCCCGTAATAAGTAAGGTTTACTTTTTCACCCTCCTCTATCAACAATCTTCCTTCTTCTTGAACACACATGGTAATAAATTCATTAATTGACCATTTACCCTTATGTGTATTGTAAGATACTTCAAAATGAACATATTGATGGGGAAGAGTGCATAAAATGAAATGGACAAGAAAAGACTCGGACATAGTAACTTCCAATTTATTTAGTTGAGCCGCAATGTCCACCATGTGCATGATATAATCACGCACTCTTTTAATCTTAGTGAGCCACATGGATGAAAACTGCAATATTAAGGTGCTAGCAATAGCTTTGTGAAGAAGAAAATTGCTCATCGATGGCCTTAAGAAGATCAACGACTTTAGTATTTTGATCGACAAAACCATGAATAATAGTATAAATTTTAGCCTTTATGAACATAACAAAGAGACGGTTTAATCTCTCCCATTTTTCATAAAGGTTGATTTCATACGGAGTATTCGTGTCAGTAATAGTAGGTGGTTCGTCTGTCCTAATAGCATAATCAATATCCATCCATCCTAACTGTAGTAACACTCTTTCCTTCCACATTTTATAGTTATCAACCTTTAATTCAGGAAAGTCACACCTGACATTAGAAGAAATTCCACGTAAGACTACTGTAAACAAAGTATAGCACATGCTTAGGAATGAATTTTTGAGATGTAAAATTTATCATGCTTTACCAATGTAAATCATGCTAAAAATATATATGAATCCTGCGACATAAAACTTGCTTATAGGCTAAAATTATATTTGGATAGATTCATAATAAGTAAATGACAAATCCTTAAATTCAGTTCCTTAATTCTTGTGGGCACATTAAGAAATGAAACATGTAGTGGCATGTAGATAAATTGATATAATGAAATTCCTACGAGCAAGTTTCATAAAATCACACATGTGGCATATGAAACACAGATTTCAATAAGTGGAGATGTTGTGGCTATTCTCTAGCAAAAGAGACAACGGTCCTACGCCTTAATGCAAAGGAAGAAAAAGAATACAGCAAGCGGCCCAAAAGAGAATGGTGCAGTAACTAAATTCACATATGCATGTGCAAAATGCTAAGTTCTTTCCATGCTTGTGTGATATGGTGGTACCATTTTCTTCTTCTCTCTTTGCCTTTTTTTATGATGTGGGACTAAAAATTAATAGATTTGGAAGTCTACCATTCACCATAAACATAAGACATGAGAAATTATTATTTCTCAAACATTCACATGAAAGTAAACATGAAAATCATGCAATCACTTAAACATAATCATGATAATTCACATGAAAAATTCTGTAATTTTATTTTATCTAGTATGAAGAATCTGAAACTTTCATATGAAAAATAAATTTAAGGTAGTATGATTTTCAAATAAAGAAAGGCAAAAGTAATTAAAGGCTCTGATACCAAATGTAAAATAATTTTTACATAACAATCATGTTGGCAATAAAAACATGCAAAAAGTTAAGATTAAATGCGAAAGCTGTAATGAAAATCGATATATTTAGCTCTAGCCATTGCAATTGAATTCATGGAGGATATGAAAATTGAATCAGATCTGGAATTAGAGAAAGTAGATCTACAAATTCGTCTAATTTGTGCTGTAGTTTCCGATATAGTGCTAAAACTTTCACACTCTTCAATTACATGGTGTATTTTCTTTATGAGAGAGTCGGTTCAGTAACTTATCAGAACCTAGACTTGAGTCCTCCTTTTATACTACTTTTGCCATCAAAGAGCCGTTTGAGAATATGAAAGGAACGTGAGAGAAAAATAGGCAATTACCAAAAAGTGGAGAGATAATTAGTCCTTAATAAATTTTTTAATAAATAGACCACTAATTTTTTCATAATAAATGGCCAACTAATTTTCTTTAATAATTGGTCCACCAATTTTTCTTAATAAATGGACCACTATTTTTTTTTTAAAATTTAACTGAATTAATTTTCGAAACCGGTTTACATTCCATACTATTAATGATGGACATCTAAAAGATTATGATGAAATATTGATATAACGTTTGATCTTTCCCATACACAAGAAAACTAGACTCCTATTTACAAATGTAGGCAGTCGTAAATTATCATGTCTATGCAGGAAATTTTTTGGTCTTTCAAAGTTAATCTTGATAATACCAAAACTATTAGAGATATAATGGGAAAATTGATGCAACAACTGATTTGACAATTAATGAAGAAAAATCTACGTACTACTTTAGTAGATACATTATCACTAAATATATCATCTCAAGTTAAATTGTAGTTCATAGTTTTATCTTTCTTGCTTGATTATATCTCACTCAGCTTCTAAAAGCTTCTTAGGGCAAAATATTGTAGACCACTTGGCAAAATTAAGAATAAGTTAGGAGAATGGAGTAACGGACTTATAATAATGAGTATACACATATAATTAATTAAAACGGTTATTTACTCTATAGTTTTCTTCTAATTGCAAGTTGGTCATATGCCGAAAGGTATTGTCACACAAATTGAAATCATAGGCTCAAATTTCTTATGGAATGGAAAATCTCATCAAATAAGCTATGCAAATGTTTTTAAGCCTAAGAAGGAAGGTGATTTAGTCATAAGAAGTGTACAATATGTTAACAATGCTCTAGCCTTTAAATTTGTTTGCCGATATCTACAACAAAAGTGTCTTTGGACTAAGTGGATGAAAAATTACTTTTGGAAAAAAAAGAAATTGGATCAGACACAAAAATATGAACTCATCAAACACACAGAAAATAATGCAAAGAACAAGGCAGACTAATATTGTCCTAGTTGAAAGGTAGATTTAATTACTCGCCTTTCCGGCTGTTGAAAGTTGACGCCGAACACGGCCACTGTTTTCAATGTCAAACATTCAATCATCGAAAATGCATTTCGTTAGGGTAAAAAGAAAAGGAAAAAGAAGGAATAAAAGAAACATAGAATCTTACAGTGGAAATGACGACATTTAAAAATAGTGTGGTGCTAAGGGCACCCCAATATGTTCTTCCTAGTACTGCAATTAAAAAAATTAAACTCATTAAATTTTGTATGCTTCTTAATACCACATTATCTCTCCATTCTAATCTCTCACTCAATCATTATTTGCCGAACTAATCATGTACTAAGCCAATCTAAATACCCCAATCTCTCGTAATCATTGTCTTCTTCGCATCTCTCGTAGGAAATTTCAAATTCGTACGGTGATCTCTCAATTGTTTGGTGATCGGGAAACTCTAATCTCTCGCTTCCTCTACCGGTTTGCTTAATTCAAACCTTATTCACAATTTTTGTATATTGTGGCGTCAAATTCATTGATCGGTTATAGATCTAGGGTTTAACTCGTGATCGGTTTTACAAATGAGGACAAACGAATATCGAGCGAAATGAAAATAGGGTAAAACAGTGTGGTAGCCCCTATTTTTTAAGTGTGTGGCATTAAGAAGAGTGTAATACTAATTCTTGTGGTATTTTTTAGTCGTGGTATCAGGAAGAACATGTTGGGGTGCCCTTAGCACCACACTAAAAATAATAATGGTAAATGAATTGTCGCTCCGTGATACAATGTATATCAGAATTAAATACAAATCCTATCAGCTGAACAATTATAAAATTCAAACCTTACAAATGTTGGTAGGTAAAATAAAATATAGTAGAAATAAAATAATGCGACAAGCAAACTTCCAACTTTACTTCGTGTAACAACCCGTATTTTTATAACATGTTAAAACAAGAAATCAAGGCAGAATTAAATTTTAAATCAGATTCAGGGGAAACGGGTTATGCCATTGCGTTCTTCTCGAAATTTTACATGAAATAGAGTCCGAGTTTTCGAAAATCGGAGTTCGTATGACCAAGTTATGACCTCTAGAAGTTTCAGAAATTTTCAGAATCAAAGACCGCTCAAATTTCGAATTCGAAATTCGAATTCAAACCCCGCAGCAGGCAGTGCGGGAAAACTCCTGCCCATAGACCAGGTCGACCTGGGGGTCGACCATAGTTTCGACCTCAAAGGGACCAGGTCGACCATAGTGTCGACCTGGGGGTCGACCTGCCTCTCGAGCCCACTTCCTGAACCTCATGCATTCTGATGTATTTAACCTCGTTTTCTGTCCAGATTCGTCTTCCCAATCCTATATAAACTCACCCCTAGCCTCATTCTCTCCACACCATTTCATTATGTCCTTATGCTGCTTCTGAAAATAATTAAATTAAAGAGAGAATGGCTACTTCTTCTTCGTCAAGACAACATCTAGGGATTGCAAATTGGGGGTTTTCAACTAGAACAAGACTAAACAAATAGAGATTCAACAACTACAACAATCGTTTCTAGAATCAAATCTCTTCACTCTAATTCTCGATCCGCGCTCTGTAAGTTCTAGTTACTTTGAGATTGAAACTTGTTAAATTTGATATGGACATGGAATAAAATGAAATTGGACCTAAGCTTGATTATCTATTTGGATCTGTTCTTGTCTCTTCTTGAATCTATGATTTTGGGATTATTTCTTATCGACTGAATCATGCCCATTCATGTTGTTGGACCTAGTTTATTATTCAAATGCTAGATTGTAACATAAATTCTTGGATCTTGACTTGTGGGAATACTTCTATTTGGGGCCTACTCATGTTGTAAACCAAACTCGTTCAGGACTATAACCTTAATATGCCTATGACTATGACGATGAACATAAAACTATACCTATGCCTATGACTATGACGATGAACATAAGACTATACCTATGCCTGTGACTATGATGATGAACATAAGACTTTACCTATGCCTATGACTATGACGACGAACATAAGACTATGCCTATGCCTATGACTATGACGATGAACATAAGACTATGCCTATGCCTATGACAGAACATAAGACCATGCCTATGACTGTGAACATGAGACTATGCCTATGATTATGACGAGGACAATTGTGGTTAATTACCTATGACTCTTGACTATGTGGATTATTAACTATGATTATGAACATAAGGCCATTATCTATGACCATGACTTTGAAACTATTACTGCTAATTGCCTATGACTATTTGCCTAGAACTATTTTTGATAATTGTCCATGATTATTGTGATGAGTCGCTTATGATTCATAACTATGAGATTTCTACCTATGACTATTGGGGTTAATTGCTTAAGACTATTATAGTTGATTTTCATGCCCATAACACTATAGTTGAAACCCACGATGTGCACCAAATTGGCATTTTGTTGGATCGTATACCAAGGGTATGGCTTGCTTAGTTTATTCGCTATTATGTACACCAAAACCATTGGATCCATTTTCCTTGTATTTGGCTTGCTTTTGCATGCCTATTCTTTTACGTCAGCGTTTACCATGACTATCGCCTTATCTTTTTAGATTTGAAATCCTTTATGCCAGTGATGTTGTTACCAATTATCTCAAGTTATGTAATGCTAGCCTTTTATCGCTTTATGCTCGTCCCTTTTGCCTATCATAGTTTTGATGTTATTCCCTTTATTATGTGGTTTGGATTTATTTGTAGTATGGATCGATTCACGTTTACGTGCGATGGGAACACGATTTGGGTAAAATAGGCAAAACATGAATTGTTTATGAACACGAATTATGAACTTAATAAAAGGAAAAACTTGAAACATGAACGCTGTTATAACCTAAACCTGGATATGGACATGAAACTTATCCTTGAAACTTGACATGAACTCGATATGAATCTTGAACATGGACATGACACTAGAATGAACATGAAAATGGCCAACTCGAGGTTGGGTTGAGTTTGCAGTGTAAATCTGCCCGGAACCGCCTGGCAAATCCAGTGGCTGCAAACAATAGGATCCAATGTGAGTAGTTGGTCATATCGCGCTTGAAACCCGAGGTTAGACTGAGTTGTGGTATAAATCTGCCCGGAACCGCCCGGCATATCCAGTGACCACAACGACAGGTCTAATGTGAGAGGTGCATTAATGAATTAATGCCACATGATAGGGTTAAGTCATGAACATGAAAGACAACACTTAACCAATTTGACACGTTGATTTGATAGGGTTAAGTCATGAACCGCTTGAATATACTTGACCAATTTGACATGATGATTTGATAGGGTTAAGTCATGAACCGCTTAAATATACTTAACCAATTTGACACGATGATTTGATAGGGTTAAGTCATGAACCGCTTGAATATACTTAACCAATTTGACATGATGATTTGGTAGGGTTTAGTCATGAACTGCTTGAATATACTTATCCAACTTGACACATGATTCGTAGGGCTAAGTCATGAACTTAAACGACAACACTTAGCCAATTTGACATGATACGTAGACGGGTTAAGTCACGAACTTGAAAGACCACACTTAACCAACTTGGTATGCTAGACTGATGGGGTTAAGTCTCGAATTTAAATGACAACCCTTAACCTACTAGACGGAAACCCTAGTTACGCAGTCCGTTTCAGCAGTAACCCACTAGATGTATCATGGTACCCTGGAACTAGGCAGGGTAGGGCACGATTACTGTGCTGATTGTAAGCGACCAGAATGACGGCTGTGTGGGTGCGCCAGTGTAGGTTATAACGGAGTACGGGCATGCACACACTCTGGAGCAGAAAAGCAGGCATTGGGCATCAGTAGGTTTATCTGTGCGTGCTTGATTCGTGTTGATGGTTGGCACCATAGGGCTTGATACACCATATGGTGGACCTAGCACAGGTGACTACATTTCGTGATTGTGCCGTAAGACACAGACACATGAACGAGCTAGGACTTGTAGGGAGTCGATCGACTAATAGATCGTTACGTGGAATTCGTTAGGTAGCATAGTCCGTAGTGGTCCTAGGTGGCATAAACCCTAAACGAATCTAGAAAACATTCAATAGGTAGCATAATCCCTAGTGGTCCTAAGTGGCATAAATCCTAGTTGAACACGCGATAGGTCATGATAAGGAAACCTAGCCAGATCAAGGGTGGTGGTCCAAACGATTTCAAGAATGGTGGCACTACGTTGAAGTAGTATAAAAATACGTGATGAAACCTGTACGATATACGGTAAGGGAATGTACATATACATGGAAAGGATGATACGGGTTGGGGTACTAGTACAGTTGGTGCAGAGAATGTTAAACATGCGATCCTATCCGTAGCTTATCTTGTTACCTTAGTTTTTCTTGTGACCATAGTTTATCATGTTACCATAGTTTATCTTATTATCTTAGTTTAACTTGCCTATCTTGTCACCATCCTTATGTTTACTTTCAGTTTATACATGTCATGTTACTTTTACTTGTTTCTATGCTGAAAGTCACTAGGACTTACCAGTCTGTATGACTGACCCGTTTTGTTTCGCCTCTTTTTCTTCCGTCCCCCCCCCCCCCCCCAGGTTCTAAGGGAGGAAGCACTACTACTTAGTTTGGACTTCTTTCTGCTTCAAGATCATCGTATATGGCTTGGACCTTCCTTGGCTATGGCTGATTTACTGTTTTACTTGGGGAATGAATTATGACTATGGTTTTATGCTTCTTTACTATTGCAAGACAGATTTCGATGTAATGGATTTAAGGGCATTTTGATGTAAGAAGGCTTTAGATCTTTCTAGATTTTAAAGAAAAGAAATTTGGTTTTTCTTCCGCTGTTTTATATATGTTCTGTCTTGTAATATTTTTGCGTATGTTTACCTAGATAATGCTCCACCAAAGCTAGTGCATTCCCCTTGTGAGTGACCCCAGCGGAGGTGGGGTGTTACATTTGGTATCAGAGTAGAAGATTACCAGACTGGGCAAAGGTTTTTAAAACCTTTTGAAATTATTTGCAAAACGTTTACAAAGAAGCATTTTTATAAAGAAAAGTTTTGTTCCCCAAAGCCATATGCACTATCTTTTGGTTCCCTCCTTAAGTCTCTTCTCTCTTTCTTTTTCACCATAATTTTGTAGGCGTACGACATATGTCGGAGGACCAAGGAGTGCCCAACCTCCATCTCTAGCCGCAGTAGTTTTACTTGCGACTAATCTTATTTCAAGCTTTGTAGGGTTGTCGTGCGATAGGGGTAGCTTTCGAGAAACTTGTCAACAAGCTATGCAAGGATGGTAAGAACAAGGATAAAGAACACAAGCCTAAGGATGAGAAACTTGTTGATAAGGCATAATCCACGAAGGAGGAAAAGGTGAAACGGAAGAGGTCAAAGTAAAAGAATAATAAGAAACAACATCGTTGGTATGGTAAAAAGGGGCATGTAGTTAAGTATCATAGGACAAGGACAAGGGCAAAGAACAAGGTCGTTGAGAGGGCAATTGTATGCTCTCACTACTAGCATACCTAAGAGAGGTGGTAACGTTTCTGTTAAGAAGCTTCTCTTTTCTATCATACTGTGGGAACTTTGTTTTTATACATCGCATCCTTTTTAATTCTGCCTCGATAGTTGAATCTCTGCACCTTAGTACTAGCGTAGTAGAGGATCCCATTTTTGTCTCAAATCCTGTTGGGGAATCGGCTCATTTATTCATGACTTGTTTGGATTTGAGAATGTCTATGCTAAGTGTTGAGTTTAGAAGTAAAGCTTATGTTTTTGGGCTATGGGTTGATTCTAGGGATAGAATGGTTGTCCAGAAATGGTACCATTCTCATGTATGAAAAGAGGGTAGTTAGACGCTTGACTTGTCTTGGTAATGCCCTCGAAGTCTAGTGTAACCCTTAGGGTTCTACCATGTTTAGTTACCTAGAATCTCTTGATACATTTATTGATCCGCTCGAGTAGTGTTCGCCACTAAGGCAAATGGTTCATTTCGCTTATGCATGAGTTATAGAAAATCACCTTAGTAAGTACACTTGGCAACATGGTTGGCATTTGTTTGTTTTCAAGAGATAGTTCTTCTGCGCGGAATACCTTATAATAAATAAACGAGATCCAAGATTCACAAGTGAATTTTGGAGAGCTTGCATGAAACCATGAGTACGCAGTTACGTTTAAGCCGAGTATACTAGAAAAAGAACAAGGAGAATAAGTGAAACAAGAGGCAACAGTGGAATGAGTTCCAACTCATATTTTGGAAACAAGAATTAAGAAGCTACGAAATTGTGAAGTTAAAGACAGTGAAAGCACAAGGGAGTTAAGCTCAAGGAAATGCGACTTGGAAGATTGAAGACTAGACACGCACATCATATCTCTTTTTAAGAGTATATCCTTGATCCCTCTTTTCCTGTAGGGCTTACTTGCATACTATCTTTCAAGTATATCCTCTCGGTCCTATTCTCAATCCTATTTCGGTTGCAAACCCCATAGGGAGTATGACTCATCTGTTATTAATACATGTTGGGGCTTGAGGGTGTCCGTTGGGTTGACTAAACTTTTTGGGTTTTATAGGATATGAGTTGATCTTAGGAAGGGATTTCTTGTGACCAAAAAGGAGTCCACCATGCATAGTTTCCTAGAAACATATATATAGGTTGGTTAATTCTTTGGGTGTCAGCCTGTTGTTGATTTCGGTCTTCGGAGCTGGTGCTTAGGGAGTTCTTCTCCTATTAAGTATATATGTGACGTAGATTTCCAGCTTTGACATTGCCTAATGGGCACAAAGTTTTACTTGCTTCTATCGTTCGACTATACCTTTAGGTATGAACAATTGGGTGTAAACATGTGTATGAGACATTATGATTGATGGTTGCAAGTGGTTGCAAGTGCCTGCTAGTGGTTGCTCGTTGTTGCATAACACACATTAGGCACTAGATCGGCTCAGACACATTTTCATATTGCATATGCATGAGTGTTTATAGTTGTTCGTGGATGAAATTGGATGTGTTATCATATGGATGATGCATATGGATGGATGTTTGTGCACACATATAGTGTTTATATGACTAGGACTATTTGCATACATGTTAGACTCATGGCACTAAACATATTTTGCATTAAGAAGATCAATCAGGCCTGATCATTTGCATTAGAAAAGGAACATATACACACACTTTCTACATATGTTCATACAGCATTAGAAATCTCTTGAGGACAATGGATGCCTGTGATTGATGATTGAGTAGATGGATGATTGGATGGTAGGAAACATTCTACTTAACTTGAAGATTTCGGGGACGAAATCCTTTAAGGGGGGAGAACGTAACAACCCGTATTTTTATAACATGTTAAAACAAGAAATCAAGGCAGAATTAAATTTTAAATAAGAATCATGGGAAACGGGTTATGCCATTGCGTTCGTCTCGAAATTTTACATGAAATAGAGTCCGAGTTTTCGAAAATCGGAGTTCGTATGACCAAGTTATGACCTCTAGAAGTTTCAGAAATTTTCAGAATCAAAGACAGCTCGAATTTCGAATTCGAAATTCGAATTCAAACCCCGCAGCAGGCAGGGCAGGAAAACTCCTGCCCATATACCAGGTCGACCTAGCGGTCGACCATAGTGTCGACCTCCCAAGGACCAGGTCGACCATAGTGTCGACCTGGGGGTCGACCTGCCCCCCGAGCCCACTTCCTGAACCTGATGCATTCTGATGTATTTAACCTCGTTTTTTGTCCAGATTCGTCCGCCCAATCCTAAATAAACTCACCCCTAGCCTCATTCTCTCGACACCATTTCATTCTGTCCTTATGCTGCTTCTGAAAATAAATAAATTAAAGAGAGAATTGCTACTTCTTCTTCATCAAGACAACATATAGAGATTGCAAATTGGGGGTTTTCAACTAGAACAAGACTAAACATATAGAGATTCAATAACTGCAACAACCGTTTCTAGAATCAAATCTCTGCACTCTAATTCTCGATCTGCGCTCTGTAAGTTCTAGTTACTTTGAGATTGAAACTTGTTAAATTTGATATGGACATGGAATAAAATGAAATTGGACCTAAGCTTGATTATCTATTTGGATCTGTTCTTGTCTCTTCTTGAATCTATGATTTTGGGATTATTTCTTATCGACTGAATCATGCCCATTCATGTTGTCGGACCTGGTTTATTATTCAAATGCTAGATTGTAACATAAATTCTTGGATCTTGACTTGTGGGAATATTTCTATTTGGGGCCTATTCATGTTGTAAACCAAATTCTTTCAGGACTATAACCTTAATATGCCTATGACTATGACGATGAACATAAGACTATACCTATGCCTATGACTATGACGATGAACATAAGGCTATACCTATGACTATGACTATGACGATGAACATAAGACTATACCTATGCCTATGACTATGACGATGAACATAAGACTATGCCTATGCCTATGACAGAACATAAGACCATGCCTATGACTGTGAACATGAGACTATGCCAATGATTATGACGAGAACAATTGTGGTTAATCACCTATGACTCTTGACTATGAGGATTATTACCTATGATTATGAACATAAGGCCATTATCTATGACCATGACTTTGAAACTATTACTGTTAATTTCCTATGACTATTTTCCTAGAACTATTTTTGATAATTGTCCATGATTATTGTGATGAGTCGCTTATGATTCATAACTATGAGATTCCTACCTATGACTATTGGGGTTATGTAACACCCCGCATTTTTAAGTATAATTAAAAATGAAATAAAATATATGAAAATATGCTTATGATAGGTAAATAATGGTGATGCATAAGAAGAATTAATTAATACATGAAAGAGAAGAAAAATTAGTTCGATAACGGTGTGTGTAACGGAAAACATAGTAAAATGAGGATAATTAATTTAAGAATCAGGAATTAGGTAAAATGGATATCACCATTGCGTTCCTCTCGAAATTTTACATGAAATAGAGTCCGAGTTTTCAAAAATCGGAGTCCGGATGAAGAAGTTATGGCAGAAGATTCAGAAGGTTTCGGTCAACACAGAACTGGGCAGGTCGACCAGGGGGTCGACCTGGGAGTTGACCTCCCTCATGGGGGTCGACTATAGTGTCGACCCCCCTACAGGTCGACCTAGTCGGCTTGTTTCGGTCCAGAACACGTTTTTGAAGCGCAGGGATGATTTTTGATGGTCCGGATTGGTTTTAGGGTTAATCTGATGGCTGAAATGAATTGCTACACCTATAAAAACAACCTAAGACCTAGCCTTCCCTACACACAATTCTATTCTGCTTCTTCTCTGCCTCTGTTATAAATAAAAATAAAAATGGCATCGCTACTCTGCTGGAATCAAAACTAGAAGCTAATCAACATCAACCTAAGCAACACAATTCAAATTAGAGATTAAAGCTTCTACAACGATTCTACAACAATTAAAGTTCTTTCTTTAATCCAACCAAGGCAAGTACAGTTATTTTCCGATATAAACGTTAATTCTAATTGTGACATGAATTGTAAATCTGAATTTGAGGTTGTATCTGTTCTGTTCTGTTTAGATCTATCTTATTTTGTATCTCTTTCCTCTTTCTGTTCTATAGCCAGGCTACCACGAGCCTGAGCCAATCTCATAAGAGATTTACCTACGCTAAAATGTTTGGGACAGTAAAATGAATGATGCATAAATTGGGCATGAGCAATAGGTGATCGATTTGAGGAAAGAACATGGACTGTAGCTAGAACATAAATCTGAGACATATGACTGGACATGTTATATCGTATTGAACATATGACTTGAGATAAAGAGAATATGGCTTAGGTATAAAGATTTACATTAAAGTAGGACATCTATTAAATGTAAATAAACATCTAAGTAAGGGATCTTTGGGATATATGACATGAATAATGATCGATGGCTATATTTGGTATAATTTATATGTGAATCTTTTGTACTAGGCAAGTTGAACTAAATTGGGACATGTAAATTATGACCATAATCTATGACATGTAAATTCAGTGCCAACGTGGGGTAGATGATCATAGTGTGAATCATGACAACTATTTAGGCATGCAAACTTAGGCCAAATTTATAATTAGGCAAGGTATGCTTGTGAAACTTTAGGGAATGATTAAATCTGTTATATTTGCCTAATTTGCTAGTTCTGCTTTATTTGCCTAATCTACTAGTTCTGTTATATTGCTTAATCTGCTAGTTCTGCTCTACTGCCTAGTCTGCTAGATTTGTTCATCTGCCAAATCTGTCATCTGCTAAGTCTGTTGAAAATGCCAAATTCTGCTAAACTAAACCTGTTGAGATGCCTAATCTGTTATCTTCTATATCTATTGAGTTGGTATAATTAATCCGCTGTTGATATAATCTAAATTGACTATAGTTATGAATAGTTAACATGTATATTGGGCATGGGTATAAATGGTAAATCATTAATTAATTGGCCGCAAAGATAAACATGGCTAACTCGAGGTTAGAATGAGTTTGCAACGTAATTCTGCCCAGAACCGCCTGGCATATCCAGTGGCCGCAAACAATAGGTTCTAATGTGAGAAGTTTGTCATAACGTGCTTGAAACCCGAGGTTAGACTCAGTTTGCGACAGAAACCTGCCCGGAACCAACCGGACTAACCAGTAGCCGCAAACTGTCAGTCTAATGTGAGATGTTTGGGAATTAATAATTAATTAATGAAAATCTGAGATAAATATGATGTCTAAAACGTGTTAGGTAAGGTTAAACCAATTGGACCAATGAATCTGATAAACCCGTTTCGTGAATCCGTAGGCCCAATACAAAGTTAGATAATCTGTAACCAGTTAATATGTAAATCTGTTAATCTATAGCCAGTTAATCTGTAAGCCTGTTAATCCGAACATCTGATCCGTTAGTCTGAAAACCTGTTAACTTGATTGTCTGATCTGTGAACTAGTTAATATAAATTTTGTATGTCTGAAACTTGTAGACAAGTTAAGCTAGTCTGGGGACACAAGGTTAGGAGGGGAATTACTTGTGTCATCTGTTGTTTGGGACCCATATTAGTCAGTAACCCTTTCTGGTATCAAAACTTTGACCCAACAGTAAGTAGGGTCCGGGCACGCTTACTGAACTAATTATAAGCGGTTCATTCTGATAATGGCGAGGGGTGTTGATGGTGCGTTCCAACCAGGTCATGTGCGTGCATGGGTCCCGGTCTGCCTCTGAGGATGTAAGACGCCGTGACATCTGTAAATAGGTCTGTGCCAATTGGTTGTCACTTTAGGGAGTGATAGACCCTACTGTGGGGCCGACACAGGATATTTATGTATTAGGGAGCCGATCGCTTGGTGTAGGGTTTTAGGGTACACTTAGTTCTGTCTGTTTCTGTTGGTACCGTATGTTTCTGTTGGGTGGTAACACCTGTCTGTTTCTGCGTGGTACCGTCTGTTCGGGTGGTAAAGGCCCATTACTAGTGTACACCTAATTCTACATTCTGTTTCCGTAGGGATTAATCTGTTTCTGCTTCTGTCTGTTTCTGATCGGATAGTAAAGGCCCATTATTAGCATTCAGTTTCTGTTAAATTATTCTGTACCCGTTTCTGTTTCAGTTTAGACATTAGGGTGACACCTAATTCTGTTATACTAGTATTAGTGCAGAGAAGTGTAAAACAATAGCTTATATTATTCTGTTCTTCTGTTATATCTGTTACACCTGTTACAGTTATCTCTCATCCAGTTTTATTTTCATGTCTTGTTATTATTATCTGTTCATAACTGGAAATCACTGGACTTGCCATAATTTTTGTCTGACCCTTGTTGTTTCGCCTCCTTTCTTCCGTTTCCCCCCAGGTTATCCAAGGAGGGAATACTTAGCTTGATCCAGATTTCTTATGCTTGAAGTACTTAAAGTATGTCTTGGCTCTGTATAGCTTCCGTTCTATGGGGATTATGATTTTAAACTATGCATTCTGAAGTCTTTTATACACGACTGATATTTTGTACTTGAATTCTGATAATGTGATTTGAAAGGATGTAACCAAGTTTATTTCGGTTTCTGTTGAAATAAAGTTATAAAATTTTCAAGTACTATTTTATCTGTCTTGTAAGTTTCTGTTCTGTTAACTAAAATGCTCCACCAAAGTTAAGGCATTCCCTTTGTGAGTGACCTTAACGGAGGTGGGGTGTTTACACATGGTATCAGAGCTGAAGGTTACCAGATTGGGTAAAGTTTTTGAAAAACTATTTTCAAAAAGGCTTTAAAAGAAAGTATTTTCAAAAGGAAAGTTTATTTTGAAAAAAACATAATCCCTAAAGCTATATATCTAACTTTTGATTCTCTGTCTGAATCCTTATTTCCTTCTTTTTCTGAGTCTCCAGGGCTCCTGGCTTTCTAGGTGGTAACCTCATCGCGGCATGGTTCCGTAGGCTTGATAAGACTACGACACCTGTCAAAGGGCAAATAAGCGCCCGACTTCCATATGTAGCCGCAGTAGTTTAACCTACGGCTAATTTTCTTTCGAGCTTTGTAAGATTTTTCCGTGCGATGGAGGCAGCTTTCGAGGGACTGGTCAACGTGTTACACAAGCATAGTAAATATGAGAATGAGGGAGTTAGGCCAAGGAGCACAACCCAAAGATAAGAAACCCATGGATATGAACTTGGTTCAAAAAGGAGGCAAAAACGAAACACAAAAGAAGGAAGAAAAGTCTAAAGATAAAGGAGGAGAAAAGTGCTCTACTTATAGAAGCTTGACTCAAGAGGAAGGACAGAGGACATGACCTACTTCGGGAAGGCAGGCGAATGCTCTCATAGTTGGTGGATAGGATAGAAGTAGGAAAATTTCCGTAGAGAGTTTAGTTTCCTTATCTGATTATTGAGTTAGAACTCCTTCCGATTATGGCATTCTGATTCTGTAGTCAAGTCTCTGCACTTTAATACTAGTCTTGTTTCTGATCTGGTTATAGTCTCAAACCCCATAGGGGTTACGACTCATCTGCTGGTGATAGGTTGAGGTTTGAGAGATATCTGTGTTAGGCGTCAAGTAGGACGCATACATTCTGGGTTTTACCAAGCTTAGTTTCCTAAGAGTCATTCGGTAATCTGATCTGTACCAGTAATCTGTAAATATCTGAATATTTCTGATAAGGTTAAGATTTCCGGTTTTGACATTGTCTAAAGAGGGTAATCCTCTTAGTGTCAATTTGATGTTGGTTTCGGTCTTCGGGGCCGATACTTAGGACCCATGCCTAATGGGAGCCAAGTTTTTGTTTTATCTGTACTTGCTTCCATAATTTGACTGTATCCTATCGATCGAATCTTCGAAATTTAGGAAGAAACTCATTGGTGTAAACATGTGTTTGAGACATGTTATGTTTGATGGTTGCAAGTGGAAGCAAGTGGTTGCTAGTGGTTGCCCGTGGATGCATAAACACACACTAGGCACTAGATCGGCTCGAAAACACTCTCATACTGCATATGGATGTGTGAGCATTTTCAATTTTTGGGGATGCAAAATGATTGACTCAGCACATGGATGTTGCATATGATTGAATGGTTGTGCACCCATATGGAAATGATATGTATCGAGTAGGAAAATTGCATACATGTTGGACTCATGGCACTAGCATAATTCGCATTAAGGAGGTCAACTGAATCAGTGGACCGCCTGATATTTGCATTAGACAAGGAACATATACACACACTTCTTGCATATGTTCATACAGCATTAGAAATCTCTTAAGGACAATGAATTCCTGTGATTGGTGATTGAGTAGATGGATGATTGGATGGTAGAACACATTCTTCTTAACTTGAAGATTTCGGGGACGAAATCCTTTAAGGAGAGGAGAATGTAACACCCCGCATTTTTAAGTATAATTAAAAATGAAATAAAATATATGAAAATATGCTTGTGATAGGTAAATAATGGTGATGCATAAGAAGAATTAATTAATACATGAATGAGAAGAAAAATTAGTTCGATAACGGTGTGTGTAACGGAAAAGATAGTAAAATGAGGATAATTAATTTAAGAATCAGGAATTAGGTAAAATGGATATCACCATTGCGTTCCTCACGAAATTTTACATGAAATAGAGTCCGAGTTTTCGAAAATCGGAGTCCGGATGAAGAAGTTATGGCCTGTAGAAGATTCAGAAGGTTTCGGTCAGCACAGAACTGGGCAGGTCGACCCGGGGGTCGACCTGGGTCCAGGTCTACCAGGGGGTCGACCTGGGAGTTGAGCTCCCCCATGGGGGTCGACTATACTGTCGACCCCCCTACAGGTCGACCTGGTCGGCTTGTTTCGGTCCAGAACACGTATTTGAAGCCCAGGGACGATTTTTGATGGTCCGGATTGGTTTTAGGGTTAATCTGATGGCTGAAATGAATTGCTACACCTATAAAAACAACCTAAGACCTAGCCTTCCCTACACACAATTCTATTCTGCTTCTTCTCTGCCTCTGTTCTAAATAAAAATAAAAATGGCGTCGCTACTCTGCTGGAATCAAAATTAGAATCTAATCAACATCAACCTAAGCAACTCAATTCAAATTAGAGATTAAAGCTTCTACAACGATTCTACAACAATTAAAGTTCTTTCTTTAATTCAACCAAGGCAAGTACAGTTATTTTCCGATATAAACGTTAATTCTAATTGTGACATGAATTGTAAATCTGAATCTGAGGTTGTATCTGTTCTGTTTAGATCTATCTTATTTTGTATCTCTTTCCTCTTTCTGTTCTATAGCCAGGCTACCACGAGCCTGAGCCAATCTCATAAGAGATTTACCTACGCTAAAATGTTTGGGACAGTAAAATGAATGATGCATAAATTGGGCATGACCAATAGGTGACCGATTTGAGGAAAGAACATGGACTGTAGCTAGAACATAAATATGAGACATATGACTGGACATGTTATATCGTATTGAACATATGACTTGAGATAAAGAGAATATGGCTTAGGTATAAAGATTTAAATTAAAGTAGGACATCTATTAAATGTAAATAAACACCTAAGTAAGGGATCTTTGGGATATATGACATGCATAGTGATCGATGGCTATATTTGGTATAATTTATATGTGAATCTTTTGTACCAGGCAAGTTGAACTAAATTGCGACATGTAAATTATGACCATAATCTATGACATGTAAATTCAGTGCAAACGTGGGGTAGATGATCATAGTGTGAATCATGACAACTATTTAGGCATGCAAACTTAGGCCAAATTTATAATTAGGCAAGGTATGCTTGTGAAACTTTAGGGAATGATTAAATCTGTTATATTTGCCTAATTTGCTAGTTCTGCTATATTTGCCTAATCTGCTAGTTCTGTTATATTGCTTAATCTGCTAGTTCTGCTCTACTGCCTAGTCTGCTAGATTTGTTCATCTGCCAAATCTGTCATCTGCTAAGTCTGTTGAAAATGCCAAATTCTTCTAAACTAAATCTGTTGAGATGCCTAATCTGTTATCTGCTATATCTGTTGAGTTGATATAATTAGTCCGCTATTGATATAATCTGAATTGACTATAGTTATGAATAGTTAACATGTATATTATGCGTGGGTATAAATGGTAAATCATTAATTAACTGGCCGCAAAGATAAACATGGCTAACTCGAGGTTAGAATGAGTTTGCGAAGTAATTCTGCCCGTAACCGCCCTGCATATCCAGTGGCCGCAAACTATAGGTTCTAATGTGAGAAGTTAGTCATAACGTGCTTGAAACCCGAGGTTAGACTCAGTTTGCGACAGAAACCTGCCCGGAACCAACCGGCCTAACCAGTAGCCGCAAACTGTCAGTTTAATGTGAGAGGTCTGGGCATTAATAATTAATTAATGAAAATCTGAGATAAATATGATGTCTAAAACGTGTTGGGTAAGGTTAAACCAATTGGACCAATGAATCTGATAAACCCGTTTCGTGAATCCGTAGACCCAATACAAAGTTAGATAATCTGTAACCAGTTAATCTGTAAGTCTGTTAATCTGTAGCCAGTTAATCTGTAAGCCTATTAATCCGAACATCTGATCCGTTAGTCTGAAAACCTGTTAACTTGATTGTCTGATCTGTGAACTAGTTAATATAAATTTTGTATGTCTGAAACTTGTAGACAAGTTAAGCTAGTCTGGGGACACAAGGTTAGGAGGGGAATTACTTGTGTCATCTGTTGTTTGGGACCCATATTAGTCAGTAACCCTTTCTGGTATCAAAACTTTCACCCAACAGTAAGTAGGGTCCGGGCACGCTTACTGAACTAATTATAAGCGGTTCATTCTGGTAATGGTGAGGGGTGTTGATGGTGCGTTCCAACCGGGTCATGTGCGTGCATGGATCCCGGTCTGCCTCTGAGGATGTAAGACGCCGTGACATCTGTAAATAGGTCTGTGACAATTGGTTGTCACTTTAGGGAGTGATACACCCTACTGTGGGGCCGACACATGATATTTATGTATTAGGGAGCCGATCGCTTGGGGTAGGGTTTTAGGGTACACTTAGCTCTGTCTGTTTCTATTGGTACCGTCTGTTTCTGTTGGGTGGTAACACCTGTCTGTTTCTGCGTGGTACCGTCTGTTCGGGTGGTAAAGGCCCATTACTAGTGTACACATAATTCTACATTCTGTTTCCGTAGGGATTAATCTGTTTCTGATCGGGTAGTAAAGGCCCATTATTATCATTCTTTTTCTGTTAAATTATTCTGTACCCATTTCTGTTTCAGTTTACACAATAGGGTTACACCTAATTCTGTTATACTAGTATTAGTGCAAAGAAGTGTAAAACAATAGATTATATTATTCTGTTCTTCTTTAATATCTGTTACACCTGTTATAGTTATCGCTCATCCAGTTTTATTTTCATGTCATGTTATTATTATCTGTTCATAACTGAAAATCACTGGACTTGCCAGACTTTTTGTCTGACCCTTGTTGTTTCGCCTCCTTTCTTCCGTTCCCACCCCCCAGGTTATCCAAGGAGGGAATACTTTATCTTGATCTGGATTTCTTCTGCTTGAAGTGCTTAAAGTATGGCTTGGCTCTATATAGCTTCCGTTCTATGGGGATTATGATTTTAAACTATGCATTCTGAAGGCTTTTATACAAGACTGATATTTTGTACTTGAATTCTGATAATGTGATTTGAAAGGATGTAACCAAGTTTATTTCGGTTTCGGTTGAAATAAAGTTATAAATTTTTCAAGTACTATTTTATCTGTCTTGTAAGTTTCTGTTCTGTTAACTAAAATGCTCCACCAAAGTTAAGGCATTCCCTTTGTGAGTGACCTTAACGGAGGTGGGGTGTTACAGGTTAATTGCTTAAGACTATTATAGTTGATTTTCATGCCCATAACACTATAGTTGAAACCCATGATGTGCACCAAATTGGCATTCTGTTGGATCGTATACCTAGGGTATGGCTTGCTTAGTTTATTCGCTGTTATGTACACCAAAACCATTGGATCCATTATCCTTGTATTTGGCTTGCTTTTGCATGCCTATTCTCTTATGTCAGCGTTTACGATGACTATCGCCTTATCTTGCTAGATTTGAAATCCTTTATGCCAGTGATGTTGTAACCAATTATCTCAAGTTATGTAATGCTAGCCTTTTATCGCTTTATGCTCGTCCCTTTTGCCTATCATAGTTTTGATGTTATTCCCTTTATTATGAGGTTTGGATTTATTTGTAGTATGGATCTATTCACGTTTACGTGCGATGGGAACACGATTTGGGTAGAATGGGCAAAACATGAATTGGTTATGAACACGAATTATGAACTTGATAAATGGCAAAACTTGAAACATGAACGCTGTTATAACCTAAACCTGGATATGGACATGAAACTTATCCTTGAAACTTGACACGAACTCGATATGAATCTTGAACATGGACATGACACTAGAATGAACATGAAAATGGCCAACTCGAGGCTGGGTTGAGTTTGCAGTGTAAATTTTCCCGGAACCGCCCGGCTAATCCAGTGGCTGCAAACAATAGGATCCAATGTGAGTAGTTGGTCATATCGCTCTTGAAACCCGAGGTTAGACTGAGTTGTGGTGTAAATCTGCCCGGAACCGCCCGGCATATCCAGTGACCACAACAACAGGTCTAATGTGAGAGGTTAAGGTGCATTAATGAATTAATGCCACATGATAGGGTTAAGTCATGAACATGAAAGACAACACTTAACCAATTTGACACGATGATTTGATAGGGTTAAGTCATGAACCGCTTGAATATACTTAACCAATTTGACACGATGATTTGATAGGGTTAAGTCATGAACCGCTTGAATATACTTAACCAATTTGACACGATGATTTGATAGGGTTAAGTCATGAACCGCTTGAATATACTTAACTAATTTGACATGATGATTTGGTAGGGTTGAGTCATGAACCGCTTGAATATACTTAACCAACTTAACACATGATTCGTAGGGCTAAGTCATGAACTTAAACGACAACACTTAGCCAATTTGACATGACACGTAGATGGGTTAAGTCACGAACTTGAATGACTCCACTTAACCAACTTGATATGCTAGACTGATAGGGTTAAGTCTCGAATTTAAATGACAACACTTAATCTACTAGATGGAAACCCTAGTTACGCGGTCCGTTTCAGCAGTAACCCACTAGATGTATCATGGTACCCTGGAACTAGGCAGGGTGGGGCACGATTACTAGGCTGATTGTAAGCGACCAGAACGACGGTTGTGTGGGTGCGCTAGTGTAGGTTCTAACGGAGTGCTGGCGTGCACACACTCCGGAGCAGAAAAATCAGGCACAGGGCATCAGTAGGTTTATCTGTGCGTGCTTGATTCGTGTTGATGGTTGGCACCATAGGGCTTGATACACCCTATGGTGGACCTAGTACAGGTGACTACATTTCGTGATTGGGTCGTAAGACACAGACACATGAACGAGCTAGGACTTGTAGGGAGCCGATCGACTAATAGATCGTTACGTGGAAATCGTTAGGTAGCATAATCCCTAGTGGTCCTAGGTGGCATAAACCCTAAAAGAATCTAGAAAACGTTCAATAGGTAGCATAATCCCTAGTGGTTCTAGGTGGCATAAATCCTAGTTGAACACGCGATAGCTCATGATAAGGAAACCTAGCCAGAACAAGGGTGGCAGTCCAAATAATTTCAAGAATGGTGGCACTACGTTGATGTAGTATAAAAATACGTGATGAAACCCGTACGATATACGCCAAGGGACTGTACATATACATGGAAAGGATGATACCGGTTGGGGTACTAGTACAGTTGGTGCAGAGAATGTTAAACATGCGATGCTATCCGTAGCTTATCTTGTTACCTTAGTTTTTCTTGTGACCTTAGTTTATCTTGTTACCGTAGTTTATCTTATTATCTTAGTTTAACTTGCCTATCTTGTCACCATCCTTATGTTTACTTTCAGTTTATACATGTCATGTTACTTTTACTAGTTTCTATGCTGAAAGTCACTAGGACTTACCAGTCTGTATGACTGACCCGTTTTGTTTTGCCTCTTTTTCTTCCATCCCCCCCCCCCCCCAGGTTCTTAGGGAGGAAGCACTACTACTTAGTTTGGACTTCTTTCTGCTTCAAGATCATCGTATATGGCTTGGACCTTCCTTGGCTATGGCTGCTTTACTGTTTTACTTGGGGAATGATTTATGACTATGGTTTTATGCTTCTTTACTATTGCAAGACATATTTCGATGTAATGGATTTAAGGGCATTTTGATGTAAAAAGGCTTTAGACCTTTCTAGATTTTAAAGAAATGAAATTTGGTTTTTCTTCTGCTGTTTTATATATGTTCTGTCTTGTAATATTTTTGCGTATGTTTACCTAGATAATGCTCCACCAAAGCTAGTGCATTCCCCTTGTGAGTGACCCTAGCGGAGGTGGGGTGTTACACTTCGTGAGCTCCACATCCAAAAGAAGACAACCTGTAAACAAGCTTGGTCCAACCCAAGCATTATAATGAAATAATACACGGATTAGTATAGAGTACCAACACAAGAAAACTCATGTAACAGGAAACATATAATAATTCTGTGAGACCATGCCATAATCGCGGAACGGGTTTTACCTCATAAGAATTACATATATGAATAAGCATTAACACGAAACCACATCACCGAAACAACAAGGAATGAGTGTCTTACGTAAAATTTGCCAACATAAAAGTAATAATAGAAAAACACCCCATTGAAAAGAGTGCATAGCACTTCCCGGTGGAAACAAAGAAACTAATCTAAAAATTTGGATCGAACAAGGAAAAAGTGAATTTTTCCAAAATAATTGGACCACACTGCTTAGTGCGAACTAGGCCACTAACAATAACGTCCAATCTCACGATGATCTAAACATCATGAATTTTTTTATCCTCCTGATGATAATAAAATAAGAAAACTCATAAATTTGGAATTAAAGGAATAGAATGAGAATTTTCCCAACAAACGACTAGGAGGGTGCGCCCATCTTACCGAACAATATACCTATATAATATACTTGAGAACTAATTGGACCTCGCCAACTTTACCGAGTATCCGAGAATTTCACATCTGGCGTGCAAACAACCAAACCAACCCTAGAGTAGATGTGAAATTAAGCTAATGAGAGAAACCCACGTAGCTAGACGTATATACGCTTTCTGGATTTATTCATTTACAACAAAAGATATCAACGCTCAAAGAGGAACAAATCGTTTTGATTTGACGACACAACGCAGGAAAGTTGAACCAATAGTTGTTAACTCCACTATCAAGAATATTCAAAATGATCATATATGCAAACTACATCATATTCTCATACCATTATTTATTGATCTCAAACTTGTACTATCTCTTAGTTAAAACTAAAGGTGGACAAGTTTAGGTAGAGTCCCCTCTAGGCATTGTCCAAAGAATATTTTCAAACTTCAAGATAGGGTAAAGTTTCCATACTTTGACATTTAGCGATAAGAGTATAACTAAATATTTTCCATGTAATTGTTATCGTTGATGGAAATTTCATTCCAATATTCATATCGAAAACCTTTTCACTTCAAAACTCGAACTTATTCTTAGTTTTCACATTTCAGGTATTTGAACAAAAAACATTGTAATACCCCTTAAAATATTAGTTTTAAAAGATAATTATTATTCTAATTGTATTTAAAAAAAAGTTGATACCAATTTTCAACCAAAACATCAATTCCTATAAAACCCAACTCACCTTAAACATACAATAAATTTCAAAATCATTTCTATTTAAAAAGGGAATTCTTATTTAAAACTATTGTTTTAAAGATCTAAACCATATTATTTATCCAAAAAGGATATTTCATTTGATTTAATTACCTTAATATACTTAATGTAATTATTGATCATTAAGAAAGACAATTTATAAAATCTTTTTTTAACTTAAAACCTCTTTTAATATTAGAAGAGAAAATAAACCAACTATAAAATTTGTTTTTTTACTCCTTAAACATTATTACTTATCCTTTAAAATAATTAATCCCATTTATAATCTTTTATAATCAAATAAGTTGCTTATTTACAAACCATGAATAAATTGATTCATCAAGTTTAAGACCTTTTATAAATCAGTTAATTATTCTTGAATCCTTATTTTAAATCAATTAAAGCGGTACTATTCATTTCATTGAATTAATTCAATTTCATTTTAGAAAGAAGCTAATGGAAGCAATCAAATTAAAAAAACCATTAGTTAAAATAAGATGTTAGAGTTAAGGAGTCGTTTATTTAAAAAGATTATCAAACTTCAATTGATCATTAGTTTAAAATCATTAACTTAAATAAGGTTTTATAACTAAATTTAATTATCATTGACTAGAATCGATAATCTGATTTCAGTTCGTTACTTAAGTGCAAAATCATACTCAATAGTCATTTGTTAAAATATATAATCGAATCTCATTATTCCTAAAGCAAATAACAAGTAAATTTATAAATATCATTAATTAAAATAAAAATTTTATTCAAACATCGATTTCATGAAAACTCAAGCATAAACTAAACATAATGTTCAATTTACTTCAATCATCGACCATATAATCATTAGGGAACACACATAAGTAAATTTGGGTGATTAAACGAACATAACAAACAAATGTCACAAATATAAATATAGACGAACGGATGAATGGGAATAAGTATGAATAATCAAAAGAATTGTTAATTTCATAACAACCATACATAGATATCTGTATTTCTTAGTGTTACGCCATGACCTAATTCGCTACGTACACTCTCTTTTTTTATTGTCCCCTACAACAAAATGGTTATTTATGTGCATATAGAACAGAAAATACAATCAAACTCATTTAAGATGAATCTTATTCTTAAAGCAGGTAATGTCAAAGGTCATCTGTTCACAGATGGGAATATATATCGACAACCACCAACAAATTAGTAAATCAACCAATCAATCAAACAAACAATCAAAAGTATCACACAAATAAATATCGATTCAACAATAGATATTTATATTATATGATGTGACATAATAGTAAACCAGAAAGTTGGAGAGTTAACTCACATCGATTTCGATGTAAGCTTTCATGTATCAGTTTGAACTAAAATAGAATAAACGCTCAATTTTTGTATAAATTCCAACTAGCTCCAAACTTGACTAGGAAAATTTGGTCATGAAGCTAACATCATAACGAGAGAAACACAAAAAACTGTATCACAACTAGACCTGATATGAGAGAGTTATAGCATTGCTAATATTTCGATTAATAGTTATAATTAACAAAACAAATTACTATAACTTGACTGCCCAACTAAACAGTATTAGGACGTTGATCCTCTTTTCCCTTCAAACAAAAAAATTTGATGCCCCATTGTAACAACCCGTATTTTGAATAACAAGTTATAACATAAATCAAGGCAGAATTAAATGATAAAATCTGAATCAAGGGAAATGGGTTGTGCCATTGCGTTCATCTCGGAAAAATACGCGAAATGGAGTCTGAGTTTTCGAAAATCGGAGTCCGTATGACCAAGTTATGGCCCGTCAAAGTTTTCAGAAGATTCCAAGTTCAAATTCAAATTTGAATTTAGAATTCAAATTCAGCTGGGCAGGGCAGGCGGGAAAAGTTCCCGCCACCCCAAGTCGACTGGGGAGTCGACTTGGGAGTCGACACACCCCAGGCTGTGTCGACTGCCCAGTCGACACCCCTGTCGACTTGGCTGGTCGGCCAGTCTGGCCTGGGTGCAGCTGACTTGTTCCTCAAGACAGGTTTTAAGGCTTGTGGTGGATTTCAAAGGCTCAGATCTGAATTAGGGTTAATCCTATGGCCTAAACTAACCTAAACTTCTATAAAAGGACCCTAATACCTAGCCTAAACCATCACAAATCAAACATACAACTAGATTATGCCAAAATGTTTAATCATGGCCTCCACCCTCTTGTCATAGTCTCCATCTTCATTCATATGAGAGTTCCTAAGCTTGTTTGAGAGTTTCTAAGTGTGGTTCAAGGCCAAAGTTCAATCTTTCTTCATCAAAGCAAGGATCTTCTTCTTATTTCTCAAGGGTTTTAATTGAAGCTTGTTATTTGCGGGTTTTTAGAGTTGCTAGTGGCTTCGTCTCAATCTTATTTTATTTTATAAGTCTTCATAGCATTGTAAGCCCTATACTACTCTTAGATTCTAACTATGAAGTTAAATATGACATGTTGCAAGTGTGAGTTTGGGCCTAAGTATGATTTGTGCTTTGATTCTATCATGTTATGCATAGATTTATTCTATGCATATTTGTAAAGCTATCACCTTGACCTTGTGCATAGAAAGCTATGAGCTTTGATTGGAAATGTTGCATAAAGCAACATAGAAACTCTCATAAACCTTATGTTATCTTGCATATGATGTTATATGCGAATCACTAGCTATCATCCTATGTCATTTATGATCATGTTTCACCTATTTGCTAAAGTTTGATATCATGCATGTTTTGAGGCTTATAATGTAGTATGCAAGTTTATGATCTCTCATAAATCTTATGTTATCTTGCATATGGTGTTATATGCGAATCACTAGCTATCATCCTATGTCATTTATGATCATGTTTCACCTATTTGCTAAAGTTTGATATCATGCATGTTTTGAGGCTTATAATGTAATATGCAAGTTTATGAACACATTTGCCTCATATGCCACCATGTTTAACTTGTGGCCAAACCTTATTAATTATGTCATGCTTCTAAGTTCCCCTCTTTGAGATCTATTTGCGTTTATGCGAACTCACATGCGATGGGGCTATGTTATGGGTAAACTAAAATGACATAAAAACATGACTTGAAAAGATGGCATGAAATATGACATGTGATTATGCTTGAAACATGAACATGAACTTGGACATGACTTCTAGAAAACATGAGGATGGCCAACTCGAGGTTGGGTTGAGTTTGTAGCATAAATCTACCCAGAACCGACCGGCTTAACTAGTGGCTACAAGCAATAGGACCCAATGTGAGTAGTTGGTCATGTCGCACTTGAAACCCGAGGTTAGACTAAGTTGTGGTGTAAAGCTACCCGGACCCGCCCGGCTTAACTAGTAACCACAACAAGGTCTAATGTGAGAGGTTGGGTGAATTAAATTAATTAATGCCACATGATAGGGTTAAGTCATGGACCACTTGAATACTTAACCAATTAAACACGATGGGTTGATGGGGTTAAGTCATGAACCTTGGGTACACTTAACCCACTTGATACTTGATTGGATAGGGTTAACCACGTTTAACCCGTTAGAAACCCTAGTTACGTGGTCCTTTTCACCAGTAACCCTCTTGGTTGTATCATGATTCCCTAGGGACTAGGCTAGGGTGGGGCACGATTACTGGCCTGACATGTAAGCGACCAAAATGACGGCTGAGTAGGTGCGCCGGTGTAGGTTCAGGCGGACTATGGTCGTGCACATAGTCCGGAGTTGAAAAAGCAAACACGGGCACCAGTAGGTTTAGACTGTGCGTGCTTGATTTGTGTCTGTGATTGACACCTTAGGGCTTGATACACCCTAGGGTGGACCTAGCACAGTTTGACTACACTTCGTGGTTGGGCCGTATGACACCGACACTTGACGAGTTAGGCTTTTAAGGAGCCGATCGATTAGACCGTGTGGTTGGACCTTGATTTAGGTCATCTCGTGATATTGGTCCAAGATTGGGCCAAGGGATCACTTCCTGTTTATACTTGACATGAGTTGGAATACTAGTACACTTGGTGCAAAAACTTAACCTTTTATATGCGATGCCACACTTGATCTATCTTGTTAACTTTTCACCATGCCAGTTATCATCCTATGTTTAATCTCTGTTTACGTGTCCAGTTAACTTTATTAGTTTTTATACTAATAGTATATAGGACTTACCAGTCTTTTGACTGACCCATTTTCTTTCGCCACTTTTCTTCCGTTTCCCCCCCTCCCCGGTTTACAGGGTGGGAACACTAGCACCTAGCTTGGATCTTTAGCTGCTTTTCTGGATAGCTCATGTACGGATTGGACTTGAGCTTGCTATGGCTTTATTCTACTTTGGGGATAGCTACTTTATGTTTTCAGTTTTCAGATGATGTTTCTAGACTTTGTTTTGTGGAAAATAATGACCAAGTACTTTGATATAACTTGACTATGGTTTTGAATTGTTAGTTTCTACCCACTGCTTTACTTACTCTGTTTTTACTTATATGTTCTGTCTTGTGATATCTGCATGCATGTTTACCTTGTTTAACGCCCCTCCAAAGCTAGTGTGCTTACAAGAGTGGCATTGGCGGAGGTGGGGTGTTACATTTGGTATCAGAGCATAAGGTTTTACTTGACCGGACAAAAGTTTTAAAACCCTTTTGAAAAACTATTTTCAAAACCAATTAAGTATTTTCCAAGAAAAGTCTAGTTTTTTTTTTTTGGCTATTCCCCAAAAGCCATTAGCACTATCCTTTGTTTCCTCGTTCTAAATCTATCTTTTCCTTTTTCAGCATGGCCGATCTTAACCTTCCCGAGGGAGTAACCATTCCCGGATGGTTCCGGAGGTACTTGGAAGCTAGGGCCAACGATGTGGGCCCAGCAAACACCCCCACCGTAACTGAGGTTCCTCCTCCTCCTCCTCAGCATCCACAAGCAGATTTTGTAAAGGTTTGCAAAGACTTTAAGGCGATGGGTGGAAAGAATTTTATGGGGACGGAGACTTTTGTTGAGGCGCGAAATTGGTTGAAAGAAACTGAAGATCTCTTCGCCATCTTTGATGTGGAAGACCATAGAAAGGTTCTGTTGGCAGTATGGCTATTGAAAGAGGAAGCTGCTTATTGGTGGGAGGTCACCAACGCTACTAGGCCTATAGAGACTTGGGCCGACTTTAGGACGAGGTTTGGGCTCAAGTTTCTATCGTCTACTGAGGCGAATCTGCAATTGGAGAGGTTTATATCTTTGAAGCAAGGGGACATGACAGTGAGGGAGTATGTGAATAAGTTCAACCAGCTTGCTCGATTCGGTTTGGACATGGTTAATACTCCCCAGAAGAAGGCTCTACGCTTTGCACGAGGGTTGAATGAGCCATTACAAGGTTTAGCCCTGTCTCATATACCCATGGGGGCCACTTTTGAAAGCCTAGTGGACATGGCATTGCTTCAGGGAGACGATAAGAATGGAAAGAAAGAAGTCAAGCTTAATGAGACTCAAACCAAGAAGACGGACTCCAAGTGGGGAGGAAATCAGAGCAATCAGAACAACAAGAACAACAAGGGTAACAAGGCCAACAACCACAAGGCAAAGGACCCAAGAAAATGCAACTTCTGTGGAATTGTTGGACACATAGCCAAAGATTGTAGGAAGAAGAAGAGGAAGTTGGGCGAATGCTTTCATTGTGGAGAGACTGGACACTTTAGCAAGGATTGCCCCAAGAAGCAAGGACAAGGGCAAGGGCAGACTCAGCGTGCAGGACCTTCTGGAGGGCAAGTGCATGCTCTCAACACTGCTCCAGTTCAGAACCGAGGTAGTATTTCGGTAGAAAGCCTTGTTTATATTTCTGATTTTCCTATTCGCACTTTATTTGATTCTGGCGCATCGCATAATTTTATTTCTTCTGACATTGTTGAAAGTTTGTACCTAAGTACTAGTCTAGTTGAGGATCCCGTTAGTGTTTCAAATCCAATCGGGGGTTCCGCCCATCTATCTATGATTTGTATGGATTTGAGGATTTCTATCTTGACCGTAGAATTCACGTGTAATGCTTATGTTCTCGGGTTCACGGGATACGGGTTGATTTTGGGCATGGATTGGTTGTCCAGTTATGGAGCCATCCTCGATTGTGAGCATAGGGTGGTGAGGCTCATGACTCGCCTCGGTAATACCCTAGAAATTTCTTGCAACCCGCTGGATCCCATCATGTTATGTTATCTTGAATCTCTTGACTCATCCATCGATGATCTGCAATCTGTAAGGGTGGTCCGAGAATACCCTGATGTCTTTGAAGAGGTTAAGGGGTTACCCCCTAAATGAGAGATAGATTTCCGCATTTTTCTTGTTGATAATGCCAAGCCAGTTTCATTGCCCGTTAGGCACATGGCCCCGCGAGAAAGAAGAGAGCTCAGTAAGCAAATCAAGGAGCTGCTTGAGAAGAATTTTATTAGGCGAAGCATTTCTGAATGGGGTGCTCCTGTGGTGTTCGCTACTAAGGCGGACGGTTCGCTTCGTCTATGTGTTGATTACCGAGAGTTGAACAAGCTGACAAAGAAGAATAGGCACCCGTTACCGAGGATTGATGACCTCTTTGACCAGCTTGTTGGTGCTTCTGTTTTCTCTCAGCTTGATCTAGCCACCAGATTCCGTCAGCTTAGAGTGGCTGAGGATAGTATTGATAAGACTGCGTTTAGCACTCCAGATGGATTCTTTAAATGGCTTGTTATGCCATTCGGTTTGACGAATGCACCCGCCTACTTCGTAGATTTGATGAGTAGGGTGTTCAGGGAGTTCCTTAACAAGTTTGTCGTTGTCTTCGTGGATGATATTCTGATCTTCTCAAAGGATGAGGAAGAACATGCTAGACATCTCCAGGAAGTAATGGATACGCTTAGAGCTCATCAGTTGAAAGCCAAGTTCTCCAAATGCCATTTTTGGAGAAGGGAAGTTCGGTTTCTTGGACATATAGTTTCTAAGCAAGGCATAGCTGTGGATCCCACGAAAGTGGTTGCGGTTCAAGACTGGAAGACTCCTAGGAATGCAACCGAAGTAAGAAGCTTTCTCGATCTGGCGGGCTACTATAGGATGTTCATTAGGACTTCGCCAAGATTTCAGCCCCTCTTACTAAGTTGACAAAGAAGAACTTAGTCTTTGCATGGGACTTAGAGTGTGAGCTTGCTTTTCAAAGGCTCAAGAGGGCCCTTACCACAGCTCCAGTTTTGGCATTACCCGATGGCGGTAAGATGTTTACCGTGTACACCGATGCATGTGACACGGGGTTAGGTGCTGTTCTGATGCAGGAAGGAAGAGTGATATGTTATGGGAGTAGGCAACTTAAAGGTCATGAGAAGAACTATCCCACTCATGATTTGGAGTTGGCGGCGATCGTCTTTGCACTCAAATCCTGGCGCCACTATCTTCTAGGCGAAAGGTTTGAGTTGTATACTGATCACAAGTCACTCAAGTACCTCTTCTCGCAGAAGGATCTGAATCTAAAGCAGCAAAGGTGGATGGAATTCTTGGCATCTTATGACTTCGAGATAGCTTATACCCCTAGAAAGGGTAATGTTGTGGCAGATGCACTAAGCAGAAGAAGGTTGACTTTGAGTCCCTTGTTTGTTGAGATGAAGAGCCTAGAGTTCTTGGCAACCTTCGATTTCACAACGGCTGTTGAGTCGATGACGGGTTAGTTAGCATCCCTTGAGCTTAGACCCACACTTCTTGATCAAGTAGGGGCTTCGCAGAAGGAAGACCCACAGATAGTCGAGATCATGGACAAGTTGATTCATGGTGAGGCGTCTAATCACCTTGCTAGATATACTATTGATGGCAAGGGTTGGCTAAGGCGTGATGGAAGTCTATGCGTTCCACAAGTGGGAGACTTGGTGCATAAAGTTCTCGAAGAAGCGCATCACTCGAAGATGACTATACATCCTGGAGGAGATAAGATGTATAGGGATATGAAGCGCATTCTCTTTTGGGCTGGAATGAAGAAGGATGTGGCAGAGTATGTTTCAAAGTGCATTGTGTGCCAACAAGTGAAAGCCGAGTCGAAGAAACCCGTTGGGCTATTACATCCATTGGAGGTTCCGCAATGGAAGTGGGAAAGTATCTCTATGGATTTTGTGGATGGATTGCCTAGGTCAAGGAAAGGGAATACGAGCATATGGGTCATAGTTGATAGACTTACGAAGAGTGCTCATTTCATTCCAGTGAAGAGCAAGAGGACCGCATCAGGGCTAGCATCTGTTTATCTTCGAGAGATAGTGTGATTGCATGGAGTTCCTTCTGGCATAGTTAGCGATCGTGACCCAATTTTCACTAGCCAGTTCTGGAATAGTTTGCAAGAAGCGATGGGTACGCGATTGAATCTAAGTACAGCCTATCACCCCCAGACGGATGGCCAAACCGAAAGGGTGAATAGAGTACTAGAAGAACTTTTGAGGCTTTGTGTTCTTGACTTTGGTGGTACTTGGGAAGACCACCTTCCTCTTGTAGAGTTTGCTTATAATAATAGCTATCAAGCTAGCATAGGGATGGCACCATTTGAAGCTTTGTATGGGAGGCCGTGTAGGTCACCATCTTGTTGGTGGGAGACAACGGATAGGCTTATACTTGGGCCCGATATGATACGGGACACATCCGAGAAAGTTGAATTGGTGAGAAGACGGATGAAAGCGGCCCAAGACAGACAGAAATCCTATGTTGACAAGCGAAGGACAGATTTGGAATTCGAATTTGGAGATATGGTTTTCGTAAAGGTTTCTCCTTTGCGTAATGTGGTTCGTTTTGGAGCAGTTGGGAAGCTGGCACCAAGATTCGTAGGACCCTTCCCTATCATAGAGAGAATTGGGAAGATGGATTATAAGGTGGAATTGCCCGAGAAGCTGGCCGGAGTGCATAATGTCTTTCATGTCTCGCATCTCCGAAAGTGCCTACATGAGTCCGCTGAGGTGGTTGAACCTAGCATTCTTGAAGACGTGGAGGTAGAAAAAGAGGCAACCTTGAGGAGGGCACCGATTCGTATCTTGGGAACGGAGAACAAGAAGCTAAGAAATCGAGAAGTCAAATTGGTGAAGGTTCAGTGGAGTGAGGCCCAAGAGGATGCAACTTGGGAAACCGAGGAGAAGATGCGTGGGCTTTATCCATTTCTTTTTGAGGGTACATTCTCAAACTCTTTTCCTAGTAGCATATTTTTCTTTTGCTATCCATGTTTATCTTGTTATCTCGTTAACCTTGTCATGAGAACCTTAGGTAGAAACCCTTTGGATGAAACATGTATTTGAAACATGTTATGCTTGATGTTTGCAAGTGGTTGCAAGTGTTTGCAAGTGGATACTCGTGGATGCATGATACACATTAGGCACTAAGATCGTCTCACACACTTTCATATTGCATATGCATGAGTGCTTATACTTATTCATGGCTGAAACTTGTTGTGATATCACGTGGATGTTGCATGTGGATGAATGTTATGTGCACTCATGTAGAGATTATAAAATTTTGCTAGGAATTTGCATACATATGGACTCATTTCACTAACATACTTTGCATTGAGGAGGTTTACTGAATCGGTAACCGCCTGATTTTCGCATTAGATAAGTACATATACACACACCTTTTGCATATTATCATACAGCATTTAGAATTTGTTAAGGACAATGGTTACTTGTGAATGATGTTGTGAGTAGATGGATGATGGATGGTAGGATACGTTCTTCCTAACTTGAAGATTTCGGGGACGAAATCCTTTAAGGTGGGGAGGATGTAACAACCCTTATTTTGAATAACAAGTAATAACATAAATCAAGGCAGAATTAAATGATAAAATCTGAATCAAGGGAAACGGGCTATGCCATTGCGTTCGTCTCGGAAAAATACGCGAAATAGAGTCCGAGTTTTCGAAAATCGGAGTCTGTATGACCAAGTTATGGCCCATCAAAGTTTTCAGAAGATTCCAAGTTCAAATTCAAATTTGAATTTAGAATTCAAATTCAGCTGGGCAGGGCAGGCGGGAAAAGTTCCCGCCACCCCAAGTCGACTAGGGAGTTGACTTGGGAGTCGACACGCCCCAGGCTGTGTCGACTGCCCAGTCGACACCCCTGTCGACTTGGGTGGTCGGCCAGTCTGGCCTGGGTGCAGCTGACTTGTTCCTCAAGACAGATTTTAAGGCTTGTGACGAATTTCAAAGGCTCAGATCTGAATTAGGGTTAATCCTATGGCCTAAACTAACCTAAACTTCTATAAAAGGACCCTAATACCTAGCCTAAACCATCATAAATCAAACCTACAACTAGATTATGTCAAAATGTTTAATCATGGCCTCCACCCTCTTGTCATAGTCTCTATCTTCATTCATATGAGAGTTCCTAAGCTTGTTTGAGAGTTTCTAAGTGTGGTTCAAGGCCAAAGTTCAATCTTTCTTCATCAAAGCAAGGATCTTCTTCTTATTTCTCAAGGGTTTTCATTGAAGCTTGTTATTTGGGGTTTTTTAGAGTTGCTAGTGGCTTCGTCTCAATCTTATTTTATTTTATAAGTCTTCATAGCATTGTAAGCCCTATACTACTCTTAGATTCTAACTATGAAGTTAAATATGACATGTTGCAAGTGTGAGTTTGGGCCTAAGTATGATTTTTGCTTTGATTCTATCATGTTATGCATAGATTTATTCTATGCATATTTGTAAAGCTATCACCTTGACCTTGTGCATAGAAAGCTATGAGCTTTGATTGGAAATGTTGCATAAAGCAACATAGAAACTCTCATAAACCTTATGTTATCTTGCATATGATGTTATATGCGAATCACTAGCTATCATCCTATGTCATTTATGATCATGTTTCACCTATTTGCTGAAGTTTGATATCATGCATGTTTTGAGGCTTATAATGTAATATGCAAGTTTATGATCTCTCATAAATCTTATGTTATCTTGCATATGATGTTATATGCGAATCACTAGCTATCATCCTATGTCATTTATGATCATGTTTCACCTATTTGCTAAAGTTTGATATCATGCATGTTTTGAGGCTTATAATGTAATATGCAAGTTTATGAACACATTTTCCTCATATGCCACCATGTTTAACTTGTGGCCAAACCATATTAATTATGTCATGCTTCTAAGTTCCCCTCTTTGAGATCTATTTGCGTTTATGCGAACTCACATGCGATGGGGCTACGTTATGGGTAAACTAAAATGACATAAAAACATGACTTGAAAAGATGGCATGAAATATGACACGTGATTATGCTTGAAACATGAACATGAACTTGGACATGACTTCTGGAAAACATGAGAATGGCCAACTTGAGGTTGGGTTGAGTTTGTAGCATAAATCTACCCGGAACCGACCGTCTTAACTAGTGGCTACAAGCAATAGGACACAATGTGAGTAGTTGGTCATGTCGCACTTGAAACCCGAGGTTAGACTAAGTTGTGGTGTAAAGCTACCCGGACCCGCCCGGCTTAACTAGTAACCACAACAAGGTCTAATATGAGAGGTTTGGGGCATTAAATTAATTAATGCCACATGATAGGGTTAAGTCATGGACCACTTGAATACTTAACCAATTAAACACGATGGGTTGATGGGGTTAAGTCATGAACCTTGGGTACACTTAACCAACTTGATACTTGATTGGATAGGGTTAACCACGTTTAACCCGTTAGAAACCCTAGTTACGTGGTCCTTTTCACCAGTAACCCTTTTGGTTGTATCATGATACCCTAGGGACTAGGCTAGGGTGGGGCACGATTACTGGGCTGACATGTAAGCGACCAAAATGACGGCTGAGTAGGTGCGCCGGTGTAGGTTCAGGCGGACTATGGTCGTGCACATAGTCCGGAGTTGAAAAAGCAAACATGGACACCAGTAGGTTTAGACTGTGTGTGCTTGATTTGTGTCCGTGGTTGACACCTTAGGGCTTGATACACCCTAGGGTGGACCTAGCACAGTTTGACTACACTTCGTGGTTGGGTCATATGACACCGACACTTGACGAGTTAGGCTTTTAGGGAGCCGATCGATTAGACCGTGTGGTTGGACCTTGATTTAGGTCATCTCGTGATATTGGGCCAAGATTGGGCCAAGGGATCACTTCCTGTTTATACTTGACATGAGTTGGAATACTAGTACACTTGGTGCAAAAACTTAACCTTGTATATGCGATGCCACACTTGATCTATCTTGTTAACTTTTCACCATGCCAGTTATCATCCTATGTTTCTTCTCTGTTTACATGTCCAGTTAACTTTATTAGTTTTTATACTAATAGTAGATAGGACTTACCAGTGTTTTGACTGACCCATTTTCTTTTGCCTCTTTTCTTCCGTTCCCCCCCCCCCCCTCCCAGGTTTACAGGGTGGGAACACTAGCACCTAGCTTGGATCTTTAGCTGCTTTTCTGGATAGCTCATGTTCGGTTTGGACTTGAGCTTGCTATGACTTTATTCTACTTTGGGGATAGCTACTTTATGTTTTCAGTTTTCAGATGATGTTTCTAGACTTTGTTTTGTGGAAAATAATGACCAAGTACTTTGATGTAACTTGACTATGGTTTTGAATTGTTAGTTTCTACCCGCTGCTTTACTTACTCTGTTTTTACTTATATGTTCTGTCTTGTGATATCTGCATGCATGTTTACCTTTTTTAACGCCCCTCCAAAGCTAGTGTGCTTACAAGAATGGCATTGGCGGAGGTGGGGTGTTACACCCATAATCTCCAAACACAAACATGCCAACCTTCTCTGCTCCTTGCTCTCTCTACACTTCGCTAAAACCAACACCGACCTCACCGTTGAACTCCACATCCCGAACTCCACGTTTTCATCACCTCCATTTGTAGATCGATCCCTCCTCGAAGATTGCGACCCAGACCTCCCTCGACTACTCTTAGGATGCTTGCGATATTTTTTATGCTGAAACCCATCATAAAAATGCACGCAAGTACTAAACTCAACCACCAAACCAAAACCAAACTCCAAAACGCTAAAAAACCCTACACCTTGCCCGAAACCGGACCCTAGCTAGAAAAAATCCACTGTAGAAAATGTCGGGCTTCCTAAAACAAATCTGCACTTGGTGAAAACCGTATAGAAATGAAGAGAAAGGCTCCACGAGTTCAAAAATCCATCCTTTATAATTTTTCGATGAGTATCTGATTTAAGCTTGAATTTTTTGAAGAAGGCGATGGCTATTTTTCTTTTATTGGTTACTTTTGAGTGTGTTGAGTTCTTGAATCATTTTAGTGCACTAAAGAAGCTAAGTCATTTTTATTAACAAATTCCTAGTATTCTTGAAGTACAAGTTAAACAAAATGTACAAGTTCCTATCATGTTCATTCTCCAATCAATCCCATCACCATAAATGCAATTTTAAAATTGATTTGATTTAAAAAAATTCTAAAACCCAATCATAATAATTTAATTTCTAACATAAGACTCTTTGCATTCACATCGCGCACGAGCACATATCAGCTCTAATGGATACAAAAATTGAAACCTCATAATAATTTACCATTCTGAATCCAATGAAATTGGTTCCATCGAATTCGAAAATCATTTGAAAAATGATTATTTTTCACATTGAAAAATTATTTTAAAAATTCGATCTAAACATCAATTCAAATGCAAACTATTTATTATTTTTAATGGATTTACAATATGGATTTAAATCAATATTGATTAACTAAACATTGTCAAATGAAATTATCAAGTTCGTTATAGTTAATACTTAAATAAAAAATTCCAATATTTAGATTTTCAAACATTCAAATTTATTGATAACAATTTAATATTGTCGTTAATATACAATTAGGATTGTCCATGGCTTGAAAATAACTTAAGTTGATGTAAACTCAAAAGTTTCAAATTTAAGTCAAATCAACACTCCGAATAAGTAAATCTTAAAATTAATCATTCTAAATATATAAATAACTAAATATTCCTATTATAAAAATATGGGTTGTTATAGTGGAT
The DNA here is from genome assembly GCA_030737875.1 of Allium sativum. Classification (NCBI taxonomy): domain Eukaryota; kingdom Viridiplantae; phylum Streptophyta; class Magnoliopsida; order Asparagales; family Amaryllidaceae; genus Allium; species Allium sativum. The sequence continues at coordinate 76,360,992 of CM060920.1, read as the reverse complement.
GTCAAATGTTAATTCTACAAGGATAATGTTTTACCTATGATCCATGGTGATTCCATGATCAACGTTGTTGGTGGAAAATTTTAAATACTTCTTGGGGTGAAGGAAGGGAAGTATCTGCACTCATCTCTTATTAAAGATGGTGCATCAACACCCCTGACCTTCCACATAGTTTATGTAATACCACTGAGCATGTAAGTATATCCTCCAATAATCGCGCCGACTTTTGGTGGTAGACCCTTGAAAAGCAAGGAGATTTCTCATTTAAATCTGCATGATTATAGTTAGAACTAAAAATAGCTTCTTGGCCATACGTCATCATATATAGAATTCCAATTGCCCCCCTAAAATGGCCACTATCTAGTAGTTTGTAAACAAAATCAACACTTTGTCAAGAATGGTGCATTGTGTAGTATGTAAAACATCTCATGCAGGTTAAGCAAAAGGATGAATAAATGAATGATCATTTTTTTAACTGTGAGTATGTTATGTATTAATGGAACTAGATTCAAGCCAATCTACGAAAGAACTACATACATTATGCTAATCTGGGATCTATACTTGAAACTTGGGTACCAGTTTTAAGGAAAATCATTTTCTTGATGATTTAATCGATGTCATAATCCCTGAGTATTTTGGCATATCTAGCAAGAACAAAATTTTGAGGTTTTCAATAGTAAATCACTTCCAATTGATACTAGACTCACCGTAATTTTCAATACTACAATAATATAATCACAAAATCAAAATTCTACAAAGATAAATGCAAAAACCAGAACATATCAAGGATTAATTTCATTTTATTTATGATTGTTGATGGAAATATGGACACTGTGTGAGATTAGAATGACTCTATCCTACTCAGTCGCTTGCCTCTCGATTTGATGATAATTTCGACTTATGGCCTAGTTTCCAATTCCATCGTCAGTTTGATTGAAGCTAGACATATAGTTTGGTTGATGGAAGTTGCAACTCACATTTTATATTTTCTGTGGCTGGTGGGCTAACTTGCGATGCAACATATATTCCCTCCTAATTGGATTCTGGTGTATTTGAGTGGATGATGGCATTGCACTTTTTCTTTATTTTTATTTTTTTTGTTATTGTGTCATTTGTTCATGTTATTTGTTCTTTCTATATAGGGGATTTTTCAAAGATTCGATCATCACCATTTTTCAAAGATCCGATCTTCACCATTTTTGACAAGTCCCCACGAACAATTTTATCATAAATACATAGATATACAATGTACTTTTTTCTTGCAAGGTGACCATTTTGGTTAGGAGTAGCAAGGTTTAGGTGAGGCATATTATTGAAATATGTTCCCATTACTCTACGGTTGGATCGACTAAGTTGATGGACGTATCTTTGTCCTTTAATAAGGCAACTGTGTCACCTCAATTTTTTTAGAAGTATGATATCGCCACTCATCAAAGATATGCTACTTTACATCAATCATCATTTATGTCACTCTGCATCATTCAAGCAAGTAGTCACCTATCCTTCATCTACAAGGCATATTGCCTTGTTTCCTTGCATAACTAAACATGCATGTCACTCTGCATCATTCAAGCAAGCCATGTCTCTTTCCTTCATCAACAAAGAATGTCGCCTTTCTATTTTACAGAGTATCATGTCACCTCTCTTCATCAGTGGAACATGGCCTAGCTTCTATAGAATGATTTGCCATCTCCTTTCTTCTATAAGACATATTGACCCTCTTCATCCAAAAGGCATATCACCATTATTTTCTTGAGAAGGTCATGCATTTTTGCTTTATTCAAAAGGGGTTTGTTTTTTATAATGTTGCATCACCTCCTTTGGATCACAAGGCCATATCACCTTTCCTAATCTAAAATTCATTTCAGCCCACTTTAATTAGGATGGTACGTTGCTCTTTATTGATCAGATAGCACTTTGCCTCTAAAAGAACGTTGTCCTTCGTTTATGCTTCATTCTAACTAGTGCGAACCTGTGCTACGAACACGGGTTGTCGCGATAAGGTTGCAGAAATTTTTTTGTATAGTTTTTGATTACTCGATCTTCAAATGATTTGTTTGGAATAAAAATAATTGTTCAAGTTGCAAATTATCATATGTTTAATTAACGAATAAATAGGCTTAGGGAAAAATGCAATGTCAGTGACGTTAGGTTGTAATACGGTTATAGGTGTTAGCAAATGTGCGGCAATCAGAATTTTTGTAAAGAGTATGGGCAAAGCGTGGATGAAACTCAAAAGAAAATAGCAGATACATAAATATACCTTCGAATAAAGTGTAGTACGTTATAGGTATGTTGAAGCTCATAGCACTTCTAATATATTTTAAAGAAGAAGCACTACGTATAGTTTTATAGAACAAAGAACGGTAAAAGAGTACACAATTTTTGTCCTACAAATATTCCGATTGCAATCGAATGTTTATTTGACGGTACAATGTAGTAAGAATACTGTATGAAGCAGTATTGCAATAATTAAGTGAATACGTCTCGTATTTCACACGTCGATCATGCAACATCAGAAATAACCACTGTGTGGGTTACGTGGGATGTTCCAGCTGCAGTCCAGAACGTATACTGCATGACAGCTAATTTGATAAGCATCTTGGTTGCAATGAATTTAATGTTACATCGTCCGTGTTAAAGCAATTCAAGCAGAGAAGGTATTATCCATTATCTTGATACAATACCTGTACCTGGCAAGGGGAGGATGACATATGATAAATATCTTGATGGATTAGGAAAATTTAAGATTATGGTTGAAAACGTACCGTTAAGTCATTTATTCTGAGTATAGCACCTCAAGGTAACAGGACAGCTGATTCAAGTACAAATTAGGTGTTCACATGTCGCTATAATTAGTTGTCTCATGTCGTCTATTAGAAGTTGTGTTCTACTTATGTTGAAAATGAACATATACTTACTGATCCGTTTGTGTGGAGTCTTTTCCCTTCTACCTGCAGCTCATGGAAGGTACGTGGTTATGTAAACTCCATCCCCAAATGCAAGTGTCGTGAAATGGTAAGACCATTGAAATGATTAATTTTGATGTTATATGGAGCACCATTTGATTTGTAGCTGGATGCAGCTGATGTTCCGGACTGACCATGATGCAGATGTTACCACTACGTAGTGCAGCGGTTGTCTTTGCGACAAAAACACATAACATATTCCAACTTAATAAACTGAAGGAAGCTAGAATGCGAGAACATTTAATTCTTAAATAGTTAGGTGACAGAAAATGGTTAAAAAATATGAACAAATGCTCATAAACTCATAACTGCGAGTAAGTATCATCTTTCATATCAGTATGCAGTAAATGATTTTAAAAAAACCAATACAGGCAAATGGGTACACATAGCAAAAAATATAGATAAGTAAATAAATGCAAAGTAGAAGTGAAAGTCCTAAGGATAGGAGGTTCGTACAGAAGAGGCAAAACAACAATGTTGAATAGTACAAAGCAAACAAAATGGAAGGTAAAAACAGTCAAATGTAATTCAGTTCAATAAAAAGTAAAAGAAGATAGGTAAATAAGTGCATGACTGGAGCAGGTTGTAGAAGAAGAATCTAAGAACGTTTTTTCTTTGTCACACGATTCTTTTGTACTGCACCATGTTCTTCGGATTGCTAGGAGAGCTGATTAAAAAAGTTAAGTTGGATTTATACGAATGAGAGATATAGGAAAGCAAATTGTATTTTTAGTTAGAACAATATTTTGTTGTACCGTTGTTGTATTCAAGGCTACTTCAATTTCAGGTTCCTCCTTCACTTTATTGTGGATTTTATATGCGATCAGATTATGATTGCTCCTTCCCTGCCCGGACCGTGTAGTGTTGACATGGAACATAAAATCACGCCCAATGACTGAGTTGAAAAGTTGATCAAGTCGCGAAAAGTTGTCCGCCTATGGAACAAAAGACTGGTTACAATACATTTTTATGTGCTACAATTTAAAATAGTAAGGGTTGTATAGTGTACCGTTTTCTCTAGGAACATTAGAGAGGTGCATGATTCGCCAATAAGGAACTCAGCTTCTTTCCCAAAAGCAACCAACCGGGTTGTTGATATATCATCGGTTATCTCAACTTGAAAGCGGAACCTGTACAATGTGTGATGTAAATAATTAACTGCTGCGTAAAGAAGGAAAAGTAGTGGGGGAAACACGCGAAATGCGGGCGGTAACTAAATAGTATGATGGGCAAAATAGGAATTTATCGGGTTAGTTACGTGTTCTTTTCCTTTTAATTATTGAACCATTTGATCGTTGGGAAAAGAATGAATAAAAATGTATTTTACAAACATAATAGCAGCTTCATTTGACAATTTTATTCCCAAGTGATAAAGGAATATATGCAAGCACAGTAGGACTTATTTGATAAGTCAAAATATTATATGTACGCTACGTGTTGAATAATGCATTTCTAAATGCCATGCGTTGAATTGTTGATAAAGATCCAATACAAAGAGACGGTGGAAATTATAAGTGGAGAGCATTGTAGGAGATTAATCACCCATATGAAATTTAAAAGAAGATGGAGAATATGATTGTCAAACATGTTGGTCTCATACGGATAGTAACATGTGCTTAAAAGCAGGCATTTAATATTATCTCAATTTGGTATATTCAAGCAGTAAAAATAAATGTAAATACGGTAAGTGAAAAAACTAAGTGTCAGATGTAAATGAATTTGAATAAGTAAGCAGCATAAGTTCTGGCGATCGAGGTGTACTTACTCTGGATTGAAGTGCAGTCGCTTCTTTGTAGGCTAAAATGGATGTAAAAGGTGAAAAATCATTTTTTGGAGAATGTAAATAGTTATCAGTTTGTTTATGTTGTCAAAGCAAGTATAAGTAATGGTATATGCAACGTTGGATGAGTACGTGAAATCTTGGTCACACAGAAGAAAGCAAAAGGTTATTAATCGAGAAGTTGTACAAATGAAAACTTTTCACTAAATGATTGAAGTAAAGCACAAAACGCAAACCATAGAAAATGTTGGGAAACAAATGATGACGGTATAGTGGGTTGACATAATGGGTACAAAAAAATGTTACAACATATGCGTGGAGTAATGTTTGTGTATATGTGAAAGTATTAGGAATACCTATGAACAGGATTTGGGATATAGGAAGCGCATTTTTCACACCAGTCGGCAAGCCTTTTTTTGATTACACCAGATTTGTAGACATTGCAAGAGATGTATTTCCATCCAATTTCAGGGAATACCTTGGTGATCTTTGCAGGGAACATAAATTTTCGAAACTGCACATGTTGGGTTATGTGTTTTTCATCTTAATCATGAATACGGTTGTAAATGTAAGACGGTGAAATTAAAGTACCGTAGCATAGGTTGTTTGCAAGGCAATCAAGACTTCACCAAGTGTCTTGAGTTCTACTTCTACGGGTGTCAAAGTTGGCTCAATTGGTTCCTGGTCATGCACACCTAATTTCCGCTTTTGCAACCTGCAAAAATAAGGTTTACAAAAGTTTTTATGTAAAAGAAATGATTGGCAAGTTGAGAAACCAGTTGATGTGGTCAGAGGAAGATTACGGAAGGTATAGGTAACCTACTGTTTTGAAAGGTCTTTGGTACAATCCAAATCCATATTAAGATATATTCTTGTTGCAGTCGTAGAGCTTAAAGTTGGTTTTCCTGTGTAACGTGAAAGGATGAATTTCCATCTATGTGTTGCACGTGTGTTCTTAGTTGGGATACTAATAAGTGTTTATATAGAAAGAACCTCAAAATGATCCCACCGTTGATGAGGTGAAGATAATAGTAGGCATAGCTTTTACATTTTGGCATTCGTCTAACAATTTTGTGTGTTCACCCCATAGCGTGCATTTGATAGTTTTACCGCTGTGTATACATGCAATCATTGTATAATAAAATGTGAGTTGGATAAAGATTTGGTAATTAGTAGTAGTTCAATCAATGATCATGTGTACGTACCATGTTAATTCAATAAGTAAAGTTCTTTTTTTTGTACGATAACCATTGCGTCTAGTGAATTCCTCCACATTCCCAGCTCGTGTTAGAAGACCAAATACATTTGTAGTATAGGTTAAGTGAAAATTAGAGCCTACGTGTGTTTGTGAGTGTATAGGATGAATAATAGTGTGTGTATAGGATGAATAATAGTGTGTGTAATTATTAAAATAAGTGGGGAAGTAGCCACCTGTAAGGTAAGTGGTTAGGTCTGTATGTTCGATAATTGCATCGTAGTCAACAAAAGAGAAGCAATACTTTGTAATTATAATTCCCTGGTCATCAGATATGTCAAACTTTGAGCCGCCCAAGATGTTAATCTGAATGTCCTTTGAGACTACTCGATAACTTTTTGTTGCGTTAATAACTTCATATCCGCTGAGGTTGTAAATTTTTCCTTCTTCCACCAGACCGCGGAATAAGGTATGAAATTTGTTCCCTACGACGGCCTCCAGCTGTTCGCCCTGTTTGCAAAAAAAGTTTTAGAAATTGGTGTAGCATGTAATGAGTGTACATGTGAAAATGGTTTTTTTTCCTCTTTCATAAAAAACATGTATGTCAGTGTTAAAAAAAGAAAAGAAAAAAGCCTGTAGCATGGAAACCATTGCTGATGCGAAGATACCTGCAAGTCAATTAATTGTAAATTTAGGCCAAAGACCTCTCCTGTCCTCAAATTGATGGAATCCCATACTCGAGCAACTCGAACAGTGATAGCATTACATTCGCATCCCGGAGTGAGTGTAGAAAGGTCGGAGATGATGCTGCCATTGATTGTAAACCTGGAAGAAGAAGAAACTGTAATCAGATTGTATCAATTACAGAAGAATGGGTAGAAAAGGAGGAGAGACGTAAAATTATTACGTAAGAGAAAGACGAAGCGTAACGTGGGAACTGTGGTTGTTGTATTCTGTCGTTTACGTCTCAATTCCTTATATAAGCATACTGGGTATTTGTAACGGATTGCCCTGCCCACCAAAATGCAGTTCTATTAAGCTATTAACCTAATGTATTCTAAGTCCTTTGGTGTTCTCACAGGTTGTTGAAATAAGAATTTTACATACCTGTGAATTTGTAGCTGAATTTTGTAATTTAATGGGGGTCATAAACGTGCACATAAATAAGTACGCTTGACATGTAAGTGGTGCTTAATTTTAATTAATTCAGGCAAGAGGCAAAGAGGTAGGAATTTATCTTTTACTGTGCGTCCCTGTAGTTCATTACATAAGTGTACAGAAGCCAATTGCTATTGTCCAATTCATAGTCATTTTTAAAATGAAGAAACGATGAGTCCTTTTTTCCCCCTGTAGAACAATATCGTTTCAGTGAAACGCCTATAATTTTGTAACTGAATGCCGTAATTGATGTGCGGGCAGAAACAGGAAGCTTAATAACGCGTCTCTTGTGATTAGCATTTAAATGTAATTAATGCAGTTCTTGGACGGCAGAGAACTGGAAATATAATGTTATCCTATGTTTGTGTCTCTCTAAAGTTTATTATCTATATGCACAGAAGACCTATGGTATTCTCCATTTTATTGACGTCGAAAGTAGTAAGAACTGGTCAATGCAATTTGCATTTAATTGGTAGCGGTAACTTGTACTTTACGTTGCATATGACTGGTCAGTAAGCTTTGTATTCTACGTCTTCTTGTATTCGTAGGTTTCTAACGTAACAACTTCCATGTCAATTTGTAAATGATGTTTGTAAATTAAACGGGCCAATTAACGCGCACATATATTATTATGAATGACATGCAAGTAGCACTTAATCATACTTAATGCAGTCGTTAATAGGAGAAGAAGCAGGCATTTATTACTATTTCAATGTCCTGCGCAGTATGAACAAACGATGTATTTTTAACTCTTTTATGACTATTGCAGGTATGCTATAATAGTACTGTTACATTTGCATGCGTATCAACTTGTAACCGCCAGTTTTACATTAAATTCGGGTATGTAGAGACAGGGACTGAGCCAGGAAAATGGTTAGCGGGGGAAGTATTCGAAGGGCGGCAAAAAAAATTTTATACACCGGTTTATCCTGAATGTATCATAATTTTTGTATATAATGTCCCATATTATCAAGTTTTAAACCAAAAAATTACAAAAATACTAATAAACATGTCTTAAAAATGTTCACTTTTGCATTAAGAGGGTAAATAAAAAATTTGTACAGCATTTTTAAAATCAAGAGGGGGACCACCGCCCCCACTTGCCTTCCCATGCCTCTGTTGTTGTGTACAGGCACGTAATCTATGCATGGCTTGTAATTTCACCAATTTACGTGCACAATGGAAAAAGGAGTGAAAGCAAACCATCAGACTTTGGTACTACATTTTATTTTATAGTTTCCAGGTCAATACTTCTTAGTTTGTAGATGTACACGAAACTAACGTACAATTAATGTAGAATTTTGAGGGTAAAAAAAAAATGAAGTCCAAGAATGCGGCATTTCATCCCCCTTGCCATAGCAACTGTAGAACATAAGAAAAAAGCATTATAAATTGTATTAAAATTTTCATTGCCCCTGCCGTAGTTACCATAAAACGTATGAAAGCACGTATTAAATAGCATAAAATTGAAATTTATTGTTTCTTATTAAGAATTCATGGCTTCAGTAATGGTATTTACGTGGGTCCAAACACCAATAAAAGCAGATACAAATATGTTGTTTGCTAGAAATAATAAAATTTCATGGACAGAATACATTATAGAAAGATTGGGCAGGGAAAAAAATAAACCCACAACAAATTGCTCATATTTATAACCGCTATCGCAGATGTAACCCACGAAGCATCAACTGCTTTAAAATAAGAAACTGTATGCATCTACGGTCATTATGAAATGATCACATATAGTCATTGCGAACTGATCAAACTGGTTTTTTGGGTGAAACTGTATGCATGACATGGTTTTTTAATGAGCATTCCGTGATGATCTAATCTTGCTTTTTTTTCAGTAAGCAATTAAAAAAAAGAAAAAATAACCATACGTTAGTCTAATATATGTTTTTCACAATTGCTGCTTACTTTGGTTTTAGAAGAACACATATTATTATTCGCATGCTTTGTTCAGTTTTCAATTTTCTGTGTTGCCAGTTTAAACTTTATCGTTTTATTCTCTAATAAAAAGTCCTTATTGCAAAGCTTAATTTCAAATTTATTACGTAAAGATGTTTATAACAGGGGTGTTACGGTTACCGTATCCGTCAGTTTTATCTCTAATCATAACCGCAACCATAGTTGACGGTTAGCAAATTTTATAACCATTAATTATCGTAACCGTCTAACCGTTACCGTAACCATTACCATAAATTTACATTGCTATTCATAAATAATTCAAGTTCTAACTTTTTTCCCTTAAGAATTAGTTTATTTATCTATGAGGCAAATCATCCATGTACATGTTGTCTATAAATTAAAGCACAAATAATTTATACATATGTTATTTCTCTACTTAAGTTATTGAAAAACACACATTTTTGTATGAAATACTACACAAAATTTATGTGTGGTTGGTATGGTTTACCGCGGTTATCAAAATCCACAACCGCTACCGTCACCGTTACCGTAGTAGATGGTAACCGCGTATACAGTTGGTACGGTTTGGCGGTTGAACTGTCCAACCGTAACAGCCCTAGTTTATAATACATTTTAGCCTAATATACTAACAGTTATATTTTATTTTTAAGCACGTGTTTATAGAAAGATTGAAAAAAATATGTTTTGCAATCAAAATTACACATGCGTGAATGTGCGGAAAGCACGGCGCGAATTGTAAACTCTTTACGCAGCTGATGCGCCATTGAAATCCAAGCAACAGTAGTATCAAATAGTTTATTAAAACAATTATAATTATAATGATAGGAAACTTAAATTGAAACAACACATGCATACTTTCATTGCGGAAAACCCAATGCAACCATACCCAAGTTGATAAATAGATTCAGAAAATCAGTCACACAGATGGTAGGAAATAATAAGATAATAAATCCAGCAAGAAATGGAGACCAATATTTGTGCCAAAGTTCTACTGCAGGTGTGTACTCATATGATCATTTACAGATAATTACTTACTGTTAAGCAAAAGCAGCGTAGACAGTTAAATAAAAAAAATATGTGGTAGAATTAAACTACATTAAACACATTGGTTTGTTGAATATCTTGGAGGTAGACGACGTTTGCTTCTCGCGCATTATTTGTTCAGTAAGATTTAAATATGAGATTCTAAAATTTGAATATAGACTTTGTCATCGAAGAATGCGAGAGCTTTCTCTTTTTTGTCCACAATTTACTATTTGGACGTTGTTTGATCAAGCACGATAGAGGAATTTTTTTTTTCGCAAGACCGGCGGGGTTGAGTGGTCTCATACCACTTTATTCAAACACTGAAAAAGTTACAAATATATATAGTGAAGACACAGAAACAAAGCACTTCAATCACAACGAATACGAAAAAAAAACCCTAAGGAGGACAAATACAACAGATTATATATGTATATGTGTGTGTCCGTGTGTGTACATATTTGCTGAAGAAACAAATTTGCTTTTAAGATGGGAAGATGCAGGATTGTTGCATGACGGTAGAATTTTTCGATTGCATGCAACTGTGAATACTTACATTGTCTAGGAGTAGGTGGAAATGATTTAAATGCAGGAGTACAATATTTAATGTGTTGGTTACAGTAAAAGTGGTAGATAATACCAATCAAAATTTGAAGCTATGAGTTCTAGTGCAGCAAAGGTAAGAGCAAACATGAAAGCTCAGCAATGGCCGAAGATTGAATTAGCAGAGTACACTGCTGCATTTGTAGCTGTAGAGCAACATGCATAACCGCAGAAAGTAGTTTACATCAAGAAAGGGTGTAACATATATAAAGTATATGACAGAATATCACATATGAAGAGACATAAAATATTTTTTAAGTACAAATTGTATTAAAAACTGCAACAGGCAAAGGCTGATCTTTTAAGTAACATATAACTCAGGGTAATGTATACAATGAAATGGCAGGATCATGCCTTATGTTTGAAGCACAAAAGTTCTTTACCAATGTGGTGTAAGATTTTAGAGAAGGATAAATGTATCCAGAATTTCAAATGCTTCTGCTTGATTTATGTTTTCTTTTTCATATGACTTGTAATAGCATGCATGCATGTTCATATAAGTCTAACTTGTACGTGTGTAAATTGCAGGACTGGGAATATACAATGTGTGTGAGGCAGCACGAAGAAGATTAAGGGAGCGTTATTCCTGATAAATGCAAAAGCTAAAACAGTGAAGACCGAAATTATTTTGCATAGAAATATAATCAAAAGCAGTGCAGCAGACAAAATATTCCAAATAGTTGAACAAAAATGCGTACAATTTTTAATTATCCATGCTTCACAGGCTAAACGGTATATAGTAAAATCAATCCAGCAGCATTAAATAACGTGCTTCACTGTCCAACTTGGAACGTTGGTTCATTTTGTTTTAGGAGCAGAGTCATCTTGAGACTTCAACGCTGGCAAGAAAACTTCCGTATTACTTTGCGAGTCGGCTAACATTGTGGAAAGCTGGTTGATTCCCAAAGACCAGCCGGCGGTACGTGGCAACTCAAATTCCAGTGCAGTGGAAAATGCTTCATCCAAAGCAGTGAACTTTTGCAGCAGGAGCTGACAAAGGAGAAAAAATCCAAGACCCAAGCATTGAATGTTGTTACAATTAATTATATGCAGAAATGTAATATATATATTTCCACTAATTTATCATCTTTGCTACCAGGAAGAATGCAAAAAAATTAGACGACACACACAGGTTGCATAAATATGTCAATCATTATCTATATCTTGAATAAAAAAGGGTAGTAGCAAGTGTTCCGAATATCACTAAGTTTCTATTTATGCCAATTTTTTGTATTCAGCAGCGAGGGATGTGAAAAATACTCAATCGAAACATCGGTATAAATAAATATAGAAGTCATACAATGAGCAGTAACAGTATAATGCGAGGAAGTAAGGAGAAAAAATAAGGTATTTTTATTGTATAGGTAATATGAAATAGGAAAAAAAAAGTACCAACAGTGTAATAGAAGAAAATAATTGGAGGTGAATTTACTTGTAATAAAGCTACAAAAACATAATGATAACAGTATACTGGAAGATATAATATCTCTAATTAGATTATGTTGCTATATGTAGAACCTATGGAAAACGTTTTATTTCGTGTTTATGTTAACAACCGACGTTCTTTCCGATTTATGCATATTTCCCGTGTTTGATTAGCTGCCAGGATGAACATAGATGTACTCCACAAAATCAGTTTAACATGATTGTATAAGTTGTGCCTTGACTATAGTAGTTTTAAATTATCGTTAATGATAATATAAACATCACTTTAACTTGAACGTTAAAATTGGTAACAATCAGTCAGCCGGAGATGTATTTTGAAAGAAAAATCCTATTTTTTTCCCAAGAACTGTGTAGTGTATAGCTCAATAATAAAAGTTATGATATTACGGAATAGTTATGATACAAACAGATGAGATGATAATGAGTGATGTAACATAAAAAAGAGTATAACAAATTCTTAAAGCGTTTGAAGCACCAGTGGAAATGCGTCAGTAGAACGCACCAATTCAGTAATACTGAAATATTTAATGGTAGTAGTGTATTGATTAAATTAAAAATATTGCAGTACCAACAAATGTAATATTTACATCTCTTCGGCATTCGTAAACGACATGCATGTGAACGAACAATGCTGTAGTACCAATGAGTATAATAATTAGGTATGACAGAAAATCGGTACATAGTTTATGGAGGAAGAAGATAAAAAAACGTCAGTCAAACTTATGCGTAACAATTGGTAGTAGCATGAAGTCTGAAAATAACCAAAATTTTAATAATGTGAACAGTTTGTATAAGATCGTGTAAAAAAGGTAAACATAACATGTCTTGATGTATCACAATCCATCGAATATTTCTATATATACGATGTTCTCTGTATATCCTTCATTTTCTAGCCCTTGTCGTTTAAGGAGCACCTTCAGACCGGCTGATGATGCCGTTCTTGAGATGGCAACGTACAGTTGTCCATGTGAGAAAATTGGTCGTGGTAAATAGACGCCTACATTGTTTAAAGTTTGGCCTTGACTCTTATTAATAGTCATTGCAAAACACACTTTGATTGGGAATTGAACACGACGGAGAATAAATGGCCAATTTGTGTTTGTTGTAGTATGAACGACCTGTGGCAGTAGAACCGTTGTCCCTATGTTTGTCCCGGTGATGACCTCTGCTCCAACCACTCTTGTTGTCAGTTGGCGTATAATTAATCGTGCACCGTTGCAGAGCCCAATACATTGGTTTAGGTTGCGAAGTAACATAATTGGTATACCTATCTTCAAACCAAGTTCATGGTTAGGCACTCCAGAGACTTGAAGACTATTCAAAAACTTTGTTGGAAAAAGTATATCTTGGTTTTCTAGCCCTTCCGATGCAGGGCTTATTGTATCAGCACTGCGGAATGTCTGGAGGAAACCAGCTAACGATGATGTAACACGATCATTAATTTCATCCACACACTCATTAGTCGGAGCTAATATGCATCGTGTTTCTAAGTGGCCTAGTTCGGTAAGGCGAGTTGATAAATTAGGATAAGTACTGTCAACAATTTTCTGCACTGCATCAGACGTTTCTGTAATCAAGAACTCTTCTGGGATTTTTATCCATGTTGGTTCAGCATTTTGATCCGTTGATGTTGTTGGCTCGTTACCGTCGCCAATGTCTAGAACCCATTTGGCAAATCGTTTTACGCTGTTTATTTCATCCGAGGTGCCGGACGTTATTGTTAACCGCATGTTGGTTGTTAGTTTAAAAACGATGCAGTTTGCCCATAATGGAGATTTGCTAATGGAAGACTGAACTGTCTGACTTCAACTTCCTTTGGGTACCACAGGAAGAACTTGACAAAAATCCCCACCGAGAAGCATAATTTTGCCACCAAATATTTTATCTGCATCTTCGCCACAGGTAAAATCCATCAAGTCACGCATTGTTCTGTCCAACGCCTCCAACGAATTACGATGGACCATTGGAGCCTCATCCCATAGGATAAGATCCGTTTTGACAATGAGTTTTCCTAAATTTGATTGTTTTGTAATACCACAAGTTGAACTGTCATCGACGTCTATAGGTATTTTAAATCTCGAGCGTGCTGTTCGACCACCAGGAAGAAGCAACGATGCTATTCCGGAGGAGGCAACGGCATGCACAATTTTTCCATTGCCGCGCAAAGTTGTAATAATGGTGTTCCACAGATATGTTTTACCTGTTCCCCCACTACCGTAGACGAAGTAGAGGCCTCCTTTGTTGTTATCAATTGCAGTAAGAATCGCATAGAACACATTTCTTTGTTCTGAGTTTAGACACCTAATCATAGATGACGACTGTTGTTGTAAAAGTGAGCAATCATAACTCATTTCTTCACGTAGAAGTCGGTTTGCAATAAGCCATTGGGACGTATAGTCTGCCGTAGGCATGGAAGGAAAATCTTTTAGTGAACGGTTATTGCTGTTTAGTATTTCCTCCAGATTAATAAGGGCATGGTTTTGTATTTGTTCTTTTGTCATTTGTAGAGATGGCTCTTTTGCAAGTTTGCGTTGTTGCCACAAAATGTCATCGGACAGCAGCTCCCAATGTTTGACCCATAAGTCTGCTGGTTTTGATATCTCGCAGAAAAGAAGCATGGTTGCAAACAGTTGACGTAAGCTGCGACCGGAAGACCACGAACTTGCCTCAATTAATGCATCGCTCCATTCATCATCGCTTTGCAGTAAGCCAAGTGTTGCATGCAGCTTGGAAATTAGGATATAGGACACCGTTGACAGTTTTAATTTCATTAAAACTTTTGGGTCCTTTGACAACATTGAGTAGCATACGCAAGTAGAATCTTTCTCCTGAAGTTGGATGAGCGTAATACATGCGTCCAATTTTGTATCCTTTCTTTCTAGGTTTCCATGTCCGTTCATCTTTATACTAAACCCATTTCGTGGGGAATTCAACGTAGGTGAGATTATGTGCTGCAGCGTGCAATTTGTTTGTGTTCATCCATTCTGTAAACATAGTTTTGCCAACATTAGGTTTGCTTGCTATCTCTGATAATGTGTCACTGTCATTGAAAATGATAGTTTGTTCATCTGGTAGGTGGAAAGACAGACGTTCCACAGATGGTGTTCGAAACTGAACCTCAAATTCAAAGATGCGCCAGCATGCTTCAGAAGCAGAAATGTAACGGCAATCGAGATACGTTTTAATTTCATCGACGTCTTTAACTACAGCACTATCTGCAGTCAAATTGTCTTATATGACCACCGCCGCTCTATCATGTCCTTTGTTGATGTATTTGAACAAATATTTTACAGATTTAGTTCTGTTGCATACCTCGACATTGATATGAGCGTTATATTTGACCACTAAATTCGTGTTATAAGGTACAACCCATCTGCTATCAAACTCGAAGTTTCTCGCACTTGTAAAGGAATGTCCATTATTTCGACGTTTGTATAATGGAAAACCATCATCGTCAAAAGTGGTTTCGTTGCAAAATGCTTTCGGATAGTGCTTGGAACACTGCCCACCATCCATACATGATGCTTGTTTACATAGTATACCACATGGTCCATGGACCATAAATTGACCAACTGCTCGATAAGCGATAGGGTCTGATATAGGGTCGGGTACTTCAGCGGTTATATATTTATCTATCTGTGCTGATGTTTTGGGTTTGTCTTCGGAGTGTAGAAAGAGGAGTATGTGTGCATGTGGAAGACCTCTTTTTGGAATTCTATGGAGTATATTGCTGCAAACAAACGTATTGTGTTATTGTAAGCAAACATTAAAGGTAATTGTAGATGAACCAAGCTGAATGGTTTAAGTGCTACCTGCTTTGACGCGCCCGAAATGATTGTTTACTTGAAGATCATCCATAAATTGATTTAATTTGATATGAAATACACGTGCGATAATATATGGTCTGTTATCAGGTTTTTGTCCTGGAAATTTGTCAATCATTCGTTGAATTTCCTCCCACTTGGACTTGCATGTGAAAGTTATGAAAAGGTCAGGGCTACCTCCCCAAAGGTAGATGGCAATGGCATCCTGATAATTTTGAACCATATAACGTGAACCATTCGTGAAGGAAGATGGATGGACTGTTCTTTTCCCAATGGATCGGGCAGATGTATCATCGGCGGATATAGCATCCTAAAGACCTTTATACAAATCAGAACGTATGGTCCTCTAATGGTTTCTTATCCAATGAAGTCTGTCCTCTTCAATACTGGTATAAGAATCAACCATGTATTGTTGCAAGAGTCGACCACCTCTCAGAAGTGTTTGCCCTTCAGTGTCCCGATGTTGTAGGCGAAAGGCGTAGAATTCTCACATTGTTACGTGCTCACGTTTCCGTTTGTTTTTGTGGTCATTATGGCGGTACTTAATATATGGTCTATATCCATCTTCAGCGTATGGGAACAGCAATGGATATTGCATGGCCATGAAAGATGGATGGTTCTCTCTAATTCGTTGTAAAAGTCATGTCTTCTCTTCAATGATTATATCCCTCGCAGTTGCTTCAGGAATATTTGCACTGAAATATAAGCCCGCTACCTCAGACGAAGTAGGTAAGTTGTATTGTCTACCGTCCTTTTCTCGTTTATCTATAATTCGAATCCGAGCATTTGTAAGGTTGACATTTTTGAACCGATCCCTTGCCATACGGAATACCTTAGTTAGTTCGTTGGTCTGATCGAACTGTCGATTAGATGAGCGACAATAGCAGGATCCAGGTTGTTAATCGAAGCAGGGCCATACGACTGTATTCTATTGTCAATCTCGTTATCGGTGTCATATATATACAGTTGAGCAAATTTGGGTGCCCCAACATGAGGAAGTAAAGATCCAATCTTATGGTGGTTTTGTCCGTTAATACGAAAAGCGTAAGGGCCTTTACCATTATTAACAGAATTATCAATACGACCTCCCATCGATGTAAATGCAAATATGGTGTTATATGCTCGTATTCTGTCTCTAAATTTTGCAGCATTTCCCCGAACAGTGTAGTCCAATAGTGTTTCCAAATATGAAGGTGTTTGTTTGAGTAATGGTATCTGTACTTTTCCACCCTGACAACAAAGCGTGAAAGTTGCTACAGTCGGACTATCCGTTTTCTTGCTTCGTTCTTCATACCAGACAATTGCGGCACAGTATGGGCATATGCATGTTGGAGGACCAAATGTCATACTTTCGAAGAAACGACCTGTGGGAAAATATAATGTTTCAATATGGAACCGAAAGTAGAATACTTGTGTAGAAAGAGGATGAACAGGGACGTACGCAAGTGCACGGTGAAAGGTGAGCAACTCTTACGGGTAGACGGTGTAGGTCTTATCGAACCTTCCTGAGCGACAATTTTTGGTCTAAATGTTGTTGAGTTGAGATCACCTACATGTTGGGGGTCAGCATCTGAAACAATGTTCGAGCGAGTTGACCGCCAGTTTTCGGTACGTGCATCTGTGGGACAATGCGACTTGGGAACAGTAGTATGTTCTACATAAGCAAATAAAAAGGCATAGATCAGATAAAATATTTTGAACCCTAACCCATAATGGTGGAAGTGAATCGTAGATAGTGCTTACGACCATAATGCTGACCATGCTCACTGGCAGAGCATCCTAGAAGAGATGTCGACTTAGTTTGTCTATTTGTAAGTGAGGCTGGCATCACTGAGGAAGGATCAATTACAGGAGTGCACGCATTAGAGGTAGATGACGTTGGGAGGCAAAACTCATCACTTCTGTCTTTTACGAAAAGTGCTTCTCTATGTTCGTTGTGCGATGACAAAAATGTAGATATTTCTTTTCCAAGCTTATTTTCCCCAAGTGCAGGATGAGGAACAACTTCGCTTTTACTTGTTGATGGCCGACCTCTTTTGCGTTTGGTTGAAGTGGTTGTTGTTTTGTCCTACACGGACAATGGTGAAAGGAGCTTACAACAACGGGGGAGGAAAAACTGACGTATGTTGGACTGCGGTGGAAAAATGATTAGTGGCCACTGAACTTAATGGCCTAATATTTAGATCTCGATATTGGAGGAAGACTATAACGGAATAAGGTGCACGGGAAATTTCGGTTTGGCCTACCAAGAAATGTTTCAGCACTTATTGTTAAAGGTTAATTAACACGTGCAGTGGTGAGGAAAAAAACTAAATTAAATTTCATGTTGTAGGTGATATAATAATTGGCTGTCGTAGGGGAGATGGTTACAATTCGGAGTAAATAAAAAGCTTTTTGTGACTGCTTGATGTTGCAGGAAGAATGCCAAGTTATTTGCAGCTGCGGCAGACTCGCTTGATGGACATGTGAGAAGATGTCGGTGCAAAGATTACTTTGCAGTGCGATATAAGTGGATAAAGGGACATTATGAAGACACATGAGGTAGGGGACTATAAAGATTAATTTAATAAGCGAAAATAAAAATGACGTGGAACTAAAATAGGTAGCTAAATAGTTGTAATCGGGCAAATGTACATTGTTATATGTAGTAATCTTACCATGACCTTGAAATGAGAAGAAAACCCAAACGCACCCTCAACTAAAGTGTACTTGAAATATGTACCTACAAGAAACATGGTAGACAAAAGCGTTGTAAAGAAATGTTCAAGAAAATATTTAATTTGCATAATAATCAAGGCATATGCTGCAAATTCAGATAACCAGGTGTGACCGGTAACTGAGAGCAATAAGAGGGGGGGTGTTTATGCTAATTGTAAACAATTTGTGTGCTTCACTTTGAGTGTTGTCCAACTGTTCAAGTGTTTAGTCGCACAGACTTGTTCTATGTGAGCTTTATACAGTTAATGAGGAAAAGAAAAAAAACATAACATGGCAACAATCAAACTATGCTAGAGCCTGCAATGCAACCGGTAAAAGTTGCAACACATGTGTGAAATTCATTTGTTACATAGTCCCTCAGTACAATGCGGATGAAAAAAGTAGTGGTAAATTATAAGCAAAAGCAAGTGTTTCACTATTGACGGACAGCATCGAGCGATATAATTCGGTAGATATTCAGGTGGCGAGAAAACGTTTAAGCTAAATAAACAGCATATAGTAATACAGTATGCCTTATTTACCCCGAGGAATCAAGCATAATGAGAATATCAACTCAAGCGGGAATTAGTTGGAATCAGCTCAATTTTTTAGTTGTTAAAAATATCTCAAAACAATAGCAAACAGATGTAACGGTAACATAATAGAAAGAAAGAACATGGGCAGACGATAAGAGTAAGATAACTCATAATCTCCAAGAAAACCTCGCTGACAAAAGTGAAAAGCAGGTGTGTAGGGTAAAAAATATAATTGCCTTCTTTCTTCGCGTAGTGGGCAACTGAGGTGAGGGAAACATGCAAAATTTATGTTTATTGTTAAAGAATGATCAAACGCTTGAAGAAGTAGAAGGGAATAAAAAAAATATTAAAAAGTAAAATACTGCATTTAATAGTCTTATTTGCTACCAGTTGTTTACCACATGTTCGGTGTGTAATTTATATGCGTCATAATGCATAATCACGTTGACCAAACTGAAAATCAAATATGTAGTGTACTTGAGTGATCGCTAGAGTTAAAATGAGTGACAAACGTTGGCAATTAAATATCAAAAAATATAAGTGCATGTTGTCTACACATAAATGGCGACGAAATTATGTAAATCTAACTTTACAGGCAAAGACGTTCAAATGTATGAAAAGAAGAAGGCAAAAAAGTTAATATTAAAAAAATATAATGTTGCATGTAACATTCTTGTTTGCTTCGAATTAAATATCAAAAAGTATAAGTACATGCTGTCCGCACATGAGGGGCGCGGAAATTATGTAAATTTAAATTTACTGGCAAAAATGTTCAAATTTTTGAAAAGTAGAAGACAAAAAATGTAATATTAAAAAATATAACGTTGCATGTAATAGTCTTATTTGCTTCCAATTTTTGACCACCCGGTATGTGTTTTATATATATGCTTAAAAATGCAGAATCACGTTGACTGACTGCTACTGGTAAAAGAAGCAACAACTGGTGGCGATTATTTGTGAACTATATTACTTAATACTTGCAAATGTAATGCAAAATCAAAGGGAAGCGCCATATGGTAAAAAAAGATAATTGCCTGTTAATTTCACATAGCAGGCAACGAATGGGAGGGAAATATACAAACTGAAGTCTGTTGTCAAAGATGATATTGAAAGATAAAATCAAAGGGGAGCGCTACATGGTGAAAAAAGATAAATGCTGGGAGAGGTAAAATCGAAAAACGAATTTATGTTGAAAGACAAAATTTTCCAAAAATAGGTAATATTGAAAGATAAAATTTTGCGACTAATGGTCGTATTTGCTACCAATGCATGACCATCTGCTACGTGTTAAAGTCATACGCTTCAAAAGGCATAATCGCTGTGACTAAACTGAAAAGCAATTGTATACTATAGTTGATTGACTGCTAATGTTAATATAAGTGATAAACAGTGCTAAATAAGTATTAGCTATATTACGTAATACTTGTAGAATTAAAGGAAAATCAAAGGGGAGCATTATGCGCGTTTGTGCGCATTTAATCACCTCTTTTCCTCTCATAATAGGCAGCTAAGGTGAGGAAAATATGTGAATTTAAGTTTACTATCAAAGATGATCTAATGCTGGAAGAAGTAAAAGCCAGAAAAAAAATTAACTGTAAAAATTAAAATAGTGCATTTAATAGTCTTATTGCATGCCAGTTGTTGACCACATGTTCGGTTATTTATTATATGCTTCAGAGTTCATAATCACGTTGATCAACCTAAGAATCAACTACATACTCTAGTTGGTTGACTGCTAGTGGTAACATTCATATGTAACTAAAATATCTATTAGAAAATTCACTGTTAAATAAATTATACCAGTCGTATGAAAATTGTCAGCACAAGTGTTTCCAAAAGAAACAGTAACAATACATGTGATTAAGAAGATTACTCAAGTAGACTGAAATTTATTTGTTATTTAACTTGCAATATTTTGCATATCTATATATTTTGAATGTTTTACTATATTATATAAGGTTGAAAATTGTATTTCTAATAGTTCTAAGTAGATGTGTATTTCTACTGTTCTTATGAAAATTGTAGTTCATGTAGGAGTGCAAGTACAGGAGGAAAATATACAAATTTAAACTTGTCTTCAAAGAGGATTAAATGTAGGAGGAGGCAAAGCGAAAAAGAATTAATACTGTAAAATAAAATTTGTAACCAATAGTAGGCAAGTAAGGTGAGTAAAATATGTTTTAAGTTTACTGTCAAAGATGGTCTAATGCTTGAAGAAGTAGAAGCAAGAATAAAACAATTTTAAAAATTAAAATAGTGAATTTAATAGTTTCTTATCATGTACATATCGAATGATTATTATCTTATCATGCTAATTCAGTGATAAAGTTTAAAAAATAGAACATGTGTTCAAAAGAGTAATGTAACAGGTAGATATGCCTAGAAGCCGAGTAAAGATAACGTTACCATCCTAATTGAAAACAGGGGAAAGTGTAATCATGCTGACTTAGATTTGGATAATTGGGATTTTTTGGTTTGTATTTTCAAATAAACATTGATTCAAAACATTTCACCATCGAGATATTAAAACAAAGAGAATGTAAAAATAATTTGCTACAGGAAATGTATATTTTAAATCACAATGCCCAAGTTTATTTATAGAAATTATTTTGATTTCATCCTGTAAAAGGACAAAACGTGAAATCCAAATGTTTGAAATTCAGTTGTACTCAAAGTTGGAATTCTCAAAGTAGTAACATAAACTTGTGAAAAATACAGTTTGTCAGCAGAATAGATTGTCCTCTTTACAACAGAAAGTATATTTGATCGTTATGCTTGATTTCTCATTCTCTCGTAATAATCAACCGTTACGAAATGAATCGTTTTACTTGAACTTGAGGTGGCTACAGGTGGTGACGACTATCAGCTGTAAGAGTGGCATATATAAATTTAGACTTGCCGAATTCAGAAGTAGAAGGGAAGAAAAATAATATTAAAAAGTAAAATACTGCATATAATAGTCTTATTTGCTGCCAGTTTTTTAACATATGTTCGACGTGGAATTTATATGCGTCATAATGCATAATCACGTTGACCAAACTGAAAATCAACTATGTAGTGTACTTGACTGATTGCTAGAGTTAAAATGAGTGACAAACGTTGACAATTAAATATCAATAAATATAAGTACATGTTGTCCACACATTAAGGGCGAGGAAAATCCTGTAGCAAATCTAACATTACAGGCAAAGATGTTCAAATGTATGAAAAGAAGAAGGCAAAAAAGTTAATATTAACAAAAAAAAAATGTTGCATGTAATAGTCTTGTTTGCTTCCAATTAGATATCAAGAAATATAAGTACATGCTGTCCGCACATGACGGGTGAGGAAATTATGTAAATTTAAATGTACGGGCAAAAATGTTCAAAATTTTGAAAAGTAGAAGGCAAAAAATGTAATATTAAAAAAAATAATGTTGCATGTAATAGTCTTATTTGCTTCCAATTTTTTACAACCTGGTATGTGTTTTATGTATATGCTTAAAACTGCAGAATCACATTGACTAACTGCTATAGGTAAAAGGAGCGCAAATGTTGGCAATTATTTGAGAACTACATTACTTAATACTTGCAAATGTAATGCAAAATCAAAGGGGAGCGCTATGTGGTAAAAAAATAATTGCTTGTTAATTTCACATAGTAGGCAAATAAGGGGAGGGAAATATATAAATTTTAGCCTGTTGTGAAAGATGATTAAATGCTGGAAGAGGTAAAAAAATCTTTATATTGAAAAATGAAATTTTCCATAAAGAAGTAACATTGAAAGATAAAATTTTGCGACTACTGGTCGTATTTTCTACAAATGCATGACCACCTGCTACGTGTTAAAGTCATACGCTTCAGAATTCATAATCGCTATGAGCAGACGGAAAAGCAACTGTACACTATAGTTTACTGACTGTTATTGTTAATATGAGTGACAAAAAATGGTAAATAAGTATTAGGGATCTTACGTAATACTTCTAGATTTAAAGGAAAATCAGAGGGAAGCACTATGCGCGTTTGTGTGCATTTAATCACCTCTTTTCCTCTCATAGTAGGCAACTAAGTCAGGAAAATAGGTAAATTTAAGTTTACTGTCAAAGATGATCTAATGGTTGAAGAAGTAAAAGCCAGGAAAAAAATAACTGTAAAAAAATGAAACAGTGCATTTAATAGTCTTATTGCAATATACATATTATTTGTTACTTAAATTGTAATATTTTGCATATCTATATATTTTGGATGTTTTACTATATTATATGAAGTTGATACCAGCCTAATTCAAATCAGTTGAAAGTGTAAATATGCCGACTAAGAATTGGGTAGTTGGGATTATTTGGGTTGTATTTTCAAATAAACATTGAATCAAAACATTTCATCTGCTAGATATAAAAACAAAGAGAATGAAGAAATAATTTGCTACTGGAAATGTATATTTTAATTCAAAATGCCCAAGTTTATTTGTAGAAACTAATTTGATTTCATCGTGTAAAAGGACAACACGTGAAATCCAAATGTTTTAAATTTCAGTTGTACTCAAAGTTAGAATTCTCAAGACAGTAACATAAACCTGTGAAATATACAATTTATCAACAGGAAGGGTTGTCCTCTGTACAACGGAAGTTATATCTGATCGTCACGCTCAATTTTTCAGACACTACTAATAATCAACCATTACAGAATGAATCGTTTTACTTGAACTTGAGGCGGCTACAGGTGGTAACGACTATCAGCTGGAAGCATGGCATATATAAAATATAACTTGCCGTCGGAGATGGTTAAATGCAGGAGGAGGTAAAAGCGAAAAGAAATTAATACGGGGAAGTAAAATTTTGCAACCAACATTAGGCAACTAAGTTGTTCAAAATATGTACCTTCATTCGACGGCGTGATTTTTTCTGGATTGGCGTGTAGGCCGAGGAGTGACGAATTACAGTCGAGTCCTGAGAACCACGGTGTTTCAATTCCGATGTTGGGCTCGATTCCGTAGGTCTCCGCCAATTCTGATTTTGGACTCGAATCCGTAGATCTCCGCTGCTTTAATTCTGAAAATGGCGGCGATCGAAGAAGGTTCAGAAGGGAGGAAAATGCATTCTTTTTACTATGGACCAGGCGCCAGATCTATTTGGAAAAAAGTAGAGGTAGGTGGAAGAAAGTTCAGCTAGGAAGGCGGATTGTATCTTGGTATCAGGTATGCGCGAGTTCAATTCAATTTTAAGGGTTGAAGGGGTCACGGAGTAGACAACGACGGTTATTAATTTGAATGGCTAGGATTCAACACCTTACACATGTCGGTCTGTGAATTTTTTGAAGAATCTGGATTTGAAAGGTCTTCGTGGGATGATTGTGCTTTCATATAATAAAATAGATGTGTCATCCTGGGTAGTTGTATACCAGACAACAAGATAAGCTATGAATAAGTTTTATAAGGCATGTCACCACTTAACCATGTTGACCGTTAACCCGTTGACTAAAACAAGCAAGGGTATCAACTTTAAGCCTTCCTAACGCCTTCCTCCACCAGTAAATAGAGGTGGTGGGGCCACCAAACAAAGAGTTGATTCTTCTCTTCTTGGTTATTTTTTTCTTTTCAAATTTGTAAACCAAAATAAAATTAGGGATAAACTCAAGAGATTGTGATCTCGTGCTTGTATGAATAAATATTGATACTGGTGTACATGCATGACCTACCTTGTTTAATTAAGTATATTTGGATTTGCCTTGCAGACTTAGTTCAAATTTGAATAACTTGATTTTGCATAACACGTTGAATCGACAAGACTTGTACTTGGACTTTCTGCATAGCCTAGCATACTTGTAAAAATGAACAATATGCTTTTTATTCTGGACTATGTCCTTAAACTAGCATAAGATCTCGTCACCTTAGTCTCTCTCAAATTACTTCGGGTTAACAAAAAATTTTGTTAACATTTTTTGGCACTAAAAAATGAGTTGAACCCATAACGCTATGGAACTACTTTGGCATGCATAATTAAGGTTTAAAGGATCTATCATATCCACCCATATCCATATTCCCATTCCCAACCTAATTACCCTAGGACTATGAATTTTTCCAAAAGTGGGTCATTCAAACTAAAGTTATCTAGATCAACCATCTAGTTCAATATCGCACAATACATTGTAGGGTGCAGAGCGCAAATTCTATGACTAGCACCATTACGCATAACGAAGAATATGAAAAGGCAAGTGAAATGACCCAAACTCGCCCTTATGGGAAAGCCGGAATTGAGTTGAGAACGCGAAAAATCAGAACACAAACAGAAGAACATTTCACTACTTATTACAATAATTTACATCAGAGTGCATGAAAATACATAGTATGAAAAAATAATATACATTTGATAAATATCAGAGACTTACAACTTACAATGCAGCGGAAAATAATACAAAACACAACTGAAAGAGATACACGGATATAGAGCTTTCTGAATATAAATCTACAAAACCAAAACTACTAGCAACCCGTGTAGAAAATAGGGGCACCCAGAGTTTAGGTTAAAACAATAAACTCCAAGTCAGTCATGTGACTGGTGTGTGAACTAAAACAGTTAATTAAAACTTTACTTTAAAATAGATTAAATTAAGGGACCACGCCGTATAACACGGAATGGGTTTCCTCCCAAGAATACCAGTGCATAGAATAAACAGCGCAATGCTTTTCGGAAAAATGAAGCTATTATAAGACCCAGGACCAATCACACAATGCAAGCAAGCCAGAGGATAGGGTTTTCCCTTATAATAGCCAAACATGCTTGGTACGTTTGAAACAAATCATTTGATACTATTATAAGTGCGTAGTGTATAAAACAACTTCAAATATAAATGTATGTATCATAGGCAGCATGGGTACCATCTATCCTATCGCTAATACTAGGCTCTACAATCAAAACTGAAATGTCACGTATTAGAAATTGGATTTCCATCATGAGTCTAGGCAAGGGATGTACTTCTAACCGCTTCAAGACACTCTAACAAATGCCTCAGGACTACACGTTCTGGGAAACCCCTGGATCCTCCAAGGCCAGTCCTCTCTTACGTTTGAGGATTGGCAATTCCTGAACACATGTTTCCCTGCCCTATTGGGCGTAATTGAGCTAGATGACTCAATATCCATCGGCTCCGTAGAGGCGCCTTGCATTCCAACAACCACATTGGTAAAAATATAAAAATGTCTAGGCTTGCAAAACCCTGACACCACCCATAGCTAGAAAGAAATGTCACGTCCTCCTTGGGTCCCTTATCCCATTTTTAACTCATACCGAGGTGTGAGGCTCGCGAATTAACGCTATACACAAAGCTATGCCCTTTAAGGCCGTGCTTTGATCATCAACAACAAGACTCTGCTTTTCAACGAAATCCTTGATCCTTTACATCCTAGCATGCCACACAGGCAATTAACGCCATTTCATTGATGTCAATCGACATATAACCTCTGAGCTCGTACGTCTCAGAGAAGGGCCTTAAGCAAGAGAATAAATTCTTCGTCGCCAAATAGATATATATGTAATAGAGATCAATCAACAAAGAATAAAATCCAATGTCAGACACAAATCCATTTACAAGTTCGTTCTGGTTATGAACGAAACCAGAGGCACCTTATTCCTTGTCCCGTGTCCAATACAGGAGAGAGGTCCTCGCATATCTGGTCGATCTCCAAGTACGTCTGGACGATCACCAATTATTACCTTGTCTTGGGTGTATACCGCCCAATCAAGACATCAGTAATCATCCAAACGATGTGAAGACCTCCGGTCTTCAACCACCGTCTTCATCATCGACTTATAGTCGAATCAGTTATTCAGAACCTGGCCTTTCCGAATAACTCGCGTATATAATAAACGATTGCTATAAAAACACAACAGACGCCTCATTCCAATTCTGAATATTCTTTTATTAAAATATTCATATCCTTTGGGAAAGGTTCCCATTAATTTTATCAAAAAGATAAATTCTTTAAATTTATTCTTTAATCTTCTATTGGATATCAATTCAAACCAAATTAATGTTTATCCAAACTAGTCGGGATTAGCGAACCTTACCAAAGTAATCATTTATTATATTTCCTAATTGTAACAACCCGGAAAATACGAGCCAATTTAAAAATTTTAAATTGGTGATTTCAAAGGAATTTGAACAATTGAAATAGAATATTTCAATAAAATAGTGAATTAGAAATAGTGAGTCAGTTTGAAAATTTGAATTGAAACTTTGACTGACTGGGCAGGGTGGAGAATATAACGGATTTTAGTGAAACAAAAAATATTTAAATCTGTTTATCAATACCTTTCTAACGAATCTGAAAAATCGAAGTTTCATAGCAGGAATCAAAAGTTATGGCCGAGTGAATTTTCAGAAAGGTCGCTATATAGAATATATAGCCCTGGAAAATTGATATTTTGGAAACAACCTCGAAATTCGACGAAACCACTTTTGTTGGGTCCGGGATGTCAAACTATTGCTAGGTTTCAAATTTCATAATTTTTGAAGCTAGTATGTGAGCGTGGCAAAAGAAAATGTGTTTGGTCAATTTCTGTTAAATTGGATCGACCGGAAAATGGCCATTTTTCAAACGATCTCAGAATTCGACGAAACTAGTTTTGTTGGGACCGTAGCGTCAAAACATAGCTAGATTTATTTTTCTGGAATTTTTCGAATCAGTTTGTGGCCCTGGCAAATTGAAATGTACGTTCAAAGTTAAAAATTAAATGTTTTATACTTTAATTTGAAAAATATCTGACTGTAACAGTCGAATTGGCCAACGAAACATATCCCATTGTGTCCGGGATGGGGGTATTTAGCTAGGGACGACAGTCGTTGGGCTTGAAAAGGAGTTCGTAGGTGAAAACCCTAATTTTCTGAAATATATATATTCCGGCGAATCAGAAAATTCCATTCATAAAATAAAAAAAACCGTAACCCTCGAACCAACGGCGAACACCCGATCGTTGCTTCCCTCCCCTTTTCCGACCAACTCCGCCACTTCCAGCTAACGCCACCACCACCCCTCGACGCAGCTCCGCCTCCTCTTCAAATCCGACCCACCCACGACCGCCACCATCGCCTCCTCCGCCTGAATCGAGCATCCAAAGTACACCACTTCCCATCGCCGCCGACGACGCCACCGACCACCGAGCTCCACCAAACCCCCACCGATAGGAAGCCCGCTCGAAGCTCTTCCATGTCCAACTCCCTGATCGTCGTCTAAATCGCGAAAACCTCAAACCTAGTTTCAAACCATCGTGAAAGGTGAGTCCTTTTTGATGTCTGCACTTTGAAAAATCGTATCTTTTTGGTGTGTTGACGAAATTCGATGAAACAGGAAACATCGGGACCGCAAAGAAGCTCTCTACCACATAGAAGAAGCCGCGGATTTTTCTGAGTCATCTACGATTTTTAGCACTCCGAAAACAAATGTGAGAAATCTAAATTAATAGAATTTGAATGGAAAATGTCGTGTATAAATTATATAAGCGAAATATAAATTACACACGTGTTGTATACCTCATGTACATGCGTAGTGTAAGCTATATAAGCGAAGTATGAATTATACATGCATAGAATAATTGATATATGTGTTGAAATGCAAGTGAAATATAGCAATAATATACATATATATATATACTCCCCTCGTCCATAAACCATGGACGATATTTATTGTTGTGAATTGATATGAAATATTGGATGAAAAATACGAATGGTTGAATAATTGTTTGTGGTTGATATTGTTTGGTTGTGGTTGAAAAATACCCATTGGTGATTGAAATGAATTGGAAATATTTGTGGAAAAATAAAACATGCCGTCTGCGTGAGAATTAGATGCATGAATCCCCATTGTCAAAAACCGCGAGGTTTTAAGGTAGAGCGAGGAGCCGTACTAGGGACGGTGCCAGTTTTAACTACCCTGCCGTTATGCTGCCGAAATTTTGAATAATATTCATGTGTTAGAATTATTTTCATATGTTGAAATTATCTTCATGCATTGAAATTAAAGTCATATGTTGAAACTATATCCATGTGTGGAAATGTTCATGTGTTGAAAAGTGATGTGTGAAAATTAAATTCATTTGTGAATGAATGAAGTGTTTAAACAATAAAAATCACCTTTTTAAATATATATGAAGTATGAAAAATATTCGCCTTATATATAAATAGTTTCAACAATAAAAATTCCATCTTTCTAATATGAACAACATAAATAAAATATCCATGTGTGGAAATGCTCATGTGTTGAGAAGTGTGTGTAGTGGAAAAGTTCATGTATTGAATAAAAAGATCGAACAATAAAAATTACATTTTTATTGAAACTATGAAGTGTTGAAAACATCCATTTGTCGAATAAATATTTTAAATGATAAAAATATCATTTTTATCATATATGTGATATGCTAAAGAGATGCGGACGTTGAAATAAATATTTGTGAAGAAATATTATTTTTACATGCATAGGAACTAAATAAAATAGTCATGTGTTGGAATATATTTTAGTTCGCCGAAATTATCATCTTTGAAATGTGAAGTGTTAAAAATAGCTACTTGTTCAAATAGAATATGCACGAGTTGAAATATACATTAATTAGCTAATGATATGATTTTAGCCTATGCATGCAATATTAGAATGAATGGTGTTTTTAAACCAAAGTAAATCAAATATGAAGTTGAATGGAAAATGATAAGTGATAAAAATTGTATATATATGTACATGCATATTTATTGAACAGCTTATAGCAAAGGGGCTAGAGAAGAGGAATAAAATTTTGTGCCCGACAAATAGGTACACATTTACTGTTTTGTTTGGGTGTTGATTTTATGAGCCTGTTAGCTAGCCGCTTGGCTTTTTCTTTTTCTTTTTGACATGAGACGCCCGTGTGGTTATTTGGGAATTTTCCCAGCCCCTCCCGTACAAAGGAGGTTATGGCGAAATTTTCCAAAATTTAAAGGCGTTAGTGAAATAATTGAAGTGGAAACGATATAGGAACTTTTGAATGAACTATATTTTTATATATATATATATAAATAAAATTAAAACGAAACGTGGCCGTGCAGTTCGTGTTTTGAAACCGTGATTTCAAACAACTAGTGCGGGAAATCCGACCATTGGATTTTCCCGAAACCGCAACCATTGGGTTCGCCTTGGAAATATCTTTCCAACGGCACCAACTTTGTGAAGATCCGACGGTTGGATTGTCCGGAATGTTTAATTCAAATCTGAAGAAAAACAGCGCTAGAAACGATTACATATATATAAATATAATTAAATTAAATAGAATAACGACGCTGCAGTTCGTAAATTGAAATCGTAACTTCAAATGGCTAGTGTGGAAGATCCGACCGTCGGATTTTCACAAAACTGAAACCGTTGGATTCGTTTTGAAATGACCTTCCTAATGATATAAAATTTGTGAAGATCCAACGGTTAGATTTTCAGACATGTGTAAAACAAAATTAGTGAAAAACAGCGCCAGTGCATCGGTACGACCTGAAACGTCGTTTAATTAAATATGGCCATTTTAAATTAAATAAAAATGGCGATATATCGTTATAAAATATTATAGACGATTTAGAGTGGAAATAAACCAATTTCATTGTGTTTGCTTGATATGTGATGGTTGAATGTATTTAACATGAGAATTATAACTAAAGAACTGAAATGTGAATGTTGAATAGTCCAAACATGTGATAAATTGATTTGAAAATCTAAATATAAGTGGATTATTTGAAAAGGCCGAGTTCATCTCATTTCAAATAATCGATCGACATTGAGAAGTCGAAGAGTCAAAGACGGTTGAAGACCGACGATCTTCACATTGGATGGATGGGCGCTACTGATGCTCGTGATTGGAGTAGCTACCATGAAGGAATTGAAGTAGTAGCCATCCAAACATACTGTTGATTGTACGGATATGCGAGGAATTGGTGCCTCCGGTTTCGTTCAGACCCAGAACGGACTTGTAAATGGACTGTGTGTCTGACATTGGATTTTGTTCTGTGCTGATTGATCTCTGTTAAATATATAT
The DNA here is from genome assembly GCA_030737875.1 of Allium sativum. Taxonomy (NCBI): domain Eukaryota; kingdom Viridiplantae; phylum Streptophyta; class Magnoliopsida; order Asparagales; family Amaryllidaceae; genus Allium; species Allium sativum. The sequence goes on along the minus strand of CM060920.1, from coordinate 76,329,819 downwards.
CTGTTTGGCGGCGGAGAATTTATTCTCTTGCTTAACGCCCTTCTCTGAGACGTACGAGCTCAAAGGTTATATATTGATAGAAATCAGTCGCATGGAGTGGATTGCCTGTATGGCACGCCTAAGTGGCATATGATCAAGGCTTCTGTTGCAATGCAAAGTCTTGTGGTTGATGATCAAAGCATGGTCTGTGTGACGTAGCTTTGTGTATAATGTGAATTCGCGAGCCTCACACCCCGGTATGAGTCAAAAACGGGAGAAGGACCCAAGGAGTGCATGACGTTTCTTTCTAGCTATGGTGGTGTCAGTGACCTCCCAGTCCTGACATTTATATCTACTTTTCACCTGTGTGGTTGTTGGAATACGAGGCGCCTCGATTATAGGTGTGTAAGGACCGGGAAACGTGTGTTCAGGAATAACTAATCCTCAAAAGTAAGAGAGGACCGGCCTTGGAGGATCCAGGGATTGCTGTGTGCGGTCCCGAGGCATTTGCTAGAGTGTCTCGAATCGGAGAGGAGCTTGCCCCTTGCCTCGACTCATGAAGGAATCCAATTTCCAATACGAAATATGCGGACGTGATTGTATTACTAGTACGGAGACATAGTGGTATGGGTCATTTATGCCGCCTATGATTGATACTTATGATTGAAATCGCTTTTGAAACATATATGCACTAGTAATAATATCAAACACTTTTGTTTAATTCATATGAAGCATTTTTGACTATTATAAGGTAAAACTCTATCCTCCGGCTTGCGTTGCATTGTGTGATGGCACCTGAGTCTTATAATGGTTTCATTTTATAAAAAGCATTGCGATGATTTAATCATTTACTTTATTTCATGCACTAGCACTCATTGGAGTAAACCCGTTTCGCGAAAGTGGCATGGTCCTTTGATTTGCCTTATTATTGTTGTTAATAAGTTAAGTAGATTTCTCATACCAGTCCCATGACTGACTCGTAGTTTGTTTCACCTTGCAAACTCGGGTGCCCTCATTTTCACACGGGCAGCCTAGTTACAGGTTTCTGACGCACTTTTGGCTCATGGCGAGGCTTGACTACACCATGCTGACTTGGATTTTCTCCACCTTTATTGTATCTATATTATGATTTCGCCATTGGCGATGTAGACTGATATTTATTTTGTGTACTCTTTATGTATGATTCTGCCTCAGGCGATGGTGACTGACTATGTATCATTATGCACTAAGTTGTATCCTGTACTGTGCTTCTCTGATGTGATGATATCTATATGATTCCGTTGTCATATGTGTGTAAATTATTCTATTTTCTGTTTATGCTATTATCTGTGATCTGCTAATGATGATTAATGTGTTATATTCCAATGATTCTCCTTAACACCGTGTCACGGGGTTTTGGGATTGTCACACTAATCCTAGCCTATTCATCCAATGGAGAAAAACTGGTAATACCCCATATTTAACACCACGGTGTTATCGGTAAAATTATTTACCATTTCACATTCAAATCTAATTAAAGATTTAACTATCGCTTCGAGCAAAACTGGTGATACTCCATTCTCAATAATTTCATGAATTCGATAAATTTAATTATCTCATTCACATTCCAATCTAATTAAAGATTCATTAGAATTCTAATTCAGTTTTGAGCTTCCAAAAAATCAATATTAATGATTATTTAACTTTGGAAATGCAAAAATGTCGCATCGACAATCTATACCATACTACTGATTTCTGCCGATATATAACCTCTAAGCTCGTACATCTTAGAGAAGGGTGTTAAGCAAGAGAATAAATTCTCTGCCACCAAACAGATATATATTTAGCAGAGATCAACTATACAATTCGAAATACAATGATAGACATGTAATCCTGTCTTTAACTAGGTTAAAGGACTAATGTCATTTAAAACACAGTTCACGATAAACCCAAAATAACATTCCATTAATCATGGAATCTTCACGGAAAATAGATCAATATATATAATCGACATCAATTTCCGTATCCTACTAATAATATAAACGGAATAACGACAAAGCCTTTTTAAATTCCATATATATTAATAGTCTTCCTCCGCAGAAGCTCATTTCGATTATTATCAAATCGAATTCCATACAATTCCAATTTAATATATTAAATTGGAAAACTTTACTTTGGAAAATTTCTATTAAATCTTAATAAAAAGATTTATAAATTCCAAATCACATTTCACTGTAAATCGGGTTAAAGAACGAATGTCGTTAAAAATACAGTTCACAATAAACCCAATTCACATCTCAATTTATTCCAAATAAATGTTAATTAACTGGAAACTCTAATAATCTTAATTAAAAGATTTATTCTTTTCACATGGGTTCAAGAACAGTGTTATTTAAGACACCATTCACGACAAACCCAAAATCAATTCTTCTATTTAATTCCAATAAAATATTAATTAATTGGAAAAACTTCACTAAATCTTAATTAAAGATTTATTCTTTTCTCAACTGGGTTTAAGAACAGTGTTATTGAAGACACCATTTACAACAAACCCAAAATCCAATTCAATATTAAATACAAGGCTCTGAATAGAAATAATATCGTCTTATATTTAATATCAAATTCTGAAATCAACAAATGTCATATTGAAAATAACAATATATATATACACATATCTTCCAAATTCCTCCACAATATCCATATAATCACAGCATCCAATATCGAAATATTCCGAAGATAATTTCGATTCAAATCCTTTCCAATTCATATAATGGAAATTCTGATTATTTATAAAATCATTTCAAACCCAATTTATTTATTTTAAAAATATTGGATTATAATTCTAGTTCATAACTAGTTCCTTTTGATAAGAATATATTTTATCTTTTCAAATATGGAATTTTTCATCCTAATTCTTTCCAAATCATTTATTATGATTTTACAGAAATTATTGATATTTTTAAAAAAATTATCAATGCCTGTACAGTCGATTTCCATAAACGGTCATCGAATTGAACTTACATCTACCTTTTCCAAATTTGATTTGGACATAATTCCAAATCCAAGCGTTAGATTTTAGATTCCTTATATTCGTGGAAAGCTCTTTTCGATATGAACCCAACGGTTCTGGTTTTAGGAGAATGTGATGGTCGGATCTCCCGTAATGTCAATTCGAAGTCAATGGTCGAAGTTCGCGAACTGCTACGGCGCGGTGCGTTCTATTCAGGCCATTAAATATATATAATATATATATATATTTTGTTGATTTCCATTTAAAACATATTTTATAAATTCGTTTTAAATTCGATTTCAAAACGATTTCGACTTCATATTCAATTTCAAATCAAAATTGAATATTCCATATCACTAATATACAAATGATAATATTTTCAAACATTAGATTTTGAAATCATTTCCTTTCCGATATTCATCATAAAAATGAATAAAATCGATATAAATATTGTTCACGTCAAAATCTTGTTAATCTAATCAACACGGCTTTATATATTTAAATATTTTCGTGTCCATCCCAAATCGGACATCAAAATCATATTTTGATCCATTACTGAATATTATTTTAAAATATTAGTTATTTTAAAATATTCATCATTCCTCAATTTAAAACATTCTTTAATTTAAAATATTTGTTCTTTCCGAATTGGAATCTGACACAGTTAATTACTATATAATTGTATTTATATGGATTTCATACAAACATGCACACAACAATAATCAAACGCAGTCAACCATCATCCATAGTGCATTACACAACTGTATAAGCGTTAAATATCAATAATTAACTCTTACAACAGTCTGTCAACCCACTGATTGACATACAACTAAATATTGGGATTAGTGTATGTCCAATATCATCCCAATACCCATGTGGGGTTTTCAAACAACAAACACTGATTATTATTTGTGCAGTTGGGCGATGTGTAAAATATATTGTCCCGATCAATATCAGTCAAATGTGGGTACATAAACAAATCATCTGATTTGTAAGTGAATATATTTTTTTATATACACGTTAAAAAATATATTTTTAACTATAAAATATTTATTTAAACACATCAATATTTTATACAGTTAATTTATACAATAAAAATGATATTTTTATTGTTCTACCATTTTTAGAAAATTTCGACGGCACAACGGCGCGATACTAGAACCGAAATAAGGCCTAGCCTTATCTCTTGCCTAATAATGGCTCGTGTCATGTACAAACCAAATTCTAATCAATTCAATTCACTTCCCAAGCCAAATTCAAACAAATAAACCAAACAACCAAACAAACATGCTTCCAAACAAAGGTGTCGGGTGCTACTAAGCACCGTCTGCATCCTAGTATATATTTAACTAGAAAATAAATTAGAGTGAGAAGTTCTCACCTTTGGGATCCACTCCTCCAGTTTATTTATGAATTTCTGAACCATTTGGATTTGCCCGAAATTCCAACATAGTCTTTTTCACGCTGTTCATAATAAAAATCACATTTTTAATATGATGTTTATATATTGAAAATCATATTTTTATTTCGCTACATATATAAAAATATCATATTTTTATTTTAAATCTACATTATAAAAATCAGATTTTTTTTTTTACAATGCTACTTTCTATATAAAAAATATATATTTGTATGGCTATTCAAATTATAAAAATCTAATCTTTTCTATTTTTAAAAATCTTATCTTTTCTATTTTAAAAATCTTAGCTTTTCTATTTTAAAAATCTTATTTTTCTATTTTAAAAATATAATCTTTCCTATATAAAAATATAATCTTTTCTTATATAAAAATATAATCTTTTCTTATATAAAAATATAATCTTTTCTTACATAAAAATATAATCTTTTCTTTTATAAAAATCTATTCTTTTTCTTTAATAAAAATCTACTCTTTTCCTTTAATAAAAATCTATTCTTTTTCTTTAAAAAAAGGTCTATATATAAAAAAAATCACACTTCTAATCCTATGTTAATAAAAAAAACATACCGCTGAAAAAATCACACTTCTAATCCTATGTTAATAAAAAAAATCACACTTCTAATCCTATGTTTAATTACATGTTTCCACTTGGTTAAGTAACAAGCTTAGGTGGGTAGCTTGTGGGGGCCCATTTCAACCAATATCCCAAACGTATCTTTGTGGGCTCGACTCTAGTCGGGTGACGGGACACGCATATTGGGCTTGACTATAAGAGGCCAAAACGGGGTAGCGGTGGCAACGCGAGTCCAACGGGTTTCATATGCGTGTGTGGACCCGGGCTGGTAGATAAGTCGTTGTTGCATCGTGTAGATATAAGCCGTGCACCGTGGATAGTATTGGGTTGCCACTTTAGGGGGAGTGATACACCCCACTGTGGGTCCAGCACGGGTATCTACGTTAGGGAGCCGATCGCTTGGGGTAGTGGGGTACACCTAGTGGAGATAGGGGCAGACGGCACCTATGTAGTCAGCTAGGAGTACATGAAACTACTAGTTATATCTTTCTTTAAGTCCTTGGGTGGGATCAACCTTTAAGTAGGAATGACTGGTGGGGTGCAGTTAGTAATTATCCTTGGGTGGGTAGATGCGTCTTTACGGTTATCTTAGTTCATCCTATGTTGTTGGCTACTTAGTGTAGTCATTATCCCCAAAGGTACCGTACCGAGTTCATGTCATACCCTAATTACTTTAATAATTGTATTGTTAAGGTTATAGGGCTCACTCAGGCTTATGTCTGACCCCGTTGTTTTTATCTTTTTCCCCTCAGGTCCTCAGGTTGGGCCTAGTGCTAGTGGGCCTTGATCAGTTTGCTTTATCTATCTCTTGGAGTTTGGACCGTAGATGTAGAGCTCAGCTTTTTTTTTTTTATGGCTATCAGTTCATGTATTGGGATTATGTATTTTTATTTAGCAAGAATGGATATTTGTACTTAACTCTTATTATGGTTTTGTGATGTAACCAGACATGTTTATTTTCCGCTGTTATGAGATGATGTTTTAAATTTCAAGTATTACTTATATCTGTCTTGCTGTAATTTCTCTGTTCTATATTCACTAGAATACTCCGCCGATGTTATGGCATTCCCTTAGAGAGTGACCATAGCGGGTGTGGGGTGTTACACGTGGTATCAGAGCAAAGGTTACCGGAAAAGATAAAAATTTTAGAAAACTATTTTTCTAAAAACATTTTTGAAAGAGATATTTTCAAAAACATGTCTTTAAAGAGAAAAGTTTTTGAAAGAAAAGCATAATCCCAATAGCCATATCTTTGTCTTTCGAATTCTCCGTTTTGAATCTTTCCTTTTTCGTTTCAGCATGGCTGAGGATCTTAACTTTCTGGAGGGTGTGACGGTACCAGTATGGTATAGGAGATTGATGGAGGCTAGGGCCACCACTGCGGGTCCAGCAAATGTTCCTCCACCAACCGTAGCACCCGATCTTCCTCCTCCCCCTCCTCCTCGCACGGATACTTTTGCTAAGACTTGTAAGGAATTCAAAGCTATGGGAGGGAAACCTTTCAAGGATCTGAAACTTTTGTGGAGGCTAGAGATTGGCTTAAGGAGGTGGAAGAGTTGATAGATATCTTTGAGATGGAAGAAGGAAAGAAAGTCAAGTTGGCTGCTTGGTTAATGAAGGGAGAGGCCTCATTCTGGTGGGAGGTCACTAATGGGGAACGCCCCGTTGACTCTTGGGCGGATTTTAGGCAAAGATTTGTGGCAAAGTTTCTCTCAAGGGCGGAGGAAAACTTGTATATGGAAAGATTCTTGACTCTAAAGCAAGGAAATCTCTCGGTGAAGGAATATGTCAACAAGTTTAATCAATTGGCAAGGTTTGGCCTAGATATGGTGAATACACCGGAGAAGAAGGCTTTGAGGTTCGTGAAAGGCTTGAATGAACCAATGCATGGGTTGGCTATGACTCATATCCCGATGGGGGCCACCTTTGAGAAGTTAGTTGACATGGCACTCATGCATGAAGAAGAGAAGGGTCCCAATGCTAATAAGGCACCCGAGAAGAAGGGAGATCAAAAGAGACCTCAACAACAACAACAAAACAAAGGTGGGAAAGGCAACGGTGGCAAGGATAAGAAGAAGAAGTGTTTCAATTGTGGGACACCTGGCCACCTAAGCAAGGATTGTCACAAGAAGAAGAAGACTGGATGCTTCCACTGTGTCGAAGCAGGGCATCTAATAAAAGATTGTCCTAAGAAGGGGCAAAGGACGGGATCTACCTCAGGAGGTCAGGTGCAAGTTCTAATGGCACCAGCTCAGGCAGGGGGGCAAGTTCAGGCTCTCTCAGTTCCACCGGTTCAGCAGAGAGGTAGAACTATTTCCGTTGAAAGTCTGGTTTTTCTATTTGATCATCCTGTCCGTACATTGTTTGATTCAGGCGCATCGCATTCGTTTATCTCATCATCATTAGTTGAGTCACTGCACTTAGACACCAGTCTTGTAGATGATCCCTTGGTTGTTTCAAACCCAATTGGGAGCTCCACTTATTTGTCCATGATATGTTTGGGTTTGAAGATTTCTATACTTAGCATTGAGTTTAGATGTGATGCTTTTGTGTTGGGCTTCACGGGCTATGGGTTGATTTTGGGCATGGACTGGTTATCCAGTAATGGTGCCGTTCTTGATTGTGAAAGGAGAGTTGTTAGGCTTCTGACCCGTTTGGGTAACACTCTCGAGATCTCTTGTAATCCCATGGAATCTGTTTTGCTAAGTTATCTTGAATCGCTCGATGCTTCAGTCGAGAGTTTGCATTCTGTTAGAGTGGTCCGGGAATATCCGGATGTGTTTGAGGAGGTGAAGGGCTTACCTCCGAAGCGGGAGATTGACTTCCGAATATATCTGGTGGATAATGCTAAACCTGTATCTTTACCAGTGCGCCACATGGCTCCTCGTGAGAGGAGGGAACTCCATAAGCAAGTAGGGGAGTTGCTTGAGAAGGGGTTCATAAGACGAAGTATATCGGAGTGGGGTGCTCCAGTAGTATTTGCTACGAAGGCGGATGGGTCCCTCAGACTTTGTGTAGACTATAGAGAACTCAACAAGCTCACAAAGAAGAATAGACACCCATTGCCGAGGATTGATGATCTTTTCGATCAGTTGGTTGGCGCTTCAGTATTTTCTCAGTTGGACTTAGCCACGGGGTTTCATCAGTTGAGGGTGGCTGAGGATAGCATAGACAAGACTGCCTTTAGAACTCCGGATGGTTTCTATGAGTGGTTGGTGATGCCATTTGGGTTGACGAACGCCCCTGCATATTTCGTTGATTTGATGAGTAGGGTGTTCAGGGAGTTCCTTAATAAATTCGTGGTGGTCTTTGTGGATGATATCTTAGTATTTTCTAAGAGTGAAGAAGAGCATGCCCTACATCTTGGGGAGGTGTTGAAGACTCTTCGAGCGCATAGCCTTAAGGCTAAATTCTCTAAATGTCACTTCTGGAGGAAGGAAGTGCGGTTCTTGGGGCACGTGGTCTCCAAGGAGGGGATAGCTGTGGATCCCGCGAAGGTAGTATCGATTCAGGATTGGAAGGTTCCAAAGAATGCTACCGAAGTAAGAAGTTTCTTGGGGTTGGCGGGTTACTATAGGAAGTTTATCAAAGACTTCGCGAAGATATCAGCCCCATTAACCCGCTTAACGAAGAAGAATCTTGTTTTTGCATGGGACGTAGATTGTGATGATGCATTCCGACGGTTAAAGAGAGCTTTAACCACTGCTCCAGTTTTAGTGTTGCCAGATGGGAGCAAGCCATTTGTTGTCTATACCGATGCTTGTGGGACAGGACTAGGCACAGTCTTAATGCAAGAGGGAAGGGTGATAGCCTATGGTGGAAGGCAGTTGAGAGTGCATGAGAAAAATTACCCTACCCATGATCTAGAGTTGGCCGCTATTGTTTTTGCTCTTAAGATTTGGCGCCATTATCTTCTTGGTGAGAGGTTCGAATTGTTCACTGACCACAAATCATTGAAGTACTTGTTTTCTCAGAAGGATTTGAACTTGAGACAGCAAAGATGGATGGAGTTCTTAGCATCCTATGATTTCGAGATAGCGTATACCCCTGGCAAGGGTAACGTGGTAGCGGACGCCTTGAGCAGAAAAAAGTTGTCCTTGAGTCCATTGTTTGTGGAACAGCGAAGCTTGGAATTTATCTCAATGTTTGATTTCAGACCTTCCATTGATTATGTACCCGGTTTACTAGCTTCCTTGGAAGTTAGACCTACTCTTTTGGGGCGGATTGGAGAAGCACAGAGGGACGACCCACAGTTGGTTGAGTTGGTGGGGAAGCTCATTAGGGGGGAGTCGTCCAGCCATTTGAGTAGGTACACCCTAGACGATAGGGGGTGCTTGCGTAGAGACGGTATACTTTGTGTACCGAAAGACGAGGGTTTGAGGAAGGTTATTCTTGATGATGCACACCGTTCTAGGATGACCATTCATCCCGGTGGGGACAAGATGTACCAAGACATGAAGAGGGTTTTCTTCTGGGCCGGTATGAAGAAAGATGTGGCCGAGTATGTCGCTCGATGCTTGGTGTGCCAACAAGTGAAGGCGGAACAAAAGAAACCAGGTGGGTTGCTTCACCCATTGGAAGTTCCGCAATGGAAGTGGGATAGCGTCTCGATGGATTTTATTGACGGGTTACCCAGATCAAGAAAGGGTAATACGGGAATTTGGGTGGTGGTAGACAGACTTACTAAGAGCGCCCATTTCATACCTGTGAAGAGCAAGAGGACCGCTCCATGGCTAGCTTATGTATATCTTCGAGAGATAGTTCGATTGCATGGGGTACCTCTAGCATAGTGAGTGATCGAGATCCTATCTTCACTAGCGAGTTCTGGAGAAGCTTGCAAGAAGCAGTGGGGACTCAATTGTGTCTGAGCACTGCATATCATCCTCAGACGGACGGCCAGACTGAGAGGGTGAATCGTGTTCTAGAAGACCTTTTGAGGCTTTGTATCCTAGATTTTGGAGGTACATGGGAAGAGCATCTTCCATTGGTGGAGTTCGCATATAATAACAGCTTTCAGTCCAGTATTGGTATGGCTCCTTTCGAAGCCCTTTATGGAAGGCCTTGTCGATCACCTGCATGTTGGTGGGAATCTACGGATAAGATCTTGCTTGGGCCTGATATGGTTAGAGAGACTTCTGAGAAAATTGACTTGATTCGAAGAAGGATGAAAGCAGCGCAAGATAGGCAAAAATCTTATGCGGACAAGAGAAGGACGGATCTTGAGTTTGAAGTTGGGGACATGGTCTTTGTCAAAGTGTCTCCATTACGAAATGTGGTTCGCTTTGGATCTGTTGGGAAGTTAGCACCAAGGTTCGTAGGGCCATTTCCCATTAAGGAAAGGATTGGACGGATGGCATATAGGGTGGAGTTGCCCGACAGACTTAGTGGTGTTCATGATGTGTTCCATGTATCACATCTGAGGAAATGCTTACATGAGACCGCAGAGGTGGTAGAGCCGAGCTTGCTTAGAGATGTAGAGATAGAGCGTGATGCGACTATCCGACGGGCTCCTACTCGCATCCTTGGGTCAGAGACTAGGAAACTGAGGAATCGAGAGGTTCAACTAGTCAAAGTGCAATGGGGAGAAGATGAGAGTAACGCAACTTGGGAGACGGAAGCGAAGATGCGTTCATTATACCCATTTCTTTTTGAGGGTATGTCTTTACTTTCTCCTCTATCGTTATCTAGTACTTATCTTATCTTTAGTATCTTTGACCTTTAGATAGGGTAAACCTATGGTTGAAACATGTGTTTGAGACATGTTATGGTTGATGGATGCAAGTGTTTGCTAGTGGTTGCTCGTGGATGCATATACACACACTCTAGGCACTAGATCGGCTCAATCACTTCATATTGCATATTGCATAAAATTGTGCGTAGGAAGCTATATTAATGGATGTATAATGATTTTGTTATCATATGGATGATGCATTTTGGTGAATGATTGTGCACTCATGTAGATATTGTATGTGTCGATAGGGTTCTCTCGCATACATAATGGATGCATGGCACTATCATGGTTTGCATATGTTCATACGTTAGATAGGGAACATATACACACACTTTTTGCATATGCTCATACATCATTAGAAACTGTTTAAGGACAATGGATGCCCGTGGTTGATGGTTTGAGTAGATGGTTGTTTGGATGGTAGGATATGCATTCTCCTTAGCTTAGAGATTTCGGGGACGAAATCCTTTAAGGAGGGGAGAATATAACACCCCGTATTTTGGTTAATACTAAAATTCACTAATTACAGAATAAATAATCTCAGATGTGAGAATTGGGGGAAACGGGCTGCGTCATTGTGTTCGTCTCGGAAAAATACGCAAAATAGAGTCCGAGTTTTCGAAAATCGGAGTCCGTATGGCCCAGTTATGGCCCGATGAAGTTTGCAGAAAATCTGAAACTAAAAACAGATTTAAAATTCAAATCTCAGATTTTAAAATGGAGCAAGTGGGGTCAGGCGGGAAAAATCCCGCCCTACCCATGTCGACAGGGCTGTCGACAGACCTGTCGACAGGGGGTGTCGACTTGCCTGTCGACTTGCCTGTGTGGCGTCCAGTGAACCTGGGTGCACCAGGTTGCACCAGGTTGGGTTCTAGGCTGGCTTGAAGGGCTGGTTCTAGAGAGTTCCGAAATCTAAGGGTCCTAATCTAATCTAGGGTTAATCTAAGGGCCTAAAACACTCACCTAATCCTATAAATAAGACCCTAACCCTACCTTAATTCATTCATAATTAAATCTAGTAACTAAACTATGGCAAATTGAAACTTGAGTGAGCCTCCATCAAAATTAGAGAAGGGATAGCATTCCAAATCAACTTCTAGCCTCTTAATCTTCTTCATTAGTTTGCTAATTTTGTTTTGGTGAGCTTCTATCCCCTTAATAATCAATTGTTAAATTGATTAAGATAGGATATGATGATGTATGGTTATGTTTGTGGATCAATGTGTTTATGCAAGCTTAATATTGTATATGTTATGTGTTTTGCAAGTTATATGCTCTATGTCATGCAAGTTTAGTGTATGTGTTCATGACATTTTTATGCAAGTTTAATGTTATATCTTTATGCAAGTTTGGTGCTATGTTTCATGATGATTATGATGCAAAACACTAAGTTGGACATTGATCTATTATGCAACATGTTATGCATGCATATGAAGTTATGTGAATGATTATGCAAGTTATGTGTATGTTTAAATGCAAGATTAACATGTTATGCATGCATATGAAGTTATGTGAATAAATATGCAAGTTATGTGTATGTTTAAATGCAAGATTAACATGTTATGCATGCATATGAAGTTATGTGAATTATTATGCAAGTTATGTGTATGCTTAAATGCAAGATTAACATGTTATGCATGCTTATGAAGTTATGTGAATGATTATGCAAGTTAGGTGTATGCTCAAATGCAAGATTAACATGTTATGCATGCTTATGAAGTCATGTGAATAATTATGCAAGTTATGTGTATGCTTAAATGCAAGTTGGGTTAATATATGCTCATATATGCAAGTTGACACCCTCTTAACCCATGACAAAGAATATGCTAATATTTGGTTTAACCCATGATATTTGTGATGGATCTTCCCTTTATGAGAACGATTTACGTGGGGAACGATGGGGTTAATAAATATGTTAATTAAAAGTATGGTTGGGTATGATTAAGCATACCATAAAAATAAATTAGCATAAGTGGGAATTTACCTATTGAGTTAGGTCTACCCCATGGGAATTTACCTATTGAGTTAGGTCTACCCATGTTATGAAAAAACTTGATATTAATTAGGGATAATTAATATGGGGTGATTAATTAGGTGTAATTAATCGACTAAGACACGAGGTTGGACTCAGTTGTAGCGTAAAACTGCCCGGACCCAACCGGCTTAACCAGTTGCTACAAATGTTAGCCCAATGTGAGAGGTCTTAGGCACAAACTAAATACGTGATTAATGTAAAGACACGAGGTTAGACTCGGTTATGACATAAGGCTGCCCGGACCCAACCGGCTTAACCAGCGGTCATAAAAGATAGTCTAATGTGAGAGGTCTTTATGAGGATCACGGTCTTAATTAATTAAGAAACACTTAACCAGATAAGCATGTAGTAGAGCATGAGGGGTTAAGTGGGTGCCTTGGGTGGCATGTGGAAATCTAGTCGGTTGCCTTGGGTGGCAATAGAAAATACGATTAGAATACTTAACCAAGTGGAAACATGTAATTAAACATGATTAAAGGGTTAAGTGGGATACACTAGATAAGTAACAAGCTTAGGTGGGTAGCTTGTGGGGGCCCATTTCAACCAATATCCCAAACGTATCTTTGTGGGCTCGACTCTAGTCGGGTGACGGGACACGCATATTGGGCTTGACTATAAGAGGCCAAAACGGGGTAGCGGTGGCAACGCGAGTCCAACGGGTTTCATATGCGTGTGTGGACCCGGGCTGGTAGATAAGTCGTTGTTGCATCGTGTAGATATAAGCCGTGCACCGTGGATAGTATTGGGTTGCCACTTTAGGGGGAGTGATACACCCCACTGTGGGTCCAGCACGGGTATCTACGTTAGGGAGCCGATCGCTTGGGGTAGTGGGGTACACCTAGTGGAGATAGGGGCAGACGGCACCTATGTAGTCAGCTAGGAGTACATGAAACTACTAGTTATATCTTTCTTTAAGTCCTTGGGTGGGATCAACCTTTAAGTAGGAATGACTGGTGGGGTGCAGTTAGTAATTATCCTTGGGTGGGTAGATGCATCTTTACGGTTATCTTAGTTCATCCTATGTTGTTGGCTACTTAGTGTAGTCATTATCCCCAAAGGTACCGTACCGAGTTCATGTCATACCCTAATTACTTTAATAATTGTATTGTTAAGGTTATAGGGCTCACTCAGGCTTATGTCTGACCCCGTTGTTTTTATCTTTTTCCCCTCAGGTCCTCAGGTTGGGCCTAGTGCTAGTGGGCCTTGATCAGTTTGCTTTATCTATCTCTTGGAGTTTGGACCGTAGATGTAGAGCTCAGCTTTCTTTTTTTTATGGCTATCAGTTCATGTATTGGGATTATGTATTTTTATTTAGCAAGAATGGATATTTGTACTTAACTCTTATTATGGTTTTGTGATGTAACCAGACATGTTTATTTTCCGCTGTTATGAGATGATGTTTTAAATTTCAAGTATTACTTATATCTGTCTTGCTGTAATTTCTCTGTTCTATATTCACTAGAATACTCCGCCGATGTTATGGCATTCCCTTAGAGAGTGACCATAGCGGGTGTGGGGTGTTACACAGTCGTTCGAAAAGGGGGGGTTGTCTGCGCTCGCTAGAGTAAGGGGGCTTCAAATGTTCGGCGTGGGGTTGCTACTGGTGGCGGTTCCGTTCAGGTGGCAGTTCCAGGGTTTGGGGGCTCGCGATTTGGGCAATAACGAAGGGGGGGAGCCATCGTCGAGGTGAAGGGGAGGAGGAATCGCGGTGGGTGACGGCGATGGGAAACGGAGGGGGGCGGTGAACGAGGCCGATTTGGGGGGTGCGCGATATCTGTTCGTTGTTCCTCTTTTTTTCTTCTTCAATGTAACGAGAGAGAGAGAGTATAGGGTGGTTTTATATAATAAAATATATATTTTTTTATTTAATTCAATTTCCAAAAGTAACTTTTTATTTTGAACTCCAATTCTAACTCACCGCCTGTCGCCCCTAGCTATTTAACCCTATTTCGAACACAGTGAGATATGTCCCATATGCCAATTTGACTGTTATGGTCAGTTTTCGTTGAAATTAAAATGTAAATTAATTTAACGTTCTAAATTGATTTCAACGTAAATTTCAATTTACCGGGGCCACATACTGACTCCAAAAATTCCAGAAAATAAATCTGGCTATGTTTTGACGATACGGTCCTAACAAAACTAATTTCTTTGAATTTGGAGACCATTTGAAAAAAGGTCATTTTCTAGTCGATTAAATTCAAACTGAATTGACCAAACACGTTTAAATCCACCACGCTCACATATTGATTCCAAAAATTATGAAAATTGGAATCCAGCAATAATTTGACATTCTGGATCCAACAAAAGTGGTCTCGTCGAAAACGGAGGTCATTTGCAAAATCGCTATTTTTAAGGGCTATATATTGTATAAAATTCTATAGCGACTATTCTGAATTTTCAACTGGAAATAACTTTTTATTCTCGTTATGAAATTTGGATTTTTCACATTCATTTGAAAGATATTTTCAAACAGATTCAAATATTTCTGGTTTCGCTAAAATCCGGATTATTTTGAATCTTGTACATTCATTTGAAATTTGAAATCGAATTTTCGAACAACCGCGCCATTTCCTATTCCTTTTATAATTAAAATAAATATTTATATTCTAATTTAGATCTAAATAAATTTATACGTTCTAATTCTATTCAAAATAAGTTTTTTATCGTTATTATTTAAAATAAATCATTTTAAATATTCAAAATTTGCTAAAATTGCCAAAATAAAAATTTTAAATTAGTTTCGATTTTTCGGGTTGTTACAATCTCCCCAACTTAAAATCTTTTCGTCCTCAAAAAGGAACAAAGCAGAAAGTTGTTTAACTAACCCACTCAACTTTCAGTTTGGCTTTCATTCTTCAATTTTTCAGTTTCTAAGAATTTCCAAATTTTTCAAAAATTTGGCTAACACCCTAAACTTTCGAAAAATTTCGCCATAACCTTCTTTGTACAGGGAGACATTTAAAAACCTCAACTATCCACGCAGGGCCCTCGTCATCCAAAAAGAAAAAGCCAAGCAGCTAGCCAATCAGCTCATAAAATTATCCAAACCCAATAAATTAGTAAACATGTACCTATTTGTCGGGCATACAATTTTATTCCTCTTCTCTAGCCTCCTTGCAATGACCTGTTCAGTGTAATACATGTGTATGCATGCAATTTCAAGTAATTTTCAATTTAGTTCAATATTTTGATTCAATTTGGCCTAATGGTTCAAAATTTTAATTAACCAAACAACACAACCGACAATCAATTAGTTGATTACCTTTTCAAATTCATAATTTTTGCATATAAAAAAATCCATTTTTGATGCCAAGTCACAACAATAGACCTATCTAGTTTTGGTTCTCATATCTGTCAATTGGAAATATATAGATATCACACTTTCGAAACTCGAGCACAGATGTTGATAATGTGGCCACATCATCAGAATCATCCCCGGGTGACTACAGTATGATTATATATCTATCCAGTATATTTGAGGCTTTGTATACACGTTTGCAAGGCGTATATGCAAAATCTTTATATACTCGATTGTCCAAATTTAATATAAAATAAATACTCAAATACGTATAATTAGATTAAATTTTTGAAAGAAAATTTGTTTTCATTTTTATTTCAAGATTAAAACTCTTCACACTCGTTCCAGGACCCTACTGATCCCATCTCTAACGAGTCATTCTCTTTGGATATTACTAATCCAATCTCTAATGAATTCTTTCGTTTGGTTCTAACGCGTCTTGTTCTCGAGCTCTGTAAACCAAAGTTCCGATACCAACTGAAACGACCCAAACTCGCCCTTACGGGAAAGCCCAGATTGAGTTGAGAACACGACAAATTAGAACACAAACAGAAGAACATTTCATTGCTTATCACAACAATTTACATCAGAGTATAGGAATATACAAAGTATGAACAAATAATATACATTTGATAAATATCAGAGATTTACAAATTACAATGCAGCGGAAAATAATACAAAACACAGCTGATAGAGATACACAGATACAGAGCTTTCCGAATATCATTCCAGCTGTAAACCAGGATCCTGTGAATACAAATATGAAAAACCAAAACTACTAGCTGCCCGTGTGGAAAATAGTGGCACCTAGAGTTTAGGTTAAAACACTAAACTCTAGGTCAGTCATGTGACTGGTGTGAGAACTAAAACAGTTGAATTAAACTTTACTTTAAAATAGAGTAAATCAAGGGATCACGCTGTATATCACGGAATGGGTTTCCTCCCAAGAATACCAGTGCATAGAATAAAGAGCGCAATGCTTTTTGGAAAAATGAAGCTATTATAAGACCCAGGTCCCACACAAAGCAACGCAAGCCGGAGGACAGGGTTTTCCCTTATAATAGCCAAACACGCTTGGTACGTTTAAAACAAATCATTTGATACTATTATAAGTGTGTAGTGTATAAAACAACTTCAAATATAAATGTATCAATCATAGGCAGCATGGGTACCATCTATCATGTCGCCAATACTAGGCTCTACAATCAAAACCGAAATTTCACGTATTGGAAATTGGATTTCCGTCATGAGTCTAGGCAAGGAATGTACACGTAACCGCTTCGAGACACTCTAGCAAATGCCTCGGGACTACACACTCTGGGCAACCCTTGGATCCTCTAAGGTTGGTCCTCTCTTACGTTTGAGGATTGGCAATTCCTTAACACACGTTTCCCCGCCATATCGGGCATAATTGAGCTAGATGACTCAATATCCATCGACTCCGTAGTAACCGATATATCCGACGTGCCTCACATTCCAATAACCACAAAGGTAAAAATATAAAAATGTATGGGCTTGCAAAACCCTGACACCACCCATACCTAGAAAGAAACATCATGTCCTCCTTGGGTCCCTTATCCCGTTTTTAACTCATACTTAGGTGTAAGGCTCGCGAATTAACGCTATACACAAAGCTATGCCCTTTAAGGCCGTGGTTTGATCATCAACGACAAGACTCTGCTTTTCAACAGAAGCCTTGATCCTTTGCATCTCAGCATGTCACATAGGCAATTCACGCCATGCGACTGATGTCTGTCGATATATAACCTCTGAGCTCGTACATCTCATAGAAGGGCGTTAAGCAAGAGAATAAATTCTCCGCCGCCATTCAGATATATATTTAATAGAGATCAGTCAACACGGAATAAAATCCAATGTTAGTCACACATCCATTTACAAGTTTGTTCTGGGTCAGAACGAAACTGGAGGCACCTTATTCCTCGTCCTGTGTCCAATACAGGAGAGAGGTCCTCGCACATCCGGTCGATCTCTAAGTACGTCTAGACGATCACCACTTATTACCTTGTCTTGGGTGTACCGCCCAATCATGGCATCAGTAATCATCCAAACGATGTGAAGACCTCTGGTATTCAACCATTGTCTTCATCATCGACGTATCGTTGAATCAGTTATTCAGAATGGGTATAAACTCTGCCTTTTCGAATAACTCGCATATATAATAAATGAGTGTTGTAAAAACACAACATACGCCTCATTCCAATTCTGAATATTCTTTTATTTAAATATTCATATCCTTTGATAAAGGTTCCGATTAATTTTATCAAAGATAAATTCTTTAAATTTATTCTTTAATCTTCCATTGGATATCAATTCAAACCGGATTAAGGTTTATCCAAATTAGTCGAGATTAGCAAACCTTACCGAAGTAATCATTTATTATATTTCCCAATCCCAACCTATTCATCCCATGGAGCAAAACTGGTAATACCCCATATCTAACATCATGGTGTTATCTGTAAAATTATTTACCATTTCACGTTCAAATCTAACTAAAGATTTAACTATCGCTTGGAGAAAAACTGGTGATACTCCATTCTCAATCATTTCATTAATTCGATAAATTAAATTATCTCATTCACATTCCAATCTAATTAAAGATTTATTAAAATTCTAAATCAGTTTTAATCTTCTGAAAAATCAATATTAATGATTATTTAACTTTGGAAACACAAACATGTTGCATCGACAATCTACACCGTACTATTGATTTCTACCAATATATGACCTCTAAGCTCGTACGTCTTAGAAAAGGGTGTTAAGCAAGAGAATAAATTCTCCGCCACCAAACAGATATATATTTAGCAGAGATCAACCATACAGTTCGAAATACAATGATAGACATGTAATCATGTCTTTAAATGGGTTAAAGAACAAATGTCATTTAAAACACAGTTCACGATAAACCCAAAATCACATTCCATTAATCATGGAATCTTCACGGAAAACAGATCAATATATATAATCGACATCAATTCCGTATCCGACTAATAATATAAATGGAAAAACAACAAAGCCTTTTTAAATTCCATATATATTAACAGTCTTCCTCCACAGAAGCTCATTTCAGCTATTATCAAATCGAATTCCATTCAATTCCAATTTAATATATTAAATTGGAAAACTTTACTTTGAAAACTTTCTATTAAATCTTAATAAAAAGATTTATAAATTCCAAATCTCATTTCACTGTAAATCGGGTTAAAGCACGAATGTCGTTAAAAACACAGTTCATAAAAAACTCAATTCACATCCCATTTTATTCCAATTAAATGTTAATTAACTGGAAACTCTAATAATCTTAATTAAAAGATTTACTCTTTCCACACGGGATTCAAGAACAGTGTTATTTAAGACACCATTCACAACAAACCCCAAATCCAATTCTTTTATTCAATTCCAATTAAATATTAATTAATTGGAAAAAACTTAACTAAATCTTAATTAAAGATTTATTCTTTTCTCAACTGGGTTTAAGAACAGTGTTAATGAAGACACCATTCACGACAAACCCAAAATCCAATTCAATATTAAATACAAGGCTCTGAATAGAAATTATATCGGCTTATATTCAATATCAAATTTTGAAATCAACAACTATCATATTGGGAATAACGATATATATATATATATGTATATCTTCCAAAATCCTCCACAATATCGGTATAATCACGGAATCCAATATTGAAATATTCTGAAGATAATTTTGATTTAAATCCATTCCAATTCATATATTGGAAATTCTGGTTATTCTAGTTCATAACTTGTTCTTTTTGATAAAAAAATATTTTTATCTTTTCAAATATGGAATTTTTCATCCTAATTCTTTCCAAATCATTTATTATGATTTTACACAAATTATTGATATTTTTAATAATTTTATTAACGCCCGTACAGTTGATTTCCATAAACGGTCATCGAACTGCACTTACATCGACCTTTTCCAAATTTGATTTGGACATAATTCCAAATCCAAGTGTTAGATTTGAGATTCCTTATATTGTGGAAAGCTCTTTTCGATACGAACCCAACAGTTCCGGTTTTAGGAGAATCTGATGGTCGGATCTCCCGTAGTGTCAATTCGAAGTCAATGGTCGAAGTTCGCGAACTGTCGCGACGTGACGCGTTCTATTCAGCTCATTAAATATATATACATTAAATATATTTCGTCAATTTCCATTTAAAATGTATTTTATAAATTCATTTTAAATTCGTTTTCAAAACGATTTCAGCTTCATATTTAATTTCAAATCAAAATTGAAAACTCCATATCCTAAATATGTAAATGATAATATTTTCAAAACATTAGATTTTGAAATCACTTCCTTTTCGATATTCATTATAAAAATGAATAAAATCGATATAAATATCGTTCACGTCAAAATGGTGTTAATCTAATCAACACGGCTTTATATATTTAAATATTTTCATGTCCATCCCAAATCGGACATCAAATCATATTTTCATCCATTACTGAATATTATTTTAAATACTAGTTATTTTAAAATATTTGTCTTTCCTCAATTTAAAACATTCGTTAATTTAAAATATTCATTCTTTCTGAATTGGAATCAGACACAGCCAATTACCATATACTTGTATTTATATGGATTTCATACAAACAGGCACACAACAATAATCAAACACAGTCAACCATCATCCAGAGTGCATTACACAACTGCATAAGCGTTAAATAAAAATAATTAACGCTTACAATAGTCTATCAACCCATCAATTGACATACAACTAAATATTGGGATTAGTGTATGTCCAATATTATCCCAATACCTATGTGGGGTTTTCAAACAAAAACACTGATTATTATTTGTGCAGTTGGGCGATGTGTAAAATATATCGCCCCGGTCAATATCAGTCAAATGTGTGTACATAAACAAATTGTGCGATTTGAAAATGAATATTTATTTTATTCATATACACGTTAAAATTATATTTATAACTATACAATATTTATTTAAACACATCAATATTTTATACAGTTAATTTATACAATAAAAATGATATTTTTATCGATCTAACATTTTAAGAAAATTTCGGCAGCATAACAACGTGATACTAGAACCGAAATAAGGTCTATCCTTATCCCTCACCTAATAATGGCTCGCGCCATGTACAAACCAAATTCTAATCAATTCACTTTCCAAACCAAATTCAAACAAATAAACCAATCCACCAAACAAACATAGTTCCAAACAAAGATGTCGGGTGCTACTAAACGCCGTCTTCACCCTAGTATTTATTTAACTAGAAAATAAATTAGAGCAAGAAGTTCTCACCTTTGGGATCCACTCCTCCAGTTTATTTCTAAATTTCTGAACCGTTTGGATTTGCCCGAAATTCCAACGTAGTCTTTTTCACGCTGTTCATAGTAAAAATCACATTTTTAATATGATGTTTATATATTAAAATCATATTTTTATATCGCTATATATATAATAAAAATCATATTTTTATTTCAAATCTACATTATAAAAATCATTTTTTTATACAACGTTACTTTCTATATAAAAATTAAATTTTTATATCGCTATTCAAATTATAAAAATCTAATCTTTTCTATTTTTAAAAATCTTATCTTTTCTATTTTAAAAATCTTATCTTTTATATTTTAAAAATCTTATCTTTTCTATTTTAAAAATATAATCTTTCCTATGTAAAAATATAATCTTTTCTTATATAAAAATATAATCTTTTCTCATACAGAAAATATAATCATTTCTTATATAAATAGTCTTTTCTTTTTTAAAAATATAATCTTTTTCTTTAATAAAAATCTATTCATTTTCTTCAATCAAAAACTATTCTTTTTCTTTAATAAAATTCTGTTCTTTTTCTTTAATAAAAATTTATATAAAAATAAAAATCACACTTCTAATCCTAAGTTAATAAATAAATAAATAAATAAAACATACCGCTGAAATGGATGGCGCAGTCGCTCGTGCGGGGGTTGTCTGCGCTCGTTGGAGGAAGGGGACTTTAAGTGCTCGGCGTGGGGTTGCTGAAGGTGGTGGTTCCAGGTTTTGGGGGCTCGCGGTTTGGGCAAGAACGATGGGGGGGAGCCTTCGTCGAGGTGGAGGGGGAAGGAATTGTGGTGGGCGGCGGCGATGGGAAATGGAGGGGGCGACGGCGATGGGAAACAGAGGGGGCGGCGGTGAACGAGGTCGATTTGGAGGGGTGCGATTTCTGTTCGTCGTTCCTTTTTTTTCTTCTTCAGTGTAACAAGAGAGAGAGGGAGAGTATAGGGGGTTTATATACTAAAAAATATATATTTTATTCAATTAAATTTCCAAAAGTAACTTTTTACTTTGAACTCCAATTCGAACTCACCGCCTGTCACCTCTAGCTATTTACCCCTATTTCGAATACAATGGGATACGTCCCGTACGCCAATGTGACTGTTACGGTCAGTTTTCGTTGAAATTAAAATATAAATTAATTTAACGTTCTAAATTGATTTCAACGTACATTTCAATTTACCGGGGCCACATACTGACTCCAGAAATTCCAGAAAAATAAATCTTACTATGTTTTGATGATATGGTCCTAACTAAACTAATTCCGTCGAATTTGGAGACCATTTGAAAAATGGTCATTTTCCAGTCGATTAATTCAAACTAAATTGACCAAACACGTTTAAATCCACCATGCTCACATATTGATTCCAAAAATAATGAAAATTGGAATCCATTAATAGTTTGACATTCCGGATCCAACAAAAGTGGTCTCGTTGAAAACGGAGGTCGTTTGCAAAATCGCTATTTTTTTAGGTCTATATATTATATAAAATTCCATAGCGACTATTCTGAATTTTCAACTGGAAATAACTTTTTATTCCCATTATGAAATTTGGATTTTTCACATTCATTGGAAAAATATTTTCAAACAGATTCAAATATTTCTGGTTTAACTAAAATCCGGTTTATTTTGAATCCTGTACATTCATTTGAAATTTGAAATCGAATTTTCATACTACCGTGCCATTTCCTATCCCTTTTATAATTAAAATAAATATTTATATTCTAATTTCGATTTAAATAAATTTAAATGATCTAATTCTATTCAAAATAAATTTCTCGTTGTTATTATTTAAAATAAAGCATTTTAAATATTCAAAATTCATTAAAATTGCCAAAATAAAAATTTTAATTGGTTTCGATTTTCCTGGTTGTTACAGCAAGCTTGTTATTGTAATACTAATAAGTGGAGTATCCATCCTTTACATATGATAAATGCTCCAATCTTCGCATTGGGGAGGAAGTGTGATAAATAAGATTCTTTCTTAAGCTTAAAAAGTGAAATCCGCACCTTGCCAAAAAAAGTGAAATCCAGTTGAGAACAAAATTAATCATCTTTGAAAATGAAATGAAAAGTGCTCTCCAATGGCTTGACAAGAAACTGAAAAATGCACTTTACTAGTCTTATAAATCGCTCAACCCACTCAAGAGGAAAGCTACGGATAGCCAATTTCGATACTAGTGTAGAAAGAATCAAATTATTAATCAGAGATAACATATCATAAAAATCCCAGATATTCAAAATAATATTTCTAAATGCCTCTTATGAAAAAATTATCTTCTGATTAACGAATATCTTAATTAATGGTCTTCATAGAAGATGTGTCCAAAGAATGAAAAGAATCTCGACGGGTCTTATTGTTATTATCATTTAGCCAATGGGCATGACACCAATCAATGCTGGCCACTTAAAGGCATTATTAGCTACTTTCTATGATCGAGAAAGCTTACACAATTCTATAAAAGAAAATTGACAGTGAATGATGAAATCTATGGGGCTATTTTCAATTATTAGATAAAGGAAATAAGTTTCTTCAAAAGGAAAAGCCATCATTACAGCTGAAGTAAAATTCCACTTCATTTCAAGGGAACCTTCTAAAAGGAAAATGTTTTTGGTGCATCCAAAGAGCAAAGTCCTCGGTAATTCCAATGCACCTATTAGAGGAGGGATAACCTTGGTACATTCAAGGCATAAGCCTTTAATGAAACAAAAATAGCATCATCGAAGCACCTATTATAGGGAGGAAGCCTTTGTCCCATTTAAAGGCCAATGCCTTTAGTGTTTCCCTCACGGTTTCACTAAAGTGCCATTAGAAGGAGGAAGAGCTTACCCATCTCAAGGCATTAACCCTTTAGTTTCATTCACATGGCCTTATTAAATCACCTCTTAAATGGAGAGATCTTTTGACCCTTTATAAAACATTTAAACTTCAATATTTGCTTCACACACTCCACTGCAAACATCCCATGGAGGGAGCAACCATCAACCAGTCATCACCAGATAGAAGTTTCTGATCATCAATCAATCTTCATCAGATAGAAGTTTTCATTCACCAACCATTCAACACTAGGTAGAAGTTTTTGTTCATCATTCAATCATCATTAGAAAGAATATTTTGTCATCAATAATTCATTACCAACTATAGATTTTTTGAATATTATTCATTTTCTACCGAATAGAAGTTTCTAACTTCCTATTATCTAAATGGAATTCTGCTAGTATGTTCTAATTTACAAATGGGAACCCTAGTTTCATGTTATTTACAGTCGGTTTCTAGCCTAATATTCTAATCGTCGAAGGATAATTTCGCTCATCTGATATTATTTCCAAATGGTCATATTATACTCTAGCTTCTGAATAGAATTTCCAATCCTTCGTTACTTATAGATGGTTTTTTGATTCCTTGTACTAGTTATGAAATGTGGATTTCCAACCTCCTATTTTAATTCCAAATGTGAATTTATGGCCATGAGGAAAGGTACCCAAATTCTGGTAATTACAAGACAAGTTCCTAAACTAGCTAGTAAGAACATTAGTTTTCAAAATAGAATAAAGAATATTAGAAACATCAGAGAGAAAATCTTGTGTTCGTATCAAAGTAAAGAGGTAAATTACAATGCCATATACGTAGGTATGTTCTTATTTACACATTTGCAACATACTTAGTATTACATATAAAATCCCATCAAGAAATGAACTCCTGGGTTTGTTTTCTTAAGTTCTCAGCATTAGAAAATGAATATATGATATAAAGAACTACCCTAGAGAAAATATTCTTTATCTTCTTTTCTTTCCTTCAGATGGAGTAAACATCACCTAAAGCTAAGAGATGGATCTCTAGTGCCACATCAAGTTCGCTGATTGGTCCCTTTAAAATCTTAATTTTCCTCTTAGTTTGTTTGCCGATTGTACGAGGAAACACTTGTCCCTGCCAAGATCCAAAATTTGAGTAAAATAAAAGTTTATTTATTTAAAAAATAAAAATCCATTATCTGTTCAAATATTGAGTGATCTCAAACTTATTCTCCAACAGTAATTGCCAATTTCATTGCTATGTAGATGTTTTGGAGGATTGCTCTTGGTAGAAAATTATGTTAAGGTAGGAATGATGGTTTTAATAAATAGTCCCACATCACGGAATAAACCGAAGGAGTTGAGTATAAATGAAACACCCCATCTCCTTTAGGTCACTCATAAAGGGAATGCCTTAACTTCGGTGGAGCATTATAGGTAAAAGATGCAGACGAATTACAAGACAGACAAATAAAGCAGCGGAAAATAAAGTCGTTTTATAAACAATGTGGTTCGGTCAAGCTTTTACAACAGTTATCTCAATCATACTTAAAAGTAATACATAGAACTTCTGTCTTGATTTAAAAACTTCCAAGTATAAAAGAAGCATAAAAATAACAATGATATTCCCCAATAAAGTGTGAACCAGCCATAGCAGTGGAAGAGAGAGTCCAAAGCAATACTTCGACTATCTTCGAGCTTGGAAAGAAAACTGAGCTAAGTGGTAATATTCCCTCCCTGCAAACCTGGGGGGAAAACCGGAGAAAAGAGGCGAAAACAAACTAGGTCAGACATAAGTCTGGTAAGCTCAGTGACTTTCAGCATGTAAATAGGTAAAAGCAACATGACATGAATAAACTGAATATAAGACAATACCGTGATAACAGGGATAACATGATAACATAAGATAAGCATAAGGTATGATAAGGCAAGATAAACTAAATGCGCTTCTACTCTTTGTCTGCTCCGCAACTACCCTGTTATTCTGATTTCTATATCTCTGTTCCACCCAACTCGTGTCTCAACTAGTAATCTGTATAAAATGATAATGTGACCCTAATCCCTGCAATTGTGGTAGCCTTCAGGTGTACATCTATTATGAGGATTCCACCTCAATCTGCCTAATTGTCATGAATGTGTTAGATGTACCCTTACTACCCTATCGATCGACTCCCTACTTGTATTAATTTCTCTTGTGTCTGTGTCAATCGGCCCTCTCTTGCGTGTAGATACCCTGTGCTGGTCCCACCATAAGGTGTATCAATCCTTATGATAGCAACCCGACACGATTCAAGATGCACAGTGTATAATTACTGGTACCCAGTGCCTGCTTTTTCCCACTCCGGAGTACGTGCATGCCTATAAACCGTCGGAACCTACACTGATGTACCCCTTGCCGCTATTTTGACCGCTTATAATCAGCATAGTAATCGTGCCCCACCCTGCCTAGTTCAGGGTACCATGATACATCTATGTGGGTTATTGCTGAAATGGGTCCCCGTTACTAGGGTTTCCTACTGGTTAAGTTTGTGGACCTATATTTACTAATATTACCCACCAACCCCATATGTACTTTACCCTCCCACTTATTCAAGCATGTTTATTTAATGCTTAAGTTTGTGGGCCTATATTTACTAATATTACCCACCAACCCGATATGTACTTAACTCTCCTACTGATTCAAGCAAGTTTATTTAATCGTTAAGTTTGTGGGCCTATATTTACTAATATTACCAACCAAACTTGATATGTACTTAACCCTCCCGCACATTATGCCATATTGGTTAAGTGTTGTCTATTCATGTTAACTTAACCCTCCCATTCATCATGTCACGTTGGTTAAGTGTTTCTTATTAACTTAACCCCAAGTGTTCATCATGTTGTATTGGTTAAGTGTCATCAATCAATTCAAGTTACTTAACCCACCTACTGGTCATGTTACTTTGGTTAAGTATTGCCTTCTTGTGTCAACTTAACCCTACCACAAATCAAGTTATATTGGTTAAGTGTTTCCCTCTTGTTTCAACTTAACTTTACCACAAATCAAGTCATATTGGTTAAGTGTTGCCCTCTTGTTTTAACTTAACATTACCACAAATCAAGTTATATTGGTTAAGTATTGCCCTTTTGTTTTAACTTAACCTTACCACAAATCAAGTCATGTTGGTTAAGTGTTGCCCTCTTGTTTTAACTTAACCTTACCACAAATCAAGTTATATTGGTTAAGTGTTTCTTATTACTTAACCCTACCCATTCATCATACTATAGTGGTTAAATGTTTCCTATTAACTTAACCCTAGTCATTCATGTTACATTGGTTAAGTGTTCCTATGAACTTAACCGTAGTCATTCAAGTTATATTGGTTAAGTGTTCCTATGAACTTAACCCTAGTCATTCATCTTGTTCATTAGCATTAGTTGATTAATTAATGCACTAACCTCTCACATTAGATATGTGTTGTTGCGGTTACTGGATGTGCCGGGCGGTTCCGGACAGTTTTACACCAAAACTCAATCTAACCTCGGGTTTTTCTTAAGCATGATGCATTAACCTCTCACATTAGATAGGTGTTGTTGTGGTTACTGGGTGTGCCGGGTGGTTCCGGGCAGTTTTACACCACAACTCAATCTAACCTCGGGTTAGGCATGTTCATCTTTAATTTACACATTTACCATATTTACCCAAATCTAGATTTTATATGCTAATTACCAAATTCACCAAAACTAGTCATGTTCCAATTCCCAAGTTATGCCCAACAAATTCCAATTTCAAGTTATTAATCAAAATTGGCTATACCCAATCTTCCCCAAATTTGCAATAATAGTCATGCCCAAAATCACTATGCATTATGTTTGGCGTCCCAAATCAATAGTTAAGCCCAGGCTAAATGTAATATTCCAATTTACAGTTTATGCCCAAAACTAGGTTTTTCATGCCAAATTTCATACTTTGTCGTTCATGCCAATTCTAGGTTCAATATATCAAATTACATATTCCATAATTCAAGTCAAATTACCCCAAATTGCATCTTAACGGTCATGCCATAATAAATGTTCCAAATTATGCCAAACAAATGTCAATTTCATGTTATACCCAATTACACCCGCATTCATAACGTACGTATTTTGAGATTCAACGCAAGATTCATGGAATAAGCGGAGAAACGGTATGGAACATAAGAGGCATAAGAATAGGCATATGATGATAAGAACTATTGGTCCAATAAATTTGATATACCAAATTGACAAATTTGGCATAGAATACATTGCAGGCATATAGATATGATATGAATATCATTATGAACCATCACAGACGTATAGGTTTAACAAAAGTTATATCATGAACTTAAACAAGATTAAAATTCCGATATACAACAAGGATAGATATGATTGGACCAATTCCATAGTGAATAATGATTCCCGAATGCATATACAAGCACGGATTCAAATGAAAGGATTACTTACATCAGGCATAAATCTAATGGATTAGATTTGAATAACATCGTATGCATAAATCTAATAGATTAGATTTGATAAATCTAAAAGGATTATCTCATAATCAAGTATAGCTTAGATCCAGATTATTACATGCCAAGAATTTCAATTAAGAATTCACATCTGAAAGTAACTTGAACTTACGAAAAGAGAATGATTCTTGTATTTCTGGAATCTGTTTTCTGAAACTGAAAAGCTATCCCTTGACGTAGATTACCGATTCTCTAATTTAGATTTGATTCTTAGAAAATAGTTGTTGAAGTCGTTGAATTAGCCTTTGAATCTCTACTTGAATTCTAAAATTTATTTCTTGAAGAACTAGAGCAGCATAAGGACATCTTTAATTTATTTTGATATGAATTAGGGTAAAGTATAGGCGTAATGAAGTTGTGTAGAGAAAATTGTAGCCCTAGGGATGTTTATATAGCATAGGGATCAACGAATCTGGTCAGAACGGGCGTCCAAATGTAGAAAAACGAACCAGTCCTCGGATCTGGAAATAGGGGGAAGGTCGACCCCTTGGTCGACCTGGGTCCTGGGCGGGAAATTTCCCGCCCAGCCCGGGTGTGTGATTCGAATTTCAAACTTTTTTTTTAAATTTGTGAAACTTCTAAGTGTCATAACTTCCTCATTTAAAGTCCGATTTACGAAAACTTGGACTCTATTCCAAGCAGAATTTTGAGATGAACGCAATGGCCTAACCCGTTTCCCTTAATTCTTCTTTTAAAAATTAAGTATAATTTAATTTGTTACTTTGATGTTCACAGAAAAATACGGGGTGTTACATTCTCCCCTTCTTAAAGGATTTCGTCCCCGAAATCTTCAAGTCAAGAAGAATGTATATCCTACCATTCAATCGTCCATCTACTCAACCATCAAACACAGGCATCCATTGTCCTTAAAAGGTTTCTAATGTCGTACGAACATATGCAGAGTGTGTGTATGTGTTTCTTATCTAATGCAAAATCAGTCGGTCTACTGATCTAGTTGACCTCCTTAATGCGAATCATGAGAGTGACATGCATCCAATATGTATGCAAATATCCCTAATCATGTAAATACTATATGTGTGTGTATTCACTCATCCATATGCAACATCCATATGATAACACATCAAGTTTCAATCCATATACAAATACATTCATATGCATATGCAATATGAAAGTGACTGAGCCGATCTAGTGCCTAATGTGTGTATATATGCATCCACGAGCATCCACTAGCAACCACTTGCAACCATCAGTCATAGCAGGTTTCAAATACATGTTTACATCCATTGGCTTCTACCTAAGGATCGAAGATATGACCTAGAGGATACATTTAAAAGATAAAGACTAGCATGCAAATAAATTTTACAGAAAAGAGGAATCAAGGGTATACCCTCAAAAAGGGTATGATGCGCGTATTTAGTCTTCAGTCTTCGAAGTCGTATCTTCTTGAGCTTCACTCCACTGTACCTTAACTAATTTAACTTCATGATTGCGAAGCTTCTTGACCTCCATTTCCAAAACCCACTAGTAAAGATAGGACCTCGATCACTTACTATGCTAGAGGGTATCCAATGTAGTCGAACTATCTTTCCAATATAAACAGGTGTTAACCATGATACTAAGTATATATACTAAGATGATTAGAGGTCTCTCCTCTACTTAGCTTATCCATCATGTCACAAATTTGAGGGTCTAAAGATAAAGGTTGCTATGTACTTTTTACCTCTCTTAAGGTCAGTCTTAATTAGGGTGCTTGCCACAACCATTTATTTCTCAAGCAAACCATCCAAGTCGAACTCGACATCCCTCAAGTACAAGCCCCAAAGGCCTAAACCAATATCAGACAAGCACCGAGGAATACCTCCTCCGCATTTGGACGATCTATGTGAGATGATACTAGCAAAACAACCAAACAATTGAGCACTTAACCGACTCTGGCTATCCTCGCAAATCTTGCTCCAAAACTATCGTTGATCGCATAACTGGCTTTGCATTGTCAACTAGATATATGCGGAATTCTGTCTCGAGTTTTAGGGGGAAAACCCCTAACCTAATCAAAAACATCTACGTACTCATGGACTACTCTAACAAATCACAAATCGTTGATAGATGCGTCAAGTGATTCTAGGTAGCTAAGCCAAACTGATCCCTTAGGAACACACGAAATCTCGAGGGTATTCCCGAGGCAAGTCAAAAGTCTAACTACCCTTCTTTCACAATTACTGGCTAACCAATCCATGCCTAGAGTCAACCCATAGCCCATGAAACCAAAAACATAAGCATTACACTTAAACTCAATACTTAACATAGCTATTCTCAAATCCTTACAAACCAAAGATAAATGAGTCGAACAACCAACCGGATTTGAGAAAATAATGGGATCTTCTATTATAGTAGTACTAAGATGCAGAGACTCAACTATGAAAGCAGATATAAACGAATGTGAAGCGCTAAAATCAAAAAGAGTACTAACAGGATGATCAAAAAGAAAAACTAGACTTTTTCAATAGAAACTCTACTACCTCTCTCTCTTGTATGATGGCGGTGAGAGAATGCACTTGCCCTCCTGAAAATCTTGTTCTTTGTTCTTGCCCTTGTCTTTATATGACCCGTTATACCATAACAAAGACACTTCCTCTTGTTTTAGGTTTTACTATTCTTTCCTCCCTTCTTGTCCTGTGATTCTTCCACTTACACCTCTTTCTTTTTGCCTCCTTTGTTAACCAAGTCCATATCCATGAGTTTCTCATCCTTGGGTTGTGCTCCTTAGCCAAACTCCATCATTCTCATCTTTGCCATCCTTGTGTAACTTGTTGACAAGTCTCTTGAAAGCTACCTCCATCGCATGGAGAACCCTACAAAGCTTGAAAGAAAATTAGCTGTAGGTGAAACTACTGAAACTATAGAAGGAAGGTGGTCGCTTATTTGCCCTTTAACAAGTGTCGTAGTCTCATCAAGCCTACGGAACCATGCCGCGATGAGGTTACCTCCCAGAAAGTCAGGAGCCCCGGAGACTCAGGAAAGAAGGAAACAAGGATTCAAACAGAGGATCAAAAGATAGTGCATATTGCTTTGGGGAATATTCCTTTAAAACAAAACTTTTCTTTTGAAAATGCTTTTTTTATAACCGTTTTGAAAAATATTTTTTTTTTAATCTTTTAGTTGATCCGGTAACCTTCAGCTCTGATACCAAGTGAAACACCCCACCTTCGTTAAGGTCACTCACAAACGGAATGCCTTAACTTCGGTGGACCATTATAGGTAAAAGATGCAGATGAATTACAAGACAGACAAATAAAGAAGCGTAAAATAAAGTCGTTTTATAAACAATGTGGTTCAGTCAAGATTTTACAATAGTTGTCTCAATCTTACTTAAAAGTAATACATAGAACTTTTGTCTTGATTTAAAAACTCCCAAGTATAAAAGAAGCATAAAAATGACAATGATATTCCCCGATAAAGCATGAACCAGCCATAGCAGTGGAAGAGAGAGTCCAAAGCAATACTTCGACTATCTTCGGGCTTGGAAAGAAAATTGAGCTAAGTGGTAATATTCCCTCCCTACGAACCTGGGTGGAAAACGGGAGAAAAGAGGCGAAAACAAACTAGGTCATACATAAGTCTGGTAAGCTTAGTGACTTTCAACATGTAAACAGGTAAAAGCAACATGACATGAATAAACTGAATATAAGACAATATCGTGATAACAGGGATAACATGATAACATAAGATAAGCATAAGGTATGATAAGGCAAGATAAACTGAATCCGCTTCTACTCTTTCTCTGCTTCGCTACTACATTGTTATTCTGATTTCTATATCTCTGCGCCACCTAACTAGTGTCCCAACTAGTAATATATATAAAATGATAATATGATAACGTGATCCCAATCCCCGCTATTGTGGTAGCCTTCAGGTGTACATTTATTATGAGGATTCCACCTCAATCTGCCTAATTTCCATGAATGTGTTAGATGTACCCTTACTACCTTATCGATCAGTTCCCAACTTGTATTAATTTCTCTTGTGTAACGACCTGGATTTTGAGCGGCTTTGGTTATCGACGTAAGCTCGATGTCGATAACCAAAACATCGAAAAATCCTGGTAGTTAATGAAAGAAATTAGAGGGTGAGGATAGATAAGATAGAAACTAAGAATAGAAGAAGAAGAAGAAGAAGAACACAACATCAGAGTAACACGAACCTCACAACGGAACGAATAACATATAATAGATAACATAACTTTGAAATATAACAGTTATGTATACAATAGCACTTATCAGAGTACAACACTTACAACACAGCGGAAATAAACTATAGCTATATGATCTTGAAGCCTCTTGCTCCAAGCTCTCCAAGTATATCTGTAAAATCCTGACTACTTGACTGCCCGTACAAAATTGGACACCCAAGAGTTTAGGGAAAACAACAAAGTAAACTCCGGGTCAGTCATGGGACTGGTGTGAGTAAAACAGTTTAAACAGGTATATGAACAAGTAAACGATTTCTCATAAGACCACGCCGCAGAACGGAACGGGTTTTTCCCTTATGAGAATCCAAAATATCTTTATATCAAAAACCTTTTGATATTATAATAATGTCTATGTACAAATAGATATCAACTAGCAGAAACGCTTTCATCTCACGTTCTACATATATAGTATACAATCAAAATCGAAAGCACGTATTGGATAATGGATTTCCAACTATGACAAGGTATGGAACCACCTTCCGATCAGTGTACTCTACGAACGATACACTGGAGTTCAACAAGAACATCTTGTAACTCAGCCACACATGACCGACCACTCATTTTGCTTGAGTGTATCGAATGCATATCACCAACGGTTGGGATCAGCAACTGTTCCCGTATATATATGGGACAGCATTGATAGATTTAAGAAACAAATGAATATTCTCTAGATAGGTGATTATACACCCTACTTCGGTGCGACCGACTTAGCCATGCTGCCTGCCCGATTTCTGTCATTTACCGGTTGATGAGGCTAGAAGCTACGCTTTATCATCACATCAGAATCACTTCGAATGCCACATTGTCAGATCCATCGAAAATCACTAATTGACGTCTACAACAGTACATTACGTGTTAGCTAAAGAAGTTTCCTTCTCCGCTTCCACGCTTGGTACGGTTGAAGAAATCAATGTACGTAACCTATCTGGAAATACTCTGTCAGACATTCATCCATACAAGTCATCCTCATTCACTTTGAATGTCACATCGTCGTACCCGCAAAATCACAAATTGATTTATCCAAAAATAACACGGGTATACAGCTAAGAGAAACGAATTCCTCCACCACCAAACGTGAATACGTTTGAACAGATCAACTTACGCGATCCATTGGATATACTCTGTCTGACCTTCGTCCATACAAGTTGTCCTGGGACTGGACAAACCGAAGGTACTATTCAGTACATCCATTTTAGCCACTGTTATCTAAGACTTATACAATAGCCCTTGCACTGTACTCTGTCTTCAATTTTCTTTGGCATATATGATTCGCAACGCTTATGCCAATACAGAGTGGTTCTTCAGATAATAATCCAACCGATCTCGCCATATTAACAACGTTAAAATGGTCAAAACTTCGATAGTCTGTGATTTAACCATCAAAGAAAAACAAGTGTGCAAACAACGATATTATTTCTAGATGGAAATTATATCGGTAAATCATCAACATATATCTATATATATATTCACATTGCCTTATTTTCTATGTTTAGAAAATATATGTTATTAACACTGGAAAACGTTTTCCATTTGCTTATTTACAAATCACTACTCTTCCCCAACTATCAGTCCCTGACTGTGAACTAGTATGAGAACAATTCCCTAAGTATAAATCCCGAAGGCCGAAACCAACATCAGATAGACACTTAGAAAACCATTCAATTTACTAATCTCTAGTCAGTTCTAATTTTACTTAACCCTATTTGATTAACTCTGATTGATTAACTCTAACTGGTCAACCTTAATTAATTAACTCTAACTGGTTTTACTTGGTTTGACTAACTCCTTTTATTAACTCGACTGACAAATTCAACTCGATTAACTGAACTAATCACTTTGATTAACTCGACAAATTCACTTTGGTTAACTTAACCAATTCACTTAACTAATTCACTTAGTTTAACTTAACTAATTCACTTAGTTTAACTTAACTAATTCACTTTGATTAATCTAACTATTCACTTAACTCCTGTTGAATAAACCATATTCGATAACTCCTCTAACTTTACTCGAATAAACTATATTTGATTAACTCCTTTAATCTATTCGATTTGATAACTCCCCTTTTCGAATAACCAATATTCAACTAACTCACTTCGAATAACCAATATTCGACTACTCACTTCGAATAACTAATAATTGATAACTCCTTCGAATAAACTATATTCGATTAACTCGACTCGACAAACCTAACTCGACCAACTTAACTTATTTAACTCATCTTGATTAACTCCTATCGAATAACTAATATTCGATTTAACTCCATTCGCTTGACTCTAGATCGCAGCGATCACAATGGTTACACCTGATTCTCTCAGGAAACATCCGACCGCCTTAGGCTATTTATAGCCCTGCGAATTACGCTAGCAGTCGTACGAGATGGCAACTTACCCTGAATATTATGTTTGACTAACTCTGTCTCAAATAACTATATTTGATTAACTCCAGTTCGTTTTAACTCTAATCGATTAACTCTAACTGAGTAACTCTAACTCGATCAACTCGACTTGATTAACTCGACTTACTTAACTCAACTGGTTAACTTGACTTGCTTAACTCACTAGTTAACTTGACTTACTTAACCCAACTGGTTAACTCGACTTACTTAACCCACTGGTTAACTTGACTTACTTAATCCAACTGGTTAACTCTACTGAACTGGTTAACTCTACTCAACTAACTCGACTCGACTAACCCCTTTCGAATAGCATATTTGTTTTACTAACTTTCGAATACCATATTCGATTTACTCCCTTCGAATACCATATTCGATTTAACTCCTTTCGAATACCATATTCGATTTACTTTATAAAGATTTCCTTTTTAACAACGTTTTATTCATTTGAAAAGATTTACTTTTAAATAATGGTTCTACACTTTAAAAATGATTTCCTTTTTATAACGTTTCCTTTTCAATTCTATTTGTAAATGGTTTACAAATATTTCCTTTTAAAATTTATTCTTGAAATATTCTAACTCCTTAAATTCTCTGAAAAATTCGCCATAACCTCCTTTGTAACGGGAGCATCGGGAAAATCCCCAAACCCGCCACACAGGCCTTTCCATTCAAAAAGAAAATGGTTTGTAATTATTTCCTTTTTGAATATCTCCTATTTATAAATATTCCAATTTATAAACATTTATTATTTATAAATATCCCACTTTATAAATATCTCTTATTTACAAATATCCCATTTTATAAATATTATATTTTCAATATCACTTTGAAAATCCCTTTATCAACATTTCGGTATGTTATGGTATTCAATCATATCAAATCACGATGTTCAATATCGTCCAAGTACATATAATCGCCTACAGATTTTATATCACATCATATAACAATATATGAAAAACAATAAAATAACTGTTGAGGAATCCAGTCGGATTCCTCCAACCTGTCTCCCTGCATCCACAGATGTTACACAATATGATTATCATCACTTTCAATTCAATATAAATTATTCTGATAGCAGAATCAATATATAAATATTTAACGGTTTATATATATATAATTACATATATATATAAAAAAAATTCACTAACTGTGTAACACCCCGAATTTCGGTTAATGTTAAAATTCACTAATTACAGAATAAATAATCTCAGATGTGGGAATTAGGGGAAACGGGCTGCGTCATTGTGTTCGTCTCGGAAAAATACGCGAAATAGAGTCTGAGTTTTCGAAAATCGGAGTCCGTATGGCCCAGTTATGGCCCGATGAAGTTTGCAGAAAATTTGAAACTAAAAACAGAATTAAGAATTTAAAATTCAGATTTTAAATTGGACAGGCGGGGCCAGGCGGGAAGATTCCCGCCCTACCCATGTCGACAGGGTTGTCGACAGGCCTGTCGACAGGGGTGTCGACTTGCCTGTCGACTTGCCTGTCGACAGGGGGCCTGGCGCCCAGTGAACCTGGGTGCACCAAGTTGCACCAGGTTGGGTTTCAGGCTGGCTAGGAGGGCTGGTTCTAGAGATTTCCTAAATCTAAGGGTCCTAAACCAATCTAGGGTTAATCTAAGGGTCTAAAATGCAACCTAATCCTATAAATAAGACCCTAACCCTACCCTAATTCATTCATAATTAAATCTAGTAACTAAACTATGGCAAAATGAAACTTGATCATGGCCACCACAAATTAATGAAGAGGAAAGCAAGCTAATCAACCTCTCTAATCAACCTCCAATTTATTCTAAGCATCTTAATCTTCTTCATTTGGTGTGCAAATTGCTAGTTGTGAGTTTCTATCACTTTAACATCAATTGTTAAAGCAAGTAGATTAGGTGTAATGAGACTTATGGTCTTGAATGCGGATTAGTGAGTTTGAATCATTTGTAATGATATGTTACTCTATGTTTTTCTATGTTTATGCATGATTAATAAGTTGGTTTATGCATATTTAATAAGTTGGTTTATGCATACTTGATAAGTGGATTTATGCATGATTAATAAGTTGGTTTATGCATATTTAATAAGTTGGTTTATGCATACTTGATAAGTGGATTTATGCATGATTAATAAGTTGGTTTATGCATATTTAATAAGTTGGTTTATGCATACTTGATAAGTGGATTTATGCATGATTAATAAGTTGGTTTATGCATGTTTAACAAGTGGGTTTATGCATGTTGAATATGTAAGTTTATGCAAGTTTAGTATGATGTATGTTATGTTTACATGATGCTAAATATGCAAGTTGTGGGCTATGTGATCATATACATGTTATGCAAGTCCATGATGATATGCTATGAAAGTTACATGTATGTTAATATGTAAGATATGCTATGCAAGTTACATGTATGTTAATATGCAAGATATGCTATGCAAGTTACATGTATGTTAATATGCAAGATATGCTATGCAAGTTACATGTTTGTTAATGTGCAAGTTCATGATGACACATTATGCAAGTTTAAAAGTTAATATGCAAGTATGTGAAAGCTTATGCAAGTATGTGAATGCTTATGCAAGTTATGTATATGCTTAAATGCAAAGTTTAACATAATATGCAAGTTATGCATGCTTATGCAAGTATGTGAATGCTTATGCAAGTTATGTGTATGCTTAAATGCATATTTAACATGTTATGCAAGTTATGAGAATGCTTATATGCAAGTTCAACATGTTATGCAAGATATGTGTATGATAATATGCAAGTTCATATGCAACAT
This sequence comes from Allium sativum, assembly GCA_030737875.1. NCBI lineage: Eukaryota > Viridiplantae > Streptophyta > Magnoliopsida > Asparagales > Amaryllidaceae > Allium > Allium sativum. Next base: position 76,291,759 of record CM060920.1, on the reverse strand, counting down.
GTTATGCAAGTCATGTGTATGATAATATGCAAGTTTGGGTTAAATGTAGTTGGGTTAATGTATGCTCATATATGCAAGTTGACATCCTCTTAACCCATGACAAAGTACATGCTAATATTTGGTTTAACCCATGATATTTGTGATGATCTTTCCCTTTATTATGTCGTGAAATGAGAACGATTTACGTGGGGAACGATGGGGTAATAAATATGTTAATAAAAGTATGATTGGGTATGATAAGCATACCATAAGAAAATAAATTACCATAAGTGGGAATTTACCTATTGAGTTAGGTCTACCCCATGGGAATTTACCTATTGAGTTAGGTCTACCCATGTTATGGAAAACTTGATATTAATTAGGGATAATTAATATGGGGGTGATTAATTAGGTGTAATTAATCGACTAAGACACGAGGTTGGACTCATTTGTAGTGTAAAACTGCCCGGACCCGACCGGCTTAACCAGTTGCTACAAATGTCAGCCCAATGTGAGAGGTCTTAGCCATAAATTAAATACGTGATTAAAGTAAAGACACGAGGTTAGGCTCTGTTATGACGTAAGACTTCCCGGACTCTACCGGCTTAACCACGCGGTCATAACAGTCAGTCTAATGTGGGAGGTCTTTATGGAAGATCACAGTCTTAATTAATTAAGAAACACTTAACCATATTAGCATGTAGTGGGACATGAGGGGTTAAGTGGGTGCCTTGGGTGGCATGTGGAATCTAGTGGGTTGCCTTGGGTGGCAATAGAAAAATACGATTAGAATACTTAACCAAAGTGGAACATGTAATTAAACATGATTAAAGGGTTAAGTAAGTGCCATGGGTGGCATGTGAAAATACGATTAGAATACTTAACCAAAGTAGGACATGTAAGTAGACATGATTAAAGGGTTAAGTAAGTGCCATGGGTGGCATGTGGAAATCTAGTGGGTGCCTTAAGGGGCAATTGAAATATGATTAGATGACTTAACCAAAACTTAACATGTAAGTGGGCATGATTATAAAGAGGGGTTAAGTGGGATGCACTAGATAAAATTGCAAGCTTAGGGGGTAGCTTGTGGGGGCCCATTTCAACCAATATCCCAAACGTATCTTTGTAGGCTCGACTTAAGTCGAGTGACGGGACACGCATATTGGGCTTGACTATAAGAGGCCAAACCGGGTTAACGGTGGCAACGCGGGACCAACGGGTTTCATATGCGTGTGTGGACCCGGGCTGGTTGGTAAGTCGTTGTTGCATCGTGTAGATATAAAGCCGTGCACCGTTGATATTATCAGGTGGCCACGTTGGGAAATGATACACCCCAATTGTGGGACCAGCACGGGTATCTACAGTAGGGAGCCGATCGCTTAGGAGTAGTGGGTACACCTAGTAAAGATAGGGGCAGACGGCACCTGTGTAGGGGTACAAGAAACTACCGGGTAAAGATTACTAAGTACACTTAGTGGGATCAACCTTTAAGTAGGAATTACTCTTGGTGGGTAGAACTGGTGTGGTGCAGTGTAGGAATTACCCTCGGGTGGATAAGTCTGGGGCGGTGTAGTCTAGTAATTATCCATGGGTGGATAAATGCGTCTTTACGGTTATCTTAGATTCTCTTAAGTTTGCCAAGCTGCTTAGTGTAGCCATTCATCCCCAGGCGTTACCGTATATCAACTTATGTCTTCTCTGGTTACTTTAATGATTGTATTGTTAAAGTTATAGGACTCACTCAGACTTATGTCTGACCCCGTTGTTTTTATCTTTTTTTCCCAACCCCAGGTTATCAGAGTGGGCCTAGCGCTAGTGGGCCTTGATCGGATTGCTGTATCTATCCTTTGGAGCTTGGACCGTTGAAGTAAAGCTCAGTTCATCTTTCCTTTTATGGCTATTGTTTACTTAGTGGGATTATGTACTTATTTTTGTCAAGATGGATATTTTGTACTTGACTCTTGTATGGTTTTGTGATGTAACCAAACATGTTTTACTTTCCGCTGCATTGAAATGATGATTTAAATTTTCAAGTATTACTTATATCTGTCTTGTTGTAATTTTTCTGTTCTATATTCACTTAAAATACTCCACCAATGTTATGGCATTCCCTTAGTGAGTGTCCGTAGCGGGTGTGGGGTGTTACACGTGGTATCAGAGCTTAAGGTTACCAGAACAGATAAATTTTTTAGAAAAACTATTTTCTAAGAATAAGTTTGAAAGGAGTATTTTCAAAAACATGTCTTTCAAGAGAAAAGTTTTTGAAAGAAAAGCATAATCCCCGATAGCCATATCTTTATCTTTCGAATTCTCCGTTTTGAATCTTTCCCTTTTTCGTCTCAGCATGGCTGAAGATCTTTATCTTCCGGACAGTGTAGCGGTACCAGTATGGTATAGAAGGTTGTTAGAGGCTAGGGCCGCCGCTGCAGGTCCAGCTAATGTTCCTCCTTCACCCGTTGCACTCGTTCCTCCTCGCGCGGATACTTTTGCTATGACTTGTAGGAAGTTTAAGGCTATGGGAGGAAAACCTTTTGTGGGAGCTAGGGATTGGCTTAATGAGACGGAAGAATTGATGGAAATCTTGGAAGTAGAAGAGGGAAAGAAAGTCAGGTTAGCCGCTTGGTTAATGGAAGGAGAGGCCTCGTTCTGGTGGGAGGTCACTAATGGAGAACGCCCGATTGACTCTTGGGTAGATTTCAGGCATAGGTTTGAGGCAAAGTTTCTCTCAAAAGCGGAAGAAAATATGCATGAGGAAGAGGAGGGTCCCAATGCTAATAAAGCACCCGAGAAGAAAGGAGATCAGGAGAGACCTCAACGGCAACAGCAAAACAAGGGTGGGAAAGGCAACGGTGGCAAGGGAAAGAAGAGGTGCTTCAATTGTGGGACACTAGGCCACCTAAACAAAGATTGTCGCAAGAAGACTAAGACTGGCTGCTTCCACTGTGGCGAAGCAGGGCATTTAGTGAAGGATTGCCCTAAGAAAGGGCAAAGGACGGGGTCTACCTCAGGAGGACAGGTGGAAGCTCTTATGGCACCAGGTCAAGCTAGGGGGCAAGCACAGGCTCTCGCGGTTCCACCGATTTGGGAAAGAGGTAGAACTATTTCTATTGAAAGTCTAGTTTTTCTGATCGATCATCCTGTCCGTACTTTATTTGATTTTGACGCATTGAATTCATTTATCTCGTCATTGTTAGTAGAGTCACTGCACTGAGACACCAGTTTGGTAGAGGATCCCTTAGTTGTTTCAAACCCAATTGGGGCTCCATGATGTGTTTGGGTTTGAAAGTTTCTATACTTAGCGTTGAGTTTAGAAGTGATGCTTGTTGGGCTTCACGGGCTATGGGTTAGTTTTGGGCATGGACTGGTTATCCAGTAGGGGTGCCGTTCTTAATTTTGAAGGGAGAGTTGTAGGCTTGTGACCCGCTTGGGTAACACTCTCGAGATCTCTTGTAATCCCATAGAATCTGTTATGCTAAGTTATCTAGAATCGCTTGACACGACGGTCTAGAGTTTGCGATCTGTTAGAGCAGTCCGGGAATACTCGGATGTGTGTGAGGAGGTGAAGGGCTTACCTCCAGAGCGGGAGATTGACTTCCGAAAATATCTGGTAGATAATGCCAACCCAGTATCTTGGCCAGTGTGCCACACGGCTCCTCGTGAGAGGAGGGAACTCGATAAGCAAGAAGGTGGTTTGCTTAAGAAGGGGTTCATAAGACGAAGTATATCGGAGTGGGGTGCTCCATCAGTTTTTGCTGCGAAGGCGGATGGGTCCCTCAGACTTTGTGTAGGCTAAAGAGAACTGAATAAACTCACAAAGAAGAATCGACACCCATTGCCGAGGATTTATGATCTCTTTGATCAGTTAGTGGGCGCCTCAGTATTTGTGCAGTTAGACTGTGACGACAAGGAATCTCGCTCGGTCCGAACCAGTCGCTAAACCGATCCAGACCGTTCGAAACGCCCTATCGTTTGAGAACAGGACAAAGCAGAACGCATACAAAAGAACATTTCACTATATATTACAACAGTGCATCAGATTACAAGAATATACAGAGTAACAATGAATATTACACAGAATTATCAGAGATTTAAATTACATTTAAATACATAGCAGCGGAAAATAATACAATACACAACTAGAAGAAGATATACGGATACAAAGCTTTCCGGATATCGTTCCAGCTGTAAACCAGGATCCTGTGAATATAAATCTGCAAAACCGAAACTACTAGCTGCCCGTGTCAAAAATAAGGGCACCCAGAGTTTAGGTTAAAACAATAAACTCCAGGTCAGTCATGGGACTGGTGTGAGAACTAAAACAGTTAATCTTTATTTTAAATCATTAGGTAAATCAAGGGACCACGCCGTATAACACGGAACGGGTTTCCTCCCAAGAATACCAGTGCATAAAACAAACAGCGCAATGCTAAAATAAAGAAAAATGAAGCTGTTATAAGACCCAGGTCCCATCACACAATGCAACGCAGTCGAGGATAGGGTTTTCCCTTATAACAGCCAAAGAATGCTTGATACGTTTTAAAACAAATCATTTGATACTATTATAAGTGCATAGTGTATAAAACACTTCAAATCATAAGTATCAATCATAGGCGGCATGAATGCCCCATACCACTATGTCGCCATATATAGGTTATACAATCGAAATCGCAAAGTCACGTATTTGGAAATTGGGTTTCCATCTATGAACCGAGGCTAGGGGCAAGATCCTCAACCGATTCGAGACAATCTAGCCCATGTCTCAGGCAAGCGCGCAGGCAAGCCTTGGATCGTCAGGGCCGGTCCACACGGAGTGGATTATTATGCCTGAACAATACGTCTCTCCGCCCTTTGGGGCGTAAGTCTGGTCCGTCAGCCGACCAGAATGCATTCGGCCGAAACCGATATAACCGAGGCGCCTCGCAACAGCAACAACCACATAAGTCAAACTCGTCAGGGCGTGTAAAACCACTGACGCCACTTCTAGCTAGAAAGAAACGCAAGTCCTCCCTGAGGTCCGTCTCCCGTTTTTGGTTCATACCTGGTGTGAAACACGCGAGGTAAACGTTACACAAAGCTACGCCACAAAGGCCGTGCTTTGATCATCACCACAAGACTTTGCTTTTCAACAGAAGCCTTGATCATTTGCATCTTAGCATGCCACACAGGCAAGCCATCCTATGCAACCGATATCAGTCACACAGAATGAAATCCGATGTCAGACACACAGTCCATTTACAAGTCCGTTCTGGGTCTGAACGAAACCGGAGGCACCTAGTACCCCGCATATCCATCGATCTCCAAGTACGTCTGGACGATCACTAACTGTTTCCATCTTCTTGGGTGTACAGCCCAATCAAGATCATCAGTTATCACCCAAACGACGTGAAGACCTCCGGTCTTCGACCATCGTCTTCATCTTCGACTTATCGTCGTATCAGTTATTCAGAACGGGATAAACCCGGTCTTTCCGAATAACTCGCGTATATTTTAAATAAGTGTTACACAAACACAACATACGCCTCATTCCAATTCATTAGTCACTAACCGTAAATTAATCAAGAGAATAATTCCCCAAATATTAACCCCGAAGGCCGAAACCAACATCAGATCAATATCCAGAAAACCATTCTGCTTGGCTAACCGACAGTTAGTTTCTAAATTTCACGTTCAAATCTAATTAAAGATTTAACTATCGCCTGGAGCAAAACTGGTGATACTCCATTCTCGATCTTTTCAATCTAATTAAAGATTCATTAAAACTCCACTTAGTTTTAATCATTATCTGGGTTAAAGAATCAGTGTCATTTAAAACACGATCCACGATAAACCCAAAATCACATTCCATTAATTATCGGGTTAAAGAACAAGTGTTATTTAAAACACTGTTCACGATAAACCCAAAAATCAATACCAATTCAATTCCAATTAAATATCATTTAATTGGTACACTTCATTAAATCTAAATAAAAAGATTTAATCTTTTCTCAACTGGGTTCAAGAACAGTGTTAGTGAAGACACCATTCACGACAAACCCAAATCACATTCGATTAATTATCGGGTTAAAGAACAAGTGTTATTTAAAACACTGTTCACGATAAACCCAAAAATCAATACCAATTCAATTCCGATTAAATATCATTTAATTGGTACACTTCATTAAATCTAAATAAAAAGATTTAATCTTTTCTCAACTGGGTTCAAGAACAGTGTTAGTGAAGACACCATTCACGACAAACCCAAATCACATTCGATATTCAATACAAGGCTCTGAATAGAAAATATATCGGCTTATATTCAATATCGAATTCTACGACTAACAAATGTCGTATTGGAAATAACGATACAAATATATATCTTTCAAATTTCCATAACAACACCTGTAATATCACGAATTCCAACATCGAAATATTCCGAAGACAATTTCGATTCAAATCCACTCCAATGCAATCATTGGAAATTTTGGTTATTTTCAAAACCATTTCAAATTCAATTTATTTATTTTAAAAATAAATAGAATTATAATTCTAGTTCAAAACTAGTTCATTTCGATAAAAATCTATTTTTATCTTTTCAAATATGGAGTTTTTCATCCCAAACTTTCACAAATCATTTCTTATGATTTTACACAAATTATTACTATTTTTAATAATTTTGTCAAGGCCCGTACAGTCGATTTCCATTAACGGCCATCGAACTGCACTTACAGCGACCTTTTTCGAATTTGATTTGGACGTATCTCCAAATCCAACCGTTAGATTTCAAATTTCTAACATTCATTAGAAAGCTCTTTTCGATACGAACCCAACGGTTCCGGTTTTAGGAGAATCCGACGGTCGGATCTCCCGTAATGTCCGTTTGAAATAAATGGTCGAAATTCGCGAACTGCCGCGGCGCGGCGCGTTCTATTCAGGCCATTATATTATATATATAATATATATTTCGTCGATTTCTATTTAAAACGAATTATATAAATAGTTTTGAATTCGTTTCAAAAACATTTTCAACTTCCATTTCAATTCAAATCAAAATTGAATTCTTCTTTATAAATTCGTTTTAAAATCCATTTCTATTCAATTCAAATTTCAATTCAATTTGAATTCATTTCAATTCACTTTCAATTCAATTCGAATTCGTTTTCAATTCAATTCATTTCGAAATCGTTTTCAATTCAATTCATTTCGAAATCGTTTTCAAATCATTTCATTTCGAAATCGTTTTCAATTCAATTCATTTCGAAATCGTTTTCAATTCAATTCATTTCGAAATCGTTTTCAATTCAATTCATTTCGAAATCGTTTTCAATTCATTTCATTTCAAAATATTCGATTTCGAAATCACTTTTCAATATTCATTTTAAAATGAATAAAATCGATATAAATATCGTTCACGTCAAAATGGCGTCAATCTAATCAACACGGCTTCATATACTCCTTTATTTTCAAATATTCTATTTCAAATATTTCTTTTCAAATATTTCTTTTTCAAAACTGGAATGAGGCCCAATCAATTACCATATAAAATTAATTATATGGATTCTCTACAACACATGTATATATCAACAACGATGAATAATCAACCATCAACCAAAGTGCACTACACTGTATAAGCATCAAATATAGACATTTAACGCTTATAGCAGCTTGTCAATCAATCGATCGACATATTTAATCAATCAGGATGAGTGAACTTCAAATTTCATCCTAACACCCGTGTGGGGTTTCAAACAATCAAACACATATTTTATTTGTGCAGTTAGGCGATGTGTAAAATTTATCGACCCAATCAACGTCATTCAAATAGGTGTACATAAACAAACCGTCTGGTTTGTAAATGAATATTTATTTATTCACATTCACGTTAAAAATTATATTTTTAACGATAACACATTTTATTTTAACATATGAATTTCTATTCAGTTCATTCGTTAAATAAAATGCTATTTTTATTTTTCTAACTTATTTTAGAAAATTTCGGCGGCATAACGGCACGATACTAGAAACGGGACAAGGCCTAGCCTTATCCCCGGTCTAGTGAAGGCCCACGCCATTCACACATCAATCAAATTCACTTTCGTTATGCAAACCACAAAATTTGGAGTAAGGGTCTAACCTAGCCTTACTCCTTCGCCTTATAACGGCGCACGTCTAATCCTAACCAATTTATCGATTCGGTTTTTCACACCACAAACCACATTCAAACCAATATCACAATCAATAACCAAACAGCCAAACAAACAAGTCCATGGTCTGTGGACGATTGTGTCGGGTGCTACTAAGCACCGTCTGCATCCTAGTATATATATATATAACTAGAAAAATAAATTGAAAGGTGAGAAATTCTCACTTATAGCTATCCTAGCTCCACGGCTCTTCATTGATAGAAATCTTCGTCGCTATCGCATCCTCGTCGTCTTCGTTGCCCGTAGCCACTACATATGTAAAGATCGAATTTTTACTTCGTTATTCGATACATAAAAATCATATTTTTATTTCGAAGTTCAATAGATAAAAATCATATTTTTATTTCGAAGTTCAACACATAAAAATTCTATTTTTCTATCGAAGTTCAATATATAAAAAACCTATTTTTCACTAATATAGATTCCGCCTTTTCCATTTCAAAGATCTAAGCTTTTCTTTCTTTTTTAAAAACCAGTTTTTTATAACTTTAAAAAAAACAGTTTTCTTTCTTTTTTAAAAAAACAGTTTTTATAACTTAAAAAAAAACAGTTTTCTTTCTTTTTTAAAAAAACAGTTTTTATAACTTAAAAAAAAACAGTTTTCTTTCTTTTTAAAAAAAACAGTTTTTAAAGCTTTAACAAATCAGTTTTAAACTTTTTTTAAAAACAGTTTTAATCTTTTAAAGAAAATCAGTTTAAAATATTTTTATAAAAATCTGTTTTTACTTTCTTAAAAAAACAGTTTTATGCTTTTTAAAAATTTCAGTCTTAAACTACTTTTTAAAAATTCAGTTATTATTTTAAAAACAAATCAGTTTTTCTTTTTTAAAAACAAATCAGTTTTCACTTTTTAAAATAAAATCAGTTTACACTTTTTTTTCCTCTAAAACAGTTTCAGTTTTTTTTTTTTCACGAATAAAAATATAAATAGCATACAATAAAATACTTACCGCTCAATCTCGAAGAAGAAGGGGGAAAGGGCGCAGGGGGGGGGTCGGGGTTCATCTCAGGTGGTAGGTCGGCGGCTTCATCTTCGCGAGCGAGGGAGGGTTCGAATCGGGTCTGGGGGGGGGGGGAGGCTGCTTCGCGACAGGGGTGGTTTCTGGGTGGCTCGCGGCGTCGCTGCGGGCGGGGGTCTTGAGCGAGGTGGCGGGAGGAGGTGAGGGTTGAACGGAGGGGGGGCGCTCTGGTTGGAGGAGCGATGGCTGCTCCTCCTTCCTCCGTCATCCCTTTTTTTTTTTTTTTTTTTTTTATCATCGATTTAAAATGAAATTTAGGGGGGGGGCCAGAGATAAACGAAAGGGGATTTTTCTTTTTTTTTTTTTTTTTTTATTTTTTTTTTTTTTATTTAATTCAACCAAAAGTTGACTTTTACATACGACCTCGAAACGAGGCCCACCGCCTGTCGTCCATAGCGTTCTACCCCCATTCTGAACCCAATGGGATATATATCGCAAGCTGATTCGATCGCTATAGTCAGCTTCTTTTTGAATTTTCATTTAAATCATTATATTGAATTTTAAACGCACATTTCAAATTACCGGGGTCACATACTAACTAGAAAAATTCCAGAAAATATTTTCTAGCTTCGTATTGACGATACGGTCCTAACAAAACTAGTTTCATCGAATTCTGAGACCGTTTGAAAAATGGCCAATTTCCAGTCGATTAAAATCAACTGAAATGGTCAAAACACGTTTTCCTTTGCCACGCTCACATATTGATTTGAAAAATTATGAAATTTGAAACCTAGCAATAACTTGACATCACGGACCCAACAAAACTGGTTTCGTCGAAATCCGAGGTCGTTTGCAAAATGTCCATTTTTAAGGGCCTGAATTCCATAGCGACTATTCAGAATTTTCAACTGGACATATCTTTTGATTCCCGCTATGAAATCTCGATTATTCGGATTCGGTGGAAAGATATTATTAATTAGATCCCATTATTTTTGGTTTCACTAAAATCCGGATTGTTTTGCACCCGGTACATTCAATTGAAGTTTGAAATCGAATTATCGAACTACCGCGCCATTTTCAATTCTATTTATAATTATATATAAATATTTATATTCTAACGACGACGTATATGATATATACGTTCGAATTCTATTAAAAATAAATTTCACGTCGATATTATTTAAAATAATTCATTTTAAATAATCAAAATTCGCTAAAATTGCCAAAATAAAAATTTCAAACTGGCTCGCATTTTACGGGTTGTTACAATCTCCCCCACTTAAAACTTTTCGTCCCCGAAAAGGAACAAAGTCGAAAGTGGTTTGATTAATTAACTCTACGCTCGATCTGGCTTCCATTCTCCAACCCTTTGGTTTCTGAGAATTTTCAAAATTTCAAAAATTTGGCTAACACCCTAAATTTTTGAAAAATTTCGCCATAACCTCCCCTGCACCGGGAGCATCGGGGAATTTCAAATAGCTTCCCCGGTCCTTCAGATCTCAAAAAGAAAAAGAAAAAGCCAAGCGGCTAGCCAATAGGCTCACAAAATCATCATCACCCAAACAAAACAGGAAATTATGTAGTAAACATGTACCTATTTGTCGGGCAAACAAATTTTATTCTCTGGCTCTAGCCTCCTTGCTATGACCTGTTCAAGGTAAGTACATATATATGCAAACGAATGCGACCAATTTTCAATACAGTTCAATATTTGGTTATATTAGGCATAATGGTTCAAAATTATCAAACAAAATAAACAAACAACACAAACATCAATCAATTAGTGAATTAGAGTTTCAAATCCATAATTTTGATACATATACAAAAATCATGTTTTTGATGCCAAACCACAACAATAGGCCCTATCTAATTTTGGTTCTCACACCAGTCAATAGGAAATATATAGAAAGCCCACTTTCGTCACTCGAACATAAATTCTAATGATGGAGCTCCATCATCAAAATCATCTCCAGGCGATTAGAGTGTAATTCTATATCTATCCAGTATATTAAAACTTCAAATACACGTTTGCAAGGCGTATATGCAAAATCTTTATATACTGGACTGTCCTAATCAATATAAATAAATAATCAAATACGAATAAGTGATTTAGATTTTCAAAACAAAAATTGTTTTCATTTGGAAAATATACTCTTCACACTCGTTCTAGGATACTACTGATCCTATCTCTAACGAGTCACTCCCATTGGATATTACTAATCCAATATCTGATGAATTCTTTCGTATGTTTCTAATGTGTCTTGTTCTCTAGCTTTGTAAACCAAAGCTCTGATACCAACTGTGACGACAAGGAATCTCGCTCGGTCCGAACCAGTCGCTAAACCGATCCAGACCGTTCGAAACGCCCTATCGTTTGAGAACAGGACAAAGCAGAACGCATACAAAAGAACATTTCACTATATATTACAACAGTGCATCAGATTACAAGAATATACAGAGTAACAATGAATATTACACAGAATTATCAGAGATTTAAATTACATTTAAATACATAGCAGCGGAAAATAATACAATACACAACTAGAAGAAGATATACGGATACAAAGCTTTCCGGATATCGTTCCAGCTGTAAACCAGGATCCTGTGAATATAAATCTGCAAAACCGAAACTACTAGCTGCCCGTGTCAAAAATAAGGGCACCCAGAGTTTAGGTTAAAACAATAAACTCCAGGTCAGTCATGGGACTGGTGTGAGAACTAAAACAGTTAATCTTTATTTTAAATCATTAGGTAAATCAAGGGACCACGCCGTATAACACGGAACGGGTTTCCTCCCAAGAATACCAGTGCATAAAACAAACAGCGCAATGCTAAAATAAAGAAAAATGAAGCTGTTATAAGACCCAGGTCCCATCACACAATGCAACGCAGTCGAGGATAGGGTTTTCCCTTATAACAGCCAAAGAATGCTTGATACGTTTTAAAACAAATCATTTGATACTATTATAAGTGCATAGTGTATAAAACACTTCAAATCATAAGTATCAATCATAGGCGGCATGAATGCCCCATACCACTATGTCGCCATATATAGGTTATACAATCGAAATCGCAAAGTCACGTATTTGGAAATTGGGTTTCCATCTATGAACCGAGGCTAGGGGCAAGATCCTCAACCGATTCGAGACAATCTAGCCCATGTCTCAGGCAAGCGCGCAGGCAAGCCTTGGATCGTCAGGGCCGGTCCACACGGAGTGGATTATTATGCCTGAACAATACGTCTCTCCGCCCTTTGGGGCGTAAGTCTGGTCCGTCAGCCGACCAGAATGCATTCGGCCGAAACCGATATAACCGAGGCGCCTCGCAACAGCAACAACCACATAAGTCAAACTCGTCAGGGCGTGTAAAACCACTGACGCCACTTCTAGCTAGAAAGAAACGCAAGTCCTCCCTGAGGTCCGTCTCCCGTTTTTGGTTCATACCTGGTGTGAAACACGCGAGGTAAACGTTACACAAAGCTACGCCACAAAGGCCGTGCTTTGATCATCACCACAAGACTTTGCTTTTCAACAGAAGCCTTGATCATTTGCATCTTAGCATGCCACACAGGCAAGCCATCCTATGCAACCGATATCAGTCACACAGAATGAAATCCGATGTCAGACACACAGTCCATTTACAAGTCCGTTCTGGGTCTGAACGAAACCGGAGGCACCTAGTACCCCGCATATCCATCGATCTCCAAGTACGTCTGGACGATCACTAACTGTTTCCATCTTCTTGGGTGTACAGCCCAATCAAGATCATCAGTTATCACCCAAACGACGTGAAGACCTCCGGTCTTCGACCATCGTCTTCATCTTCGACTTATCGTCGTATCAGTTATTCAGAACGGGATAAACCCGGTCTTTCCGAATAACTCGCGTATATTTTAAATAAGTGTTACACAAACACAACATACGCCTCATTCCAATTCATTAGTCACTAACCGTAAATTAATCAAGAGAATAATTCCCCAAATATTAACCCCGAAGGCCGAAACCAACATCAGATCAATATCCAGAAAACCATTCTGCTTGGCTAACCGACAGTTAGTTTCTAAATTTCACGTTCAAATCTAATTAAAGATTTAACTATCGCCTGGAGCAAAACTGGTGATACTCCATTCTCGATCTTTTCAATCTAATTAAAGATTCATTAAAACTCCACTTAGTTTTAATCATTATCTGGGTTAAAGAATCAGTGTCATTTAAAACACGATCCACGATAAACCCAAAATCACATTCCATTAATTATCGGGTTAAAGAACAAGTGTTATTTAAAACACTGTTCACGATAAACCCAAAAATCAATACCAATTCAATTCCAATTAAATATCATTTAATTGGTACACTTCATTAAATCTAAATAAAAAGATTTAATCTTTTCTCAACTGGGTTCAAGAACAGTGTTAGTGAAGACACCATTCACGACAAACCCAAATCACATTCGATTAATTATCGGGTTAAAGAACAAGTGTTATTTAAAACACTGTTCACGATAAACCCAAAAATCAATACCAATTCAATTCCGATTAAATATCATTTAATTGGTACACTTCATTAAATCTAAATAAAAAGATTTAATCTTTTCTCAACTGGGTTCAAGAACAGTGTTAGTGAAGACACCATTCACGACAAACCCAAATCACATTCGATATTCAATACAAGGCTCTGAATAGAAAATATATCGGCTTATATTCAATATCGAATTCTACGACTAACAAATGTCGTATTGGAAATAACGATACAAATATATATCTTTCAAATTTCCATAACAACACCTGTAATATCACGAATTCCAACATTGAAATATTCCGAAGACAATTTCGATTCAAATCCACTCCAATGCAATCATTGGAAATTTTGGTTATTTTCAAAACCATTTCAAATTCAATTTATTTATTTTAAAAATAAATAGAATTATAATTCTAGTTCAAAACTAGTTCATTTCGATAAAAATCTATTTTTATCTTTTCAAATATGGAGTTTTTCATCCCAAACTTTCACAAATCATTTCTTATGATTTTACACAAATTATTACTATTTTTAATAATTTTGTCAAGGCCCGTACAGTCGATTTCCATTAACGGCCATCGAACTGCACTTACAGCGACCTTTTTCGAATTTGATTTGGACGTATCTCCAAATCCAACCGTTAGATTTCAAATTTCTAACATTCATTAGAAAGCTCTTTTCGATACGAACCCAATGGTTCCGGTTTTAGGAGAATCCGACGGTCGGATCTCCCGTAATGTCCGTTTGAAATAAATGGTCGAAATTCGCGAACTGCCGCGGCGCGGCGCGTTCTATTCAGGCCATTATATTATATATATAATATATATTTCGTCGATTTCTATTTAAAACGAATTATATAAATAGTTTTGAATTCGTTTCAAAAACATTTTCAACTTCCATTTCAATTCAAATCAAAATTGAATTCTTCTTTATAAATTCGTTTTAAAATCCATTTCTATTCAATTCAAATTTCAATTCAATTTGAATTCATTTCAATTCACTTTCAATTCAATTCGAATTCGTTTTCAATTCAATTCATTTCGAAATCGTTTTCAATTCAATTCATTTCGAAATCGTTTTCAAATCATTTCATTTCGAAATCGTTTTCAATTCAATTCATTTCGAAATCGTTTTCAATTCAATTCATTTCGAAATCGTTTTCAATTCAATTCATTTCGAAATCGTTTTCAATTCATTTCATTTCAAAATATTCGATTTCGAAATCACTTTTCAATATTCATTTTAAAATGAATAAAATCGATATAAATATCGTTCACGTCAAAATGGCGTCAATCTAATCAACACGGCTTCATATACTCCTTTATTTTCAAATATTCTATTTCAAATATTTCTTTTCAAATATTTCTTTTTCAAAACTGGAATGAGGCCCAATCAATTACCATATAAAATTAATTATATGGATTCTCTACAACACATGTATATATCAACAACGATGAATAATCAACCATCAACCAAAGTGCACTACACTGTATAAGCATCAAATATAGACATTTAACGCTTATAGCAGCTTGTCAATCAATCGATCGACATATTTAATCAATCAGGATGAGTGAACTTCAAATTTCATCCTAACACCCGTGTGGGGTTTCAAACAATCAAACACATATTTTATTTGTGTAGTTAGGCGATGTGTAAAATTTATCGACCCAATCAACGTCATTCAAATAGGTGTACATAAACAAACCGTCTGGTTTGTAAATGAATATTTATTTATTCACATTCACGTTAAAAATTATATTTTTAACGATAACACATTTTATTTTAACATATGAATTTCTATTCAGTTCATTCGTTAAATAAAATGCTATTTTTATTTTTCTAACTTATTTTAGAAAATTTCGGCGGCATAACGGCACGATACTAGAAACGGGACAAGGCCTAGCCTTATCCCCGGTCTAGTGAAGGCCCACGCCATTCACACATCAATCAAATTCACTTTCGTTATGCAAACCACAAAATTTGGAGTAAGGGTCTAACCTAGCCTTACTCCTTCGCCTTATAACGGCGCACGTCTAATCCTAACCAATTTATCGATTCGGTTTTTCACACCACAAACCACATTCAAACCAATATCACAATCAATAACCAAACAGCCAAACAAACAAGTCCATGGTCTGTGGACGATTGTGTCGGGTGCTACTAAGCACCGTCTGCATCCTAGTATATATATATATAACTAGAAAAATAAATTGAAAGGTGAGAAATTCTCACTTATAGCTATCCTAGCTCCACGGCTCTTCATTGATAGAAATCTTCGTCGCTATCGCATCCTCGTCGTCTTCGTTGCCCGTAGCCACTACATATGTAAAGATCGAATTTTTACTTCGTTATTCGATACATAAAAATCATATTTTTATTTCGAAGTTCAATAGATAAAAATCATATTTTTATTTCGAAGTTCAACACATAAAAATTCTATTTTTCTATCGAAGTTCAATATATAAAAAACCTATTTTTCACTAATATAGATTCCGCCTTTTCCATTTCAAAGATCTAAGCTTTTCTTTCTTTTTTAAAAACCAGTTTTTTATAACTTTAAAAAAAACAGTTTTCTTTCTTTTTTAAAAAAACAGTTTTTATAACTTAAAAAAAAACAGTTTTCTTTCTTTTTTAAAAAAACAGTTTTTATAACTTAAAAAAAAACAGTTTTCTTTCTTTTTAAAAAAAACAGTTTTTAAAGCTTTAACAAATCAGTTTTAAACTTTTTTTAAAAACAGTTTTAATCTTTTAAAGAAAATCAGTTTAAAATATTTTTATAAAAATCTGTTTTTACTTTCTTAAAAAAACAGTTTTATGCTTTTTAAAAATTTCAGTCTTAAACTACTTTTTAAAAATTCAGTTATTATTTTAAAAACAAATCAGTTTTTCTTTTTTAAAAACAAATCAGTTTTCACTTTTTAAAATAAAATCAGTTTACACTTTTTTTTCCTCTAAAACAGTTTCAGTTTTTTTTTTTTCACGAATAAAAATATAAATAGCATACAATAAAATACTTACCGCTCAATCTCGAAGAAGAAGGGGGAAAGGGCGCAGGGGGGGGTCGGGGTTCATCTCAGGTGGTAGGTCGGCGGCTTCATCTTCGCGAGCGAGGGAGGGTTCGAATCGGGTCTGGGGGGGGGGAGGCTGCTTCGCGACAGGGGTGGTTTCTGGGTGGCTCGCGGCGTCGCTGCGGGCGGGGGTCTTGAGCGAGGTGGCGGGAGGAGGTGAGGGTTGAACGGAGGGGGGGCGCTCTGGTTGGAGGAGCGATGGCTGCTCCTCCTTCCTCCGTCATCCCTTTTTTTTTTTTTTTTTTTTATCATCGATTTAAAATGAAATTTAGGGGGGGGGGGCCAGAGATAAACGAAAGGGGATTTTTCTTTTTTTTTTTTTTTTTTTTATTTATTTTTTTTTTATTTAATTCAACCAAAAGTTGACTTTTACATACGACCTCGAAACGAGGCCCACCGCCTGTCGTCCATAGCGTTCTACCCCCATTCTGAACCCAATGGGATATATATCGCAAGCTGATTCGATCGCTATAGTCAGTTTCTTTTTGAATTTTCATTTAAATCATTATATTGAATTTTAAACGCACATTTCAAATTACCGGGGTCACATACTAACTAGAAAAATTCCAGAAAATATTTTCTAGCTTCGTATTGACGATACGGTCCTAACAAAACTAGTTTCATCGAATTCTGAGACCGTTTGAAAAATGGCCAATTTCCAGTCGATTAAAATCAACTGAAATGGTCAAAACACGTTTTCCTTTGCCACGCTCACATATTGATTTGAAAAATTATGAAATTTGAAACCTAGCAATAACTTGACATCACGGACCCAACAAAACTGGTTTCGTCGAAATCCGAGGTCGTTTGCAAAATGTCCATTTTTAAGGGCCTGAATTCCATAGCGACTATTCAGAATTTTCAACTGGACATATCTTTTGATTCCCGCTATGAAATCTCGATTATTCGGATTCGGTGGAAAGATATTATTAATTAGATCCCATTATTTTTGGTTTCACTAAAATCCGGATTGTTTTGCACCCGGTACATTCAATTGAAGTTTGAAATCGAATTATCGAACTACCGCGCCATTTTCAATTCTATTTATAATTATATATAAATATTTATATTCTAACGACGACGTATATGATATATACGTTCGAATTCTATTAAAAATAAATTTCACGTCGATATTATTTAAAATAATTCATTTTAAATAATCAAAATTCGCTAAAATTGCCAAAATAAAAATTTCAAACTGGCTCGCATTTTACGGGTTGTTACATAGACTTAGCCACGAAGTTTCGTCACTTGAGAGTGGCTGAGGATAGTATAGAGAAGACTGCCTTTAGGACTCCGGATAGATTTTATGAGTGGCTAGCGATGCCATTTGGTTTGACGAACGCCCCCGCATACTTTGTTGATTGGATGAGATGGGTGTTCAGGGAGTACCTAAATAAGTTCGGGATGGTCTTTGTGGATGACATCTTGGTCTTTTCTAGGAGCAAAATAAGTTTTCGTATGTGCTCAATAGGGTGAGCAAAGCCGGTTATGGGAAAACGGTGGTTTTAGAGCGAGACTGGCAAGGACATCCAAAGTGGTTAAAGGCTTAATTGATTAGCCATTTTTACTAGTATCATCTCACGTAGGTCGCCTGAACTCGAAGGAGATATCCCTTGGGTGTTTGTCTGATATTGGTTTAGGCCTTTGGGGCTTGCATTTGGGGGATGTCGAGTTCGACTAGGGTGGTCTGCGTGAGAGATGGACAGTCGCGATGATTTTGGATAGGATTCTTAGCATCCTATGAGATAGCGTATACCCATGGCAAGGGTAACATGGTAGCGGACGCCTTAAGTAGAAAAAGGTTGTCCTTGAGTTCATTGTTCGTTGAACGACGGAGCTTAGAGTTTATTTCTATGTTTGACTTTAGACCTTCCGTTGACTTTGTACCCGGATTACTAGCTTCTTTGGAAGTTAGACCTACTCTTTTGGGGCGGATTGGAGAAGCACAGAGGGACGACCCACAGTTGGTTGAGTTGGTGGGGAAGCTCATAAGGAGGGAGTCGTCTAGCCATTTGAGTAGGTACACCCTACACGATAGGGAGTGCTTGCGTAGAGACGGTAGACTTTGTATACCGAAAGACGAGGGTTTGAGGAAGGTTATTCTTGATGATGCACACCGTTCTAGGATGACCATTCATCCCAGTGGGGACAAGATGCACCAAGACATGAAGAAGGTTTTCCTGGACCGGTATGAAGAAAGATGTGGCCGAGTATGTCGCTCGATGCTTGGTGTGCTAACAAGTGGAAGCGAAGTAAAAGAAACCCGGAGGGTTGCTTCACCCGTTGGGAGTTCCGTAATAGGAAGTGGGATAGTGTCTCGATGGATTACCGAAATCAAGGAAGGGTAATACGGGGATTGGGCTTATGGTTGATTAACTTACGAAGTGTGCCCGTTTCATACCCGGGAAGAGCAAGAGCACTATTCCATGTCGAGCTTCAGTTTATATTCAAAGGATTATTAGATTGCATGGTGTACCCTCCAGTATGGTGAGCGATCGAGATCCTATCTTCACTTGAGAGTCTAGAGAGTTTTGGAAGAGTTTCCAAGAGGCGGTAGGGACTCAGTTGTAATAGAGTACCGCATATCATCCTCAGATAGACGGCCAGACCGAGAGGGTGAATCATATTTTAGAAGACCTTTTGAGGCTATGTATTTTGGATTTTGGAGGTACACGGGAGGAGCATCTTCCATTGGTGGAGTTACCCGACAGACTTAGTAGTGTACATGATGTATTTCATAGGAGGAAGTGCCTACATGAAACCGCAGAGGTGGTAGAGCCGAGTCTACTTAAAGAAGTAAGGGTAGAGTGTGATGTGATTATTCGACGAGCTCCTACCCGCATCCTTGGGTCAGAGAATTAGGAAGTTGAGAAACAGAGGGGTTCAACTAGTCAAAGTACAAAAAGGGAGATGAAGAGGGCGATGCTACCTGGGAGACAGAAGCGAAGATGCGTTCGAGGTACCCTTTTTCTTTCGGAGGGTATGTCCTTTTGCTTCACCTTCATCACATATCTTGTGCTTATCTTATCCTTAGTATGTCCTCTCGTTAGTACCTTTGACCTTTAGATAGGGTAAACCTGTGGTTGAAACATGTGTTTGAGACATGTTATGGTTGATGGATGCAAGTGGATGCAAGTGTTTGCTAGTGGTTGCTCGTGGATGCATATACACACACTCTAGGCACTAGATCGGCTCAATCACTTCATATTGCATATTGCATAAAAATTGTGTGCAGGAAGCTATATTAATATGGATGTATAATGGTTGTGTTATCATATGGATGATGCATTTTGATGAATGATTGTGCACTCATGTAGATATTGTATGTGTCGATAGGATTCTCTCGCATACATAATGGATGCATGGCACTATCATGGTTTGCATATGTTCATACATTAGATAAGGAACATATACACACACTTTTTGCATATGCTCATACATCATTAGAAACTGTTTAAGGACAATGGATGCCTGTGGTTGATGGTTTGAGTAGATGGTTGTTTGGATGGTAGGATATGCATTCTCCTTAGCTTAGAGATTTCGGGGACGAAATCCTTTAAGGAGGGGAGAATGTAACACCCCGAATTTCGGTTAATGTTAAAATTCACTAATTACAGAATAAATAATCTCAGATGTGGGAATTAGGGGAAACGGGCTACGTCATTGTGTTCGTCTCGGAAAAATACGCGAAATAGAGTCCGAGTTTTCGAAAATCGGAGTCCGTATGGCCCAGTTATGGCCCGATGAAGTTTGCAGAAAATTTGAAACTAAAAACAGAATTAAGAATTTAAAATTCAGATTTTAAACTGGACAGGCGGGGCCAGGCGGGAAGATTCCCGCCCTACCCATGTCGACAGGGTTGTCGACAGGCCTGTCGACAGGGGTGTCGACTTGCCTGTCGACTTGCCTGTCGACAGGGGGCCTGGCGCCCAGTGAACCTGGGTGCACCAAGTTGCACCAGGTTGGGTTTCAGGCTGGCTAGGAGGGCTGGTTCTAGAGATTTCCTAAATCTAAGGGTCCTAAACCAATCTGGGGTTAATCTAAGGGTCTAAAATGCAACCTAATCCTATAAATAAGACCCTAACCCTACCCTAATTCATTCATAATTAAATCTAGTAACTAAACTATGGCAAAATGAAACTTGATCATGGCCACCACAAATTAATGAAGAGGAAAGCAAGCTAATCAACCTCTCTAATCAACCTCCAATTTATTCTAAGCATCTTAATCTTCTTCATTTGGTGTGCAAATTGCTAGTTGTGAGTTTCTATCACTTTAACATCAATTGTTAAAGCAAGTAGATTAGGTGTAATGAGACTTATGGTCTTGAATGCGGATTAGTGAGTTTGAATCATTTGTAATGATATGTTACTCTATGTTTTTCTATGTTTATGCATGATTAATAAGTTGGTTTATGCATATTTAATAAGTTGGTTTATGCATACTTGATAAGTGGATTTATGCATGATTAATAAGTTGGTTTATGCATATTTAATAAGTTGGTTTATGCATACTTGATAAGTGGATTTATGCATGATTAATAAGTTGGTTTATGCATATTTAATAAGTTGGTTTATGCATACTTGATAAGTGGATTTATGCATGATTAATAAGTTGGTTTATGCATGTTTAACAAGTGGGTTTATGCATGTTGAATATGTAAGTTTATGCAAGTTTAGTATGATGTATGTTATGTTTACATGATGCTAAATATGCAAGTTGTGGGCTATGTGATCATATACATGTTATGCAAGTCCATGATGATATGCTATGAAAGTTACATGTATGTTAATATGTAAGATATGCTATGCAAGTTACATGTATGTTAATATGCAAGATATGCTATGCAAGTTACATGTATGTTAATATGCAAGATATGCTATGCAAGTTACATGTTTGTTAATGTGCAAGTTCATGATGACACATTATGCAAGTTTAAAAGTTAATATGCAAGTATGTGAAAGCTTATGCAAGTATGTGAATGCTTATGCAAGTTATGTATATGCTTAAATGCAAAGTTTAACATAATATGCAAGTTATGCATGCTTATGCAAGTATGTGAATGCTTATGCAAGTTATGTGTATGCTTAAATGCATATTTAACATGTTATGCAAGTTATGAGAATGCTTATATGCAAGTTCAACATGTTATGCAAGATATGTGTATGATAATATGCAAGTTCATATGCAACATGTTATGCAAGTCATGTGTATGATAATATGCAAGTTTGGGTTAAATGTAGTTGGGTTAATGTATGCTCATATATGCAAGTTGACATCCTCTTAACCCATGACAAAGTACATGCTAATATTTGGTTTAACCCATGATATTTGTGATGATCTTTCCCTTTATTATGTCGTGAAATGAGAACGATTTACGTGGGGAACGATGGGGTAATAAATATGTTAATAAAAGTATGATTGGGTATGATAAGCATACCATAAGAAAATAAATTACCATAAGTGGGAATTTACCTATTGAGTTTGGTCTACCCCATGGGAATTTACCTATTGAGTTAGGTCTACCCATGTTATGGAAAACTTGATATTAATTAGGGATAATTAATATGGGGGTGATTAATTAGGTGTAATTAATCGACTAAGACACGAGGTTGGACTCATTTGTAGTGTAAAACTGCCCGGACCCGACCGGCTTAACCAGTTGCTACAAATGTCAGCCCAATGTGAGAGGTCTTAGCCATAAATTAAATACGTGATTAAAGTAAAGACACGAGGTTAGGCTCTGTTATGACGTAAGACTTCCCGGACTCTACCGGCTTAACCACGCGGTCATAACAGTCAGTCTAATGTGGGAGGTCTTTATGGAAGATCACAGTCTTAATTAATTAAGAAACACTTAACCATATTAGCATGTAGTGGGACATGAGGGGTTAAGTGGGTGCCTTGGGTGGCATGTGGAATCTAGTGGGTTGCCTTGGGTGGCAATAGAAAAATACGATTAGAATACTTAACCAAAGTGGAACATGTAATTAAACATGATTAAAGGGTTAAGTAAGTGCCATGGGTGGCATGTGAAAATACGATTAGAATACTTAACCAAAGTAGGACATGTAAGTAGACATGATTAAAGGGTTAAGTAAGTGCCATGGGTGGCATGTGGAAATCTAGTGGGTGCCTTAAGGGGCAATTGAAATATGATTAGATGACTTAACCAAAACTTAACATGTAAGTGGGCATGATTATAAAGAGGGGTTAAGTGGGATGCACTAGATAAAATTGCAAGCTTAGTGGGTAGCTTGTGGGGGCCCATTTCAACCAATATCCCAAACGTATCTTTGTAGGCTCGACTTAAGTCGAGTGACGGGACACGCATATTGGGCTTGACTATAAGAGGCCAAACCGGGTTAACGGTGGCAACGCGGGACCAACGGGTTTCATATGCGTGTGTGGACCCGGGCTGGTTGGTAAGTCGTTGTTGCATCGTGTAGATATAAAGCCGTGCACCGTTGATATTATCAGGTGGCCACGTTGGGAAATGATATACCCCAATTGTGGGACCAGCACGGGTATCTACAGTAGGGAGCCGATCGCTTAGGAGTAGTGGGTACACCTAGTAAAGATAGGGGCAGACGGCACCTGTGTAGGGGTACAAGAAACTACCGGGTAAAGATTACTAAGTACACTTAGTGGGATCAACCTTTAAGTAGGAATTACTCTTGGTGGTTAGAACTGGTGTGGTGCAGTGTAGGAATTACCCTCGGGTGGATAAGTCTGGGGCGGTGTAGTCTAGTAATTATCCATGGGTGGATAAATGCGTCTTTACGGTTATCTTAGTTTCTCTTAAGTTTGCCAAGCTGCTTAGTGTAGCCATTCATCCCCAGGCGTTACCGTATATCAACTTATGTCTTCTCTGGTTACTTTAATGATTGTATTGTTAAAGTTATAGGACTCACTCAGACTTATGTCTGACCCCGTTGTTTTTATCTTTTTTTCCCAACCCCAGGTTATCAGAGTGGGCCTAGCGCTAGTGGGCCTTGATCGGATTGCTGTATCTATCCTTTGGAGCTTGGACCGTTGAAGTAAAGCTCAGTTCATCTTTCCTTTTATGGCTATTGTTTACTTAGTGGGATTATGTACTTATTTTTGTCAAGATGGATATTTTGTACTTGACTCTTGTATGGTTTTGTGATGTAACCAAACATGTTTTACTTTCCGCTGCATTGAAATGATGATTTAAATTTTCAAGTATTACTTATATCTGTCTTGTTGTAATTTTTCTGTTCTATATTCACTTAAAATACTCCACCAATGTTATGGCATTCCCTTAGTGAGTGTCCGTAGCGGGTGTGGGGTGTTACAAACTGACTAGCAGTTCAATCAATCAACCAACACACAACAATCAATAGATGATTAACAGTTCTAAAAATACATTATAAAAATATAACTGTTCAGAGTTGGTGAGTTTTACTCACATTGGCAGTTCATCGTTAAAGAACGATAAACTGTTGTTTGATTTGAATCAAACAGTTTATTTTGCCATAAATTCGTATGAGCTCGAATCCACTCCCAGTCAGTTCCATGGTGTAGCCACCGTCCATACGACACCAACGTGACAAACGGTTTGTGATTCTGACCTCGTATGGATGAGATATCAATTTTATATGTTCACACAATTTTAAATAAAAACAAATTTAATTTCCTTTCAAAGAAAATTTGGACTTAAACCTTGATTGTCGGCCCATTTCAAATTGCACTACACCGGCCCGCGTGAACACCCCTCCTTCTTCGAGTAATACAAACGCATCTTCCTCCTCCAAACCACTCACCATTTCTGACGTATACTCCACCTCGTGCTCCCTCTCTTCAACATGATTTCGAAAACAAATTTCACCACATTCTTCTCCTAGAAAATCTCTTCTACTTCTTATACTTATTGTTCAACTCGCAGTCACGAGCTGATACCCGATTCTCAGGTTTACACGCACGGACCCAGTAATACTATCGACATTTTTTTCCGAGAATCCATCTCAGAATTCACCACAAGTAGCTAAACAATGGTACGATCCCAAAATCCATACCAGAAACATGTATTAAAGTTCGAATTTCACCAATACCCTAACCCTAGGTCGTCACTCCAGAAAATCAGCGAACGTTGATGATGTTGAGTTGCCCAAAACACTAACTGGGTTGAAGATAAACACCTAACGAGTTCGAATATAAGTGTATCTCGATTTATACCATTTTATTTGAATTCATTTTGAATTTTGAAGATGGAATGTTTTACTGGGAATGAAAAATGGTGGCGGCGCTATAAATTGGCCAGAAGGAATGGATGTTAGGGTTCAGTTATAGAGGTTATTTATAGGGTAAATTATATATATTTTTTATTCATTAATTTATTAGATTTTTAAGCTACCGCTCTTCGTATTTCTCTTCTAAAAAGTCGTATGATCACGTACGATGCCTAAAAATCACGAAACTGGACATGCAGCTACAGTTCGACATTGTGGACCTAACGAAACTGGTTTCGTCGAATCCTGAGGTCGTTTGCAAAAGTGGCTATTTTTAAAGCTCTAAATAGCCCTTTTAAATATATAAATATAATTAAATTAAATATAAATAAATATATATTATCGTATATATTTACCGAGGAATATCATACAGCTCTAGTATAATTATATACTCGCTATTCCGAGCCAGATTGAATCGATATTCAATTTACATTGAAAAATCCTTTTATAACGTATATAAAGCGTTACGAATTATAAAGGAATTTCACTGCGACTTTTCTAAAATTTGATTTGGACATATCTCAAAATCTACACGACGAAATCCCGATTTTCTCTTCCACTAGAAAGATATACTCCACCAGCTCCACGCGTTTCTTGTTTCACAGAAATCCGGCTTAAAACGAATCTTGTACATTCAGTTGAAGTTCAAATCGCCAAATCGCGAACAGCAGCGCCATTTCAAGCTCGATTTTAATTATAATATAATTATACGTTTCAAACTGACGTCGATTGAATATATTTGTCAATATGATTCAACTCTAAGCTGAATTAAATCTTGGGGATGACCCTGTTCACCTTATATTGTGATTTCCAATATTTTTAATTATTTCTGAATTAAATATATTATTTAATTTAATTAAATATTCCATATAATTTAATTAACGACCATTATATCCTCTAAACTCTATTTAAATAATTAAATAAATTAATTATTATATCGTCGAAAAATGCGGGTCATTACATTCTTCCCCACTTAAAATAATTTCGTCCTCGAAATTTCTAAGTTAGAGGACGACCCTACCTATTGGAATTCCTAAGATTTGTTTACCCCTTATTTCTGATTTTAACTGAACCAATTAATATCGACTAAAATATTTATTCATTCCGACTAACTAAAATTTTCAAAAATTCTGAAAATTTTCTAACACTTTAAACTTTCGGAAAATTTCGCCAGCACCCCCTTTGTACTGGTCAATAGCTCAAACTCCAACTCGCCTCTCTGGGCCTTCTTCAACCCAAAAGAAAATCAAAACGCCAAACGGCTTGCCAATTCGGCTCATAAATTCCAAACTCATATAAAATATAAACTTGTACCTTTTTGTTGGGCATATCATTATATCCCTACCATCTGTTATCGACTCGGCATATACAAATGCCATCCCAATCAACTCCAACCAAGTTATTCTTAACACAACCATTCGCTTATTCAAGCCGAATTAAATTTCAAATTTGAGTTTCAAATTCCAAACTCTCAACTTATCATTTCAAACCCAAATCCAGATTATTCTCTAATCACTTCCAGTTTTTGTTAACCTATCATCTCAAGTTAAATTCTGGTTTATTATTTACTTTTACCATCCCATTCGAATTAACTTCACAAGTTAAATTTTAATTTCTAGAACTTAAATTCCCGGTTTTATTTCAAATCAAATTTGAAATCATAATACCAATTCAAAACCTTTGAATTTCTAAACAACTTGTTTTCTCAAAACAATTCAAATCAAAATCTTTGGTAGTAATCCACCACTTAGAAACTCGAAAATCACACCGATGATACTGCGCAGTCATCATCGGAATTATTTTCCAACGACCCAAGTGATTTCAATACTATATCGTTTCAAAACCCTTACTAAATACATCCATTTTGAAAACATTTCAAAATCTCCCAAGAACTTAAAATTTCCTTATTTTAATTCCAAATCTGATTTAAATTCATATTTAATTCATCTTATTTCATATACTTTACTTATATGAATTCTGATTGGTTATATATAACCATTTCACATGTTATAATCTTATTTGATTAAAATCACTACCAACACATCCTATATATGATAATATATCACATATCCATACTGTGTCGGTCCATCGTATTCAAGTGTTTATTTACTCCTACCGATACAGTGGATCAAACTGATCGACCAGAACTCATAAACAACTCAGCCAATGAATCTCCACAATATTAAACCATTTTTATATCAAATACAAATACACACTCCTATATATACACTCAAACTCAATCTAGGGTATTACTAACCCTATTTCTACCGAGTCACGCCACAGAGCCAAGGTAATTCTTAACTTAAGCTTTGATACCAACTGTAACGACCCGGATTTTGAGCGGCTTTGGTTATCGACATAAGCTCGATGTCGATAACCAAAACATCGAAAAATCCTGGTAGTTAATGAAAGAAATTAGAGGGTGAGGATAGATAAGATAGAAACTTAGAATAGAAGAAGAAGAAGAACACAACATCAGAGTAACACGAACCTCACAGCGGAACGAATAACATATAATAGATAACATAACTTTGAAATATAACAGTTATGTATACAATAGCACTTATCAGAGTACAACACTTACAACACAGCGGAAATAAACTATAGCTATATGATCTTGAAGCCTCCTGCTCCAAGCTCTCCAAGTATATCTGTAAAATCCTGACTACTTGACTGTCCGTACAAAATTGGACACCCAAGAGATTAGGGAAAACAACAAAGTAAACTCCGTGTCAGTCATGGGACTGGTGTGAGTAAAAAAGTTTAAACAGGTATATGAACAAGTAAACGATATCTCATAAGACCACGCCGCAAAACGGAACGGGTTTTTCACTTATGAGAATCCAAAATATCTTTATATCAAAAACCTTTTGATATTATAATAATGTCTATGTACAAATAGATATCAACTAGCAGAAACGCTTTCATCTCACGTTCTACATATATAGTATACAATCAAAATCGCAAGCACGTATTGGATAATGGATTTCCAACTATGACAAGGTATGGAACCACCTTCCGATCAGTGTACTCTAGGAACGATACACTGGAGTTCAACAAGAACATCTTGTAACTCAGCCACACTTGACCGAACACTCATTTTTCTTGAGTGTATCGAATGTATATCGCCAACGGTTGGGATCAGCAACTGTTCCCGTATATATATGGGACAACATTGATAGGTTTAAGAAACAAATGAATATTCTCTAGATAGGTGATTATACACCCTACTTCGGTGCGACCGACTTAGCCATGCTGCCTGCCCGATTTCTGTCATTTACCGGTTGATGAGGCTAGAAGCTACGCTTTATCATCACATCAGAATCACTTCGAATGCCACATTGTTAGATCCATCGAAAATCACTAATTGACGTCTACAACAGTACATTATGTGTTAGCTAAAGAAGTTTCCTTCTCCGCTTCCACTCTTGGTACGGTTGAAGAAATCAATGTACGTAACCTTTCTGGAAATACTCTGTCAGACATTCATCCACACAAGTCATCCTCATTCACTTAGAATGTCACATCGTCATACCCGCCAAATCACAAATTGATTTATCCAAAAATAACACGGGTATACAGCTAAGAGAAACGAATTCCTCCGCCACCAAACGTGAATACGTTTGAACAGATCAACTTACGCGATCCATTGGATATACTCTGTCAGACCTTCGTCCATACAAGTTGTCCTGGGACTGGACAAACCGAAGGTACTATTCAGTACATCCATCTTAGGCACTGTTATCTAAGACTTATACAATAGCCCTTGCACTTTACTCCGTCTTCAATTTTCTTTGGCATATATGATTCGCAACGCTTATGCCAATACAGAGTGGTTCTTCGGATAATAATCCAACCGGTCTCTCCATATTAACAACGTTAAAATGGTCAAAACTTCGATAGTCTGTGATTTAACCATAAAAAAAAACAAGTGTACAAACAACGATATTATTTCCAGATGGAAATTATATCGGTAAATCATCAACATATATCTATATATATATATTCACATTGCCTTAATTTCTATGTTTAGAAAATATATGTTATTAACACTGGAAAACGTTTTCCATTTGCTTATTTACAAATCACTACTCTTCCCCAACTATCAGTCCCTGACTGTGAACTAGTATGAGAACAATTCCCTAAGTATAAATCCCGAAGGCCAAAACCAACATCAGATAGACACTTAGAAAACCATTCAATTTACTAATCTCTAGTCAGTTCTAATTTTACTTAACTCTATTTGATTAACTCTGATTGATTAACTCTAACTGGTCAACCTTAATTAATTAACTCTAACTGGTTTTACTTGGTTTGACTAACTCCTTTTATTAACTCGACTGACAAATTCAACTCGATTAACTGAACTAATCACTTTGATTAACTCGACAAATTCACTTTGGTTAACTTAACCAATTCACTTAACTAATTCACTTAGTTTAACTTAACTAATTCACTTTGATTAATCTAATTATTCACTTAACTCCTGTCGAATAAACCATATTCGATAACTCCTCTAACTTTACTCGAACAAACTATATTCGATTAACTCCTTTAATCTATTCGATTTGATAACTACCCTTTTCGAATAACCAATATTTGATTAACTCACTTCGAATAACCAATATTCGACTACTCACTTCGAATAACTAATAATTGATAACTCCTTCGAATAAACTATATTCGATTAACCCGACTCGACGAACCTAACTCGACCAACTTAACTTATTTAACTCATCTTGATTAACTCCTATCAAATAACTAATATTCGATTTAACTCCATTCGCTTGACTCTAGATCGCAGCGATCACAATGGTTACACCTGATTCTCTCAGGAAACATCCGACCGCCTTAGGCTATTTATAGCCCTGCGAATTACGCTAGCAGTCGTACGAGATGGCAACTTACCCTGAATATTATGTTTGACTAACTCTGTCTCAAATAACTATATTTGATTAACTCCAGTTCGTTTTAACTCTAATCGATTAACTCTAACTGAGTAACTCTAACTCGATCAACTCGACTTGATTAACTCGACTTACTTAACTCAACTGGTTAACTTGACTTGCTTAACTCACTGGTTAACTTGACTTACTTAACCCAACTGGTTAACTTGACTTACTTAACCCACTGGTTAACTTGACTTACTTAACCCAACTGGTTAACTCTACTGAACTGGTTAACTCTACTCAACTAACTCGACTCGACTAACCCCTTTCGAATAGCATATTCGTTTTACTAACTTTCGAATACCATATTCGATTTACTCCCTTCGAATACCATATTCGATTTAACTCCTTTCGAATACCATATTCGATTTACTTTATAAAGATTTCCTTTTTAACAACGTTTTATTCATTTGAAAAGATTTACTTTTAAATAACGGTTCTACACTTTAAAAATGATTTCCTTTTTATAACGTTTCCTTTTCAATTCTATTTGTAAATGGTTTACAAATATTTCCTTCTCAAATTTATTCTTGAAATATTCTAACTCCTTAAATTCTCTGAAAAAATCGCCATAACCTCCTTCGTAACGGGAGCATCGGGAAAATCCCCTAACCCGCCACACAGGCCTTTCCATTCAAAAAGAAAATGGTTTGTAATTATTTCCTTTTTGAATATCTCCTATTTATAAATATTCCAATTTATAAACATTTCTTATTTATAAATATCCCACTTTATAAATATCTCTTATTTATAAATATCCCATTTTATAAATATTCTATTTTCAATATCACTTTGAAAATCCCCTTATCAACATTTCGGTATGTTATGGTATTCAATCATATCAAATCACGATGTTCAATATCGTCCAAGTACATATAATCGCCCACAGATTTTATATCACATCATATAACAATATATGAAAAACAATAAAATAACTGTTGAGGAATCCAGTCGGATTCCTCCAACCTGTCTCCCTGCATCCACAGATGTTACATAATATGATTATCATCACTTTCAATTCAATATAAATTATTCTGATAGCAGAATCAATATATAAATATTTAACGGTTTATATATATATATATAATTACATATATATAAAAAAATCACTAAATGACTAGCAGTTCAATCAATCAACCAACACACAACAATCAACAGATGATTAACAGTTCTAAAAATACATTATAAAAATATTACTGTTCAGAGTTGGTGAGTTTTACTCACATTGGCAGTTCATCGTTAAAGAATGATAAACTGTTGTTTGATTTGAATCAAACAGTTTATTTCGCCATAAATTCGTATGAGCTCGAATCAACTCCCAGTCTGTTCCATGGTGTAGCCACCGTC
This sequence comes from Allium sativum, assembly GCA_030737875.1. Lineage (NCBI taxonomy): Eukaryota > Viridiplantae > Streptophyta > Magnoliopsida > Asparagales > Amaryllidaceae > Allium > Allium sativum. The sequence goes on along the minus strand of CM060920.1, from coordinate 76,260,505 downwards.
CATACGACCCCAACGTGACAAACGGTTCGTGATTCTGACCTCGTATGGATGAGATATCTATTTTATAAGTTCACACATTTTTAAATAAAAACAAATTTAATTTCCTTTCAAAGAAAATTTGGGCTTAAACCTTGATTGTCGGCCCATTTCAAATTGCACTACACCGGCCCGCGTGAACACCCCTCCTTCTTCCAGTAATACAAACGCGTCTTCCTCCTCCAAACCACTCACCATTTCTGACGTATACTCCACCTCGTGCTCCCTCTCTTCAACATGATTTCGAAAACAAATTTCACCATAATCTTCTCCTAGAAAATCTCTTCTACTTCTTATACTTATTGTTCAACTCGCAGTCACGAGCTGATACCCGATTCTTAGGTTTACACGCACGGACCCAGTAATACTATCGACATTTTTTTCCGAGAATCCATCTCAGACTTCACCACAAGTAGCTAAACAATGGTACGATCCCAAAATCCATACCAGAAACACGTATTAAAGTTCGAATTTCACCAATACCCTAACCCTAGGTCGACACTCCAGAAAATCAGCGAACGCTGATGATGTCGAGTTGCCCAAAACACTTACTGGGTTGAAGATAAACACCTAACGAGTTCGAATATAAGTGTATCTCGATTTATACCATTTTATTTGAATTCATTTTGAATTTTGAAGATGGAATGTTTTACTGGGAATGAAAAATGGTGGCGGCGCAATAAATTGGCCAGAAGGAATGGATGTTAAGGTTTAGTGATAGAGGTTATTTATAGGGTAAATTATATATATTTTTTATTCATTAATTTATTAGATTTTTAAGCTACCGCTCTTCGTATTTCTCTTCTAAAAAGCCGTTTGATCACGTACGAAGCCTGCAAATCACGAAACTGGACATGCAGCTACAGTTCGACATTGCGGACCTAACGAAACTGGTTTCGTCGAATTCTGAGGTCGTTTGCAAAAGTGGCTATTTTTAAAGCTCTAAATAGCCCTTTTAAATATATAAATATAATTAAATTAAATATAAATAAATATATATTATCGTATATATTATCGTATATATTTACCTTGGTCCTAGGTGGGAAATTTCCCGCAGAGCCCGAGTGTGTGATTTGAATTTCGAACTTTTTTTTTTAATTTCTGAAACTTCTAAGTGCCATAGCTTCCTCATATGAAGTCCGATTTACGAAAACTTGGACTCTATTCCAAGAAGAATTTCGAGACGAATGCAATGGCGTAACACGTTTCCCTTAATTCTTCTTTTAAAAATTAAGTATACTTTAATTTGTTACTTTGATGTTCACAGAAAAATACGGGGTGTTACAATAAATATGAGTTGGTAGACACATAACAATAGGAATTCCTTTTGTTACAAGGATGTGTGTGCCAACTCATATGACCACTTTGCTAGAAGAAAGAGGGGATTTGTTCTAACCGTCGTTACATAATAGATTAGTCACCCCAATGTGAAGGAGTATGACTAGGAAAGACGAAATCAACAGCATTTGCAATCATCTCTAAGGACTGTTAAATAGCTTATTTTTTCTATTATTCCTCTTTTAAACCATTTATTTTTTACGAAAAGATGAGCAACTTTGGCATAAGCTTCTATGCTTCGAGTAAATGACTAAGGTTGAGCAGTCATCGAGTTTATCCTTTTAAATAGTTCTTGAATCCTGTCATCTTTGTCCACGAGTTTCTTCTCCAGATGTTCGATTATGGTTTTAGACTTGCTCATAATATCCCTCTACTTCTAATAATTATCATGCCACTTTTGTGCTTTAGGTTTTTTTGGAAGCGCATACCTATAGCATACATCTTTTGAATGTCACTCATTAGCTTTCCTTGACTGCATGAAGTTAAGCGCAAATGTTAGGTCTAAGTTTTTTTATTCAAAAGTAAAGACTTACAAGATCACACTAAACACAGACAATATTACATGTAACAGTTTTCGAAAACTTTGAAATAAAAATTTCACGTTTTCGAATGTCTTAGAAGTATAGCAAGTGTAGATTCAAAAGAGGCACTTACTCATGGAGTATAATATAGAGGAAATTGATGGTAATTTCACTCTAGACACACAAGTTTGGTCCGACCTTATAATGAATGAGTGTAATAGTTTTGGGTCACATTAAGCCATTCATCTTTCTTGTTATCTATGAAGATAATGCTAAAACTACGTAGTTGTATATATTTTTTTATAATCTTTCAATGTTTCTCTGATTTTAACATAATAAAAATTAATGATTTCTCCTCAAATTGTCTTTTATGTTTGACATACCTTTTAAAGAGTTCCATGGAAATGGAACAATTTAGGGCTTTCTTAAGTTAGAGGAAATTTAAAATAAAAGGGAAAAAGGAAAGCACAAAGGGGGAAGTTTGATTTGTCCCGTATCATGAAATGTAAGTGTGTTTTCCACTATATATGTAAATGCATTGCATATGATATCAAAAGAAAGAAGAGAAGAGGTGAGACATGAAGCATGACATTGACATTGACATTAATATTTAAAATGTGAAAAGATGGATGGACGCATCCATTCATCATTCAAGATTGCAACGCTTTTGAAGTGTCGCAAAACGAAAAGGTGTGACTGTTTGAATTCAGACAGTCATATCCGTTGGAACAAGCACCAAAGCAATGGCATGAAAAGTTTGATAAAACTATCAAAATTTTATTTCTAATGGCTTTAGGATTTTTGAATCTGACAAATGTGTCTATAGCAAGTTTCATTTAGGTAAAGGTGTAACTATATGACTTTACGTGGATGATATGCTTATATTTGGAACATATACTCCGAGTATTGAAGAAACTAAAAGACATTTATCTTCATGCTTTGAAATGAAAGATATGGGAATAACTCAAATCATTCTTGGAATAAGAAGCATTAAAACAAAAGATGGACTATCAATTCCTAGTCTCATTACATTGAGAAAATTTTGAAAAGTTTCAATTTATTCGATTGTAAACCTATGTCTACTCCGTTTGATCCAAATATGTAGTTATACACTAATACTGGAAGAGCTATAGAGCAATTGGAATATGCTAGAGTTATTGGAAGTTTGATGTATGAAATGACATGTACACGACTAGATATTGCCTATGTTGTTGGCAAAATGAGAAGATATACCAGTAACCCTAGTCATATCCATTGGAATGCATTACATAGAATTTTAAAGTATCTAAAAGGTGCCATAAATTATGGTATACATTACAAAGGTAATTCGAGTGTAATAGAAGGATACACAAATGCTAGTTGGAACACTGGAAGTGAAGATAATAAATAAACTAGTGGATGGATATTCACTCTTGGTGGGGGAGCAATATCCTGGGCCTCAAAGAAACAAACATGTATTGTTGATTCAACCATGGCTGCTGAGTTTATAGCACTGGCTTCTGGTAGCAAACAAGCGAAATGGTTAAGGAATCTATTTTTCGAAATTCGTGTGTGGCCGAAACCTATGCCACCAATATTTATGCATTGTGATAGTCAATCTACATTATCGCAGGCATACAACCAAGTTTATAATGGTATGTATAGATATATTGGTCTCAGGCACAGTTTGTTATGAAAATGCTCACTGAAGGGGTAATTACCATAGATTTTGTGTGATCTAGCTAGAATTTGGCAGATCCATTTACTAAAGGACTTGCAAGGAACTTAGTGATAAAAACATAACACGGAATGGGTTTAAAGCATATACAACACAATCGCCAATGAAGGAAACTCAACTCAACATAATAAAGAAATTTGTTATCTTGAGTTCAAAGAGCAAAAGTACTTCATATGTTTGTGGTTGGTAGTACTATAATATTTAGTCTGAAAAACTAAGTATTATCATACATTCCAAGAAAAGTGCTTGGTACTTACAATGATGAAGAGAGGATGTTCCGCTTAGAACTTAATAGGTTTTGTAATAGATATACCGTTGAGGTGTGTGATATATAGCACCGCTGATAAACCTACGTATACGAATGCAATGAAGGTGGCGCCACCTTCTGCGGGATTTTGGCTTGATCTCTAAGGGAATTTCATGAAAGAAGATACTGACCTAAGGCCAATCCACGGGTCGAGCACACATTCTATCCGGATAAAATGTAAATGAGTGTGTGATAATCACATCTGGCAATATCATATAGGATCAATGGTTCAATGCTTAGTCAACCACTCCATCCTAATATACTTTGATTGGTTTTCACTACGTATAGATTCAAGTCTGTAAGACATCTATACTTATGCACAAATTTTCCTACAAATAAATGACAAGAGGAATTTATTTAAAATTTGGCAGAGGATTGTTGGAGGGAATTCAAAATAAAAGGGAAGACGGAAAGCACAAAGGGAGAAGCTTGATGTGTCCCATATCATGAAATGTAAGTGTGTTTGCCACTATATATGTAAATGCATTACATATGATATCGAAAGAAATAAGAGAAGAGGTGAGACATGAAGCATGACATTGGCGTGGACATTAATATTTAAAATGTTAAAAGATAGGCCTTGGGGCTCCTAGGGTCTCGTGATCATATGGGCCCCTGAATGCTAATGGGCCTGCACAGATCTGCTAAGTTTTTGTGCGCGTGGATTACGAATTCGTAACGCTTCGGAGACGTTGCAAACGAATTGACGCATACAATCATCATTCAAGATTGCAACGCTTCTGAAGTGTCACAAAACGAAAAGGTGTGATTGTTTGAATTCAGACATTCATATCCATTGGAAACCAGTTGTCGCTTCACTGACCGTATAATAGGCTGCCCCGAATTCAGTTTTCAATAATTCGAATTCCTTTCTTCTTCTACTTCCTCATGCTATTTCTACCGTTAAAATCTTCTCGAAACTCTGCTGAATTCTTGAATAAAGTATACGAGTTATAGTTCTGCAGGCTATAACTCTATCTTGTCACTACAGCGATCAAATCCAAGATAGTGAATCCCTGTGTCAGTGCAAACACGTCAATTAAAGATATTCGATATCTGCTCCATTGTATCTTCGAACATATTTGCAATTACTCGTGCATAGATATAAGAGGGCAAATACTGTTTTAGGATAGCGATCACCACATCGCACCTCGGAGAATTGTGTATTCAAATATTAGAAAATCAGTGACGAATTCGATATACAACAATCTAAAACAGTATTCCTGCAATGGCTCCTCACAGTCTCAAAGTGTTCGCCGCTGATTTCGCAAAACTAGAGTGCTTTGATGGTGTCAATTTCCTACGTTGGCAGAAGAAGATGCATTTCTTATTAGCTGGTATGAAAGTTGTTTATGTTTTGACTAAACCAAAACCAGTGGAGACAGAAGATGAAACTATTGCACAGACACGAGATCGGATCAAATGGGAACAAGATGATTATATTTGCAAATTTCATATCTGTAATGCGATGACGGACAAACTTTTTTATATGTACTACAATAAGGCAACTGCAAAGGATGATTGGGATGAATTAAAGGCAAAATATCTAATGGAAGACGCAACGAGTAAGAAATTTCTAGCCACCAAATTTTTTAATTACAAAATGACTGATGATCGTTCAGTAGTAGAGCAATTCAATGATATCATACACATACTTAACCAGTTCAGTCAAAATAAGTTAAATATGGATGAGGAAATTAAGGTTTCCTCGATAATAGAAAAATTACCCCCTTCTTGGAAAGATCAAAGGAAACTACTAAAACACAAGAAGGAAGATATGAATATAGACATCATTGCACAATATTTGCAAGTTGAACAACAACTGAGGAAAAAATATGCCTAAGATGAAAAAGTTGTTCATATATCAAAGGTCCATATGGTGGAAGAAAAGAAAGCAAATAATGCTTCGAATAATTCTTCTAATAAAAAGAGGAAAGGGAAGAACATCAACAATTCCCATAATCAAAACAAGAAAGGCAAAAATGGTGGTTGCTACTTTTGTGGTAAACCGGGACATTTCAAATGGGATTGTCGCTTCTGGAAAAAGAAGCAGCAATTTGAAAAAGAAAAGTTTGTCGCAGTCATATCAAAAGTGAACATGATTTAACAAGACAATTATTGGTGGATCGATTCTGACGCTACTAAGCATGTCTGCATTGATAAGAATCAATTCAAGAAACTAGAACCGACCGAAGATTATCTTTATATGAGAAATTCAGCAAAGGCAGTGGTCAAAGGGAAGGGGACTGTAGATTTGGAATTCACATCCGGAAATGTTCTAACATTAAATGTTGTATATTATGTACCTGAAATTAGGAAGAACCTTGTATCAGGAAGTCTTCTTAATAAGTTTGGTTTCAAACAAGTCTTTGATTCAGAAAAATATGTGTTGACCAAAAGGTGGTGTATTTGTGGGAAATGTGTACATGTGTGATGGTATGTTTAAACTGAATGTTGATATTAATAAAAGTATGAATTCTGCTTATATTGTTTATCCATTTTTATTATGGCACAATAGATTAGGACATGTTAATCATAAACGCATGCTTGTATGATATCTTTGAATCTAATTCCCAAACACCAAAATGATATGCTAGATAAGTGTAGGATATTCATTAACTAATATCACTAGAGAACCATTTCCGTATAAACCAGAAAGTATAACAAAATTGTTAAAACTTATTCATAGTGATGTATGTGATATACACAGTACTCCTACTAGAGGAGGAAAAAGATATTTTGTCACATTTTAGATGATTACTCTAAATATTGTTATGTCTATCTTTCGCATGCTAAAAGTGAAGTGTTTAATTCATTCATTACTTATAAAACTGAAGTAGAAAACGAGTGTGATGTCAAAATAAAAACACTTAGGTCTTATAGGGGTGGTGAATATCAATTTATTAAACATTGTGAATTAGTAGGAATTATACATGAGACATCTATTGCTTACACTCCACAACAAAATGGAGTGGTTGAAAGGAAAAACAGAACGCTTACCTAAATGGTAAATGAAATGTTGTGTAAATCTGGTCTTAATACTAGTTTCTAGGAAGAAGCCTTACTTACTGAATGTTATATTCTAAATAGAAAACCTCATAAGAAAAGTAAAGTTACTCCTTATGAACTTTGGAAGAAACGAAAACCAAATCTTGATTATTATCGAATTTGGGGTTGTAGAGCGATTGTACGATTACCTGAACCAAAAATCGGGAAATTAGGACAAAAGGGTATCGAGTGCATATTCTTAGGATATGCTCAACATAGCAAAGGATATAGGTTTCTAGTAATAGAACCTAATAGCTCTATTAATGTAAATACAGTAATAGAATCAAGGGACGCAGTGTTTATGAGAATAGATTTACATCTATTCAAAATAAACTGGTTCATGAAACGGTAGGGGTAAATGCACCTATTAATGAAATGGTGGAGGTTAATGAACCAACTATTGAACCTATAGGAAACACTGATGGAAATATCAACGAAAATGGTGATTCTCTTAGGAGAAGTAAACGAAGAAGGGTAGAAAAATCCTTTGGACCAAATTTCGTCGTATATTTGGTTAAAGGATCTAGAAATAATGTAGAGCATCAGTTAGTGATATCTACAAATATAGAATCTGACCCTTTAACATATGCCGAGGCAATGAAATATCAAAATTCATCAATTTGGAAAGAAGCCATAAGTGATGAAATGAATTCTATTATGGGAAATAAAACATGGAAACCAGTAGATTTGCCTCCTGGTTGTAAACCAATAGGATGTAAACGGATATTGAAGAAAAAGTTAAAAGCAGATGGCTAATCGAAAATTTTAAAGCTAGATGAGTTGCCAAAGGATTCACACAGAAAGAAGGAATAGATTATTTTGATACATATGCCCCAGTAGTTAGAATTTCAACTATTAGGACTTTAATTGCATTAGCTTCTATCTATAATTTTGAAATTCATCAAATGGACGTCAAGACAGCATTTCTAAATGGTGAACTTGATGATGAGATATAAATGTCCCAACCAGAAGGTTTTGTGATGCATGGACAAGAACTTAAAGTATGTAAACTTATCAAATCACTTTACGGTCTTAAACAAGCACCACAGCAATGGCATGAAAAGTTTGATAAAACAATTATTTATAATGGCTTTAGGATTTTTGAATCTGACAAATGTGTCTATAGAAAGTTTCATTCACGTAAAGGTGTAATTATATGACTTTACGTGGATGATATGCTTTCTTTTGGAACAGGTACTTCGAGTATTGAAGAAACTAAAAGATGTTTATCTTCATGCTTTGACATGAAAGATATGTGAGTAGCTGAAATCATTCTTGGAATAAGAATCATGAAAACAAAAGATGGACTATCAATTACCCAATTTCATTGCATTGAGAAAATTTTGAAAAGGTTCAATTTATTCGATTGTAAACCTATGTCTACTCCATTTGATCTAAATATGCAATTATACACTAATACTGGAAGAGCTATAGAGCAATTGGAATATGCTAGAGTTATTGGAAGTTTGATGTATGCAAGGACATGCACATGACCAGATATTGCCTATGTTGTAGGCAAAATGAGTAGATATATTAGTAACCATAGTCATATCCATTGGAATGCAATAAATAGAATTCTAAAGTACCTAAAATGTACCATAAATTATGGAATACATTATAATGGTTATTCGAGTGTAATAGAAGGTTACACAAATGTTAGTTGGAACACTGGAAGTGAAGATAATAAATCAAGTAGTGGATGGATATTCACTCTTGGTAGGGGAGCAATATCCCGAGACTCAAAGAAACAAACATGTATTGTTGATTCAACCATGGCTGCTGAGTTTACAGCACTGGCTTCTGGTAGCAAAGAAGTGGAATGGTTAAGGAATCTATTATTGAAAATTCCTATGCGTCCAAAACCTATGCCACCAATATCTATGCATTGTGATAGTCAATCTACATTATCACAGGCGTACAACCAAGTTTATAATAGTATGTATAGACATATTGGTCTAAGGCACAGTTTGGTTAGGCAAATGCTCACTGAAGTGGTAATTACCATAGATTTTGAGAGATCTAGCCAAAATTTGGCAGATCCATTTACTAAAGGACTTGCAAGGAACTTAGCGATATAAACATCACAGGGAATTGGTTTAAAGCCTATATAACACAATTGCCAATGAAGGAAATTCAACTCAACATAATAAAGAAATTTGTTATCTTGAGTTCAAAGAGCAAAAGTACTTCATATGTTTGCGGTTGGAAGCACTATAATATTTAGTCTAAAAAACTAAGTATTATCATACATTCCAAGGAAAAGTGCTTGGTATTTATAATGATGAAGAGAGGATGTTCTTCTTAGAACTTAATAGGTTTACAACAGATATACTGTGGAGGTGTGTGTTATAAGGCACCTCTGATAAACCTACCTATATGAATGCAATGAAGGTAGTGCCGCCTTCTACAAGATTTTGGCTTGATCTCTAAGGTCATTTCATGAAAGAAGATACTGATCCAAGGCCAAGCCATGGGTCAAGCACACATACTATATGGATAAAATGTAAATGAGTGTGTGATAATCACATCCGATAAGATCATATAGGATCGATGGTTCAATGCTTAGTCAACCACTCCATCCTGATATACTTTGATAGGTATTCTCTACGTATAGATTCAAGTCTGTAAGGCATCTATACTTATGCACAAATTTTCCTGCAAATAAATGACAAGAGGAATTTATTTAAAATTTGGTACATGATTGTTGGAGGAAATTCAAAATAAAAGGGAAGAAGGAAAGCACAAAAGGGGAAGTTTGATTTGTCCCATATCATGAAATGTAAGTGTGTTTGCCACTATATATGTAAATGCATTACATATGATATAAAAAGAAAGAAGAGAAGAGGTGTGACATTGTAACGATTCGGATTTTTCTCGAACCTAATCGATTGCTAAATCTACTAAGACCGTTCAAAAACCCGAATATGCTAACTCTGGGTATATAACACATCAGAACAAATAACAACAGACTTTTATAAACATCATAATAATGCAACATCAAAGTACAGAATATATCAGAGTACATCGATAAATAATAATACAGCAGAAGATTTCTTTACAATAACTTAACACAATGCAGCGGAACTAATAAACTAACACAACGGAAGACTATCAATGCTCTAGACACAGCTTTAAGCTTCGATCCAGAATCCTGCTCAATATATCTGCAAAATAAGCTACTCGACTGCCCGTGTGGAAAATAGGGCACCCGAGTTTGCAAAGTAAGCTACTCGACTACGAATCAATCGTGGGACTGGTATAAGAAATCTTACTTATCTTATCTAATAATAATAAGGCTAATCGCAGGACCACGCCGCTAATGCGGAACGGGTTTACTCCATTGGATTGCCAGCGCAAGAAATAAAGTATATCGTTAAACAACGCAATGCTTTTTGGAAAAATGAAACCATTATAAGACTCAAGGCCCACCACACAATGCAATGCAAACCGTAGGATGGAGTTTTACCTTATAATGGTCAAAAAGTCTTGATACGATAAAACGGATTTGATATTATTATTAGTGCATATATGTTTGAAAAACATTTCAATCATAATGTATCATTCATAGATGGCATAGCTACCATATACTATGTCGCCATACTAGTTATACAATCAAAACCATATGGTGTCGTATTGGAAGTTGGATTTCCATCATGTACCATGGCAAGAGATATTACTTACCGAATTCGAGACAATCTAGCCTACCATCTCTCAGGATCAGAGCTCGAGTGACCCTTGGATCTTCAAAGACGGTCCACAAATACTTTACTGGATTAGTTATGCCTGAACAATACGTTTCTCCACCCTATGAGGCGTAAAATAGAGCCACTAGGGACTTAAATCCCGAGGCCCCTCATTCCATCATCTACATAAGTAAAAATGTCTGGGCTTGTAAAACCCTGACACCACTACTAGCTAGAATGAAACGTATGTCCTCCCTGTAGTCCTTCCTCCGTTTCCGGTTCATACAGGGGTGTGAGGCTCGCGAAGTATCGCTAAACAAAGCTATGCTAAATAAAGTTGTGCTTTGATCATCAACCACAAGGCTCTGCTTTTCAACAAAAGCCTTGACCATTTGCATCTTAGCATGCCACATTGTCAATCCATACCATACCATTGATTTCTTCCAATATAAAATCTCTAAGCTTGTATGTCTCAGAGAAGGGTGTTAAGCAAGAGAATAAATTTTCCGCCACCAAACATATATATATGTAGCAGAGATCAACGAATACAGCATAAAGGAATACAACGTCGGACATACCATCCATTTACAAGTTCGTTCTGGGTCTAAACGAAACCGGAGACACCTTATTCCTCGTCCCATATTTCCAATACAGGAGAGAGGTTCTCGCATATCCATCGATCTCCAAGTACGTCTGGGTGATCACCACTTATTACCTTGTCTTGGGATGCCTCCCAATCAAGACATCAGTAATCATCCAAACGATGTGAAGATCTCCAGTCTTCAACCACCGTCTTCATCTTCGACTTTCAATCGTCATAGTAATTATCCAAAATGGGTTAAAACCGGTCTTTCCGAATAATTCGCTTATTTTATAATCAATAATTAAGTGCTTTAGAACACATCATACACCTCATTCTAATTCAGAATATTCTTTTAAATGAATATTCACATTATTAGGGAAAGGTTCCCATCAACTTTATCAAAGATAAATTCTTTTAAATTTATTCTTTAATCTTCTTTTTAAAGATTCATTAAAACTCCAATTTGGTTTTAATATCAAAAATCATTACTTTATGATTATTCCACCTTAAGGAATCAATCTTGCCTTTAACTGGGTTAAAGAACCAATGTCATTTAAAACACAGATCACGATAAACCCCAAAATCATCTTCCATTAAATATGGAATTTTCACCGAAATCAAATCAATATATAATCAATATAAATTTCTGTATCAGACTAATAATATAAATGGAATAACGACAAAGCTTTTAAATTCCATATACAATAACGGTCTACTTTTACAGAAGCTCATCTAGATTATTATTAAATCGAATTCCATTCAATTCCAATTTCTTCCATTAAATTGGAAAACTTTACTTTGGAAAATTTTCCAATTAAATCTTAATAAAAAGATTTATAAATTTCAAATCATATCTTCACTGTTAATTGGGTTAAAGAACGAATGCCGTTAAAAAAATAGTTCACAATAAACCCAATTTACATTTCAATTTATTCCAATTACTAAATATAATTGGAAACTCTAATAATCTTAATTAAAAGATTTATTCTTTTCATACAGAGTTTAAGAACAGTGTTATTGAAGACACCATTCACGACAACCTAAAAATCCAATTTATTTTTATTTAGTCCCAATTAAATATTAATTAATTGGAAAGCTTCATTAAACCTTTAATTTAAAGATTTATTCTAGTTATAACAAGTTCATTTTGGTAAAAATATATTTTTATTTTTTCAAAATTGGAATTTTTCATCCAAAATCTTTTCAAATCGGTAATTATGATATCACATAATTTTACCATATTTTTAATGATTTTATTTAGGCCCGTACAGTTAGTTTCCAATAACGGCCACCGAATTATATCCGAAGCGACCTTTTTCAAATTTGATTTGGACATAATTTCAAATCTACCCGTTATATTTCAAAACTCTTATATTCATTGGAAAGCTCTTTTCGATACGAACCCAGTGGTTCCGATTATAGGAGAATTCGACGGTCGGATCTCCCGTTACATCAATTTGAAGTTAATGGTCGAAATTCACGAACGATCGCTGCGCGACGCGTTCTATTCAGACCATTAAACAAATATAATATATATATATATTTCGTCGATTTACATTTAAATTGTATTTAAAAAATTTATAAATTCATTTTAAAACGATTCCAACTTCATTTTCAATTTTAAATCAAAATTGAATATTCTATATATTTATCATATTATAATATTAATATTTTCTAAATACTAGCTTTTGAAATCACTACTTTTCGATATTCATTATAAAATGAAATAAATCGATCGATAAACCTGTTCGAGTTAAAAATGGTGTTTCTATACTTAACCCGTCTTCATATTTTTATATTTTTGTGCCCATCCAAAGACGGACATAAAAATCATAATTTTACTCTTCACTAAATTTATTTTATAATATTCATTAGTTTAAAATATTCTTTATTTTAAAAGATTCTTTATTTTAAAATATTCTTTATATAAAAATGTTCTTTATTTTAAAATATTCTTTATATAAAAGATATTCTGAATCGGAATGCGACTCAATCAATTACCATATAATTTCAGTTATATGGATTTCATACATCGCATGTATATACCAATAATGATAAATAATCATTAAACAATCCATTGAAATCCAGAGTGAATATTTATAACTGTGTGAGCATTAAAATAAATAACGCTCATCATAGGCTGTCAATCCATCGAATGACATACAACTAAATATTGGGACTAGTGTTTGTCAAGTATCATCCCGACATCCGTGTGGGGTTTTCAAACAACAACAGTTCATCTAAATGAATCATTGGTTAGTGAATTTAACCAATTATAATTCCGCTAACATGTTGATGATAATGAACAAAACATGTTATTATATTTCTGATGTCAAATAAATATGTATTTTATTCGCCAAATTTCTCTACATGTTTCTAAAGTCAAATAAATATGTATTTTATTTCCATACATGTTCTATTCTTCTAACGACAAAAATAAAAAGACAATTTTGTCTGCATACATGTTTTCAAATTCAAGTGACAAAATAAAAAGGTAATTTTGTCAATATACATATGTTCTAATTCTGATGACAATATAAAAGGATAATTTATTTACGTAACATATTTTAATGTCCTAATGACAATATAAAAAGATAATTTATTTATATAACATGTTAAATGTTTCCTAGTGACAAATAAAAGAAAGTTTTTATTTGACAGCAACTCTATTTTTAAATATGACAAATGAAAGGATAATTTTATTTGTATAAAATTTCATTATTTAACATGACAAATAAAAATGAATATTTTCATTTGTTTACAATTTTTGTTTTTAACATAACAAATAAAAAATGATATTTTTATTTTAACATGACATTTCTACTTAAAATGACATCCCTAATTAAATGACATTTTTATTTAAACATGACATTTCTAATTAAAATGACATTCCTCATTAAATGTCGTTTTTATTTAAACATGACATTCCTAATTAAATGCCATTTTTATTTAAACATGTCATTTCTAATTAAACTGACATTCCTAATTAATTGCCATTTTTATTTAAACATGACATTCCTGATTAAATGAGATTTATATTTAAATGACATTTTATTTTAACAAAATTACTGTTTTTGCTTTAATACAAATCTATTTAACAAAAATGCTATTTTAACATAAATTTCCTTAACAAAAATGTTATTTTGTGTTTTAACACAAATCTATTTGGCAAAAATGTTAATTTTATTTTGACACAAATCTATTAACAAAAATGTAATTTTTGTTTCAACTCAATTCTTATTAACAAAAATGCAATTCTTATTCTAACTCAATTCTAATTAACAAAAATGTAATTTTTGTTCTATCATTATATTTTGACAAAAATGCCAATTTTGTCTCAACTATTATAATTCAACAAAATGATATTTTTAATTCACATAACATTATTCTAACAAAATGATATTTTTAATTTACATAATATTATTCTAACAAAATGATATTTTTAATTAACATAACATTATTCTAACAAAATGATATTTTTAATTAACATAACATTATTCTAACAAAATGATATTTTTAATTAACATAACATTAATCCAACAAAATGATATTTTTAATATGACAATTCTAAATCAACATAAAAATGATGTTTTTGTGTGATAATTCTAAATCAACATAAAAATGATGTGACAATTTCATTTCAACAAAAATGTTCATTTTATTTTCAACTATTCTATTTTGACAAAATTGTAAATTTTGTCTTCAATTATTCTATTTTGATGAAATTGTAGATTTTATCTCAACTATTTTATTCAACAAAAATTGATAATTTTGTTTCAACAATTCGGTTTCATCAAAAATGATATATTTTTGTTTCACTATTTTCCTATAACAAAATGTCCTTTTTATTTAACAAAATATTATTCTAACTGAATGACATATTTATATTTAACAAATCATGTTTTTTACATAAGATTATTGTTCATTAACATGCTAAGGATGGCAATTTTGACTAATAAAAAAAATTAATAAATGAATCTTTATATTCTAAATTAACATGATGTAGACAATATGTTTAACGAACAACATATATTTTGATCCAATAAATCAATCACAACCAAATCAATCAATCAAATTTTATACGGTGCATATATTTAATATTACCATCATAATACATATATATATATATATATACATTTTAATTTTAAATCGAGAAATCTCACCGAAAGCTTTCCACTCTACCAAAATTTTGACAAACTCCAAATCAGTGCTGTCAGGTCCATCACGAAGATCTCGCTTTCACGATTCAAACGCTTTCAGTTTCGTGTAATTCTGTACTCGTTTGGACAAGTTATAGCCACATAACCATTTCATAATTAAATAAATAATTAACTTTTAATTAATTTACATAATTACTTTTCCTTTAATCCCTCGTTAATGCTTCTCCTTCTTCAGCGTATACTGGAAGAAACCCGACCCATCATTGATGCCAAATTCGCCCCTGCGCATGCCTCCTGGAGCAACTATCCTCCGATCAACTACCAGCATCGTCGAGCCCTTCGCAGCCTCATCCAGCCACCTGGTCCTACTCGGTGGGCCCCTTCTCCCCAAAACCTGGTTCGAACAACGCCCTTGTCAGCTCCAAAATCGAGCTCCACCAATACCCAATTCCCATTATCTCCGTACCAAATTAATGATCTCAGTTTGATCTTCGGTTTTCATTTTTATTGTATGATCTAATTCGAAAGGATCATGGAGAAATAAACGGTTGAATTTGAGACCCTATCGGCCATTGAAAATAGAAGGGGGCGGCGGCTACGTATACTGATTAGGGTTTACTAGTATATTAGGGTATATTTTTAACTATAATATTATTAAATTCATTTATTAACAAAAAGGCCCGTTAACTTTTAGTAGCTCCAAATCCACCCAAAAAATGTTGCCCCTAGCCAAATACCCCTATTCCGGACACAATGGACTAGGTCTCGTCAACCCGTTTGATTGTTTTAGCCCACTTTTCTTTATTTTAAATATAAATCATATAATTATTTAATTTCATCGTACATTTTAATTTACCGACGCCACATACTGACTTTAAAAATTCTCGAAAAATAAATCTAGCTATAATTTGACGATACGGTCCTAACAAAATTAATTTCGTCGAATTTGGAGACCGTTTGAAAAATGGCCAGTTTCTGGTCGATCCAATTAGACTGAAATTGACCAAACACATTTTAATTTTCCACGCTCACATATTAATTCCAAAAATTATGAAAATTGGAATCTTGCAATAATTTGACATTCCGGATCCGACCAAAGTGGTTTGGTCGAAAATGGAGGTAGTTTGTAAAATGACTATTTATTCGGGTTATATATTATATTAAATTCCATAGCAACTTTTCTGAATGTTCAACTGGCCATAACTTTTGATTCCCGCAATGAAATTTCAATTTTTCAGATTCGTTGGAAAGATATTTTTAAACAGATTTGAATATTTTTGGTTTCACCAAAATCCAATTAATTTTGCATCTTGTACATTCAATCAAAGATCAAATTCTAATTTTCAAACTGTCGTGCCATTTCTGACGCTACTAAGCATGTCTGCATTGATAAGAATCAATTCAAGAAACTAGAACCGACCGAAGATTATCTTTATATGAGAAATTCAGCAAAGGCAGTGGTCAAAGGGAAGGGGACTGTAGATTTGGAATTCACATCCGGAAATGTTCTAACATTAAATGTTGTATATTATGTACCTGAAATTAGGAAGAACCTTGTATCAGGAAGTCTTCTTAATAAGTTTGGTTTCAAACAAGTCTTTGATTCAGAAAAATATGTGTTGACCAAAAGGTGGTGTATTTGTGGGAAATGTGTACATGTGTGATGGTATGTTTAAACTGAATGTTGATATTAATAAAAGTATGAATTCTGCTTATATTGTTTATCCATTTTTATTATGGCACAATAGATTAGGACATGTTAATCATAAACGCATGCTTGTATGATATCTTTGAATCTAATTCCCAAACACCAAAATGATATTCTAGATAAGTGTAGGATATTCATTAACTAATATCACTAGAGAACCATTTCCGTATAAACCAGAAAGTATAACAAAATTGTTAAAACTTATTCATAGTGATGTATGTGATATACACAGTACTCCTACTAGAGGAGGAAAAAGATATTTTGTCACATTTTAGATGATTACTCTAAATATTGTTATGTCTATCTTTCGCATGCTAAAAGTGAAGTGTTTAATTCATTCATTACTTATAAAACTGAAGTAGAAAACGAGTGTGATGTCAAAATAAAAACACTTAGGTCTTATAGGGGTGGTGAATATCAATTTATTAAACATTGTGAATTAGTAGGAATTATACATGAGACATCTATTGCTTACACTCCACAACAAAATGGAGTGGTTGAAAGGAAAAACAGAACGCTTACCTAAATGGTAAATGAAATGTTGTGTAAATCTGGTCTTAATACTAGTTTCTAGGAAGAAGCCTTACTTACTGAATGTTATATTCTAAATAGAAAACCTCATAAGAAAAGTAAAGTTACTCCTTATGAACTTTGGAAGAAACGAAAACCAAATCTTGATTATTATCGAATTTGGGGTTGTAGAGCGATTGTACGATTACCTGAACCAAAAATCGGGAAATTAGGACAAAAGGGTATCGAGTGCATATTCTTAGGATATGCTCAACATAGCAAAGGATATAGGTTTCTAGTAATAGAACCTAATAGCTCTATTAATGTAAATACAGTAATAGAATCAAGGGACGCAGTGTTTATGAGAATAGATTTACATCTATTCAAAATAAACTGGTTCATGAAACGGTAGGGGTAAATGCACCTATTAATGAAATGGTGGAGGTTAATGAACCAACTATTGAACCTATAGGAAACACTGATGGAAATATCAACGAAAATGGTGATTCTCTTAGGAGAAGTAAACGAAGAAGGGTAGAAAAATCCTTTGGACCAAATTTCGTCGTATATTTGGTTAAAGGATCTAGAAATAATATAGAGCATCAGTTAGTGATATCTACAAATATAGAATCTGACCCTTTAACATATGCCGAGGCAATGAAATATCAAAATTCATCAATTTGGAAAGAAGCCATAAGTGATGAAATGAATTCTATTATGGGAAATAAAACATGGAAACCAGTAGATTTGCCTCCTGGTTGTAAACCAATAGGATGTAAACGGATATTGAAGAAAAAGTTAAAAGCAGATGGCTAATCGAAAATTTTAAAGCTAGATGAGTTGCCAAAGGATTCACACAGAAAGAAGGAATAGATTATTTTGATACATATGCCCCAGTAGTTAGAATTTCAACTATTAGGACTTTAATTGCATTAGCTTCTATCTATAATT
This sequence comes from Allium sativum, assembly GCA_030737875.1. NCBI lineage: Eukaryota > Viridiplantae > Streptophyta > Magnoliopsida > Asparagales > Amaryllidaceae > Allium > Allium sativum. The sequence goes on along the minus strand of CM060920.1, from coordinate 76,241,943 downwards.
TTGAAATTCATCAAATGGACGTCAAGACAGCATTTCTAAATGGTGAACTTGATGATGAGATATAAATGTCCCAACCAGAAGGTTTTGTGATGCATGGACAAGAACTTAAAGTATGTAAACTTATCAAATCACTTTACGGTCTTAAACAAGCACCACAGCAATGGCATGAAAAGTTTGATAAAACTATTATTTATAATGGCTTTAGGATTTTTGAATCTGACAAATGTGTCTATAGAAAGTTTCATTCACGTAAAGGTGTAATTATATGACTTTACGTGGATGATATGCTTTCTTTTGGAACAGGTACTTCGAGTATTGAAGAAACTAAAAGATGTTTATCTTCATGCTTTGACATGAAAGATATGTGAGTAGCTGAAATCATTCTTGGAATAAGAATCATGAAAACAAAAGATGGACTATCAATTACCCAATTTCATTGCATTGAGAAAATTTTGAAAAGGTTCAATTTATTCGATTGTAAACCTATGTCTACTCCATTTGATCTAAATATGCAATTATACACTAATACTGGAAGAGCTATAGAGCAATTGGAATATGCTAGAGTTATTGGAAGTTTGATGTATGCAAGGACATGCACATGACCAGATATTGCCTATGTTGTAGGCAAAATGAGTAGATATATTAGTAACCATAGTCATATCCATTGGAATGCAATAAATAGAATTCTAAAGTATCTAAAATGTACCATAAATTATGGAATACATTATAATGGTTATTCGAGTGTAATAGAAGGTTACACAAATGTTAGTTGGAACACTGGAAGTGAAGATAATAAATCAAGTAGTGGATGGATATTCACTCTTGGTAGGGGAGCAATATCCCGAGACTCAAAGAAACAAACATGTATTGTTGATTCAACCATGGCTGCTGAGTTTACAGCACTGGCTTCTGGTAGCAAAGAAGTGGAATGGTTAAGGAATCTATTATTGAAAATTCCTATGCGTCCAAAACCTATGCCACCAATATCTATGCATTGTGATAGTCAATCTACATTATCACAGGCGTACAACCAAGTTTATAATAGTATGTATAGACATATTGGTCTAAGGCACAGTTTGGTTAGGCAAATGCTCACTGAAGTGGTAATTACCATAGATTTTGAGAGATCTAGCCAAAATTTGGCAGATCCATTTACTAAAGGACTTGCAAGGAACTTAGCGATATAAACATCACAGGGAATTGGTTTAAAGCCTATATAACACAATTGCCAATGAAGGAAATTCAACTCAACATAATAAAGAAATTTGTTATCTTGAGTTCAAAGAGCAAAAGTACTTCATATGTTTGCGGTTGGAAGCACTATAATATTTAGTCTAAAAAACTAAGTATTATCATACATTCCAAGGAAAAGTGCTTGGTATTTATAATGATGAAGAGAGGATGTTCTTCTTAGAACTTAATAGGTTTACAACAGATATACTGTGGAGGTGTGTGTTATAAGGCACCTCTGATAAACCTACCTATATGAATGCAATGAAGGTAGTGCCGCCTTCTACAAGATTTTGGCTTGATCTCTAAGGTCATTTCATGAAAGAAGATACTGATCCAAGGCCAATCCATGGGTCAAGCACACATACTATATGGATAAAATGTAAATGAGTGTGTGATAATCACATCCGATAAGATCATATAGGATCGATGGTTCAATGCTTAGTCAACCACTCCATCCTGATATACTTTGATAGGTATTCTCTACGTATAGATTCAAGTCTGTAAGGCATCTATACTTATGCACAAATTTTCCTGCAAATAAATGACAAGAGGAATTTATTTAAAATTTGGTACATGATTGTTGGAGGAAATTCAAAATAAAAGGGAAGAAGGAAAGCACAAAAGGGGAAGTTTGATTTGTCCCATATCATGAAATGTAAGTGTGTTTGCCACTATATATGTAAATGCATTACATATGATATAAAAAGAAAGAAGAGAAGAGGTGTGACATTGTAACGATTCGGATTTTTCTCGAACCTAATCGATTGCTAAATCTACTAAGACCGTTCAAAAACCCGAATATGCTAACTCTGGGTATATAACACATCAGAACAAATAACAACAGACTTTTATAAACATCATAATAATGCAACATCAAAGTACAGAATATATCAGAGTACATCGATAAATAATAATACAGCAGAAGATTTCTTTACAATAACTTAACACAATGCAGCGGAACTAATAAACTAACACAACGGAAGACTATCAATGCTCTAGACACAGCTTTAAGCTTCGATCCAGAATCCTGCTCAATATATCTGCAAAATAAGCTACTCGACTGCCCGTGTGGAAAATAGGGCACCCGAGTTTGCAAAGTAAGCTACTCGACTACGAATCAATCGTGGGACTGGTATAAGAAATCTTACTTATCTTATCTAATAATAATAAGGCTAATCGCAGGACCACGCCGCTAATGCGGAACGGGTTTACTCCATTGGATTGCCAGCGCAAGAAATAAAGTATATCGTTAAACAACGCAATGCTTTTTGGAAAAATGAAACCATTATAAGACTCAAGGCCCACCACACAATGCAATGCAAACCGTAGGATGGAGTTTTACCTTATAATGGTCAAAAAGTCTTGATACGATAAAACGGATTTGATATTATTATTAGTGCATATATGTTTGAAAAACATTTCAATCATAATGTATCATTCATAGATGGCATAGCTACCATATACTATGTCGCCATACTAGTTATACAATCAAAACCATATGGTGTCGTATTGGAAGTTGGATTTCCATCATGTACCAAGGCAAGAGATATTACTTACCGAATTCGAGACAATCTAGCCTACCATCTCTCAGGATCAGAGCTCGAGTGACCCTTGGATCTTCAAAGACGGTCCACAAATACTTTACTGGATTAGTTATGCCTGAACAATACGTTTCTCCACCCTATGAGGCGTAAAATAGAGCCACTAGGGACTTAAATCCCGAGGCCCCTCATTCCATCATCTACATAAGTAAAAATGTCTGGGCTTGTAAAACCCTGACACCACTACTAGCTAGAATGAAACGTATGTCCTCCCTGTAGTCCTTCCTCCGTTTCCGGTTCATACAGGGGTGTGAGGCTCGCGAAGTATCGCTAAACAAAGCTATGCTAAATAAAGTTGTGCTTTGATCATCAACCACAAGGCTCTGCTTTTCAACAAAAGCCTTGACCATTTGCATCTTAGCATGCCACATTGTCAATCCATACCATACCATTGATTTCTTCCAATATAAAATCTCTAAGCTTGTATGTCTCAGAGAAGGGTGTTAAGCAAGAGAATAAATTTTCCGCCACCAAACATATATATATGTAGCAGAGATCAACGAATACAGCATAAAGGAATACAACGTCGGACATACCATCCATTTACAAGTTCGTTCTGGGTCTAAACGAAACCGGAGACACCTTATTCCTCGTCCCATATTTCCAATACAGGAGAGAGGTTCTCGCATATCCATCGATCTCCAAGTACGTCTGGGTGATCACCACTTATTACCTTGTCTTGGGATGCCTCCCAATCAAGACATCAGTAATCATCCAAACGATGTGAAGATCTCCAGTCTTCAACCACCGTCTTCATCTTCGACTTTCAATCGTCATAGTAATTATCCAAAATGGGTTAAAACCGGTCTTTCCGAATAATTCGCTTATTTTATAATCAATAATTAAGTGCTTTAGAACACATCATACACCTCATTCTAATTCAGAATATTCTTTTAAATGAATATTCACATTATTAGGGAAAGGTTCCCATCAACTTTATCAAAGATAAATTCTTTTAAATTTATTCTTTAATCTTCTTTTTAAAGATTCATTAAAACTCCAATTTGGTTTTAATATCAAAAATCATTACTTTATGATTATTCCACCTTAAGGAATCAATCTTGCCTTTAACTGGGTTAAAGAACCAATGTCATTTAAAACACAGATCACGATAAACCCCAAAATCATCTTCCATTAAATATGGAATTTTCACCGAAATCAAATCAATATATAATCAATATAAATTTCTGTATCAGACTAATAATATAAATGGAATAACGACAAAGCTTTTAAATTCCATATACAATAACGGTCTACTTTTACAGAAGCTCATCTAGATTATTATTAAATCGAATTCCATTCAATTCCAATTTCTTCCATTAAATTGGAAAACTTTACTTTGGAAAATTTTCCAATTAAATCTTAATAAAAAGATTTATAAATTTCAAATCATATCTTCACTGTTAATTGGGTTAAAGAACGAATGCCGTTAAAAAAATAGTTCACAATAAACCCAATTTACATTTCAATTTATTCCAATTACTAAATATAATTGGAAACTCTAATAATCTTAATTAAAAGATTTATTCTTTTCATACAGAGTTTAAGAACAGTGTTATTGAAGACACCATTCACGACAACCTAAAAATCCAATTTATTTTTATTTAGTCCCAATTAAATATTAATTAATTGGAAAGCTTCATTAAACCTTTAATTTAAAGATTTATTCTAGTTATAACAAGTTCATTTTGGTAAAAATATATTTTTATTTTTTCAAAATTGGAATTTTTCATCCAAAATCTTTTCAAATCGGTAATTATGATATCACATAATTTTACCATATTTTTAATGATTTTATTTAGGCCCGTACAGTTAGTTTCCAATAACGGCCACCGAATTATATCCGAAGCGACCTTTTTCAAATTTGATTTGGACATAATTTCAAATCTACCCGTTATATTTCAAAACTCTTATATTCATTGGAAAGCTCTTTTCGATACGAACCCAGTGGTTCCGATTATAGGAGAATTCGACGGTCGGATCTCCCGTTACATCAATTTGAAGTTAATGGTCGAAATTCACGAACGATCGCTGCGCGACGCGTTCTATTCAGACCATTAAACAAATATAATATATATATATATTTCGTCGATTTACATTTAAATTGTATTTAAAAAATTTATAAATTCATTTTAAAACGATTCCAACTTCATTTTCAATTTTAAATCAAAATTGAATATTCTATATATTTATCATATTATAATATTAATATTTTCTAAATACTAGCTTTTGAAATCACTACTTTTCGATATTCATTATAAAATGAAATAAATCGATCGATAAACCTGTTCGAGTTAAAAATGGTGTTTCTATACTTAACCCGTCTTCATATTTTTATATTTTTGTGCCCATCCAAAGACGGACATAAAAATCATAATTTTACTCTTCACTAAATTTATTTTATAATATTCATTAGTTTAAAATATTCTTTATTTTAAAAGATTCTTTATTTTAAAATATTCTTTATATAAAAATGTTCTTTATTTTAAAATATTCTTTATATAAAAGATATTCTGAATCGGAATGCGACTCAATCAATTACCATATAATTTCAGTTATATGGATTTCATACATCGCATGTATATACCAATAATGATAAATAATCATTAAACAATCCATTGAAATCCAGAGTGAATATTTATAACTGTGTGAGCATTAAAATAAATAACGCTCATCATAGGCTGTCAATCCATCGAATGACATACAACTAAATATTGGGACTAGTGTTTGTCAAGTATCATCCCGACATCCGTGTGGGGTTTTCAAACAACAACAGTTCATCTAAATGAATCATTGGTTAGTGAATTTAACCAATTATAATTCCGCTAACATGTTGATGATAATGAACAAAACATGTTATTATATTTCTGATGTCAAATAAATATGTATTTTATTCGCCAAATTTCTCTACATGTTTCTAAAGTCAAATAAATATGTATTTTATTTCCATACATGTTCTATTCTTCTAACGACAAAAATAAAAAGACAATTTTGTCTGCATACATGTTTTCAAATTCAAGTGACAAAATAAAAAGGTAATTTTGTCAATATACATATGTTCTAATTCTGATGACAATATAAAAGGATAATTTATTTACGTAACATATTTTAATGTCCTAATGACAATATAAAAAGATAATTTATTTATATAACATGTTAAATGTTTCCTAGTGACAAATAAAAGAAAGTTTTTATTTGACAGCAACTCTATTTTTAAATATGACAAATGAAAGGATAATTTTATTTGTATAAAATTTCATTATTTAACATGACAAATAAAAATGAATATTTTCATTTGTTTACAATTTTTGTTTTTAACATAACAAATAAAAAATGATATTTTTATTTTAACATGACATTTCTACTTAAAATGACATCCCTAATTAAATGACATTTTTATTTAAACATGACATTTCTAATTAAAATGACATTCCTCATTAAATGTCGTTTTTATTTAAACATGACATTCCTAATTAAATGCCATTTTTATTTAAACATGTCATTTCTAATTAAACTGACATTCCTAATTAATTGCCATTTTTATTTAAACATGACATTCCTGATTAAATGAGATTTATATTTAAATGACATTTTATTTTAACAAAATTACTGTTTTTGCTTTAATACAAATCTATTTAACAAAAATGCTATTTTAACATAAATTTCCTTAACAAAAATGTTATTTTGTGTTTTAACACAAATCTATTTGGCAAAAATGTTAATTTTATTTTGACACAAATCTATTAACAAAAATGTAATTTTTGTTTCAACTCAATTCTTATTAACAAAAATGCAATTCTTATTCTAACTCAATTCTAATTAACAAAAATGTAATTTTTGTTCTATCATTATATTTTGACAAAAATGCCAATTTTGTCTCAACTATTATAATTCAACAAAATGATATTTTTAATTCACATAACATTATTCTAACAAAATGATATTTTTAATTTACATAATATTATTCTAACAAAATGATATTTTTAATTAACATAACATTATTCTAACAAAATGATATTTTTAATTAACATAACATTATTCTAACAAAATGATATTTTTAATTAACATAACATTAATCCAACAAAATGATATTTTTAATATGACAATTCTAAATCAACATAAAAATGATGTTTTTGTGTGATAATTCTAAATCAACATAAAAATGATGTGACAATTTCATTTCAACAAAAATGTTCATTTTATTTTCAACTATTCTATTTTGACAAAATTGTAAATTTTGTCTTCAATTATTCTATTTTGATGAAATTGTAGATTTTATCTCAACTATTTTATTCAACAAAAATTGATAATTTTGTTTCAACAATTCGGTTTCATCAAAAATGATATATTTTTGTTTCACTATTTTCCTATAACAAAATGTCCTTTTTATTTAACAAAATATTATTCTAACTGAATGACATATTTATATTTAACAAATCATGTTTTTTACATAAGATTATTGTTCATTAACATGCTAAGGATGGCAATTTTGACTAATAAAAAAAATTAATAAATGAATCTTTATATTCTAAATTAACATGATGTAGACAATATGTTTAACGAACAACATATATTTTGATCCAATAAATCAATCACAACCAAATCAATCAATCAAATTTTATACGGTGCATATATTTAATATTACCATCATAATACATATATATATATATATACATTTTAATTTTAAATCGAGAAATCTCACCGAAAGCTTTCCACTCTACCAAAATTTTGACAAACTCCAAATCAGTGCTGTCAGGTCCATCACGAAGATCTCGCTTTCACGATTCAAACGCTTTCAGTTTCGTGTAATTCTGTACTCGTTTGGACAAGTTATAGCCACATAACCATTTCATAATTAAATAAATAATTAACTTTTAATTAATTTACATAATTACTTTTCCTTTAATCCCTCGTTAATGCTTCTCCTTCTTCAGCGTATACTGGAAGAAACCCGACCCATCATTGATGCCAAATTCGCCCCTGCGCATGCCTCCTGGAGCAACTATCCTCCGATCAACTACCAGCATCGTCGAGCCCTTCGCAGCCTCATCCAGCCACCTGGTCCTACTCGGTGGGCCCCTTCTCCCCAAAACCTGGTTCGAACAACGCCCTTGTCAGCTCCAAAATCGAGCTCCACCAATACCCAATTCCCATTATCTCCGTACCAAATTAATGATCTCAGTTTGATCTTCGGTTTTCATTTTTATTGTATGATCTAATTCGAAAGGATCATGGAGAAATAAACGGTTGAATTTGAGACCCTATCGGCCATTGAAAATAGAAGGGGGCGGCGGCTACGTATACTGATTAGGGTTTACTAGTATATTAGGGTATATTTTTAACTATAATATTATTAAATTCATTTATTAACAAAAAGGCCCGTTAACTTTTAGTAGCTCCAAATCCACCCAAAAAATGTTGCCCCTAGCCAAATACCCCTATTCCGGACACAATGGACTAGGTCTCGTCAACCCGTTTGATTGTTTTAGCCCACTTTTCTTTATTTTAAATATAAATCATATAATTATTTAATTTCATCGTACATTTTAATTTACCGACGCCACATACTGACTTTAAAAATTCTCGAAAAATAAATCTAGCTATAATTTGACGATACGGTCCTAACAAAATTAATTTCGTCGAATTTGGAGACCGTTTGAAAAATGGCCAGTTTCTGGTCGATCCAATTAGACTGAAATTGACCAAACACATTTTAATTTTCCACGCTCACATATTAATTCCAAAAATTATGAAAATTGGAATCTTGCAATAATTTGACATTCCGGATCCGACCAAAGTGGTTTGGTCGAAAATGGAGGTAGTTTGTAAAATGACTATTTATTCGGGTTATATATTATATTAAATTCCATAGCAACTTTTCTGAATGTTCAACTGGCCATAACTTTTGATTCCCGCAATGAAATTTCAATTTTTCAGATTCGTTGGAAAGATATTTTTAAACAGATTTGAATATTTTTGGTTTCACCAAAATCCAATTAATTTTGCATCTTGTACATTCAATCAAAGATCAAATTCTAATTTTCAAACTGTCGTGCCATTTCTAACTCCTTTTAAAGTTAAAATAAATATATTCGTTTTAACTTCGATTTTAAATAAATTTTTAATCATTATTATTTAAAATAAATTATTTTAAATATTCAGAATCCATTAAAATTTCTAGAATAAAAAATTTAAATTGGTTCTGAAATTCCAGGTTGTTACAATCTCCCCCACTTAAAATCTTTTCTTCCTCGTAAAGGAACTGAGCTGAAAGTTGTTTAATTAACTAACTCAACTTTCATTCTTTTATTGGTTTCAATTATTTATTAGTTGAACTAATAATCACAGAACACAATCATCAATCAATTAGTTGATTAGCTTTTCAAATATATATAACTTTTATATATTTAAAAATCATATTTTCTAAGGTCAGATTATATATATATAATCACAAATACGTTAATTATAAACTTGTCACTCTCAACTCATTCTAGGGCATTTCTAACCCCATCTCTAGCGAGTTTTCTCATTCTACGATACTACTGATCCTATCTCTAATGAGAATTCTTTTATAGGATATTGCTAATCCTACCTCTGATGAGCTTTTGTTCAGTTCTAACGAGTTGTACCCCAAAGATTTGGATTAACCAAAGCTCGGATACCACATGTAATGATTCGGATTTTGCTTGGACCTAATCGATTGCAAAACTAACTAAGACCATTCAAAACCCGAATAGCTAACTCTGGGTATACAACACATTAGAACAAATAATAGCAGACTTTTATAAACATCATAATAATGCAACATCAGACTACAGAATATATCAGAGTACATAGATAAATAATAATACAACGGAAGATTTCTTTACAATAAACTTAACACAATGCAGTGGAACTAATAAACTAACACAGCGGAAGACTATCAATGCTCTGGACACACCTTTAAGCTTCGATCTAGAATCCTACTCAATATATCTGCAAAATAAGTGACTCGACTGCCCGTGTGGAAAAGAGGGCACCCGAGTTTGCAAAGTGAAGCAAACTATGAGTCAGTCATGGGACTGGTATGAGAAATCTTACTTATCTTATCTAATAATAATAAGGCTAATCACAGGACCACGCAGCTAATGTGGAACGGGTTTACTCCATTGGATTGACAGCGCAAGAAATTAAGTAAATCGTTAAATAACGCAATGCTTTTTGGAAAATGAAACCATTATAAGACTCAAGTCCCATCACACAATGCAATGCAAACCGGAGGATAGAGTTTTACCTTATAATGGTCAAAAATGCTTGATACGATAAACGGATTTGAAATTATTATTAGTGTATATATGTTTCAAAAACACTTCAATCATAATGTATCAATCATAGATGGCATAGCTACCATATACTATGTCGCCATACTAGTTATACAATCAAAACCATATGGTGTCGTATTGGAAGTTGGATTTCCATCATGAACCACGGAAAGAGATAGTCCTTACCGAATTTGAGACAATCTAGCCAACCATGTCTCAGGATCAGAGCTCAAATGACCCTTGGATCTTCAAGGCTGGTCCACAAATACTTTAGTGGATTAGTTATGCCTGAACAACACGTTTCCCCGCCCTATGGGGTGATTAATAGAGTCACTAGGGACTCAAATACCGAGGTGCCTCATTCCATCATCCAAGTAAGTAAAAATGTTTGGGCTTGTAAAACCCTGACACCACTCCTAGCTAGAAAGAAACGTATGTCCTCCCTGCAGTCCTTCCTTCTGTTTCTGGTTCATACCGGGGTGTGAGGCTCGCGAAGTATCGCTACATAAAGCAATGCTAAATAAAGCTGTGCTTTGATCACCAACCATAAGGATCTGATTTTCAACAAAAGCCTTGATCTTTTGCATCTTAGCATGCCACATTGTCAATCCATACCATACCATTGATTTCTGCCAATATATAACCTCTAAGCTCGTACGTCTCAGAAAAGGGTGTTAAGCAAGAGAATAAATTCTCTGCCACCAAACAGATATATATTTGGCAGAGATCAACGAATACATCATAAAGGAATACAACGTCAGATATACCATCCATTTACAAGTTCATTATGGGTCTGAATGAAATCGGAGACATCATATTCCTCGTCCAATATGTCCAACACAGGAGAGAGGTTCTCGCATATCCATCGATCTACAAGTACGTCTGGACGATCACCCCTTATTACCTTGTCTTGGGATGCCTCCCAATCAAGACATCAGTAATCATCCAAACAATGTGAAGATCTCCAGTCTTCAACCACCGTCTTCATCTTCGACTTTCAATCATCGTAGTAATTATCTAGAATGGGTTAAGACATGTCTTTGCGAATAATTCGTGTATTTTATTATCAATAATTAAGTGCTTTAGAACACACCATACGCCTCATTCCAATTCAGAATATTCTTTTAAATGAATATTCACATTATTTGGGAAAGGTTCCCATTAACTTTATCAAAGATAAATTCTTTTAAATTTATTCTTTAATCTTCTTTTTAAAGATTCATTATAACACCAATTTGGTTTTAATATCAAAAATCATTACTTTATGATTATTCCACCTTAAGGAATTAATCTTTCTTTAACTGGGTTAAAGAACAAATGTCATTTAAAACACAGTTCACGATAAACCCCAAAATCATCTTCCATTAAATATGGAGTTTTCACAGAATTCAAATAAATATATAATCGATATAAATTTCTGTATCAGACTAATAATATGAATGGAATAGCCGCAAAGCCTTTTAAATTCCATATATAATAACGGTCTACTTTTACAAAAGCTCATCTCGATTATTATTAAATCGAATTCCATTCAATTCCAATTTTTTCTATTAAATTGGAAAACTTTACTTTGGAAAATTTCCAATTAAATCCTAATAAAAAGATTTATAAATTTCAAATCATATATTCACTGTTAATTGGGTTAAAGAACGAATGCCGTTAAAAACACAGTTCTTAATAAACCCAATTTACATTTCATTTTATTCCAAATACTAAATATAATTGGAAGTTCTAATAATCTTAATTAAAAGATTTATTCTTTTCATACGGAGTTTAAGAACATTATTATTGAATACACCATTCACGACAACCCTAAAATCCAATTTATTTAATTTAATTCCAATTAAATATTAATTAATTGGAAAGCGTCGTTAAATCTTTAATTTAAAGATTTATTTTAGTTAATAACTAGTTCATTTTGATAAATATTTATTTCCAAAATTGGAATTTTTCATCCAAAATCTTTTCAAATCAGTAATTATGATTTTACATAATTTTACCATATTTTTAATAATTTTATTTAGGCCCAAACAGTCGGTTTCCAATAACGGCCACCGAACTATATCCATAGCGACCTTTTTCAAATTTGATTTGGACATAATTCCAAATCTAACAGTTAGATTTCAAAACCGTTATGTTCATTGGAAAGCTATTTTCGATATGAACCCAACGGTTTTGGTTTTAGGAGAATCCGACCGTCGGATCTCCCGTTACATCAATTTGAAATTAATGGTCGAAATTCGCAAATGGTCGCTGCACGGCGCGTTCTATTCAGGCCATTAAATAAATGAATAAATATATATATTACATAAATTTCGTCGATTTCCATTTAAATTGTATTTAAAACATTTATAAATTCATTTTAAAACGATTCCAACTTCATTTTCAATTTTAAATCAAAATTGAATATTCTATATATTTATCATATTATAATATTAATATTTTCAAATTATTAGCTTTTGAAATCACTACTTTTCGATATTCATTACAAAATGAAATAAATAGATCGATATAGCCGTTCGGGTTAAAAAAGGCATTTCTATACTTAACCCGTCTTCATATTTTTATATTTTTGTGTCCATCCGAAGACGGACATAAAAATCATAATTTTATTCTTCACTAAGTTTATTTATAATATTTTTTATTTTAAAATATTCTTTATTTCAAAAGATTCTTTATTTTAAAATATTCTTTATATAAAAATGTTCTTTATTTTAAAATATTCTTTATATAAAAAATATGTTGAATCGGAATGCGACTCAATCAATTACCATATAATTTCAGTTATATGGATTCCATACATCGCATGTATATAACAATAATGATAAATAATCACTAAACAATCCATTTACATCCAGATTGAAGTTTTACAACTGTGTGAGCATTAAAATAAATAACGCTCATCACAGACTGTCAATCTATCGATTGACATACAACTAAATATTGAGACAAGTGTATGTCAAGTATCATCCCAACACCCGTATGGGGTTTTTAAACAACAATAGTTCATCTAAATGAATCATTGGTTAGTGAATTTAACCAATTCTAATTCCGCTAACATGTTGATGATAATGAGCAAAATATGTTATCATATTTCTAATGTCAAATAAAAATGTATTTTATTTGCCTAATTTCTCTACATGTTTCTAATGTCAAATAAATATGTATTTTATTTCCATACATGTTCTATTCTTCTAATGAAAAAAAATAAAAAGACAATTTTGTGTGCATACATGTTTTCAAATTCAAGTGACAAAACAAAACGATAATTTTGTCAATATACATGTGTTCTAGTTCTAATGACAACATAAAAGGATAATTTATTTACATAACATGTTTTAATGTCCTAATGACAATATAAAAAGATAATTTATTTATATAACATGTTAAATGTTTCATAGTGACAAGTGAAAGAAATTTTTATTTGACAGCAATTCTATTTTTAAATATGACAAATGAAAGGATATTTCTATTGTATAAAATTTCATTATTTAACATGACAAATAAAAATGAATATTTTTATTTGTTTACAATTTTAGTTTTTAACATAACAAACAAAAAATGATATTTTTATTTTAACAAGACATTTCTAATTAAAATGACATCCCTAATTAAATGACACTTTTATTTAAACATGACATTTCTAATTAAAATGACATTCCTAATTAAATGCCATTTTATTTAAACATGACATTTCTTATTTAAACATGACATTTCTAAATAAAATGACATTCCTAAATAAATGCCATTTTTATTTAAACATGACATTCCTGATTAAATGACATTTCTAATTAAATGACATTTTATTTTAATAAAATTACTATTTTTGCTTTAACACAAATATATTTAACAAAAATGTTATTTTAACATAAATTTCCTTAACAAAAATGTTATTTCGTGTTTTGACACAAATCTATTTGACAAAATTGTTATTTTTATTTTGACACAAATCTATTAACAAAAATGTAAATTTTTTTTCAACTCAGTTCTAATTAACAAAAATGTAATTCTTATTCTAACTCAATTCTAATTAACAAAAATGTAATTTTTGTTCTATCATTATATTTTGACAAAAAAGCCAATTTTGTCTCAACTATTATAATTCAACAAAATGATATTTTTAATTCACATAACATTATTCTAACAAAATGATATTTTTAATTAACATAACATTATTCTAACAAAATGATATTTTTAATTAACATAACATTATTCTAACAAAATGATATTTTTAATTAACATAACATTATTCCAACAAAATGATATTTTTAATATGAAAATTCTAAATCAACATAAAAATGATGCTTTCATGTGACAATTCTAAATCAACACAAAAATGATGTGACAATTTCACTTCAACAAAAATGTTCATTTTCTTTTCAACTTGATTGACATAGAAATATGTTTATTTTGTGCTCATATTTCTTATCTTTTGTATATAAATAAATATTACTTGGGTATTGTTTTGTTACTTTTACAGATATTCCAAACCAGCCCGCATGCAACCAGAAAAGTAGAGAAATAGAGATGAAATTGATATATATTTACATTTTGAGGAATTGTAGATGATGATCTCACATCTAGTTGCTGTTGGACAAGAAAAGGATTGATAAAAAGGCTTTGCACATCACAAATCAATGAAGAAGTGTCAAGGAAGCAAGAGGAAAAGAGAAAAGGCCCAAATTTGCTTTATTTATCTAAGGCCCATTTATGTTTCTCATTGTAAACTAATTAGTGATGTAATGACAAGGCCCAGTTATCATTAGGGTTAGGGTTGGGGTTTGGCTATCTACCCTATATATACCCTTGTAATATCATTGTAGCCACCATCCTATATCTTATTCTATTCTCTTCTTCATTAATAAAACTCATTTTTCTTTTTATTTTATGCAATTTTCTATTTCTTAGCAATTAGTGTTGTCTACACGATTAGATTCGGTAGAACACTATTTGTATTTTGCATTTCTTTTCATTAGTGATTGACCGTCTGATTAGATTCAGCGGTAATCCTAATTTTATTTCCTGTTGTTATTTATATTCTGCACTTTTATTTTCTGTATTTTAATCGTGTTCATAGGTTAAATTGGATTTTATTAGATTTGAATCTGATTCATAGTTTCATTGCTTTTCCATTGAAATTGTGATTTGATCGTCGGTTCAGTTAGATCTATTCTAAATCAAATTACAGTTTTAATTTTGTTTTGTTTTATTTTCAAAATCAACCTCCAAAGTTTTGTCTAACTCGCCCAAGAGATTAGATAAATAATTTGATTTAATTCACCTCACTGTGTTCGACCTGTATGCTACACACCTGTATGCTTGCAGAATTTAATTTAAAATTCGCGCTTTTCTAGTCCGTAGGAAAGCGACGATCAAGTTTTTGGCGCCATTGCCGGGGAGGCAACAATTAAATTTTATTGTTTATTTAATTTCTGATTCGTGTTAGTTTTTATTTATTTATTTTAGTTTTCTTTTGTTTTCTTCTATATATAAAAAAAAATCTTAATTGAGTAGATTTGGTGTTGTTCAATGATGCCATAATCTTTCAAATAAGAGAAAAAAAAATTCTTGCCATTATTTGCTTTCAATTTCTTTCCTTTCTTCTTATCTATTTTCTTCCTTTGTTTAGTCCCCTTCTTGTTTTCATTACATTTATTTATTTTCTTCAGTAAAAGGTTCTTGCCATTTTTTGTGTATTTCTTTCCTTATCTCGATTTTTGTTACAATTCTTCCCTCCTCTCAACAATTCTGAAAAAAAAAATCTTTTTCCATTTATTTCTCTCCTTCTCTACAGACTCCTTTTATTAAAAAAAAATTCCTTTTTCTCTTTGTCTGTGCTTATATTTCTTCCAAACCGCTTCTGTCTTGAACACCACAAAGTTTTCTTCATCATAACCCCACGTCAGTCCCCATAAACAACCACACAGTGATCATCAACTGTCAACCCAAACCAATCACGCAATTCACAAAATTCATCGCCAATAATTCAACCTCCACTGCCTGTACAAAACCATTTTCACAACCAAAGGCAAACACTGTTGAGAAATCTAAAACAATTCCAAAGAGCCACAACAATTATTGCCATGAATTACCTTATTGCCTTGACCCCCTTTTGATCATCAGTCCACCGAAATCCAGTGCGGCAATACTCCACCACATCACCCTCATAACCATCTTCTTCAAACACCGCACTCCTACAACTTCCTCACGTTCATACCGCTTCAAACCCCTTCTACCAACTGCCGACCCTTCACATCAACACCACAATGACTCAACTTCATACCCAAATTCCTAAAAACCATCACTATCTACGCATCGCCACCTTTTCCAGCTTGCTGCAAATCTGCGCCAATCAACTCCATAGTCCATCCTTCCTACCCACATAACAAACATCATATCACCTGTCCCCAACGTCTTCACAGACCCACCATCACAAAATTCCATAACCATTCACCACACATCAGCATTCCACGTCCAAACTTCACAACCTGAATCACCCCCAAAGTCACTACCGGTTCTACAAATATCACCCCTTAACAAACCTCACGCAGATCACAAAACACCCATCAAAGCCATACACTACTCATCACAACTCCTCTGCCAAAGACCAACCAATCCCCTGTCCAACCACTGTCACAAAAATCCTTCACCTACCATTCATTCACAAACCACATACGGACTCATACCCTAGCCATCAAAACAGCACGAACATCACCCGAACCCCTCCCCCCCCCCCAAACCAGATTTATCCGCTCATACACTGCCCTTAAATCGAATCCCTAATCTGCTAACCCAATTCGAATCCAGCCTCGAACTCTATTCGAAGATCCCGAATTCTAACATACTGCCCAAATCGAAACTGGATTCCACAAAGAAAAAAAAAGATTCGAGTTAGGATATTTTTTTGTTGAATTCGAATTTCTTGTTGAGTCCGAGTTCGTGTTTCCTGAGAACGAAAGGAGAAGTGACGTATTTGAGTGGAGTTTGTTTTGCTGGAAATATATTACGTAAGGCGGGTTTGTTTTAGTTGAGTCCAGTTTATTTTGTAATTAAGGGTGCGTCTGTGAACTGGAATACAATTGGGAAAGTACAACTTTTACTTTGAGTGCTGGTGCGTATTTCTTGTTGAGTTAGTCAAATTTTTTTTTTTTTTTTCTGAGTGAGTAGTTTGTTTTCTTCATTTTTTGAGTCTAGTTCCTTTCTTAGCCAACTAATTTGGCTTGTTTTACCTTTTTGGTTGAGTCGGTTTATTTTTTTTGTTCTTTCCTTTAAGATTTTTCATTTTCTTTTCTTTTGTTCTTCTCAATTGTTTTTAAATTTTTTTTTCTTTTCTTTTCACAAAAAAAAGAATAAGAAGAATCAAAGAAAGGACACATTCAAGCGAAACAAGAAAATTCGAAGGTCAACCGATTTGCAAACAGTTGAGTTTAAAACGTGAGTGATCGACGCTAGAAAAGCGCGATATTTAAATTAAATTCTGCAAGCATACAGGTTTGTAGCATACATGTCGAACACAGGGAGGTGAATTAAATCAAATTATTTATCTAATCTCTTGGGCGAGTTAGACAAAACTTTGGAGGTTGATTTTGAAAATTAAACAAAACAAAATTAAAACTGTAATTTGATTCAGAACAGATCTAACTGAACCGACGATCAAATCACAATTTCAATGGAAAAGCAATGAAACTATGAATCAGATTCAAATCTAATCAAATCCAATTTAACCTATGAACGCGATTAAAATACAGAAAATAAAAGTGCAGAATATAAATAACAACAGGAAATAAAATTAGGATTACCGCTGAATCTAATCAGACGGTCAATCACTAATGAAAAGAAATGCAAAATACAAATAGTGTTCTACCGAATCTAATCGTGTAGACAACACTAATTGCTAAGAAATAGAAAATTGCATAAAATAAAAAGAAAAATGAGTTTTATTAATGAAGAAGAGAATAGAATAAGATATAGGATGGTGGCTACAATGATATTACAAGGGTATATATAGGGTAGATAGCCAAACCCCAACCCTAACCCTAATGA
This sequence comes from Allium sativum, assembly GCA_030737875.1. Lineage (NCBI taxonomy): Eukaryota > Viridiplantae > Streptophyta > Magnoliopsida > Asparagales > Amaryllidaceae > Allium > Allium sativum. Next base: position 76,223,765 of record CM060920.1, on the reverse strand, counting down.
TAACTGGGCCTTGTCATTACATCACTAATTAGTTTACAATGAGAAACATAAATGGGCCTTAGATAAATAAAGCAAATTTGGGCCTTTTCTCTTTTCCTCTTGCTTCCTTGACACTTCTTCATTGATTTGTGATGTGCAAAACCTTTTTATCAATCCTTTTCTTGTCCAACAGCAACTAGATGTGAGATCTTCATCTACAATTCTTCGAAATGTAAATATATATCAATTTCATCTCTATTTCTCTACTTTTCTGGTTGCATGCGGGCTGGGTTTGGAATATCTGTAAAAGTAACAAAACAATACCCAAGTAGTATTTATTTATATACAAAAGATAAGATATAAGAGCATAAAATAAACACATTTTTGTGTTAATCAAATACCCCCACACTTATCTTTTACTCGTCCTCGAGTAAAAAGAAAATGAAAAACTAACTAGATAGGTCGCACTTTCGTAGGAAACACGATTGCATTGAGCATATGCAACAAGCCATTAAACCTCTAGGTGTCCCTAGTAGGACGAGTGGTGTCTCGTGAGGGTTTTCAGCGGATACTACCCACAAAATCCAAATGCAGTATGCTATGATTCTAATGAAACTACATGAATGCAATGGACATATGCAAATAAAAACGAAAAATGAAAACACGACTTATTTCAGGAAGGTGGTACAACAAATTAAGTTAACAATTTCTGATCAGTTGATTTTATTTTAGATACCTCGACTTGTCACAAATTTTCAATATAAATCAAGTTTTCAAATGTTAAATTCCAGTTTGGCCAGTTAGTTCGGTCGATAACATAGTGCAGCCATGAAATAGATTCTTAGTTTGCTTGTCACAGTTTGTAAAGTGGTATTCTAATTTCCTTGTGTATGGCTAGTCAAATCAATAAGGTCAAGAAATGTTTGGGCATCGTCGCTTATTCTCTATCGCTATAAAATTAAAATTTATGATTAATTACATACACCTAACTCAGAAGACCAAGGTTTACCACTCATGCACTGCCTCGCGGACTAACGGAGAGTGGGTAAAGAACTTGGCGGATTGTGCAGACCGACTTTGACTTTGTCAACAACGTGTCGGTAATCCTTAGGTGTCCAATCTCATATAATGAGACCAAGATATTCCAACGCTTACTTTGTCAACAACATGTCGGATAGAGCTTGGCGGGTTTGCACACCAACGCTTGATATACAAGCAATGTTGGATACCCTTGGATTACTATTATTATTATTGAATTTATAAGCACAAAAGAGAGTTACGCGAATTCAACTTAACACAACTTAGTTTTAAAGATTCGAAAAGCCAATATAAGTATTTTAAGTCCTCCACTTATTTAAACAAAGTCTACAATATAGAATAGATTTCATGGCCATCACCTAAGAATCTCCCTATGTACCGGTTACACTATTATCCCTCAAACTTAAACTTTTCATTATATTTCAAATTCGAATTTAGCTGAGAGAGAAAAATACTATCAACTGTCTAAAAATTGTAAACTTATTTTGTTGTATCAATTGAAAATGAGTCGTATTTCAAAAAAAAATGGCATGTTACTACAGTCTAAAATGCATGATGGTCCTATTTAAATGGATGGAAATGAAAAGAAAGAAAAAAACGGAAAAAAAAAATGAAAATGAGTGAAATGCAGACTTCCCCCCCCCCCCCACACTAGAACTAAACAGTGTCCACACTGTAAACACGTTTCCTAAATGTGAAAGATAGAACCCAAAAATGGATTAAATGTAAAATGATTTGTAAAACGAAATGCAATTTAACTATATGTAAGAAAGGATCATATGTACAATGATAAATGTGTTTGCGATGCATGCGACGCAAGGATTGCCACCAACTTTTTCCCCCACACTTGGTTCTAGCCCTATGAGTCCCATTCCCACTGTGTCTAGACATGTTTTCTAACAAGCAAGAGTTTTTGAAAACCATCTCATCTTTAAACCTAAATCTGTAGTCCAGCAGATAAATGTCCAGGGTCGTCCTAACACGAAGTTTTCCAACAAAGCTAACATTCCAAAAATAATTCATGTGCTGAACAAATTTATCAGTGTAATTGTCCAAAAATTTGTGATCGTATATAAATTCAGTGAAATTTGAATTCTGAGTGTTGTTCAAGAGTATGTGATCACCTTTCTCTATTGACAAGGTATTTTCGATACCGACAATGTCAAGTTCGTTTGAAATTTCCTCAAAGTTAAAATTTTCGAACTCGTGACGTGAATCCACTTCTTCCTCATTTGGCAACTCATCCTCATACAATCCAAAGAATTCATGTTCGTTAAAATCCTTTTCCAATTTTGATTTGAAAAATTCAACATTTTTATTCTGTTCAATTTCTAGAATTTCAAGTTTCTCACAGTCTGAAAGAGGAAGATCAAAATCCAAGCTTAAATCTTTTTTCTGAAAAGAGCTGAAGTCCAAATCATTTGTTGAATTTTGAAAAACTTCATCAAGATGATTATTCTCAATTTCAAAAGTCGTTATTTGAAAATTTCCACCATCAGTAAAGAATTGATTATTTTTTGATTCATCGCTTGTTTGAATTTGATTTTGTTGCTCTTGTTTTTCTTTCAAAGATGTCAATAAACAAAGAAGTTCATCGGCCTTTTTATTTAGTCTTTCTTCCCTCTCTCTAAGAATGTTAAGACGATCGTTGATTTGAGAGCTCTCGTTTTGGATTTCTTGATTCTCAAAATTATAGTCCACATTAATTTCACAATCAATATTATTTCCAATGTGGTAGTTGTTTGAATTTTCAGGAAACTGACAATGATATTGGAAATTATTTTGATCTTAGAAATTTTGTTCATAACCAAAACTGTTAAAATTCGAGTGAAAATTGCAATTTTGGTCATTTTCAAGATGTTGATATGGGCTATAATTTTGAAAATTTTGGTTTACAACCCCATATTGATGTGGATCAAAGTTATATTGGGATTCAAAACTATTTTCATGTGGATGTGGCCCATAATCGAAATTGTTGAAATTTGAATTGAAATCGTCATTTCGATTATTATCATGATTTTGAAATTGTTGGTCAGTTGGAAATTTTTGAAAACTGTTGGCATTGAGCTCATGAAATTTTGGAAAATTTTGCCTCATGAGTTGTAATTCATATTCATACTCTTCAAGAGGACGTCTACTCCGATTATTATCCCACGTTTCTCTCAAGGATTTTTTTGAATCAGACATTTGAATAAAGTCAATGCAAGACAGAAAATATTCTCACTTCAAAATAGTATAAAATACTGAGTAGTGCTCTATTAATTAACTGACTCAATTAGAAGGGGGAAGAGGGTCTTATGGCCGTTCATGTATAGTACAAATACTAAGGGATACGACCAATGTTTTACGGGTAGTATGCAACCTCTTTTGCTAATAGTCCAATAAATTGAACTAATATATATATCCGCGATCCAATTATACGAGACAGTCAACTTCACAAAGCACCACTTTTCAATTATATTATTTTGAAATATCTAATCGGATTTTATTGTTGAGAAACGATGAGAATGATGACAGTTATGAAAATATCAGTCCGTACCCAACTAATTCAGAAATTTCAGTCACAGAACAGTCACAGAAATATAAATTGCAGAATTAATTTTTTTTACATTCAAGCCGCTGCCTCTGCAGAAGATTTTTACAACAATTTATATATTTATATTTTGAAGCAGAGCACTTGTAGAGTTAAGAGAATTTTACAGCGGGGTATGGCAGTCCGTCCAGTGCAATTGAGTAGCGTTGGCGATTTGCAAATTTGCTTGGCTTCCGAGTTTTCTTGTTTTTTTGCTCGAATTCTTTGCTTTTTGCCTTTGATTTGAATGAGGTTTCCTCTTTTTTTTTAATAAAGAGACGCAAATAAAACAAAATAAAAATATAAACAATTGAAAGGGAGAAAACCTAAAAAGAAAAAGAAAAAAAAATACAAACAAACAAAAAAGCGAACCTACTCGATTAAGCCTAAAAAAAACGTACTCTTTTTTTTTTTTAAGAAAAAGAAAAGAAGTAAAATCAAAAGAAAACTACAAACTGATAAAAACCTAGAATAAAAATAAAAATAAAACCAAACAAAATAAATAAACTAAACTTAAAATAAAAGCTAAGCCTGACAAAAGAAATAAAAAAGAATAAAAAAGTAGGGAACAAGCACTAACGCACTAAATAAAGAATTGCTCCTGGAAAGTCAATTCTCAATCAAAACGCACGCACCCAAAAATAGGCAACACAATCCAATTCTCGCCTTAATTATGCTCCTCAAACCACAATTTATTTATTTTTTTTGCTATTTGTTTTGGCACAGTCGAACAGGCCAAAAACAAAATACAGGATATGCGCTCCCAAAATCTCTCAGAAACCAAAAATGGCAGTCCCAATTTTTTTTTTTTTTAATGTGTGTAGTATAATTTACCTTTCACGAAGAGACCACATCAAAAAGAAAATGAAAACAAATCAATTGCCTACTCAATTGCTAAACACCATGCACAAACTTCAATGTTCACCAAAAAAAAATTGCAGTGCCCCAAAAAAAATTTCACGGGGGATCTCACTGAGACGCGCCTCCTCCTTTTCTTGGAAAACAGGACGCAACTCCCCTAATAGACTCCACCCACAATCAATCTCCACAACTAAGCTATTCGAGATCCAAAAAAAGGAAAATTTTCAATATGAAACTCAAGGCCCCTCCGATTTGCTTTTTCGTTGTTGACTTGGGATTTTTGGCTTGGTTTCGAATTGGCGATTTATGGGTTTCTTGGATCTGTTGCGTGGTGGAGGTGGTGTTGGAATTCGAACGTGAGGTTGGAGGATGATGTCGTGATCGGAGAATCAGATTTGGAGTGGGTATTGGTGGTATTGTGGAGCGGTTTTAGTGGATAGAGGCTGGTAAACGCAGTGGAACTGCTGAGTAGAGCGTTGTGATCGGATTTGATGGCGGTGATGGTGCACGGAAGTTGTGCGTGGGGTATTTGTGATGGACGAGGGTGACGTGCTGATGTTGGTGGTTGTGAGAAAGGATGGTTTTGGGGAGGTTATGACTTGTTGTATTAGTTTTCGTTGGTGCAAGATATATGGATTTTTATGGGTATGCGTGAAGATGGTTTTGGTTTTGGTCTTGGTGGAAGAGAAGAAGATGTACGGAATGGCAAGAAGATGAGAAGAGATTGCTGTTGTAATTGCAAAAAGAAAAAGAATGGAAAGAAATAAAGAAATAGCAAAAGAGGGTAGTAATCAAATGACAAAGCAGAGAATTAACTACAAGGAAGAAAGAATGGAAAGTTTTTAATTTTTTTTTTTTTAATTTTTTTTTTTTATATGAAAGCTATTGAAAGAGAGGTTGTAGAAATTGGGAATGAAATTGAAAAAGGGGAAAGAGTTTGAGAAATTAAATGATGAGTTTTTTTTGTTTTTGTTTTTTTTTATTGCTTTGAAAGTAGGAAAGGAAAAAGAAATATAAAAGGAAAAAATTGAAAGGGGGAAGAAATAAATGAGAAAGAAGAAGATAAAATTAAGGAAATTTGGTAAGTTTTTTTTATTTGCTTTGAAAGTTGTAAGAAGAAGAAAATGGATGTATATAAAAAAGGAAAGTAATAAATGGGAGAAGGGAAAACAAAAAGGAAAAGGAATCAAAATGAGGAAAGAAATAATAAAAACAAAAAGGCAAGATTTTTTTTCCCTTATTAAAAGATTGTAGTATCAATATTTTAATACTCAATCAACCAAACTAGAACTTTTTTTCTATATATACAAAAAAAAAGCAACAAAAAAAAACTAACACGAATCAGAAATTAAATATATAATAAAATTTAATGTTTGCCTCCCCGGCAACGGCGCCAAAAACTTGATCGACGCTAGAAAAGCGCGATATTTAAATTAAATTCTGCAAGCATACAGGTGTGTAGCATACAGGTCGAACACAAGGAGGTGAATTAAATCAAATTATTTATCTAATCTCTTGGGCGAGTTAGACAAAACTTTCGAGGTTGATTTTGAAAATTAAACAAAACAAAATTAAAATTGTAATTTGATTCAGAACAGATCTAACTGAACCGACGATCAAATCACAATTTCAATGGAAAAGCAATGAAACTATGAATCAGATTCAAATCTAATCAAATCCAATTTAACCTATGAACGCGATTAAAATACAGAAAATAAAAGTGCAGAATATAAATAACAACAGGAAATAAAATTAGGATTACCGCTGAATCTAATCAGACGGTCAATCACTAATGAAAAGAAATGCAAAATACAAATAGTGTTCTACCGAATCTAATCGTGTAGACAACACTAATTGCTAAGAAATAGAAAATTGCATAAGATAAAAAGAAAAATGAGTTTTATTAATGAAGAAAAGAATAGAATGAGATATATGATAGGATGGTGGCTACAATGATATTACAAGGGTATATATAGGGTAGATAGCCAAACCCTAACCCTAACCCTAACCCTAATGATAAATGGGCCTGGTCATTACATCACTAATTAGTTTACAATGAGAAACATAAATGGGCCTTAGATAAATAAAGCAAATTTGGGCCTTTTCTCTTTTCCTCTTGCTTCCTTGACGCTTCTTCATTGATTTGTGATGTGCAAAACCTTTTTATCAATCCTTTTCTTGTCCAACAGCAACTAGATGTGAGATCTTCATCTACAATTCTTCAAAATGTAAATATATATCAATTTCATCTCTATTTCTCTACTTTTCTGGTTGCATGCGGGCTGGGTTTGAAATCTCTGTAAAAGTAACAAAACAATACCCAAGTAATATTTATTTATATACAAAAGATAAGATATAAGAGCATAAAATAAACACATTTTTGTGTCAATCAGTGAGCACCACTCAAATTCTTCTGGACGAACTGCCATACCCCACTGTAAATTTCTTTTAACTCTATAGGTGCTCTGCTGCAAAGAAAAAATATATAGACAATTGTTGTAAAAAATTTCTGCAGGGGCAGCGGCTTTGAATGTACAATTTTTAATTTTTACAATTATTTTGTGTGATTTCTGCATTTTTTTCATTCTGATAAGGGCAATACCCCAATTCACATAAGGTGAGGGAATTCACCACCCTTTCCTTAGCCCACAAATTGCATTTCATCGTAGAATCTGACTAATAATAACGGTTAGACGTTGGACTTAAGGGAGTCACGGGCTCATCTAGGGCTTAATTATATTGTGATAGTTGATTCATTTGGAACGAATTATTTCTTGGTGTCTAGACTACGGCAGAGAAATAACCGTTTATAAATATTACGGTGATTCGTAAATATTATATCGGTTGTTACTCTGAAGGTACTTAAACCTTCGGCTGCATTGCTAGGGTGATTCCTGGTGCACCGATAACTCCTGTCCGTTAACTGGCTGAGAAATCTTTTGATCTAAGTAATCAAACGCATCACTCTATAATTTTGGGTTAGGAGCCAATAAGGACAGAAAACTTCATTGTAGCTAATTTCTGTGCTTGCATTTAATAACAATGAGTGGAAAAAGTGTTAGCCAACAAAATTCTCCTAGGGGTTCTCGAATCAACCAAAATTTTCCAACCGAATTGGATCAAAATCGAGTGAATCAAAATTTTCCAAACCTTGGGGATCAAAATCAAATAAATCAAAATTTTCAAAATCTCAATACCCAAGTGGATAGACCCTTGTCTCTTCGTGATCGATGTTATCCTACGAGGACCGTTCAACCCTCTGTCATCGTGTTTCCACCAGCTGAAGGGAACAATTTTGAGCTAAAACATTCTTTTATCCAAGGGCTACCAAAATTTACTGGGTCTGAAAATGCTTATGAATTTCTAAGTGAATTTGAATTGTATGCGTCCACAACAAAAATGCAACAACTATCTAACGAATCGATCAAGCTAAGGGTAATCCCATTTGCACTACTTGAAAGCGCTAAAAGATGGCTAAATTCTCTTCCATGACATTCCATTAGAAGTTGGGATGAATTTGTCACTGCATTCTTGAAAAAGTTTTTCCCTTTCCATAAAATCTAAAAATCCGAACCGAGATAAATCAATTTTGTCAAAATGAGGGGGAAACTTTTTCAAAATACTTTGAGAGATTCAACCAGCTATTATATAGTTGTCCTCATCATGGAATTCTAAAAGATCACTTATGTCAAATTGCATATGAAGGGCTAAACTATCAGACTAGAACTCAACTAGAATCAATGTGTGGAGGAGACTTTATGTCTAAAACAGCCGATCAAGCTTGGCGGTTTTTAGAAGATTATTCTGAAAAGGACATGCAGTGGGAATCGATTCGTGTTCCAATTCGTACTTCTACTAGAGGAAAGCATGTCGTGGACCCAAGTCAAATTCCCTTAGAAAATCAAACTCCTCAAGCCGGAGAAGGGTTACCCCACTATTACTCGCAAGACCAAGCCAATGTCATAGCTCAAAATAATCCTTACTCATCCACGTACAATCCTGGTTGGAGGAACCACCCAAATTTTTCTTGGTCGAACCCCAATAATTCGGCTAACCCATCTCACATGCAACCCTTTATCCCCAATCCGAATTACCAAGCTCCACCTCCCAATTCTCAAACCTCTCAAGCTGCACCTAAATCCAAACAACCCTATAGGCACCCCAATTTTCAATCATCGAACTTATCCTCTCAATCTGGTCAATCGTCACAAGATTTTGTTCGATTAGAGAAACAGATGAACTCTTACGAAGCTAAATTAAACTCGCAAGACGCTAAAATGGACCAAATGATGAATATGATAAAGGAAATCGCGAAAAATAACGAGAAGGGAAAGTTTCCTAGTCAACCTGAGGTGAATCCAAAATATAACTCTCGTGCTGTAAACTCTTGTGAGGACGAAAATCATAATCCAGTCAACGCAATTACAACACTTCGATCTGGTAAGAGGATTGATAATAACGTGGGCAACCCTGGCGAACTTTCTAACTCGACCCCAATCCGTAATCTTGATGATCACCCATTGGCTTCGAATGCCAATTCTTCTAAACCTCAAGTTCCCTTAAATGTTGGCAATCCCAACAGTTCTTCTCCCAATGTCGGCAAACCCGACCCACCTTCAAAAATTAATGTTGGCAATACCAACATTCCATCTTCTACGACCTTACCACCTTCTATTTCCTTGGATAAACCGTCTTCTTCGAATGATGAAACTCATCACAGAGTCGAAAAACCAGTAGCTCCTTTTCCTCATAGACTCAATAATAAGAAGAAAGCGGCAAATTTCGATAAAATTCTGGAAATTTTCAAACAAGTCCGTGTGAACATTCCTCTTTTAGACACCATTAAACAAATTCCTCAATATGCTAAATGTCTTAAGGAATTGTGCACACAAAAACGTGCGACTAATGTTCCAAAAACCGCCTTTCTAACTGCGAATACAAGCTCTGCTCTTTCGAATCTTACCCCAGTCAAGTACAAAGACCCTGGCTGTCCTACGATTGATTATAAAATAGGAAACACTCACATCTCTCGTGTCCTACTCGACCTTGGTGCCAGTGTCAACCTTCACCCTTATACTGTCTATCGTCAACTTGGACTAGGGGAGATTAAACCAACAAACATCACACTTCAACTAGTCGATCGATCTATCAAAAAGCCATTGGGAATTATTGAAGACGTCTTGATACAAATCGAACAGTTTTACTTCCCTGTCGATTTTATAGTTCTAGAAACAGAGCCTGTCTCAAATCCCAAAGTTCAAATACCATTGATCTTAGGACGCCCTTTCTTAGCAACCTCTAATGCTGTCATTAATTGTAGGAATGGTCAGCTTCGACTTTCCTTCGGGCACCTAACCATTGAGCTAAACATCTTTAATCTCAACAAACAACCTAGGGATTTTGAGATCGATGAAATTGACATGATTCAAACCACAGTTGATGAAACCTCTAGTGACACTTCTGAAGCCTTGAAAATGTGTCTTGACCATTTCGACTCTGATTTCGATGAACTCGAATACATTTCTGAACTAAACAAAATTCTTGACTCCGACACTTCGTCACCTGAATCTAACCAAGGAATGTTGACCAATGTTGATACACAAGAACTTCCTAAGTTAGACCTCAAACCCTTGCCACCAGACCTTAAGTATGCCTACCTAGACTCTTCAAAAACTTTTCCCGTAATCTTGGCTTCCGATCTTATCGAGGACCAAGAAGAAAAACTTTTGGATATCTTGCGGGAAAATAAGGACGCCTTGGGGTGGGAAATTAGCGATATAAAAGGAATTAGCCCATCAATTGTGGAACATCGCATACATTTAGTTGATGAGGCTAAACCCACCCATGAAGTTCAAAGGCGATTAAACCCAAACATGAGAGAAGTGGTCAAGGAGGAGATAATCAAATGTCTAGACAATAACATCGTCTATCCCATCTCTGATAGTACTTGGGTGAGTCCGGTACAAGTTGTACCAAAGAAGTCGGGAGTCACAGTGATCAAAAACGACAGTAATGAACTCGTCCCAACAAAAATCAAAACCAAATGGCGTGTGTGCATCGACTATCGAAAGCTTAACTCAGCCACACGAAAAGACCATTTTCCCTTGCCTTTTATTGACCAAATGCTCGAACGCTTAGCGGGACATGAGTACTACTGTTTTCTCGATGGATACTCTGGCTATAACCAAATTCATGTTGCTTTTGAAGATCAACATAAGACCACCTTTACTTGTCCCTTTGGAACATTTGCTTATCGTCGCATGCCTTTTGGTCTTTGTAATGCCCCTGCGACTTTCCAAAGGTGTATGATGAGTATTTTCTCTGATATGGTGGAAGAATTCTTGGAAATATTCATGGACGATTTTTCAATATATGGATCATCTTTTTCCCAATGTCTCACTCATTTAGAACTCGTCCTTAAGCGTTATAAGGAGAAATCACTCGTGCTTAATTGGGAAAAATGTCACTTTATGGTAAAAAGGGGGATAGTTCTAGGTCATGTCGTCTCCAAAGATGGCCTAGAAGTCGATAAATCCAAAATCGATTTGATTGCTAGTTTACCTCCCCCTAAGTCTGTCAAAGATGTTCGTTCATTTCTTGGCCATGCGGGATTCTATAGAAGATTCATTAAGGATTTCTCAAAAATTTCAAAACCTCTCTCGAATTTACTTGCCAAAGACGTAAAGTTTGAATTTTTCAATGATTGCCAAACATCTTTTGAAACTCTTAAGTCAATCTTGACCACAACTCCCATCATTCAACCTCCTGATTGGACTCAACCCTTTGAACTTATGTGCGACGCTTCTGATTTTGCAATTGGAGCCATCTTGGGTCAGCGAATTGATAAACTCCCTCGAGTCATTTACTACGCTAGCAAAACCTTAAACGAGGCCCAATTGAATTACTCAACTACTGAAAAGGAATTTTTGGCAGTTGTCTTCGCTCTTGAGAAATTCAGACCATATCTCATAGGATCCAAAGTCATAGTTTACACTGACCATGCTGCCCTACGATATTTGCTTTCTAAAAAAGATGCCAAGGCCCGCTTGATTCGTTGGATCCTTCTTCTTCAAGAATTCGATATAGAAATATGAGATAAAAAGGGTTCTGAAAATGTCGTAGCTGATCATCTCTCTCGAATTGTGCACGAAAATGATAACGACACCCAAATCGATGACTATTTTCCTGGCGAACAACTTCTTTCGATCTCGAACACCACGTGGTACGCTGACATTGTGAACTATCTTGTCACACAACAAACACCCGCTGAATGGTCAAAACAAGATAAACAAAAATTTCTCTCAAAAGTTCGAAACTTCTATTGGGACGACCCATATCTTTTCAAATACTGTCCAGACCAAATCATTCGAAGGTGTGTGCCCGATCATGAACACCAAAGTATTCTCTCCTTCTCACATGACCATGCTTGTGGCGGTCATTTTGGAGCAAGAAAAACTGCTGCAAAAGTTTTAAAAGCGGTTTTTATTGGCCCACACTCTTCTGTGACGCTTTCGAATTTTGCTCTAAATGTTAGCGATGTCAAAGAACGGGTCGAATCTCTAAGCGAAACATGATGCCTCTCAACCCCATTTTAGTGATTGAGTTATTCGATGTTTGGGGCATCGATTTCATGGGACCATTCCCTAATTCATTTGGGAATCTTTACATCTTACTTGCGGTAGATTATGTCTCAAAATGGGTTGAAGCCATTCCGACCAAGACCAACGACAACAAGGTTGTTGTCAAATTCCTCAAAGAAAACATCTTTTCACGCTTTGGCACACCTCGAGCTATCATTAGCGACAATGGCACTCATTTCTGTAATCGTGCTTTTGAGTCCTTGCTCAAGAAATACTCAATCACACACAAGCTGTCAACACCTTACCATCCACAAACTAGTGGACAAGTAGAAGTTTCCAATAGACAAATCAAGCAAATTCTTGAGAAAACCGTGAATTCCAATAGAAAAGATTGGTCTGTAAAACTGATTGATGCACTTTGGGCTTTCCGCACTGCGTATAAAACCTATCTAGGGATGTCACCATACCGATTAGTCTTTGGAAAGGCCTGTCACTTACCTCTTGAATTAGAGCATCGTGCTCTTTGGGCCATAAAATTTTTGAACTTTGACTTAGAAAAAGCCGGCTCATATAGGAAGTTACAAATTTCGGAATTAGAGGAATTAAGAAATGAGGCGTATGAAAATGCAAAAATCTACAAAGAAAGAACCAAAGCCCAACACGACAAAAGCATACTTCGTAAGGAATTCAACGTAGGTCAAAAGGTTCTTTTATACGACTCTAGACTTCACTTGTTTCCAGGAAAACTCAGATCTCGATGGACTGGACCTTATGTTGTGAAAACAGTATATCCTCATGGAGCGGTTGAAATTGAAAATCCTAGGGATGGAAAAGTCTTCAAAGTAAATGGTCAACAACTAAAACCATTTTTGGAATTCGACCAATATGACGAAGATGATTCTATCGATCTGCATGATCATCCACCATGAAATCAGGTGGTACACGTTCTTTTTCTTTTATTTTTCTTTTTCATTTTTTTTTATTTTTGTTTTTCTGCCTTAGACAGTTGGGACACTGTCTCAATCAAGTGTGGGGGGAGTCTGCATTGCATTCTTTTGATTTTTCTTTAATTTTTCTTTCTTTTCATGTAGGACCATCATACATTTTATATCGTAGTAACATACCACAAAAAAAAAATGATACAACAAAATAAGTTTACAATTTTTAGCCAGTTGATAGTATTTTTTTCTCTCAACTTAGATTGAATAATAAATATAATGAAAAGTTTAATTTTGAGGGATAATAGTGTAACCGGTACATAGGGAGATTCTTAGGTGATGGCCATGAAATCTATTCTATATTGTAGACTTTGTTTAAATAAGTGGAGGACTTAAAATACTTATAATGGCTTGTCAAATCTTTAAAACTAAGTTGTGTTAAGTTGAATTCGCGTAACTCTCTTGTTGTGCTTATAAATTCAATAAAAATAATAGTAATCCAAGGGTATCCAACATTGCTTGTATATCGAGCGTTGGTGTGCAAACCCGCCAAGCTCTATCCGACACGTTGTTGACAAAGTCAGCGTTGGAATATCTTGGTCTCATTTTATGAGATTGGACACCTAAGGATTACCGACACGTTGTTGACAAAGTCAAAGTCGGCCTGCACAATCCGCCAAGCTCTTTACCCACTCTCCGTTAGTCCGCGAGGCAGTGCATGGGTGGTAAACCTTGGTCTTTTTAGTTAGGTGTATGTACTTAATCATAAATCTTAAAATTTTATAGAATAAAGAATAAGCGATGATACCCAAACACTTCTTGACCTTATTGATTTGACTAGCCATACATGAGAAAATTAAAATACCACTTTGCAAACTGTGCCAAGCAAACTAAGAATTTATTTCATGGCTGCACTATGTTATCGACCGAACTAACTGGCCAAACTGGAATTTAACATTTGAAAACTTGATTTATATTGAAAATTTGTGACAAGTTGAGGTATTTAAAGTACAATCAACTGACTAGAAATTGTTAACTTAATTTGTTGTACCACTTTCCTGAAACAAGTCATGTTTTCATTTTTCGTTTTTATTTGCATATGTCCATTGCATTCATGTAGTTTCATTAGAATCATAGCATACTACATTTGGATTTTGTGGGTAGTATCCGCTGAAAAACCTCACGAGACACCACTCGTCCTACTAGGGACACCTAGAGGTTTAACGGCTTGTTGCATACGCTCAATGCAATCGTGTTTCCTACGAAAGTGTGACCTATCTAGTTAGTTTTTCATTTCTTGTTTTACTCGAGGACGAGTAAAAGATAAGTGTGGGGGTATTTGATTGACATAGAAATATGTTTATTTTGTGCTCTTATTTCTTATCTTTTGTACATAAATAAATATTACTTGGGTATTGTTTTGTTACTTTTACAGACATTCCAAACCAGCCCTCATGCAACCAGAAAAGTAGAGAAATAGAGATGAAATTGATATATATTTACATTTTGAAGAATTGTAGATGAAGATCTCACATCTAGTTGCTGTTGGACAAGAAAAGGATTGATAAAAAGGCTTTGCACATCACAAATCAATGAAGAAGTGTCAAGGAAGCAAGAGGAAAAGAGAAAAGGCCCAAATTTGCTTTATTTATCTAAGGCCCATTTATGTTTCTCATTGTAAACTAATTAGTGATGTAATGACAAGGCCCAGTTATCATTAGGGTTAGGGTTAGGGTTTGGCTATCTACCCTATATATACCCTTGTAATATTATTGTAGCCACCATCCTATATCTCATTCTATTCTCTTCTTCATTAATAAAACTCATTTTTCTTTTTATTTTATGCAATTTTCTATTTCTTAGCAATTAGTGTTGTCTACACGATTAGATTCGGTAGAACACTATTTGTATTTTGCATTTCTTTTCATTAGTGATTGACCGTCTGATTAGATTCAGCGGTAATCCTAATTTTATTTCCTGTTGTTATTTATATTCTGCACTTTTATTTTCTGTATTTTAATCGCGTTCATAGGTTAAATTGGATTTGATTAGATTTGAATCTGATTCATAGTTTCATTGCTTTTCCATTGAAATTGTGATTTGATCGTCGGTTCAGTTAGATCTGTTCTGAATCAAATTACAGTATTAATTTTGTTTTGTTTTATTTTCAAAATCAACCTCCAAAGTTTTGTCTAACTCGCCCAAGAGATTAGATAAATAATTCGATTTAATTCACCTCCCTGTGTTCGACCTGTATGCTACACACCTGTATGCTTGTAGAATTTAATTTAAAATTCGCGCTTTTCTAGTCCGTAGGAAAGCGACGATCGCAACTATTCTATTTTGACAAAATTGTAAATTTTGTCTTCAATTATTCTATTTTGAAAAAATTGTAAATTTTATCTCAACTATTTTATTCAACAAATATTGATAATTTTGTTTCAACAATTCGGTTTCGAAAAAATGGTATATTTTTGTTTCATTATTTTCCTACAACAAAATGTCCTTTTTATTTAACAAAATATTATTCTAGCTGAATGACATATTTATATTTAACAAATCATGTTTTGTACATTAGATTATTATTCATTAACATGATAAGGATGACAATTTTGACTAATAAAAATATAATTAATAAATGAATCTTTATATTATAAATTAACATGATGTAGACAATATGTTTAACGAACAACATATATTTTGATACAATAAATCAATCACAGCCAAATCAATCAATCTAAATTTTATATGGTGCATATATTTAATATTACAATCACAATTAATATATATATATATTATAATTTTAAATTGAGAAATCTCACCGAAAGCTTTCCACTCTGCCAAAATTAAGACGAACTCCAAATCAGTTTCCGTCAGGTCCATCACGATGATCTCGCTTTAACGATTCAAACGCTTTCAGTTTCGTGTAATTCTATATTCGTTTGAACGAGTTATAGCCACATAACCATTTCATAATTAAATAAATAATTAACTTTTAATTAATTTACATAATTACTTTTCCTTTAATCCCTCGTTAATGCTTCTCCTTCTTCAGCGTATACTAGTAGAAACCCGACCCATCATCGATGCCAAATCCGCCCCTGCGCACGCCTCCTGGAGCAACTATCCTCCGACCAACTACCACCATCGTCGAGCCCTTCGCAGCCTCGTCCAGCGCCGGCCACCTAGTCCCACTCGGTGGGCCCCTCCTCCCCAAAACCTGCTTCGAACGGCTCCCTTGTCAGCTCCAAAATCGAGCTCCACTAATATCCAATTCCCATTATCTCCGTACCAAATTAATGATCTCAGTTTGATCTTCGATTTTCGTTTTTATTGTATGATCTAATTCTAAAGGATCGTGGAGAAATTAACGGTTGAATTTGAGACCCTATCGGCCATTGAAAATAGAGGGGGGCGGCGGCTGCGTACACTGATTAGGGTTTACTAGTATACTAGGGTATATTTATAATTATAATATTATTATTATTTTTGATATCATGGTGAACCTTAAGATCATAGTATACATTGATACTCACTTAAGTAAACCCCACGTCGTGTATCTACATCGCTTTGTTTTAGTCGTCACACACAGATGTGTAACGTCCTAGCCCCCTAAGTCGTTCACAGCAAGATTCGAACCTGCCCGCACCCAGTGCTTTGATCCCCATCTCCCAACTCTTGAACCACCCGAGCTACGAACGGCGGGTATAATTATAATATTATTAAATTCATTTATTAACAAAAAGGCCCGTTAACGTTTAGTAGCTCCAAATCCAGCCTAAAGAATGTTGCCCCCAGCCAAATACTCCTATTCCGGACACAATGGACTAGGTCCCGTCAGCCCATTTGATCGTCTCAGCCCAGTTTTCTTTATTTTAAATATAAATCATTTAATTATTTAATTTGATCGTACATTTTAATTTACCGGGGCCACAAACTGACTCTAAAAATTACCGAAAAATAAATCTAGCTATGTTTTGATGATACGGTCCTAACAAAAGTAATTTCATCGAATTTGGAGAAAGTTTGAAAAATGGCCATTTTCTGGTCGATCCAATTTGACTGAAATTGACCAAACACGTTTTAATTTGCCATGCTCACATATTAATTCCAAAAATTATAAAATTTGGAATCTTGCAATAATTTGACACTCCGGATCCGACCAAAGTGGTTTCTTCAAAAATGGAGGTCGTTTGTAAAATGGCTGTTTATTCGGGCAATATATTATATTAAATTCCATAGCGACTTTTCTGAATATTCAACTGGCCATAACTTTTGATTCCCGCTATGAAATTTCAATTTTTTAGACTCGTTGGAAAGATATTTTTAAATAGATTGAAATATTTATAGTTCCACAAAAATCCAATTTATTTTGCATCATGTACATTCAGTCAAAGTTCAAATTCAAATTTTCAAACTGCCGTGCCATTTCTAACTCATTTTAAAGTTAAAATAAATATATTCGTTCTAACTTCGATTTTAAATAAATTTTTAATCGTTATTATTTAAAATAAATTATTTTTAATATTTAAAATCTATTAAAATTTATAAAATAAAAATTTTAAATTGGTTCCAAAATGTCGGGTTGTTACAGAAATGAAGCATAACATTGGCATGGACATTAATATTTAAAATGTCAAAAGATGGGCCTTGGGGCTCTTGGGGTCTCGTGATCAGATAGGCTCTGAATGCGAATGGGCCTGCAAAGATCCTCTAAGTGTTTGCGCGCATGGATTACGAATTCGTAACGCCTCAGATACGTCACAAACGAATGGGCACATCCATTCATCATTCAAGATTGCAACGCTTCTGAAGTGTCACAAAACGAAAAGGTGTGACTGTTTGAATTTAGATAGTCGTATCCGTTGGAAACCAGTTGTATCTTCACTGCCTGTATAACAGGCTGCCCCGAATTCAGTTTTCAATAATTCGAATTCCTTTCTTCTTCTCCTTCCTCACGCTATTTCTACCATTAAAATCTTCTCGAAACTCTACCGAATTCTTGAATAAATTATACGAGTTATAGTTTTGCAGGGTATAACTCCATCTTGTCACTGCAGTGATCAAATCCAAGATAGTGAATCCCCGTGTCTGTGCAAGCACACCAATTAAAGATATTCGATATTTTCTCCGTTGTAGCTTCGAACAGATTTGCCATTACTCGTGCATATAACTAAGAGGGTAAATACTGTTTTAGGATAGCGATCACTACATCATGCCTTGGAGATTTGTGTATTCAGAGATTAGAAAATTAGCGACGAATTCGACTGACAACAATCTAAAACAGTATTCTTGCGATGGCTCCTCACGGTCTCAAAGTGTTCGCCACTGATTTCGCAAAACTAGAGCGCTTCGATGGTGTTAATTTCCTACGATGGCAGAAGAAGATGCATTTCTTATTGCTTGGTATGAAAGTTGTTTATGTTTTGACTACGCCAAAACCAGTGGAGATAGAAGACGAAACTATTGCACAGACATGAGGTCGGATCAAATGGGAACAAGATGATTATTTTGCAAAGGCCATATCTGTAATGCGATGACGGACACACTTTTTGATATGTACTACAACAAGGCAACTGCAAAGGATGTTTGGGATGCATTAAAGGCAAAATATCTGATGGAAGATGCAACAAGTAAGAAATTTCTAGCCACCAAATTTTTTAATTACAAAATGACTGATGATCGTTCAGTAGTAGAGCAATTCAATGATATCATACACATACTTAACCAGTTCAGTCCACATAAGTTAAATATGGATGAGGAAATTTAGGTTTCCTTGATAATAGACAAATTACCCCCTTCTTGGAAAGATCATAGGAAACTACTGAAACACAAGAAGGAGGATATGAGTTTAGACATCCTTGCACAATATTTGCAAGTTGAACAACAACTGAGGCAAAAAGATGCTTAGATGAAAAAGTTGTAAATACATCAAAGGGCCATATGGTGGAAGAAAAGAAAGAAAATATTGCTTCGATTAATTCTTATAATAAAAAAAGGAAAGGGAAGAACAACAACAATTCCTAAAATCAGAACAAGAAAGGTAAAAATGATGGTTGCTACTTTTGTGGTAAACCGGGACATTTCAAAAGGGATTGTCGCTTCTGGAAAAAGAAGCAGCAATCTAAAAAAGAAAAGTTTGCCGCAGTCATATCAGAAGTGAATATGATTGAACAAGACTATTCTTGGTGGAATGATTCTGGTGCTACTAAGCATGTCTGCATTGACAAGAATCAATTCAAGAAACTAGAATTGACTAAAGAATGCTTTTAAATGGGAAATCCAGCAAAGGCAGCGGTCAAAGTGAAGGGGATTGTAGATTTGGAATTCACATCCGGAAATGTTCTGATATTAAATGATGTATATTATGTACCTGAAATTAGGAAGAACCTTGTATCGGGAAGTCTTCTTAATAAGTTTGGTTTCAAACAAGTCTTCGAGTCAGAAAAATATATGTTGACCAAAGGCGGTGTATTTTTGGTAAAAGGTACATATGTGATGGTATGTTTAAACTGAATGTTGATTTTAATAAAAGAATGAATTCTACTTATATTGTTGATTCATTTTTCATTATGGCACAATAGATTAGGACATGTTAATCGTAAACGCATGCTTGATGTGACATCTTTGAATCCAATTCCCAAACACCAAAATGATATGATAGATAAGTGTAGGATATGTTCATTAACTAAGATCACTAGAAAACCATTTCCGTATAAACCAGAAAGTACAACAAAATTGTTACAACTTATTCATAGTGATGTAAGTGATATACACAGTATTCCTACTAGACAAGGAAAAGATATTTTGTCCCATTTATAGATGATTACTCTAAATATTGTTATGCCTATCTTATGCGTGCTAAAAGTGAAGTGTTAAATTCATTCATTACTTATAAAACTGAAGTAGAAAACCAATATGATGTCAAAATAAAAATACTTAGGTCTGATAGGGGTGGTGAGTGTCAATTTCCTGAATATTGTGAATTAGTAGGAATTATATGTGACACATCTATTGCTTACACTCCACAACAAAATGGAGTGGCTGAAAGGAAAAACAGAACGCTTACCAAAATGGTAAATGAAATGTTGTGTAAATCTGGTCTTAATACTAGTTTCTAGGGAGAAGCCTTACTCACTGCATGTTATATTCTAAATAGAATACCTCATAAGAAAAGTAAAGTTACTCCTTATGAACTTTGGAAGAAACGGAAAAACCAAATCTTGATTATTTTCGAGTCTGGGGTTGTAGAGCGATTGTACGATTACCTTAACCAAAAATCAGGAAATTAGGACAAAAGGCTATCGAGTGCATATTCTTAGGACATGCTCAACATAGCATAAGATATAGGTTTCTAGTAATAGAACCTAATAGCTCTATTGATGTAAATACAGTAATAGAATCAAGGGACGCAGTGTTTTATGAGAATAGATTTGCATCTATTCAAAATAAACAGATTCATGAAACAATGGAGGTAAATGCACTTATTAATGAAATGGTGGAGGTTAATGATCCAATTAATTAACCAGTGGAAAATACTGATGAAAATATCAGCGAAAATGGTGATTCTCTTAGGAGAAGTAAATGAAGAAGGATAGAAAAATCCTTTAGACTAGATTTCGTCGTATATTTGGTTGAAGGATCTAGAAATAATGCAGAGCAACAATTAATGATATCTACAAATATAGAATCTGACCCTTTAACATACGCTGAGGCAATGAAATCTCAAGATTCATCATTTTGGAAAGAAGCCGTAAGTGATGAAATGGATTCTATTATGGAAAATAAAACATGGAAACTAAATGATTTACCTCTTGGCTCTAAACCAATAGGATGTAAATGGATATTTAAGAAAAAGTTAAAAGCAGATGGCACAATCGAAAAATTTAAAGCTTGATCTATGCAATGACATGCACACGACCAGATATTGTCTGTGCTATTGGCAAAATGATTAGATATACTAGTAACCCTAGTCATATCCATTGGAATGCAATACATAGAATTTTAAAGTATCTAAATGGTACCATAAATTATGGTATACATTGCAACAGTTATCTGAGTGTAATAGAAGGATACACAGATACTAGTTGGAACACTGGAAGTGAAGAAAATAAATCAACTAGTGGATGGATATTCACTCTTGGTGGGGGAGCAATATCCTGGGCCTCAAAGAAACAAACATGTATTGCTGATTCAACCATGGCTGCTAAGTTTATAGCACAAGCTTCTGGTAGCAAAGAAGCGGAATGGTTAAGGAATCTATTATTAGAAATACCTGTGTGGCCAAAACCTATGCCACCAATATCTATGCATTGTGATAGTCAATCTACATTATCACAGGAATGCAACCAAGTTTATAATGGTATGTATAGACATATTGGTCTAAGGCGCATTTGGGATAGGCAAATGCAAAATGAAGAGGTAATTACCAAAGATTTCGTGAAATCTAGCCAGAATTTGGAAGATCCGTTTATTAAAGGACTTGCAAGGAACTTGGTGATAAAAACATCACAGGGAATGGGTTTAAAGCATATACAGCACAATCGCCAATGAAGGAAACTCAACTGAACATAATAAAGAATTTTGTTATCTTGAGTTCAAAGAGCAAAAGTACTTCATATGTTTGCGGTTGGAAGCAGTATAATATTTAGTCTGAAAAACTTAGTATTATCATACATTCCTAGGAAAAGTGCTTGGTACTTATAATGACGAAGAGAGGATGTTCTGCTTAAAACTTACTAGGTTTATAACAGATATACAGTTGAGGTGTGTGTTATAAGGCACCTCTTATAAACCTACCGATATGAATGCAATGAAGATGGTGCCGCCTTCTGCGACATTATGGCTTGATCTCAAAGGGCATTTCATGAAAGAAAATACTGACCCAAGGCCAATCCATGGGTCAAGCGCACATACTATCTTGATAAAATGTAAATGAGTGTGTGATAATCACATCCGGTAATATCATATAGGATCGATGGTTCAATGCTTAGTCGACCACTCCATCCTGATATACTTTGATGGGTTTTCACTACGTATAGATTCAAGTCTGTAAGACATCTATACTTATGCACAAATTTTCCTGCAAATAAATGACAAGAGGAATTAATTTAAAATTTGGTAGAGGATTGTTGGAGGAAATTTAAAATAAAAGGGAAGAAGGAAATCACAAAGGGGGGAGTTTGATTTGTCCCATATCATGAAATGTAAGTGTATTTTCCTCTATATATGTAAATGCATTACATATGATATCAAAAGAAAGAAGAGAAGAGGTGAGACATGAAGCATGACATTGGCATGGGCATTAATATTTAAAATGTCAAAAGATGGGCCTTGGGCCTTGGGGCTCTTGTGGTCTCGTGATCAGATGGGCCTCTGAATGCTAATGGGCCTACACAGATCTGCTAAGTTTTTGCGCGCGTGGATTACGAATTTGTAATGCTTTACAGACGTTGCAAACGAATGGACGCATCCATTCATCATTCAAAATTGCAACACTTCTGAAGTGTTGCAAAATGAAAAGTGTGACTGTTTGAATTCAAACAGTCATATCCATTGGAAACCAGTTGTCTCTTCACTGCCTATATAATTGGCTGCCCCGAATTCAATTTTTAATAATTCGAATTCCTTTCTTATTCTCCTTCCTCGCGCTATTTCTACCATTGAAATATTCTCGAAACTCTGCCGAATTCTTGAATAAATTTTACGAGTTATAGTTCTGCAGGCTATAACTCCTTCATCTTGTCACTGCAGCGATCAAATCCAAGATAATGAATCCCCGTGCCGGTGAAAACATGCCGATTAAATATATTTGATATCTGCTCTATTGTATCTTCGAACAGATTTGCCATTACTCGTACACAGAATTAAGAGGGCAATTACTGTTTTAGGATAGCGATCACCACATCACGCCTCGGAGATTTATGTATTCATAGATTAGAAAATCCAGTGATGAATTCGACTTACAACATCTTAATCTGTATAACATATGGAATGGTAAACAAAGTTCAAGAGAACATAACAAACAAAGTTCATAAACTAGATAGTTATACATGATTATTCATATAACTTATACAATATTGAAATTTTGTAAAGCTAAGGAACATATTTCTTTCTGTAATACTTATGTTTTACAAGAGGGATAGCGCATTCTAAGAGGGGAATAGGTCTCACTCTATGAAAGTTCTTACAGTTCAAGTCATGAAGATCAGATTCTTCTTCATCTAAGTATCCAGGATGGAAAGGCCTATGCAAACCCACACAGTGTTCCCCTAATATATTAAGTCCACAAGTTTTCTTCTACCGTTCACCATATAAAGTGTCTCCCCTGCAATGTATTTACCTTTTACCAACATCCAAAAGAGGATTGTGAACTTAGCTTCTTTTCAATAGTTTCTCTTATTAATGACATGCTTTCCCTAGTAGTGGAACAACTTTCTTTGCCTTGAAATATTTTAAAGTAGAAACACCAAGGATGAGCTTTCGATACTTTTCAAATAAGTCTTTGTTATGTTAATATGTCTAATTCTCTATCTACTTGATTTACTTATTCTTATATTATTTTTCATAAAGAGCTTCGTAGCAATAAATTGATAGTATCTTGGCAAAAAAGGTTGTAAATTAACTAACAAGCTCTAGCAAATTTAAACATTTAAACAAATTATGCTATACCAACGACGGTGGGATTGAAGTCGGAGAAGTTTGTTGCTTCTCCTGAGATTATTCTTTCAATAATAGTCCTTCTTTTGTGGAGGTAACCTTTAAGGGGAAGTCAGAGATATATGTAACTATAGTATCCTTAGCACCATCTATTTGTTTAAAAAACAATCTTTACCATCATTATAAGCATCCCCATCATGAGAGAGCCCCTGAACATCATATCAATCATTGTCTCTCTTATCCTCACTTTTCTGGCCTCCATCATTCATTAGATCTTCAGCGTTATCCTACTCATCCTTGAATTCAATTTTATTGTTTGTTTGGAGGTCCCGAAAGTTAATAACTCCTTAGCATCAATATCATGCCTACTATATATGGTTCCCTTCATCATAGCCTTAAACTTCTCGTTAAGCCATTTATTATAGCAAAGGTAGGAAAGTACAGGTTCAACTTCTACATGTTTTGACATAAGCAATGACTAGGGATTTTTCATAAGATCTTTTAATAGTGGCCTCAAGTGGGCTTCCATGAAAACGAGGTACCTTTTTCTTTATACCTTAATTGCAACAGTCGATATGGTCTTAAATTTCTTCTTTTTCCATGTCTTCTACAATAACAACTCATTTAGTCTCATGAGTTTAGCGATTGTCAAATATGAGTCTAAAATTCAAAATTTTGTAGTTTTATTTGATCTAGCTTTGTTTTATTTTTTCACTCTTCTTTGAGAGATGGATGTGATTCATAAAGAGAGGAGGAAAGCTATTCTTTTTTACATTTCTCTTTATCTCTCTCTTTCTTAGTGTAACAACTTGGAAAATTAGGACCAATTTAATATTTTTATTTTAATAATTTTTGATAGAAAACACGTCAGAAATTAAAATTTTCATTTTTGAATAAAATTAAAGTCATTGAAAATAGTCATTTTACAAACGACCTCCGTTTTCGATGAAACCAGTTTTGTTGGATCCGGAATGTCAAATTATTGCTTGGTTTAAACTTTCATAATTTTAGGAATTAATATATGAACGTGGCAAAAGAAAATGTGTTTTGTCAATTTCAGTCAATTTTGATCGACTTGAAAAAGGCCATTTTTAAAACGGTCTCCAAATTCGACGAAATTAATTTTGTTCGGACTGTAACGTCAAAACATAGCTAAATTTATTTTTTGGGATTTTTCAGAGTTAATATGTAGCCCCGATAAATTAAAATGTGCATTCGAATTTAATATGAAATGTTTATACTTTAAATTAAAGAAAAATGGGCTGAAACGATCGAATGCACTGACGGGACCTAGTCCATTGCGTCCGTAGTAGGGGTATTTGGTTAGAAACGACAGTCGTTGGGCCTAATTCTGAGTTAGTGGCTAAACAGGCATTTAAGTGATTAGTGGATATTAAAATATTATAAATATGTAATTAGTCAACCCTAATCCTTCTTCCTCAAACTCAGTCGCCGTTCTTCTTTTTCCATGGCCTAGAAAGCTTGAATCATCCTCCTCCAATTTCTCCTCCTACATAAAGAATTAGATCCTCCTCCTTTAGACTTTTTTGTAAAGATTTTCCTCCTCTTCACATCCATACCAAGATCATCACCTGAAAGTGCACGAACTTCGAGAATTACTCTCCCTAACCCACGGATTTCAGCCCCAAACCGCACCCCCTAGGCCCCACCGCACCCTACTCCACCTTAGGCGCAGGCAACCCTCTCCCCTTCTCTCCGACGTGCCATTCTCTGATCGTCTTCTAGCATAAAGGTTTGAATGCGGGTGAACCCTAGTTTTGAACAAGAAGGGAACCCAAGTTTGAAAAGCAACGGCCTTGAATTGAGTGGAGGAGAAGAGGTTGACTTTTCTAATTTTAATTATTTAATTAATAAAATCAAATTTTAATCAATTTAAATTAAATCATATCTGATGCGTACGGACTCGGAATTGAACGATTTCAGATCCGCCACGATCGTGAGTCCGAGATCTACAATTCTGAACTGATTAGAACTGATTCTGAGCAAATAAAATTTTGGCCAAATTTTAGATGTGAATAGCACAGAATTCAAAGCACTGTGAGATTTCTATTTATTTTTCAAATTTAATATTATCCCTCGCTGTTTGAATTTCATGAATATGTGTTTATTAAATCATACGTGTGATGTTTGCAATTGAAGTATATTGTTTGTTGTTGGTGATTGATTGTACAGTTTTTGTGTGATAAATCTGGTCTTATGTAACAAGAATTCCCCTTTGCTTGAATCTAAGTATGTAGAATTGTTTCTATTTTGAATCCAAGAACAAAGATTTCATTTTTTTATTTTGTTTCTAAATGATAAAGAAGATTCCATTTTTCAACTGTTTTTAAACGATAAAAAGAATATAAAGATTTCACTTTTAGTTTTCATTTTGTTGTAAATCAAGATTACACTATAAAGACATCATCTTTATTGTCATTTATTTTAAATTAAAAGATTTTTAATAAGTAAAACATTTTTGGTTGTCATTTATTTTTAATTAAAAAGTTTATATTTTAATGGTCATATTTTCCTAAATTAAAAAGGACATTTTTCAATGTCAAATTTTGTTGAAATAAAAAGGACAATTTTCCATTGTCGAATTTGTTGAAATTAAAAAGGACATTTTTCCGTTGTCGAATTTGTTGAAATTAAAAAGGACATTTTTCATTGTCGAATTTGTTGAAATTAAAAAGGTCATATTTTTATCGTTAAATTGTTTTATTAAAAAGGATTGAAATAAAAAGAACTTGTTTTCATTACTAACATGTTCAAATGGAAAGGATGAAAATTTGTCTTTATTAAAAGTACATAATTTCATGGTCATTTTGTTGTAATTAAAAAGTTTCATTTTTGTTGCATTGAAAGTTATCAACGAAATTAGTCATTTTATCGCATTGAAACTCTCCTTTTATTGTCATTAGAAATGTATGAAAAATGATGTGACATTGAAACTCTCCTTTTATTGTCATTAGAAATGTAGAAAAATGTTATGACATTGAAACTCTCCTTTTATTGACATTGGAAATATAGGAAAATGTTATGACATTAAAACTCTCTTTTTATTTGTCATTAAAATACATAGAAAATGTTTACATATAAACTATTCTTTTATATGATATTAGAATAGAAAATGTTTATATAAAATATTATTTTAGATGATATTAGAATACATACAAAATGTTTACATATAAAATATTCTTTAATATGTTATTAGAACACATAGAAAAAGGTAAACAAATAAAATATTCTTTTATTTGACATTAGAGTACATAGGAAAAAGGTATCAAAATAAATCATGTCATTTATACTAAATAAAAATTGACAAAATAAATCATATTTTTAACGTAAGAATGCAATGAGATATTCATTGGAGTGAGAAAAATGTGAAAACATTAAAAATTCTATTTTTTTAATGTAAAATATTATTTATCTAAAATATACGTTGTATAGATAAAAATGTTCATTTTTATCATTTAAATAGAATGAAACAAAAACATTCATTTTTGTTGAATGTAAAAGAACAACAAAAACATTCATTTTTGTCGAATGTAAAAGAACGACAAAAACATTCATTTTTGTCAAATGTAAAAGAACGACAAAAACATTCATTTTTGTCGAATGTAAAAGAACGACAAAAACATTCATTGTTGTCATTGTAAAAGAACGATAAAAACATTCATATTTGTCAAATGTAAAAATACGACAAAACATTCATTTTTATCAAATGTAAAAGAACGACTAAACATTCATTTTATCATTAAATTAGAAGTAGACAAAGATATTCATTTTTGTCAAATTTAAAAGAATGTAAACAAAACAATCATTTTTGTCATTTAAAAAGAATGTACATAAAACATTCACTTTTGTCATTTGAATAGACTGAGACTAAAACATTCATTTTTCTTATCATTTAAGAAGAATGAGGCAAAATGTTCACTTTTGTCATTTAAAAAGAATGAAGCAAAAGTTACATTTTTGTTCATTAAAAAGAATGAGACATTTTTGGTTCATTAAAAATGATTAAACAAAAAGAAAATTTTTTGTTCATTAGAAAGAATGAGACATTTTTGGTTCATTAAAAATGATTAAACAAAAAGATACATTTTTGTCATTTAAAATAGAATGTGACAAAATTATTCATTTTTGTCAAATGTAAAAGAATGAAATAAAAACATTCATTTTTGGTCATTTTATAAAGAATAAGACAAACATATACAATTTTGCCATTTCAAAAAGGATGAAATAAGAATATACATTTGTGTCAATTAAAAAGGATTAAACAAAAATAAACTAGAATTGTCATCAAAAGTGAAAGAATCACTTCTGTTGTAAATGCATATATTAGAATTTATATGTAAGTATAAAATATCATTTTATTGTATTTACATATATTAGAATTTATATGTAAGTATAAAATATCACTTTTATTGCAAATGCATATATTAGGATTTATATGCAGCGATAAATACCACTTTTATAGTAAATACATATATTAGAATTTATATGTAAAGATAAAATGTTTGAAACATTAAAGATTACATTTTTAATGTAAAGAGAAAATATATGTAAATATTTATTGTATTGATAAAATTGTTGAAACATTAAAATTCACGCTTTAATGTAAAGAAGGAATTATGTAAAATATACATCGTATGGATTAAAATGGTTGAAATGTTAAAATTCACATTTTTAATGAAAAGAAGGAATTATGTAGAGTATTTATAGTTTGGATAATAATGTGGAAGCATTGAAATTTACATTGTTAATGTAAAGCATGATTCATATAAAATGATCGTTAGTTGAAAAAGAAAGGTTTTACAATAAAATTTTACATTTTTATTGTGTATAAAAATGATGATAAATATTCATTGTTTGAAATAGAAACATTTAACAATAAAAATTTACATTTTTATTGTATATAGAAATGATGAGAAATATGCATAGTTGAAATAAATTAGTTAATTAATAAAAATTACATTTTTATTGAATGTATGATTCGCTAGAACAATGCATAGTTGAAATAAATTAGTTAATCAATAAAAACTACATTTTTATTGAATGTATGATTCGCTGGAACAAGGCTTAGTGGAAATAAATTAGTTGATCAATAAATGGTTTTGAAGTCGTCGAGTGAATTATATATATAGGTATATATTTATATATATAAACATAAAATTTAAAATTAAATGAATCGTATGCGGTAGTTCGCGTTTCGAAATTGTAATTTTAAACGATTATACCGAATGTTCTGACCGTCAAATTTTTCCAAAACTGGAACCGTTAGGACCTCTTTGGGAAGATCTTTCCAACGATATAAATTTTATCAAAATCCAACAGTTAGATTTCGAGATATGTGTAAATTAAATTTTGATAAAAACAGCGCCAAAGCCGCCTATCGACTCGAAGCATCGTTGAATTAATTTAAGATATTTTTATATAAATAAAAATAGTGATAAATCATTATAAAACAATATTAACGATATGAAATGGTTTAAAATTTAGTTATGCAAGAATCATTTGAAAAGACCGAGTTCAATCTCATTTCAAATGATTATACGACGGTTTAAGTCGAAGATATTGAAGACGGTGATTGAAGACCGGCGATCTTCGCATCGAATGGACGACTACTGATGCTAGACGTTGGGTAGCTCCAAGTAAAGGGTTAATAATGGTAGTTTTTCCGGATGTACTTGTTGATTGTCTGGATATGCGAGCACCTCTCCTTCGTATTGGACATACGAGGAGGAATAAGGTGACTCCGGTTTCATTCAGACCTAGAACGGACTTGTAAATGGATGCGTGTTTGACATTGGAATTAACTTCTTGTAAATTAAATTGATTTCTATTTAATATATATCCGTTTGGTGGCGGAGAATTTATTCTCTTGCTTAACACCCTTAGAGGGTATATATTGGTAGATATTGATCGCATGGCGTGGATTGTCAATGTGGCACGATAAGATGCAAATGATCAAGGCTTTTGTTGAAAAGCAGGCCTTGTGGTGGATGATCAAAGCATAGCCTATTTAGGCGTAGCTTTGTGTATAACGTGACTTCGCAAACCTCACACCCCGGTATGAGTCAAAAACGGGATTAGGACTGCAGGGAGTGCACACATTTCTTTCTAGCTAAGAAGTGGTGTCAGTGACTTACCAGCCCTGACATTTTTACATATGTGGATGATGGATTATGAGGTATCTCGGGTTTTATAGGTTGTTAGTGGCCATATTAGAGGTTCAAAAGAACCGGGAAGCGTGTGTTTAGGAGTTGTCAATCCATTAACGTTATGTGTGGACCGGACCTGAAGATCCAAGGGTTCACTACGGGAATCCTGAGGCATTTACTAGAGTGTCTCGAAGCAGAGAGGACGATCCTTAGCCTCGACTCATGATGGAAACCCAATTTCCAATACGACACCATTGGTTTTGATTGTAGAACTAGTATGGCGACATGATATATGGTACCCATGCCGTTTATGATTGATACATTATGATTGAAAATGTTTTGAAACATATATACACTAATAATAATATCAAATCCGTTTTTAACGTATCAAGCATTTTTTACCATTATAAGGTAAAACTTTATCCTCCGGTTTTTATTGAATTGTGTGATAGGACTTGAGTATTATAATGGTTTCATTTTTCTAAAAAGCATTGCGTTGTTTAACGATTTACTTTATTTATGCACTGGCTATCCAATGGAGTAAACCTGTTCCGCGTTAGTGGCATGGTCTTGTGATTAGTCTTATTATTAGATTAGTTAGTAAGATTTCTCATACTACTCCCGTGACTGACCTGTAGTTTGTTTCGCTGGCAAACTCGGGTGCCCATATTTTCCATACGGGCAATCGAGTAGCTTTTTGCAGAGACATTTAGCAAGATTCTGGATCAAAGCTCGAAGGTGTGTCCAGAGCATTGATAGTCTTCGGCTGTATTAGATTGTCGTTTCGATGCATTGTATTTAGTTTATTGTAATTTATCTTCCGCTGTATTTATTCCGATGTACTCTGATATTCTATACTCTGATGTTACATTATTATAATGTTTATAAAAGTCTGTTGTTGTTGTGATGTGTTGTATTCCCAAAGTTAACGTATGCAGGATTTGAACGGTCTTGGTCGATTTTACAATCGATTGGGTCCGGGCAGAATCCGTATCATTACAGTGGTATCAGAGCTTTGGTTAGCTCCAATATTTGGGGTACAACTCGTTAGAACTGAACAAAAGACTCATCAGAGATTGGATTAGTAATATCCAATAAGAATAGTCATTAGAGATAAGATCACTAGAATTCTAGAATGAGAAAACTCGTTAGAGATGAGATTAGTAATGCCCTAGAATGAGTTCAGAGTGACAAATTTATAATTCATGTATTTGAGATTATATATATAATCCAATATTAGAAAATATGATTTTTGAATATGAAAAAGTTATATATATTTGAAAATTTAATCAACTAATAAAGTTATTGAAACCAATAATAAAAATGAAAATTGAATTGGTTAATTTAAGGACTTTTAGCTTCGTTTCTTTTCGAGGACGAAGAGATTTTAAGTGGGGGAGATTGTAACAACCCGGAAAATTAGGACCAATTTAGAATTTTTATTTTAAGATTTTTTGATAGAAAATACGTCAGAAAATAAAATTTTCATTTTTAAATAATATTAAAGCCATTGAAAATAGTCATTTTACAAATGACCTCCGTTTTCGACGAAACCACTTTTATTGGATGCAGAATGTCAAATTGTTGCTAAGTTTAAATTTTCATAATTTTTGGAATTAATATATGAGCGTGGCAAAAGAAAACGTGTTTTGTCAATTTCAGTCAATTTTGATCGACTTGAAAAATGTCATTTTTCAAACGGTCTCCAAATTCAATGAAAATAATTTTGTTAGGACCGTATCGTAAAAACATAGCTAAATTTGTTTTTTGGGATTTTTCAGAGTCAGTATGTGGTCCCGGTAAATTAAAATGTGCGTTCGAATTTAATATTTAATGTTTATATTTTAAATTAAAGAAAAATGGGCTGAAACGATTGGACTGGCTGACGGGACCTAGTCCATTGCGTCCGAAATAGGGGTATTTAGTTAGGAACGATAGTCATTGGGCCTAATTTTGAGTTAGTGGCTAAACGAGCCTTTTAGTGATTGGTGGATATTAAAATACTATAAATATGTAATTAGTCAACCCTAATCCTTCTTCCTCAAACTCAGCCGTCGTTCCGCTTTTTCCATGGCCTAGAAAGCTTGAATCTTCCTCCTCCAATTTCTCCTCCTACATAAAAGAATTAGATCCTCCTCCTTTATACTTTTTTGTAGAGATTTTCCTCTTCTTCAAATCCATACCAAGATCATCACCTGAAAGTGCACGAACTTCGAGAATTACTCTCCCTAACCCGCAGATTTCAGCCCCAAACCGCCCCCCTAGGCCCCACCGCACCCTACTCCACCTTAGGCGCGCAGGCAACCCCATCCCTTCCTCTCCGAAGTGCCATTCTCTGATCGTCTTCAAGCTTAAAGGTTTGAATGTAAAGGTGAACCCTAGTTTTGAACAAGAAGGAAACCCAAATTTGAAAAGCAACGGCCTTGAATTGAGTGGAGGAGAAGAGGTTGACCTTTTTAATTTTAATTATTTAGTTAATAAAATCAATTTTTTTTCAATCTAAATTAAATCATATCTAATGCGTACGGACTCGGAATTGAACGATTTCAGATCCGCCACGATCGTGAGTCCGAGATCTACAATTCTAAACTGACTAGAACTGATTCTGAGCAAATCAAATTTAGGCCAAATTTCAGATCTGAATAGCGCAGAATTCAAAGCACTATGAGATTTCTATTTATTTTTCAAATTTAATATTATCCCTTGCTGTTTGAATTTCATGTATATGTGTTTATTAAATCATACATGTGATGTTTGCAATTAAAGTATATTTTTTGTTGGTACAGCTTGTGTGTGATAAATCTGATCTTGTATAATAAGAATTCCCCTTTGCTTGAATCTAAGTATGTAGAATTGTTTC
Source organism: Allium sativum (assembly GCA_030737875.1). NCBI lineage: Eukaryota > Viridiplantae > Streptophyta > Magnoliopsida > Asparagales > Amaryllidaceae > Allium > Allium sativum. The sequence continues at coordinate 76,191,111 of CM060920.1, read as the reverse complement.
TATTTTGAATCCAAGAACAAAGATTTCATTTTTTTTCATTTTTTTCTAAATGATAAAGAAGATTCCATTTTTCATTTTGTTTTTAAACGATAAAAAGAATATAAAGATTTCACTTTTAGTTTTCATTTTGTTGTAAATCAAGATTACAATATAAAGACATCATCTTTATTGTCATTTGTTTTAAATTAAAAGATTTTTAATAAGTAAAACATTTTTGGTTGTCATTTATTTTTAATTAAAAAGCTTATATTTTAATGGTCATATTTTCCTAAATTAAAAAGGACATTTTTCAATGTCAAATTTTGTTGAAATAAAAAGGACATTTTCCATTGTTGAATTTGTTGAAATTAAAAAGGACATTTTTCCATTGTCGAATTTGCTGAAATTAAAAAGGTCATTTTTCATTGTCGAATTTGTTGAAACTAAAAAGGTCATATTTTTATCGTTAAATTGTTTTATTAAAGAGGATTGAAATAAAAAGAACTTGTTTTCATTGTTAACATGATCTAATGGAAGGATGAAAATTTGTCTTTATTAAAAGTACATAATTTCATGGTCATTTTTTTGTAATTAAAAAGTTTCATTTTTGTTGTATTGAAAGTTATCAACGAAATTAGTCATTTTGTCGCATTGAAACTCTCCTTTTATTGTCATTAGAAATGTAGGGAAAATGTTGTGACATTGAAACTCTCCTTTTATTGTCATTAGAAAATAGAAAAATGTTATGACATTGAAACTCTCCTTTTATTGTCATTGGAAATATAGGAAAATGTTATGACAATAGGACTCTTTTGTATTTGTCATTAAAATACGTAGAAAATGTTTACATATAAAATATTCTTTTATATGATATTAGAATACATAGAAAATGTTTACATATAAAATATTCTTTTATATGTTATTAGAACACATAGAAAAAGATAAAAAAAATAAAATATTCTTTTATTTGTCATTAGAGTACATAGGAAAAAGGTATCGAAATAAATCATGTCATTTATATTGAATAAGAATTGACAAAATAATTCATATTTTTAATGTAAGAATGCAATGAGATATTCATTGGATTGAGAAAAATGTGAAAACATTAAAGATTCTATTTTTTTTAATGTAATGTATTATTTATGTAAAATATACTTTGTATAGATAAAATTGTTCATTTTTCTCATTTAAATAGAACGAAACAAAAACATTCATTTTTGTCGAATGTAAAAGAATGACAAAAACATTCGTTTTTATCAAATGTAAAAGAACGACAAAAACATTCATTTTTGTCGAATGTAAAAGAACGACAAAAACATTCATTGTTGCCATTGTAAAAGGACGACAAAAACATTCATTTTTGTCAAATGTAAAAGAACGACAAAAACATTCATTTTTGTCAAATGTAAAAGAATGACTAAACATTGTTTTATCATTAAATTAGAAGTAGACAAAGATATTCATTTTTGTCTAATTTAAAAGAATGTAAACAAAACATTCATTTTTGTCATTTAAAAAGAATGAAGCAAAAGATACATTTTTGTTCGTTAGAAAGAATGAGACATTTTTGGTTCATTAAAAATGATTAAACAAAAAGATACATTTTTGTTCATTAGAAAGAATGAGATATTTTTGTTTCATTAAAAATGATTAAACAAAATGATACATTTTTGTCATTTATAATAGAATGTGACGAAAATATTCATTTTTGTCAAATGTAAAAGAATGAAATAAAAACATTCATTTTTGGTCATTTTAAAAAGAATAAGACAAACATATACATTTTTGCCATTTCAAAAAGGATGAAACAAGAATATACATTTGTGTCAATTAAAAAGGGTTAAACAAAAATAAACTAGAATTGTCATCAAAAGTGGAAGAATCACTTCGAATCACTTCTATTGTAAATGCATATATTAGAATTTATATGCAAGTATAAAATATCATTTTATTGTTCTTACATATATTAGAATTTATATGTAAGTATAAAATATCACTTTTATTGCAAATGCATATATTAGGATTTATATGTAGGGATAAAATACCACTTTTATAGTAAATGCATATATTAAAATTTATATGTAAAGATAAAATGTTTGAAACCTTAAAGATTACATTTTTAATGTAAAGAGAAAATATATGTAAATATTCATTGTATAGATAAAATTGTTGAAACATTAAAATTCACACTTTTAATGTAAAGAAGAAATTATGTAAAATATACATCGTATGGATTAAAATGGTTGAAACGTTAAAATTCACATTTTTAATGAAAAGAAGGAATTATGTAGAGTATTTATAGTTTGGATAATAATGTGGAAGCATTGAAATTTACATTATTAATGTAAAACATGATTCATATAAAATGATCACTGGTTGAAAAAGAAAGGTTTTACAATAAAATTTTATATTTTTATTGTGTGTAAAAATGATAACAAATATTCATTGTTTGAAATAGAAACGTTTAACAATAAAAATTTACATTTTTATTGTATATAGAAATGATGAGAAATATGCATAGTTGAGATAAATTAGAAATCAATAAAAGTTACATTTATATTGAATGTATGATTCCCTAGAACAATGCATAGTTGAAATAAATTAGTTAATCAATAAAAACTACATTTCTATTGAATGTATGATTTGCTAGAACAATGCATAGTGGAATTAAATTAGTTGATCAATAAATGGTTTTGAAGTCGTCGAGTGAATTATATATATAAGTGCATATTTATATATATAAATATAAAAATTAAAATTAAACGAATCGCGCGCGGTAGTTCGCGTTTCGAAATTGTAATTTTAAACGATTATACCAAATGATCTGACCGTCGGATTTTCCCAAAACTGGAACCGTTAGGACAGATTTGGCAAGGTCTTTCCAACAATATAAATTTTGTCAAAATCCAATGGTTAGATTTTGAGATATGTGTAAATCAAATTTCGATAAAAACAGCGCCAAGGCCGCCTATCGACCCGAAGCATCGTTGAATTAATTTGAGCTATTTTTATATAAATTTAAATAGCGATAAATCGTTATAAAACAATATTAACGATATGAAATGGTTTAAAATATAATTATGCGAGAATCATTTGAAAAGACCGAGTTCAATCTCATTTCAAAAGATTATACGACGATTTAAGTCGAAGATATTGAAGACGGTGATTGAAGACCGGTGATCTTCACATTGAATGGACGACTACTGATGCCCGGCATTGGATAGCTCCCAGTAAAGGGTTAATAGTGGTAGTTTGTCTGGATGTAGGTGTTGATTGTCCGGATATGCGAGCGTCTCTCCTTCGTATTGGACATACGGGGAGGAATAAGGTGACTCTGGTTTCGTTCAGACCCAGAACGGACTTGTAAATGGATGCGTGTTTGACATTGGAATTCACTTCTTGTAAATTAAATTGATTTCTATTTAATATATAGCCGTTTGGTGGCGGTGAATTTATTCTCTTGCTTAACACCCTTAGAGGGTATATATTGGTAGATATTGATCGCATGGCGTGGATTGTCAATGTGGCACGCCAAGATGCAAATGATCAAGGCTTTTGTCGAAAAGAAGGCCTTGTGGTGAATGATCAAAGCATAGCCTGTTTAGGCGCAGCTTTGTGTATAGCGTGACTTCGCGAACCTCACACCCCGGTATGAGTCAAAAAGGGGATTAGGACTGCAGGGAGTGCACACATTTCTTTCTAGCTAAGAAGTGGTGTCAGTGACTTGCCAGCCCCTGACATTTTTACTTATGTGGACGATGGATTATGAGGTACCTCGGGTTTTATAGGTCGTTAGTGGTCATATTAGAGGTTCAAAAGAACCGGGAAGCGTATGTTCAGGAATTGCCAATCCACTAACGTTATGTGTGGACCAGCCCTGAAGATCAAAGGGTTCACTGCGGGGAATCCTGAGGCATTTGCTAGAGTGTCTCAAATCGGAGAGGACGATCCCTAGCCTCGACTCATGATGGAAATCCAGTTTCCAATACGACACCATCAGTTTTGATTGTAGAACCACTATGGCGACATGATATATGGTACCGATGTCGTCTATGATTGATACATTTTGATTGAAAATGTTTTGAGACATACATACACTAATAATAATATCAAATCTGTTTTTACCGTATTAAGCATTTTTGACCATTATAAGGTAAAACTCTATCCTCCAGTTTGCGTTGCATTATGTGATGGGACTTGAGTCTTATAATGGTTTCATTTTTCTAAAAAGCATTGCGTTGTTTAACGATTTACTTTATTTATGCATTGACAATCCAATGGAGTAAACCCATTCCGCGTTAGCGGCGTGGTTTTGTGAATAGCCTTATTATTAGATTAGTTAGTAAGATTTCTCATACCAGTCTCAAGACTGGCCTGTAGTTTGTTTCACTGGCAAACTCGGGTGCCCATATTTTCCATACGGGCAGTCGAGTAGCTTTTTGCAGAGATATGTAGCAGGATTCTGGATCAAAGCTCGAAGTTTTGTCCAGAGCATTGATAGTCTTCGGCTGTATTAGATTGTAGTTCTAATGCATTGCATTTAGTTTATTGTAATTTATCTTCCGTTGTATTTATTCCGATGTACTCTGATATTTTGTACACTAATGTAACATTATTATAATGTTTATAAAAGTCTGTTGTTGTTGTGATGTGTTGTATTCCCAAAGTTAAAGTATGCGGGATTTGAACGGTCTTTGTCGATTTTGCGTTCGATTGGGTCCGGGAAAAATCCGTATCGTTACACTTAGCGTCATCCTTCATTGTGAAAAGGTTCATGATTTGGACATTAAGGGAGGAAACCTCCCCTTTGACCTTAGTTACTTCTCCAGCCATTTCTGAAGTATTGCATTATGACTCAAACATCTGCTTTGTTATCTGAAGTGAGTAATAATAACAAGTCAAGTCATTTTACATAAACATAGAAATTTGAAAAGTAAAGGAAGGAAGGTACATACAATTAAAAAGTGTTTCAAAATATCAAAAAGTGTTTCAAAATCTCAAAAAAAAAAATGGAGCAAGAAGTCTATTTAGAAGGTAGTGGGTCATCAAAGGAATTCAAGAAGCAGAGCTTCATGCATAAGCAATTCAATGCTCTAGTGGAACAAGGGAGAGAATATTTCTTAAGAGATATTAGGATGTCGTTGCAATCGATGTTTGTGGACGCATTTCTTTGGAAAAAAATAAATTCTAATAACTAGGCATAAATTTGTATCAATATGTTCCTCTTTTTCCAAAGCGTTGAAGAATGCTTGTCAGCAGTGTTGAGCCTCTTGGTTGGATATGCTTTAGCTATTACATTATCAGCAAACTTTCTCTTACATAGTTTGAGTGAGCTAGAGACATCATCCAAAAGATAGTCGGACCTGAAACCTTGAATTAGAGTGATGGTATCCTTCTCTTGCTCTACAGAAATAGGTCTCTGAGCTTCCTTCTCTTTCCATAAGCTTCAGTCGCACAAAATGTACCTATGTTAAAGTGAATATTTGTAAGGCAATACCTTTAGATGTCTTAGCTAAGTTACTATGATATCTACTTGATGGCTCGCCTTAAATTGGTATAAACAGAATAAAAGATGTTTTTTCCTTGGCAACAACGAGCATTTTACTTTAGCAATACTTATAACTGTGAATGTTCAGCCAAATTCCTATGATAGGTAGAGATGGTCGAATATTGAAGAACCTTTTTCCTATCTTTGGCTCTTTTAACCAACCTTCCACGATAATTTATTTGGTTGAACTTAACGTCTTTAGAGTAGGAGCTAAAATAAAGGAATTTAATACATTATGGAGGCAGAATAATACACATACTAAATGTAGAGATTAATGAAATTTTGGCAGGACTCACAAAAAAGAAATGAGTCTTCCACTTCCTGACTATATTAATCATAATGAAAATCAGGTTATTTGAGTGAGGATTAACCTGATGTAACATTTGACCCTCTTGTTTACTAGTTTTGGATGGATATGCGATGAAGTGAAGAATATCAACGTCAACGGAATGAAGCCCACTTCATGAGCCTTATCTTCCGAAAATGTTAAGTATATATGGACTAGAGCAATGTTTAGATGCTCTAGATATCTACAAACAAACTCAAAAACAAGAAAAAAAACACTGAATACTAGATGTGGATAGAAGTTAAAGCGAAGAAACCATCAAGAGAATATAAATGTTGTCCTCCTAGCTAGCAGGAATAGCCTTTATCCCTAAGATCCTAAAATAACTCAAGAATAAATCCAGTGATACTTTAGTGGAAATGCGGAATTATTAAGAAAGATGATCTTGCCTCTTTATTTTGAATAGAGATCCTAAAGAATAGTATTGGTCTTTATAGTCGATTTCTTGATCAATTTTGAAGCCTCCATCTACCTACCAAGTAATGTCATTCCAAACTTTAAAATTATAACATTTTAAAACATAAATTATAAATATCAATTAGCAATGAGTTGTATAACATATTTAAAGCATATAAACTTCATTTATTAGTAAATCCTAGGGTAGAACATTAATGTCTTATAAACCCTGTTTCTAAATCATGTGTAGGTAAGATGTGTCACACAAGTGAACACGCACTATTTGTTAGACTTTAATTTTGAGTATCGAGACTTACGAAATCTAATATAACTCCCTAGTTTTCATTTACTATAATACCCAAATAATTAAAAGGAAAAATTTAGCTTGGCACGTTGTTCAGTACCTCAGTAAAGTTGGTACACCATAAAGTCTTTTATTAAAGCAATGTGTCATGTGATATCTCATCAGGTAGTATCAGACATTATTGAAGATGAAACCTCATGTCACACCGAATCAAGGTTGTTACACCGTGTTGGCCTTTATTGAAGTAACATATTGTGTTGAGCTTAATCAAGTTCAACATGTTAATTCATATTAAATTTGAGCTGACACATAGGGTTGAGATTTACTTAGGTCAAAATTTCTTGTCAATCCTAATTAAGGGTGATACTATATATCGAGCCTTGGATTGCATCTTCATCTTCCAACATAGTGATATTTTTGGAAGTTCCTTTCTTCAAAGTATGATAGTTAAAAGCATGGACTATGATTGCTCAAAATCATTAAAGCTAGGCAATCTGAATATTTAGTTTTATGAAACTAAAGCCCCCAAAGTGATATAAATCAATGAATCAAATTAAAATCCTAATAATAATATTGTAGTTAGATTAATGAGTTTTGATCCTTAAATAAAAAAAGGAAATTTAGTACTAGAATATAAGTTGAATGCTTGAAAAAAAAGTCACTTTAAGCATTTGGAAAATTTTGATTTCTCGATTGGGATTTGTATTTGAAGATGGAAAGAGAAGATGAATGAAATAAAGCAGCTACTTATTGAGGAGAGAAGAAAGATGAATTTCCTAATTTGAATAACCAACTTGGATTTAACCAATCAACATGGTGAGATCAAGATTGATGGGTTGGCTTAAAAGTCGATAATATTTTTAACTAAAAGGGAGGAAACTAGTGTTACATCATAGTCATATCGACTAATTCAATGATGTTCTATTGATAAGGCTAATAGTGTGTAACAAACCCGTATTTTTGGAACCAATTTAAAATTTATTTTTAATTCAATTCTATGGAAATTAAACATTTCAGTTGGTTTATTTTGAGAATAAACGATTTAAAATTTATTTAAATCGAAGTTGGTACGTATGAACTTGAAATTTAACTAAAACGAGCTTGAAATGGCGCGGTGGTTTGAAAATTCGATTTTTAAATTTTGAATGAATATATAGAATTCAATATAAGTCAGAATTTGACAAAACAAGAAACATTGGAATATTTTGTATTGTAATTTTCTAGCAAATGCAAGAAACTGAGGTTTAACTATATAAACTTTAAGTTATGTCTAAATTAAAATTTAGAATAATCGCTATGGAATTTATATATATTTTTAATAATATATATAACCTTTAAAAATAGCCATTTTGCAAACGACTTCCGTTTTCAATGAAACGACTTCCATTGGGTTTAGAATGTCAATTGTGACTTTTAAAACTAAAAAATATCGATACCTTTGGAGTTGGAGAAATCTTGGTCTTTTTCATTGGATATAAGACCAAAATATCACTTTTTGCATATGAATGAATTTGGACTCGAAACCACTTCCATTAAGTTCAAAATGTCGTTTGCGTGCTCGAAAACTATAAACTTCGATATGTTCCGAGCTTTGGAGTTTTGACACATGGGTTGGGTCTTGGTTTGACTAACATAGCTCACCATATAACCCCTAAAATAGCCTCTCCCTCTCATTCACTTGCACACTTGGAGAAAAAATAGAAATGGGGAAAGGGAGTGGGAAATTAAAATTCCCTAAGCCTAAGTTAATCCTATGAGCTCCAATTCTTGTCGAAATCAAGTGCAAATCTAAGGAAAAGTTTAGGTAAGCTCCTCTTCATCTTCTCCATCTTCTTGAACTCAATTCCTCTTTGATTTTTGAGATTTCCTATGACCTAATTCTTATTAAATGTGTTCATATGATCATAAGTTGTTGACTCTAGTGTTTTTATCGAAGAGAGGTTGTTTTAGCTTGTCATTGGATTGATTTCTTGCTTCTAGCAAGCAAAGATGAGATCATTATGAGTTCTTCGTGTCTACACCACAAGCTATTAGCTTGTATAGTGTCATTTAGGTTCATTTAGAATTGTGTATATGCATATGAATTGGTTAGAGATGTATACACTTTCCGGTTCATTCGTATTAGTTTCATAAAGTTGAAAATTATGATTAGAATAGTCTATACAATCAAATGCATATGCTATAAGTAGTTTTGGCGATATTGTGAAGCTCTGTTGTCGCACCGGCAAGTTCTAAGTCTTCACAATTCGCTTATATCGCATTTGGTTGCATTGGTTTGAGAATTTAGCCATTTTGTAATTTATAATCAAAGATCATTGAAAATCTTTTGTATGAATGTTTGTGCATGTGAATTGGGTGTTATGGGTTGCTTCGGGGAGTTATTGAAGCCTCGTTTGCATGTATATAACATAATAGACCTTCGGGCATTAGCCGATATCATTATGGAGATGAAATTTTATAAAATTTGGAGGTTTAACAGCCGTTCGGCCATTAATGGTCGAGCAAGTGCCTTCTGTTTAGCCATTAATGGCCGAACAGTGATTTTTTTAAACCTTTAAACGGTCATAATTTTTTCATACGAACTCGAAATTCAACGAAACACAATGCGTTGGAACTTTATCGACGAGAGCTTTGAAATGAAACTAATTTTAAGTGATTTGGAGCTCATGATGATTTTTGGTAGAGGAAAACATCCAACGTAAACAACCGAACATAGAAAAACAAAGGGTGAAGTAATTAATTTACTTTAAACGATCATAACATTTTCGTACATTATTAGAATTCAGTGAAACCGGATCCGTTAGAACCGTATTGAAGAGAGATTTGCAACGAAACTAGTTTGGATTAATTTGGAGCTCATGGAATATCTTGGTGGAGGAAAAGTTCTAATGCAAACAATTGAATGTTCATCGTTATTTAACAACACCAGAACCGTCAAGTAAAAATTGACGGAGTGGAAACAAAAGGTGAGAACTTTCTCACTCAGTTCTTTGGTATGGTTATTCGTTTTTATAACTAAATATATGTTGAATGCTTGTGATTGAATTATTGTTTTGTGATTGATGGATGTTACAGTTTTAAATGTTATCATTATTAAACTATGGAAATAATATATAAGTTAACATGGATTGTGATGTAAACCCCACACAGGTATTGGGACGATAATTTTACACATCGCCCAAGTATGCAAATAATAATCATGTGATGTTGATTGAAAAACCCACATGGGTCTGGGGATGATAATAACTTCACACATCTCCCTTGTGTTTAGTTGTATGTCAAGCGATTGATTGACATACCGTAGTAAGTGTTATTTAATTATTTAACGCTTATACAGTTATAGATTACATTCAGGATGTGAATTGGTTGTTTAATAGTGGTTCATCACTATTTTTGAATCCATGAGATGTACCAAATCCATATAAATAAAATTATATGGTAATTGATTGAGTCACATTTCGATTCAGAATATAAACAAATATTTTGATATTATATTCAGTAAAGAAGCAAGATTGGTTTTAATGTCCGATTTGGATGGACACAAGAATATTAAAGATTGGTTTTGATGTCCGATTTTGGATGGACACAAAAATATTAAAGATTTCTTTTGATTTCCAATTTTGGATGGACACAAAAAGGTACTAAAATGAATTGAAATGGTTTTGATCACTAGAATTTTTCCAATGTATAATTGGAATTTAATGGTTGTTGATTATGGGTTCATGTTGAATGATGTTTTAAATGACATTAGTTCTTAAGCCGATTAACAATGAAGTTAAGGTTTGGAATTTATAAATCTTTATTCTAAGATTTAATGGAAATTTTCCAAAGTAAAGCTTTCCAATTTAATAAAAGAAATTGGAATTGAATGGAATTCGATTTAGTGATAATCGAGATGAGCTTCTGTAAAGGAAGGCCTTTTCTATTTATGATATTTAAAAGGCTTTGCCGTTATTCCAATTATAGTATTAGTTCGGTACAGAAATTTATATCGATGATATACTGTTATGATTTCCGTGAATATTCCATTTTGATGGAAGATGATTTGGGTTTATCGTGAACTATGTTTTAAGAGACATTGGTTCTTTAACTCTGTTAATGACAGGATTAATTTTCCTAATGTTGAATAATCAATAAGTAATGATTTTTGAAATTAAAACTAAATGTAGTTTTAAGGAATATTTAATTAGATAGGAATGTGAATGAGGTAACTAAATTTACCGAATTCAAGAAATGTCAAGAATGGAGAACCGCCAGTTTTACTCCATCCGACAGTTAAATATTTAGTTACATTTAAAACGTTGAATGGTAATTAATTTTACCGATAACACATTGGGTATTAGATGTATAGTACTACCGGTTTTGCTCCATGGGATGCATAGGTTGGGACTGGGATGATAAAAATAATGATTACTTCGACAAGGTTCGCAAATCCCAACTTGTTGAGGAACCTTAATTTGGTTTATAGAAAGATAAAATAAAATCTTTTGATGCAAAGAAAGAATAAGTCCAAAAGAACTTATCTTCTATAAAATTAATGGGAACCTTTCCCTAAAGATGTGAACATTTGAATAAAAGAATATTCTGGAATGGAATGAGGCATATGATGTGTTTTCATAGCACTTGATTATAAAATACGTGAGTCATTCGGAAATACCGGCTTTAAGCCATTTTGAATAACTAATACGACGACTAAAAGTCGAAGATTTGAAGATGGTGGTTGAAGACTGGAGACCTTCACCTCGATCGAATGATTATTGATGTCTTGATTGGGTTGTACACCCAAGATAAGGTAATAAGTGGTGATCGTCCAAAGGTACTTGGAGATCGACCGGATATGCGAGGACCTCTCTCTTGTATAGGACATATGGGACGAGGAATAAGGTGCCTCCGGTTTCGTTCAGACCCAGAACGAACTTGTAAATGGATTATGTTTGACATTGTATTTCATTCTGTATTGATTGATTTTTATTAAATATGTATTTGTTTGGTAATGGAGAATTTATTCTCTTTCTTAACACCCTTCTCTGAGACATATGAGCTTAGAGATTACATGTTGATAGATATCAGTTTTATGGCATGAATTGACAATGTGACATGTTAAGATGCAAATAATCAAGGCTTTTGTTGAAAAGCAGGGCCTTGTGAATGATGATCAAAGCACGGTTTTAAGTAGCATAGCTTTGTGTATAACATTAATTCGTGAGCCTCTATGACGGCCCGTCCCGCACCAGCCGACATTTCCAATGAAAGTGCGCTGTGCCGATGCCCGACTAGCACGGGACGGTCGCCAAAGAAAGGAATTTGAACTAACAAGGAACCTGTAGAATGTCTCACAGCGCATGGGATAAAATATAATAATAACATAGCATTGACATAAAATAGCCAAGACAGTTCATAAGCTGAAAACTAAATCATCATAGCAGCAGAAAGATTCAAAATACAGCTTATGATCTAAACCATCATTATTACAACTTTTAAAACTGTCTTTAAAGCAAAATAGGAAGGTGCACTACTAATGCCCAAAGTAGTGACCAACAATAACACAGGGAGAATATATATATATCATACGTGGAAGCCTCATGCTCGTCTCCTGTACAGCTACTCCTGCATAATCACCTGACATGTCTCTAGTCTGCCCGTTTAAGAGCACCCACAGTAATAAGAAGAGACATAAAACTCTGGGTCAGACAAAAGTCTAGTATAAGCGATAAGCAGCAAAACAGAACAATAACAGGTATAACTAACCACACCTGAACCTAGACCTGCAACCAAAGAGTTAGCACAACAGGATGTACAATACACTAAGGTGACACTAACACATGGTGTAAAAATAATGGGGAGGGGGTGTTCATGTCATGGTGATAGCAAACATCAAACATAGCAATCATCCTTACATCTCTCACTCGGTGCTTAAAGCATATGATATCCACCACTCTGATCACCCAATTCTTTGTTACGATCACTCTGCCCCATGGAGTCATGACGGCTCCACTGCACTGATCCGTAACCACTAATACTTTTCGATGTCCACTCTGCCCCCATGGAGTCATGACAACTCCACCGCACTGGCTCATAGCCTTGCTATGATCACTTTGCCCCCATGAAGTCATAACAACCTCACTGCACTGATCCATAGCCAATATTCGTCTCTCCGTGGTGAGTCAAAGCTATAGACATCGATAACCCCTTTACACACGTCCCGCAGCAGAGTCCAATCATGAAGTTAACTCGTTGGTTCCAATTAGGATCCCGAGTTCTAACTTCTCATTTGGACTACCTTTGCATCTCGGGTTTTGGTCTTCATCCGGATTGGTTCAGTGGTCATAGCCCACGCCTTGGTTTGATTTGAATATGAGTAGTGCTCCAGTCCTCATTGGTTCGGTTCAGTCACCCCTTGCTCGGTTCGGTTCAGTCACCCTTGCTCGGTTCAGTCACCATTGCTCGGTTCAGTTCGGTGGTTATAGCCCTCTAGTTCGGTTCGGATGGTGCTCCTGCCTCGGTTCGGTTCGTATGGTACCCCGTCTCCAAGTTTCGATCTGGTTCCCCCCTCCATCTCTGATCTGATCCGTAGCTTCCCGATCTGATCCCGTCTTAGTTCATGTGACCTTCCTTGTTGCCATGCTTTTCCTCTTGTGCTAGGTTCCAATCCAAACGAAATTCCCTTGCCCAGTTCTCTTATCCGATCCTAGCCCAGTTCTCTTATCTGATCCGAGCCCCATATCCGATCCGGTCTGATCCGAAACCCTGCAACTTTTCCAGTGACTATTATACGCTACATGACGGCGTTTTCGACCATTATGACTTTTCTAATCAATCACAAAGCATACCATAAAGTCATAGCAACATGTACAATCAACCATAAACACCAAAATGATGAATAATCATACAATATGAATCAAACATACCCAAAACTCATGGTTTTACCCTTAATCATGTTTAACTATAACTAATGATAGGCTTAGCAAAATATATCCAGATTAACCCAAATTTTTATCAGAGCCCTAAAATAATATTTTAGAATTTTACAAATTTTTCCAGATTTTTCTGAGCTATAATTTCGCTAATTATCACTAATCACCCCTAATTAGCCGTAATTAGTGAAAAACAATGCAAATCACTCACCTTAGCCACAAATAAAACTTTAGATCTGAAACTCTACTATTTTGAGGCGTCTCCATATGCAGCACAGCAGCTCCGACTCTGATTTAGTGTTGATTTTCCTTGATTTGATGTAGATTAGGCTAAAACTTGATTAAACAGTGATTAGAAAGTGATTTGGGTGTTGGAGGCCATTGTTTAGGTTTTCAAGGATGAAAAGTGGCGGCTGTAAAAGACAAAAACTGAATTCCCTAACCATATCAGCCCTCCTATAACCCTAATCCCAAAATGGGTTATGGGCCAGCTGCTAATCACCTTAATTAGGCCCGGTTAAGCTGTTTTTCACCTTCTAAATCTTATTTCAGCCATATCTCCCAAACGGTAAGTCCGTTTGGTCAATATGACCACTCTGCGGAAAGGTAAACCATCATCTGAATCTAATGGAACTGGTCTTAGGTCAAAACTCCTTACCAATCAAAATTTATACGCGAATTAAGGTTCTCCAGGGGCAAAACGGTCATTTAAAAATCGGCAAAAATCGTGAACATGGAAAATGACCCCAATAGTCGTTCCCCAAATTTACATGACCATACGACCTCATATGAAAAAGAAATAAACATTCTACAATCCTTCGATACGTAGAATGCGGGTCGCTACAATCTTTCCCCCTTAAGAAATTTCGCCCCCGGAATTCCTTAACCAAAAACATACAAAAGTGTTCCGCATGCCTATCAGTTATTCACAAACAAACATACACAACAAGCCTACCCTAGCATGCAGTTTACTAACAAGGAAAGAAACTATCATTATTAAAATCTTACCAGGTAAAGAGTTCTGGATACGACTCCCTTATGCTCTCCTCTGTTTCCCAAGTACAGTCATTCTTGTTCTCGCCCCCACTGAACCTTGACCAATTTCATCGCCTTCCTTCAAAGTTGCTTCGTATCTCTCTCGACAATACGGATCGGCTAGCGATTCCCAACCGCCTTGGTTCTACTTCGATGTCATCCAACTGATCCAGTGAAATAGTCATATTGGGGTCGTGCACAAACTTTCTTAATTGGGAAACATGAAATATGTTATAAACTCCCTCCATCTTGTCTGGCAACTCAACTTAATATGCCAAATTCCCAACTTGCTCGAGAACTGGGAATGGACCAACAAATCTTGGTGCTAACTTGCCTCTCCTACCAAATCGAATTGCGCTCTTTAACGGAGAAATCTTGATAAACACCAAGTCGTCAACGGAGAATTTCAAATCTCTTTATCTCTTATCAGCATAACTCTTCTGCCTATCTTGAGCAGCCTTCATTCGCTGTTGGATAACCTTGATCTTGTCTGAAGTTTCTCTTATTACATCTGGCCCGAGCATAAATTTCTCACCGGTTTCTAACCAACATGATGGTGAGTTGCATGGTCTTCCATATAAAGCTTCAAATGGAGTCATACCAATACTGGATTGATAACTATTATTATATGCGAACTCCACTAGATGCAAATGGTCATCCCAAGACCCTCCAAAATCCAATATACAAGCTCTTAAGAGATCCTCCAATATACGATTCACCCTCTTTATCTGACCGTCGGTCTGAGGATGGTACATGGTACTGCGATGTAATTCTGATCCTAAAGCCTCTTGTAAGCTCTTCCAAAATCCACTAGTGAACAACGAATCTCAGTCACTTACAATTCCATTGGGTACTCCATGAAATCTCACTACCCATTTCATATATAGTTCTGCTACCTTAGCTGCTGTTCTATTCGACTTGACGGGTATAAACCTTGCACTCTTGGTCAATCGGTCTACAATCACCCAAATGCTATCATGGCCCGATCTAGTCCTTGGTAACCCATCAATGAAATCCATTGAGACTTGTTCCCATTTCCATTTTTGAATTTTCAATGGTTGTAACAAACCACTAGGCTTCTTTTGCTCAGCTTTAACTAGCTGGCAGTTCATGCATTTGGATATAAACTTCCCAACGTCTCTTTTCATCCCTTCCCAGTAGTAGGTCTGCTTCATGTCTTAATACATTTTATTACCACCGGGATGTATAGTTAGTTTTGAGAGATGACATTCTCTAAGCACTTCATCTCTCAATCCATTGACATAGGGTACAACCAATCTACCATTCTTTCTAAGCCATGCATCTCAATCAAGCTCATATTTGTTCATCTCCTCGTCGATTCCCATTTCTAACTTAGCGATGATCTCTAATAGACTAGGATCGTCCCTCTGACTGGAACAATTCCGCTCAATCAAAGTGGGTTTGTAACACCCCGGATTTTTGAATAAACAATTAACTAAAATAAAGAATAATTAATCTCAGACGTGAGAATTATGGGAATGGGGTTGCGCCATTGTGTTCGTCTCGGAATTCTGGTTGAAATAGAGTCCGAGTTTGCGGGAAATGGGTACCGGATGAAGGAGTTATGGACGAACGAAGATTGGTGGCAAAAGAAATAAAATATTGCATTGGCGCACTTGGGAAGTGCGCCAGTACAAATTTGCATTGGCGCACTTCCCAACTGCGCCCAGGCCGAGGAAAAACCGGCACGGCCTTCTGGTTTAGTCTGACCCATGTTCTGACCAATTGTTGAGTCCTTTCTGACTCATAGCTGAGTCATTAGGGCTGACTTGTCACCCTATCATGACTGAATGGTTTCGATTAACCCTAGGATCATCCGACGGGTTAAACTAATTCAAAACTCTATAAAAAGACCCATAGACTCAAACCCTAAATCAGAATTAAAACTGAAACTATGGCCGTCATGCTGTTGTCTTGAACCCTAGAGCAGCCGCCACCAAATTAAAGAGGAAGAAGAGCAAATCAAATCAGAACTATTCAACCCTAACAACGAATCTTCTTCAAAGGAGAGATAATACAACTCCAGAAATCAGAATTCAGAACTCAAGGCTGCTTTTGAGTAGTGAGTTCGATCACCTTAACAAAATAATTGTTAAATCAATTATGATGTGATATATGTTGGATTATAAGTTGTGGCTGTGAATCTAATTCATATGTTTAATCATGTATGTTAACTTGATTCATATTATATGATGTTATGCAAGTTTTATATATGATGTTATGCAAGTTTTATATATGATGTTATGCAAGTTTCATGTATGATGTTATGCAAGTTAATATGATTATGCAAGTTTCACATATGATGTTATGCAAGTTAATATGATTATGCAAGTTTCATATATGATGTTATGCAAGTTAATATGATTATGCAAGTTTCATATATGATGTTATGCAAGTTAATATGATTATGCAAGTTGTACATATGATGTTACGCAAGTTAATAGGATCACGCAAATTGTATGCGAGTTATATGATGTTATGTAAGTTTGGATCTAAAATATATGCTAGTAATTCATGATGTTAACTTGTGTCAATGAATCCCTTTTTATAATCCAATCACCTAGGTTTATAACATTAGTTTTTATGCGAATATGGATGTGGAACATATGCTAGTTTGTATAGGTATTATGTGCATATGCAAGTTTAAGTGATAATTGGATTCATATATATACAAGTTCACACCTTCAAAGTTTAGATCCATATTCAAGTTGACATTTTTATGTTAAAACTATGACATGCATAGTTATGCAAGTTTACACCTATATGTGGATCCATAGTTTACTCAAGTTAACACCTTTATTGGATCCATAGTTATGCAAGATGACACATTTATGTTTAGGTTGACGACGTACATAGTTTATGTAAGTTTGTGATAATTACCTAGGCTAGTTAGGTGTAAAACTATGTTCATACATGCAAGCTCACACCTTTTAGATCTATGATTTTTTTGGATCCTTGATAATACAAAGACTATGCAAGTATGTTATAATTCTTAGTTGCAAGTTAGATGCAAATTAGATATATTATTATGTGACTTTGTGACGTTTATTCCCTTTTTTTTAGTATTAGACTATTCGTTAGTCTAATATGTATATGTCATGTTAAGCGAACGAATGACGGGGATACGATAGGGATAATACTGGATATACACATATTGTGAATTTGGCATGTAATGGCCTAAAAAGGCGTGTAATTAATTTTAAAGGAATAAAATATGATTGTGGTGAAATTGGTATGATTTTACATACCATAAATGGATGGACATAATTGAGTCAATTATGGACATCGTTAAATTTGGAATTGATTGATAATTTGAATAGGGAAAGTAATACAAATTGGGGGAATGATTAATTAGGCGTAATTAATCGTCTAAGACACGAGGTTAGGCTCGTTTGTGGTGTAAGACTGCCCAGACCCGCCCGGCAAATCTAGCTGCCACAAATGCCAGTCTAATGTGAGAGGTCTTAGGCACAAATTAAATATGTAACAGTTGTAAAGACACAAGTTTAGGCGCGTTTGTGGTGTAAAACTGCCCGGACCCTCCCGGCAAATCCAGCTGCCATAAATGCCAGTCTAATGTGAGAGGTCTTTATGAGGTTACGGTCTTAATGAATTAAGAAACACTTAACCAGATAAACATGTAGTAGGACATGAGCGGGTTAAGTGGGTGCCTTGGGTGGCATGTGGAATCTAGTGGGTGCCTTGGGTGGCATGAGGAAATACGATTAGTAACACTTAACCAAGGTAAAAACATGTAAGTGGGACACAGGGGTTAAGTGGGTGACTTGGGTGGCATGTGGAATTACTAATGAAAACCCTTAACCAAATTTAAAACATATAAGCGGACATGAAGGGGGTTAAGTGGGATGTACTAGAGGGGACCAAGCCTAGGTGGAAAGCTTGTGTCAAGCATGGGGGGGCCTTTTCAGTCCAGTAGCCCATTAAGTATCTTTGTGAGCTCGACCCAAGTCGAGGACGGGACACGCCTACTGGGTCTGATTGTTAGAGGCCAAATCGGATTAGCGGTGGCAACGCCAGTCCAACGGGGTCACGTGCGTGCGTGGGTCCGAGCTGGTAGGTAAGATGTTGTTGCATCGTGTAGGTATAAGTCGTGCATCATTGGTGGTATCGGGTTGCCACTTTGGGGAGTGATCATCACACTGTGGGGCCAGCACGGGTATCTACGAGTTAGGGAGCCGATCGAATGGGGCAGGGTAGTGGGTACACCTAGTGGAGATAGGATAAGACGACACCTATGTAGTCATCTAGGGGTACACGAAGCTACCACTATTATTAATAATTATTAAGGGGGTACACCTAGTGGAGATAGGAGCAGGCGGCACCTATGACGTCAGCTAGGAGTACGTAGAATTACCATTATTACTTATTGAAGGGGTACATCTTGTGGGGATAGGTACACGCTGGGTACCTGTGATAGCAACTAGAGATATACAGTCAAACATGGAGGATAGTGGGTTCATCTAGTAGTACACGAAGCTATCATCATTTTATTTAGCCAAGAGGGATCAAAATTTTAGAGTGACTAGTAGGGGTACAGTTAGTGTTAGTACAGTACAGTATGGTACAGTACGGTAGAGTATAGTAATTATCCTATATCGATTAGGAAGCGCCATTTACGTTATCTCTGTTTCTCTTGATTGCCTTGCCATACCCATGTGGTTCACACAGTCATTACCTTATTCTCCAGCTTATATCTTATCATATTGCTTTAATAATTATGTTGTTAGAGTTATCGCACTCACCAGACTTTATATCTAACCCCCTTTGTTTCCACCTCTTTTTTTCCTTTCCCCCCCCCCCCCAGGTTCTAAGGGTGGGACTAGTACTAGTGGAGCTTGATTGGGATCTCTTTGGGAGCACTTGGATTTGGATTGCCGAAGTAAAGTTCAACCTACCATTTTCTTTATGGCTATTTGTAGTAGCGGGATTATGTACTTTGTTTTATCAAGATGGATATTATGTACTTGACTTTGGTTTATGGTTTTTGATGATGTAACCAAAGATATTTACCTTCTGCTGCAATAAATAAAGTTTTAAATTTTACTGCTTTATATCTGTCTTGTTGTGATTTTCTGTTCTATATTCACTTAAAACGCTCCATTGAAGTTAAGGAATTCCCTTTGCGAGTGACCTTAATGGAGGTGGAGTGTTACACGTGGTATCAGAGCTGAAGGTTACCAGAATAGATAAGATATTTTGAAAAACTATTTTTCAAAAGCATTTTTATAAATAATACTTCCAAAAATATGTTTGTAGAAGAGTATTTTTGAAAGAAAGGCTTATTTTAAGAACATAATCCCCAAGAGCCATATGTCCTTCCTTCGATTCTCCGTTTTGAATCTCTTCCTTTTTCTCTTTTTGAGTTTTTCCCCCTCCGCGTGTAGATGTTTCTTCTAAGATAAATAAGGACTTCCATACGATGGACAGAGAACCACTTCAAGGAACTTAGACGTTTGTCGGGCTAGAAGTTAGTCCAAGGAAGTGGAGGGCTTGTTGGTACCTTTAAGATAGACGATGGGAGGAAGGTTCAAATAGCTGTTTGGTTAACAAAGGATGAAGCCTCATCTTGGTGGGAGGTCACAAATGGAGAATGTGAAGAAGAAGGTTAGTTGTTTTGGAGAAATAGGACACCTTAGGATTGTCCAAAGAGGCAAGGACAAAGTACAGGATCTTCTGGAGGGTAGTTGTATTCCCTCACGGCTGGTATACCTGATGGGGGTAGGACCGTCTAGGTTGAAATTTGGTTTTCTTTATCATCCTGTTTGAACTTTGTTTAATTCTGGCGCTTCATACACGTTAGTATCTTCTTCGTTAGTTGAAACACTGAACCTAAATACTAGTCTAGTTAAGGATCCCATCCTAGTCTCAAATCCTGTTGGTGGTTCGGCTCATCCTTCAATGGTTTGTCGGGATTTGAGAGTGTCTATCTCGGGCATTGGATTTGAATGCAACGCCTTCATCCTTGGTTTCACGGGCTATATTTTGATTCTAGGAGTGGATTGGCTAGCTAGGCGGGGTTCCATCCTAGATTGTGAAAGGAGGGTAGTTAGACTATTGATTCGTTATGGAAAGACCCTCATATTTCTTGTGACCCTAGGGGTTCAGTGATGCTTAGCTGCCTAGAATCTTCTGACGCATCCAACGATGATTGGGAGTCTATTTGTGTGGTCCATGAGTATGGAGATGTCGTTGATAAAGTGCGGGGTTTACCCAGAGGCGCGAAATAAGTTTTCGTATGTGTTTAATAGATTAAGCAAAGCCAGTTATGTAATCAGCGGTGGTTTTGGAGTAAGACTGGAAAGGACAGCCAGAGTCGGTCAAGTGCTCAATTGAATGGTCGTCTTACTAGTATAATCTCACGTAGGTCGTCTGAATTCGAAGGAGGTATCCCTTGGGTGTTTGTCTGATATTGGTTTAGGCCTTTAGGGCTTGCACTTGGGGGATGGCGAGTTCGACTAGGATGGTCTGTGTGAGAGATGGATAGTTGTGACGATTTGGCATGGGATAATATCCTGGTTTTCTCTAGAAGTAGAGAAGAGCATGCCCTACATCTTAGGGAAAGCTTAGGGACCCTACAAGTGCACCAGCTTAAAGCTAAGTTCTCCAAAATAACATTTTTGGAGGAAAGAAGTGAGGATTTTAGGGCATGTGGTCTCTAGGGAAGGGTGATATGTTATGGTGGATGGAGTTCTTGGCATCCTACGATTTCGAGATAGCATATACCCCTGACAAGGGTAACATTGTGGCGGATGCCTTGAGTAGGAAAAAGTTGACATTGAGTCTTTTGTTTGTCGAGCGGCGTAGCTTAGAGTTTATCTCTACCTTTGACTTTAGACCATCCATTGATTTTGTACCCAGTTTGCTAGCGTCCTTGAGGTCAGACCTACGCTTTTGGGATAGGTTGGAGAGGCACAACGTGATGACCCACAGTTGATGGAGTTAGTAGAGAAGCTCATAAGAGGGGAGTCATCAAGCCACCTAAATAGGTATACCCTAGATGATAAGGGTTGGTTGCGTAGGGACGGTAGACTTTGTGCACCAAAAGACGATGACCTAAGGAAGACCATTCTTGATGACGCACATCATTCGAAGATGACCATCCATCCCGGCGGGGACAAGATGTACATGGACATGAGACGAGTTTACTTTTGGGCCGGTATGAAGAGGGATGTGGCCGAGTATGTCACTAGATGCTTGGTGTGCCAACAAGTGAAAGCAGAGCAAAAGAACCCCGGTGGATTGCTTCATTGGAAGTCCCACAATGGAAGCGGGAAAGCGTCTCGATGGATTTTGTTGACGAATTACCAAGATCGAGGAAGGGTAATACGGGGATTTGGGTCGTGGTAGACAGACTTACTAAGAGCGCCCATTTCATTCCCGTAATGAGTAAGAGGACTGCTCCATGGTTAGCCTCCGCATACATTCGAGAGATAGTTCGTTTGCACGGTGTTCCTTCTAGCATAGTGAGCGACCGCGATCCTATCTTCACCAGAGAATTTTGGAAGAGCTTGCAAGAGGCGGTAGGGACTCAGTTATGTTTGAGCACCACATATCATCCTCAGACGGACGGCCAGACCGAGAGGGTGAATCGTATTCTAGAGGACTTAT
The DNA here is from genome assembly GCA_030737875.1 of Allium sativum. Taxonomy (NCBI): domain Eukaryota; kingdom Viridiplantae; phylum Streptophyta; class Magnoliopsida; order Asparagales; family Amaryllidaceae; genus Allium; species Allium sativum. The sequence goes on along the minus strand of CM060920.1, from coordinate 76,168,939 downwards.
TGAGGTTGTGTGTCTTAGATTTCGGAGGTACATGGGAGGAACATCTTCTGTTGGTGGAGTTCGCATATAATAACAGCTTTCAGTCTAGCATTAGCATGGCACCGTTCGAGGCTCTTTATGGACGGTCGTGTCGTTCGCCTACATGTTGGTGGGAGTCTGCAGACAAGATCTTGCTTGGACCCGATATGATTAGAGAGACTTCGGAAAAGATCGATTTGATTCGAAGGAGGATGAAGACGGCGCAAGATAGGCAGAAATCTTATGCGGAGAAGAGGAGGTCGGATCTTGAGTTTGATGTTGGGGACATGGTCTTTGTCAAGGTGTCTCCATTACGGAACGTCATTCGCTTTGGGTCCGTTGGAAAGTTAGTATCAAGGTTCGTAGGGTTGTTTCCTATTAAGGAAAGGATTGGGCAGATGGCGTATAGAGTGGAGTTGCCCGAGAGACTTAGTGGTGTACACGACGTATTCCATGTATCACATTTGAGGATGTGCTTACACGAGACCACGGAAGTGGTAGAGTCGAGCTTGCTTAGAGAGGTGGAGATCGAGCGTGATGCGACGATTCGACGAGCACCTACGTGCATTCTTGGGTCGGAGATCAAGAAGTTGAGGAATCGAGAGGTCAAACTAGTCAAAGTGCAATGGGGAGATGATGAGAGCAACGCTACTTGGGAGACGGAAGCGAAGATGCGTTCATTATATCCTTTTCTTTTCGTGGGTATGTCTTTTAAATTTCTCCTTTATCGCTTACCTTGTACTTATCTTATCTTTAGTGTGTCCTCTCGCTAGTATCTTTGACCTTTAGATAGGGTAGTCTTATGGTTGAAACATGTGTTTGAGACATGTTATGTATGATGGATGCATGTGGATGCAAGTGTTTGCTAGTGGTTGCTCGTGGATGCATATACACACACTTTAGGCACTAGATCGGCTCAGTCACTTCATATTGCATATAAATGTGTGTACATATTTAAGTAATGGATGTATAATGGTTGTACCATCATATGGATGTTGCTTTTTGGTGAATGGTTGTGCACACATATAGAAATAATATGTATCGATAAGGTTTTCTTTTTGCATACATAATGGACGCATGGCACTATCATGGTTTGCATTAAGGAGGTCAACTGAATCAGTAGACCGCCGGATTTTGCATTAGATAAGGAACATATACACACACTTCTTGCATATGTTCATACAGCATTAGAAATTTTATAAGGGCAATGGATGCCCGTGTTTGATGGTTAAGTAGATGGTTGTTTGGATAGTAGGATATGCATTCTCCTTAACTTGGAGATTTCGGGGGCGAAATCCTTTAAGGAGGGGAGAATGTAACACCCCGGATTTTTGAATATTCGAATTAACTAAAATAAAGAACAATTAATCTCAGACATGAGAATTATGGGAATGGGGTTGCGCCATTGTGTTCGCCTTGGAATTCTGGTTGAAATAGAGTCCGAGTTTGCGGGAAATGGGTACCGGATGAAGGGGTTATGGACGAACGAAGATTGGTGGCAAAAGAAAAAAAATATTGCACTGGCGCACTTGGGAAGTGCGCCAGTACAAATTTGCATTGGCGCACTTCCCAAGTGCGCCCAGGCCAAGGAAAAACCTGCACAGCCTTCTGGTTCAGTCTGACCCATTTTCTGACCCATTGTTGAGTCCTTTCTGACTCCTAGCTGAGTCATTAGGGCTGACTTGTCACCCTATCATGACTGAATGGTTTCGATTAAACCTAGGATCATCCGACGGCTTAAACTAATTCAAAACTCTATAAAAAGACCCATAGACTCAAACCCTAAATCAGAATTAAAACTGAAATTATGGTCGTCATGTTGTTGTCTTGAACCCTAGAGCAGCCGCCACCAAATTAAAGAGGAAGAAGAGCAAATCAAATCAGAATGGGGCAGGGTAATGGGTAATGGGTACACCTAGTGGAGATAGGAGCAGACGGCACCTATGTAGTCAGCTAGGGGTACACGAAGCTACCACTATTATTAATAATTATTAAGGGGGTACACCTAGTAGAGATAGGAGCAGACGGCACCTATGACGTCATCTAGGAGTACATAGAATTACCATTATTACTTATTGAAGTGGTACATCTAGTGGGGATAGGTACACGCTGGGTACCTGTGATAGCAACTAGAGATATACAGTCAAACATGGAGGATAGTGGGTACATCTACTAGTACACGAAGCTATCATCGTTCTATTTAGACAAGAGGGATCAAAATTCTAGAGTAATTAGTAGGGGTGCAGTTAGTGTTAGTACAGCACAGTATGGTACAGTACGGTAGAGTATAGTAATTACCCTATATCGATTAGGAAGCGCCATTTACATTATCTCTATTTCTCTTGATTTCCTTGCCATACCCATGTGGTTCACACAGTCATTACCTTATTCTCCAGCTTATATCTTATCATATTACTTTAATAATTATGTTTTTAGAGTTATCGCACTCGCCAGACTTTATGTCTGACCCCTTTTGTTTCCACCTCTTTTCTTCCTCCCCCCCCCCCCCAAGTTCTAAGGGTGGGACTAGTACTAGTGAAGCTTGATTGGTATCTCTTTGGGTGCACTTGGATTTGGATTGCCGAAGTAAAGTTCAGCCTATCATTTTCTTTATGGCTATTTGTAGTAGTGGGATTATGTACTTTGTTTTATCAAGATGGATATTATGTACTTGGCTTTGGTTTATGGTTTTTGATGATGTAACCACACATATTTACCTTCTGCTGCAATAAATAAATTTTAAATTTTCAAGTACTGCTTTATATCTGTCTTGCTGTGATTTTATGTTCTATATTCACTTAAAACGCTCCACTGAAGTTAAGGCATTCCCTTTGCGAGTGACCTTAATGGAGGTGGGGTGTTACAGGGTCTGATCGTCAAACTTGCTAACATCTATGGATCTGATTCGCACTTTGATCTGAAATCATACCCTGCGATATATTCCAGTTACTTCCATTCGAGAAACATAGCCCCTAAACTGGCATGGCTCCTACTCAATGCATCAGCTACTACATTGCCCTTTCCACATGTATATGTGATATCGAAATCATAGGAAGCCGACAATTCTAACCATCTTTGCTGTCGGAGATTTAAACCCTTCTGAGAGGAAAGATTCTTTAATGATTTATGATCAGTAAACAACTCGAATCTTTCTCCCAAAAGATAATGTCTCCACATCTTCAACGCGAATACGATCACTGCCAATTCCAAATAATGGGTAGGATATCTTTTGTCATGCAGTTTCAGTTGCCGACTAGCATAAGCTACAACCCTACCTCCTTGCATCAACACAGCACCTAGTCCGGTACCACAGGCATCCGTGTATACCGTCATCTCTTCGTTCGCCTTGGGAATAAATAACACTGGTGCACACGTCAACTTTTCCTTTAGACTCTTAAATGCATTCTCGCACCTTTCGTCCCAAATGAAAGCTTGATTCTTCTTGGTCAACTGAGTTAACGGTGTCGTTATCTTGGATAAGTCTTGGATAAACTTACGATAATATCCAGCTAATCCCAAGAAACTTCTTACGTCTTTTGCATTCTTGGGCGTAGACCAATCTTGTACCGTAGCCACCTTCGCAGGGTCCACGGCAATACCATTCTCTGAAACAACATGGCCCAAGAATCTCACTTCCCTCCTCCAGAAGTGACACTTAGAAAACTTTGCTTTCAATTGGTGTTTTCTCAACACCTCCATCACTACTCTCAAATGTTCCTTGTGTTCTTCCTCTGTCCTCGAATAAACCAAGATATCGTCTACAAACACAAGAACAAACTTATTCAATTGATCCCTGAATACCCTATTCATAAGATCCACAAAATATGTTAGTGCATTGGTCAAGCCGAATGGCGTGACCAACCACTCATAGAATCCAGACGGCGTCCGAAAGGTTGTTTTAGGTATACTCTCAGCTGCTACTCAGAGCTGATGAAATCATGTCGCGAGATCCAATTGGGAGAACACTCTTGCTCCCTCCAGTTGATCAAACAAATCATCTATCCGTGGAAGAGGATAATTATTCTTCCTAGTCACTTTATGAAACTCGCGATAGTCCACACATAAACGAAGGGAACCATCTGCCTTAGTGGCAAATACAACTGGTGCTCCCCACTCGGAAACACTTCTTCTGATAAATCAGTTTTTCAAAAGATCACTCACTTGCACCCCCGAGCTCTCTCTGCTCCCTTGGTGCCATACGATGAAGTGGCATCACTATAGGTCTGGAATATTTCACTAAATCAATACGAAACTCAATCTCTCGGTGTGGTGAAAGTCCGGTCACTTCCTCAAAGATATCCGGATACTGGCCAGCAACGGGAACCCCTGATAACTTGTCCTGCGGGATGTCGAGGGAATTTAGAAAACTAGCCATCACCTCATCACTAGGTAGGCTACCGAGCAGTAACCTCCACCTATCATCCTCCCTAATAGTCACCGAAAATCCCTAACAGTCTACCACCACCCCGTACCTTTGGAGCCAATCGACTCCCAAAATAATTCCATACCTAGTAAAGCCCAAAACAAAGCAATCACAAGCAAACATACACCCATGACTCGATAAGACCACATTACGACAAATCATACTAAGGCTAGTCGAACCACCAATCGGGTTCATCACCGCCACAGGTCTATCGATTATCTCGGGTTCAAATCCCAACCTATCTACCAGGTCACTAGATATGAAGGAACGGGAAGCCCCAGTATCAAGCAGTACTCGAACAGGAACATTATAAATAGAAAGCATACCTTGACTAACGACATTCTTTCCTTTCCCGCCGCAGTTGGGACATTCGACGAAGAAGGAACAACATTAATAGCATATGCTTTCACAAGCTGCTTCTCTTTAGGGGGTTGCGGACATTTATCCTTGTGATGTCCCACTTGGCCGTAGTTGAAGCACTTCCTTTCCGCTGGCTTTGCTCGACATTCTTTAGCACAATGGCCCTTCTTGCCACAGTAAAGCACTCAACATCTTTCTTATTCTTCTTCTGACCATCCTTAGCTTGGTTCTGACTCTGCTTCCTTTTATTCTGAGAATTATTCTTGCCTCCACCGCTTGCTTGCGACTTTGGCCCCTCTGTAGATGGAACAGTAATTTCAGCCTTGGGTTTAGGATAAAGGCTCTCTGATCTCAATGCTTTCCCAACAATTGATTCAAAAGTTTCATCAATATGGTTTATAAGCCTTTCCCCCAAGTACTGATCTAAGCCCGCTAAACACTTCTCATTCTTCTACTCGGGACTGTCAATGAGGGATAATCCATATTTTGATAAAGTATCGAATTCAGCAGTATATTTCGAGAATGCCCTACCATTTTGTTTAAGCTCCAAGAACTTCCTAAACAATTCTGATTTCTGAGCAGCTGGGATAAACTTGTCACTGAATCAGGCTTTGAACTGATTCCAAGTACCTTGATCCTCAGGGGTAGCTGCCTTAATAGCATTCCACTAATTCATAGCTCGTCCTTGCAGTTGGCGGGATGCTAGCTTCCTTTTCATCGTGTCATCGATTCCCAGATCCTCGAAGATACGCTCACAACTATCAAGCCAATCTTGAACTTCTATAGCTGATTCCGTTCCGTGGAACGGCTTCCCACCAAGACTAGTGTAGTCCTTACAGAGCTTGGCGAAATCGGCCCTAGGTGCCTGCACCACCACCATTTGCAGCGTTAGGAGATGCCCTCTGAACATCCCTAAGAATATTTCTCATGAAGTCAGTGAACATCGTCCTCATATCAGGAGCATTCCTATTATTGGCTCCTGAACCGGTATTCCTTGTATATCGGCTCATCGTTCAATCTGTAAGGAGAAAACGATTAACCATCTCTTCAGTGGTGCCAGTGCAGTGCGGCTTCATCCCCAGATATACTAATAGTATATATTTAGCTTTTGAAAACCAAAGTATCACAAATACACGCTCTCATATATGTACTATCTCTCCCTAGTGTCTTTCCCTAGGTTAACTACGCAACCTAGAGCTCTGATACCAAGTGTGACAGCCCGTCCCGCACCAACTGACATTTCCAATGAAAGTGTGTTGTGCGATGTCCGACTAGCACGGGACGATCGCCAGAGAAAGGAAAAGAAAGGAATTTGAACTAACAAGGAACCTGTAGAATGTCTCACATCGGTTGGGATAAAATATAATAATAACATAACATTGACATAAAACAGGCGAGACAGTGCATAAACTGAAAACTAAACCATCATAGTAGTGGAAAGATTCAAAATACAGCTTATGATCTAAACCATCATTATTACAACTTTTAAAACTGTCTCTAAAGCAAAATAGGAAGGTACACTACTAATGCCCAAAGTAGTGACCAGCAACAACACAGGGAGAATATATATATATATATATATATATATATCATACGTCACTACGCCATAGATTGCATACGGCAACCCTAGAGAAGTGATGGAGGAAATGCAAAATAATGTTGGTATAGGCCAAAAATGATCTCTGGCAACACTTTTTTGGGGTTGCCTTTTGTCGCGTTGCCTTAGAGTCAAAAGCAACGAATTTGCTATCCTAAGGTAACATCGCTACAGTTGTTGCTACAGGCACTAAATTTACATAAATGTGGGGCCTACTAAATTCTGAATCCCGGGATCACGGAATCCTGTTGCGCCCCTAAATTCTGAAGCTGGGTTCACGGAATCCTATTGTAGGGCTCACATTTATGTAAATTTATGGCAACACTATATCATAGCTACGGCAACATTTAACACTGCATACTGCGACATATATCATAGCTATTGCATCATTATATAACATACTGCAACATAACAGCAATTACCATCACACACTGAAATTAATAAACAACTTTTCATTTCAAATTAATAACCAATAACACAAATACTAGTTAGTCAACTACAGAATAACCAAAAATAGCCAATAATTTCAGTTTTACAAAGTACTTACAAACACAGCCGGTACTAAATTCATGTTTACATCGAACTAAAACAGTTTCAAATTAATAAAGCACAAGCCTCCAGTGCATTCAGTACCTCTCTACTGCCTCCTTCACGTACAAAATAAAGCAGTTTCAAAAGTCATGCATTTCAGAAAAAGCCTTTAGTACAACTAATGCATTTCAGCACAGCCAAAGTCATGCATGCCTCGGCTACAAACTGATGCAATGCCTTGTTTACATTGCAACACAAAATGGAAGACATGCATGCCTCAGTTGCATTTCAGCACATACTATGGCCATAGTATAACTGACTTGCACTTCAGCACAAAGACATTTCAGCACAAACTATGGCCAGAGTTGCTTTTCAGCACAGAATTGCATTTCACGATCTATGGCTGAGTTGCAAATTGATGCATTGACTCAGCTTGTTCAAAGAATTTATGATATCAAGGAATGCAACAGAATGCCTGAGGCACTAAAAATTTAGACATGCCACGACTCGTTCAAGTACAAACTCAACCATTGCATCAATTACAAACTGACACGATCATTACTGATTGAAAAGAAAATAAAATTCTTAAAATTATGTAGTTCATTACTGAAGCATCAGCCTTGTACATGGTCAGTTACATACGAGCATTGAATTATAGAATTGTAAGAATTAGACTGATGCTTCAGCAAGCGGAAATTGTAAGAATTCTGAAGCATACCACAGCCAACCATAAAAATAAGCAAAAATACATACCAGCAGTGTGTGTCTGTATACGATCTCCGATTTGCACAATTTGTAAGGGCCTTGGACTACAAAAACATGAAATTAAGAAGCCATGTTTTTCACTTTGCTAGGTGGAAGGCGGATTCGTCTTATTGGGACATCATCTCTACACCTGAAGCAGCAGATTAAATCGAAACCCTAACTGAAATCTGAAACCCAAGACGAACCCCAATTGAAGACCTAATTGAGCTTGAACTCGAACCTGCCCTACTCGAACCCTAATTTAGCTTCTAAACTTGAACTTTTAGCCCTAATTGAACCTGAGAGTGAGTGTGTGAGAGGTTGAGCAGCGGAGTACTTTGGAAAAGTTCGATTGAAATTTTAATATTTTTTTAGTTTTCACCCCTTTGTTTTTGCTTCCCGCCCTAGACATTACTTCACGCGCGGATTGCTAATCTGGACTAAACTTTTCTTCACGCGGATCGCTAACCTGGACCGTTGGATCGTGTTGACGCAGATTGATAATTTTATTCAGGAGGCTACTGCAACACATGTTGACATATATGCTAACACATTTAAGTGTGCGTTGTAGTAGACAAAAAACAGCATAGCAATGGCAATATCGTAGCTAGCAACACCATGCATTTTCGTTGTGATAGGCCATCTATGGCATAGTGCGTGAAAGCCTTCTGCTCGTCCCCGGTACAGCTACTCGTGCATAATCACCTGACATGTCTCTAGTCTTCCCGTTTAAGAGCACCCAGAGTAATAAGAAGAGACATAAAACTCTGGGTCAAACAAAAGTCTGGTATGAGCGATAAGCAGTAAAACAAAACAATAACATGTATAACTAACCATACCTGAACCTGGACCTACAACCAAAGAGTTAGCACAACAGGATCTAAAATACTCTAAGGTGACACTAACACATGGTGTGAAAATAATGGGGAGGGGGTGTGCATGTCATGGTGATAGAAAACATCAAACATAGCAATCATCCTCACATCTCCCACTCAGTGCTTAAAGCATACGATATCCACCACTTTGATCACCCAATTCTTTGTTACGATCACTTTCCCCCATGGAGTCATGACGGCTCCACTGCACTGATCCGTCACCACTAATACTTTGCTATGTCCACTCTGCCCCATGGATTCATGAGAACTCCACTGCACTGGCTCATAGCCTTGCTACGATCACTTTGCCCCATGAAGTCATAACAACCTCACTGCACTGATCCATAGCCAATATCTGTCTCTCCGTGGTGAGTCAAAGCTATAGACATCAATAACCCCTTTACACACGTCCCATAGCAGAGTCCAATCATGAAGTTAACTCGTTGGTTCCCCATCTGTATCCCGAATTCTAACTTGTCATTTGGACTACCTTTGCATCTATGGTTTTGGTCTTCATCCGGATCGGTTCGGTGTCATAGCCCATGCCTTGGTTTGGTTTGAATTTGCGTAGTGCTCCAGTCCTCATTGGTTCGGTTCAGTCACCCTTGCTCGGCTCGGTTCAATCACGCCTTCTTGGTTTGGTTCAGTCGCCCTTGCTCGGTTCGGTGGTCATAGCCCTCTCGTTCGGTTCGAACGGTGCTACTGCCTCGGTTTGGTTCGTATGGTACTCCATCTCCAAGTATCGATCTGGTTCCCTCCTCAGTCTCCGATCTGATCCATAGCTTCCCGATCTGATCCCGTCTTAGTTCATGTGGCCTTCCTTGTTGCCATGTTTTTCCTCTTGTGCTAGGTTTCGATCCGAATCGAATTCCCTTGCCCAGTTCTCTTATCCGATCCGAGCCCCATATCCGATCTGATCCGAAACCCTACACATTTACTGCAACTTTTCCAATGACTTTTTTACGTTATACGACGGCGTTTTCGACCATTCTAACTTTTCTAATCAATCAAAAAGCATACCATAAAGTCATAGCAACATGTACAATCAACCATAAACACCAAAATGATGAATAATCATACCAATATGAATCAAACATACCTAAAACCCATAGTTTTCCCCTTAATCATGTATAATTATAACTAATGATAGGATTAGCAAAACATATCCAAATTAACCCAAATTTTTATCAGAGCCCTAAAATAATATTTTAGAATTTTACAAATTTTTCCAGATTTTTCTGGGCTATAATTTCGCTAATTATCACTAATCACCCCTAATTAGCCATAATTAGTGAAAAACAATGCAAATCACTCACTTTAGTCACAAATAAAACTTTAGATCGGAAACTCTACTGTTCTTCGGCGTCTTCCTATGCAACACAGCAGTCTGACTCTGATTTGGTGTTGATTTGCCTTGATTTGATGTAGATTAAGCTAAAACTTGATTAAACGGTGATTAGAAGGTGATTTGGGTGTTGGAGGCCATTGTTTAGGGTTTCAAGGATGAAAAGTGGTGGCTGAAAAATGAAAAAAAAAACTGAATTCTCTAACCCTATCAACCCTCCCATAACCCTAATCCCGAAATGGGTTATGGGCCTAGCTGCTAATCGCCTTTGTTAGGCCCGGTTAAGTTGTTTTTCACCTTCTAAACCTTATTTCAGCCATATCACCCAAAAAGTAAGTCCGTTTGATAAGTGTGACCACTCTACGGAAAGGTAAATCATCATCTGAATCTAATGGAAGTGGTTTCAGGTCAAAGCTCCAATCAAAAGTTATATGCAAAACAAGATTCTCTAGGGGCAAAACGGTCATTTAAAAATCGGCAAAAATCGTGAACATGGAAAATGACCCCAATAGTCGTTCCCAAAAGTTACACAACCATAGGACCTTCATATGAAAAAGAAATAAACATTTTATGATCCTTCGATACGTAGAATGCGAGTTGTTACAGCCTTGGTATGAGTCTAAAACGGGATAAGCGACGGCAGGGAGTGCATGCGTTTGTTTCAAGCTAGAAGTCATGTCATGGTATGGAGCCTACACATTTTTACTTATTTGGTTGATGGATTGCGAGGCGCCTCAGATACCGGGCCAACTAAAAGGCCCATAGATAGATCTGATAGGACCAGGAAACGTATTGTTCAGGAATAACTAATCCTTAAAAGTAAGAGATGACCGACCCTGCAAGTTTCAAGGGTTGCCCAGAGTGTGTAATATTGGGGTATCTTGCTAGAGGTGTTCCGAATCGGTAAGAAGACATCCCTCGCCTTTACTCATGATGAAAATCCAATTTCCATTACGCGACTTTCGGTTTTAGTTGTAAACCTATATGTCGACATAGTAGGATGGGGTACTATGCCGTCTATGATTGATATATTTATATTCGAAGTTGATTTCTTCACTTATAATAATAAAAGATAAATTTTGTGTATCAAGCATGTTTGGCCATTATAAGGTAAAACTCTATCATTTGGTTTGCGTTTGCATTGTGTGACGGGACTTGAGTCTTATATTGGCTTCATTTTTCTTTTAGCATTGCGCTGTCGTTTTTATGGTATTCTTGGGAGAAAACTCGTTCCGTGTTTTACGGCGTGGTCCCTTGATTACCCAATGTTAAAATAAAGTTAATAACTGTTTTAGTTCTCACACCAGTCCCATGACTGAGTCGGAGTTTATTGTTTCTACCTAAACTCTGGATACCCATATTTTCCACACTGGCAGCTAGTAGTTTTGGATTTGCAGATATTTCTTTTTACAGGATCTTAGATTACAGCTGGAGCTATATTCAGAAATCCTTGTATCGTATATTTTCTTCAGTTGTGTTAGTTGATGTATTTCCACTGTACACTGTATTCATACATTTTAAATTTATGTATTTTAATCTCTGATATTTTTCCACTCTATATTATTTTTTCGTACGCTGATATATTCTTGTACTCTAATGTAAATTGTTGTAATAACAATGAAATGTTCTATTATTTGTATTCTGATGCGTCGTGTTCTCAAAGCAGTCTGCCTTTTTGTTCGGTTTAAGCCGGCCGAGAAGTTCGGATCGCTACATAGTGTCCCCTCCTTTGTTTAAAAGGGTGGTATCTTCTATTTGAAGATATGTCTCCTCTCATCACTTATTATACATGTCGCTCTACATCATTCAGGAAGGCTATTTTTCCATCCTTCATAAACAAGGCTAGTCACCTCTCTTTCGTCATAGGATCATGCCACCTCTCTTCATCAGTGGAACTATATTACCATTACTTCTTCAGAATGATGTGTTGTCTCAATTCTTCCAAATGGCGCATTACTCCTTTCGCCTGAAAGGAGTGTCGCCTTTACTTTCTTTATCAAACCATGCTACCTTGCTTCAACCCAAAGGGTGTGTCGATTGCCATGTTGTATCGCCGCCTTTGGATTGCGAGGATGCATCGCCTTTCCTTGTCTAAAAGATGTGTCACCCGCTTAAATCAAGATGGTATGTTGCTACTCTTTAATCAAATAGCATGTCCCCTAAAAAAGAATGTCATTTGTCATTTATGCTTGAAGTTAGTGTATCAATTTATATAGCTATTATATTGGTCCTCATGCATTCGAGACAGTAAGACAAACTTTGAATAAGGTCAACAAGGCATGTTGGAAATTAACTGTGTCGATCCTTTGATGTGCACGTAAATGTGTATATTTATATTCACATATTTATTCTTGTTTTTGTAGAAAAAATAACAAATTGGGCTGTTTTTACATGTGTTAATCAAAAACTAAAATTCTCAAATTATCATGCATTCATCTTCATATTAGGGCAAAATGGTCATTTGTGCATGCATTTATTTTTTATAAAATTTAGTTGTTCTTTTTCATGTTGTTTTGTAGGAATTTGGCTATAAATGCCTATGGTTTAATGAAGGATATCCATGCACAAAGAGGAGATAAATAAATGGATATGGGATAAATTCACATGGAGTGAAGGACCTTACCCATTATCCCTCTTTCTCTAATGCTATATTTGAAGGCTAATGTATTGGTTAATGAAGACAAAACAAGCTTCATGCACTTTTAATGATGCATTAGTGGATAACGACAAATGAAAGCTTCATAAAAAGGGCTTTGTTGGTGGTTTCAAACAAATATGGATTATGGCTAGGGTTTTAAAACACGTGTGTGTGTGTGTGTGTATGTGTGTGTGTGTGTGTGTGTGTGTGTGTGTGTGTGTGTGTGTGTGTGTGTTTTTATATATCTTTTCATGGCTTCTAGCCAATTCTCTCTTTTGTAACTTTTTTTTTCTATGCAATGTAATTAGTGTTCTCTTTTATTTACATGTTCTTTTCTTCTATGTTAGTAGTTTAGATTTACATTTCATGCAAGTAGAATATTTTAGTTTATTCTTGTTATTTAATTCTCTCGTTCATTTTGTTTTTGTTCTATGTTGCAATCTACTTTTGTTGTTAGAATAACAAACATGAGTGCCTAATCCGTTTAATTTAGGGGTTATGAAGCCCGCTTGATTATGTAGATACAATATATTTTGATTTTTATGATCTCTTTTAATGCTTACTGGAATGATTGAAGTAATAATTACAGTGTTTTTTATGTTTTTTTAATTTTAGTTTCAACTTTTGTTGTCATTTAATGGAAGTATAAATGCGGATTAGAGAATGTATTAAAATTTGACGGTTTAAGCGTGTTAACGAATAACACAGTTAGACCATGCTTATGATAAATACATTACTAATTAATCACACAAAAGATAAAAAGAAAGATCATAAAATCAATATATGTTGATTTATGTGGTCATGAGGGTGAAGATGCTTCTAAATATCTCTCATTTCATTTATTAACTTTCAACTAGTTCTTTTTGTTAGTTTTGTATTTTAGTTGATCAAAATTTCAAGTAGTATAAATTGATTGAGTAAAACTTAGAATTATTTCTTTCTACGTGGAGCGACTCGTATTCGCCACGTACTACAAGTGTATGTCATGCGCTTTTGGTTAAATACGCTTCGCGATAGATTTCTAATTGATAGAATATTCGTCATCGAACAAGTTTTTGGCGCCGTTGCCGGGTAAATAATTTAATTTTAGTTTTATTCATCGAATTAATTTTCTTGTCTGTTATTCTTCTTAAAATAAGATTGTGTGCTTTTGTTTAGTTTGCTCTTGTTTCAATTGCATTTGAGTGTGTTTTGTTTTGCATTTGTCGTGTTTAAGTTTTAAGTGTAAAAGAAAAAAGAAAAAAAAAAAAAATCACTTGTTTGCATTTCTTGTGTGCGTCATTCTTTTGTGTTTCCATTTAAAAAAACATTTTATGTGCATTTTTCTGTTATGTTTTGTGCATCTTTGTTTGCACATTTTCTTCTTAGTTTGTGTATTGCTTGCCTTCTACTGTTCGATCTTAGTTTTTTTTTTTTTTTTTTTTTTTTTTTTTTGATGGAACCCCCAGCTGGATTATTAACGCAAATAGCCTCTTTAAGATAATTAAGGTCTAGACTTAACTTCTTAGCCAAATTACTAGCGATAAAACTCCGTGATGCGCCTGTGTCAAACAACACCTTAACTGGAATATTGTTGACAGTAAGAGTGCCTTTCAAAACATCTGGCCACTCCTAACTAGTTGAGGATGCTGGAGTTTCTGCCACTTCATATCTGTTCGATCTTAGTTGTTTTCATATTACTGCACACCTTTGTCTTGCATTATAAATCTGTTTTCATTACACTCAAACATTTAAAAGGAACAAAAAAATAATAAAAATCATTCATACAGTTATGTTTTCATTACATTTGTCTTGCATTTTGTGTTTTATCTTTGTCTCCACCAAACTCTTGCTTGCACAACCATCCACCATTCAACCAAAACTCAGCCACCATCAACAGCAACCCCTCTCTGTCACTCCACCATTCAAACCTCCTCTTTATTCAAACAACAACAGTCCAGTCACCATCAACCACCTGAAAACACCACTTCTCATCAACATCCATATTACAGCTCTGCCAACTTCCATCTTCTAAAAAGACCATACACATTCTACTAGAAAGCTCCAACACAGTACCACCCTCACAAATAACTTCAAACAAGCCACTCACCCCCAACTATATTCACCAACATCTGCCAACCTTCAAGGCCTAGCAATTACAGCACATCACCACAATCAAACAATTCACCATTTCAACTGCAACATCACCATACCACATTAAATCACATCTTCCATGCAAAATAACTCCCCCTCCAATTCAACATAAGTCCAGTGCCACCCATACCCATTCACAACCACCACAACACCTTCATCAATACCTTTCCACCATCACTGTATTGCCTAAACCCGACCTATTCAAATTTCTCCCCCATCCACCGCAACTTCTGATACCAACCCAAACTCCAAGTTCACCTACCATTAACCACATCCATCCTCCGTCACTTGACAAACAACAAGCTCATCTGGCACTTCCTTCCGTCATCAACACTACACACATATTGTCCACATTCACCAAAAGTCATCCTCAAACTCCCTAAAACCGCCCAAACAATTCACCGTTTCAACTGCAATATCACCCTTCCACCCCTTGCTTCCATCAACCAAACAAAATCCCCCTCCTAAATCTTACCAATCTACCACACACATCCGCTAACAATACAACAACTTCTGTGGCCAAACATCATCAACCCGACCCTCATTCATCTCCACTTGCCGGTCTTCCAACCAACATACCCTTCATCGCAGCGCATCCAAACCAGTCACCTTCAATCGAACCACCTCTGAGACTCAAAATCATCATCTACACCATAACAACCCTATAACCCCAATTCCATCACCTCTCTGTTCATGCCCCCAAAAAAAACCCCGAGCTTCACTCCCAATTCTATCACTTTACCACAACGCAAAAACACGCCTTCCACTCTGAGTACCCCAGAACAGCAATCTCCAAATCGCAACCTTCGAATTAATCACCCAATCGAGTTCGCGAATAAAAACTGACCTTGCCACAACCCCAAAATCGTAACCCTAATCTGAACCCAAACTAAGAGCACCAATGTAAACTTTTTCACAGTTAGTGTTCTGAAAATTTTGAGTCGATCTTATTGTTTTGATATCGCTGACAGTAATTGTTTTGATTCGATTTTTTATTTTAATTTTGGGTAAGAAAAGAGCCGGTATAGTTTCTTTTGGGGATTGCTAACGACGCCCCGTTTTTTGTTAAGGGATGTCACGAAAATCTTTTTTTAAAATTTTGTTAAGGGACGTACACTACAGGCTAGATACCCCTTAACAATTCGCAATAATAAGACCAAAATACCCTTAATCTGAAAAAGGTATACTCTTACCGTTTTCGTTGTTTGTTAAAGTTTCTTATAAAGATAGAAAAAATGGTCTAATGAAACCGTTTTTATTAAATAAAAACGGTATACTCTTACCGTTTTTACAGGGTTATTTTTGTCCTGTAAAAGTTTGTCTGATGTTGCCCCTTAACAAATTTTCCACCGTCGGTTTCCCCTTAACAAAATGACACTCCTTAACCGAATCGGGCGTGTCATTAACAATCCTCTTTCTTTTAATCAGTTTACTTTGGGCCGGGTTGTGATCCTCGTGTTTATCATGTTCATAAAAGAGGGGGTTATTAATTTTTAAGATTGGGTCGGGCTTGTTCTAGGCTTGTGCATGTTACATTGTGGACGTGCCATTCTTGTCTCATCATTAGTTATCATAAAATAAGATAAGAACATAAGCAATATCAGGAAAATATTTACAAGGACAAAACTGAAGGCCTTTTTATCCATAAGGACAGCCCACTAAAATTTTACTCAGAAGGACAATACATTCAAAAATAATTCTGGCAGCTACTTTTATCTTCTCCCTCTCTCACGTCGGCCGCTACTTTCAACTTCTCCTTCTCTCACGTCGTTCTCTTTTTCATCTGAAATCACGAAATCGCAAAATCAGAAAACGCGATATTACGAATTTCAGAAAATAATAAAATTGAAATTCGAAATATAAGGAAAACATCACGAAATCAAAATCGAGAAGAAAATCATTCGAAACCCTAAAAAATTTATAAAAAAAATGTCGATCAACAAAATCCAGTGGAAATCACAAGTGAATTGAATAAAAATATTTTTCAAACGATGGAAACCACAATTGAAGAAGTCGAAATTGTTGAATCAATTTTTTTAGATTGGAAATGTTTTTTTTTTTCATTTTACCAGTACAGCAGTTCGTAATTATCATTTTTGTATTTTTGTAGTTATCATTTTTTCTGTTTTTAATTTTAAAACATAGCAGCAGTTTTTAGTTATCATTTTTCTATTTTTCTAGTTATCATTTTTCCTATTTTAACTGTAATACATAGCAGCAGTTTTTAGGTATCATTTTTCTATTTTTCTAGTTATCATTTTTCATGTTTTAACTATGTTATATGTTTTTTTCATGAGATTTTGGTTGCTGTGTTAATTTTGAAGTTATATTGTTGTATCAGCTTTGAAACTAAGTCAAACTTATTTCAATTTAATCAATCAAACTGTGATTTAATTTTTTTTCATTTTTTTATCTTCAAAGCATTGCATCAGTATTTAGGTATCATTTTTCTAATATTTTAGGTATCATTTTTACTGTTTTAGCTATGTTATGTGTTGTTTTCATGTGAATTTATTACTGTGTTAATTTTGAAGTTATATTGTTGCATCAACTTTTTAACTCAGTCGAATTTATTTAATTTTATACAATCAAACTGTGATGTAAACATTTTTTTCATTAGTTTTTCTTTACAACATTGATGCAGTTTGTAGGTATCAGTTTTCTATTTTTTTAATTATCAGTTTTCATGTTTTAACTGTGTTATGTGTTTTTTTCATGTGATATTGTTGTTGTGTTAATTTTGCAGTTGTACTGTTGCATTAACTTTGTAACTAAGTCGAACTAATTTCATTTTATTCAATCAAACTTTGAAGTAAACATTTTTTCCATTACTTTTACTTCAAAACATTGAATCAGGTTTTAGGTATAAGTTTCCTATTTTCTTACGTATCAGTTTTACTATTTTAACTATGTTAATTGTTTTTTCATGTGATTTTTTATTCTGTTATCAGTTTTATAAGTTGGTAGGGCTAAGCTAAAGTTTTTCTCATATTCACAGTTCATGGATATCAGTTTTTTAATATTGTAGGTAAAAAAAAGATGCATATAAACATAACACAGAAGTTACACTAAAAATGATAACCAGAAAAATAGAAAAATAATAACTAAAAACTGCTGCTATGTTTTTAAAGTTAAAACAGGAAAAATGATAACTAAAAACAGTTCATGGATATCAGTTTTTTAATATTGTAGGTAAAAAAAAGATGCATATAAACATAACACAGAAGTTACACTAAAAATGATAACCAGAAAAATAGAAAAATGATAACTAAAAACTGCTGCTATGTTTTCAAAATTAAAACCGGAAAAATGATAACTAAAAAAATAGAAAAATGATAACTAAAAACTGCTGCTATGTTTTAAAGTTAAAAGCGGGAAAAATGATAACTAAAAAAATACAAAAATGATACCTACGAACTGCTATAGTATTAACGAAAAAAAAAAACATTTCCAATCACGAAAAAAATGTTTCAACAATATCGAATTCTTCATTTGTGTTTTCCATCGTCTGAAAAATATTTTTATTCAATTCGCTTGCGATTTCCAATGGATTTTTGTTGTTCGAAGGCCTTTTTGGTTTTCTAGGGTTTCTGTTTCGAGCGATTTATGAATTCGAATTTTTGGGTTCGATTGCAATTTCGAATCTGATGTTCTTCTGTTTTTCGGGATTTATGATTCACGATTTGAGATAAGAGCGACGGAGGAAGAAGATGGAGCGGACGAGAATCGATTGCGAAGGGAGAAAATAGAGCGCACGTGAGGAAGAAAGAAGCGGCCGATTTTTTTTCCAGTGTATTGTCCTGTAGGATAAAATATTAGGCGGCTGTCCTTATGGATAAATTTTAGTGGGCTTTTGTCCTTAAAAAAATTTTCCCCTAAGCAATATAGGGAGAAAATATTTTTATTCATTCAGATCAGCCTAATACACATATGAGTTCTCTATTTATAGACTTCACATGTCCAAATATTTACAATAATGTCCCTGCATTAAGCGTATTCACTCTTAATAATATATATATATTACAACACTCCCCCTTGAATATGCGTATGCAAGATGATAAAATTAATTTGCCTCATTAAAAACCTTTTTATGAAAAACCTTATGGGAAAAATCATAAACAAGGAAAATAGTGCAATTTTATTTCATCTTTAGATAACATGTTTTACAATGTTACCATGAGGGTGGATACTTCAGGATCAAGACAATGCCTTATTAAAAATCTTACTAACAAAAACCTAGTGGGAAAAATATTAGTGAAGGAAAAGAGTACATTACAACATAATTTGATATGCTCTCCCTGATTTATAACGCATTATTCAATTAGTCTATTGACGTAGTCACCGCATGCCAATTTTGTACACCATCTTCTGAAACTGGATTAATTTATCCTCTTTCTTGTTGTCCTTTCATACTTCATGTGTGGAGAAATTTTGAAGAAATCTGCTTCACTCTATCATCCATAATATAATCTATTTGAATCTGAGTCATGCAAGTTGTATTGTCTTCATAATAATAGTTTTCTGCATCAAAAGATGTTTGATACTTTTGGATCAAAATACTTCCTCGTTAAACCTTACTAAGAAAAACCCAATGGGAAAAATCTTAAATAAGGAAAAAAAGTACATTATAACTTATTTTCATATGTTACTGTGTGGGTTGATACTTCTGGATCAAGTACATTTTCATCATCTCCTTTTGGGTGGTAAATGTTCCTTTTTTTTTTAATATCTTGTGTTCTGACAACCATAGACATACTTAAGTGGATATGCTTTGTCCATTTGAAAACGCTTCAGGGTTTTCTCAATGTAATTTGATTGATGGGTTAATATGTCATTTGTACTATGCTTAATCTGTAGATTAAGACAATACTTAATTTTGCCAAGATTTTTCAATTTAAATTTCTGCTTTAAGTAATCTTTTGTTTCATCAATCTCTTCTGGAGTCCCAATCATATTCATATCATCAATATATACTGTCAAAATAACAAATCCCTTTATTGATTTCTTTACGAATACACATGGACAAATAAGATTGTTTTTATATCCAGCTTTCACTAAATATTCACTAAGATGGTTATACCATGTTCTTCCGGATAGTTTCAACCATATATTGATCATCTCAGTTTTAATGAGCATATCGACTTTGATTTTGCTTTAGGCAACTTATATCCATCTGGGATTCTTATGTAAATATCGGTATATTCACCGTATAGTTAAGCTGTTACAACATCTACTAATCTTATATTAAGCTTTTAAGGAACTACAAGCCTTATCAAATATTGAAATTATATGACATTCATAATAGGAGAATATGTTTTTTTTTTAAAGTCAAATATGGTCTCTGCAGGAAACCTTGTGCAACAAGTCATGCCTTGTATCTCACAACTTCATTGTCATTTCGATTTCTTTATTTAAAAACGACTTCTTTTTGCAATTTGAATGCTACTAATATTCTTTTATGAATACACTTCACGTGGTTACAATTTTGTGTTTCAATCCGGATTGCATATCGCAACACACATTTGATGAATAAGATAAGTTTCATTACAACAACAAACGCTATTTATATTCTTCAGGAACATATTTATCGTCCATATCCTTGTGATTCTTTAACCACAAATATTATTTATATTCTTCAGGAATATATATATAATAATAATAATAATAATAATTTTTGCATATTGCAACTGTTACTTCAATGGATATTAAGAGTTTCATTACAACAATTCTTGAAAGCAGGAAGTGATCTACTCATCATGAATTATATCAAGATTTTCATCACAACAATACTTAAAAGAATGTTGTAATCTACATTTCTTGCTCTTTGCATTCTTTATCATTGCCAAGTTATTTAAATTCTTCCGGAATTTGTATACTTTTATCGTTTATACCTTTAGGGTATTGTAAACGTCTTAAATACTTTTTAATCAATTCAATTGTCTTTGGAAATACGATGCTCATAGCACATAACATGTTTTTGACAATGTATGGTGCTTCGGTAACTTTAGAGTGTTTTAGTCACTCTATACATTTCTAATTTTATCTTATGGACTATAGGTCCTTATCTTATGGACTACAGGTCCATATATCTTATATAGGAGAATTTCATGATGGCCAGTCACGTTTCTCTATAATATGGGATTTTTAATTCATTAACAAATATAAGAGCTTTATTATTTATTAATTTACCATCGATGATTATTTCTTGTCAGTTCTGTACATGATTTATTGAGATCTCTAGACTTGTCATGTTTTAGGTACCTAAACCACTTTTGACAATCATGTCATGGGATTCTTCCAATGTATTTCTTCAAGAACACTCATCTCCACTATTTGGCATCTTTATGACTTACTCCGAAAATATTTTGAACTGACTTTTATACCACATTTTCAGCTGTGATTTACATCTTTTTGATCCTTCAGGAATTCTAATATATATTGGAGAAAATCTATTAGAGACATAATTGATAATTTATGCAAATTACTTCATGCTTTGCATAATTCTATATGTTAGTAAATATTTAGTACCAATGATCACGACGAACTTATATCACTTTATCCTCCCCCTTAATGTTGACAAACATTGTCACATTAAATAATAAACCTTCTTTGGATTCTATTTTTGATCCATTATGGCATTATTGCAAGCGAATACATTATATGTATTTCAATTGCAGGAGGATGATACTCTTATTAGTTGATAAGATGCATTCATATTGTATTGTTTATTCTCTTTCATTGATCTGGTAACTTGGTGGAATTTTCTAATTATATAGATCATTTGCATATGTACATGACTTTAGGTCATTCAATTTTAATGTCAATCGGTTTTTCGAATTACTAAATAATATATGCATAATTTACAATATGAGTTCATAACAACTTCAGGTTGTTAATTAAATATTCGCATATATGTGTATATACGTGCGTCCGCGTATTACATATGTAACTGATTTGCATATTCTTTCTCATTCGAAATACCGATTTTAAAACAAATTGTTTATAAGGTTCCAAATCTATAAATTTTTGTTTATCAAGCAATGTCAATGCGATCTCAAAGACCATATAATGTTTAACACATCTGGTTGGAACTGCACTGAACTTCTGGTTCAAATAGTATATAAACAACTTCAAGTTGTTACATTTTATTCCCCTGTCATACCTCAAATATTACTTTGAACATTAATCATGATAACTTATTAGAGAATAATTTATAACTGCATATAGATATTTCTACACATCTCTTCTGGAGAGTGCAATAAAAGTGATATATGTACAACAAAGTAAAAGTATCTTCTGGACACTTAGAATTTTATAGAAATATATTACTTGCATATGCAGATCTTTTCAAACAATGAACATTAAAAAAATATAGAATTCCATGAATGCATAGTCAGTTTGTATCATCAAAAAATGCTAACTGTAGCAAAATAATGGCTTGATGCTGCATGGTTTCGTTAAGGTAGAAACAATAAAAATTGAATAAAGCTAAGCATAGAAGCTGAAGAAGATAATAATAAAGCAGTATTTAAAAGTTTTTTACCTGAAGAGTGGAACCAAAAACGAGTAGGTAAATAATGAAAGAAAAATAAATTAAGTAAAAAGCAAATCCAAGTCGGAATGGGACCATTAGATAAAGTTTTTAAGTAAAACTGACACGTAAAAAGAAATAACCGAATGCATAGATCCAGTAAATTAACATGTCAGACTGCTATTTTGTTAATGACAACTGATTATCTGTGTACGTAAAGTCAGATGGGAATTTGTATCTTCATTTTTAAAATAAAATAAAATAAACACTAAGCCTTGTTCTCCAAAAAAAAAAAAAAAAAAAAAAAAAAAAAAAAAAAACATTTAACCTGAGAGTGCTCATGGTCGATGAACCAAAGAGTAAAAAGGGGTTGTTTCTAACCTCATGAAAGCTTACTAGTGAAAAAGAAGGCTAATTATACTGAAAAACTTCCCTTAAACGGTCTGCAAGGAAGATGCCATAAACTGTACTCCAATTCTTGATTGACCGTAAAAAATATTTCATACTTCCTTTAAGTGTTGCTATAAATAATATTCAAAATATACAGAACCCATGTTATACTTTATATAAAAGCGTAAAGCCTGAAAGGTCGTTTATTTGAAAAGCATTATCATTGATCATTTCCAGAGTGCAAGAAAACTAAATAAGCTACAAGAATTTAATTAAGCTACAAGAATTTAAGATATTCAGGCGAAGATGGATTATAATATATTGATCAGTATCCATCGCTCTAGAGAGCTAAACCCATCAAAATAATTAGCCATTGGGATGAAATCTAACCTTAGTTCATTTATGTAAGGAAAAACTCTGAGAAGATATAATAGAAACAAATAGAGCGAAACGTTCCAAAAAGAGGTGTGGGGACTACTACTGCACAATTGTAAATAACCGCGTACCTTATTTGGAGTTGAATGGATGAAAAATTTATAACAATTTAATAAAACATAGATTTCTTAATTTGGTTGCATTTTCAAATTTGCTTGCAATACATTTTCTAGGACATATTATTCCAAACAGTAAGTATGACCCAAGATGGAACAATTCCAATTTATCATTATCATGTATTAACAAGGTAAAAATTTCATTGAGCTAGTTCAGTTAATGAAGAATCTTAGTAATTTGGATATAACATATTTTGCAAGGTCAGTTAATAGATATGAATGACTGACAGGAAAAACATCAAAGCAACTAACATTCTTACTAAAATTTGTACAAAACATTGAATATAAAATTACCTCAACATGGCAAAACATGATACTTTGCAGACTAAAAGCGTACTTTGCAGATTGGAACAGTCAAAACAAAGCAATTACTTTATACTTCAGATCACGAATTCACACTGAATTATGATTATTATTACTTTTGCAAAATGAATGGATCCTATAGAAATAAAAGATCAAACAGCCAAGTCCTGGGACTCGTTCACCTGACATAGATCTCCTTAGAATCTGCCTATTCAGGTAGGCTAGATACATAAATTCTGAATGCACTGAGTTGGCACTGGCAGTAGTGAAGATCAGATGGAGTTGTGCGACCTCTTGCCTCGAGCTGCTTCTATCGGTTGTTGTGCCATGAATTTGCATCAGGATTTGGCGGATCTGAGATCAAAATCTGAATCTGAATTTCATGGATCTGAATCCGAGTTTCATGGATCTGATATCCGAATTTGAATCCTAATCAAAACTTTTTTTAATATAATTTTAGTAAGTGGATCCGATCATCCGAAACCATATTGGCAGTAATATATTACTGCTGTACTGCAGCTTCTTACAATTCATTTCGAATCATTATTGTGACTTGTTCGAATCTCAATCTATTTATTTTATAAACTTCAAGTACTGAAATATTGAAACTTCGGGTTCTTATTTCAGAATTTGGAATTTTGGAACTTTGGATTCCAATAAATTCGTGCTGATAACGTATTATAAAATAAGATAAGAACATAAGCAATATCAGGGAGAAAACATTCTTAATCATTCAGATCAGTCTAATACACAAATGAGTTCTCTATTTATAGACTTCACATGTCCAAATATTTACAATAATGTCCCTGCATTAAGCGTATTCACCCTTAATAATATATATATTACAACATTAGTTTAATTTTCGTGTACTTTTATTTCTTTGAAATATAGGGTTAAGGTTTCAAAAAATAATCGTTTTCAAATTATTCCAGGTTGCAAAACAAGAAGGATAATTGCTAGCCTGAAATTCGCTTTACTGCTTGCTAATTGCGTTTCTTTTCTTGCTACAAAAAATTGCGCTTAAAATAAATTGCTAATAATTATGCACGCTCAGGTATTATGCTCTCAACTTCGTGTTTATTTAATTGCATTGTTGTTCTCTTGCATTTTCATTCATAAAAAATCCAAAAATAAAATTAAAAAAATCATTCGTAGCTGCAACATTAATTCACGTTTATTTATGTTGTGCATTCATCTCATTTTGTTTTTATTTTCTAATGACATTATTATATTTTGGAAATTTGGTTTATTTCCAATGAATTATTTTCTGATATCTAGACTATGGAAGAGAAAGAACCGTTTATAAATATTACGGCGATTCGTAAATATTATATAGGTTATTCTTCTGAAGGTACTTAAACAATCGGCTGCTTTGCTAGGGTGATTCCTGGTGTACCGATAACTCATGTCCGTTAACCGACTGAGAAATTTTTGTTAAATTAATCTAACCGTCATTATATAATTTTTGAAAATTTATAAATAGGTAATTTGCATTCATATAGCTGCATTAGGTTCATGCATATTTAAAAAAAAGCCAAAAATCCAAAAAAAAAAAAAAAATCTTGAAAATGTCCCATTTCTCTTATTCACAAGAATTTTACGATAGTTGTGAAAACCAATATAATGTATATAATTTTACACCAAATTCATATGGATATTTTAATCACGACTATTATACAAATAATTCGGATTTTGCACCACAAAATTTTCAAGCTAACGGTCAATGCTCAACTTTGGAAACAAATGTTGAATCTTTACTTGAAATGAGCACACAACAAAATCAAAAAATAAATGAATGGTGTAATTCATACTTGTGCAACAATTCAACTGTGATTAAAATAGTAGATTCTTTTGTTTGTTTCGAAGATGAGTTGAATTTTTAAATAGTGGATTTGAATAACCATTTGGATTTTGAAATCAATATCTTTGAACAAATTTTCAATAACAAAATCGAAATTCAAATTGGTGAATTTAAACATGAAATTCAACCATTTATTAAGTCTACCCTAAACACCATCGAAAACAAATCAACTCATTCGATATTTAATCAAAGGACATTTGTTTTTCCAAACTAACGTTTAACTTCAAAATCTTCTACAATTTGGTTTTTCGAGCTTAAATTGTGTCTCTCACGTTCCCCGAAGCCGCTGCTTCGTTACCCAGTTCGCTGGAGCCTTTATCTAAATCAGATACTTGCTCCTACTCGTATACTTAAACGATGACCTACCGTATCAGGTTACTCATCTATCTATGAACTGGTCTAAATTTCCTTGACTAAGAATTATTACTTAGTTATTCTTCAACTAAGGTTTACCACTTAGCCTCATTCCCGTTATCCCTGTTAATTACGGTTTATCCACCTAATTCTCCAAACTAGGGTTTATATAATGGATTAAGTGTCACTTAAGTTCATGACTTAACCCGTCTACAAATCATGTCAAAATTGGCTAAGTATCCAAGTTCAAGACTTAACCCTACAAACCATGTGTCAAGTTGGTTATGTATATATTAACTTGACCCTATCAAATTACTGAGTCAAATCGGTCAAGCGTATTCAAGCGATTCGTGACTTAGCCTTATCATGTTTTCATGTTAGATTGGTTAAGTATTGGTTAACTTATCCACATCAAATTATTGAGTTAGATTGGTTAAGTATAGGTTACTTAACCACATCAAATCATCGTGTTATATTGGTTAAGTGTTTAACTTAACCCCATCAAATTAACGAGTTGGACTAGTTAAGTCTAGGCTAACTTAACCCCATCCGATTACCATGTTTAGATTAGTTAAGTCTAAGTTAACTTAACCCCATCCATTAACTGTAATTATATGGTTAAGTGTCATTTGAAAAAGTTTACTTAACCTTATCAAATTCACGTGTTGGATTGGTTAAGTGTTGGTTAACTTAACCCCGTCCACTAGTCGTATAAAAATGGTTAAGTGTCATTAGGCAAATCAAGTTACTTAACCTACCCAACCTTGTCATGTTTTGTTAAGTATCATTAGCCTAATCAATTTACTTAACCCATTTGTCCATGTCATATTTGGTTAAGAGTCATTAATCAAATTAACTTAACCCTATTATGTGGCATTAATTACTTAATGCACCCCAACCTCTCACATTAGACTTTGTTGTGGTTACTAGTTAAGCCGGGCGGGACCGGGTAGCTTTACACCACAACCTAGTCTAACCTCGGGTTCAAGCACAACATGACCAACTTCTCACATTGGGTCTTATTGTTTGCAACTACTAGTTAGGCCGGTCGGGTCCGGGTAGTTTTATGTTGCAAACTCAACCCAACCTCGAGTTGGTCACTTTCATGTTTAGTCTAGTGTCAAATTACACTTACAACCCATACATGTCTAGTTTTCATGTTCCATGTTCATAGCCAAAATTACATGTTGCCCTGTTTATACAAATTTACCCAAATCGTGTTTCATGTCATTCAAATTTACCCATAACATAACCCAACGCTTTTAAACTCGCATATACGTTCGCAACAACGTAATGGATTAAAAGAAGAGACTTGGCAAAGGCATGACAAAAATGGATATTAAGCCACAAGTTAATCATGGTGGCAAATGAGGCACAAATGTGTTCATTAGCTTGCATGTTACATTCTTAAGCCTCACAAAAACATGCATAAACCCAAACTTGGCACATAAGTGAATCATGGTGACAAAAGACATGGAATGAAGACTAGTAACTCACATATATCATCATATAAGGGTTATGACTTCATATGCAAGTTGACATAAAGATTAGGAAGGTTCTCATGTTGCATAATGCAACATTTCAACATAAAGGTGGTAGCTTTTAGCTCACAAGATCAAGATAATGACTTCATAAACTTGCATGACATGATAGCATGTATCATTCTCAATGATCAAACCCAAACTTGCAACATGAACATTTAACTTCATAGTTAATATCTAAGAGTAGGGAAAGGGCTTACATTGCTATGAAGGCACAAATCGAGATGCTAAACAAAGATTGTGATGAAGCCTATGCATGCCATCGCCCAAAAACCCAAAGATGAACACTCCAAATCAATAACACCCCGCCTCCGCTAGGGTCACTCGCAAAGGAATGCACTAGCTTTAGAGGGGCATTATTGGTAAACATGCACAGAAATATCACAAGACAGAACATATAAAATAGTGGAAGTAAAATCGAACTTTCATAAACATCAATAGTTAAGGTCTAAAGCCTTTTACATTAGAGTACATCAAAACCTGTCTTGCAATAGTAAAGAAGCATAAAGACTTTTTCATAAATTATTCCCCAAGTAAAAACAGTAAGGTAGCCATAGCCAAGAAAAGTCCAAGCCATCCATGATGACCTTCAAGCAGAAGAAGTCCGAACTAAACCACAGTATTTCCTCCCTGTAACCTGGGGGGGGGGAAACGGAAGAAAAGAGGCGAAACAAAACGGGTCAGTCAAAAAGACTGAGTAAGCCCTATCTACTATTAGCATAAAAACTAGTAAAGTTAACTGACATGAGAAACTGAGATGAACATAAGCATGATAACAAGATAGATAAGCTAAATCAAAATAACAGGATGAACTACTGAACTCAGATAAACTAAGGTGTCATGATAAATTACGATGTCAAGATAAAACAAGGTATCACATCGTCAGGTTTCTATCAAGTATAATATCCCTAAGATATCTATCACGTATAACGTCCCATGATATCTATCCTGTATTTTAGCTCTGCACCTACCGTACTAGTATCCCCACCGTGTCATGTGTTAACCAAGAATGACCCTCACTCAAAAGTCGTGTAATGGTCCATGTCAACCTAATATATCTCATATATAGGTTACTCAACTTGTATGTTTTATTCCATGTAAATGTTCAGTCCCTTACCGTAGACCATACGGGCTTTCCCATGAGATTCTGTACTACTTTAACATAGTTCCATGATCCTTAAGATCGTTTTGGATTGTCACCCTATATCTAACTAGGGTCTTTCAACATGAATCATTGTTTGTACAACTAGGACTTATGCTACCTAGGACTACTAGGGATTATGCTTACCTATTGCACGTTTTCGTATCTCGGTTTTGGTTCAACCACCCAGGGCCACTAGGATTTACGCTAACCGTCAACCGCGCCCTTTTTCCCACGCATTCATCGTGAATCGTTTTTCCATGACTGTATGCACATGTATCACATCGTGCCATCCGAGTCCTGTCACAGGGCAGACCAGGAAATACAGGACTCGGTCGGGAGCTTTCGATTTATCTGCCGATGCAGATGCTAAGGTCTATTTTTTTCTATACGTGGCTATGGTCCCACGAGACCACTCCCTCAACTAGCGAAAGACAAGACAGGATAAATCCTGTATGAGAACACAACACTGGCCAACCCACATCCAAGCCTTACCGCACCCATAATTAGATAGCAATTATGGTCTTTTGGGTGTTCTCTGCCTTTCCGTACGTACACGCTTGACCAAAGATGGTAGGTAGCCTGACGAAATGCTATCTAGAGTACGACCGTGTATCGTTGACTATCCCCTATCCATCCCCGTCTTTAGGTCGCTCGTATAGCAACCAAGGCATACTCTTGGTTCTTCTAACGCAGACCTTAACCTCTCATGAGCCTAGTATGATCACCTGGCATCTCATAGAGGGATACCAAGAATATCCTCACGTTCCCCGAAGCCGCTGCTTCGTTACCCAGTTCGCTGGAGCCTTTATCTAAATCAGATACTTGCTCCTACTCGTATACTTAAACGATGACCTACCGTATCAGGTTACTCATCTATCTATGAACTGGTCTAAATTTCCTTGACTAAGAATCATTACTTAGTTCTTCTTCAGCTAAGGTTTACCACTTAGCCTTATTCCCGTTATCCTTGTTACTACGGTTATCCACCTAATCCTCAGAACTAGGGTTTACATAATGGATTAAGTGTCACTTAAGTTCATGACTTAACCCGTCTACAAATCATGTCAAAATTGGCTAAGTATCCAAGTCCAAGACTTAACCCTACAAACCATGTGTCAAGTTGGTTAAGTATGTTAAGCAATTCGCGACTTAACCTCGTCCAATTATCATTATAGATTGGTTAAGTATATATTAGCTTGACCCTATCAATTTACTTAGTCAAAACGGTCAAGTGTATTCAAGCGATTCGTGACTTAGCCTTATCATGTTTTCACGTTATATTGGTTAAGTATTGGTTAGCTTAACCACATCAAATTAACGAGTTAGATTGGTTAAGTATAGGTCACTTAACCACATCAAATCATCGTGTTAGATTAGTTAAGTGTTTAACTTAACCCCATTAAACTACCGAGTGGGATTAATTAAGTCCAGGCTAACTTAACCCCATCCGATTATCATGTTTAGACTAGTTGAGTCTAATCTTAACCCCATCCATTAACTGTATCTTTCGGTTAAGTGTCATTAAGAAAACTTACTTAACCTTACCAGATTATCGTGTTGGATTGATTAAGTGTTGGTTAACTTAACCCCGTCCACTAGTCGTATAAAAATGGTTAAGTGTCATTAGGAAAATCAAGTCACTTAACCTACCCAACCTTGTCATGTTTTGTTAAGTATCATTAGCCTAATCAAATTACTTAACCCGTTTGTCCATGTCATATTTGGTTAAGAGTCATTAATCAAATTAACTTAACCCTATTATGTGGCATTAATTACTTAATGCATCCCAACCTCTCACATTAGACTTTGTTGTGGTTACTAGTTAAGCCGGTCGGTTCCGGGTAGCTTTACACCACAACTTGGTCTAACCTCGGGTTCAAGCACAACATGACCAACTTCTCACATTGGGTCCTATTGTTTGCAACTACTAGTTAGGCCGGTCGGTTCCGGGTAGTTTTACGTTGCAAACTCAACCCAACCTCGAGTTGGCCACTTTCATGTTTAGTCTAGTGTCATGTTCATATTCAAGTTTTCAAGCAATTGGGTAGACCTAACTTAATAGGTAAATTCCCAATGGGTAGACCTAACTTAATAGGTAAATTCCCAAGCTTATGTTTTCAAGCATACTTACATGTCAACTTCCATGTTATATTTCAAGTCATGTTTTCAAGTTGTATTTTCATGTCATTAGAAATTATCCATAACATAACCCAACGCTTTTAAAACTCGCATATACGTTCGCAACAACGTAATGGATTAAAAGAATAGACTTGGCAAAGGCATGGCAAAAATGGATATTAAGCCACAAGTTAATCATGGTGGCAAATGAGGCACAATTGTATTCATTAACTTGCATGTTACATTCTTAAGCCTCAAAAACATGCATAAACCCAAACTTGGCACATAAGTGAATCATGGTGACAAAAGACATGGAATGATGACTAGTAACTCGCATATATCATCATATAAGGGTTATGACTTCATATGCAAGTTGACATAAAGATTATGAAGGTTCTCATGTTGCATAATGCAACATTTCAACATAAAGGTTGTAGCTTTTAGCTCACAAGATCAAGATAATGACTTCATAAACTTGCATGACATGATAGCATGTATCATTCTCAATGATCAAACCCAAACTTGCAACATTAACATTTAACTTCATAGTTAATATCTAAGAGTAGGGAAAGGGCTTACATTGCTATGAAGGCACAAATCGATTTAAATTAAAGATTGTGATGAAGCCTATGCATGCCATCACCCAAAAACCCAAAGATGAACACTCCAAATCAATAAAAACCCCATCTTTATGAACAAAGATAAAAGCTTTTGCCTTGAAATCAACTTGAGAAGCTCTCATACTAACATAGAGACTCTCTAATACTCACATGATCATGAAACCTCTCATCGAAATGAAGATAGAGACTTTGGGCAAGAGGATGGAGGCCATGAGAGTAAAATTTTTGCCATAGTTTAGTTGCATGAATGAATAATGAGGGTTTAGGGGTAGGTTAGGGGCTTATTTATAGAGATTAGGAGTGATTAGGACCTTAGGATTAACCCTAGGATCATCCTGAGCCATCAGATTTCGAACCAGGCCCAAAAACCTAGCCAAGACAGAAAATAGGTGCACCAGGCAAAACTGCCCGGCCACCATAGGTCGACCCCCAAGTCGACAGGGCTGTCGACTTGGGTCAAGCATGTCGACTCCCAAGTCGACAGGGCTGTCGAATTGGGGTGCCTGGCGGTAATTTTTCCCGCCTAGCCCTCTAGCCCTAGCTTTTGAAATTAGAACTCGTTTTTTTTTTTGAACTTGAATTTTCTGAAAACTTCGTCAGACCATAACTTGGTCATACGGACTCCGATTCTCGAAAACTCGGACTCTATTTCTCGTATTTTTCCGAGACGAATGCAATGGCGTAGCCCGTTTCACTTGATTCAGAATTTAAAAATTAAATTCTACCTTGATTCTCGTCTTAATCGTGTTATTGAAATACGGGTTGTTACATTCTCCCCACCTTTTAGGATTTCGTCCCCGAAATCTCCAAGTTAGGAAGAACATATCCTATCATCCATCATTCATCTACTCAAATCATCATCCACAAGCAACCATTGTCCTTAGATGATTCCTAATGCTGTATGAATATATGCAAGACGTGTGTGTACATGTTCCTTAGCTAATGCTAATGATCAGGCCTGAATAATCTTTCTAATGCAAAAATATGTATTGTGCCATGAATCCAACATGTATGCAAATAGTCCTAGTCATATAGATACTATATGCGTGCACAATCATTCATTCATATGCAACAACCGCATGATAATACATTCGATTTCATCCATAAACAAGTATAAATACCCGTGCATATGCAATATGAAATGTGACCGAGTCGAGCTAGTATCTAATGTGTATTCGCGCATCCATGAACAACCACTTGCAACCACTTGCAACCATATCAATCATAACATGTTTCAAATACATGTTTACATCCATAGGGTTCTATCTAGGATTCCCTGAAACAGGGTCGAGAAGATAAACAAGACAAAACTCCTTACGGGGTTTGTAACAGAAAATAGGACCGAGAGGATATTCACAAAAGATAGCCTACAAGCAAGCTCTACAGAGAACAGGGATCAAGGATATACTCCCAAAAAGAGATATCATGCGCGTATCTAGTCTTTGACCATCAAAGTCGTATTCCCGTGAGCTTAATTCCATTGTGCTTTAACCATCCTTTAACTTCATGGTTTCGTAGCTCCTTATTTTTCCTGTTTCCATAACATGAGATGGAACTCATTCCTTCGTCGCCTCTCGTTCCACTTGCACTTATCCTTTTTCTAGAATACTTGGCGCAAACCTTCGTACTCATGGTTCCATGCGAGCCCTCCAAAATTCAGTAGTGAATCTTGGATCTCGTTTATATACTATAAGGTATTCCATGTAGAAGAACTTTCTCTTGAAAGTAAACAGATGTCAACCAAGCGCACTTACTAGGGTGATCTCTATAACCCATGCATAAATGAAGTAAACCACCCGTCTTATCGGCGAACACCACTCGATCGGGCTTCAAATTTCCAATAAGGGCATCAAGGGATTCTAAGTAACTAGTCATGACAGAACCTCAAAAAGGTTACACGATACTTCGAGGGTATTACCACGGCTAGTCAAAAGGTCTAACTACCCTCCTATCAAAACCGAGAGTGGCACCCCCTACTGGATAACCACTTCATCCCTAGAATCCATCCATAGCTTATAAACATAAGCATTATTTCCAAACTCAACTCTTGGCCTAGACATTCTCAAATCCAAACATGTCATGTATAAATGGACTGATTCCCCAATAGGACTTTGAGACAAAAATGGGATTCTCTATTACGCTAGTACTTAAGGTGCAGAGACTCAACTATCGAAGCAAACTTAAATGATACGATGATCAAAACAAAGTCCTAACGGGATGATAGAGAGGAAGAGTTAAACCTTTAACAAGATCGTTACCCTCCTTCCGAGGTACTCTAGAAATGAGAGCATACTATTGCCCTCCCGATGATCTTGTCCTTGTCCCATGATACTTAACTATCCGCCCCGTTTTACCGTGCCAAAGGTACTCTCTCGTCATGGGCTTCATTGTTCATCTTTCTCCCTCCTTTGAGGACTAAGCTATACCAACAAGTTGCTCATCCTTAAGCTCGTATCCTTTATCCTGTTTCTCACTGTCCTTTCTTATAACGCGGCCACTGGTCTCTCGAGAACCACCTCCATCGTATGGAAAGCGCTTTCGTAGATAGAAAAGACTAGTCGCAGTTAGAACCACTGTGACTACAGATGGAGGAAAGAAAGGAAAAGAGATCCAATTAAGGAAACAAGGGTAGTGCTAATGGCCTTTGGGGAATAGCCTTTTTCTTTTAAAAGGAAATTTTCTTGAAAAATGCCTCTTTGTAAACGATTTTCAAATAGTTTTCAGAAGGTCTTTAAAAACTTTTGCCCAGTCTGGTAACCTTCTGCTCTGATACCAAATGTAACACCCCGCCTCCGCTAGGGTCACTCGCAAAGGAATGCACTAGCTTTAGAGGGGCATTATTAGTAAACATGCACAGAAATATCACAAGACAGAACATATAAAATAGCGGAAGTAAAATCGAACTTTCATAAACATCAATAGTTAAGGTCTAAAGCCTTTTACATTAGAGTACATCAAAACCTGTCTTGCAATAGTAAAGAAGCATAAAGACTTTTTCATAAATTATTCCCCAAGTAAAAACAGTAAGGTAGCCATAGCCAAGAAAAGTCCAAGCCATCCATGATGACCTTCAAGTAGAAGAAGTCCGAACTAAACCACAGTATTTCCTCCCTGTAACCTGGGGGGGGGAAACGGAAGAAAAGAGGCGAAACAAAACGGGTCAGTCAAAAAGACTGAGTAAGCCCTATCTACTATTAGCATAAAAACTAGTAAAGTTAACTGACATGAGAAACTGAGATGAACATAAGCATGATAACAAGATAGATAAGCTAAATCAAAATAACAGGATGAACTACTGAACTCAGATAAACTAAGGTGTCATGATAAATTACGATGTCAAGATAAAACAAGGTATCACATCGTCAGGTTTCTATCAAGTATAATATCCCCAAGATATCTATCACGTATAACGTCCCATGATATCTATCCTGTATTTTAGCTCTGCACCTACCGTACTAGTATCCCCACCGTGTCATGTGTTAACCAAGAATGACCCTCACTCAAAAGTCGTGTAGTGGTCCATGTCAACCTAATATATCGCATATATAGGTTACTCAACTTGTATGTTTTATTCCATGTAAATGTTCAGTCCCTTGCCGTAGACCATACGGGCTTTCCCATGAGATTCTATACTACTTTAACATAGTTCCATGATCCTTAAGATCGTTTTGGATTGTCACCCTATATCTAACTAGGGTCTTTCAACATGAATCATTGTTTGTACAACTAGGACTTATGCTACCTAGGACTACTAGGGATTATGCTTACCTATTGCACGTTTTCGTATCTCGGTTTTGGTTCAACCACCCAGGGCCACTAGGATTTACGCTAACCGTCAACCGCGCCCTTTTTCCCACGCATTCATCATGAATCGTTTTTCCATGACTGTATGCACATGTATCACATCGTGCCATCCGAGTCCTGTCACAGGGCAGACCAGGAAATACAGGACTCGGTCGGGAGCTTTCGATTTATCTGCCGATGCAGATGCTAAGGTCTGTTTTTTTCTATACGTGGCTATGGTCCCACGAGACCACTCCCTCAACTAGCGAAAGACAAGACAGGATAAATCCTGTATGAGAACACAACACTGGCCAACCCACATCCAAGCCTTACCGCACTCATAATTAGATAGCAATTATGGTCTTTTGGGTGTTCTCTGCCTTTCCGTACGTACACGCTTGACCAAAGATGGTAGGTAGCCTGACAAAATGCTATCTAGGGTACGACCGTGTATCGTCGACTATCCCCTATCCATCCCCGTCTTTAGGTCGCTCGTATAGCAACCAAGGCATACTCTTGGTTCTTCTAACGCAGACCTTAACCTCTCATGAGCCTAGTATGATCACCTGGCAGCTCATAGAGGGATACCAAGAATATCCTCACGTTCCCCGAAGCCGCTGCTTCGTTACCCAGTTCGCTGGAGCCTTTATCTAAATCAGATACTTGCTCCTACTCGTATACTTAAACGATGACCTACCGTATCAGGTTACTCATCTATCTATGAACTGGTCTAAATTTCCTTGACTAAGAATCATTACTTAGTTCTTCTTCAACTAAGGTTTACCACTTAGCCTTATTCCCGTTATCCTTGTTACTACGGTTATCCACCTAATCCTCAGAACTAGGGTTTACATAATGGATTAAGTGTCACTTAAGTTCATGACTTAACCCGTCTACAAATCATGTCAAAATTGGCTAAGTATCCAAGTCCAAGACTTAACCCTACAAACCATGTGTCAAGTTGGTTAAGTATGTTAAGCAATTCGCGACTTAACCTCGTCCAATTATCATTCTAGATTGGTTAAGTATATATTAGCTTGACCCTATCAATTTACTTAGTCAAATCGGTCAAGTGTATTCAAGCGATTCGTGACTTAGCCTTATCATGTTTTCACGTTATATTGGTTAAGTATTGGTTAGCTTAACCACATCAAATTAACGAGTTAGATTGGTTAAGTATAGGTCACTTAACCACATCAAATCATCGTGTTAGATTAGTTAAGTGTTTAACTTAACCCCATTAAACTACCGAGTGGGATTAATTAAGTCCAGGCTAACTTAACCCCATCTGATTATCATGTTTAGACTAGTTGAGTCTAATCTTAACCCCATCCATTAACTGTATCTTTCGGTTAAGTGTCATTAAGAAAACTTACTTAACCTTACCAGATTATCGTGTTGGATTGATTAAGTGTTGGTTAACTTAACCCCGTCCACCAGTCGTATAAAAATGGTTAAGTGTCATTAGGCAAATCAAGTCACTTAACCTACCCAACCTTGTCATGTTTTGTTAAGTATCATTAGCCTAATCAAATTACTTAACCCATTTGTCCATGTCATATTTGGTTAAGAGTCATTAATCAAATTAACTTAACCCTATTATGTGGCATTAATTACTTAATGCACCCCAACCTCTCACATTAGACTTTGTTGTGGTTACTAGTTAAGCCGGTCGGTTCCGGGTAGCTTTACACCACAACTTGGTCTAACCTCGGGTTCAAGCACAACATGACCAACTTCTCACATTGGGTCCTATTGTTTGCAACTACTAGTTAGGCCGGTCGGTTCCGGGTAGTTTTACGTTGCAAACTCAACCCAACCTCGAGTTGGCCACTTTCATGTTTAGTCTAGTGTCATGTTCATATTCAAGTTTTCAAGCAATTGGGTAGACCTAACTTAATAGGTAAATTCCCAATGGGTAGACCTAACTTAATAGGTAAATTCCCAATCTTATGTTTTCAAGCATACTTACATGTCAACTTCCATGTTATATTTCAAGTCATGTTTTCAAGTTGTATTTTCATGTCATTAGAAATTATCCATAACATAACCCAACGCTTTTAAAACTCGCATATACGTTCGCAACAACGTAATGGATTAAAAGAATAGACTTGGCAAAGGCATGGCAAAAATGGATATTAAGCCACAAGTTAATCATGGTGGCAAATGAGGCACAATTGTATTCATTAACTTGCATGTTACATTCTTAAGCCTCAAAAACATGCATAAACCCAAACTTGGCACATAAGTGAATCATGGTGACAAAAGACATGGAATGATGACTAGTAACTCGCATATATCATCATATAAGGGTTATGACTTCATATGCAAGTTGACATAAAGATTATGAAGGTTCTCATGTTGCATAATGCAACATTTCAACATAAAGGTTGTAGCTTTTAGCTCACAAGATCAAGATAATGACTTCATAAACTTGCATGACATGATAGCATGTATCATTCTCAATGATCAAACCCAAACTTGCAACATGAACATTTAACTTCATAGTTAATATCTAAGAGTAGGGAAAGGGCTTACATTGCTATGAAGGCACAAATCGATTTAAATTAAAGATTGTGATGAAGCCTATGCATGCCATCACCCAAAAACCCAAAGATGAACACTCCAAATCAATAAAAACCCCATCTTTATGAATAAAGATCAAAGCTTTTGCCTTGAAATCAACTTGAGAAGCTCTCATACTAACATAGAGACTCTCTAACACTCACATGATCATGAAACCTCTCATAGAAATGAAGATAGAGACTTTGGGCAAGAGGATGGAGGCCATGAGAGTAAAATTTTTGCCATAGTTTAGTTGCATGAATGAATAATGAGGGTTTAGGGGTAGGTTAGGGGCTTATTTATAGAGATTAATAGTGATTAGGACCTTAGGATTAACCCTAGGATCATCCTGAGCCATCAGATTTCGAACCAGGCCCAAAAACCTAGCCAAGACAGAAAATAGGTGCACCAGGCAAAACTGCCCGGCCACCATAGGTCGACCCCCAAGTCGACAGGGCTGTCGACTTGGGTCAAGCATGTCGACTCCCAAGTCGACAGGGCTGTCGACTTGGGGTGCCTGGCGGGAATTTTTCCCGCCTAGCCCTCTAGCCCTAACTTTTGAAATTAGAACATGTTTTTTTTTTGAACTTGAATTTTCTGAAAACTTCGTCAGACCATAACTTGGTCATACGGACTCCGATTCTCGAAAACTCGGACTCTATTTCGCGTATTTTTCCGAGACGAACGCAATGGCATAGCCCGTTTCACTTGATTCAGAATTTAAAAATTAAATTCTGCCTTGATTCTCGTCTTAATCGTGTTATCGAAATACGGGTTGTTACAAGAATGTAACAATAACCGGACTTTTGTTTGAAGTTTGGATTAGTAGCGGACTAAAATTTCATAGTGACGACTCAAACTGTATTTAACTCATTCATGTCAAATTTAAAAGTAATTTACCCATTTGTAAATATTCTTTTGATAACTCACATTCATCTTGTAAATAAACTTGCATTTAGGAAATTTTTGCATTATATTTGGAATTTATGGGTACTATCCACTGAAAACCCTCACGAGACAACACTCGTCCTAATAAGGACACCTAGAGGATTAATGACTTTTTGCATACGCTCAATGCGATCGTGCTCCCTATGAAAACAAATTTATCCTAGTTTTTTTTCTTTTGTTTTTTAATTCGAGAACGAATAAAAAGATAAGTGTAGGGGTAATTGATGTGCATGTAAAAATGCACATTTATATTCACACATTTATTCTTGTTTTAGTTAAATAAGTAATAAAATTGGACTATTTTTATATATATTAACTAACAACCCAAAATTCTCAAACTCGCATGCATACATCTTCATATTGCGGCAAAACTGTTATTTGTGCATGTATTTATTTTTGATAAAATTTACTTGTTCATTTTCACGTTGTTTTGTAGTAAATTGGCGAAAATACAAGTGGTTTAATGAAGGATATGCATGCACAAAGAGAAGATAAATGAACGGAGATGGAATTAATTCATATAGAAGTTAATGGAGGACCCCACCCATTATCCATCTTTCTCTAATGCTATATTTAATGGCTAATGTATGGGCTAATGGAAACAAAACAAGCTTCATGCACTTTTAATGAGTCACTAGCGAATAAAGAAAAATGTAAGCTTCATGAAGAGGATATTGTTGGTAGTTCCCAACAAATATGGATTAGGGTTAGGGTTTTAAAACATGTATATATACCCCCCTTATGGTCATGTAAATATATCCTCTCTTTTTCTTAGATAGTTTGTAAGATTATCAAAGCTCTCTTTTCATGGCTACTTATCATTTTCTTTTCTATGTAACTTTCCTTTTTCTAATGCAGTGTTCATTAGTTCTCTTTTATTTACATGCTCTTTTTCTTCTATGTTAGTAATGTTGATCTCTTTTATTTTATGCAAGTAGATTAGTGTAGTTTATTCTTGTTATTTAGTACTCCAATTCCTTTTGTTTTTGTTTAATGTTGCAATCAACTTTTGTTAAATTAATAACAAATATAAAAGGCTAATCCCTTGATTTGGGGGGTAATAAACCCTCTTGATTATGTAGACACAAAATATTTTTACATCTATGACCTCTTTTTATGCTTAAAGGAGTGGTTGAAGTAGTAATTACATTGTTGTTTGAGTTTTAGTTTTGATAATCTATGTTGTTAACAACACACAGGTTATGCATTGTCAACATAAACACAAGATTGCCTCTTCATCTACATATGAATATGGTAATTAAAGTATGATTAAAATTCGAATATGATACTCTATGTTATTAGTAAATAGAGTATACTTTAAGTAAATTTTAGTTTCAACTTTTGTTCTCATTTCATGGGAGTATAAATGTGGATTATACAATGTATTAAAATTTGACGGCATAAGTGTGTTAACTAATAACACAATTAGACCGTGCTTATGATAACTACACTAACTAATCACACAAAATATCAAAAGAAAGATCATAAAATCATTATATGTTGACTTATGTGGTCATGAGGGTGAAGTTGCTTCTAAATTGCTCTCATTTCATTTGTTAACTTTTAACTAGTTCTTTTTGTTAGTTTTGTAATTTTAGTTAAACAAAATCTCAAGTAGTATAATTCAATTGAATAGAACTTACAATTATTTATTTCACCGTGGATCGACCCGTTTTCGCCACAAACTACAAGTGTACGTCATGCACTTGCGGTTTAATACACTTCGCGATGGATTTATAATTGATAGAGTATTCGTCGTCGAGCACTTAACGAGAAGTTTAAGGCTATGATGAAGAGAACTCTATATAGTAGGATTGATATTGATGCTACGAAGGTTTTAACTTTCGGGACCCCCCAACAAATAATGAAGTTGAATTCAAGGATGACTAGGATAATGATGAAGATTTAATGAATGATGAAGGCCATAAGAGTGAAGATAAGAGAGACAATGATTTATATGAAGTTTAGGAGCTCAGTCATGATGGGGATGATCATAATGATGGTAAAGATTACTATTTAGATGAAGAGATAATGCTAAGGATACTATAGTTACATATATCTCTGACTCCCCCTTAAAGGATACCTCCACGAGAGAAGGATCATTATTGAAAGAATAATCTCAGGAGAAGCAACAAACTTCTATGACTTTAATCCCACTGTCGTTGGTATAGCAAATTTACTTAAATGTTTAATTTTTCTAGATATTTTTAGTTAATTTACAAACTTTTTTGCCAAGACACCGCCAATTTATCGCTACGAAACTCTTCATGAAAAATAATATAAGAAAAAGTAAATCAAGTAGACAGAGAACTAAACACATTGATGTAACATGCCATAATTTAATACACCATAATTGCATAAGAAAGAAAACAAACATTAATTAATTAAATATTCGAATTTAGTAAAATCGACTTCACTATTGTGTTCGTCTCAAAATTCTGGTTTAGATAGACCCCTAGTTTGCATAAATCGGATGATGTATGAAGAAGTTATAAGCTTATGAAGTTTAAACAATATTTAAAATTAAAACAGACAATTAAACGCAGGAAACAACGGTAAGTGGGTGACTCATCCCGAAACACAGTATTTAAAATTAAAATTGATAATTAAACGCAAGAACCAATGGTAAGTGGGCGACCTATCCCGAAACCTGTTCGACACATGGGTCGACCCAGTTCTAAGGTGGGACGACCCATGGGTCGACACGGTATGTAGTTGGTCGACAAACATACTTGTAGGTCGGATTCGTGACTTTGAATTTGGATTGTTTTATATATATTATTTATTCGCTAAGGTATATGGTTGGATTTAGAAACCTAATATCTAACGATTTAAGAATGTCCTAGTTAATCTATAAATAGGGTGGCTATCTCTCATTTTTCTTACACACAAACATTCTTCATTTCTCTCTTCGTCCAAACTATGTTCTAAAATTAAATAAGAAAAATGAGGGGATGCTGCTAGAAGATAGGTTGAAAAGGATAACTCACACTACAACAGAATCACCATATTACAACGGTGCAAAACAGTTGTAAAAGACTTTTTACAACGGTGGTTGCACCGTCGTATATTAAGAAGTTGTAATAGACCAAAATCTTTTACAACTGTTATACACCGTTGCAGACACCGTTGCAGTACAAGCTTTTACAACTTTTCTGCACCGTTGCAGTAGAAGCTATTACAACTGTTATGCACCGTTGCAGTAAAAGTTATTACAACTGTTTTGCACAGTTGTGACTGTTGAGTACAACAATATGATTTTTATTTAATGATACATTACATCTCGTATATAAATAAATATTTATATTGAAAATGATATTGCATAGAATTTGATACTGAAACAATTATTTTATTCAATTAAATATTTCATTTCATTATTTGAAATAGTACAACTTTCTAAACCCACTATTGTACAACTATCTATTATATAATATAGTTGATTACATACATACATTCCTCACTACAGACTGCTCATTCAGTACACTCAGTTACATATACACTTTCACATAAATATACACACACTAACACGCACTGAATCTTTATATGCTCCAACATCCAGTTCAATCACCTGTATACCAATCACATAAAGATTGTGAATCATGGAATCAAAGCGGATCCTAAAAGAATAAAAAGATTCACATAAAGATCCACCTACGTCTATGTCATGTTGTAACAAATATCATTGAAATATAGATGTTTAGACTTTGTAGACTAAAAACATATATATGTAGTTTATAATCTCTAAAGGCAAGTGATGCAAATTATGTAACTGATATATTAAACTGAAGTGTTCTACACATTGCATTATGATTATCAAACAAGTATTACTTATCAGTGATGTAGATAATGATTTCAATAGATACATTACTATTTGATTTGTTTTAAGACAGTTTTTATGCTTATATAAACCCATAGATTCACAACATATAAATAAACATAAGTTATAATTCTAATGTAATTGCTACTTTTAACCAGTATAAGTTATTGCCCCTTAACACTGATAAATTATTCATCAAAATCTTAAACTAAATAAAAGGTTTTGCAAAAATTGATTCCAGGCAATATATCATCCATTTTTGGGCAAAAATTGAAAAGCCTTGTACAAGATCACATTCAA
Organism: Allium sativum; assembly: GCA_030737875.1. NCBI lineage: Eukaryota > Viridiplantae > Streptophyta > Magnoliopsida > Asparagales > Amaryllidaceae > Allium > Allium sativum. The sequence goes on along the minus strand of CM060920.1, from coordinate 76,126,449 downwards.
AAGTTACCTGTACGGCATCACATTTTTTGGCAGATCAATGTTTGACAAACTGAAGTGATTTTCATCACTAACCTCTGCTTCTCGTCTCATTTTTTCCTTGAGCAGTTTGGCAAATCTCCTACTACTATGCTAGTTTAACAATCAAATTGCAATTATTGTACTTGTGGAAAATCAACAACAAACTTATCAGTGCATCTCCAGCAATGAGCTATTACTCCTTAATATTCAAGGTAAATGTGGAATGTCCTTGAGAATATTTTCTTGTAAGAAATATATGAAAAGGAATTTTGTTAAAGATTAAAATGTGATTTCACAATAACTAGTCTGAAGATAGCATAAGTGGCTACTACTAAAGAATTTATCAGTGTAGTGCGGATCACTGCAGTGCCGTACACATTTATATCGCAGATTATTCCATTAATAAGATAAATATTTAATCTTTCTACAACAAGAACAATAATAAAACTAATTGATAAAATTATGATTTGCTCATGGAAGCCAAGCACCCTCCATATTCTGCATTTCACAATATGTAATTGCCTTAAAAATACAACTATTATACATGTATAATAATGCAATCAGCAGCTGAAATTGAAGACGAGAAGAATATTAAGGTTAGTAACAGTAGTTAATAAAGAAACCAATGTATATAAATATTATATTCTCAGGAAGAACCGATTGGTAATAACTATCTGTAATTCATGATAGCATCGCATACAATGCATCTTCCTTTATGCCAACCATAGGCCTCTTATGTCACAGTTTTGAATCTTATGTTGCTTAAACCCTTCTCAATGTTTGAACACCCAATTTCTACTTGATGTTTAATTTTTGCCTAACGCATATTTTTTTTGCCGGACTTAAGGCATGTCACTGATCAGAAAATGATATTGACTGTGTCTAGAAACAGGGTAAAAGTTATATATTTCTCATATGTTAATTTCATGAACTTTTCCACGCTTAATTTTGTTTGCTACACTACCAATATAGAGGCATTTTGTGACTTCGCCATTCTGAAGTAGTAAATAGTAACCAAGACAAGGGAATATATATTACCTTCCAAATGAACAAAACCACCAAAAATCTTTAAGCTTTTTCAACAGTTGATCCGTGTTTTCCACTCATCCTAGAGAAGTGCCTCGCGAAATCTAGTCAATTCACAAATCCATGCAAGTCCAACTTCGAATTCACCACCACCAAACTCATAAGCAGAACAGATCTAGATTGCTTTCTATCCATCTGCCAGATCTACGAGTAGATCTATCTCGCAACCCACGACCAGTAATACCCGATCCAAACCCGTTATCTCTAAACTCGCCTTCGATTGTACTGCCAAATTACTGATTTATTTTGTAGTACCAAATTACTGTTTATTTTGTGAAGAGAAAAAGAACACGACGGTGGGAGAGAAGACAATAGGTGGCGTAGATCTGTGAACATGAATAAAGGAGTCGGTGGAAAAATAAAGGAGGTACAAGCTAAAAAATTAACTTCGGAGCCAAATTTTTGCTGTGGAGCCAAAATGAAGTTTCTAGATGAATAACAAATATAAAATGAATACTAAGGCTGGGCTGGGAGCCCATTTTACTCTTTCACGTTTCAGTCCTATTCAAACAGCTAGTGGTGGAGTCCACCTTTTTACCCTATTTAAAAGAACACGCCAAAATGGTAATTTAGCATCAAACTGTCAAACGCCAATATTATTTTGATGATCACTCGATTTATTGTTCGTAGCTAATGACATTTACTTGAAAATAGTTATACGATAATAGTCACAAATAAATGGTTGCAACGGAAAAAATTAACTAGCTGTTAGATTCTTATTACAACAGCATAGAACAAACAGTAGACAAAAATATGTTTATTGCAAACGACAGAAAAACGCAGTTGTTAAGGATACGTTCCTTTATTAAGTATGTAATCATAATTATTTGATATTAATAATTAAATAGATTTATTTGTAACTATGTGTAAACTGAATATTAGCTTTGGTTTAATAATTATAAACGACTAAAAAAATTCTTCTTAATTATTACATATTATTAGTAATTAAAAATTAAAAAATTCTTCTTAACTACCATTTACTATTTATCAATTAAAAACTATTAATTATTAATCTTTGACTAGTTATTAATTAATTAATAGTTATTAGAATTAATTAATATATATCAAATATCACATCATATTTATTAAACTTTATTGTTAATTATTAAATACTAGTCTTCATGATACAATTAGTAATATTAAATTGTTAGTTGGTTATTATAAATTATTAATAATTATAAATTAATTTGTTATAGATACTACTACTTAATTATTGTAAATAATTTACCAATTATCACTTATTAAATATTATTCCTAATTATTGATATTAATCCTAATTATTAATTATGTATAAATAATTTAAAATTACAAATCATTATTAATGAATTATCGAACATAAAAAATTATTAAATAATAAAGTATGTGTACATTATTATTAATTAATTATGCTATGATTAAAATTATTAAAAATAATCATAAACTATTAATTAAAATTTTTAATTGTTATTGTTAAATATTACTTATTTATTATTTACTAGTAATTACTATTTATTAAAATATTAATTTTGAATTTTATGAATATTTCAAAATTTCGTATAGAAAATAATTTTTTTAAAAAGCGATGTAATTGGCAGCTATTACAATAAGAAAAAAAGGTTATTGAGAACATACATCTTTTACAACAAACAAAAAGGGTTGTATTAGATAACAACTAGCAAAAATAAGTATTTATTATTACAACTGACCAGAAAGAACAGTTGTAATAGGCATATATTACAACTGACAAAATAAAAGAGTTGTTGAAAACTAATCTATTACAACTTTTAGAGTAAAACAGTTGTAAAAAAACGTCTATTACAACTTTCGAAAAAAAGACGTTGTAAAAAGCCTTTTTTACAACTGTGATTTTTCCACCGTTGTAAAACTGCAGTTGTAATATGGTCAATTTGTTGTAGTGTCAAGTTTCTCTACAACAATTACTTTCTCAAGACTAAATCCTAGCCTACTGTGCAATCGTTAATGGCGTCCTCCCTTCCTTCTTCTCCCCTTCTTCTTTCAAAATTCCATTCTAGATATAGGCCTTTTATCCTCCCTCGTTATGTTTTCTCTTCGTCTTCATCTCTTCATTATCCTTCTTCAGCTCCTTCCTCCATTAACCCTTCGTCAAAACATGCTTGGTCATCTAATCCTCGCTCAGTTCGCTTTGATATTACTCGTTCGTCCTCTCGTGTTACATCATTATGTCCTCCCTCTAATCGTGCCCCTTCATCCCCTAACCATAATTCTTCTCGTGCTGTTTCTGTTCATCCTCGTCCTCATCGATCTCGCCCTTTTCTGTCATCTTCATATAATCGTTTTGTTGTTCTTTCTGATCATCAAGCGGAAATTCCATCTAAGTCCTTTGCTCAAGTGGCGGCATCGTCACCGTCATCGCCACCCAATCCTCCGCCTAAAAAGAAATTCAAACCACCCCCACCGAAGTTCGTATCGATTCATCAAACAGTGGTTCAGTTGAAGAAAAAAAAGAGATGTTTACAATGTGCATGCAAAGGTCACGTGGCAAGCGCGTGCAGAGACCCAAAAATTTGTTTCAAATGTGGTTCATTTGGTTACTCAGTGCAATGTTGCCCAAAGAAAAATTATTACGTTGGAAGCTCCTCGTCTTATGCTAATACAGCCAACAGTAATAAAAGTAATTATCACTCGCGTTGGGTCCCAAAACAAATTATTAACTCTGCAAACACTGCTTGTCACCCATCGCTTTGATTTGCCAGCCGTCAAGAGAATTACCATGGAAAATCCGACATTAAGATTTCCCATAAGCCTAATTCACCTCATTCTCCATCTCAGCCTCCACAGTCTCTATCTTCAAAAAAAAAAATTAGAAAGATGGATTCTTCGAAATGCATTATTGCCAAATCTCTAGCTGGAAAATGGAGCATAGAAACTTTGCATCAAGCCCTAGAAGTCAATCTAAATTATGATATGTGGCCGATGTCGATCATCACAAATAATTCCTTCTTGGTTCACTGTCCTACTTATAGTATAAGATAGCATGCATTACTTCTAAAAATCCTAACCAAGCCAGGAGCCGCTATTAGTTTAGAAGCATGGGAAGAAGATGTATATGAGCCAGAACCTGCATTGGAAGCTGAATCATGGGCTAAGGTGGAAGGATTCCCGGAATTTCTAAAGTATAATGATGACGCTGTGAAGGAAATCCTTAAACCTATGGGTAGAGTCTTAGCAGTTGATGATTGTGACTGGTGCCACTTTGATCATAGAGATTTCTTGGTAAAGTTACAATTTTTCGAAGGTATAGGCTCAAGGAATGAATTTGCTGCCAAATTTAACAACAAATGGCATATTATCAAAGTCCAATGCTGTAAACATGAGCATCCTGGCTCAAGGCCAGAACTTGTTTTTATTGGTAATGAAGAGGAGCAAGTGGTTCCATGTATTCATAATTATCATGATCCAAGTTTGGAAATCCGAGTTGATGCCATGAGAGAAGAGGCAGATATGTTACCACCATTTCCCTCTATTTACAGGGAGATAAACATGAACCCTAACTTTCCAGACTTCGAGGATCAAGAGATGGACAATAATGAACATGATGAAGTGAATCAAGAAATATATCAGGATCAGAACCAGAACTCGTAAGATGATTGTGTCCCTCCTCCTAATCAGATCATTCCTTTTGGAAATGATTTATCTATGCTACCCATTCAATCCATCCCCTTTGGCTCTAGCTCTATCCCGCCTCCGCAATCTCCTCCTCAACAACCATGGACTGATGACAATGATTGGCCCCAATTTCTCTCTCCAATTTTTGTTCGTCGCAGTGGGAGACGCAATAATCCAAAAGTAATAGGTAGTTTTCTTACTCCTGTTGTTTTTTCATCTACTAATAAACATTTGAACAAAAAGATATCATCCTGCATGGGAGTGAATTTATGTGATACACATTATAAAGCCATGCATGCATTAGAACAAGAGCGTATTAATAGACATCAATGAAAGTGGTCACATGGAATGTACGGGGATTGGGGGACCATTCAAAATGTCATGCCATTAATCTAGTTTTATCCCCACTTAAATTAGATATTCTTTTCCTCCAAGAAACCAAACTCTTTGAACCTTCTAATTATCATTTCAGTTTGATTGGTGGTTCCTTCCTGAGAGGATGGACTTATGTTAATGCCATAGAAACTAGAGGTGGCCTTATTACTGCATGGAATGATTCTGTATGGTCATTGTATCAATCTTTCCCCTCTCAATCTGCTTTACATGTAGCTCTAAAACACATTGCCTCTAACACTATCTACTTCTTTTCCAATATTTATGGTCCGCAGGATGCTAATGAAAGAATAGCTCTTTGGGAACATTGTGAACAAATGGCTAATAATTTCCTGGGTCCTTGGGTTATTGGGGGTGATTTCAACACTGTCAGATACTTTAATGAGAGAAAATCTTGTTCCATATCATCAGATTCGGATGCTTTCAGTTCTTTTATTTCAAATTGTTGCCTCTTTGACCCCCTATTTGTAATCGAGCCTTTACTTGGTCAAGTCATAGATCGAATCCTTCTCTTGCTAAACTTGACATATTTCTCTTTAATGCTGCTTGGGAAGAAATTCACCCCTTATCCTTTGTGTCTGGCCTTGCTTCAATTATCTCTGATCATTGCCCTATTGTTCTTGATTCGGGTTCCCTCTCTAATCTTAAACACCCATTTAGATTTGAAAGATTATGGCTTCTTGAACCATCTTTTAAAGAGTTCGTTCATAAGGCCTGGGATTATCCTGTTCAATCACAATCAGCTACCCATAAAGTTGTCCTTAAATTGAGATCTTTGAGAAAACTGATAAAACCATGGGCTAAAACAGTTTGGGGCTCAATTCGTAACCGCATTTCTAATATTCAAGATGCTATTTTAGATATCAATATTTTGGAAGAATCTCGCCCTCTTAATGAGGAGGAATCAAGCTCTCTGAAAAATCTAGAGGCTGAACTGGATAGATAGTTTAAACAAGAGGAAATTGGTTGGAAACAGAGATCTAAGGCTAAATGGTTAAAAGAAGGTGATAGAAATTCAGCTTACTTTCATAGAATTTCAAATGGAAGAAAACGTGCTTCCTGCATTCTTGAAATATCTCATGAAAACCAAATCTATTCGAATCCAAATGATATTCTTCTTCTTTTTTCTAACTTTTACCGATCCATTCTTGGTCGTTCGTCCTCAAAAATCCCTTTCATTGATTGGTGTTCTCTTTACCCTGCTCCAGTTTCTATTTCTATTGACCAACCTTTCTCTGAAAACGAAGTTCGGGCTGCTCTAAGTGATATGAATGATGATAAAGCCCCTGGGCCTGATGGATTTGGGCCTTCTTTCTTTAAATCATTTTGGGCCATTGTGAAAAATGATATCATGGCCATGTGCAATGAATTCTATGATAACCCTAGCCTTATCTCTCGTCTCAATTATGCTAATATTGTTCTTCTTCCCAAATTCTCTGGAGTCGTCTCTCTTTCTGATTTCCGTCCCATCAGTTTGCTCAATACCACTTTTAAAATTATCACCAAAACTCTTGCTAATCGTCTTCAATCTGTTATCTCTGATCTCGTTGGAGCTGAGCAATGAACTTTTATTCTTGGACGCAACATTTCCGATTGCATTGCATCCACTCAAGAGGTAATCTCTTATTGTTACAATACTAAAACACTGGGTGTTCTCCTCAAAATACACTTTTCAAAAGCATTTGATTCTGTTAATTGGGAATTTATTTTGCAAATGTTCAAGCACAGGGGATTCTCACCGCGTTGGTGTAATTGGATTGATTATATTCTTAGGACAAGTCATTCATCGATTTTGATCAATGGTAATATTGGGGGTTTATTTAAATCCAGTAGAGGATTGAGGCAAGGAGATCCCTTATCTCCTCTCATATTTGTGTTAGTTGCAGATGTTTTCAACCAGATGATCAAAAGAGTAACAGCTAACAATTTATTTGAGGGGATTCACCATCCAAATTCCCCCTTATCTATCTCTAATCTCCAATTTGCTGATGACACAATTATTTTTTCCTCTCCTGATTTAAACCATATTCATTGTCTTAAAGTGGTGCTGTATGTTTTTGAGCTTATTTCGGGTTTGTCTATTAATTTTTCCAAAAACTCAATAATAATGTTAGGAAATGCTGATCATCTTGGCCCTTCAATTTCATCAATTTTAAATTGCTCCATTTACAAATTTCCTATTCAGTATTTGGGAATTCCCCTCAGACCCTCTAAACTTCTCAAATCTGATTGGTTGCCTCTAATTCATAAAATTGAGCTGAGACTATCCTCTTGGAAAGCTAATACCTTATCCTCTGCTGGTCGTTTGGTGTTGGTTAAAGCTGTTTTATCTGCTTTACTGACATATTGGATGACTATTCACAAATTTCGTAAATGGGTAATTTCAAGCATTGATTCTATTAGAAGCTCTTTCCTATGGAATGGTAATAAGATCAAAAAATTGGTCAACTGGCAAACTGTTTGTTTACATATCAACTAGGGAGGTTTGGGCATAATTAATCTTGCCAATTTCGATTTATCTCTTCTATCAAAATGGTTATGGCGTTAAGTAACTCCTGGCTCTTTCTTATCGAAAGATTGGATCCTTTCTCTTTACTATTCCAGCAATCCTCATTTAATTTTGCACTCTCTTCCCTCTGTTAAGCCTTCTCCCTTCTGGTCTGGGGTTTTATCTTGTATTCCCCGCATTAAAAAACTGTTTCATGTTAAAATGGGAGATCAAGAATCCTGTTTATTCTGGCATGACATTTGGCATGGACATATTCCTCTTTGTCAAGCCTTTCCTTCCCTTTTTCCTTTCATTGCTAATGAATTTTCCTCTGTTGCAAATCTGTTGCATATTGGTCCCTCAGCGCTGTGTCCTGCCACCATTTTGAATGCCCAAGTCCTTGATAATTTCCTGCTGGCTTCTAACCTGATCATGCATACCCAACCTTCCCTATCTCCTGATTGCTATTTTTGGGCCTTATCACCAAAAAGAGGTTTTTTTGTTGCTTCAGTATATAATTATATCAATTTTTCTGGAAGATTATTTTCCTTTTCTAGAATCTGGAAAATCCATCTTCCTCCAAAGGTTCTTTTCTTCAACTAGTGCTTGATTCATGGCAAAATCAATACAAGAGCTAAGTAGCATAGACTTAATTTGATTGAGGATCCTCACTGTGCATTTTGCTCGGATCAAGTGGAGTCTATTGATCATCTATTCTTTGAATGTGAATATTCTTTCCCTATCTTGGCAGCCATTGGGTCTTTCTTGCTTGGCTTTGTGCCTGAAATTAATTCAGTGTTTGAGCATTAGGAATTTAAGGATACAAATGCAGCTTTGGACTCCTTCTTAGCAATTTTTTGTTGGTGTATTTGGAAAGAAAGAAATGCAGTGATTTTTAACAAACTACTGAAGCAATTTAGAGGGTTATGCAAACTCATAATTTTCTATTTTAACTCATGGCCAGGTCAAGCTCCTCCCTCTTCCAATTTCTTGCTTGCTCTTCCGGCAACCAACAGCCCAGCGGAATCAATGGGCTCTAACCATGGCAATTCCAGTCTGGACTTGCACTGATTTAAATATGGTTGTTCGTCTCAGCATGCTATATTTCTATGGTTCCTTTTGGCTTTTAGATGATCTTTTTATTTCCTTAGTTGTGTTTTGGGTGGTGTAGACTCTGTTATTTTGCTTGTTTTGGCTTGAACTATTATAATTCTATCACTCTTTGGTTATCAAACTTTGGGCCACTAGTTGGGCTTGTCAACTGGGCTATTTATATATATATTAATTAATATAATGTTTAATCGGCTGTGTAGTCTCGTGCTACACATCCGTCATGCTTAAAAAAACAATTACTTTCTCAAAAACTATTTATGAATACAGCATACATCTCTATGATTTCAAGTTATTTTTAGATCTGACATCTAAAAAGTATTATGAAAGTAAATAGTTTTGGATCTGGAATAAAATGTACTTAGAAGTTATTTCTTATATGTTGTTCTTTTATTGTCAATTCAGTTTACAGTTAGTATATGTTCATGTATACACCTATCTTCCTTCTACCTTTTTCTATATTTTATTTATCTATAGTCCTTTATATGCATATTTTATACAGTTTTAGTTTGATTTTGTTCTTCTCCTTCTATTTCGTTTTATTTATGCTGAGCCTAGGCCATCAAGAGTCTAGACCATTTCCATTTAAAATTGTGTATAATTGGAATAATTGGAATATTTGAAATGACAGTAAAAAAGGAGAAATTGGGGGATATTATTACTTGAGGATCTTTAACTATAAATTTGGGATTATAGTAAAAAGGAAGAATATGCAAACATGTCAATGTGAATAGTTTGACGTAATTTAATATTAAGACCATGTTATGGAAAATGTAACCATATGTAAATTAAGTAAAATAAGTTACTGTAAATTATATGCATCTAGGCAGGTGCTTGTTTTGGGGAAAGGCGTTGTACACAGAATAACATTTAGCGGAAATGTCATTTACAACAATGTTTATTAATAAACTTAAACCTGTTAGGTTAAACTTGTTAATTGATAGTCTAAGAGGTCCCACGTCTTGTTTTTTGTATCATGTTTAGGGATCCTTAAAATCCTAGTTACTTGAGGGAATGAGCATAGGGCGTAGCTTGTGTCAAGTTGTGTGGAACCCGTATCAGTTAGTATCCCCATTGGTATCTTAGAAAGGGGCCTTGCACTCGGTAGAGGCTCGGGCACACTTTACTAATATGGATAGTATGACGTTCAAAAGAGCAAGGTGGGTACAGGCGCGTTGCGGCGGAGTCATGAGAGTGTGGTGGTCCAATTAGGGAAACTAAGACGCAGTAACACCAGTAAATAGGTCTGTGTCCTATAAGTCGTTGGGTTAGGGATTGATACATCCTACTGTCGGGGACGGTACAAGATATTTACGTAGTAAGGGGTCGCTCGCATGGGTAGTAATTAGGGTAAAACCTAATTATAATATACTAGTAGTGGTGCAGAAAACTTGTTCTTGGGATATAAATGAGAAGCTTGCTTGATCTATATCTTACCTTGTTATCTCATTTGCTTCGTACTTGTATATTGAACCGTACTTTCTCATTTGGTATTATTTATCTGTCTTGGTAACTCTTATTTCATGCTTATGCTAAAAATCACAGGAACTCGCCGGACTTTATGTCTAACCTATTTTGTTTTTCCTTCTCTCTCTTCCTTCCCCCCCTCAGGTTCTTAGGGTGGTGATCAGGAGTGACCGTGATTTTCAACTTGGATTCTTGGATTTCTGACTCTATGTATTGCTTTGACTTTTGCTTTACTTTGATATGGCTTTTGAAAAGGGATATAGTTTTAAGATTTTGTACTCTGATAGTTTGTTTCATGAGGCAGTTGGTTTTATCTTTTGTTTCTATTTTTTGAGAAATATGATGAAGTGATGTTGTAATTTGGATTCGGAAATAATGGTTTTTAGTTAATAATAAAAAATCTTTCCACTGCATTTGTTATTTTATCTTGTGAAATTTGGTTATTGTATACTTATTGCGCTTTTGCGCTTCACAAAATTTAATGCATCCTCATATGTGTGACATTAAACAACGTTGGGTGTCACACTTAGTATCAGAGCTAAAGGTTACTAAATCAGAGAAAACATTTTGGAAAAAAGATTTTTCAAACCTAAGAATTTCAAATAAAAACCTGTTTTTAAAAACATATCCCCTCAAGTCAAATACAATATTCTTTTAATCTCTTTTTGAATCCTTATTTCTCTTTTCAACATGTCTTGGGCTCCTAAGCTTCCTAAGCGCATTCCGCTATCGTGATGGTTTCGTAAATATCTAGAGGCTATGGCACCTGTCGGAGTATAGGGAGATGGCCCTCCCAGCTGCAATCGTGGTAGCTTCACCTCCTCATATAGTCAACTTTTCTAAGCTTTGTAACGACTTCTGCGCGATGGAAGGCAAGTCGTTTCGTGGTACTGAGAATTTGGTTGAGGCCGCAATTGGCTTAGAGAGGCAGAGAGTGTGTTTGATTTTTTTTTTAGCTCGACGATAGGAGAAAATACAGTTGGCCGCTTGGAAACTGAAGGCGGAAGCATCATATTGGTGGGAGGTGACACAGGTAGGATAGCCAGTATCTACTTAGGATGATTTCAGACATAGATTTGAGATGAATTTCTTGTCTCAGGCAGAGGAAGGAATACAGGTGGAGAGATTTTTGAGTTTAAAACAAGGATGTATGTCAGTAAAGGATAACAAGTTTAACCAGCTAGCAAGATTCGGTTTGGACTTGGCGAACACTCCCCATAAGAAGGCTCTTAGATTAGCGAGAGGGTTGAATCAACCTCTCCAAGGACTATCATTATCACATATCCCAATGTGGGTGACTTTCGAGAGGCTTATTGACATGGCTTTTGATGCACGGGGACGGTAAAGAGGAGAAGAAAGAAATTAAGAATGAGGAGGCACAGCCCAAGGCTAAGAAAATGAAATGGTGGCCCAAGAAAGGAGTGCAAAAGAAAGGAGGAAAGCCTGATAAGGTTCATATCAAGATAGAGGTTAAGTTCCATCGTTGTAGAGCTTTAGAACATTTTGTGAAAGATTGTAGGAAGGCGAAGAAGGCTTGTTTCAATTATGGTCAATTTGGATAATTCACCAAGCAGTGCCCTAGCAAGAAAGGTAAAGGGGTCCGGAATGTCTGGAGGACAAATGCATGCTCTTGAGGTTAGTGGACCAGATCAAGGTAGGAAAGTCACCATCGAAGGTATGATTTCCCTTTTTGACTCTATCCTATTAGGACTTTTTTTGATTTTGGTGCTTCTCATTCATTTATATCCAATTCTTTGGTAGATAGTCTGCACCTTGATACTAGTATTATTTTTGATCCTGTTGTAGTCTCAAACCCCATAGGAGGTACGGATCATTTATCTATTACATGTTGGGGTTTGAGAATTTCTATCTTTAGCGTTGAGTTTGAATGTGACGCGTTGCTCTTGGCTTTATGAGTTATGGGTTGAGTCTTGGAATGGATAGGCTAGCCATGTATGGTGTCATTCTAGATTGTGAGAGGAGAGTTATTAGGCTTCTGATGTGCCACGGGATGATTCTCGAGATTTCATGTGACCATGGGGGACTATTATGCTAAGTTTCCTAGATTCATTTGATGCTTCTGTAGATGATCTTCGATCAGTATTGATAGTCAGAGATTATCCGGACGTGTTTGATGAGGTTAGGGGATTACCTCTGCGTTGTGTGATAGACTTCTGGATTTACTTGGTAGATAATTCAAATCCAGTCGCTTTACCAGTGCGTCACATGGCTCCTAGGGAGAGGAGGGAGCTCAACAAGCAAGTGGGGAAGCTATTCGACAAGGGACTCATCAGACGGAGCATATTCGAGTAGGGAACTCCATTTGTCTTTGCGGCCAAGGAAGACGGCTCACTTCATCTATGTGTGGTCTATAGAGAATTGAATGAACTCACTAAGAAGAATAGGAACCCACTTTCGAGGATTGATGACTTGTTTTGTTAGCCAGTAGGCGCATCAGTTTTCTCGCAATTGGATCTAGCCACGGGATTTCATCAGTTAAGAGTGGTAGAGGATAGTATTGACAAGACTGCTTTTAGAACTTCGGGCGGTTTCTTTGAGTGGATGGTTAAGTCTTTTAGGCTGACCAATGCACCTGAGTATTTTGTGGACTTGATGAGCACGGTGTTTAGAGAGTTTCTGAACAAGTTTGTAATAGTCTTCGTGGATGATATTCTAATCTTCTCAAGGAACAAGGAAGAACATGCTATACACATAGGAGAAGTTCTATGAACTCTCGGATCGCATCATCTTAAGGAAATTTTTTCTAAATGTCACTTTTTGGGAAAGGAAGTAAGGTTCCTAGGGCATGTTGTCCCCAAGGATGGGATAGCGGTGGACCCCTTTAAGGTCGTTGTGGTTCAAGATTTGAAAGCTCCAAAGAATGCGATGGAGGTGAGGAATTTTCTAGGGTTGGCGGGTTATTATAGGATTTTCGTTAAGGACATTGCAAGGCTATCATCCCCATTCACCCTACCGACGAAGAAGAACTTGGCTTTCGCTTAGTGCTTTGATTATGAGGATGCTTTTTAGAGATTGAAGAGGACTCCAATATCATCCTCTATTCTGACTCTTCCCGATGGTAGCAAGGTATTTACAGTCTACACAGATGATTGTGGCACAGGGTTAGGTGTCGTGTTGATGTAAGAAGGCAGGGTAGTGTGCTATGGTAGTAGACAATTGAGAGTTCATGAGAAGAACTACCGATCGACGCTAGAAAAGCGTGATATTTTAAATAATTACTGCAAGCATACAGGTGTGTAGCATACAGGTCGAACACATGGAGGAAAAATTAAAAATTATTATTTATAGAATTTCGTAGGCGAGTTAGACAAATCTTCGAGGTTGGTTTTGAAAGTAAACGAAATTGAAACTACAATTAAACTATTATTGAATTGAACCAGATCTGAATCTAATCAAATCTATATTCAATCCAATTTACCTAAGAAAGCAGTAAAAAGAACAGAAATTGAAATTACAGAAATTAAAAATAACAACAGGAATTAAAGTCAGGATTACCGCTGAATCTAATCAGACGGTCAATCACTAATGAAAAGGTGTGCAAAATACAACTAGTACTCTACCAAACCTAATTGTGTAGATGGCACTAGTTGCTATGAAAATTAAAAATACAGAAAAATAAAAGAGAACTAGAAACTTTATTGATGAAGAATAAGAGAAAATAGGATGGTGGCTACAATGACATTACAAGGGTATTTATAGGAGATAACCAAACCCTAACCCTAACCCTAATACAATGATAGATGGGCCTTAGGGAATTCACAAAAGAGTTTACAATGAGAATCTCAAATGGGCCTCAGTTAAATCTATAATTTTTTTGGCCTTTCTTCTTTTCCTCTTGGTTCTTTGACAAGCCTCACTTGATTTGAGATGTGCATGGCCTTTTTATCAATCATTTTCTTGTCCAACCGCAACCAGATGTGGGATCTTCATCTACAATTCTTCAAAATGTAAATGTATAACAATCTGATCTCCATTTCTCTACTTTTCTGGTTGCCTGCGGGCTGGTTTGGAATATCTGTAAAAGCAACAAAACAATACCCAAGTAATATTTATTTATATACAAAAGATAAGATATAAGAGCATAAAATAAACACATTTCTATGTTAATCAAATACCCCCACACTTATCTTTTACTCTTCCTCGAGTAAAACAAGAAATGAAAAATTAAACTAGATAGGTCACACTTTCGTAGGAAACACGATTGCATTGAGCGTATGCAACAAGCCGTTAAACCTCTAGGTGTCCCTAGTAGGACGAGTGGTGTCTCGTGAGGGTTTTCAGCGGATACTACCCACAAAATCCAATTGCAGTATGCTATGATTCTAATGAAACTACATGAATACAATGGACATATGCAAAATAAAAACAAAAATGAAAACAAGACTTGTTTCAGGAAAGTAGTACAACAAATTAAGTTAACAATTTCTAGTCAGTTGATTTTATTTTAGATACCTCAACTTGTCACAAATTTTCAATATAAATCAAGTTTTCAAATGTTAAATTCCTGTTTGGCCAGTTAGTTCAGTCGATAACATAGTGCAGCCATGAAATAGATTCTTAGTTTGCTTAGTACAGTTTGCAAAGTGGTATTATTATTTTCTCATGCATGGCTAATAAAATCAATAAGGTCAAGAAGTGTTTGGGCATCATCGCTTATTCTTTATTCTATAAAATTTTAAAATTTATGATTAAGTACATACACCTAACTTAGAAGACCAAGGTTTACCACCCATGCACTGCCTCGCGGACTAACAGAGAGTGGGTAAAGGGCTTGGCGGATTGTGCAGGCCGACTTTGACTTTGTTAACAACGTGTCGGTAATCCTTAGGTGTCCAATCTCATAAAATGAGACCAAGATATTCCAACGCTGACTTTGTCAACAACATGTCGGATAGAGCTTGGCGGGTTTACACACCAACGCTAGATATACAAGCAATGTTGGATACCCTTGGATTACTATTATTATTATTGAAATTATAAGCACAAAAGAGAGTTACGCAAATTCAACTTAACACAACTTAGTTTTAAAGATTTGACAAGACAATATAAGTATTTTAAGTCCTCCACTTATTTAAACAAAGTCTACAATAGAGAATAGATTTCATGGCCATCACCTAAGAATCTCCCTATGTACCGGTTACACTATTATCCCTCAAAATTAAACTTTTCATTACATTTCTTATTCGATCTAAGTCGAGAGAAAAAAAATACTATCAACTATCTAAAAGTTGTAAACTTATTTCGTAGTATCACTCTAAAATGAGTCGTGTCTGTGTGAGTGAGTGTGTGTGTGTTTTTTCTTTCTTTCTTTTTAAAAGAAAAATGAAGAAGATGTGATGCAGACTTGACTCCTCCACACTAGATTGAGACAGTGTCCCAACTGTCTAAGGTATGCAGACCAAAATTGAAGGAAAAAAATGAAAAATAAAAGAAAAAGAACGTGTACCACCTGATTTCATGGTGGATGATCAGGATCATGAAGATCTATAAGGTCATCGTCTTCGTATTGCTCGAATTCCAAAAATGGTTTCAGTCGTTGACCGTTTACTTTGAAGACTTTTCCATCCTTAGTATTTTCAATTTCAACTACTCCATGAGGATATACTGTTTTCACAACATAAGGTCCTGTCCATCGAGATCTGAGTTTTCCTGGAAACAAGTGAAGTCTAGAGTCGTATAAAAGAACTTTTTGACCTACGTTGAATTCCTTACGAAGTATGTTTTTGTCATGTTGGGCTTTGGTCCTTTCTTTATAGATTTTCGCATTTTTATACGCTTCATTTCTCAATTCCTCTAATTCTGAAATTTGTAACTTCCTATGTGAGCCAGCCTTCTCTAAGTCGAAATTCAAAAGTTTAATTGCCCAAAGAGCACGATGCTCTAATTCAAGAGGTAAGTGACATGCCTTCCCAAAGACTAACTGATATGGCGACATTCCTAGATTGATTTTGTAAGCAGTGCGAAATGCCCAAAGTGCATCAATCGGTTTTACGGACCAATCTTTTCTATTGGAATTCACGGTTTTCTCAAGAATTTGTTTGATTTGTTTATTGGAAACTTCTACTTGCCCACTAGTTTGTGGATGGTAAGGGGTCGACAGCTTGTGTATGATTGAGTATTTCTTGAGCAAGGACTCAAAAGCACGATTACAGAAGTGAGTGCCATTATCGCTAATGATAGCTCGAGGTGTGCCAAAGCGCGAACAGGTGTTTTCTTTGAGGAATTTGATAACAACCTTGTTGTCGTTGGTTTTGGTCGGGATGGCATCAACCCATTTTGAGACATAATCTACCGCAAGCAAGATGTAAAGATTCCCAAATGAATTAGGGAATGGTCCCATGAAATCGATGCCCCAAACATCGAATAACTCAATCACTAAAATGGGGTTGAGAGGCATCATGTTTCGCTTAGTGATTCGACCCATTCTTTGACATCGATTGCATTTATAGCAAAATTCGAAAGCATCACGGAAGAGTGTGGGCCAATAAAAACCGCTTTGCAATACTTTTGCAGCAGTTTTTCTTGCTCCAAAATGACCGCCACAAGCATGGTCATGTGAGAAAGAGAGAATACTTTGGTGTTCATGATCGGGTACACACCTTCGAATGATTTGGTCTGGACAGTATTTGAAAAGATATGGGTCGTCCCAATAGAAGTTTCGAACTTTAGAGAGAAATTTTTGTTTATCTTGTTTCGACCATTCAGCGGGTGTTTGCTATGTGACAAGATAATTCACAATGTCAACGTACCAAGGGGTGCTAGAGATGGAAAGGATTTGTTCATCGGGAAAATTGTCATCGATTTGGGTGTCATCAACATTTTCGTGCACAATTCGAGAGAGATGATCAGCTACAACATTCTCAGAACCCTTTTTATCTCGTATTTCTATGTCAAATTCTTGAAGAAGAAGGATCCAACGAATCAAACGGGCCTTGGCATCCTTTTTAGAAAGCAAATATCGTAAGGCAGCATGGTCAGTGTACACTATGACTTTGGATCCTATGAGATATGGTCTGAATTTCTCAAGAGCGAAGACAACTGCTAAAAATTCCTTTTCAGTAGTTGAATAATTCAATTGGGCCTCATTTAAAGTTTTGCTAGCATAGTAAATGACTCGAGGGAGTTTATCGATTCGTTGTCCCAAGATGGCCCTAATCGCAAAATCAGAAGCGTCACACATAAGTTCAAATGGCTGAGTCCAAACAGGGGGTTGAATGATGGGAGTTGTTGTCAGGTTTGACTTAAGAGTTTCGAAAGATGTTTTGCAATCGTTGGAAAATTCAAACTTGACGTCTTTGGCAAGTAATTTCGAGAGAGGTTTTGAAATTTTTGAGAAATCTTTAATGAATCTTCTATAGAATCCCGCATGGCCAAGTAATGAACGAACATCCTTAACAAACTTAGGAGGAGGTAGATTAGCAATCAAATCGATTTTGGATTTATCGACTTCAAGGCCATCTTTTGAAACGACATGACCTAGAACTATCCCCCTTTTTACCATGAAATGACATTTTTTCCCAATTTAGCACGAGTGACTTCTCCTTACAACGTTTTAGGACGAGTTGTAAATGAGTGAGACAATGGGAAAAAGATGATCCGTAGATTGAAAATTCATCCATAAATATTTCCAAGAATTCTTCCACCATATCAGAGAAAATACTCATCGTACACCTTTGGAAAGTCGCGGGGGCATTACAAAGACCAAAAGGCATGCGACGATAAGCAAAGGTTCCAAAGGGACAAGTAAAGGTGGTCTTATGTTGATCCTCTAAAGCAACAAGGATTTGGTTATAGCCAGAATATCCATCGAGAAAACAATAGTACTCATGTCCTGCTAAGCGTTTGAGCATTTGGTCAATAAAAGGTAAGGGAAAATAGTCTTTTCGTGTGGTTGAGTTGAGCTTTCGATAGTCGATACACACACGCCATTTTGTTTTGATTTTTGTTGGGATGAGCTCATTACTTTCATTTTTGATCACTGTGACTCCCGACTTCTTTGGTACAACTTGTACTGGACTCACCCAAGTACTATCAGAGATGGGATAGATGATGTTATTGTCTAGACATTTGATTATTTCCTCCCTGACCACTTCTCTCTTGTTTGGGTTTAATCGCCTTTGAGCCTCACGGGTGGGTTTAGCCTCATCAACTAAATATATGCGATGTTCCACAATTGACGGGCTAATTCCTTTTATATCGCTCAGTTCCCACCCCAAAGCATCTTTATTTTCCCGCAAAATTTCTAAGAGTTTTTCTTCTTGGTCCTCGGTAAGATCAGAGGCCAAGATTACGGGAAGAGTTTTTGAGGAGTCTAAGTACGCGTACTTAAGGTCTTGTGGCAAGGGTTTGAGATCTAACTTAGGATGTTCTTGAGTGTTAACATTGGTCAACATTCCTTGGTTAGATTCAGAAGACGAAGGATTTAAGTCAAGAAATTCATTCAGTTCAGAAATGTATTCAAGTTCATCGAAATTGGAGTCGAAATGGTCAAGACACATTTTCTAGGCTTCAGAAGTGTCATTAGAGGTTTCATCAACTATGGTTTGAATCATGTCGATTTCATCGGTCTCAAAATCCCTAGGTTGTTTGGTGAGATTGAAGATGTTTAGCTCAATGGTTAGGTGCCCGAAGGAAAGTCGGAGTTGACCATTCCTATAATTAATGACAGCATTTGAGGTTGCTAAGAAAGGGCGTCCTAAAAACAACGGTATTTGAACATTGGGATTTGAGATAGGTTCGGTTTCTAGATCTATGAAATCGACAAGGAAGTAAAACTGTTCGATCTGTATCAAGACGTCTTCGATTATTCCCAATGGCTTTTTGACAGATCGATCAACTAGCTGAAGAGTGATGTTTGTAGGTTTAATCTCCCCTAGTCCAAGTTGACGATAAACAGTATAAGGAAGAAGATTGACACTGGCACCAAGATCGAGTAGGGCACGAGAGATGTGAGTGCTTCCTATTTTGCAATCAATCGTAGGGCAGCCAGGGTCTTTGTACTTGACTGGGGTAAGATTCGAAAGAACAGAGCTTGTATTCACAGTTAGAAATGCGGTTTTTGGGACATTAGTCGCACGTTTTTGTGTGCACAATTCTTTAAGACATTTAGCATATTGAGGAATTTGTTCAATGGTGTCTAAAAGAGGAATGTTCACACGGACTTGTTTGAAAATTTCCAAGATTTTATCGAATTTCGCCGCTTTCTTCTTATTATTGAGTCTATAGGGAAATGGAGCTATTGGTTTTTTGACTCTGTGATCAGTTTCATTATTCGAAGAAGAAGGTTTATCCAAAGAAAAAGAAGGTGGTAAGGTTGCAGAAGATGTAATGTTGGGATTGCCAACGTCGATTTTCGAAAGTGGGTCGGGTTTGCCGACACTAGGAGAGGAACTGTTGGGATTGCCAACATTTGAGGAAAATGGAGGTTTAGAAGAATTGGCATTCGAAGCCAATGGGTGTTCATCAAGATTTGGCATTGGGGTCGAGGTAGAAGGCTCGCCAGGGTTGCCCACGTTATTATCAATCCACTTTCCAGATCGAAGGGTTGTAATAGCATTGACTGGATTATGGTTTTCATCCTCACAAGAATTTACAGCACGAGAGTTATATTTTGGATTCACCCCAGGTTGACTAGGCAACTTTCCTTTCTTATTATTTTTCATTAGTTCTTTCATCATACTCATCATTTGGTCGAGTTTAGCGTCGTGTGAGTTCATTTTAGCTTCGTGAGAGTTCTACTGTTTCTCCAAACGCACAATATCTTGTGGCGGTTGAGAAGGTTGAGAGGATTGGTTTGATGATTGAAAGTTGGGGTGCTTATAAGGTTGTTTGGATTGAGATGCTGTTTGAGAGGTTTGAAAAATTGGAGGTGGAGCTTGATAATTTGGATTTGGATTAAAGGGTTGCACGTGAGATGGGTTAGCCGAATTATTGGGGTTTGACCAAGAAAAATTTGGGTGGTTCCTCCAACCAGGATTGTATGTGGATGATTAAGGATTATTTTGAGCTATAGCATTAGCTTGGTCCTAAGAGTAATAGTGGGGTAGCCCTTCTCCGGCTTGAGGAGTTTGATTTTCTAAGGGAATTTGACTTGGGTCCATGACATGCACTCCTCTAGTAGAAGTACGAATGGGAACACGAATCGATTCCCATTGCATGTCCTTTTTAGAATAATCTTCTAAGAATTTCCAAGCTTCATCGGCCGTCTTAGACATAAAGTCTCCTCCACACATTGATTCTAGTTGAGTTCTAGTCTGATAGTTTAGCCCTTCATATGCAATTTGACATAAATGATCTTTTAGAATTCCATGACGAGGACAACTATATAATAGTTGGTTGAATCTTTCAAAGTATTTTGGAAAAGTTTCCCCCTCATTTTGACAAAATTGATTTATCTCGGTTCGAATTTTGGGAGTTTTGTGGAAAGAGAAAAACTTTTTCAATAATGCAGTGACAAATTCATCCCAACTTCTTATGGAATGTTTTGGAAGAGAATTTAGCCATCTTTTAGCGGTTTCAAGTAGTGCAAATGGAATTAGCCTTAGCTTGATCGATTCGTTAGACAATTGTTGCATTTTCGTTGTGGACGCATATAATTCAAATTCACTTAGAAATTCATAAGCATTTTCAGACCCAGTAAACTTTGGTACCCCTTGAATAAAAGAATGTTTAAGCTCAAAATTGTTTCCCTCAGCTGGTGGGAACACGATGACAGAGGGTTGAATGGTCCTAGTTGGATAACATCGATCACGAAGAGATAAGGGCCTATCCATTTCGATATTGAAATTTTGATTTACTCGATTTTGATCCCCAAAGTTTGGAAAGTTTTGATTCACTCGATTTTGATCCAACTCGGTTGGAAAATTTTGGTTGATTCGAGAACCCCTAGGAGAATTTTGTTGGCTAACACTTTTTTCACTCATTGTTGTTAAATGCACACACGGAAAAAATTCTAGACTTAAGGTTGACACAAGAAGCTCCTAATCAAAATAAATAACGAACACAAGTGTATCTTATTAGTTGATAATCTCGATTTGAAGGGGGAAGAGGATCTTATGGTCGTTCACGTATAGTATAAATACTAAGGGATACGACCAATGTTTTACGGGTAGTATGCAACCTCTTTTGCTAGAAGTTCAATAAATTGAACTAATATATATCCGCGATCAAACCCTTGAGAAAATCAATTTCACAAAATACACTTTTGTAGTTAAATATTTTGCAAATCAAATTAAATAAATAGATTGAAAAAGTTAATTTGCTAGAATGTCGAAAAATTCCTGATGTAATACGTATCACCGTCCTTTACAAGAGGAATAGAACGAATTCCACACAGCAAAATAAATTTTTAAATCTAAGAATTTTAACCCAATTTGTTTGTCCTATTGAGCTTGAGTTTTTTTTTCTCCTAAGGCCAACGTCTAATGAATTTTTATTTAGGTCCAAGGAGTATGCAAATGACCGAATTTAATTGTTTTGGAGCTAAGGAAAGGTAATGACTTCCTCACCTTATGTTTGTTAGGGCTGTGCTCGTAACTAAATTTATTTCAGAATGTAGCCAAAACAATAATCAAACACAAATAATTGCAGAAAATAAAAAAGAAATTGTACAAGCAAGCCGCTGCCCCTGTAGAAGATTTTTACAAGCAATGTCTATATATTTTTGAGAAACTGCAGCACCTGTAGAGTTCAGAAAATTTTACAGTGGGGTATAGCGGTCCTTCCAGAGCAATTGAGTAAGTTGAATGATTAAAATCACAGTGCTTGCAAATCCGTTGGCCTTTCAATCTCTTTGTTCGCTTTGTCTAAATGATTTCCTTCACCTTGGTCTCATTGTCCAAAAATAAGCAAAACGACTTGCCCCAAATATCCACGGATCTCTTTTCTCCAAATAAACAAGACGCGGTCTCTCAACTCCAAAGGTAGAAATCAACAGAGGATCAAGCCTTTTTTTTGAATTTCTCTTTTTTTTTCTTTTTTTAAAGAGAAGAAAAAGAAAACTAACAAATGAGAAAAAGAAAACAAAGGATACTCAAAAGGAAACAGTCAGCAAAGGATAAATCCACACAGTCAATACAACAGATACTCAATCAATGAAACAGTCAACAAATCCACACACAATCAATAAAACAAAGGATAATCAAAAGGAAACAGTCAACAGAGGACAAATCTCCTCTTTATTTCAAGAAACACATATCCTTTCACAAAATAAAACACACCCCTTTCCACCTTTTTTTTTTCAATTTCTCAAAGACGGTTAAACCCAAAGGAAATTGCCCCCCTTTTCTAAAAAAAAAGGAAATCCGTAAGCTCGCAATTCAAAACGCGTTCTGATGTTCAATGTCGCGATTAGGAGGGTTGATGTCTGGGTTACAAATCGGGTTTTCGACCCAGGTTCCGGTTGAATTGAGGATTCTCGAATCGGTTTTGGGGTGTGAGGGATTTTCTAGTCTAATTGGGTTGTTTGAACTGTGGTGGAGTGCTGTTTGTTTTGTGGTAGAGGAGGGTGAATTTTTGGAAGGCGCGGTGATGGAGCGTGGTTGTTTGGTTTGTGATGATTGTTGAGGGTCTGAGCGTGGTGGAAGATTGGAATTGTGATAGAAGGGTGATGAGAGGAGGGTGAAGCCTTGTTTGAACGGTGACGATGCTTGTGAACTATGAAGATCTGAAGTAGATCGGTCAAGATGGTGATAAAATGTGGATGCGTGGAGGTGTGGAGGTATTGGCTTTGGATGGGATGTATGTGGTGGTGAGTGTTGTGTTGCAGTTGCGTGGTGGAGACTGGCTTGCTGAAGTTTGTGATTGAAGGGATTGTAGCCAATTGTGTGGTTTATGAATTGAGGGCGGGGTGTTTATGTTTGCTGAAGTGGCAACGTTGTTGAATAATTGGGGCAGTGGTGTGATTTGTGTCTGAAAGTCACGCTACAGGTGAAGAAGGAAGTTTGGATGAACTGGGTGCATCTGACTGGGTTTTTGTGAGGGTGGGACTGACGTTGAAACTATAGAAGTGGTTTGGATCTGGATGGATTTATGGACAGCGATGGGTGCTGTTTGAATGGGCTACGGGTAGAAGTGGGAAACAATGGTCAGATGTTGTAGTGAGGAAGCGTGGAGCAGGTTGGATGATGCTACGTGAATATGGGTTGAGGCAATGTGGTTGAAGAGGGGATTGTTGATCTGGGATTTGGTCAGGGTTTGAATGGTCTGGACCGAACGATTATAGGAAGAACTGGGGGTGACGCAGAGAAGAGGGGTTCGGTTTGTTGTAGCTGATGGTGAAATGCGTGAGTGAATTGTGGTGTTGATGTGAAGGATCAGCGGAATTTTTGTTTGTGGAGTTAAGAAGATGATGATCTGGTAAGTTGATGATGGGCAGAGGGTTGATGACCAGTGGTGATCGGTAGGTTGTTTAAGGCTGTGATTTGTGAATTCAGCGGATGGCTTGTATGTGTATAGTTGGTCAGTGATGATGGGGTCTGTTTGTGGATGGAGATGATGACATTATTTTTGAACAGAGATGAGCGTGTGAAGGCACAGAAGATTATAGAAGAAAACGAAAAATAACAGAAGGAAAGAAATTTGAATTTTTTTTTTGAAATTTGAAATGAGGAAAGAAATTACAAAAGAAAGAAAATGATGGGAGCAAATGGAAAGAAAGAAAAGAAAAATTAGCAAGGTTTTTTTCTCTCTTGTTTAGGTGATTGATAGCACCAATGTATGTGATACACCAAACCACTAACAAGATTTTTTTTCTATATATACAAGAAAACAAAAGAAAACATAAAAATAAGAACTAACACGAATCAGAAATAAAATAAATAAATAATTTTAATCGTTACCTCCCCGGCAACGGCGCCAAAAACTTGATCGACACTGGAAAAGCGTGATATTTTAAATAATTACTACAAGCGTACAGGTGTGTAGCATACAGGTCGAACACAGGGAGGAAAAATTTAAAATTATTATTTATAGAATTTCGTGGGCGAGTTAGAAAAATCTTCGAGGTTGGTTTTGAAAGCAAACGAAATTGAAACTGCAATTAAATTATTGAATCGAATCAAATCTGAATCTAATCAAATCTATATTCAATTCAATTGACCTAAGGAAGCAGTAAAAAGAACAGAAATTGAAATTACAAAAATTAAAAATAACAACAGGAATTAAAGTCAGGATTACCGCTGAATCTAATCAGACGGTCAATCACTAATGAAAAGGTGTGCAAAATACAACTAGTACTCTACCAAAGCTAATTGTGTAGATGGCACTAGTTGCTATGAAAATTAAAAATACAGAAAAATAAAAGAGAACTAGAAACTTTATTGATGAAGAATAAGAGAAAATAGGATGGTGGCTACAATGACATTACAAGGGTATTTATAGGAGATAACCAAACCCTAACCCTAACCCTAATACAATGATAGATGGGCCTTAGGGAATTCACAAAAGAGTTTACAATGAGAATCTCAAATGGGCCTCAGTTAAATCTCTAAATTTTTTGGCCTTTCTTCTTTTCCTCTTGGTTCTTTGACAAGCCTCCCTTGATTTGAGATGTGCATGGCCTTTTTATCAATCATTTTCTTGTCCAACAGCAACCAGATGTGGGATCTTCATCTACAATTCTTCAAAATGTAAATATATAACAATCTGATCTCCATTTCTCTACTTTTCTGGTTGCATGCGGGCTGGTTTGGAATATCTGTAAAAGCAACAAAACAATACCCAAGTAATATTTATTTATATACAAAAGATAAGATATAAGAGCATAAAATAAACACATTTCTATGTTAATCAACCACCCTACTCACGACCTAGATTTAGCTGCTATAGTGTTCGCACTTAAGTCTTGGCGACATTATCTACTTAGAGAGAGATTTGAGCTATGAACGGATCACAACTCGATCAAATATTTTTTCTCACAGAAGGATCTCAATTTAAGGCAGAAACGATGGATGGAGTTCCTAACATCCTACGATTTTGAGATAGCATATAACCGGGGAGGAAAATGTTGTGGCAGACATGTTGAGTAGGCAGAGGATGACCTAGAGTCCTCTATTCGTAGAGAGGCAGAACTTGGAGTTTATCTCGGCCTTTGATTTTAGGCCATCAACGGATCTTACGCCTAGCATGTTGGCATCATTAGAGGTACATCCTACTCTTATGGAGCACATTGGATCCACATAGTGAGAGAACCAACAGATAGCATGCATCTTGGACAGACTCAGTGAAAGAGAGACCTCTAGTCACCTAAGTAGATATTCTGTGGACGAGAAAGGGTGGTTGCGACGAGATGGAAGGCCTTATGTTCCCCGAGTTAGGGATTTGTTGAGGACAGTCCTTGAGGGATGTCGATCGCTCTCGAATGACTATCCACTCTGGTGGTGACAAGATGTACCAAAATATGAAGAGATTTTTCCATTGGACTAGTATGAAGAAGGACGTGGCAAAGTTTTTGGCCTGATGTTTGACTTTCCAGCAAGTGAAGGCTGAACAAAGGAAACCTGGTGGATTACTTTAGCCCTTGGATGTCCCACGATGGAAGTGGGAGAGCGTCTCTATGGATTTTATTGATGGGATGTCTAGATTGAGGAAGGGAAATACCAATATTTGGGTAATAGTTTACAGATTGGTAAGAGCGTGCTTTTTGTTCTTGTCAAGAGCAAGAGAAAAGCAGCTTGCTTAGCATCGGTATACCTTAGGGAGAAAGTCCGAGCACACGGGGTACCATCCAGTATACTAAGTGATCATGACCCCATCTTCACGAGTGAGTTTGGAAGAACTTGCAAGAGGCACTAGGTACATAGTTACGATTGAGCACAACATACCACCCTCAGACTGATGGAAATACTGAGAGGGTCAATAAGGTACTTGAGGATTTATTGAGACTGTGTATCTTAGACTTCGGAGGGACTTCAGAGAAGCACCTCGATTGGTTGAGTTTGTCTACAATAATAGTTGCCAGTCAAGTATAGGCATGGAACCCTTCGGGGAACTTTGTGGACGATCTTGAAGATTGCCGACATTTTGGTAAGAATCTGCGTACATACTTCTACTTGGACTTGAGATGATTCGAGAGACTTCTTAGAAGACTACAAGAAAAATATCCTATTGCAACGGGCATCATATACCAGTTGCAATAAATGATATTTAGCAACTGACATTTCTTAGCAGTTGCAATAAATGTGATTTAACAACTCACATTTTCAGCCACTTGCAAAAACAGACTTTTAGCAAGTGCGCTTCCATGTCTGTTGCAAAAAACTTACTTTTAGCAACTGCGTTTCCATGCCTGTTGCAAAAACCTACTTTCAATAACTGCGCTTTCATGCCTGTTGCAAAAAACTTACATTTATCAACTGTGCTTGCATGTCTATTGCAAAAAACATACTTTAAGCAATTGCCTTGGTTATCGGTTGCTAAAAACATATGTTTAGCAACTATGACTTTTCGCCAGTTGCGATATATACCTTTTTACAACTGACATTTCCTTTTAGTTGCAATTTTTTTAAACAATCATTTTCCCTTGTCAATTGCAATAAACATATTTTTAACAAGTTTTAATAATTAAAAATAAGTATGTAATAATTAATAATTATTATTAATAATCAATAACATATACATAATGATTAACATTTAATACTTAGTATTCAATTATAGTCATGAGGTAATAATCAACAAATAATTAGACAAATTTTAATAATTAATAATTAATATTAAATAATAGTTAATTAATTTTTAACAAGTAGTATTTAGAAATAAGATCTGATATTTTTAACAATTAATTGCTTATAATTATCTTAATTATTATTAGTATTACGTAAGTAATCATTTGATAATGTCTAGTAATAAGGTATAAACGATGATGTATACTAATTGTACTATTTAATAATTTATTACACTTGATAATTCATAAATAATTATTAACAATTTTAAATTATATTATGATTTATAACTAATAATTTAAGTAATAAATGAGTAATATTTTAATAATTTATAATTATTTTTAATAATTATTAAGTAATAATTTATATTTTTTTACTAATTAATAATATTGTATAATTAATTATTAATACTTAACTAAATTATTGATAGTTTCAAATAATAATGCACAAGTAATAATATATACTTAATTTTTAGTCATTTGTACTTAATAATTATTATAATCGATAATTAGCATTGCTTCTTAAATATTAAAGATTAGTCATTAATTATTAAAAGTAGATATTGATTAATGCTTCTTAAGAAATAAATAATTATCAAAAACTAATTATTAAATTGTATTATTAAATATTAGTCTTAATTAATTACAAATCATTATACAATAAAAAGTTAATTTAAAATTGTTAATAATTATTTCTATATTTAAATAGTTAATAATTAAAATCCCATATGAAGATATTAGGTTTACGTGCATTTACTGTTAGGTTTACCGTGAAAGGCTAAAATACAAGCGAACTACAAACAGTGAACCCACACCACTTAAAATTAACAAAAAAAATTCATGACGAGACCAGTACGTAGATTTACTAACCACGCTTCTATATTTTCGTTTCCCGCTTCATAGTTGAAATCTAATATCTCTAAATCAGACTCTTCTTCTTCCTAGATCCCTGATATCTCAAAAACCCTAATCTCTAAAAAGCCCCAAAATCAATAACCTGATTCTTGAATATATTCCTTAAATCACTCCATCGTTTCTTAAATTCGCCATATCCCACTTTCATTTGTCTTTACCGCTAAGGTCTTCAGTTTCGGGATTCACATTTTCTTTCTCGATGGAACATCACAACCTTCACGACGCTCAGATCCTAATTTACAGTCTTTGTATATTGGTTCTCCTGACTCCATTCTCCATTCTAGGATCAACGCTAGGTTATGGCGGCATAGTTGGACAGCAACAGCTTCCTACATTTGCTTGCTCGTGAACCTAGCTTAGGTGCTCTCCGATCTGATTTGGACATGTCACCATAATCTGGTGGTCTTATGTTGTTGCTCTTAGTTTATGAGCCTTATGTTGTTGTTTCTAATTCTACTAATGCTACCGTACTTGTTAATGGTACTGGACCCCCCGTTGTTGGAGGCTAATATGATGTTGCTGTTTTTAGGTCCGTTCAAGATTAATTTTGGGGAAGTTTCCCTGTGACACCGCTATACCGGCAAAGGTAACCGTACTTAATTATGATGGCATTTCGATTAGATAAATTATTTCTATTTTGCATCTTAGTCTCTAAGATACTATTTTTATCTATTTTCACCCACCAAAGGAGGACAGAACAATCGTTGACTAATTTATAGCTGCTTACATCATGTTTGAAGCCTGGTTCTCTGTTATACTTTATAGTGTACTTCCTTTCTATACATTCACTCTTTCAGTATTTTTCTCTTAAGGGTTATTTTTCTAATTCACTAATATTTGGGTATGTACTAATGGTTTTTTGAGAATACAATACCATGTATTCAGAGCCTTGAGTATTTCGAAATTTTATTATCTTTTATTTTTGTTCTTATGGGGATTATCCTTGTACTTGATTTTATGTTTCTGTTGTGATGGCATTTCGATTAGATAGAATATTTCTGTTTTGCATCTTAGTCTCTAAGATATTATTTTTATCTTAAATCGATGATTCATGATACTTGGTATGCGGTATTTGGCATGTCAAAAGACGTGGGTTGTCGCATGGAACCAGAAGATTGTTCAGTCATCAACATCAAATATATGCCATGGATCTAAAAGATACACTTTGTTATAAAGTAGAATGAATTTGTATTTATACTCTACAGCATATAAGTATTATTTGTGTTTTGGACTGGTTATATATTAGATAAAAATGTAAATATAAGTGACAGTTTATGCTCGTAGAGCACTTACAGCTACATAAATAATAACTTTACTTGCATAAAATTTATGCTACAGCAACTTAGATATACAAGATTTTTGCATAAATGATAACTTTACATGCAGCAAAAACAGGCTTCATTGGCTTAAACATATGTTTGAAATGAAACAGAACTATTGTGAAACTCATTCATGATGGAAAATATAGCACTGTCATCTAATACCTTTACATGAGCAGTGCCTAGTTTTTGTTTTTCATGTATGTATGTGTGTGTGTGTCCATATGTATGCGTGTGTGTGTCCATATATATATGTAGGAAAAAGACAAACTTGTCACGGTATTAGCACCAAAAAAAAGGCACAACTCCTACAAGTAGTTATACTTTGGAAGCTGCAAACGAAAAATAATAATGGCGTTAGCGGAGTCACGGTGTTGACGTGCAACTCTGCAAATTTTGCCTTTGTCCATATGAACTCGTTTCTAGTTACCATTTATTGATGTTTATTTAATATGGACTTATTTTTATGTGATATTTATTGAGTATCAAACTCCACGATGTGTTGCGGTGGAGGAGAAGAGGATATATATATATATATATATATATATATACATATATATATGGGCCGGCTATTTGGACACAAAATTTAAACACAAAGAGAGGGACACAAAGCCTCCACTGTTGGATTTTTTTCTTTATTTGGAGAGTGTAATTCATGGGAGGATCCAATGGTTGAGATTTATTGTGAGCAATTTTGTGTCTAAATAAAGTTTCCCTTATATATATATATATATATATATATATATATATATATATATATATATATATATATATATATATATATATATATATAGGCAGCCTATTAACCAAGCATTTGCCCCTCCTAATCGAGCTCCTAGTAAAAATATAAATACATATATATGGCTTACAGTTACCGTGTTTCATACATGCGGTGTTGAAGTCTCCTTATGTAATTTATCTCTAGTCACAATAAATGCTCCATTGCAGGTTTTTGAAATGGATGCATGGGAGAAACAAAATCTTATAAATTCACATCACCATAAAAATGTAAGTTATTTCTTTCTCATTTTATCAAATCGTACGTTGTTCTATAGTAATTGCTATTTGTATGTCCACAACAATGTTTTATTAAATGTAACACCCCGCCTCCGCTAGGGTCACTCGCAAAGGAATGCGCTAGCTTTAGAGGGGCATTATTGGTAAACATGCACAGAAATATCACAAGACAGAACATATAAAATAGCGGAAGTAAAAAAAATCGAACTTTCATAAACATTAATAATTAAGGTCTAAAGCCTTTTTACATCAGAGTACATCAAAACCTGTCTTTCAATAGTAAAGAAGCATAAAGACTTTTTCATAAATTATTCCCCAAGTAAAACAGTAAAGTAGCCATAGCCAAGAAAAGTCCAAGCCATCCATGATGACCTTCAAGCAGAAGAAGTCCGAACTAGACAACAGTATTTCCTCCCTGTAACCTGGGGGGAAACGGAAGAAAAGAGGCGAAACAAAACGGGTCAGTCAAAAAGACTGAGTAAGCCCTATCTACTATCAGCATAAAAACTAGTAAAGTTAACTGACATGAGAAACTGAGATGAACATAAGCATGATGACAAGATAGATAAGCTAAATCAAAGTAATAGGATGAACTACTGAACTCAGATAAACTAAGGTGTCATGATAAATTACGGTGTCAAGAATACAACAAGGTATCCCATCGTCGAGTTCCTGTCAAGTATAATATCCCCAAGATATCTATCACGTATAACATCCCATGGTATCTATCTTGTCTTTTAGCTCTGCACCTACCGTACTAGTATCCCCACCGTATCATGTGTTAACCATGAATGACCCTTACTCAAAAGTCGTGTAATGGTCCATGTCAACCTAATATATCGCATATATAGGTTACTCTACTCGTATATTTTATTCCATGTAAATGTTCAGTCCCTTGCCGTAGACCATACGGGCTTTCCCATGAGATTCTATACTACTTTAACATAGTTCCATGATCCTTAAGATCGTTTTGGACTATCACCCTATATCTAACTAGGGTCTTTCAACATGAATCATCGTTTGGACAACTAGGACTTATGCTACCTAGGACTACTAGGGATTATGCTTACCTATTGCACGTTTTCGTATCTCGGTTTTGGTTCAACCACCCAGGGCCACTAGGAATTACGCTAACCGTCAACCGCGCCCTTTTTCCCACGCATTCATCGTGAATCGTTTTTCCATGACTGTATGCACATGTATCACATCGTGCCATCCGAGTCCTGTCACAGGGCAGACCAGGAAATACAGGACTCGGTCGGGAGCTTTCGATTTATCTGCCGATGCAGATGCTAAGGGCTGTTTTTTTTATACGTGGATATGGTCCCACGAGACCACTCCCTCAACTAGTGAAAGACAAGACAGGATAAATCCTGTATGAGAACACACTACTGGCCAACCCACAATTCTAGCCTTACCGCAACCATAATTAGATAGCAATTATGGTCTATTGGGTGTTCTCTGCCTTTCCGTACGTACACGCTTGACCAAAGATGGTAGGTAGCCTGACGAATATGCTATCTAGGGTACGACCGTGTATCGTCGACTATCCCCTATCCATCCCCGTCTTTAGGTCGCTCGTATAGCAACCAAGGCATACTCTTGGTTCTTTTAACGCAGACCTTAACCTCTCATGAGCCTAGTATGATCACCTGGCAGCTCATAGAGGGATACCAAGAATATCCTCACGTTCCCCGAAGCCGCTGCTTCGTTACCCAGTTCGCTGGAGCCTTTATCTAAATCAGATACTTGCTCCTACTCGTATACTTAAACGATGACCTACCGTATCAGGTTACTCATCTATCTATGAACTGGTCTAAATTTCCTTGACTAAGAATCATTACTTAGTTATTCTTCAACTAAGGTTTACCACTTAGCCTTATTCCCGTTATCCTTGTTAACTACGGTTATCCACCTAATCCTCAGAACTAGGGTTTACATAATGGATTAAGTGTCACTTAAGTTCATGACTTAACCCGTCTACAAATCATGTCAAAATTGGCTAAGTATCCAAGTCCAAGACTTAACCCTACAAACCATGTGTCAAGTTGGTTAAGTATATTAAGCAATTCGCGACTTAACCTCGTCCAATTATCATTCTAGATTGGTTAAGTATATATTAGCTTGACCCTATCAATTTGCTTAGTCAAATCGGTCAAGTGTATTCAAGCGATTCGTGACTTAGCCTTATCATGTTTTCACGTTATATTGGTTAAGTATTGGTTAACTTAACCACATCAAATTAACGAGTTAGATTGGTTAAGTATAGGTCACTTAACCACATCAAATCATCGTGTTAGATTAGTTAAGTGTTTAACTTAACCCCATTAAACTACCAAGTGGGATTAATTAAGTCTAGGCTAACTTAACCCCATCTGATTATCATGTTTAGACTAGTTGAGTCTAATCTTAACCCCATCCATTAACTGTGTTTTTCGGTTAAGTGTCATTAAGAAAACTTACTTAACCTTACCAAATTATCGTGTTGGATTGATTAAGTGTTGGTTAACTTAACCCCGTCCACTAGTCGTATAAAAATGGTTAAGTGTCATTAGGCAAATCAAGTCACTTAACCTACCCAACCTTGTCATGTTTTGTTAAGTATCATTAGCCTAATCAAATTACTTAACCCATTTGTCCATGTCATATTTGGTTAAGAGTCATTAATCAAATTAACTTAACCCTATCATGTGGCATTAATTACTTAATGCACCTCAACCTCTCACATTAGACTTTGTTGTGGTTACTAGTTAATCCGGTCGGTTCCGGGTAGCTTTACACCACAACTTGGTCTAACCTCGGGTTCAAGCACAACATGACCAACTTCTCACATTGGGTCTTATTGTTTGCAACTACTAGTTAGGCCGGTCGGTTCCGGGTAGCTTTATGTTGCAAACTCAACCCAACCTCGAGTTGGTCACACTTATATTTTCTAAGTGTCATGTCCATTGTTTTTCCAAAACACATTACAAGTTTTCAAGCAATTGGGTAGACCTAACTTAATAGGTAAATTCCCAATGTGTAGACCTAACTTAATAGGTAAATTCCCTAGCTTATGTTTTCAAGCATACTTACATGTCAACTTCCATGTTATATTTCAAGTCATGTTTTCAAGTTGTATTTTCATGTCATTAGAAATTACCCATAACATAACCCAACGCTTTTAAACTCGCATATACG
The DNA here is from genome assembly GCA_030737875.1 of Allium sativum. NCBI lineage: Eukaryota > Viridiplantae > Streptophyta > Magnoliopsida > Asparagales > Amaryllidaceae > Allium > Allium sativum. The sequence goes on along the minus strand of CM060920.1, from coordinate 76,093,151 downwards.
TTCGCAACAACGTAATGGATTAAAAGAAGAGACTTGGCAAAGGCATGACAAAAATGGATATTAAGCCACAAGTTAATCATGGTGGCAAATGAGGCACAATTGTGTTCATTAGCTTGCATGTTGCATTCTTAAGCCTCAAAAACATGCATAAACCCAAACTTGGCACATAAGTGAATCATGGTGACAAAAGACATGGAATGATGACTAGTAACTCGCATATATCATCATATAAGGGTTATGACTTCATATGCAAGTTGACATAAAGGGTATGAAGGCTCTCATGTTGCATAATGCAACATTTCAACATAAAGGTTGTTGCTTTTAGCTCACAAGATCAAGATAATGACTTCATAAACTTGCATGACATGATAGCATGTATCATTCTCAATGATCAAACCCAAACTTGCAACATGAACATTTAACTTCATAGTTAATATCTAAGAGTAGGGAAAGGGCTTACATTGCTATGAAGGCACAAATCGATTTAAATTAAAGATTGTGATGAAGCCTATGCATGCCATCACCCAAAAACCCAAAGATGAACGCCCCAAATCAATAAAAAACCCATCTTTATGAACAAAGATCAAAGCTTTTGCCTTGAAATCAACTTGAGAAGCTCTCATACTAACATAGGGACTCTCTAATACTCACATGATCATGAAACCTCTCATAGAAATGAAGTGGAGGCTAGGATTTTGAGTGGAGGCCATGAGAGGAGCAATTTTGCCATAGTTTAGTTGCATGAATGAATAATGAGGATTTAGGAGAGGGTTAGGGGCTTATTTATAGAGATTAGGATTAGTTAGGACCCTTAGATTAACCCTAGGACCAACCTGAACCATCAGATTTCAAACCAGGCCCAAAAACCTAGCCAAGACAGGAAATAGGTGCACCAGGCAAAACTGCCCGGCCACCATAAGTCGACCCCCAAGTCGACAGGGCTGTCGACTTGGGTAAGCCATGTCGACTCCCAAGTCGACAGGGCTGTCGACTTGGGGAGCCTGGCGGGAATTTTTCCCGCCTAGCCCTCCAGCCCTAATTTTCGAAATTAGAACTCGTTTTTGAACTTGAATTTTCTGAAAACTTCGTCGGACCATAACTTAGTTATACGGACTCCGATTCTCGAAAACTCAGACTCTATTTCGTGTATTTTTCCGAGACGAACGCAATGGCATAGCCCGTTTTACTTGATTCAGAATTTAAAATTAAATTCTGCCTTGATTCTCGTTTTAACATGTTATCGAAATACGAGTTGTTACATTCTCCCCACCTTTTAGGATTTCGTCCCCGAAATCTCCAAGTTAGGAAGAACATATCCTATCATTCATCTACTCAAATCATCATCCACAAGCAACCATTGTCCTTGGATGATTTCTAATGCTGTATGAATATATGCAAGACGTGTGTGTACATGTTCCTTAGCTAATGCTAATGATCAGGCCTGAATAATCTTTCTAATGCAAAAATATGTATAGTGCCATAAATCCAACATGTATGTAAATAGTCCTAGTCATATAGATACTATATGCGTGCACAATCATTCATTCATATGCAACAACCGCATGATAATACATTCGATTTCATCCATAAACAAGTATAAATACCCGTGCATATGCAATATGAAATGTGACCGAGTCGAGCTAGTATCTAATGTGTATTCGCGCATCCACGAGCAACCACTTGCAACCACTCGCAACCATATCAATCATAACATGTTTCAAATACATGTTTACATCCATAGGGTTCTACCTAGGATTCCCTGGAACAGGGTCGAGAAGATAAACAAGACAAACTCCTTACGGGGTTTGTAACAGAAAATAGGACCGAGAGGATGTCCACAAAAGATAGCCTACAAGTAAGCTCTACAGAAAACAGGGATCAAGGATATACTCCCATAAAGAGATATCATGCGCGTATCTAGTCTTTGACCATCAAAGTCGTATTTCCTTGGGCTTAATTCCATTGTGCCTTGACCGTCTTTTAACTTCGTGATTTCGTAGCTTCTTATTTCCTGTTTTCATAACATGAGCTGGAACTCATTTCTTCATCGCCTCTCGTTCCACTTTGCACCTATCCTTTTTCTAGAATATTTGGCGCAAACATGACTGAGTACTCATGATCTCATGCAAGCTCTCCAAAATTCACTAGTGAATCTTGGATCTCGTTTATATACTATAAGGTATTCCATGTAGAAGAACTTTCTCTTGAAAGTAAACAGGTGTCAACCAGGTTATCAAGCGCACTTACTAGGGTGATCTCTATAACCCATGCATAAATGAAGTAAACCACCCGTCTTATCGGCGAACACCACTCGATCGGGCTTCAAATTTCCAATAAAGGCATCAATGGATTCTAAGTAACTAGTCATGACAGAACCTCCAAAAAGGTTACACGATACTTCGAGGGTATTACCAAGGCTAGTCAAAAGGTCTAACTACCCTCCTATCAAAACCGAGAGTGGCACCCCCTACTGGATAGCCACTTCATCCCTAGAATCCATCTATAACTTATCAACATAAGCATTGTTTCCAAACTCAACTCTTGGCATAGACATTCTCAAGTCCCAACGAGTCATGTATAAAATGGACTGATTCTCCAATAGGACTTTGAGACAAAAATGGGATTCTCTATTACGCTAGTACTTAAGGTACAGAGACTCAACTATCGAAGCAAACTTAAATGATACGATGATCAAAACAAAGTCCTAACGGGATGATAGAGAAGAAGAGTTAAACCTTTAACAAGATCGTTACCCTCCTTCCGAGGTACCCTAGAAATGAGAGCATACTATTGCCCTCCCGATGATCTTGTCCTTGTCCCATAATACTTAACTATCCGCCCCGTTTTACCGTGCCAAAGGTACTCTCTCGTCATGGGTTTCATTGTTCATCTTTCTCCCTCCTTTGAGGACTAAGCCATACCAACAAGTTGCTCATCCTTAAGCTCATATCCTTCTTTCTCACTATCCTTTCTTATAACGCGACCACTGGTCTCTCGAGAACCACCTCCATCGTATGGAAAGCACTTTCGTAGATAGAAAAGACTAGTCGCAGTTAAAACCACTGTGACTACAGATGGAGGAAAGAAAGGAAAAGAGATTCAATTAAGGAAACAAGGATAGTGCTAATGGCCTTTGGGGAATAGCCTTTTTCTTTTGAAAGAAAATTTTCTTGAAAAATGCTTCTTTGTAAACGATTTTCAAATAGTTTTCAGAAGGTCTTTAAAAACTTTTGCCCAGTCTGGTAACCTTCTGCTCTGATACCAAATGTAACACCCCGCCTCCGCTAGGGTCACTCGCAAAGGAATACGCTAGCTGTAGAGGGGCATTATTGGTAAACATGCACAGAAATATCACAAGACAGAACATATAAAATAGCGGAAGTAAAAAAAAATCGAACTTTCATAAACATTAATAATTAAGGTCTAAAGCCTTTTTACATCAGAGTACATCAAAACCTGTCTTGCAATAGTAAAGAAGCATAAAGACTTTTTCATAAATTATTCCCCAAGTAAAACAGTAAAGTAGCCATAGCCAAGAAAAGTCCAAGCCATCCATGATGACCTTCAAGCAGAAGAAGTCCGAACTAGACAACAGTATTTCCTCCCTGTAACCTGGGGGGGAAACGGAAGAAAAGAGGCGAAACAAAACGGGTCAGTCAAAAAGACTGAGTAAGCCCTATCTACTATCAGCATAAAAACTAGTAAAGTTAACTGACATGAGAAACTGAGATGAACATAAGCATGATGACAAGATAGATAAGCTAAATCAAAGTAACAGGATGAACTACTGAACTCAGATAAACTAAGGTGTCATGATAAATTACGGTGTCAAGAATACAACAAGGTATCCCATCGTCGAGTTCCTGTCAAGTATAATATCCCCAAGATATCTATCACGTATAACATCCCATGGTATCTATCCTGTCTTTTAGCTCTGCACCTACCGTACTAGTATCCCCACCGTATCATGTGTTAACCATGAATGACCCTTACTCAAAAGTCGTGTAATGGTCCATGTCAACCTAATATATCGCATATATAGGTTACTATACTCGTATATTTTATTCCATGTAAATGTTCAGTCCCTTGCCGTAGACCATACGGGCTTTCCCATGAGATTCTATACTACTTTAACATAGTTCCATGATCCTTAAGATCGTTTTGGACTATCACCCTATATCTAACTAGGGTCTTTCAACATGAATCATCGTTTGTACAACTAGGACTTTTGCTACCTAGGACTACTAGGGATTATGCTTACCTATTGCACGTTTTCGTATCTCGGTTTTGGTTCAACCACCCAGGGCCACTAGGAATTACGCTAACCGTCAACCGCGCCCTTTTTCCCACGCATTCATCGTAAATCGTTTTTCCATGACTGTATGCACATGTATCACATCGTGCCATCCGAGTCCTGTCACAGGGCAGACCAGGAAATACATGACTCGGTCGGGAGCTTTCGATTTATCTGCCGATGCAGATGCTAAGGTCTGTTTTTTTCTATACGTGGCTATGGTCCCACGAGACCACTCCCTCAACTAGTGAAAGACAAGACAGGATAAATCCTGTATGAGAACACACTACTGGCCAACCCACAATCCTAGCCTTACCGCAACCATAATTAGATAGCAATTATGGTCTATTGGGTGTTCTCTGCCTTTCCGTACGTACACGCTTGACCAAAGATGGTAGGTAGCCTGACGAATATGCTATCTAGGGTACGACCGTGTATCGTCGACTATCCCCTATCCATCCCCGTCTTTAGGTCGCTCGTATAGCAACCAAGGCATACTCTTGGTTCTTCTAACGCAGACCTTAACCTCTCATGAGCCTAGTATGATCACCTGGCAGCTCATAGAGGGATACTAAGAATATCCTCACGTTCCCCGAAGCCGCTGTTTCGTTACCCAGTTCGCTGGAGCCTTTATCTAAATCAGATACTTGCTCCTACTCGTATACTTAAACGATGACCTACCGTATCAGGTTACTCATCTATCTATGAACTGGTCTAAATTTCCTTGACTAAGAATCATTGCTTAGTTATTCTTCAACTAAGGTTTACCACTTAGCCTTATTCCCGTTATCCTTGTTAACTACGGTTATCCACCTAATCCTCAGAACTAGGGTTTACATAATGGATTAAGTGTCACTTAAGTTCATGACTTAACCCGTCTACAAATCATGTCAAAATTGGCTAAGTATCCAAGTCCAAGACTTAACCCTACAAACCATGTGTCAAGTTGGTTAAGTATATTAAGCAATTCACGACTTAACCTCGTCCAATTATCATTCTAGATTGGTTAAGTATATATTAGCTTGACCCTATCAATTTCCTTAGTCAAATCGGTCAAGTGTATTCAAGCGATTCGTGACTTAGCCTTATCATGTTTTCACGTTATATTGGTTAAGTATTGGTTAACTTAACCACATCAAATTAACGAGTTAGATTGGTTAAGTATAGGTCACTTAACCACATCAAATCATCGTGTTAGATTAGTTAAGTGTTTAACTTAACCCCATTAAACTACCAAGTGGGATTAATTAAGTCTAGGCTAACTTAACCCCATCCGATTATCATGTTTAGACTAGTTGAGTCTAATCTTAACCCCATCCATTAACTGTGTTTTTCGGTTAAGTGTCATTAAGAAAACTTACTTAACCTTACCAAATTATCGTGTTGGATTGATTAAGTGTTGGGTAACTTAACCCCGTCCACTAGTCGTATAAAAATGGTTAAGTGTCATTAGGCAAATCAAGTTACTTAACCTACCCAACCTTGTCATGTTTTGTTAAGTATCATTAGCCTAATCAAATTACTTAACCCATTTGTCCATGTCATATTTGGTTAAGAGTCATTAATCAAATTAACTTAACCCTATCATGTGGCATTAATTACTTAATGCACCTCAACCTCTCACATTAGACTTTGTTGTGGTTACTAGTTAAGTCGGTCGGTTCCGGGTAGCTTTACACCACAACTTGGTCTAACCTCGGGTTCAAGCACAACATGACCAACTTCTCACATTGGGTCTTATTGTTTGCAACTACTAGTTAGGCCGGTCGGTTCCGGGTAGCTTTATGTTGCAAACTCAACCCAACCTCGAGTTGGTCACACTTATATTTTCTAAGTGTCATGTCCATCGTTTTTCCAAAACACATTACAAGTTTTCAAGCAATTGGGTAGACCTAACTTAATAGGTAAATTCCCAATGGGTAGACCTAACTTAATAGGTAAATTCCCTAGCTTATGTTTTCAAGCATACTTACATGTCAACTTCCATGTTATATTTCAAGTCATGTTTTCAAGTTGTATTTTCATGTCATTAGAAATTACCCATAACATAACCCAACGCTTTTAAACTCGCATATACGTTCGCAACAACGTAATGGATTAAAAGAAGAGACTTGGCAAAGGCATGACAAAAATGGATATTAAGCCACAAGTTAATCATGGTGGCAAATGAGGCACAATTGTGTTCATTAGCTTGCATGTTGCATTCTTAAGCCTCAAAAACATGCATAAACCCAAACTTGGCACATAAGTGAATCATGGTGACAAAAGACATGGAATGATGACTAGTAACTCGCATATATCATCATATAAGGGTTATGACTTCATATGCAAGTTGACATAAAGGGTATGAAGGTTCTCATGTTGCATAATGCAACATTTCAACATAAAGGTTGTAGCTTTTAGCTCACAAGATCAAGATAATGACTTCATAAACTTGCATGACATGATAGCATGTATCATTCTCAATGATCAAACCCAAACTTGCAACATGAACATTTAACTTCATAGTTAATATCTAAGAGTAGGGAAAGGGCTTACATTGCTATGAAAGCACAAATCGATTTAAATTAAAGATTGTGATGAAGCCTATGCATGCCATCACCCAAAAACCCAAAGATGAACGCCCCAAATCAATAAAAACCCCATCTTTATGAACAAAGATCAAAGCTTTTGCCTTGAAATCAACTTGAGAAGCTCTCATACTAACATAGGGACTCTCTAATACTCACATGATCATGAAACCTCTCATAGAAATGAAGTGGAGGCTAGGATTTTGAGTGGAGGCCATGAGAGGAGCAATTTTGCCATAGTTTAGTTGCATGAATGAATAATGAGGATTTAGGAGAGGGTTAGGGGCTTATTTATAGAGATTAGGATTAGTTAGGACCCTTAGATTAACCCTAGGACTAACCTGAACCATCAGATTTCAAACTAGGCCCAAAAACCTAGCCAAGACAGGAAATAGGTGCACCAGGCAAAACTGCCCGGCCACCATAAGTCGACCCCCAAGTCGACAGGGCTGTCGACTTGGGTAAGCCATGTCGACTCCCAAGTCGACAGGGCTGTCGACTTGGGGAGCCTGGCGGGAATTTTTCCCGCCTAGCCTTCCAGCCCTAATTTTCGAAATTAGAACTCGTTTTTGAACTCTAATTTTCTGAAAACTTCGTCGGACCATAACTTGGTCATACGGACTCCGATTCTCGAAAACTCAGACTCTATTTCGCGTATTTTTCCGAGACGAACGCAATGGCATAGCCCGTTTTACTTGATTCAGAATTTAAAATTAAATTCTGCCTTGATTCTCGTTTTAACATGTTATCGAAATACGAGTTGTTACATTAAATGACTTGCTTCATCTTGTAGCTATATCATACTTTGTTTCAAATTCAGTTGTAATCCATTTTTTTCATAGTATGTTGGTTCATACTTTCACTATTTGCGTTAAAATTAGAAGTTTAATGTATTGTTTTCATAGGTATGGGTTAACGTAGCTGTGGATCTTGAAGCTTTTCTACAAAGACCAAATTCGGAGATGTACACCATTCAAGAGGTCGTCGGAGCAACCGTGGCATGGCAAAAAGACTTCATTTCACTAGAGTAGTATGTGATTTTTAGCTTTTAGGTGTTATGTTGAACAACATTTTGGAATTGTTGGTACAGTATGCGTTTATGTTATGTATGGATCACGTTTGTTACTATGCTAAACTTTGAATGTACTTGAACTAATATTATGTATGGATCACGTTTATATTATGTGTGAATCTATTGTTTTGTCAATTCCTTTTGGAGTGTATGTTTATTTTTTTCGTAATATATCTTATCGTTATTACATTAAATTATTGAATGCAGGTATTGGTGAATTGTATGTAATGACATGTTGCAACAACTTAAGACAGTTGCAAAAGATTTTGCAATTGTCAAAAATAGTTGTAGTATCTTGTTTGGGGAATTCCTATTATAGGTTTACAGTTTTCATTTGTTGTTGCAAAATGATCTGTTGCAATAACAAAGGGCAGTTGCAAAAAAGTATACCGCAACGTCTTATTGCAACAAGTAGAAAATGTTGCGAAATGAGATCGACTTTTTACAACTTCAGCTATACCAACAGGCGCGGGATTGTTGCAATTTGTCTATTGCAACAGATATTGCCTGTTGTGAAAAGTGTTTTTTGTTATAGTGAGGCTGATCTTATTCACCAACGGATGAAAGCAGCTTAGGAAAGGCAGAAGTCACATGCCAATAAGAGAAGGACTAATTTGGAATTTGAGGTAGGAGATACGTTCTTTATCAAAGTATTGCATCTAAGGAATGTTGTTCTCTTTGGTTCAGTAGGGAAGTTGGCACCGGGGTTTGTAAGGTTATTCCCCATTGTTGAGAGGATAGATCAGATGGCTTATAGGTTTAGACTAGCAGATGGGCTGGCGGGAGTTCATGACGTGTTCCCTGTTTCTCATTTCAGGAAATGTCTACACGATACAGTAGAGGTAGTGGAGCCGAGCATGCTTGAAGATGTTGAGGTTGAGAAAGAGGAGTCAGTTAGGAAAGTTCCTACACATATCTTGGATCGGAGGTTAAGAAACTACACAACAAGGAAATAAAATTAGTGAAAGTGCAATGGACAGAAGACCACGACGATGCAACATGGGAACCCGAAAACAAGATTCGCGCTTCTTATCCTTTTCTGTTTGAGAGTACGTCTTAATTTCTTTTCCAAGCTTTTTTTGTTCGCATTTGCTTCTGTCATTCGAGTATGTTTATCCTATCAAATCTCGATCCTTAGGTAGAAACCAATGAATGAAAACATGTGTTTGAGACATGTTATGTTTGATGGTTGCAAGTGGATGCTAGTAATTGCTAGTGATTGTCAATGGACGCATATACACACATGTTAGGGACTAAATCGGGTCGAGCACTTACATATTGCATACGGATGTGTGTGCATTTTAAATTTTCAATGAATAAAAATGGTTGTACCATCACATGGATGTTACATTTTGGTGAATGGTTGTGCACACATATAGAACTTATATGTATTAACAGGAGTCTTTTTCCTACATACTGGATATATGGCACATACATATATTGCATTAAGGAGGTCAACTAAATCAAACGACTGCCTGATTTTCTCATTAGTGTAGGGACATGTATACACAACACCTTTGCATATGTTCATACAAGCATTGGAAATTTTAAGGATAGTGGATGGCAGTGGTTAATGAATGAGTAGATGGTTGTAGGTGGTTGTTAAAATAATAACATTCTTTTTAACTTGGAGAATTTGGTGACGAAATCCTTTAAGAAGGGGAGAATGGAACACCCCATAATTTAATACACCATAATTAAATAAGAAAGATAATAAACATTAATTAATTAAATATTCATAATTGAGCAAAAACGACTTTATCTTACGTTCATCTCGAAATTCTTATTCAGATAGACCCCTATTTTGCGTAAATCGGATAACGTACGAAGAATTTATAAGCTTATGTAGTTCAAACAATATTTAAAATTCAAGCAGATAATTAAACGCAGGAACCAATAGTAAGTGGGCGACCCTGCCCAAAATCGAGTCGACACATGGGTCGACCCAGGTCTAAGGCGGGTCGACCCATGGGTCGACACGGTATGTTGTGAGTCGACCTACCTACATGCAGGTCGGATTCGTGGCTCTGAATTAGGTCTGTTTTATATATATTATTCATTCGTTGAGATATATGGTTGGATTTAAAAACCTAATATCTAACGGTTTAAGATTGTCCTGTTTAATCTATAAATAGGGTGGCTATCTCTCATTTTTCCTACACACAAACATTCTTCATTCCTCTCTTCCTCCAAACTATGTTCTAAAATTAAATAAGAAAAATGAGGGGATGTTGCTAGAAGATAGATTAAAAGGATAACTCAAGTTTCTCTACAATAAGTACTTTCCCAAAGACTATTTCTGAATACAGCCTACATCTCTGTGAGTTCAAGATATTTTTAGATATGACATCTAAAAAGTATTACGACATCAAATTGTTTTGGCTCTATAATAAACTGTACTTATAAGTTATTTCATATATGTTGTTCTTTTACTATCAATTCAGTTTTACAATTAATATATGTTCACGTATATACCTATCTTCCTTATCCCCTTTTCTATCTTTTGTTTATTTACATTCTTTTATATGCCTATTTTATACAGTTTAATTTCGATTCTTTTCTTCTCCTTCGTTTTCCTTTTATTTACGCTGAGCCTAGGCCATCGAGAGCCTAGACTATTTACATTTAAAATTGGGTATAATTAGAATAATTCGAATAATTTAAATGATAGTAAAAGGGAGAAATTGGGGAATATTATTAATTAAGGACCTTTGATTGTAAATTTGGGATTATAGTAAAGAGGAAGAATATGCAAACATGTTAATATGAATAGACTAGACTTAATTTAATATTAAGAACATGTTATGGAAAATGTTGGTACTAGATGTAAATTTAGTAAAATGAGTTAATGTAACCTATATACATCTAGGCAGGTGCTTGTTTCGGTGAAAGAGGTTGTACGCAAATTAACACTTAGAGAAATTTTCATTTACAACCATGCTTATTAATGAACTTAAACCTGCTAAGTTAAACTTTCTAATTGAAAAGCTAAGAGGTCCCATGTCTTGTTGTTTGTATCTGGTTTAGGGACTCTTAAAATCCTAGTTACTTGGGGAACAAGCATAGGTGGAAGCTTGTGTCGAGTTGTGTGGAACCCATATCAGCCAGTATCTCAGTTGGTATCATAGGAAGAGGCCTCGCACTAGGTAGGGACCATGGCATGCTTTACTGGTCTGGATAGTAAGAGGTTCAAAAAGGAAGGTGGGTACGGATGCATTCCGGCAGAGTCATGAGCATGCTTGAGTCCGATTAGGGAATCTAAGACGCTGTAACACTAGTAAATAGGTCTGTGTCCTATAAGTCATTGGGTTAGGGACTGATACACCCTACTGTCGGGGATGTCATAGGATATTTACGTAGTAGGAGCCCGATCGCATATGTAATAATTAGGGTAAAATCTAATCATGATATACTATAAGTGGTGCAGAAAACTTGTTCTTGGGATATTAATGAGAAGCTTACTTGATTTATGTCTTACCTTATTATCTCGTTTACTTCGTACTTGTATATTTTATTGTACTTTCTCATTCAGTATTATTTATTTGTCTTAATACCTCTTATCTCATGCTTCTACTAAAATCACAGAAACTTGCCAGATTTTATGTCTTACCTATTTTATTTTTTCTTCTCTCTCTTCCTTTCCCCTTAGGTTCTCAGAGGGGTGTTCAGCAGTGATCGTGATTTTCAGCTAGATTCTTGGATTTCTGACTCTATGTATCGTTTTGGCTTTTGATCTATTTTGATATATCTTTTGAAGAGGGATACACTTTTAAGATTATGTATTCTAATAGTTTGTTTCATGAGACATTTGATTTTATCTATTGTTTTTGGTGTTTGAGAAATATGACAAGGTGATGTTGTAATTGGGATTTGGAAATAATGGTTTTCATTTAATAATAATAAAAATTCTTTCTGCTGTATTTATTATTATGTCTTGTGAAAATTGGTTACTATATACTTTGTTAGAGAAGCCCGAATTATCACAAAACCAATTGGCAATGTGAAGGGTGAACTCATTATACTTATACAAGATTCGTTTTACAAATTTCCGGATGTGGGACTCATTTCAACACGCCCCCGCATGTGTGGCATATCATGAGCCTAACACGTGGACCTTTATTGGGTGACATGGATAAGTGTGGCATTGTGCGCACGAATTAAACCTGCTCTGATACCATGTTAGAGAACCCCGAATTATCAGAAAACCAATTGGCAATGTGAAGGGTGAACTCATTTTACTTATACAGGATTCATTTTACAAATTTCCGGATGTGAGACTTATTTCAACATACTTATTTCTCTTCACAGAACTTAATGCATCCTCGTATGGATGACATTAAGGGACGTGGGGTGCCACAATTAACATAACAAAGACCTACTAGGAAGTATCGAAAGCTCATCCTCGGTGTTTCTAATTTAAAAAAATTCCAGGCAAAGAAAGTTGTTCCAATGCCAAGGAAAGCATGCCATTAGTAAAAGAAACAACTGAAAAGGATCTAAGTTCACAAACTTCTTTTGGATACTGGTAGAAGGTAAAGACATTGTAGTGGAGACCCTTTATAAGGTCAACGGTAGAAGAAAACTTATGGACTTAATATATTAGGGGAACAATTATCTGGGTTTGCATAGGCCTTTCCATCCTAGATACTTAGATCAAGAAGAATATGATCTTCATGATTGGCGCTGTTAGAACTTTCCTGGAGTGAGAGCTATTACTCCCTCAGAATCTGTTATCCCTCTTGAAAAACATAAGTATATATTATAGAAAGAAATATGTTCCTCCGCTTTACAAAATTTCAATATTGTACAAGTCATATGAATAATCATGTATAACTATGTAATTTATGAGCTTTGTTTGTTATCTTCTCTTGAACTTTGTTTACCTTTCCATATGTTATACATATTAAGAAAGCCTCAAGTAGTTTCATTTCCATGGAACTCTTAAACAGGTATGTCAAACATAAAAGACAACTTAAGGGGAAATCATTAATTTTTATTATGTTAAAATCGTAGAAACATTAACAGACTTATAAACGTAATATACAATTACTGACATAATAGAGAGCAGGATACCAACTTCTATAGAAAGTTCAAAGGAAGAAATTGTGGCAAACTTATTTTTGGAAGAGGAGAATTAGACAAACTTTCTATTTTATTTCACTTTTCTTTTTTTTTCTACTAGTACAAACAATGTCACTAGCATCCTTTTATAGGCATTATAGTCCAAAGGAAGCATAGAAAACCAAGCACTGTTTGACTCCTCACATACAAAAGACACTTGACTCATACAAAAGACACTTGACTCTTCAATTATTTTATCATTTCCAACTAGTGTTTAAAGTTTATTTAACAAAACTCCCCCGTAAACTTAAATGCTTCTTCCATCCGTCATACCAACTATTTTCTTGCATTTATCGAGAAGTACTTTCAGTAGTGGTTTTGTAAAGATGTCCACAGCTTGATCTTGACTTGTCACATGCACCAGTTCCACACTTCCTTCCTTCACATGATCTCGGATAAAGTGAAAATGAGCATCAATGTGTTTGCTTCTTTCATGATTCACTGGATTCTTTGCCAACTCAATTGCTGATTTATTGTCAACATGAATCACGGTTGCATCGAGTTGCTTTAGCTCCATCTTACTTAACAAATTTCTAAGCCATATCGCATGACATACACACGAAGATGCTTCCACATATTCAGCTTCACACGTCGAGAGTGTCACGATCGGTTGCTTCTTTGAAAGCCAAGGAAACGCAGTATCTCCCATAAAGAACACATATCCCGAGGTACTTTTCCGATCGTCTATGTCTCCGCACCAATCGCTGTCAGAATAGCCAACTAACTTGTAATCTTCTTCTTGTGAGTAAAACAATCCATGTGACACCGTTCCTTGTATGTATCGTAGGATTCGCTTCACCGCCTTCCAATGTGAATGACTCAGCTCCTCCATGAACCGACTTACAATTCCGACACTTAAAGATAGATCCGGCCTTGTGCATGTGAGATAGCGAAGGCTTCCTATCAAACTCCGGTATCTACTCGCATCAACACGTTCTCCTCCATCGAACTTTGAAAGTTTTGCACCTGGTTCCATTAGTGTTGATACCGGGGTGCAGTTTTCCATCTTGAACTTCTTCAAAACCTCTTTTGCATATGCCTCCTGTGATATAAAAATTCCCGTCTCTATTTGTCTAACCTCCAAACCCAAGAAAAACTTCATCAAAACCAAATCTGTCATCCCAAATTCCCGTGTCATTGTGCTCTTAAACTCTTCAATCATTTCATCATTGTTACCCATAAAAATGAGATCATCGACATAAAGAGCAACAAATAATATATTACCACCTTTTTTCTTTACATAGAGGGCATGCTCGTAGGGACATTGCTTGAACCCGTTCTCCTTGAAATATGAGTCGATACGTGTATTCCATGCCTGTGGTGCTTGCTTCAACCCGTAAAGCGCCTTCTTCAATTTTAGCACCTTCTTCTCTTCTCCGACTTTCATGTACCCAGGTGGTTGTTCGATGTAGACGACTTCTTCAAGCACACCATTCAAGAATGCCGACTTGACATCCGTTTGAAATATTGGCCATCTGAATTGAGCAGCTTGTGAAATGAGTAATCGGATTGTCTCCATTCTTGCAACAGGAGCGATTATCTCGTCATAGTCAATTCCTGCTTTTTGCTTGTATCCCTTCACAACAAGTCGCGCCTTATACCGTTCTATCTCGCCTTGAGCATTCATCTTTTTCTTGAACACCCATTTCACACCAATGGGCTGACTTCCTTTCGGCAACTCTGCAAGCTCCCATGTTTTGTTGTGGTTAATTGCCTTAATCTCTTCGTTCATTGCAGCTTGCCACTTCTTGTCCCGAACCGCCTCTTCAAAACTGATATTTTCAGCATCAGACAAAAGACATACAAGGTGTACTTCATTTGTTGAACCATACAAATCTTGCAAACTTCTCATTTTTGGTTGTAATGGTTCATCTTCACTGTCAGTGGTTTCAGGGTCTGTTGGTATACTTGCTGGTGCAATGACTGATGATTCTCCAACTTCTATGACAACCTCCTTCGAATTATTCCAGTCCCACTCGCTTGCTTCGTCTACTCGCACATCACGACTCACCATCACCTTCTTGCTAATCGGGTCGAGCAGCTTGTACCCTTTTGTCTTCTCATCATACCCAATGAAAATATACCTTTTGCTTTTGTCTTCGAGCTTCGTTCTTCGTTGATCTGGTACGTGTGCCTAAGCCACACTACCGAACACTTTGAAATGAGAAACTGTTGGTTTTTGTCCGCTCCAGGCCTCTTGTGGTGTTTGATCATTTAACTTCACATGTGGACATCGATTTTGTACGTAGATGGCACATTGCACAGCCTCTACCCAGAATTCCTTCGGCATCTTCTTACTTTTGAGCATTGATCGAACCATGTCGAGAATAGTCCGGTTCTTCCTTTCGGCTACATCGTTTTGTTGGGGAGAGTATGGTGCGGTTAGAAATCGCCTTATGCCTTGCTCCTTGCAATACTCCATAAAAGCCATTGAAGTATACTCGCCACCTCTATCGGATCGTATGGCTTTGATGTGTCTACCAGTTGCCATCTCCACCATCACTTTGAATTTTTTGAACACCTCGAATGCCTCGGATTTTTCCTTCCAAAAATAACCCCAAGTTTTTCGTGAGAAGTCATCGATAAAAGAAATAAAGTATCTTTTACCGCTGAAAGATTCGGGAGTGATTGGTCCACATATGTCAGTATGAATCAACTCGAGAATATGTTTAGCTCGATATTCTGCATTCTTTTGAAAGGAGGTTCTTGTTTGCTTGCCAAGCACACAATCTTCACAAAGTTTGCCCTCATAATCCATGTCTGGCAGTCCGTGCACCATGTCCTTCCTTGCTAACTTCTTTAAACCACCATGATATAGATGACCAAAGCGAAGATGCCACAACGACGCCTTGTCTTCTACGTTGACTCACAAACATTTTTCCTGCACACTTCTCAATTTCAGTTTGTACATCCGATTTCTCCCTGTCTCGACTCGAGCAACTAGACACCCTTCATTGTCTTTCAGCTGTAGTACCCGGTTTTTCATGAATACCGAGTATCCCTTCTCCATAAGTTGCCCCATGCTCAAAATATTGCTCTTAAGGTCAGGTACGTAATAAACATTCTCAATTGATCCTTCAGTACCATCTTTTTGTAAATAATGAACTGTACCTTGGCATTTTACTTGGATCTTTGACGCGTCTCCAAATGAAAAGTGTCCATCTTCAACCTCTTGCATCCCCCTGAATAGGTGCTTGTGCCCGCACATATGGTTACTTGCTCCAGTTTCGAGATACCACTCCGTATCGTTGTCAGAGACGGTATTTTTGTAAGCCATCATAAGAACACCATCTTCTCTTGCCTCCTCTTCCGCAACTAGATTAGCGTTTTCTTCTACCTTTTTCTCGGAATAGCACTCCTTCGAATAGTGTCCATACTTTCCACAATTATGGCACTTGATGTTTGATTTGCACTCTTTTGCGTAGTGTCCATGCTTGCCGCAATTATAGCATCCATCATTTGAATAATTTGACCGGCCGCCTCTCCCACGACCACGTCCTCTACCTCGACTACTTAGCTGGCTTGACTGCCCCTTTTTCTCATGATATTCACCTTGACCGCGACCTACACCACCGCGACTATTGCTGTGACTTCCACAACCACGCCCTCTACCATGAAATTTTTGAGAATGGAGTTCCTTTTCTTCTTTGATTGACACCTTGGTTTGAAGTGCCTGCTCAAGTGTCTCCTCCTTCTTTTTCTTCTTACGTTGTTCGTGTGCCTCGAGAGAACCGGCAAGTTCGTCGACTGTGAGCGTCGTAAGGTCCTTTGATTCTTCTATCGCGCACACAACATTCTCAAAATTATCGGTTAACGATCTCAAGATCTTCTCCACAACACGCGCGTCGGTTAGCGCCTCGCCATTACGATTTAGTTGATTTACCATAGCTTGAACACGTGTGATGTAGTCAGATACGCTTTCGGACTCCTTCATTTTAATGCTCTCAAACTCACCACGAAGAGTTTGGAGACGCACTTGCTTGACTCGATCGACTCCTTTATACACTTTTTCTAAAATGTCCCACGCTTCTTTTGAAGTATTTGCATTGGCAATCTTCTCAAGACCCGACTCATGAACGGCTCGAAACAACATGTATAGTGCTCCTTTATCCTTCGATCGTGACTCTTTCAACGCCTTATTTTGAGCCGCCGAATATCCCGTCGTATTTGCTGGTTCTTCGAAACCTTCTTTGACTACCTCCCATGCATCTTGAGATCCGAACAGAGCTTTCATTTGAATGCTTCAATTCTCATAATTCGCCTTCGTCAGTCGTGGCAGCGGCATTTGGCTCATCATGTTCTCCATCGGCTCCGATACCAATTTGATATAATAAAGAGCAGAATACCAACTACTATAGACAGTTCAAAGGAAGAAATTGTGACAAACTTATTTTTGGAAGAGGAGAATTAGACAAACTTTCTATTTTATTTCACTTTTCTTTTTTGTTCTACCATTACAAACAATGTCACTAGCATCCTTTTATAGGCATTATAGTCCAAAGGAAACATAGAAAACCAAGCACCGTTTGACTCTTCACATACAAAAGACACTTGACTCTTCAATTATTTTATCATTTCCAACTAGCATTTAAAGTTTATTTAACAATTACCTAGTTTTAGCCTATCTTCATAGATGACAAGAAAGATGAATGGATTAATGTGGCTCAAAACTATCATACCCATTCATTATAAGGTCAGACTAACTTGTGAGTTTAAAGCAAAATTACCATCAATTTCCTCTATTTTATACTCCATGAGTAAGTGCTTCTTTTGAATCTACACTTGCTTTACTTCTAGGACATTTGAAAAAGTGAAATTTTTATTTCAAAGTTGTTGGAAAATTGTTACATGTAATATTGTCTGTGTTTAGTGTGATTTGTAAGTCTTTATTTTTGAATTAAAAAAAAAAATCTAAGTTCACTGATCTTTATTTCTTTCTTTTGTTTAGGAAAAGCAAGTAACCTTGCTGAAATGGTTCTAACATTTGTGCTTAACTTCATGAAATCAAGAAAAGCTTATGAGTGACATTCAAAAGATGTATTCTATAGGTATGTGCTTCCCAAACAACCCTAAGCACAAAAGTGGCACGTTATTTATTACTAGTAGAGGGATATCATGAGCAAGTCTAAAACCATGATCGATGATCTAGAGAAGAAACTCGAGGAGAAAGATGATATGATTCAAGAACTATTTAAAAGGATAAACTCGATGACTGTGCAACCTTAGTCATTTACTTGAAGCATGGAAGATGATGCCAAAGTTGCTCCTCTTTTCCTAAAAACTGATGGTTTAGAAAAGGAATTACTTAATAAATAAGCAGTTTAACATTCCTTAGAGTTGATTGCGAGTGGTGTTGATTCCATCCTTCCTTGTCCTACTCCTTCATATCGGAGTGACTAATTTTCTACCAAGAGAAATCCTCCAAAATTTCCATATAGCAATGAAATGGAAATTAGTGTTGGAGAGTAAGTTTGAGATGAATCAATATTTGAACAGATAATGGATTTCTATTTATTTAATAAATCAACTTTTATTCTACTCAATTTCAGGATCTCGGCAGGGTCAAGTATTTCCTCGTACAACAGGCAGACAAACTAAGAGGAAAGATTAAGATTTAAAAGGGATCAATCAACGAACTTGATGGGGGTATTCGAGATCCATCTCTTAGCTTTAGGCGATGCTGACTCCATCAGAAGGGAAGAAAAGAAGATAAGAAAATTTTGTCCAGGGTAGTTCGCTATATCATTTTTTTTTGTGTGCTGCTATTCACACCCCAATTTCCTCTTCTGGCCACCACATAAAATTTAATAAACTTGATTATATTTTTTACACTTCTGGCCACCACATCATTTTTCTTCATTCGGCCATAATCAACCGAATTAACAATATGAATTCGGCAGGAAGCAACCGTACGGCTACTACCAACCGAAATATGATTGTAATTCGGCAGGAAGAAACCGAAGCTTTCGTTCCATAGTGGGGTGCCTGTTCATATTAATATTTTTAACGTATGGTAGCTGAAAGAAGAAAATGATATTCTTTATGGTGGCCTTTAGTTTTGGTGACCAAAAGAGGAAATTGGGGTGTGAATAGCAGCACACTTTTTTTTTCTAATGCTGAGAACTTAAGAAAAGAAACCCATGAGTTCATTTCTTGATGGGATTTTATAAGTAATACTAAATATGTTGCAAATAATGTGTTGTGTATATAAGAACATACCTGAGTAAGTGACATTGCAATTTACCTCTTTACTCTAGTACGAATGCAAGATTTGCTCTCTAATGTTTCTAATATGATTTATTCTACTTTGAAAATTAATGTTCTTAGCTAGCTAGTTTAAGAACTTGTCTTGCAATTACCAGAATTTGGGTACCTTTCCTCAAGGCTATAGGTTAGCATTTGGAAATAACATTAAGAGGCTGGAAGTCCAAATTTCGTAATTAGTACAAGGAATCATAAAACCATCTATAAATGATGAAGGATTGGGAATTCTATTCATAAGCCAGAATATAATACAAACCATTTGGAAATAATATCAGGAGAGAAAAATTATCCTTTTACGATTAGAATATAAGACTAGAAACCAACTATAAATAACATGAGACTGGTGATTCAATTCGGAAATTAGAATAGATGAGCATGATGCCATTTAGATAATAGGAAGTTAGAAACTTCTATCCGGTAGAAAATGAATAATATTCAAAAACCTTTAGTTGGTAATGAATTATTGTGACCAAAATATTTAGTCTGGTGATGATTGAATGATGAAGATAAACTTCTATCTAGGGCTGAATGATTGGTGATCGAAAAAATTCTATCTAATGATGATTGATTGATGACCATAAACTTCTATTTAGTGCTGACTAGTTGATGGTTTGCTCCCTCCAAGTGATGTGGCAATGTAGCGTATGAAGCAGATATTAAAGATTAAATGTTTTGTAAACGCCCAAAGGATCTCTTCATCCAAGAGGTGCTTTAATAAGGCCATGTGAATGAAACTAAAGGCTTAATGCCTTAAAATGGGTAAGCGCTTCCTCCCTCTAATGGCGCTTTAGTGAAACCATGAGGGCAACACTAAAGGCTTTGGCCGACAAAGGCTTCCTCCCTATAATAGGTGCCTTCGATGATGCTATTTTTGTTGCACTAAAGCTTATGCCTTGAATGTACCAAAGTAATCCCTCCTCTAATGGTGGCCCTGGAATTACCGAGGACCTTGTGCTTTGGATGTGCCAAACACATTCTCTCTTTAGAAGGTTCCCTGAAAATTGCGTGGACTTTGTACTTCAGCTGTGACGATAACTTTTCCATTTGAAGAAACTTATTTCCTTTATCTAATAATTGAAAATAGCCCTTATAGATTTCCTCATTCACTATCTATTTTCTTTTAC
This sequence comes from Allium sativum, assembly GCA_030737875.1. Classification (NCBI taxonomy): domain Eukaryota; kingdom Viridiplantae; phylum Streptophyta; class Magnoliopsida; order Asparagales; family Amaryllidaceae; genus Allium; species Allium sativum. The sequence continues at coordinate 76,072,706 of CM060920.1, read as the reverse complement.
AAAATTATGTAAGATTTCCCTATCTTAGAAATTAGCTAATAATGCCTTTAAGTGGTCAGCATTGATTGGTGTCATGCCCATTGGCTAGATGATAATAACAATAAGCCCCGTCGAAATTCTTTTCATTCTTCGGAAACATCTTCTATGAAGGCCACTAATTAAGATATTCCTTAATAAGAAGATAAATTTTTCATAAGAGGCATTTAAGAAGTTGTATTTTGAATATCTAGTATTTTTATGATATGTTATCTTTGAATAATAACTTGATTCTTTTTACATACACAGTATCAAAATTGGCATCCATAACTTTCCTCTTGAATGGGTTGAGCGGTTTATAAGACTGGTCAAGTGCATTTTTTAGTTTCCTACCAAGCCTTTGGAGAGAACTTTTTGTTTTATTTTCAAAGATGAATAATTTTGTTCTCAAATGAATTCATTTTTTTGGGCAAGGTGTAGATTTCACTTGTTAAGCTTAAGAAAGAATCTTCTTTGTCACACGTCCTTCTTAAAGCAAAGATTGGAGTATTCCCATATGTAAAAAATGGATTCTAAACTTATTAGTATCATAATAACATATTTGCCTTTTCGTATTCTTCATTATGTGTAACGGTGCTAGTCATAGCACTTGTTCTTTGTACCCTACAATTTATTGTGAGATATTGAACTAGATGGTTGATCTAGACAACTCTAGTTCGAATGACCCATGTTTGGAAAAATTTAAAGGCTTAGGGTAATTAGGTTAGGATTGGGAAGATGGATATGGTTGGATATGATAAATCCTTTAAACCTAATTATGCTGGGCAAAGTAGTTCCATAGAGTTATGGATTCCACTAATTTTCTAGTGCCAAAAATGTTAACAAAAAAATTTGTTAACCCAAAGTGAATTGAGTGAGACTAAGGTGACGGGATCTAATGCTAGTTTAAGGAAGTAAGTCCAATACAGAGAACATTTTTTTCATTTTCACAAGTATGATAGGTTATGCAAAACGTCCAAGTACAAGTCATGTCGATTCAACATGCTATGCAAAATCAATTCTTTCAAATTTGTACTAAGTTTGCAAGGCAAGTCAAAATATACTTAATTAAACATGGTAGGTCATGCATGTACATCGGTGTAAATATTTATTCATACAAGTGCATGATCATAATCTATAGAGTTTATTCCTAATTCTATTTTGGTTTCACAAAATTGAAAAGGAAAAAAAATAAGGAAAAATCGACCCTTTGTTTGGTGCCCCACTACCTCTATTTACCAGCGGAGGAAGGCGTCCCAGAAGCTTAAAGTCGATACCCATGCTTGTTTAAGTCGACGGGTTAACGGTCAACATGGTTAAGTGGTGACATTCCTTATAAAACTTATTCATAGCTTGTCCTATTGTCTGGGATGCAACCACCCAGGCTGACACATTAGCTTGAAGAATAAATGAAAGACAAATTTTTTTTGAGGCAAAGTGCTATCTGATCAATAAAGAGCAGCATACAATCCTAATTAAAGTGGGTTGACAGACATTTTGGATTAGGAAAGGTGACATGGCCTTACGATCCAAAGGAGGTCATATGGCATTGCCATAAACACACCCTTTTGAATAAAGCAAGAATGCACGACCTTGTAAAGAAAAAAGGTGACATGCCTTTTCGATGAAGAGGGGCGATACGCCTTATAGAAGAAATGAGATGACACGTCATTCTATAGAAGCCAGGGTTCCATGTTCCACTGATGAAGGGAGGCGACATGATCCTCTGGAAAAAAGTGAGACGGCATTCCTTGTTGATGAAGGAAAGCGACATGGCTTGCTTGAATGATGCAGGGTGACATGCAAGTTCAGTGATGCAAGGCAACATGGCAACATGCCTTAAAGATGAAGGATAGGTGACCGCTTGCTTGAATGATGTAGAGCGACATGAATGATGAGTGATGTAAAGCAGCATATCTTTGATGAGTGGAAATACCATCCTTTTAAACAAAATGAGGTGACATGGTTTGCCTTATTAAAGGTTAGCAATACGTCCATCGACTTATTCCATCCAACAATAGTGTAGTGAGAACATATTTCAATAATATGCCTTATGAAAACCTTGCAACTCCTAAACTAATGGACATCTTGTAAGAAAAAAATATACATAGTATATCTATGTATTTATGATAAAATTGTTGGTGGAGATTTGTCAAAAATGGCGTTGATCAGATCTATGAAAAATCCCTTGTATCGAAAGAAAAAATAACATGAACCAATGACATAATAACAATAAAAGTAAAATTAAAGAAAAAGCGCAACACCATCATCCAATCAAATACACCAGAATCCTATTTGGAGGGGATACAAGTTGCATCGCAAGTTAGCTCACCAACCACAGAAAATATATAATGTGAGTTACAACTTCCTTCAACCAAACTATATGTCTAGCTTCAATCCAAGAGAGAGAAAACTAATCAAAAGAATTTTATACATCAAACTCATGATGGAATTGGAAACTAGACCATAAGTCCAAATTATCATCAAATCGAGAGGCAAGCCCGATCCAATATCTCATAGTGTCCAAATTTCCATCAACAATCATAGATATAATGAAATTAATGCTTAATATGTTTTGTTTTTTGTATTTGGTTTGGTAGAATTTTGATTTTGTGATTATACTATTGTAGTACTTAAAACAAAAACACGGGCGAGACTAGTATCAATTGGAAGTGATTTGTTATTTAAAGCCTCAAAATTTCGTTCTTACTAGATATGCCAAACTACTCAGGGCTTATGACATCGATTAAATCATTAAGAAAATAATTTTCCTTAAAATTGGAACCCATGTTTCAAGGATAGATCCTAGATTAGCATAATGTATATGGTTCTTTCGGAGTTTAGCTTTAATCTTGTTCCATTAATATATAACATATTCACAGTTAAAAAATGATCATTCGATTATTCACCCTTTTGCTTAACCAGCATGAGATGTTTTACATACTGCATCATGCACTGATCTTGACAAAGTTTAGAGTTTGTTTACAAACTGCTAGATACACACATGTGACCATTTTAGAGGGGAAATTGGAATTCTATATATGATGACGTATGGACAAAGGGCAATTTTTAGTTCTAACTGTAATCATGCAGATTTAAATGAGAAATCGCCTTGCATTTGGAGGGTCTACACCAAAAGTCAGCGCGATTGTTAAAGGATATACTTACATGCTCAGTGGTATTACATAAACTATGTGGAAGGTCAAGAGTATCAAGAAACCATCTCTAATAAAATATGAGTGCGGATATTTCCCTTCCTGCACGTCCAAGAAGTATTTAAAGTTTGCCATCAAGCAATGTTGATTATGGACTCACCATGGATCATAGGTAAAACAATATGCCTGTGGAATTAACATTTGACATCCACCGTAAAAATCCAGATTTTTACAAAAGGAATATTTAATTATTTAAATACTCAAAATGACTAATTTTAAGATTTATCGATCTGGAGTGTCGATTCGACTTAAATTTGAAACTTTTGAGTTTACATCAACTTAAGTTATTTTGAAGCCATGGACAATCTTAATTGGATGTGAACGATAATGAGAAATTGTTATCAATAAATTTGATTGTTTGAAAATCTAAATATTGGAATTTGTTATTTACGTATTAATTATAACGAACTCGATAATTTCATTTGATAATGTTTTGTTAATCAATATTGATTTTAAATCCATTGAAAATAATAAATAGTTTGCATTTGAATTGATATTTAAATTGTATTATTAAAACAATATTTTAGTATGAAAAATAATCATTTTTCAAATGATTTTCGAATTCGATGAAACTTGTTTCATCGGATTCCGAATGGTAAATTATTGTAAAGTTTCAATTTTTGTACTAAGAGTTAATACGTGGTGGTACGCGATATAAACGCATAGTCAAATGTTAGAAATCAAATTATTATAATTGGGTTTAATAAATCTTTTTTAATCAAATCAATTTTAAAATTTTAAAAATTGCATTTACTGTGATGGGATTGATTAGAGAATGGATATGATAGTAACTTGTGCATTTTGTTTAACTCGTACTTTAAGCATACTAGGAATTTGTTAATAAACATGATTTAGCTTCTTTATTACACTAAGATAATTTAAGAACTCAACACACTCATTCTCTTCATTTATATACGGGTTTAACCAGGTGCAGATTTGTCTTAGGAAGCTCGACATTTTCTACAGTGGATTTTTTCTAGTTAGGGTTCAAATTTCAGGCTAGGTTGAGTTATTTTTGGCGTTTTGGAGCTTAGTTTGGGTTTAGTTGTTGAGTTTAGCACTTTGCGTACATTTTTTTGATAGGTTTCGACATAAAAAATATCGCACGAATCCTAGGAGTATCTGAAGGAGGTTTGGGTTGCGATCTTCGTTGGAGGGATCGGTCTGCAAATGGAGGTTATGAAAAGGTGGAGTTCGTGATGTGGAGTTCGACGGTGAGGTCGGTGTTGGTTTTAGCGAAGTGTAGAGAGAGCAAGCAGGAGAGAGGGTCGACATGTTTGGGTTTGGACGGTATGGAACAACATTTTTTTTTGGTTCGAAGGGGAAGAAGGATCAACGGCCTAATATTAATTAGCTGGGTAGTTTAAGTTATAGTAATTTGTTGTGTTGATGTTTATTATAATTATTAACTGTAATATTAGTATTGCTATAACTCTCTCATACCAGCTCCAGTTATGATGCGGTTTTTTGTGTTTCTCTCGTTATGATGTTAGCTTCATGACAGAATTTGCCTAGTCAAGAATTTTAGTTCAAATTGGTACACGAAAGTGTACATCGGAAGCAATGTGAGTTAACTCTCCTACTTTCTGGTTTACAATTATATCATATCATATAATATAAATATCTATTATTGAATCAATATTTATTTTTGTGATATATTTGAATGTTTGTTTGATTGATTGGTTGATTTACTGCTTTGTTGGTGGTTGTCGATATATATTCCCATCCATGAACGTATGACCTTTGACATTACTTGCTTTAAACGGAAGATTCGTCTTAAATGAGTTTGATTATAATTTTTTTCCCATATGCACATAAATAGGGATAATATAAAAAGAAATGCGGAGTGTACCGAATTAGGTCGTGGCGGAGCACTCTGAATACACACATCTATGTATGGTTGTTATGGAATTAATAGTTCCTTTGATTATTCATATTTATTCCCATTCCTTCATTCGTCTATATTTATATTTATAACATTTGTTTGTTATGTTCGTTTATCACCCAAATTTACTTATTCGTGTTCCCAAATTGATTATATTATCGATGATTGTAGTAGATTAAAAATTTCGTTTAATTTAAGCTTGGATTTTCATGAAATCGATGTTTGAATAAAATTATTATTTTAATTAATGATATTTATTAATTTACTTATTATTCTGGTCAAGAATAATGAGATTCAATTATATATTTTAACAAATGACTATCATGTCTGATTTTGCACTTAAGTAATGGACTGAAATCAGATTATCAATTCTAATCAATGATAATCAAATTTAGTTTTAAAACTTTATTTTAGTTAATGATTTTAAAAAAAATGAACTATTGAAGTTTGATAATCCTTTTAAATAAATGACTCCTTAGCTCCAACATCTTATTTTAACTAATGGGATTTGGTTGATTTGTTTGTTTCCATTAGCTTGTTTCTAAAATGATATTGAATTAATTTAGTGAAATGAATAGAACTGCTTTAATTTATTTAAAATAAGGATTCCAGAATAATTAACTGATTTATAAAAATTCTTAAACTTGACAAATGAATTTATTCACGGTTTGTAAACAAGCAACTTATTATATTATAAAATGTCATAATTGGGATTAATTATTTTACAGGATAATTAATGTTGTTTAAGGAGTAATAAACAAATTTTATAGTTCATTTATTTTCACTTAAGAAAATTAAAAGATGGCTTTAAGTTAAAAAGGATTTTATAAATTGTCTCTCTTGATCATCTATAATTACTTTAAGTACATTAAAGCAATGAAATCTAATAGATTACCCTTTTTGGATATATTATGTCGTTCAGATCTTTAAAAAAAATAGTTTTAAATAAGAATGCCCTTTTTAAATAGAAATGGTTTTGAAACCTAGTCTAAGTTTAATGTGAGTTAGGGTTTATAGAAATTGATGTTTTAATGGAACATTGGTTTTAACTTTTCTTTTAAATACACTTAGAATAATACTTATCTCAATAAAATTAATATTTTAAAGAGTATTATTAAAAATGTTTTTCGTTCAAATATTTGAAATGTGAAAACCAAGCATAAGTTCGAGTTATGAAGTGAAAAGGTTTTTGATATGAATATTGGAGAGAAATTTCCATAAATGATATCGCTTAAATGGAAAATATTTAGTTATACTCTTATTGCTAGATCTCAAAGTATGGAAACTTCACCCCTATCTCGAAGTTCGAAAATATTCTCCGGACAATGCCTAAAGGGAACGCTGCCTCAACTAGTCCAACTTTATTTTTAACTAAGAGATAGTATAAGTTTGAGATCGATAAACAATGATGTAGTTTCCATATACGATCATTATGTATATTCTTGATAGCAGATTAAACAACTATTGGTTTTGCTTCCTTGAGTTGTATCATCAAATCAAACGATTTGTTTCTCTTTGAGCATTGTTATCTTTTGATGTAAGTGACTAAATCCAGAAAGAGAATGGACGTCTAGCTATGTGGGGTTTCTCCCGTTAGCGTAATTTCACATCTACTCTGGGTTGGTTTGGTTGTTTGCACACAAGATGTGAAACTCTTGGATATTTGGTGAAGTTGGTGAGATCCGGCTAGTATATTTTTGAGAACAATGTAGTTCTCAAGTATATTATAGAGGTATATTATTCGGTAAGGTGGGTGCACCCTCCTAGTCATTTATTGGAAAAATTCTCGTTATATTTCTTTGATTCTGAATTTATGAGTTTTCCTATTTTAATTGCATCAAGAGGATAAAACCTTCGCGTTGTTTATCTATCCATCGTGAGATTGGATGTTGTTGTTAGTGGCCTAGTCCGCAGTAAGCAGTGCGGTTCAATTATTTCGGGAAAATTAACTTTTTCCTAGTTCGATCCAAATTTTTAGATCAATTTCTTTGTTTCCACCGGGAAACGTCATGAGCTCTTCTCAGTGGGATGTTTTTCTGTTATTACTTTATGTTGGAAAATTTTACATATGACACTCATTCCTTGTTGTTTTGGTGATGTGGTTTTGTGTTGATGCTTATTCATATATGTTATTCTTATTAGGTAAAAACCCGTTCCGCGATCAGGTGTGGTCTACTAAAATTATTGTATGTTTCCTGTTACATGAGTTTTCTTGTGTTGGTATTCCAGACTAATCCGTGTATTATTTCATTATAATGCTCAGGTCAGACCGAGCTTGTTTCCAGGTTGTCTTCTATTGGATGTGGAGATTATGAAGTAGAGTTGGAAGTTTGCTTGTCATATTATTTTATTTCTTCTATATTTTATTTTACCTATTAGCATTTGTAAGGTTGGAATTTTATAATTGTCTAGCCGATAGGATTTATATTTAACTCTGATATACATTGTTTCCTTAAGCGACAGTTCATTTATCATTATTATTTTTATATGTGGTCGATTATGTTGTAAGACTCTTTGTTTCTTCTATTCTTTCTTTTCCTTTTCCTTTTTCTTTTTACCATAACGATCTTCATTTTCGACGATTGAATATTCGACATTAAAAAAGTGGTCGTGTTCGGCATCGACTTTCGATAGTCTGAAGGAGGAATCATTACATCCACCTTTCAACTAGGCCATTAGCAATTTTTATTGTTCTTTGCATGATTTTCCGTGTATTTGATGAGTTCATATCTTCATGTTTGATCCAATTTTTTTTTCAAAAGTAAATTCATGCACTTACCCAAAGACACTTCTACTATAGGTATCTCTAAACAATTTTTAAGGCCAGAGCATTATTAACATCTTGTACACTTCTTAAGACTAAATCACCTTTCTTCTTAGGCTTACAAACATTTGCATAGATTATTTGGTGAGATTTTTCATTCCATAAGAAATTTGAACCCATGATTTCAATTTGTGTGACAATACCTTTCGGCATATGACCTACTTGCATCTAGAAGAAAACTATAGTGTAAATAACAACTTTAATTAGTTCGATGTGTCTACTCATTCTGAAAAGTCCGCTACTCCATTATCCTAACTTAATCTTAATTTCGCCAAGTGGTCTACAATTTTTTCCCGTAAGAAGCTTTTAGAAGCTGAGTGGGATACTCAAGCAAGAAAGATAAAACTTAGAGATCCAATCTGACTTGAGATGATATGTTTTGTAACAATGTATTTACTAAAGTAGTGCATCGATTTTTCTCCATTAATATCAAATCATTTGTTGCATCAATTTTCTCATTATATCTCTAATAGTTTTGGCATTATCAAGATTAACTTTGAAGAAGACCAAAAGGTCTCCTGCATAGACAAGATGATTTACAATTGCCTACATTTGTAAATAGGAGTTTGGCTTTCTTGAGTATGGGAAAGATCAATCATTAGATCAATATTTCATCATAATCTTTTAGGTGTCCATCATCAATAGTATAGATAAGACCAAAAGATGGTTTATATGAACTCCATATTTATTCTATCATAACTGTTGACATCAAAAGTTGGTCACTAGTGACGGTCAACCCCTAATCTTGCATAGAACACACGAATAACAATCATAGAATGCAGTGAAGTAAAGAGAAAAGAGGGAACACATAGAATTTTTACAGTGGTTCGGTAAAGATGGTGCCTACGTCCACTTTATATATATACTGATTTTCTTTTGAGTACAAGTACAACACCTTTTCTATTTGAAGAAAGAGAGAGGGGCGACTATTTTTTGGAGTTAGCCGTGGAGTTCGGACTTGAGAGAGAGGGAGATCTAGCGAAAAGTCCAAGTGAAGAAGAAGACTCTTTTTCTACTTTGAGCTTGGGTGTATTTATATGTAAAGAAATGGGCTAATTGAGATGCAATTTGGCCTGCTATTTCTACGGAGCTTGGACACATGGAGCTCAACCATTTGATGTAGTTATGGCGGTGGGACTCGGTTTATTGTTGATTAATAGTATTTTCATAAATTGCGGCTTACGTGGTACTCGAGACGAAGTGTATCAAAAGTAGTGCTCTGTCCGGAAGTGGTTGACTGCCTTTATAACCTTGAGAATTGGGATAAGCAATGAATGATTTTTTTAAGTGTCTTAAGATGGCATCCCGAGATATCATGTCGACCTGATCTTTATGGGAATGAATGACTCGGTCTGTCGAGACGAGCGATTACTCTAGGATTCAATAAGTGGCTATCCAAGAGAGACCGGCTTGGGATAAATCCTTCTTGGGCTTTTTGGAGTGCAGGCTTGTCTAAACTAATCGATTGAGGCTGACGGGTGAGTTTCTGGACATCGGGCTTCGATCCGTTGAGTCGTAATATCTTTTGCCCAAAAATGGGTCAACACTCTGCCCCTCCGAACGCATCCTTTTTGGTAAAGGAGGTGTGTTCTGAATGTTGAATCAGAGATCAATAATCGATTAGCTATGGTTACGCCGAACCATATTAAGGCCGGGAGTCTGACGATCTTAATGGTTGTAATATGGCCAGAAAACAGACGGTCAGTGCAGACCATATTAAGGCCGGAAATTGACAACCATCAAAGACCGTATTAAGGCAGAAAGCGTTATGAAAGTAGTCGAGCGTTTTGTGGAGGATTCAATACCTGCAAAGATTAGGTAAGCCAGTCTCGGTTTCGAGATGGGCTATGAGTTTGGTAGGGCGAGTATCAACCATACTTAACTTTAAATAGTTGGCGAGAAGTTATAACACTTGGCTTAGAGAAGTGGTGAGCATTATCTACACTCGGCTTGTGGAAATGGTGAGTATTAGCCATACTCAGCTTACGGAAATGGCGAGTATTAACCATACTAGGCTTATGGAAATGCTACTATTAACCATACTCGGCTTATGGCAAGTGCTAACCGGTCTCGGCTTATATAATTTTATCCGTACTCAGCTAATGGAGTCGGTCGTATGACGTAAGGGGTATGTAATATCTGTAAAGTTTTTGGCGAGTGGAGAATGCACTCAGCTTTAGGAAAGAGGGGAGTATTTTACATACTCGGCTTGACCATACTCGTCTAGTGGAGCAGGCTTAGATATGGTGGCAGACATCGACCGTGTCTTACAAACGGTGGCTTAACGCTGACCATATTCGGGTAGGCGAGCGTCAGTCAGGCTCAGCTTGAATCATTCAAATATAGTCCATGTTTGTAAAAGAAATTTATTGTTGCTAAAAAGCTATTACAAGGAAATAGATTCAAAATGGATGATAACTAAATCCAGAGCACGTCTAGGAGCTAAATCCTGACCCCGTACGAGTGTATATCATTATGCCCATTTTATTGAGAGAAACAGAAATATGAAAGAAAAAAAATCTAAATCTTATTAATTGATGATGATGCCGCGATTGATGGGCTCAGTGTCCTTTCAGTTTCTAGGAGCTCGGGGTCCATCCTGAGGAGCTTGGGCAGAAGATGGTGGCGGCAAGGCTAGTGTGGCTTTCTTGACATACTCCGACAGCTCTCCCCGTCTGACCCTATCCTCGATGAGATCGCTATCGGGTTTGGTCTCACTACGGGAACTTGATTGGTATCCGAGGAGACCACCAGTCTCTTCTTGGCCAGTTTCAGGCTTAGTGGGTTAGGGGGCTTGGAAAGGATTTTCGGTCAAAACAAAGTGGTTTTTTATAAAACCCTTGTGTTGGCGGCTAGCCGACCACCATCATTCGAAAGAGGCCGTCCAATGTGTTTTAGCTTTCAGAGGTGGACTGTTCTTGGGAAACCTCGGTCTGAGGTCTCTTTTTTTGGCGAGTTTGTTTTCTATCACAAGAGGATCTTCTTCTCGGGTACGTGCGAGATGAGTGTTTTCTTAAGGTGGTCACTCAATGTTAGGTTTTTGGATGGATTAGCTAGCTGGGGGGGGGGGGGGGCATTATATGATCAGACGTCTTTGGTTTTTCTAGATGGTTGGCTCATTCGCAGAGCTTTCCGAATTGCTTGGTTGCCCAAGTTGTTGTCGTAACAGTTAAGGCGCAAAAAGGCGCAAGGCTTGAACCTTGGTTTTTTTTTAGCCATGGGTTTTTTGTCCGACTTTTATACAAGTATGGGCTTTTTTGCTAAAAAAAAATATATACTACAAAAATCTTCTAAAAATGTTAAACGTAGTGATTAAAAAACATAGATTAGCAGGTACGAAGTCACGAATGCAAATTCAGAGATAGAAATGATCACAAAGTCAATAAATTAAATTACTTACAACATAACTCTTTAAACTTTAAAATTGAAACATAACTTGATAAAATTTTAAAATAGATCTAAATTTTAATTTAAAATTTAAAACATAACTCGGTAAATTAACTAATAAGTTTAGATTAAAGTTCAAACTATTAAACTAATCAATTTAAATGAAAAACTGTTGTTGATATTTGACAGTTAAAACATATGCAACAATTTTTTTTATGCATTTTACAAAAGAACATAAAGTATAAAATTTCAAGCACAATAGTTTCCAAATCCGAAATAATAATACACATTACTGATAAACTAGAAATCCGAATTTGATAAATTTAATGCTCGATTGTATTTAACAAATACCAAATCATGAAATATTTTCATGTTGTAGACAATCATATAATGATATTGGACATATTCACATAATTGAAAGATTATTAACTCGTTGATAATCGAATAGGAAACAAGAATGATGTGATTATGTTTCCTTTTAATTGAAAACAAGATGTTAATAAAGTTATTCACATTTCATGTTAATATAATAATAATAGTAATAGTGATGGTTGTTGTACTGATGGTAAGTGTATTTGTAGTAGTAGTTACTGTAGTTTGAAATGCAAATAAAGAAGCAAAAAACCATAAAATAAAGAAAAGGCGCATCATTTTGCACCATGCGACATTTTTGCGTCGTGCGCCATTAGGCACGCACCTTTTCATGTACGTCGCGCTGCAAGCAATAATGGTGCAAACGTCATGCGTGCGCCATGGTGCACGCCTTTCACAACTATGCGCCTTGGTTAACCGAGGTTCTTAAAAGGCCAACGAGGCACAAAGCCTGCGCCTGAGCCTTAGGCATGCCTTAACAACTATGGTTGTCAACTTCTAGTGGTAGAGTTGTTTAGGCTGATTTCCAGCTCTTTCATTGGTGGGCTGGGTTAGGTTGTGGTTGATACTTGGCAGGGTTTTGTTATATGTTGTGTTGTATTTCTTGTTATATGTTGTTGTATTTCATGTATTAGATATATAGTGTTGGGGCACAGACACAGTTGCTAGTTACATGGCTGTCCTGTTTTTGTGAGCCATCAAAGAAAGTTTTTTTTTCTCCATTTTTGGTATATATCTCTGTTTAGTTAAAAAAAGTAAATGCATATTTTTAACAAAATATAAAATGTAAGAGCTGAAAGCTTGCCAAGAAGAATACAAAAGTTTATCCATAATATAAAATAATGTATAACTTTTATTTTGTTGTTCATACTTATACCAACGACTTTTCATAACAATGGTGAAACATCAGTATAATAAAATTTACGTAGAAATGGAAGTCTCTAGTAACAAATAATGGTGACTAGAAGATCCATATTTGTAAATGTTAACTGAATATGATATTTTTCGACATGCGGAATTCCTATTTTCCTAAATAATAATGCTACGGGTTTGTTGCTTTGGCCTTTATAACAAAATCTATAATAAAAGGGCCAGGATTGTTTGAATTTTTTTCCCATAATAACAAATAAGAGATAATTTTATTTTTGTTCTTCGCGTTTACACTGAATAAATGTGAAGTCAGAGCTATAACAATTATATATGATATATATCATATAGAAGCTGAAGTTTGTTGTAACAAATGACAACAATTAGACGAACTATTGTGAGTGTCCAAATAAATATACAATAGTTCTTCTGAAGATAGGCAATAACTTGTCAATTGAGTTGGTTCATAACAGACACATTAGTAAGTGCACAATAACATTGCAAAGTCTTCTTTTGAACCTGGTTTCACATAAACTACTTGCCAATAATATAAATTTTGTCGAATGCATGAGCTTATATGTGTAAAACTACAACAGTACAATCATGCATGTTCATGCATATTTACAAAATTAAGTGTTTATCAGCTTAATGAAAGGTCACTTCCTCCCATTTTTGTGGCTCATTACCCATATTCTTGATTGAAGGAATTATCCAAACATCAAAAGCAGTACCAATTTGCAACACAACTATTTATAAGATGATCACACAATTTATCATATATTACAAATAGTTGTTTTTACTTGAATACATAAGGCAACCGCCGATGGCAAGATGAAAACTACATTTCAGGGTAAAAGGTGTACTTATCCTCCCATCTATAGAAAATCCAAATCAAAGCATGCTAAAGATGGTTTCAAACTTTGAAATGTAAGATTTGTATATCTCTTCTAGGACGATGAGTTTTATTTAATGCACATCGTAAACCATTATTACGCTTCCAAATACATGTGTGATTTAGGTTGTAGTAATGTCATTTTCATTAAATATTAATTTAATACCAATTCTAAATTGCACTGACATCAAACTATCCTAGATCCATCAAAAGAGAAGCCTCAATAATATCAAGATAAATGGATGTTGCTAGCGTGACAATAGCCACTATCAGTAATATAATCTTGGAATAGATACAACTTATGTGCCAATATGATCGTCTATTATACTTGATATTTATTCAGATATCCATCATGTTTATGTATGTGCAGTATACCATAGAGAAAAATATAGTTTCCGAAATGATAAATGGTAAACTGCAAAAATATAGAAAAATACATACATGTAGTTCTTATAACTTAGGCCCAAACAATTGTATACTTAAGCAATTCTTGTGCCCTACTGTGATTTCTCTCCATCAAATTCAGGCACCATAGAAGCATCAAACCATCAGGTTGTTTCATGTTACATTTAGTTAAATACCTGATTACAAATTCTATGTAAATATTGTTACTAATTCTTGCTTGGTATCCTCTTTCAAAACCAAGTCGTTGTAATATATATATATATATATATATATATATTTGAAAATTTGATATATATATATATAGGAAAAGTCTGAATGGACAAAAACTGGTGACACAAACTTTTGTACAAAAATTGTGGACCACAAGGTCTCCCCGTGAATTCCACCTTCCACATAAAAACAAACAAATCTTGTGATCTAGAATTTGTGTACACCAATGTGTGTCATCAATTTATGTCTATATAGACTTCCCTATATATACATACATACATATATGTATATATATATAAACAATAACAGCTTAATCATAATGTTTATAGAAGTGTCGGAAGTTGGAATTGTTGGATGCTCAAAAAAACAAAGACTTGAAATTTAGTTTTGCCACAAAATAAAGAAAGGGAAAACAACAAAGAAAAGCATATAAAAATGCAGGTAATCTATGACAGATTTGAAAATCAATTCTCCAAACATAAGATCTCTTCAAGTAGATAGGAAGAAGTGGTGCTTTGAACAAAGCAACTGATGACCTATACCAAGATATTGGGTGACAATGAAGATTCAAAGCAGCAAACACATTGGAGATGACAGCTATTCAAAATGAGGGAGTAAATGACTTCTGGATTAATGAAGGAGTGAGTTTCTATATTTAGGAATAATAATTGAAAGAGAAAATAATAGGCTAAGAGAGAAGGAATTATCAGAATAAATATGCTTTTTTTTTGATAAATGTGTAAAAATAGCGGAAACAACTGAAATTACATAACTAGTAATATTTGTAATTAGAAAGGAAGGAGTATGCATTTTTATTAATCAGTATAAATTATCTTCCACATAAAATTATATTTAGAATCTTAAATAATAAGATACATGAGATTTAATTACAATTATTTGGAATTCGTAAATTTACTAACATTAAAGTAAATATTTGGAATTCTCATCATTGTAATTAGTATATTTAATTACAAATATCTAGAATTCTCTTCTTGGTTTTACTAAGGTAATAATCATTGTTTTATGTACATTCATCTATTATATTAAATATATTATTATGTGTCACACACTGGTGCGCCATTCTATTTCACGTTACAAGCAAATGGGCCTCAGCCCAATATCCACTTATGTTATTTTACAGTCCAGTTTACTTTCCGCACATTGTATAAATATATGTACAGACCGTCTCTTGTATTTCATTCAAGTAATATAATGTATAACATTTCAATTGATGGTATCAGAGCCCTCTTGCTAACAGCATCAAGAACTCGATCCAATCTCTGAAAATCTATCAAGAAGATAGATTGTCCATTTGCAAATTATCATCATTTGGACCCTCTCATCCAAGACTTTCAAATCTTTTCCTTTGAGAGTTGAGGCTGTAAATCGAAACTGTGCCTCACCAACTATCAGTGGTTGCACCTGTTCTTAGTTACAACTTGGTTGTAAATCTGTTCTGAAACCTCAAATCCGATCAAAAAATCTGAAGAAAATCATCAACTGAATTCAAAAGCCATCCTACAAAGTCTGTCAACATCATATTACCAATCTAGTTGCTTTCAATTGATAAAATCGTATTGAAAGCCATCCAAGATTGTAATCAGTCATATCAGAAGTTTTACTGTTTTCAATACCAACTTCTGGTTGCATTTTTCAGATTCAGTTGAAGAAATCATTCAGATTCTTCAATTCAAGAACTTGAAGATCAAAAAAGTTTACCTGTTTTTGTGAATCTGGAGCCTCTCTTTGTGTTCTGCAATCATGGTGGAAACAGATCCTCCAAACACGCCAAGATCATCAGCTAGATCAAATCAGACGAGTGCAGAAAGCACAGAAGACCTCATCAAATCCATTGTTAAGCCCCAGAGTCAGATAATCTCGATTCAACTCGATGAATCCAACTACCTCCTATGGAAACTGCAAGTTGAAACAACTGCAAAAGGTTATGGTCTTGAAGAATTTATCTATGGAACTAAACCAGTTCCAACAAAATACATAAGAGATAGCAGTAACAGTCTTGTTCTCAATCAAGAATTTACAGTTTATCAAAGGCAAGGTAACCTAATAAGCGCATGGTTAATGTCATCAATGAGTGCATCTTTAATGCCACAGTTAGTAGGTACAAAGACTGCTAATGAGGTGTGGACAACATTAGAAAGATCTTTTATAAGTCAATCTGTTGCCAGGGTGTTACACTTCAAGAAACAACTTCAGAGTATAAAGAAGGAAAACTCAAACATGAATGAGTATCTAATGAAGATTAAAAACATGTGCGATCAACTTGCATGCACTGGTAATATGATTGAAGAAAAAGAACAAATTCTTTATATTGTAGGGGGGTTGGAAGATGAATATGAGTCAGTAATAGCATTCATCACATCAGTTGAACCTACTCCTTCACTACAGAGTGTCTACAATATGCTTCTTGCTCATGAGGAAAGGTTTTAGCAAAAGAAGGATCAGGGATCTGACTTTAATGTCAACTATACTACCACTGGCAAAGGCAAGAATCAACAAAACAATCAAAGAAATCAAAATACTTACCAAAGAGGAGGTCAATCAAACCGTGGAAGAGGTAGAGCTGGGAAATGGAATCCAAACAACAGACCAAAGTGTCAAATTTGTGACAAACTTGGACACACAGCCAACAGATGCTACTTCAGATTTGACAACAGCTTTAATACTAATCAGGAAGGCAATAACAATAACATAAAAAACAATCCAAATGCAAATTTGGTTAACAGTCAGTCTGAAAAACAAAGGCAGTCAAGAATCAACATCAAATACTGCCAGCGTTGAAGATATACAGGATGAAGCATGGTACCCAGACTCTGGTGCAACTCATCATGTTACCAATAATCTAAACAATCTCAACCTTGGTAATCGTGAACACAAAGGTAAAAACTCTCTAATTAGGGGCAATGGTAACTCTATTCTTATCTTACACACTGGACACACTAGTATTAAAGGTGAAAAGCTACTTCACTTAAATAATTTACTATGTGCACCACACATAAGGAAAAATTTATTTAGTGTGTCACAGTGTGCAAAAGACAATCAAGTGTCTTTTGAATTCTATCCAAACCACTGTGTAGTTAGGGACTTGCTAACTAAACATATTTTTATTGTAGGGTAACCAACAAAATGGATTGTACAAGTTTGGCTCTGAAAGTACCAGAAATAATGAATTAAAGAAAAATTCCTGTAATGTAACAGAGTTAGACAATCACAATGATTGTACTGAATTTGATATGTTGCATCTTAAGTTTGGACATCCAAGTCTCATAGTTATAAGAGAAATTTTAAATGCTAATGATATTTCTATTGACATTCCAGACAATTACTTATGTACATATTGTCAAATGGGAAAAAGTCACAAACTACCATTTTCAAACTCTAAAAATAATTATCAAAATCCTCTAGAATTAGTTGTTGTTGATCTATGGGGTCCAGCACCAGTCAACACTGACTATGGTTATAATTACTATATCTCATTCGTTGATGCATGTTCAAGATATGTCTGGATATTTTTTTTAAAATCAAAGTCTGATACTTGCACTACAGTGATGCAATTCATAGCTAATGCTGAAAATCAATTAGGTCATAAAGTCAAGATTCTCCATAGTGATGGTGGTAAGGAGCTTTTACCATTAAAACAGTTTTTCAATAAAAAGGGTATAACACATAGATTAACCTGCCCTCATACTTCTAAACAAAATGGTCTTATTGAACGAAAACACAGACGCTTTGTTAAAACAGGTCTAACACTGCTGGCACATGCATCATTCTCATTGAAATTTTGGCCTGATGCATTTGCTACAATAGTGCACTTAATAAACAAATTGCCTAAAAAGGTTTTGAATCTAAAGTGCCCTTTTGAAATACTAAATAATGTTAAACCCAACTATAATGATCTCAAAACCATTGGATGTCTGTGTTTTCCTCATATAAGACCCTTCAATAAGCACAAACTTGACTTTAGGTCTATACCATGTACATTTCCGGGTTACTCTCCTAATCACAAAGGCTACAAGTGTTTAAGCAATAATGGTAAACTGTATGTATCCAGACATGTTATATTCAATGAAAGAAAATTCCCATTTAAAAGTGATTCTGATAAACCGACAAAGAAATTTTACAACCCCAGAATCTCTTTCCCATCTATTCCTGAAACTATAAATGAGGTTGACCATGTTGCACACACAAAGGATAACATGACACACACACACAAAGTCCACAATCTATCAGGTCATCTCACAGTCCTACAATTAGCACTGAAAACAATCAAAGCAGAGCTAGTACTGAACGTAATCAAAGCAACAATGATGAAAATGAGGCTAATTCCAAGCATCAGAATACAAGCAGTGGAGAGAGCAGCAATGAAGAAAACACTCAAACTGATGAAAACAGGGAAGTCACTCAAACTTGCAACATGCATCATATGATTACAAGAGCAAAAAGTGGTATTTTTAAACCAAAAACTTACTGCACTGAGTTCAACAATATTGAACCATCCACTTATCATCAGGCTGTGCAAAATGATAAGTGGAGAGCTGCAACGAAAGAAGAACTAGATGCTTTGAGAAAAAAAGCAAACCTGGTACCTAGTTCAACCACCCAAACACAAAAATATAATTAGGTGTAAATGGAAATATAGGATAAAAAGGAATGCAGATGGTACTTTTTCTAAATACAAGGCTAGGTTAGTGGCAAAAGGCTATTCACAACAGTGTGGAATTGACTTCAATGAGACATTCTCACCTGTTGTGAAACCAACCACA
The DNA here is from genome assembly GCA_030737875.1 of Allium sativum. Classification (NCBI taxonomy): domain Eukaryota; kingdom Viridiplantae; phylum Streptophyta; class Magnoliopsida; order Asparagales; family Amaryllidaceae; genus Allium; species Allium sativum. Next base: position 76,053,853 of record CM060920.1, on the reverse strand, counting down.
ATAAGAATAATATTAACCATAGCCTTGCATAGAAATTGGATCATCAAACAAATTGATGTCAATAATGCCTTTTTGAATGGTGAATTGCAGGAAGAGGTATACATGAAGTTACCACAAGGACTTGATGAAAGAACAAAAAAGGAATGGTGTGCAAGCTAAACAAGGATATATATGGTCTAAAGCAGGCTCCCAGAGTATGGTTCAACAAATTAAAGACAACTCTATCAAGTCTAGGATACACATCAGCAAAGTCTGACAACTCACTATTCACAAAGTTCACAACTGATGATGTCACCTATGTCCTAATCTATGTAGATGACTTCATAATCACAGGAAGCAGCATACCAGAAATTAAGAACATCACAAGTCAGCTTAACAAAGAATTCTCTATAAAGGATCTAGGTGATTTATCTTATTTTTTGGGAATTGAAGTTCATAGAAAAAATGGAAATGAGATTCAGCTATGTTAAAGAAAATTCATATCTGAAATCCTAGTTAGAGCCAAAATGGATGGTGCCAAAGCCTTACCCACTACTATGATAACAAATTTACATCTAAGTAAAGACAAGGGTGAGCCCACTTGCAATGAGAAGATGTACAGAAGTGTCATTGGGGCTTTGCAATATGTGACTATAACCAGACCTGACATCTCATATAGTGTTAATAAATCCAGTCAATTCATGCAAAGACCCCTAAGTGATCCTTGACAAGCAGTCAAGAGAATTCTAAGATACTTAAAAGGCACAACTAACCAAGGTCTTATCTTAAAGTCAAGCACAAATTTAAAAATCAATGCATATGCAGATGCAGATTGGGCAAATGACTATGATGATAGAAGATCAACTAGTGGCTACTGCATATTTTTGGGTAAAAACCCTATATCATGGTGTGCCAAAAAGCAAAGCTCTGTGTCAAGGTAAAGTACATAGGCTAAATACAGAAGCATTGCAAGCACAACAGCTGAAATATTGTGGATTCAATCCCTACTTAGTGAAATCAGAATTAACACTAATGCTAAAGCAACTATATGGTGTGACAACATGAGTGCTATTGCACTAACAGCTAACCCTGTATTACATTCCAGAACCAATCACCTAGAACTTGATATATACTTTGTTCGAGAATTAGTAGAAAAAGAAAAACTTGTGGTGAACCACGTACCTTCAACTTACCAGACTGCAGACATCCTAACCAAACCTCTCTCAAGATCCAGATTTGAGCTACTGCGAAGTAAGCTCTGCATAGATGAAGTCAACAACACTCAACTCCAGAACAAATCGAAGGCATATGCAAATGAAAATAACACTTCCCAGAGATCCGAAGAAATTCCAACTACAATTGATAACCATCATCACCACAGCTCCAAAATTGACAAGGAGATTGCTCATATGCTTGTAGAGAAGACCAAAAAGCGTGATTCAAGGAACGAAGAGTGGAGAATAAAAGAGCACAAACAATTTGAAGAAGATTTGTCGCAGAAATCAAGGGATGAAGACAATTGCGGCTGCCTTTTTAGTCACCAAACCCTAGCTCAGATTCTAGGGTTTGCGAGGGGGGGGGGGGTATTATGTGTCATACACTGGTACCCCGTTCTATTTCACGTTACTAGCAAATGGGCCTCAGCCCAATATCCACTTATGTTACTTTACAGTCCAGTTTACTTTCCGCGCGTTGTATAAATGTATGTACAGACCGTCTCTTGTATTTCATTCAAGTAATATACAGTATAACATTTCGATTGTCTCTGTTAAAATCCGAATACTAAGATAAATATTTTGATTCTAAAATTAGTAAATTTTCTGTGCATAATTGAAGAAAGCCTGAATTTTTGAATGAAGAAACAGATTTAAATGTGGTTCCTGAATTTGTGAAAGCGGCCAGCATCAGACGAAGGCGAGCTGATGATTCTCATCACTGTAAGTAGTATATCTAATTGCAAATAGTTAGAATTCTCTTTTTGGTTTTACTAAGATAATAATCATTGTTTTATTTACAATCATCTATTATATTAAATATATTTGTTGGCTAGATTTTGGACCAAGCCACCAAGATTCAAGCACAAGTTCCAAATGAAACCTCGCTCGTGGAGCTGCACTCGTTTCGGATCGCGATCGCCACTCATTCCATCACGACCTGATCTCCCCCTGTAGCCTTGATCCGATCCTCCCTCAGCAGCTCTACCCGACCCAAGCCCAGAAGACAAGGAATGGCCAAGACCAAGCCCATCACGACCCAGAAATGCAGGAGCTCGCGACACCTGTTCACAGCTGTCATTTTGACCAATTCTTCCTCAAGCTATGAACCAGTCCTAGACTCTCAGGATTCGTTCCACGTATGATCGCGATCCGTCTGAGGAAATCAGCTATAAATAGTCCAGAATTTGGCATTTTTCAGGATCTTTTTTGGCAATTAACCGCTCTGATTCCACCAATATCACATATCCATTACTTTTATTCAGAGTTACCTCGAAATTACCGAGAGAATATTAATTGTAAAAGCGGGATTGAGGGATAAACTATTGAGCGTACTTTGATTTCAAGTATAATCAAAGATATAAAGTGGACGTATGCTCGTTAACGCAGAACCACTATAAATCATGTGTCTTTACTGCTTTTTCTTCATATTTTAGCTATAATTCTCTATAGATCAGAACAATTTGGGTGTTAGAGCCAATTTTGGATCTAACATTTTGGTTCTTTCACTAAGAACGGAATTCTCAGCATATTGGATTGTTGCTCCATTGTTTGGATACTCAAGTCCGAAGAAAACAGTCCAAAACCCCATTGTTTCAGTTTTTGAAGATTTCAGCGAAGTTCAGACATTATGGCTGGAAAGAAATCCAAGGAAGCACGAACTTCGTAGGCGAACGAAGCAATCGAAGAAAGTGTGCACGAGTAGGTCCAGGAAGCCCTCTCGGACCGCGACGAGGCAGTAGCTACTCGAACTGAGCAAGGCGCCACGAACCAATATGAAGGGGACGCAGCGATCCGAATTTCCGAAGGTGTCATACTCGCTCCCAGGACCTCACCACGAACCATCCTCCCATCGCTGCCACGATCCGAACCCAGGGGGCGCGCACCGAGCCACCAACGCAAAAACACCGCGATCCCGAAGCGACAAGCAGACTACAACTCGTCCTGGAAAGGAGGTTATGGCTCGTTCTTCCGGTGCTGGAACATTTGCTCGACCTGGGTCAAGCTCCTTACGTATAAGAGAGAATCTTGGTGACCAATTTGATCCTTCTGCTCCGGCTACTGAAGGAGATCTTTCTCGCATCATTGACATGTGGGACGGGTTATTTGATGAATTAGCAGCTCAGAGGCAAGAGAGTTCTGTGTTACGACAAAACTTGACTGCTATGGACATGCGACTTGATGACCTCATAAGGCAGAGGGTTCCTTCTCCAACCCGTCTTTCTTCTCCTTAACATACATCTTCGTATGAAGAACCCCAAAGGAACCGGCGATGGCCCCAGAATATAGAGCAGCTTCGATTTGGGTCGCTGCCATCTCGAGAAGAAGAAACGCTTAATCAGGGAACTAGTAACCATAATTTGAATGAGCCTGCTCTACCGCCGGGGAATAGAAACGCTGCTGACCCTGCTCGGAATCGACCCATTCCTCCTACTCATCGTATGGTCGACCGCGGCAACAGGGGGCAAGGAAGCTCTGCCTGAATCCCAGATTTTATAGCGGCACGTCAAAGTAATGCTAAAGAAGCCCATCGGGCAAGAAGTGTCGATCCTGAGTCCACCTTGACCCGTGCAGATGTTGAAGCAATGAGCAGGGAAAATACAATAGTTAGCCGTGGGTACAGGAACGAAGATTGGGGCATAGATCGCATTCATATGCCTTTTACTGATGATATATTGGAAGTCACATTCCCGAGACGTTTTAATATGCCGACGATGAATCGCTATGCGGGAAAATCTGACCCGATCCAGCATTTGATGCGATATTCTTGGTCCATGAATGCCGCTGCAGCTACAGATGAAATAAAATGTAAAGCATTCCTTATATTTCTGGAAGATGTGGCATTAGTGTGGTTCACCCGCTTGCCAGCACGGTCGATATCCAGCTTCAGGGAATTAAGTGAGAAGTTCCTGAACCAATTCCGCCTTCATGCTCAGAGATCCAAGAATGTGATTGAACTATCCCTTATCAAGCAATGACCAGACGAAAGCCTAAGGTCGTACTTGGATCGTTTCAACCTAGCTGTCACAGAAGTCAAAGATCCACATGAGAAAACTGTGTTGATGGCCCTGATTGATGGCGTCGATAAAGATACCGAGTTTGGAAGATATCTAGCCAGCAAACCACCTCCGACCAGAGAAATATTCTATGAAAAAGCCAATGTTCGCTTATGTCAGGAGGAGATATATGCTAACAGAAAAAGGAAAGCTACTGAAAAGGAAGATATCCAAAGTAATGTGGCCATCAAGCAGACAGGAGATAGCTCAGGAAAAGTCGACGTCAATGTGGGGAACACGAACCAAGGCAATAGTCGCCAACCGGGGAACAATAATAACAACAGTCGAAAGAGAAATCAAGGAAATGATTCTCAGAGAAGATCTTGACCAAGGCCATTTGAGAGTTTTACACCGTTAAACGATTCATTGGAAAATATCTTCATGGATACTTATAATGTCCTTCCATACAAACGACCTCCCCCGAGAGATTCGATAGAAAAGGAACGTGAAACTGGAAAATTCTGTCTTTTTCACCAAATCCATGGTCATTCCACGAATGAATGTCGTCATCTGAGAGATGTGGTCGAGTGGTTACTCCGAGAAGGAAAACTCGATGAATACAAGGTCACTCCTAGGGACATGGGGGCAAGCTGCGCCGGCTCCAAATCAAAATCAAAACCAAAATCAAACCAACCTGCTGCCAAACTGACCACTCAGCAGAAAGGGAAGAACCTCGTCATCAACACCATAGTCGGAGGACTCCATTTGGCCGGACATAGCTTCAGGGCGATGGACCAGTATGTCAATGCAGCTAAACAACCCCTTGAAGTGGGAGAATGTAGCAATCCTGAAGACACTGCTCCAATTAAGCAGCAAAGAACGATGACTGATGACATTATATTCCATGATCGAGCTAGCATTGGTGTCCATTCCCCAACCGAAGACCCGTTAGTAATCACAGTTGCAATTGGTCCGACCATAGTCCATAAAGTTTTAGTGAATAACGGAAGCTCGGTTAATATTCTGTTTAAGAAGACGTTCGATCAAATGAAACTTGAGCCGAAGGATTTAAAGCCATGCGAAGGGTGGATACGTGGATTTAATGGAGCCTCAACTGCTCCAATGGGATACGTAGAATTGTCAGTAAACTTGGGGAAGGAGAGCGCCAGAGAGTAAGAATTCTCCCCTTTGTGGTTTTTCACGTTGAATCCCCATATAACGCCTTCTTAGGCCGGCCGGCCCTAGCGAATTCAGAGCTTGTATAGCCCCTTGGTGTTTATTGATGAAGTTCCCGACTGATGCTAGAATAAGCATAATCAGAGGAGACCAAGTTGTTGCCGAGCATGCTACATTGCAGAGCTGAAGATGCTCCGCAAAGGAAGAGATGTAGAGACCAAAGGCGCTTCCCCCCTCAAGGGGAGGAGACGTCATAACAACTAAAGAAAATGTCAATGGGAGAGTCGCCCGGAGAACTGCCCGAGGACATAGATCCCAGAGAGGATGAAGATCCTAAGGGCAGAATGGCGACTCCCAATGAATCGACTGTGGATGTACCGATCGATGATAGTAACCCGGAGAAGGTCTTGAAGATTGGATCCCAGTTGGACCCTATTCAAGCCAGAGAGCTGATGGATTTCTTGAAAGCTAATCTGGATGTATTCGCTTGGACCTACTCAGACATGTGTGGTATATCTCCTTCAATTATGAGCCATTCGCTAAGCATTAACCCGAAGCATCCCCCTGTCAAACAGAAAAGGCGAATGCTTGGCCCAGAGAAGTCAGCCGCTTTGAAAGAGGAAGTTGAAAATTTGAGAAGTAATGGGTTCATCAGGAACTCAACATACTCGGACTGGATTTCAAACCCGGTCTTGGTAAAAAAAGGTCAATGGAAAGTGGCGTACATGCATTGATTTTTATGACCTGAATAAAGCCTGCCCAAAATATAGTTTCCCGTTACCTAGAATTGACCAACTGTTAGATTCAACGGCGGGCCATGAACTCCTCTCTTTCATGGATGCTTACTCGGGATAAAATCAGACCCCTATGCACGTCCCGGACCAAGAACACACTAGCTTCATTACGGATCTGGGACTATATTGTTATGTGGTGATGCCCTTTGGTTTGAAGAATGCCGGTGCTACATACCAGCGATTGGTGAATAGAATGTTCTACAACCAAATCGGGAAAACAATGGAGGTATATGTTGACGACATGTTGGTAAAGTCCAGACGATCATCCGACCACACTGCCGATTTAGCCGAGATGTTTGAGATCCTCAGGAAGTACGGGATGAAGCTAAATCCTTTGAAATGTTCCTTTGGGGTAGCATCAGGAAAGTTTTTAGGATTTATCTTCAATTCGCGAGGGATCGAGATCAATCCAGACCAGATCGCGGCAATCCGAAATATTCAGAAACCTAGGCAAATCAAGGATGTGCAGAGCCTCGCAGGGAAAGTAGCGGCGCTGAGTAGATTTATCTCCAAAGCTACAGACAAGTGCATCCCGTTCTTTGAATTAATAAAGCGAGAAAAGCGCAACTTCGAATGGACTCCTGATTGTGTTGAAGCTTTCCAGAATCTCTTGAATCAGTTAGAAAGACCTCTGATACTATCTAAGCCCATGGATCATGAGGAATTATTCATGTACCTAGCAGTGTCACCCAATGCGATCAGTTTAGCTTTGGTTAGAGAAGAAGATAAGGTGCAAAGACCAGTGTACTATGTAAGTAAGAAGTTGGCGGCAGCTGAACGAAATTATCCAAGGATAGAAAAGCTTGCGTACAGTTTGTTGATCACATCAAGGAAGCTTCGCCACTATTTTCAAGCTCATCCGATTACTGTGTACACGGACCACTCGCTAAAGCAGGTTCTTCAAAGGCCAGAGGCGTCAGGGAGATTACTTAAATGGAACATCGAACTAAGCCAGTTCGATTTGAATTTTCAGCCCCGACGGTCAATAAGGTGGCAAGTGCTTGCAGACTTCATAGCAGAGTTTACCGTCCCAGAAGACGATATACTGAATGAAGAGGCTGATCCGCCGAAGCTACTCCTTGACCCAAGTGCCTGGAAGTTGTATACCGATGGAGCTAAAAACGACAGACGATCTGGTGCTGGGGTGGTGCTCGAATCTCCAGAAAAACGATTGATGTATTATGGTCTCCGACTGGAATTCCACGCCACTAACAACGACTCAGAGTACGAAGCCCTACTTGCTGGGCTGAAGCTCGCAAAGGAGTTGGAGATTACAAAGCTAGACATCCTTTGCGATTCTAAAATAGTCGTGAACCAGGTTACGGGGAAGTTTCAGGCCAAAAGTCCTAGGCTGATATTGTATTTAGAAAGAGTGAAGAAGTTGCTTGAAGATTTTGATCACCACACCATATCCCATATTCCTCGAGCAGAAAATCAAAAAGCGGATAAGTTGGCAAAGATGGCTAGCTCTGATAATCCTGAAAACACAGAGCTGGTCCCGATTGAAGTCCTACAGTCACCTAGTATAGATCAGATGGAAGTTGATCCGGTACTAGACATTGAACCTGAAAGGGAGTCGTGGATGACTCCTCTGAAGAATTTCCTGATGGATGGAACGCTTCCTACAAAGAAAAGTGAGAGGCGTGTGATAATTCGGAAATCCTCCCGATATGTTTTGCAGAAGGGAGTTCTGTACAGACAAGGATTCTCAATTCCCCTCCTCCGGTGTATCGCCCACGATGACATCAAGCGCGTATTGCAAGAAGTACATGAAGGCGAATGTGGAGATCACACGGAAGGACAGACGTTGGCAAAGAAAATATTACGATACAGTTATTTCTGGCCTACTGTCAACAAGGATGCAGTTAAGTATGCGCGACGTTGTGACGCTTGTCAAAGATTTTCTAAGATCCATAGGGCACTGCCAAGTCAGTTAAAAACAATGACGAGTCCGTGTCCCTTCGCTATGTGGGGGATTGATGTCATTGGAAGCCTCCCCATAGAAAAGGGTGGAGCAAAATTCGCTATTGTGGCTGTGGACTATTTCACCAAGTGGGTAGAAGCGGAGCCATTGACAACAATCACAACCAAGCGAGTAATCAACTTCGTTGTCAGAAACATTATATGCCGGTTTGGGATTCCAAGAATCATCATAACAGACAGTGGAACTCGGCTCGACAGCACTGAGTTCAGGGATTTTTGCCAGAAATACCAAATTGAGAAATGGTACACCACTGTGGCACATCCGCAAGCGAACGGCCAGGTGGAGGCAGCGAACAAGGAGATTAAATCCATCCTGAAGAAGAGATTGAAGCAGGCCAAAGCCATGTGGGTTGATGAATTTCCCTTGGCATTATGGGCCTATAGAACAACCTATAAGTCAGCAACGGGTCATACACCATTTTCCCTCGCCTTTGGAGCTGAAGCGGTCATCCCGGTCGAGTTAGAAGTACCTTCTCACCGAATCACCTATTACGACCCGATGACCAACAATGAGTTGCTCCTTGAATCCTTGGACATGATCGAAGAAAAGAGAGATGAAGCCGAGTTACGTTCCTTAAGGCATAAGCAGCAGATAGCTCGGTATTATGACAGAAAAGTCCAAGCGCAAACCTTTGAACCTAGAGACTTGGTTCTAAAACGTGTCTTCCCATACTCAGTGCATATGGGTCCGAAATGTGAAGGACCGCATTCCATTCTACGATGGCTTGATAATGGAACCTTCAAGCTAGCAACCGTGGATGGAGATGAAATCCCCAGAGTGTGGAATGCCCAGCGTTCGCGGCCTTACCTGACTTAGAATCGTCAGTTTTATTCTTTTGTTTTTTAGGACCATGTAAAAAGGCATGACTTGCCTAGAACTATCTGGTTACTTGAACAAGAGATTATAAAGTGGACGTAGGTCATGATTCGACCAAACCACTATAAAAATATTGTGTGTGATTTACCTTTACTGCACCATTACTTATCTGCTTTGTCTCAATTTACATAAATTATTGTTGTTTTTTAAGTTTGTTACAGGTTATGCGGCAGTATCGAAGCAACTAATGCACTGTGCCGCCCATCAGGATGAGAGGGGAACAACAACTGAAGTCCACAAGGTGCAGCGAAGTAAATGACACTACTACTCAAACTCTAACTCTCAAGATTCGAGAGAGAGTATAAAGGGCGCGAAGATGACGTCCGCAAGGCGTGAAGGTGCACCATGATAAAAACTGCCTTGCCAACACTCTAACCCGCTGAAGGATCGAGAGAGTATAAAGGTGATAGAGATTTAGCACCCCTAGAATTTCTGCCCCGCTGAAGGATCGGAGTGCAGCCTAAGAACCGAGCTCGGAATCTAACCCACTGAAGGATCGGGAGGGTATAAAGGTGCTAGAGACTTAGCGCCACTTAAACCCGCTGAAGTATCGGGAGAGTATAAAAGTGCTAGAGACTTGGCACTAAAAGAATTATTTTCCCCCCATTCTTGAGAAAAAGGGGGCAACACACACATGACTCTAATCAATCCTTAATAAGCCCTGGCCAGGCATCATATTAATGATTGATTGGGGGCATATGCACACACATCTTTGCAAATCCATGCACAGAAATTTCAAATTTTTTTGCCACTATCTTGATTCTTTTGATTGGTTATGATTTAAATGGTTATGACTTAAATGCGATAATTGAAACTCATAGGTCTGCAGGTTTAGTTCTACTTCCATGTGACTGATTTGTCTGGAAGGGGAACTCTTGTCCGTATCACAGGTGGGGCGAAAGTCGAGGCTGACAGAGATGGATCATCCCCTTATGGCAGCTACGCTTGCTGCTCAAGATGCTACACAGAGATGCAAGGAACTTGGAATCACTGCATTGCATATTAAATTAAGGGCAAGAGAAACAAACTTTCATTTACTAGATGAAGATTTACAAAATGAAACAGCTAAACAAAAGTGAGGGCCATTCTCATGACTACATTTCTTGGCCAGTGGAAAGACTAAAGACTAAAAGAAAAATATGGACTAACAACTACATCCTATTAACGCTTGGGAGATGACTTCGATTTCTTCTCCTTCCTCTGCTTCTCCAACTCTTCCTTGCTAGCATCAGATTGGTCGTTTTTCTTCCTCTTCTTCTTGCCGGAAGGAGGGTCCTGTGGAAGGGTGGAAGGCTGAGAAGCAAGTTGTGAAGTTATTGATTTTGCAGAGAGATTTATGATCAATCCTGTTTTGGGATCCACCTCCGAAATAGGAAGCACATCTAGAGGTTCCAGCTCCTCTTTCTTTGCAGCTAGTTGCTTCTCTTGCCTGGTTTGCCTGGCAGCCAAGGTCTCGTTGTCATCACCCTTGGTTTCGTCGGTGATGGTAACGTCATCCTCCTCGTCTCGGTGGCCACCATCTGTGTCATCCAAAGCAGCAATAACCTTAGCATCTGCAGGTACGTCGGTGCTGGATACCACAGGTGCGACCATGACCTTCTCACTACCTCCAACCTGCTTTGGGATGTCGGAAGCTTCAGCATCAATGCTTGAGGGGACATCAACTTTCTCCGCCATTTCTTTCTCCTCTATGTCCTTCTCGGCCGGTTTTCCACCTGTATTATGAGAAGCACATGTTATTAGCCCAATTGGCTACCCCGCAAGGCAACGACAAGTTACAACTGCTTTGGAAAACTGCGGAGAGAATATGGAAATACCTTCAGCCGACCCTCCATTCAGATTCATAGCAGAAGCTCCAACAGCCGTGGGAGTTGGAAGCAAGGAAATTAACGTATCGTCAGGATTATATTCCTCAACCTCGGAGGTCTTGAGCCCCGCTGCCGAGCTCGAACCTTCGTCAACTTTATTTTTGCCCTTTGCCTCAGTCTTCTCCCTCTCAACCTCTTCCTGGATTAAGCGTCTGCCTTTCTCCAAATCCTCGGGCTCGTTACCTTTGAGAAAGGTCTGCATTAGTTTGCTCTCATCGATCTCATCGACCTCTAGCCGTCTCTTTTCATCCTCGACTATTGCATCCCATATGTTTGCCAGGGTAACATGGTAGTCGGGAATCCAGGAGATATCCGGATGCTTGATAACTTGACCCAAGAAATCGAACAACAATCCCTCAAAGCTGTTTATATCCTTCTCTTTTTTGGCAAGCTTATCAGCCACAACAGCTGCTGACTCAAGAGCGCTATTGGCATTGCTTTCGGCGGCAGCTACCCGCTCCTCAGCTTGAGCAAGTTGATCATTTAGGACTTCCTTCTCTTTCCTGGCAAGGGCAATGTCATTTTTTAAGCTCGCCTTTTCTTTATCCCAAACCTCTCTCTCAGCGGAAAAGCGATCTTGAACTGTCTTCAGTTCGGTGTTAACCTCCCTGAGATCCTCCACTTCTTTTCTCAGGGCCACCCGTTCTTGGCTATTTAAGTCGAACTCATTGCAAAAATGCTCCTTGTCACTTTCCAACTCGGACTTGTAATTCTCTGTGTCTCGCCGAGCTAAAGCCAGTTGGGCATGTGCATCCTCCAATTCTTTTTCCATTTTGCACCTGGCCCTAGCATCATTGTCAATCTTTACTCTGGCCCTGGCTGCATCCGTCTCCATTCGGCGGATGATAGAAGAGAGTGTAGCCACATGCTTCTTCATTACCGCGTATTGTTTAGCTGCATGGCACACATACCCTATCACCTCTATTTCCCAATTCTCGGGGACCGGTTCAAGATCTGGGATGAACAACATCCTCTCAAAGTAAATGTCGTGAAACTATTTTCGTAAATGTTCCAACCTGGCTGTGATCTCAGAACTGGGGACAACATCCCTTGCAGCAGCAGTGTCCAGGCCACGCTCAAGAGAGGAAGTAGGAACTGTCTTCCCCTTTTCTATAATCCTTCCCTCATCTTTGTCCTTGTCCTTTGGCTCAGCATGTTTCTTAGAAGATGGGGAATGATAAGGAGTGCTTTTTGGAGGGGTTAAATCTCTAGGAAGATTCTTGCCCCCAGCTGGTGGCATTGGACGACTAGGTGGCTTTCCATAACTTTGCTTCGGCGGAGATCGAGGTCGTGCAGGATAAGATTAGTGAGAATCCCGGGGTCGACGGCTATCCCTTCCCCGACTATCGCTACGAGTGTGCTCAGGATCCAGAAGGAGGCTCAGGGTGCCCTCGCGAAGGGAACGGTAGGAATAAGATCGTCTGCGAGACATTCTTTCTGCAAAGAGAACAAGAGCGCGTTAGAACTGTGAATCACAATAGCAAAAGAGTGTTATGATAAATGGTGCATGTGTTTGGTGCATCCCGTGAAATCCCCTTTTTCAAAAAAAAAAACAGACCAGGGCCCGAAGTTAGGCTCGTTTGGGTAACTCCTTTTTCTCCAACTGGAGCACCCGTTTCTTCGGAAAGGGGAAAGATTGATTCCCCTCCGAAATCTTCTTGCGTATAGATATCATCTGAGGAATATTACTTAATTCCTCGAAAATCTGTTCCTCCGTTAATTCGTCGTGGGCGGCAGACTCAACTAGCGATGAAGTCCTCAGTGGAGACTGTCCCCCGGAGGTTGCAACCTCCTTTGATTTATCAGCTTGTCTCTCATCTCCTTTATACACATTTAAATCTTCGTCATCCTGATTAATCATCGGTAAAGGACTCTTGCGAAGAGTAGTCGTCTCTGCAGCTTGAGAAGTTCCTTCTCCTTTTGCTGGGGGCACATACTTGTATGGTTTGCCACCCGCGCCAAGTTCGAATATTATGTCCAAAAGATGATGTTTGTGAAGGTTTTCGTCGGTGATACATTTCTTAATTCTCAAGAAGTCCGACTTGCTTTTTAGGAGACGAGATAATCGATCGTTATACATTGAGCCTTCTGTCTTGGGGAATGTGTGATCTGCGCAAAGAAAAAGGAAACATGTTAATACTTTGATAATGTAGTTCAGTCATGTATCTGGAAGCTCGAAACTTACTAGATTTGAGCCACGTCCTCGCACACCCAGCTTGGTGTTTTATGTAAAACCAATCGGCTTTGGGACCCCCTATGTTGCTGTAACCATCGGACAGAACCTTCCTGTTAGCTACTGATTCAAAGAAAGAGAAATTTGGGGTTGCTGTGGAACGGTGCTTGAAAAGATAGTAGAATTTCAAGTCTTTAAAAGTAAGCTCAGTTTGCAGAATCTCTTCATACGTGACATATAAAGTGTATAAGGCTACATAAGCGTTGGGATGAAGCTGCATAGGGGAAATACATAATCGTCTTAAGGTTTCAAGGACGATTAGAGGAAACGGAGGAATAGTGCCTACCCAGCACATGAGTCGGCTAATTGCCATGTACCCTTCTGGAGCAAGATGAGGTCTATCTCCGCTTTCGGGTGTCTTCACATCGTCCCACGGGATCCCGTGTTTCAAACAAATTTTCTTAAGTTTTATATTGTCTAGTTTGGAGCGTAAAGAATCGGTGAATCTCTCAATTCCTAGAATGTCGGGAATCTCATCGGGAGCTCGGTCATCCACTTCGGACTCCTCCTCTAGCGAGGTACTCTCAGATGAATTAGACTCTGTCTCCGCCTCATATTCGGATTCAGAATCCTCGTCCTCTGGGTTAACTGAAGGAACCTCGGGATCGCGGTGTTCCGACACCTCTGGGTCCACCTCTGTTTCAGATCTTTCAGGAGAAAGATTATCCGACATTGCTGTTTTGGTGAGCAAATATGAGGGATTAGAATACAATTACCCAATCCCCGTGTGTGCAAGTGCAAGTGTGTGCCTGTGCGTGCATTAAAGAAAAAGCATAAAAATTAGCAAGATCATCGAAGTATTAGTCGTCATATGCAGTCAAGATATGCTGTTGTTCAGTCCTAAAGGATCTTTTAAGGGATCAAGCCTAACTGTCCATTGAGAGTTAAATTGAATTGTTTGGTCAACATGCACATCGGTTTGTTCATTGAATTGGCTCGTGAGACGGGGTTTAGATCGCTATGTATTGTCGGCTCGTGAAGAAGAAGCTTTAGATCGTGGAAAGGCTTCGGGTCGCGGAACGCTGGGATTCTTGACGTCTTGTGCTTTACCTGACCGGATCATGATAACCCCCCCACGATCCACTTTACGTCTCGTCCCCATGGACCGATGCTCCTGTGTCTCCACGATCCCACTTTCCTCGACCCGACCCGTTATCCAAAATGTCATTTTCACTTCCCTTTCTACCTTCTCACGATTCGAGACAAGGTCCCCATCCACGAGCCGAACAGATCCTTTCTCCCTTCTTCTCCCTCGTCTCTTCTCCTTACTTACAAACCCAGCAGCACCATCCCTCCAAAAAACCACAGTTTCCACAAAACTCCATAGCCTTCTCCTCTCAAATCAGCGAAACCCAGAGAGAAACGAAAGTGAAGATGCAGTAAAGTGTTAGCATAATTACCTATCTTGTTTTAACTAAAATCGCGAAAGGAAATTATCTCTTGTGGATCGCGAGTTAGGGTTTGGAATGAAAGACCGATGGCGGCTGTGCAAAGAAAGAAGAAGGGAAGAAGATGGAGGAGGGGTCGGATTTATATAGGCAAATTTATGGCCTTTGATCTTCCATTTCTTGTCTTTTTCGAACCGTGGGGGCCTAGTGGGCCGCGAATCCGAGCCCAGCGGAGAGAAAGGAGGCCGATCCCTCAATTGACTCATGACGAGAACTGGCCCATCGTGCTTAAAGCCCACACGGAAACCGAACCAGAGCAAGCGCCTCATCCCACGGACCATGGGGTGTTGTGTCGACCCGATCCGACAAACAATTGTCAAAAATGAAAATTCAGAAATACTTGCGAAAATTAAATAGTTTACCTGACACTTTTACAATGAAGTCTCCAAAAATTCTAAAGAGGAGAATAATCCAAGGAACAAATAAATGATTGAAGGCTTAACCGGATATTTATACTAATCGAAGGACATGGCTCTCTGAAGCAACACAACATTTCATATGGATATGACCGCTAATTCGCATCGCTCTATGAAAAGATGTTTCTGCAGTTTTGAAGCATGTTCCATCTTCGATAAAACATACTTTAAGGGGGCAAAATGTTAGCTAGCTTTTGGAACAAGCCACCAAGATTCAAGCACAAGTTCCAAATGAAACCTCGCTCGTGGAGCTGCACTCGTTTCAGATCGCGATTGCCCCTCGTTCCATCACGACCTGATCGCCCCATGTAGCCTCGATCCGATCCTCCCTCAGCAGCTCTACCCGATCCAAGCCCAGAAGACAAGGAGATGACCAAGACCAAGCCCATCACGACCCGGAAATGCAGGAGCTCGCTACACCTGTCCACAACTGTCATTTTGACCAATTCTTCCTCAAGCTACGAACCAGTCCTAGACTCTCGGGATTCGTGCCACGTATGACCGTGATCCGTCTGTGGAAATAAGCTATAAATAGTCCAGAACTTGGCATTTTTCAAGATCTTTTTCGGCAATTAACCGCTCTGATTCCACCAATATCACATATCCATTACTTTTATTCAGAGTTACCTCGAAATTACTGAGAGAATATTAATTGTAAAAGCGAGATCGAGGGATAAACTATTGAGCGTACTTTGATTTCAAGTATAATCAAAGATATAAAGTGGACGTAGGCTCGTTAACGCCGAACCACTATAAATTCTGTGTCTTTTCTGCTTTTTCTTCATATTTTAGCTATAATTCTCTATAGATCAGAACAATTTGGGTGTTAGAGCCAATTTTGGATCTAACAATATTATTGTAGTTATTTCGATTTTAAATAAGAATTAGTAAATTTTCTATGCATAATTGAGGAAAGCCTGAATTTTTGATTTAAGAAACACAGCAATAATTGGAAAGTAATATATTATTATGCAGTCATATCCAAATCTAATCTTCAAGAAATTTTAATCTTCCAATAAGAACTAAAAAAAATAAGAGACTAATAGTAAAATATCATGTCTATTAGGAAAAGATATCAATGAAAGAATACCCTTCAAAAAGTATGCCAATTTGGAAGAACATGGACAACTTCCTCTATAAAAAGTATTCTGATTTGCACAAAAAAAAGCATACATATAGGTTTGTGTATTCATCTTTTTTTCACTTGTCCAAATAATTCACTATAAATTATAGTTTTTTACAAAATTGTATTCTTTGTTAACACTCAAAATACTAATTTATCTGACAAAACATCCAACAAATTTAATTACATATAATGAAGTGAATTATCATAAGTCATAAACGTCACATATGCCCATTGAAGTATATTCTTAAAAGTAAAACTATTAGGCAATAACATGAAAGAAAATAGTAACCTGATTAGACAATCAGCCATCTACGTGATCTTCTTCTTGAGGCGCAACTGGTTGCTGTGTCCGCACTTTTCTGCTGCAATAAGAATAACCTTAATTATGGTGGAGTCTTACTTGGCACTTGCAGCTGCTTTCCTGATTATACGTCATTGCAAGAGACATAAGAGTGTGCTTAATAATTCAACCTTCTAACCTCAATGCCAAATGAAAAGGTGACTCTTTCTGAATTTTATAATGGGCCATAGTCCTAGCATCCTCATGCTTCTTTTTGGCCAAGATCATCCTTTGCTGATTAGGGGGTGTTTATTTTTTATTTAGATTTCAGCTTTGACATTGTTGATCATGTTAGAGCTTTTGCCTTCAACAGTAATTGTTTTCTCGATTGGGAAGTTCAAGAAGACCTGCATTTTTGATTGAGGATAATTATATTATTAATTGTACACCAAAGATATAAATGCAATAAGCCAAATATAGAATGTTAATAATATAATATTTCCAGCATCAACTTGAGGGCCTTCAGTTTGAAATATAAAACAAACCTTGCACACAAAAGCTGCTTCTAATATAATGTGAATTTCAACATTTTAATAAAAATAATTTAATATTATTAGCTGTGGATTTCAGTGAGATGTGAAATTTTAAATGTACATAACAACATAGTAGAAAACAACTATGCAGTTCAATTGAGTAGGCATTTCACATATACACATCGTGAAATGAACTTTTAAGATAACGTACTAAGATTGCTGCTTTACCCAAAAAAAAAAAATGTCATACTATTCTACGATATATCGCCATAAAAATAAACGTGTGAACATGAAATCCAGTTATATAACATGATGAATTCTATGCACATTTTACACTTTATCCATATTATGTTAAACGTTGAATTCTATGCACATTTTACACTTTATCCATATTATGTTAAACGTTTAGTGCTGCAAATATATTAGATGACTATAGGAGACATGTAATTAGCTCAACCCAAACAATTATCGAGAAAGTGTCAAAATCTATAGTCAATCATGTATGGTAATCGAATGGTTAAAAGAAACACAAATTGGTTATTTGGTTGATAACTGTAAAGTTGAGAAAACGGACTATTAACCCTCTTTTTGGCAAGAGTCTCAACGAACATGACCGAAGTCCAAACGCGCAAATCATATGCAAGTCACGCTTCAGGAGGCCCAGCAGGGGCGCAACCTAAAGCAATGGCACATCGGCCCAAGTCCAACTCAGTCAGATTGACTGTGCATTACCGGAAGAATCGCTCACCAGGACGATCGAGTTTTCCGCCTCCAGAAAGAACTCGTCGACCAATTATCTCGGGCCAGCATGGAAGATTTCTGCAGAGCTAGTCCAAATAATATCCCGACTTTCAAGGCAATAAAGGCGGTCAAACCATATACAGATAAATATCTACTTTTAATGAACCTCTCCGTGGATGCCACGTCAGCCACAACTTCCGAGGATACTATTTATGAACAGTGGAATCGGTCCTTCAGCCGCAATTCAAGCCAATAGATGGATTCCACGTGTCTAGGCTTTCCCGAAATGGACGGACCATACCGCAACAACCCAAGCTGCATTCTCCACCTATAAATACCCCTAAGCTTAAAGAGGAGAAAGGGACTTTTAGATACTTTTGGGGACCTTTGGCCAGACAGATTTCTCCAAGCTTTTCATCTCTACGCTTCTCCATAACTTCAATCTCTCTAAAAAAAAGAAGAAAGGAAGATAGTCATTTTCTTTCTCTTCTTCAAACAAGAAAAGACATTTTACTGTAATTAAAGAAAGATAAGTAATATATAAAGTACCACTATAAAAACTCTGTGTGTGCTACCGTTCTTTTACTTTTTATTGCATTTTTAATCATTATTCGTGTGTTGATCACGCGATTGGGGGTTGATCGTCACTAGTAACCAACTTTTGACGTCAACACTTTGGCGCGCCAGGAAGGGGTAGCGCACCGACATCACCATCAAACTCCTGCTTATCTCAGGTCATGGCAAACAAACGAAAGAAAGATGCAACATCCTCTCGTCTCGCAAACGCCGATGCAGCCAACACCGATGCTGCAAAAGTAAGCCACGAAGTTTCCTCTCATGACGACATGTCTTGATTCCTTACTCTGGACGACATGGATAAAATCATGGTCGAACTCAGAGACCATATGACATCTCAGGGTAAAGTCCTCGAACGACAGCAGCAGTTGATGGATCACCTTTTCGGTCGATTGGACACAGGGTTGAACGCTTCAACATCAATTCCTCCACAGGTCGAGATTGGGACAACTGTTGACCCTCAGTTTCGAAATCAGGCCATCGTTCGGGCTACACCTTTATTTCATCTTGATTTGGTCCCACCAACCAATCAAGCCCAGCCAGGAGTATCGCTTCCAGCGACCAGCGCGGTTGTGGCCACAGAACATCAGGAGATGGACGATCAAGATTTAGGTCATCTGGAAAATATGCCTCCGCTCTTTGGAACATGTCGACCTGTCGAATCGGTCGAGCTACCACTGGGTCCCTCAGAATCAACGCCATTCCATTACAACCCGGGATCATGCCACAGGCCAGTCTAACCACTCTTCCTTTTCAACGAAGAGTTGGAGTAACCTTCCCTTCGAACGCGGGAAGCCAGCCTACCAAGCCAGCCCTCACCGTAGAAGAAGAAAACGCTACCGTAAACCCTCCTAACCACGCTTCAAGCGGGGGCAACCCTGGCCTCCGAGCATCACATGCTATGCTGGATCAGCCCAGACCCTTTGTTATAGGTATGGCTCGACCCACGACTCATCAGGTTCAAGAGGGACCATTCTTCCCAGAACCACACGCCAGATTTCACCTTCCCTTACACCTTCACTCAAATCTCGGAGGTCGAGGCCAGCCAATGGCCATCCTTCCGAGCATGCTTTTGTCGGATCCTCGTGCAAAACCCTCTCAGGATGCAGAACTAAGTTCATGGCAACAACTCCTCGGCAATGGGAGCCAGCTTGTAAGCATCGTCCGACGCTACACTCGGGGCAACTCTTCGTAGCAGGACATAGACAATGTCAATCGCAGCCCCTTCACTAGAGTAATCAGAAATTCTCGAAATCCTCCAGACTTCAGGTTCCCAGCCATCAAGCCATAAAACGGTCGCACTAACCTGACCATTCACCTCATGCGATGCATGCGACATATGGAAGTACTTGGTGCATCGACCAGCTTCATGGCTAAGTGCTTTCCTCTCTTTCTCACAGATATAGCCGGTATGTGGTTTCGGCAGCTAACAACGGAGTCGATCAGTAGCCGGAATACTTTGGTCACCCGCTTCATCGAATAGTTATGAGTGCATATCTCTCGACCGAAAAGTGTCATGTTTTTATCTACCATCAAGCAGCGATCCGGAGAGGCGCTAAGATCCTTTCTCGAAAGATTCAACGCAGCTGTAGCATCTGTCGATCGACCTGACCATCGATGGTGCTGATGGCAGCCATCGCGGGAGTTCAGAAGAGATCAGAATTCTCAAACTCCTTAACTAGAGATCACCCCAAAGATATAGATGATTTTTACTCCGAGGCCGAGAGATTCATTCGACAAGGGGATGCCAGCCTTGAAATGGAGAGCCTTGAAGTTTTAGTAGCCAAACAACAAGGTCCACTCAACGACAATGGCCAGAATAAAGGAGGAGGAAAGGCCCCGGGAAAGGATGAACGCAATGTGCGACCTCGAAATGAAAACAAATATGATCGATACACCGAGCTCAATTCTTCTTTGCTCGATATCTACCTCGATATACATGAGTCCTTGCCTACTCCAAGACCACCTCGACGAGAACCGACCCAGATGGAACTTGATTCTGGTAAGCATTGTATATTCCACAACGTAGCTGGACATAATACAAATGATTGCCGACATCTGCGCGATCTCATCGAAGGACGGGTCAGAAAAGGGGAACTCGCTGAATATGTCAAAGATCGCGCCCCGGCCATGCCGCCGCGACCCTCTGCTCAAGCTCCTCAGGCTGGTCCGCGAGCTCCTAGAAACGGAAAGGACCCTGAGACTAGCACTCACGACATTATCATTAATTAGATTTTTTATCTTTTCTTTCGATGTATTTCTTTCAATAACAAGGACGCCTTGATTTTAGCTCTTGAGAATGCTCTGTAATCAATCGCTGTCCTCGTAGAATTTATTTTCATTAGTTGCTTAGCAGTTACAAATTTTACTTTTTGTAAAAGTAGATCATGTTGTGAAATCCTTAAGCCAAGCATGGATAATGCTTGCCCCCCTGTTTTGTGTGGTCAGCACGAAAGCCCACCACCATTTTAAACACCTACTCCTTCAAGTGAGTGAGTTCATATTTTCTAAATACGAGTGTGGACAACTCTCTCTTCTTTACACCACGAGCATGCGTAGCTCGCTAAACTAACCAACCTAACATGAGTCGAGCATAAGAAACACTTGCCCTAAGCCGAGCATGGTTTCTGCTCGCCCCTAAGACGAGTATGGTTAATACTCGCCCTCTCAAAGCCGAGCATAGTTTATGCTTGCCCCTAAGCCAAGCATGGTTGATGCTCGCCACCCTCTAAGACGAGCATGGTTTATGCTCGCCCCTAAGCCGAGCATGGTTGATGCTCGCCACCCTCTAAAGCCAAGTAGGATAAAATGCTCGACCCATCGCCCTCCTCCAAAATGAGGATAGTTTGTTTTGTATTTGCTGGAACCAACTCTCGTACAAATGGCAATCATCATCTCGACCTTAATACAGTTCCCGATGGTTGTAGGTTTTCTGGCCTTAAATACGACCTGGCATGGTCGTCGGGTTTCCGGCCTTAATACAACATCAGACCATCGGTTTTCTGGCCTCAATATAGTCCGACGCGACCATAGCAGCTCAAGCGTTTGTGCTTCGGTTCGGATTTCAAAACACATCTCCCTCTGTCGATGAAGATGCATTCTGAGGGGCAAAGTGTTAATCCTCTTTTTGGCAAGAGTCTCAACGAACAGGACCGAAGTCCAAACGCACAAATCATATGCAAGTCACGCTTCAGGAGGCCCTGTAGGGGCGCAACCAAAAGCAATGGCACATTGTCCCAAGTCCAACTCAGTCAGATTGACTGTGCATTACCGGAAGAATCGCTCACCAGGACGATCGAGTTTTCTGCCTCCAAAAAGAACTCGTCGACCGATTATCTCGGGCCAGCGTGGAGGATTTCAATAGAGCTAGTCCAAATAATATCCTGACTTTCAAGGCAACAAAGGCGGTCAAACCATATACGGATAAAGCTCTACTTTTATTGAACCTTTCCGTGGATGCCACGTTAGCCACAACTTCCGAGCATACTATTTATGAATAGTGGAATTAATCCTTCAGCCGCAATTCAAGCCAATAGATGGATTCCTCGTGTCCAGGCTTTCCGGAAATGGCCGGACCATACCGCAACAACCCAAGCTGCATTCTCCACCTATAAATACCCCAAAGCTTAAAGAGGAAAAAAGTACTTTTAGAGACTTTTGGGGACTTTTGGCCAGACGGCTTTCTCCAAGCTTTTCATCTCTACGCTTCTCCATAACTTCAATCTCTCTAAAAAAAGAAGAAAGGAAGACAGTCATTTTCTTTCTCTTCTTCAAACAAGAAAAGACATTGTACTTGTAATTAAAGAAAGAGAAATAATATATAAAGTGGACGTAGGCATCGTCTTTGCCGAACCATTATAAAAACTCTGTGTGTGCTCCCCGTTCTTTTACTTTTTATTGCATTTTTAATCTTTATTCGTGTGTTGATCACGCGATTGGGGGTTGATCGTCACTAGTAACCAAATTTTGACGTCAACACAGACAAATTATACCTGAGTGGATAGAAACAATGACCAATTAGAAATGGAAACCCAAGCATGGTCCTTTTCCCACCACTGTGGGGAGGGAAGTTGATTTGCACGACGTCGTTGTGACATGTTGGCAAAAGAAATTGGTGATCCTAGGAAACAAATTATATTGCGATGAAAGCTAAATAAATATAAATTTGCCGGTTAAAACTAAGGATTAATTTACTTATTTTAATCAAAAGGGTTATAACATTTGGTATAGCCCTTAAACGTGTGCAGATATTAAAAAAAAACCATCTATATTGTTTAAAGTATGTTTGTGATAGTTGAAATTTATTCTGTACTTGCGATCAATTATTAATACTTGTTTTGTTTTTGGAGCTCCTATTCTCCTGTAAAAAAAACCAATCAGCAGACATATATAGGGAGTGAGTACTTGCACGACGATACATAATATTTCAATTTTAAATATTATTGCAATATCTCACAATATACTATTCATACGATATTGAGCATTTAAATGTTATAGTATCGTATTCATAGAGCATGCAAATATTATAATATCATATAAACAATTGATTCCATCTTCTTAAATAATGGAACCTAGAGAATGAAACAACCAAAACAAATAATTGAATGATAATCTAATTTTCTTAAAATTGAAAAATAAAAATCATACATTTGGGTGTGTATACAACACTAACTTGGAATTGATGGTGATGTGTGAATAAAGTGATAATGAACAAACCTTTTTTTTATTCATAAAAGTTGATAAGCAGGATCAGGTCGGGCAATATGACTCAAATAGTGCACAGATAATCTAAGGAGGAAACTGATACAGATTCAAATTTACTGTGAAAACTTTTTAAAAAAATGGCACTGGCTAGAATGAGTGAAAACTGACCTTCACACATAAAAATAAAAAACAGCTAGCCATCATGTACATATTTGATGTTATCATAATTATTGCTATCAAATGAGAAAATGAATAAAAGTTGAATTCAATCACTGATATAAAAATAACTAGCTATTCCTCAATCAATCAGATGAAATTCATATTTGAAATGCATTTGAAGTCAGCAAACGAAGTAATAATGGTGGACTTAAATCATAAGTAGGTGCGGCTGATGTGGAGGGAATTTTTTTTAGCTTAAATCGGTAAGGGAAGAAAATTTAGGAAAAAAATATCTAATCAAAGAACAGAAAATTGGAGAAGAAACGGGATTCAAAACCACCTGAAACACAAACAAATGTGACAATAAATATGGAAACACTGATCAGTATTTACAGGATCATTAGGTGGCTAGAAGTATTTGCAATGAGGAGCATTGCATATTTCTAGTGTGGTGCTAAGGGCACCCCAATATGTTCTTCCTAATACCGCAACTAAAAAGTACCACAAGAATTAGTATTACACACTTGTTAATACCACACACTTAAACAATAGGGCCTACCACACCATTTTATCCTATTTCTATTTCGCTTGGTAGCCCTTATTTTTTAAGTGTGTGGTATTAACAAGTGTGTAATACTAATTCTTGTGGTACTTTTTGTCGCGGTATTAGGAAGAACATATTGGGATGCCCTTAGCACCACACTATTTCTAAGGAATTTGATTAGCAAAGCCAACGTTTCATTAAAAACTAGACGTAATCAAAGAACAGGAAAAAGAAAAGAAAAGAGAACATTTGGGGTTCAAAACTACCTGAAAAGCCAGCAAACGCCCTCCAAAATACTGATTTTCCGTTTTAATGGTGGAATGTATTTGGTTCTAATGTTAACTTAAAATTTTTGGTTCTAATGTTAACTTAAAATTTATAGCTTAGCAAGCAAAAAGCACTCAAATAGTATCAGCATTACAATATAAGGTTGAACAATGGGTACCCAAGAGAATACAAAGTTAAGAAAATAGAAGAACAGAAAAAACAAAGATTCATCTACTGATAAAAAAAATAACGTTAGTTTCCTAATAACACAGAATTGCGCACCTCGTAAAAAAAACATTGAGGAAAATAAAGATTTCTGGTATATTATCAATTCAAGGAAGTGAAGATCGGTGTGGAATTCATCAAATAATTTCTGGTATATTATCAATTCAAGGAAATAAAGATTTGGGATTCATTACCTTGGAATTCACCTTTACCCATCATTGTTCGCTCTAGTTCCATCGTGAGCGTTGAAGTTGCAGAACTAAACAGGCGGACGATGGTAGGACGAACAAGACTTTGTGATCGGAATTGCTTGATAAATAAATTAATATTTACCTTACAAGTTTCTTGCTTTGTGAAAGGGAGAAATGACTTAGGTTATGTTTCAGTAATCCGTGAATTATATTTATACCTTGCGCTTTAGGAGGTTTTCAGCTGGGTTGAGCCCCATTCGCTAGAAACTTTCAGCAGGGTTGAGCCGGCGAATTAACACAATAAACCATTTATTTCAGATATATTCAATCTTGCTACTAAATTCAAACTGTGAAATTATTTTTGTTATTGCACTACAAAAAAAAGTGTGATTTGCAACGGCTAGAGGTCGGCGGCGGCCGTCGCTAGCCATCGCAATCACTCGTCGCTAATTTTGTCGTCGCCAACCAAAAAAGCAACGGCCTAAGCGACTGCTTCGTTGTTGATTTAGCAACGTCTAGCAATGGTCATTTTCCATGTGTCATCGTACGTGGCAATTAGTTTATTTTATCGGAAAGCCGTTGTAAACCGTCGCAAAACCGTTACAAATAACCATTACACGCCGTCACAAGCCGTCGCTATGTGTAAGTCTAATGGCCGTCGCGAGCCGTCGCAAATCTGAAGCAAACATTTTTGCTTTGCATAGTAGTTCCTTTCCTCCAAACCACACCACACTATCATCTCATCAACTCAATGTTGATTCACAAATTCTCATCAAAAATCAATTCAATTCACCAATATCATTTCATCATTTCGCCAATACTCATCAACAATCAATTAAAAAGAAAAATTATAAACACCATACATATGAAAACCATATCAAAACACATCATAACATCATCAAATACCATCGTACATCGTACAACACAAAACACATCAAACCATAGTATATGTAAATACCATCATACGTGCATATAACATATAAAAACCAAGTATATGTACATACCAGAGCCTAAACCAAGAAATGGGCACCTACACTACTAATCTTCCTCGTCATCATCATCATCTTCTTCCTCCGCTCGATAAATAGTAGAATCTCCTCCCTCTCCTCCCTTCCCTGGCATAAACCCATGCTCCTGAAAGTAAGCTGCAATGCACTCATCTACTTCCTGTTGATATTGGGTTTTTCGCCAGTACATCATCTCGTTCATCTGCTCCTGCATCCGAGCAATAGTCGCCTCCTCCGCCATCCTCCTATAACTACGCTGAACATCCTGCGAAATAAGTAAGTTCACATTAAAATTATTTAAACATGTATATGCTTTGTGTTAAACATGTATATAGTTTAACATTTATTTGGTTTGTGTTAAACATGTATGACTTTAGTGTGGTCCAAATGTAAACAAAACTCAATAAATAGCATAATTTCTCATATTTTAAAACTGTAATTTATGTTTAAAAAAAGTCTTACCTCCTGATTGCCGAAACCATTGCGCCTTCCTCGAGTAGGAGGATCTGTGATAGAATGCCATATACGATCAGACTCTGCGACCGTAAGCTCCTGTCCAGTAGCCTCTATCACTCCAGCAGCCTCTGCATCATACTTCCCCTATAATAGCAATATAATTTTAGCACAAATGCTATAAAATTTACTTATATACTATGATAGGAACGAATATGAAATATTTTAATTTGTACGGATAAACATATATATTTACCATTATACGCTCACTCTTCGGATCCGCCCAATCATATGTAATATTTCCTTCTTCATCAGTATGCTCCACTACATGTGTATGTCTGAATACGTCTGCCAGCGAAGGCTCTCTTCCGTACTTTACAGTCTAAGTAAATATTTATTGAATATAAGAATGAATTATATGCACTAAATTTTTACGTGAACATATACTACAAGTATTTAAAATTTATACCAAATCTCTTCTATATTGTTGAAATGATTTTGAGCCACTGCGGTGTAAAGCAGGATTCTTTTCTCTATTTGCTTTATTTCTAGCTGCTACATCCTATTAAATTTTAAAAACGATGATGTAAAATAATGCAATCAGTATTATAAATGTGAATATTTATCATTACGTCTTACTTTAGCTTCTTCCGAATCCCAATACTTTTGAAAATCTGCCCAAACATCGTCACTCATAAACGGAGGCTTTTTTCTAGATTTCTTCGCCCTTGAAACCATCTCTCGATAATTTTTACGCATCTTCATATTCCAATTAGTCAGAAAAGTAGACATGTCCTGATCCTCAACGCGTACAACAGCCTGCATATTACATTTATTTTTAATTATTTACAGTATATTAATTTTCAATATTAGTATAAATTTTTTTTACCAACAAATTTGCTAGAATGACATTCTTAATATGAGGTGGAATACTATCCCAATGTGGCCAAGCCCTCGTCATTCTGCTCACGTAAGACTGCCTCGATACCTCTAATATGAACTGTGCGGGCTCAATCTCAAATCCCTTGTGTAGAAGTTGATATAAATATTTCATATATTTTAAATAAATTAAATCGAAATAAATTTGACATTTACCCGCCACTCTTCGGAACAATCTCCGCAACTCGGCGCAGATCCGGCACTGAGCTGCTCGCACCTGCTCCTGATCCTCCTGGAGATGGTGAAGGAGTAGGCTGAGATGTACTCCTCGATCGCCGTCTATCGTCAGACATATTTGTTACAATAATATAATGTGCATACAAAATAACTTGAATTATTAACATTAGTCATCATTATCATAACATAAATCGTAAATGAGAAGAACAATACTGCATAACATACATAGTCAACATTATCATTACATAATTCAGAATAGTAACAAACGTAAGTAAATTCATAGTTAAGAACAATCAACATCATTAATATTACATAGCTCAGAATAATACATAACATAGTACATAGCTCGGAATAATACATAACATAGTACATAGCTCAGAATATAGTACATAACATAAGTACAAAACCTCAGTCTTCATCATCTTCGGAGGCAGACTCGGTCTCATACTCTATATCGTTTTCTTCAGTACTTACAAATGCATCTACTAATACATTCGCTTCATCATTCAACGCCACTACATCAATGTCATCAACTATTATTATTTCAGTATTTGGCTCAAGATCCGCTTGATACGCTGCTTCGTCTGGAATATTATTTCCATCAAATGTAAATCTCGCGTTTGTTTTAAAAACAACCCACCAATATGCTTTATCTTTTTTTAAGGGTGGATATGGAGCAAAATAGACTTGTAATGCTTTCTTAGCTAACACAAAAGGATCATACTTATGGTAATGCGAAGTATGCCTTATTTCGATTAGCTTATAATCTTTGTGCACGTTGATTCCAGAACCAGGAACATTGCTAAACCAGTTGCATTTGAATAGATAAATTTTCTCTATGGGCTGAACATAATATGTCAACTCTACGACTTGCGTTAAGACGCCGTAAAAATCTTTAATATGCTCCTCTGGATCATCACCACCTTTGACAAATACACCGCTGTTATACGTTAATTTTTCTGCTCCGTAATCATTGGTGTTGAATTTAAATCCATTGACAAAGTATATTGGATACGTTTTGACATTTCTTTTTGGTCCGATAGCAAGATGTCGTAATCCTTCGTTAACAACATAGTTATTTGGATCATGAACATATTCTGAAAACCATCTAGCAAATACTTTACTGAGATCACCAGAAGGATGTTGTGATTTGTAGATACTGCATATATATATACATATATGTATATATATGTGTGTGTGTTATGTTTCTTTTTGTTAATAGACACAAATAAATGTATATGTATACAATATAATCGAATTGTACATGAATTTAGTATTACCTGACAAATGGTGCAACTTCCGCACAATTTAAGAGAACATATGTGTGCGCCACATTGTAGTCTTTATCGCTTAACCATATTTCCACACATTTTCCTGCAGGTCTTCCATGTTGTCTAAAAATAGATAACATTGTTTGAGAAGACTCCTGCTCAAAGACTTGTTCATTACGGGGAACAGTTACAAATGACAAGTTCACATATTCACTAAAGTAATGAGAGAAAAAAATGAAGCTTCTTCTTCAAGGTACGATTTGCAAATCGAACCTTCTACTCGAGCTTTTTGCTTAATTTTCTTCTTCAAATGATTCAAGTACCTATAGAAGATTAATTTAATTTAATTTATATGTTGGTACAGTAATCTAAGTTGTAATCTATAATGATTATGAAATTATATACAAAATTACCTCTCAAATGGATATATCCATCCATATTGGACTAGACCTCGAAGAAGTGCTTCGGACGGAAGATGAACAGGTAAATGCTCCATTACATTAAAAAAACCAGGTGGAAATATTTTCTCGAGTTTGTAGATCAGTACAGGGATTTCTAATTCAAGCTTACATAGACGATCTACCTTTAATGTCGTTGAACAAAGTTGTTTATAAAACAAACTTAATTCTGTTATAACACTCCAGATTTTTGTAGGCAACAGTTCCTTCAAAACCATAGGTAAAAAGTATTCCATCATGATATGGCAATCATGGCTTTTCATTCCGCTCAATTTACTGTTTTTAAAGTCCACACATCTACGGAGGTTTGAAGAAATCCCATCAGGACATCGTAATCCTTCCACCCACTTTAGCAGAAGTTTTACTTGCCTGTTGTCTAGCTCATAGCATGCTTTAGGATTTTTATTTTCGTCATACAAGTGCAGTTCCGGCCGTTTACAAAAGTGTAATATATCGCGTCTCTAATTCGCATCGTCCTTGGTTTTACCCTTCACATTCAAAACTGTATTATAAACGTTATCCAACACTTTTTTTTCCATTATGCATCACGTTAATATTATGCCGAAGTTTCAGATTTTTCCAGTAAGGTAACTCCCAAAATATACTTTGTTTGCACCAATTATGAATGTCCGATTTACCTGGAATTTCAACCAGCTTTCCAGTTTCATGTATTTTTGGGTACTCACTTACAACTTCATATGTCTCTTCACTTGTCCAAACTTTAGGCGGTAGCATAGTCTCTACTCTGTTAGCTTTAAAGTTCTTTTTATCCGTTCTAAGTATATGATTAATATGGAGAAAGCAATGATTACAATCAAACCAGGAAATTTTTTCCCCATACTTTAATGAAAATGCTCGTGTCTACTCCATACAAAGAGGACAAGCTAGATGTCCAGCTGTGCTCCAACCTGAAAGCATGCCATACGCGGGAAAATCATTAATAGTCCATAATATAGAAGCAAACATACGAAAATTTCTTTTTCTCGAAATGTCGTATGTTACGACTCCTTCATGCCACAGTGTTTTCAACTCTTCAATCAATGGTTGTAGATAAACGTCAATTCCTTGTGTCGGATCATCGGGACCGGGGACGACAACCGTTAGAAACATATAAAGATTTTTCATACATATCCATGAGGGTAAGTTATAAGGAGTAACAATGATAGGCTATGATGAATATTTACTACCAAACTGAGAAAATGGCGAAAATCCATCCGTGCATAAACCGAGCCTAACGTTACGGCTCTCTACAGCAAATTCAGGATAATTCCTATCAAAATGTTTCCATTCTTCACCATCAGACGGATGTATCATAGTTCCTTCTTCTGATGTTCTCACGCTATGCCATCGCATATGACACGCTGTAGCAGAAGATGCATATAGCCGTTGAAGTCTGGGAGTTATGGGTAGATAATGCATTCTTTTATATGGAACTTCTTTTCTTTTTTTTCCTTGGTTTATATCTATCTTCGTTGCAAAATTTGCATTTTCTACGATGAGCGTCTTCTTTCCAATACAATATGCAACCTTTAACACATGTATCTATCTTATGATACGGTAGTCCAAAAGTAGACATAATTTTTTTACTTTGTAATGACTATCGCACATCAAATTATTGGGCAGCATATATCGTTTTGCAGTTTGTACAACTGTTGTAAATGCAGCTTCTGTAAGATTGAATTTTGATTTTATAGTGATGAATTCGGCGTTTACAGACAATTCAGTTCCGCTTGTACACCCTTCCCACAATGGCCTCTTAGCAAAATTTAATAAATCATATAAAAAATTCGCTTCCGTTATTGGTTCTTCAGCATTTCCACTCTCATCGTCGCCTTGCTCAATGTTAGGAAACATTGATCGTGCTGCATCTTGCACCATATTTTCTATCGGATTCAGCATTGGATTATCGTTCATCATTGTACTATCGTCCTCTACCACTACAGGGTTAGACGTAGGTTGAACAAGTTCTCCATGACGATCCCATAAGTGATAATTCAACACAAAACCAAATTTATACAGACGTACCTCTACTACATCCGGTTTCCAATGCTTTAGATGTTTGCACTTACTACACGAATGTCTACGTTACTCCGATTATTGGATTTAGCGAATCTAATAAGTTCTTGGACTCCTGTAACAACCCGAAAATCCGAGCAAGTTTAAAAAATTTATTTTGGTAATTTTGATGAATTTTGAATATTTAAAATAGATTATTTTAAATAAAAATGACGAGAAATTTAGTTTTAATAGAATGCGAACGTATAAATTATATAGAGCGTCGTTATAATATAAATATTTTATTTTAATTATAAAAGGAATTGGAAATGGTGCGGTAGTTCGATAATTCGATTTCAAACTTCAATTGAATGCACAGGATTCAAAATAAATCGGATTTTGGCAAAACAAAAAATAATAGAATCTAATTGAGAATATCTTTCCAACGAATCCGGAAAATCAAAATTTCATAGCGGCAATCAAAAGTTATGTCCAGTTGAAAATTCAGAATAGTCGCTACGGAATTCTGACCCTTAAAAATAGGAATTTTGTAAACGACCTCGGATTTCGACGAAATCACTTTTGTTGGATCCATGATGTCAAGTTATTACTAGATTCCAAAATTCGTAATTTTTCGAATCAATATGTGAGCGTGGCAAAGGAAAACGCATTTGACCAGTTTTAGTTGATTTTGATCGACTGGAAAATGGCCATTTTTCAAACGGTCTCAGAATTCGATATATAGAGTTATATGTTGATTTTGACGAAAACTGATCGAAACGATCGAATAGGCTTACGATACATATCCCATTGTGTTCGGAATGGGAGTAATTAGCTATGGATGACAGGCAGTGGGCCTCGTTTAGAGGTCGAATAAAAAAGTCAACTTTTTGAAATTAAAATAATTAAATAATAAATATTTTTCCCTTTAAACCCCGCCCTGTATATATTTCTTCGAATAGGCTTACGATACATATCCCATTGTGTTCGGAATGGGGGTAATTAGCTATGGATGACAGGCGGTGGGCCTCGTTTAGAGGTCGAATAAAAAAGTCATCTTTTTGAAATTAAAATAATTAAATAATAAATATTTTTCCCTTTAACCCCCGCCCTGTATATCTTTCTTCCCCAATTCAGTTTCATTCGAGATAAATAAAAAAAGAAAAAGAAAAAAAGGGGGGATCGCGATTCACGCCACCCCCCTCCCCCCGATCGTTCGCCGCCGCTAGGAGGCGCAGCGCCCCCCTCGCCTCCCTTCTTCTCTTCCTCCTCTCACCTCTCGCTTCTTGAATCTCCTCCACTTCCTTCATCGCCCCCCTCGAAGACCGCGCCCATCCCACCTCTGATTTCCGCACCGCCCAGCCGGAGCCCCCCTGAACCACCGCGACCTCCCTCCCTTCCTCCAGCCTATCGAAAAACACCCCCTATCGAAGAAAAGCTGCCTCCGCCTGTAGACCACACTGCTCCACTCGCCGACGACCCCCTGCCTTCGAGTTCGACTGTAAGCCCTTTTTTACTTATTTGTTTTTATATAAGTAATTTTAAATTTAAAATACGATTTTTAATTTATGAAAAAGCTTTGATTTTAATTTATAAAAATATCATATAGTATAAATCAGTTTTGTTCATTATTAATATGAAATCAAATTTTTATTGATGATAAAGTTTCTACTTTTATTGAGAAAGGTTTAATTTTTATTCATTAGAAAGGTTCGATATATATTATAGACAAAATAAAAAAATTATAATATAGAAAGGTTAAAAATATAAATTTTATACTAGTGGCATAATAAAAATATGATTTTTACTTAGTTAGAGTATTAAAAATATGGTTTTTGTTGAAGTAAAAATATAAAGATATAATTTTTATATAGTAATGATAATAAAAATTCGATCTTTACATATGAAGTAGAAATATAAAAATATGATTTTTATATAGAAATATGATTTTTATTTATTGAAATGAAGTAATAAAAATATAATTTTTATTTGAACAGCGTGAAAAGAACTGCATTAGAGTTTTAAACAGATCCAGACGGGTCAACAGTTCAACAGCAAAGCACGGCGGAGTGGAACCCTCGGTGAGAACTCCTCACTTTTAATCTATTTCTAGTTTGAAATATATACTAGGATGCAGACGGTGTTTAGTAGCACCCGACACCCGTCGTCCACAGACCATGGACGACTTGTATACTTGTTCGTTTGATTTTGCTGTGTAGTTGATTGTGTGATGTGATGTGAAATGGAAATAAAATATTTATATAGTTAAATTATTTTATAGTTGAAAATAGAATTTTTAACGTGTATTTAAAATGAAATAAAAATAAACAAATCGGACGATTTGCTTATATACACACATTTGACTGATATTGAATGGGACGATAAATTTTACACATTGCCCAACTGCACAAATAAAATTTGTGTTTGATTGTTTGAAAACCCCACACGGGTATTGGGGTGACATATGACATACACTAATCCCAAAAATTAGTTGTATGTCGATCGATTGATTGACAGACTGTTATAAGCGTTGGATATTTATATTTGATGCTTATACAGTGTAGAATGCACTTTGGATGATGGTTGATTATTTGTCATTGTTAATATATACATGCATTGTATGGAAATCCATAGAAATAAAATCTATTGTAATTGATTGGGCCTCATTCCAGTTTTGAAATAGAATATTTGAAATGAAATATTTGAATAGAATATTTGAAGAGAAATATTTGAATATATTATTTGAGAAGAAATATTTGAAACGAAATATTTGAATAGAATATTTGAAATAGAAATATAAAAAGTCGTGTTGATTAGATTGACGCCATTTTTTATGTAAACGATATTTATATCGAATATATTCGTTTTTATAGCGAATATTGAAAAGTGATTTCAAAATCGAATATTTTGAAATGAAATTCGAATTAAATTGAATTGAAACGAATTAGAAATCGAATTGAAGTGAAACGAATTAGAATTCGAATTGGATTGAAAATGAATTTGAATTGAAATTGAATAGAATTGAATTCGTATTGAAATTGAATAGAAATGAATTCGAATTGAAATTGAATTGAAAACGAATTGAAATTGAATTAAAAATCGATTTGAATTGAAATGAATTTGAAATGAATTTAAAACGAATTTATAAGGAAAAATTCAATTTTGATTTGAATTTGAAATGAAGTTGAAATCATTTTGAAAACAATAATTGAATTGGAATGGATTTGAATCGAAATTGTCTTTGGAATATTTCGATGTTGGATTTCGTGATTATACAGATATTGTTATGGAAATCTGAAAGATATATTTATATCGTTATTTCCAATATGATATTTGTTGGTCGTAGAATTTGATATTGAATATAAGCCGATATATTTTCTATTCAGAGCCTTGTATTTATTATCAAATGGGATTTGGGTTTGTCATGAATGGTGTCTTCATTAACACTATTCTTAACCCCAGTCAAGAAAAAGATTAAATCTTTTTATTTAGATTTAATGAAGTGTACCAATTAAATAATATTTAATTGGAATTGAATTAGTAGTGATTTTTGGGTTTATCGTGAACAGTGTTTTAAATAACACTTGTTCTTTAACCCGATAATTAATGTGAAGTGATTTTTAGGTTTATCGTGAACAGTGTTTTAAATGACACTGATTCTTTAACCCAGTTAAAGATTAAACTAAGTGGAGTTTTAATAAATCTTTAATTAGATTGAAAAGATCGAGAATGGAGTATCACCAGTTTTGCTCCAGGCGATAGTTAAATCTTTAATTAGATTTGAACGTGAAATGGTAATTGAATTTACCGATAACACTTTGGTGTTAGATATGAAGTATGACCAGTTTTACTTCATGGGATGAATCGGTTGGGATTGGGAAATAAAATAAATGATTACTTCAGTGTGGTTCGCTAATCCCGACTAGTTTGAATTGATATTCAATAGGAGATTAAAGAATAAATTTAAAGAATATATCTTTGATAAAATTTATGAGAACCTTTCCCAAAATATAAGAATATTTGAATAAAAGAATATTCTGAATTGGAATGAGGCGTATGTTGTGTTAGTGTAACACTTGTTTATTATATACGCGAGTTATTCAGAAAGACCAGGTTTATCCCATTCTGAATAACTAATTCGACGTGGTGTCGAAGATGAAGATGGTGGTTGAAGACCGGAGGTCTTCACGTCGTTTGGATAATTACTGATGATCTTGATTGGGCCATACACCCAAGAGGAGGGAATCAGTTAGTGATCGTCCAAACGTACTTGGAGATCGATGGACATGTGAGGTACTAGGTGCCTCCGGTTTCGTTCAAACCCAGAACGAACTTGTAAATGGACTATGTGTCTGACATTGGATTTTACTCTGGGTGATTGATTTCTATTAAATATATATCTGTTTGGCGGCAGAGAATTAATTCTCTTGCTTAACGCCCTTCTCTGAGACGTACAAGCTCAGAGGTTATATATTGATGATATCAAACGCATGGAGTGAATTGCCTATGTGGCATGCCTAAGTGGCAATTTATCGAGGCTTCTGTTGAAAAGCAAAGTCTTGTGGTTGATGACCAAAGCAGCACATGTGTGGCATAGCTTTGTGTAATGTGAATTCGCGAGCCTCACACCCCGGTGTGAACCAAAAATGGGAGAGGACGTCAGGGAGGGCATGCATTTCTTTCTAGCTAGAAGTGGCGTCAGTAGTTTTACATGCCCTGATGAGTTTAACTTATGTGGTTGTTGCTGTTGCGAGGCGCCTCGGTTTGATCAGATGATCCGGGTCCGATGGAGTCATTCGTTGGCTCATTTACGCCCCATAAGGTGGGGAAACGCATGTTCAGGGTTTAAGTTTAATCCACATCGGTGGACTGGCCCTGAGGATCCAAGGGCTCACCTGTGTCTGGGTCCTGAGACTCGGGCTAGACAGTCTCGAATCAGTAGAGGACTATCTTTTGCCTCGGTTCACAGATGGAAATCCAACTTCCAATACGTGATGTTTCGAATTTATTTGTAGAGCCTAGTATGGCGACATAGTGGGATGGGGCGCTTATGCCATCTATGATTGATAGTTATGATTTGAAGTTGTTTTATACACTATGCACTTATAATAGTATCAAATGATTTGTTTTAAATGTATCAAGCATTCTTGGCTATTATAAGGTAAAAACCCTATCCTCCGGCTTGCGTTGCATTGTGTGATGGGACCTGTGTCTTATAATAGCTTCATTCTTCTTTATTTAGCATTACGGTTTTATGCACTGGTGTTCCTGGGAGGAAACCCGTTTCGTGTCAAACGGTGTGGTCCCTCGATTTACCTAGCTTTAAAAATAAAGATTAATAACTATTTTAGTTCTCACACCAGTCACATGACTGACCTGGAGTTTATTGTTTTAACCTAAACTCTGGGTGCCCTCAATTCCCGCATGGGCAGCTAGTAGTTTTGGTTTTGCAGATTTATATTCATAGGATCCTGGTTTACAGCTGGAATGATATCCGGAAAGCTTTGTATCCGTATATCTCCTTCAGTTGTGTATTGTATTATTTTCCGCTGCTATGTAATTTATTGTAATCTCTGATATTTGGTAAATGTATATTATTTGTTTATACTCTATATATTCTTGTATTCTGATGAATTGTTGTAATATACAATGAAATGTTCTTCCGTATGCGTTCATTCGTGTGTTGTTCTCGTAGTATCCGGTCTTTCCTTACCAGGGAAGTCATGGGTCTTTACAGCGGTATCAGAGCTTTGGTTTACAAAGCTCAGAGAACAAGACACGTTAGAACCGAACGAAAGAATTCATCAGTTATTGGATTAGTAATATCCAATGAGAATGACTCGTTAGAGATGGGATTAGTAGTATCCTAGAACAAGTGTGAAGAGTATATTTTTGAAAATGAAAACAAATTTCATTTTGAAATTTAAATCAACTATTCGTATTTGATTATTTATTTTATATTGAACTTGGACAATGCAGTATATAAAGATTTTGCGTATACGTCTGACACGCGTGTGTTCGAAGTTTAATATACTGGATAGATATAGTTTCACACTCTAGTCGCCTGGAGATGATTTTGACGATTGTAGCTACATCATCATAATTAGTGTTCGTGTTTTGAAGGTGGGATTTCTATATATTTCCAATTGGCTGGTGTGAGAACCAAAATTAGATAGGGCCTATTGTTGTAGTTTGGCATCAAAAACGTGATTTTTGACTATATATCAAAGTTATGAATTTGAAATGATAATCAACTAATTGATTGATGATTGTGTGGTTTGAATATAGTTTGATTAATTAAAATGTTGAACCTTTAGCCAAATTGAACCAAATACTGAACTGTATTGAAAATTGTTTGCAAATGCATGCATATACATGTATATACATTGAACATGTCATAGAAAGGAGGCTAGAGCAAAAGAATAAAATTGTTTGCCCGACAAATAGGTACATGTTTACCATAATTTACTATTTTGTTTGGGTGATGATGATTTTATGAGCCGATTGGCTAGCCGCTTAGCCTTTTCTTTTTGATTGAAGAAGGCCATGTGAGGCTATATGAAATATCCCGAAGTCCCCGGTGCAGGGGAGGTTATGGCGAAATTTTTCGAAAATTTAGGGTGTTAGCCAAATTTTTGAAAAAAAAATGAAAAGTCCTTAGAAACTGAAAAGTTGAAGAACTTAAGCTGTAGAGAAAATAATGAAAGTTGAGTTGGTTTGTAAAACAACTTTCGGCTTCATTCCTTTTCGGGGATGAAAAGTTTTAAGTAGGGGAGATTGTAACAACCCAAAAATCCGAGCTAGTTTAAAATTTTTATTTTGGCAATTTTGATGAATTTTGAATATTTAAAATAGATTATTTTAAATAATAACGATGAGAAATTTAGTTTTAATAGAATGCGAACGTATATATTATATAAAGCATCGTTAGAATATAAATATTTTATTTAATTATAAAAGGAATTGGAAATGGCGCGGTAGTTCGATAATTAGATTTCAAACTTCAATTGAATGTACAGGATTCAAAATAAATCGGATTTTGGCAAAACCAAAAATAATAGAATCTAATTGAGAATATCTTTCAAACGAATCTGGAAAATCAAAATTTCATAGCGAGAATCAAAAGTTATGTCCAGTTGAAAATTCAGAATAGTCGCTATGGAATTTTGACCCTTAAAAATGGGAATTTTGTAAACGACCTTGGATTTCGACGAAACCACTTTTGTTGGATCCGTGATGTCAAGTTATTGATAGATTCCAAAATTCGTAATTTTTCGAATCAATATGTGAGCGTGGCAAAGGAAAATGCGTTTCACCAGTTTCAGTTGATTTTGATCGATTGGAAAATGGCTATTTTTCAAACGGTCTCAAAATTCGATGAAATTAGTTTTGTTAGGACCGTATCATCAATACAAAGCTAGAAAATATTTTTTGGGAATTTTTAGAGACTATACGTGACCCCAGTAAATTGAAATGCGCATTCAAATTCAATATATAGAGTTATATGTTGATTTTGATGAAAACTGATCGAAATGATCGAATCAGCTTACGATACATATCCCATTGTGTTTGGAATGGGGGTAATTAGCTATGGACGATAGGCGGTGGGCCTCGTTTAGAGGTCGAATAAAAAAGTCAACTTTTTGAAATTAAAATAATTAAATAATATATATTTTTTCCTTTAACCCCCCCTATATCTTTCTTCCCCAATTCAGTTTCATTCGAGATAAATAAATAAAAGAAAAAAAGGGGGATCGCGATTCACGCCCCCCCCCCCAACCGATCGTTCGCCGCCGCCAGGAGGCGCAGCGCCCCCCTCGCCTCCCTTCTTCTCTTCCTCCTCTCACCTCTCGCTTCTTAAATCCCCTCCACTTCCTTCATCGCCCCCCTCGAAGACCGCGCCCATCCCACCTCCGATTGATGCACCGCCCAGCCAGAGCCCCCCCTGAACCACCGCGATCCCCCTCCCTTCCTCCAGCCTGTCGAACAACACCCCCCATCGAAGAAAAGCCGCCTCCGCCTGTAGACCGCACCGCTCCGCTCGCCGACGACCCCCTGCCTTCGAGTTCGACTGTAAGCCCTTTTTTACTTATTTGTTTTTATATAATTAGTTTTAAATTTAAAATACTATTTTTAATTTATGAAATAGCTTTGATTTTAATTTACAAAAATAGCATATTATATAAATCAGTTTTGTTCATTATTAATATGAAATCAAATTTTTATTGATGATAAAGTTTCAACTTTTATAGAGAAAGGTTTAATTTTTATTCAGTAGAAAGGTTCGATTTATATTATAGATAAAATAAAAAAAATATAATTTTTATAATATAGAAAGGTTAAAAATATAAATTTTATACTAGTGGCATAATAAAAATATGATTTTTACTAAGGTAGAGTATTAAAAATATGGTTTTTGTTAAAGTAAAAATA
The DNA here is from genome assembly GCA_030737875.1 of Allium sativum. Classification (NCBI taxonomy): domain Eukaryota; kingdom Viridiplantae; phylum Streptophyta; class Magnoliopsida; order Asparagales; family Amaryllidaceae; genus Allium; species Allium sativum. The sequence goes on along the minus strand of CM060920.1, from coordinate 76,014,790 downwards.
TAAAGATATAATTTTTATATAGTAATGATAATAAAAATTCGATCTTTACATATGAAGTAGAAATGTAAAAATATAATTTTTATATAGAAATATGATTTTTATTTATTGAAATGAAGTAATAAAAATATAATTTTTATTTGAACAGCATGAAAAGAACTTCATTAGAGTTTCAAACAGATCCAGACGGGTCAACAGTTCAACAGCAAAGCACGGCGGAGTGGAACCCTCGGTGAGAACTCCTCACTTTTAATCTATTTCTAGTTTGAAATATATACTAGGATGCAGACGGTGTTTAGTAGCACCCGACACCGTCGTCCACAGACCATGGACGACTTGTATGCTTGTTTGTTTGATTTTGCTGTGTAGTTGATTATGTGATGTGATGTGAAATGGAAATAAAATATTTATATAGTTAAAATATTTTATAGTTGAAAATAGAATTTTTAACTTGTATTTAAAATGAAATAAAAATAAACAAATCAGACGATTTGTTTATATACACACATTTGACTGATATTGATTGGGACGATAAATTTTACACATCGCCCAACTGCACAAATAAAATCTGTGTTTGATTGTTTGAAAACCCCACACGGGTATTGGGGTGATATATGACATACACTAATCCCAATAATTAGTTGTATGTCGATCGATTGATTGACAGACTGTTATAAGAGTTGGATATTTATATTTGGTGCTTATACAGTGTAGAATGCACATTGGATGATGGTTGATTAAAATCTATGGTAATTGATTGGGCCTCATTCCAGTTTTGAAATAGAATATTTGAAACGAAATATTTGAATAGAATATTTGAAGAGAAATATTTGAATATATTATTTGAGAAGAAATATTTGAAACGAAATATTTGAATGGAATATTTGAAATAAAAATATAAAAAGCCGTGTTGATTAGATTGACTCCATTTTGACGTGAACGAAATTTATATCGATTATATTCGTTTTTATAGTGAATATTGAAAAGTGATTTCAAAATCGAATATTTTGAAATGAAATTCGAATTAAATTGAATTGAAACGAATTAGAATTCAAATTGAAGTGAAACAAATTAGAATTCGAATTGGATTGAAAATGAATTCGAATTGGATTGAAAATGAATTCGAATTGAAATTGAATAGAATTGAATTCGAATTGAAATTGAATAGAAATGAATTCAAATTGAAATTGAATTGAATTGAAAACGAACTGAAATTGAAATAAAAATTGATTTGAATTGAAATCAATTTGAAATGAATTTAAAACGAATTTATAAGGAAAAATTCAATTTTGATCTGAATTTGAAAAGAAGTTGAAAACGTTTTGAAAACAAATTTAAAACAATTTATAAAATACGTTTTGAAAGGAAATCGACAAAATATACATATAATATATATATATATTATATATATATAATGGCCTGAATAGAACGCGCTGCGCCGCGGCAGTTCGCGAATTTCGACCATTGACTTCGAATGGATATTATGGGAGATCCGACCGTCGGATTCTCCTAAAACCAGAACCGTTGGGTTCGTATCGAAAAAAGCTTTCTAACGAATATTAGAAATTAGAAATCTAATGGTTGGATTGGGAATTATGTCCAAATCAAATTTGGAAAAGGTCGCTGTAAGTGCAGTTCGATGGCCGTTGATGGAAATCGACTGTACGGGCCTTGATAAAATTATTAAAAATAGTAATAATTTGTGTAAAATCATAAGAAATGATTTGGGAAGAATTGGGATGAAAAACTCCATATTTGAAAAGATAAAAATAGATTTTTATCAAAATGAACTAGTTTTGAACTAGAATTATAATTCTATTTATTTTTAAAATAAATAGATTGGATTTGAAATGGTTTTAAAAGTAACCAGAAGTTTCAATAATTGAATTATAATGGATTTGAATCGAAATTGTCTTTGGTATATTTCGATGTTGGATTTCGTGATCATACAGATATTGTTATGGAAATTTGAAAGATATATTTATATCGTTATTTCCAATACGATATTTGTTGGTCGTAGAATTTGATATTGAATATAAGCCAATATATTTTCTATTCAGAGCCTTGTATTTAATATCAAATGGGATTTGGGTTTGTCGTGAATGGTGTCTTCATTAACACTATTCTTAACCCTAGTTGAGAAAAAGATTAAATCTTTTTATTTAGATTTAATGAAGTGTACCAATTAAATAATATTTAATTGGAATTGAATTGGTAGTGATTTTTGGGTTTATCGTGAACAGTGTTTTAAATAACACTTGTTCTTTAACCCGATAATTAATGTGAAGTGATTTTTGGGTTTATCGTGAATAGTGTTTTAAATGACACTGATTCTTTAACCCAGTTAAAGATTAAAACTAAGTGGAGTTTTAGTGAATCTTTAATTAGATTCAAAAGATCGAGAATGGAGTATCACCAGTTTTTCTCCAAGCGATAGTTAAATCTTTAATTAGATTTGAACGTGAAATGGTAATTGAATTTAACGATAACACCGTGGTGTTAGATATGAAGTATGACCAGTTTTACTTCATGGGATGAATAGGTCGGGATTGGGAAATAAAATAAATGATTACTTCAGTGTGGTTCGCCAATCATGACTAGTTTGAATTGATATTCAATAGGAGATTAAAGAATAAAGTTAAAGAATTTATCTTTGATAAAATTTATGAGAACCTTTCCCAAAATATAAGAATATTTGAATAAAAGAATATTCTGAATTGGAATGAGGCATATGTTGTGTTTGTGTAACACTTGTTTATTATATACGCGAGTTATTCAAAAAGACCTGGTTTATCCCATTCTGAATAACTAATTCGACGTGGTGTCGAAGATGAAGACGGTGGTTGAAGACCGGAGGTCTTCACGTCGTTTGGATAATTACTGATGATCTTGATTGGGCCGTACACCCAAGAGGAGGGAATCAGTTAGTGATCGTCCAGACATACATGGAGATCGATGGATATGCGAGGTACTAGGTGCCTCTGGTTTCGTTCAGACCCAGAACGAACTTGTAAATGGACTGTGTGTCTGGCATTGGATTTTATTCTGTGTGATTGATTTCTATTAAATATATATCTGTTTGGCGGCGGAGAATTTATTCTCTTGTTTAACTGTAACGACCCGGGGTTTTTGACTCCGAAAATCAACACAAAACTGCCATGTTGACTATTCAGACATCAAAAATACCTGATCATTAATAGAAAGTAGTTAGAGGGTGAGAATAGATAAGATAGAAAATTAGAATAGAAGAAGAAGAAGATCAACACAGAACAGAATCAGAGTAATACGAATCTTACAGCGGAACGAATAAAATATAATATATAACATAACTTCGAAATACAAATCTGTTTTGTATATACATACCATATCAGAGTACAACATAACATTTGATACAGCGGAAATAAATCAAAATAACCATCAGTAAAGACTCCTGCTTCAAGCTCCTCCAAGTGTATCTGTAAAGCCTGAAACACTTGACTGCCCGTACAAATTTGGGCACCCAAGAGTTTAGGGAAAATAACAAAATAAACTCTGGGTCAGTCTTGGGACTGGTGTGAGTAAATTCCAACCATACGGTTTAACTTTGAAAATCTTTTTGAAATAAAAGGATAATAGTAAGACCAGCCCACACATAAACATGGACGGTTTTTACCTTACTATAACCAAAAATATTTTGACATCAAAATCCAGTGATATTATAATAATGTCTAATCAAGTAAATAACCAAATAGCAGAACGCTTGCATCTCACGCTCTACATACATAGTATAAAAATCCAAAACCGCAGGGAGCTTATTGGAGATTGGATTCCAACTATGACAAGGTATGGGACCACCTGCCGATAGTGTATCTCTAGAGGCGAATACACTGGGTTCAACAAGAACGTCTTGCAACCCGGCCCACACATGACCAACCACTCATTTCGCTTGAGTGCATCGAATGTATATCACCAAAGGTTGGACTCAAACCACCGTTTCCCGAATGGGCAGAATCGATAGATTAAGAAACAAAAGGAATTCTCAAGATAGGTGATTATACACCCTAATGGGAGCGACCCACATAGCCATGTTGCCTGCCTGATTTTTGTCATTTCCCGGTTGTGAAGCTTGAGGCTACGTCTATCTTTTAGAACATCTGGCCACCATACACTTTGAATGCCACATCGTCAAACCCGTCAAATCACTAGTTGATCTGCCCAAAAATATTACGGGTATAAAAGCTAAGAGAAACGAATTCCTCCGCCACCGGACGTAATACCTTGAAAAGATCGTCTTATGTGACCGTTAGGAATACTCTATCAGACATTCGTCCATACAAGTTGTCCTGGGACTGGACAAAACATAACAGCTCTTTGAATTCCACTCCGTCTTCGATTATCTTCAGCATAATCAAGTTCGCAGTGCTTATGCCTATACGGAGTGGTTTCCTGATACTAGATCCAACCGGTCTCTCCGTATTGACAACGATGGTCAAAACACTTCGATAGTAAGTTATTTAATTATCAAAGTAAAACAAACATCCATTCTAATGTATAACTAAACATCATACAATCATGCTTAAGTTTGGTCAACAGCGCTAAATTATCGTTATAGTTTAAAAACTTATCATACGCTGTAATATTCCCTTTTATAACAAATCTCAACATAACTGTCACGCTTAAGCCTGATCAACAGCGTTATTTTATCGCTATAGTTCTAAGACTTGCAATACGCTGCCATATTCCATTTTATACCAATCTTGACATCTCTTTCCGTTACAAAAATCTTGACATCTCTTTCCGTTACAAAAATCATGACATCTCTTTCCGTTACAAAAATCCTGACATCTTTCTCCGTTACAAAAATCTTGACATCTTTTAAATATGATTTTATGACGCCATATCCTTATTTGAAAACTCGGTTGTTTAAATTTTTTTACATTGGTCATTAACTCTTCACTCCATCTTCCTTAAACATTTCTCTTTAAACTTCTCTTATCAAAAATCGATCACGTTCCTTGTCTTTTTGGCAATTTACTTCTTATTCGTATTATTATACCCAATTCAATAAAACATCTCAATACAAACTTAATACCAGTTTATAATAGAATTTCTATTATAATTTAAACTTCGCTTTAATTATAAAAATATAATTTTTATAATTAACTTTGTTGATTTGACTGACGGTCAACCAACTTCTTAACAAAATGGGTTTATGGTTGACTATCGCTGATATCGTTTATTTACCAAATCAACATAACGTTGAATCTCCATTCAACACGGTTCAAACAGTGCACAAACAATACATCTAAATATTTAGGAATCCGGTTGGGTTCCTCCAACCGATTTCCGCATCCACAGATATTAATCAAATAAGTATCCAACCAATGATGTGTACATATGCAACGATATATATTTATTTCAACCAATTTAACTGTAATTTACCTAATCAACCATCACACAACATTCAACCATTATTTAAGATATAATTAAAATATTTTAAATAAAACAGAGTTAGTGAATTTACTCACCTTGGCGCGTTAACCGTTAAATAACGATTTGCGGTCGGTTGATTTTACCCGACGCTTTAATTGTCTAGAATTGTAGTGATCTCCAAATCACCCTCCGTTGATGCCATTGCGTAGCTCACGTTCATGCGATCCGTCCTTAACTTCTCCAAACAAATCATTGTCGAAATCTTTCCGCATGTCCTCAATATTTCGAACGCCACTTCTTCATACCAGTTAGTTCCCGTCTCCACCGATAACAGCACCTACCCCCAACATCAGTTCCCCGTTCGTACATGTTCCACGCTCCACAGTCCATATCCCACGTGAATACACCCTTTCCTCCATTGTTCACAAACTTCACCACGCTAGAACTTCACCGCCGAACTTTCCGGCATCACCACGTCGTAAGCCACTCCAGCTCGCAATACCCATTCACGTCAAGAACTCCTCCACTGGCCAGTTTCCACCATCAACCTGTTAACCAAAATACACACCTTTCGTTCTCTTTCCATACGACACCTTCCTCAATGCGTTTCCATCATTTCAGCATAGTTCTCAAGGCCGAAAGCACCCACTCATCCTCATTTCCTTGCAAAAACCCAACTGCTCCCAGCTAAAAGATCACCGCATGTCTCTCTTCTATTTTTTACCTCTTCGGTAAGCCCATCCAAACAACTCAGCACCTTGGGTCCTTCACAGCCATGAACAATAATGCTTCCTACCTCTTTTCCTTTGCTTACGTATGTACCCAAAAGCCACACCCATCCCACTTCAAACCTTAATGAACGCAAGTCCCCCCTTTGCCTAGTTTCAACGCAATAGAAAACTCCATTCTTTTTACTTCTAGGCTCCACTACTTCATGCATACAACGTCCCTACTGCTCACTCCCCCTTCATGCGTTTGTACCCTTTCACATTAAATCTCTTTCTTATCAAATGAATAAACCCACCACTAGCTACTACTTCTTGCTTCTTCAATTTCTTCTACACGCTATACCATCTCTTCCCTGCTTCCGTTGTCTGGGTTTTTGCCAAACCCGAGCCCTAGCGCATGTAACGCCATGCCGAAGTTTAAGGTTTTTTTTTTTGCGAGTGGATAAGTAGATTGAGAGCTTTGGTTTTTCTTTTTCTTTTTCTATTATAGTGTTTTACTATGTTTTCTTGGAATGAAATAAGTGGTGTATATATATAGATGTGAATTCCTTGGTACCCAAGGCATAGGTGAATAGGGTAGACATATTTTTCAATGGAGGCTTACTATTCTCATGTGCCATATTAAATATTTTCAGACATCTTGCAGGCATGTAGGCGTATAGATTAATAGTATAGACGACATGCCATATGCTGGGTGGACTTGATTTGATCTTTCGAAAAACTATCTCCATAGGTTCTTTTTCTCTGATGCATCATTGTGAAGGCATGCAGGTAGTTTAGATTAGGGTAGGGGACAGGTTTGATGGGAAAATATATTGCATCGAGTTGTCTTTAGCATGTGTGATTGTATATATGAGAAAAAGTAGGTTCAGGTATAGCATGTGTTTGTACTAGTCAGCTGTAGCTAAAAGTCTTGGACATTTCTTTTATAGCCATTTCTTTTGTATGAAGTAATAGGATACAGTTCCTAGTTGTTAGACATATAGCCCTTTTTCTTTAGTCTTACGTGAATAGGGTATAGCGCCTTACAATATAGGATAGCCAAGTTCCATCATAGGTAGATACAGTATTTGTTACTTAATTTTTTAAGGTTATATATTTATCGAGATTTACGGGGTACCGTAAAATTCTATTGATTTATAGACTGCTACGGACAGAAGTAAAGATACAGTTGTGTCCAGCGAGGTACCCCGGTTCCAAATATATAATAATATCGGTAGTTTAACTCATATTTTGAAACCCCAAAATATCGATATAGGGTGCAAAATACTCCAAATAAAAAGTTGCGTATTTAATTAATTAAAACTTACAGTAAAATTCTAAAAATTAAATTATCACTACGCCTCAAAAGAACCTTGTCTAAATTCGAAACCGATATCTGGTTATATCAAATAAACCGTTACGGTCGATAAACGATTCTATAACGACTATTTGAAAATTTGATTTGGACATAACTCACAATCTGTAACACGAAATCTTGGTTATTCACTTCCATTAGAAACATACAGTTCAACAGATTTCAACGTTTCTTGTTTCGAGGAAATACGACTTATAACGGATCATGTACGCTCAGTTGAAGTTCAAAACGTTAAATTACGAACTACAGCGTCGTTATGAGCTCGATTATATAAAATATATATTTTTATACACTCAACTTCATTTTAATGAATATATAAATACACTTATATTACAATTTCAATATTTAAACTGATTTAAACATTCAAATACAAACCGATAAAAATGCGGGACATTACATTCCTTCCCCCTTAAATAATTTCGTCCTCGAAATTGCTATGAACTCTATTATAATCTGGGTAAAATCTTTGTTTCACTTCTTATCTTTAGTTCAACTGAATTAATTTATTTCCATTAAAATATTTATTTACCCTTATTAACGAATATTTTCAAAAATTCTAAAAATATTCCAACACCTTAAAATCCCGGAAAATATTGCAAGCCTCTCCTCTGCATGGATAGATCGGTACAACTCGCCTCTCTGGGCCTTCTCCAATTCAAAAGAAAAACAAAAGCTGAACGGCTTGCCAAACAGGCTTATAAATCTCACTCTCAATATAATTTAAACATGCACCTTCTTGGATTGACATCCAATTCTATCTCTCTCATCTGCTATCCCTTTAGCATATACAACTTCATTTCCAATTGATTTCCATTCGAATTATCCTTGAATTAAATTACCCTTATAACTCCGTTGAAACTCCAATACTCAATTCCAACTCTTAATACATCAATTCAATTCCATTCTCTAATCCAAACCAGTTTCATTCAGCTTAGTTAAATTTCTATTTATTTGCCTTATAAGTAAATTTTAAATTTCAGAATTCAAATTCCTGGGATTTATTTCAAATCAGTTTGAAATCATATATAATTCAAAACATTTGAATTTCTAACAACTTGTTTACTCACAATAATTCAAGAAAAAATCTCTGGTAGTAATCCGTCAATTCGAAACTCGAAAATTACACTGATGATGCCACCGTCATCATTCAAATTATTTTCCAGTGATCGAAGTGAGTTCAATACCATATTACTTAAAAACTCATTTATAAACACATTATTTTTGAAATTACTTCAAAATATCTTTAACAATACTTGGAAAAGAATTTCAAATCTCCCAGGATTTTAAAATTCCCATATGTTTAATCCAAACATTCTTTTCCTAATTCTTTTCCAAGTTTCCAGAGTTTTGATTTCAAATTCTGGTTTAAATTCAAATTTATCCTATCTAATTTTATAAGAATTCTAATTGGTTATTTATAACCATTTCTCTTTATAATATTATTTGATTATAACAACATCCAGCATATCCATATATATTCTAATAATCTCATAATATATACTTCTTTTTATATCAAAATATATTTGGGAAAAATTATTTTATTTACCCTTCTTTAAAACAATACTGTGTCGAATTACTCTAGTCAAAAGTTTAGAAATACCTATCGATACAGTTTGCAATCCAGTATCGACCAGAATTCATAAACCACTTGCCAAACCAACCAACACAATATAAAACAGTTTTTATACCAATTTACAAATACGCGCTCATATATATACACTCAAACTCAATCTAGAGTATTACTAACTCCATCTCTATTGAGTTATGCCACAGAACCAAGGTAATCACTTAACCTTATGCTCTGATACCACTGTAATGACCCGGGGTTTTTGACTCCGAAAATCAACACAAAACTGCCATGCTGACTATTCAGACATCAAAAATACCTGATCATTAATAGAAAGAAGTTAGTGGGTGAGAATAGATAAGATAGAAAATTAGAATAGAAGAAGAAGAAGATCACCACAGAACAGAATCAGAGTAATACGAATCTCACAACGGAACGAATAAAATATAATATATAACATAACTTCGAAATACAACATAACATTTGATACAGTGGAAATAACTCTAAATAACCATCAGTAAAGACTCCTACTTCCAGCTCCTCCAAGTGTATCTGTAAAGCCTGAAACACTTGACTGCCCGTACAAATTTGAGCACCCAAGAGTTTAGGGAAAACAACAAAATAAACTCTGGGTCAGTCATGGGACTGGTGTGAGTAAATTCCAACCATACGGTTTAACTTTGAAAATCTTTTTGAAACAAAAGGATAATAGTAAGACCAGCCCACACATAAACATGGATGGTTTTTACCTTACTATAACCCGAAATATTTTGATATCAAAATCCAGTGATATTAAAATAATGTCTAATCAAGTAAATAACCAAATAGCAGAACGCTTGCATCTCACGCTCTACATACATAGTATAAAAATCAAAAACCGCAGGGTGCTTATTGGAGATTGGATTCCAACTATGACAAGGTATGGGACCACCTGCCGATAGTGTATCTCTAGAGGCAAATACACTGGGTTCAACAAGAACGTCTTGCAACCCGACCCACACATGACCGACCACTCATTTCGCTTGAGTGTATCGAATGATTATCACCAACGGTTGGACTCAAACCACTGTTTCCCGAATGGGCGGAATCGATAGATTAAGAAACAAAAGGAATTCTCTAGATAGGTGATTATACACCCTAATGGGAGCGACCCACATAGCCATGTTGCCTGCCCGATTTTTGTCATTTCCTGGTTGTGAAGCTTGAGGCTACGTCTATCTTTTAGAACATCTGGCCACCATACACTTTGAATGCCACATCGTCAAACCCGTCAAATCACTAGTTGATCTGCCCAAAAATATTACGGGTATAAAAGCTAAGAGAAACGAATTCCTCCGCCACCTGACGTAATACCTTGAAAAGATCGTCTTATGTGACCGTTAGGAATACTCTGTCAGAAATTTGTCCATACAAGTTGTCCTGGGAATGGACAAAACATAACAGCTCTTTGAATTCCACTCCGTCTTCGATTATCTTCAGCATAATCAAGTTCGCAGTGCTTATGCCTATACGGAGTGGTTTCCGGATACTAGATCCAACCGGTCTCTCCGTATTGACAATAATGGTCAAAACACTTCGATAGTCGGTTATTTAACTATCAAAGTAAAACAAACATCCATTCTAATGTATAACTAAACACCATACAATCATGCTTAAGTTTGGTTAACAGCGCTATATTATCGTTATAGTTTAAAAACTTATCATACGCTGTAATATTCCCTTTTATAACAAATCTCGACATAACTGTCACGCTTAAGCCTGATCAACAGCGTTATTTTATCGCTATAGTTCTAAGACTTGCAATACGCTGCCGTATTCCATTTTATACCAATCTTGACATCTCTTTCCGTTACAAAAATCTTGACATCTCTTTCCGTTACAAAAATCCTGACATCTTTCTCCGTTACAAAAATCTTGACATCTTTTAAATATGAATTTATGACGCCATATCCTTATTTGAAAACTCGGTTGTTTAAATTTTTTTACATTGGTTATTAACTCTTCACTCCATCTTCCTTAAACATTTCTCTTTAAACTCCTGTTATCAAAAATCGATCACGTTCCTTGTCTTTTTGGCAATTTACTTCTTATTCGTATTATTATACCCAATTCAATAAAACATCTCAATACAAACTTAATACTAGTTTATAATAGAATTTCTATTATAATTTAAACTTCGCTTTAATTATAAAAATATAATTTTTATAATTAACTTTGTTGATTTGACTGACGGTCAACCAACTTCTCAACAAAATGGGTTTATGGTTGACTGTCGCTGATACCGTTTATTTACCAAATCAACATAACGTTGAATCTCCATTCAACACGGTTCAAACAGTGCACAAACAATACATCTAAATATTTAGGAATCCGGTTGGGTTCCTCCAACCGATTTCCGCATCCACAGATATTAGTCAAATCAGTATCCAACCAATGATGTGTATATATGCAACGATATATATTTATTTCAACCAATTTAACTGTAATTTACCTAATCAACCATCACACAGCATTCAACCATTATTTAAAATATAACTAAAATATTTTAAATAAAACAGAGTTAGTGAATTTACTCACCTTGGCGTGTTAACCGTTAAATAACGTTTTGCGGTCGGTTGATTTTACCCGGCGCTTTAATTATCTAGAATTGTAGTGATCTCCAAATCACCCTCCGTTGATGCCATTGCGTAGCTCACGTTCATGCGATCCGTCCTTAACTTCCCCAAACAAATCATTGTCGAAATCTTTCCGCATGTCCTCAATATTTCGAACGCCACTTCTTCATACCCATTAGTTCCCGTCTCCACCGATAACAGCACCTACCCCCAAAATCAGTTCCCCGTTCGTACATGTTCCACGCTCCACAGTCCATCTCCCACGTGAATACACCCTTTCCTCCATTGTTCACAAACTTCACCACGCTAGAACTTCACCGCCGAACTTTCCGGCATCACCACGTCGTAAGCCGCTCCAGCTCGCAATACCCATTCACGTCAAGAACTCCTCCACTGGCCAGCTTCCACCATCAACCAGTTAACCAAAATACACACCTTTCGTTCTCTTTCCATACGGCACCTTCCTCAATGCGTTTCCATCATTTCAGCATAGTTCTCAAGGCCGAAAGCACCCACTAATCCTCATTTCCATGCAAAAACCCAACTGCTCCCAGCTAAAAGATCACCGCATGTCCCTCTTCTATTTTTTACCTCTTCCGTAAGCCCATCCAAACAACTCAGCACCTTGGGTCCTTCACAGCCATGAACAATAATGCTTCCTACCTCTTTTCCTTTGCTTACGTAATTACCCAAAAGCCACACCCATCCCACTTCAAACCTTAATGAACGCAAGTCCCCCCTTTGCTTAGTTTAAACGCAATAGAAAACTCCATTCTTTTTACTTCCAGGCGCCACTACTTCATGCATAAACGTCCCTACTGGTCCCTCCCCCTTCATGCGTTTGTACCCTTTCACATTAAATCTGTTTCTTCTCAAATGAATAAACCCACCACTAGCTACTACTTCTTGCTTCTTCTATTTCTTCTACACGTTATACCATCTCTTCCCTGCTTTCGTTGTCTGGGTTTTTGCCAAACCCGAGCCCTAGCGCATGTAACGCCATGCCAAAGTTTAAGGTTTTTTTTTTTGTGAGTGGATAAGTAGATTGAGAGCTTCGGTTTTTTTTTCTATTATAGTGTTTTACTGCGTTTTCTTGGAATGAAATAAGTGGTGTATATATATAGATGTGAATTCCTTGGTACCCAAGGCATAGGTGAATAGGGTAGACATATTATTCAATGGAGGCTTACTGTTCGCATGTGCCATATTAAATATTTTCAGACATCTTGCAGGCATGTAGGCGTATAGATTAATAGTATAGACGACATGCCATGTGCTGTGTGGACTTGATTTGATCTTTCGAAAAACTATCTCAATAGGTTCTTTTTCTCTGATGCTTCATTGTGAAGGCATGCGGGTAGTTTAGATTAGGGTAGGTGACAGGTTTTATCGGAAAATATATTGCATCGAGTTGTCTTTAGCCTGTGTGATTGTATATATGTGAAAAAGTAGGTTTAGGTATAGCATGTGTTTGTACTAGTCAGCTGTAGCTAAAAGACTTGGACATTTCTTTTATAGCCATTTCTTTTGTATGAAGTAATAGGATACAGTTCCTAGTTGTTAGACATATAGCCCTTTTTCTTTAGTCTTACGTGAATAGGGTATGGCGCCTTACAATATAGGATAGCCAAGTTCCATCATAGGTAGATACAGTATTTGTTACTTAATTTTTTAAGGTTATATATTTATCGAGATTTACGGGGTATCGTAAAATTCTATTGATTTATAGACTGCTACAGAAAGAAGTAAAGATACAGTTGTGTCCAGCGAGGTGCCCCGGTTCCAAATATATAATAATATCGGTAGTTTAACTCATATTTTGAAACCCCAAAATATCGATATAGGGTGCAAAATACTACAAATAAAAAGTTGCGTATTTAATTAATTAAAAATTACAGTAAAATTCTAAAAATTAAATTATCACTATGCCTCAAAAGAACCTTGTCTAAATTCGAAACCGATATCTAGTTATATCAAATAAACCGTTACGGTCGATAAACGATTCTATAGCGACTATTTGAAAATTTGATTTGGACATAACTCACAATCTGTAACACGAAATATTGGTTTTTCAGTTCCATTAGAAACATACAGTTCAACAGATTCCAACGTTTCTTGTTTAGAGGAAATCCGACTTATAACGGATCATGTACGCTCAGTTGAAGTTCAAAACGTTAAATTACGAACTACAGCGTCGTTATGAGCTCGATTATATAAAATATATATTTTTATACGCTCAACTTCATTTTAATGAATATATAAATACACTTATATTACAAATTCAATATTTAAACTGATTTAAATATTCAAATACAAACCGATAAAAATGCGGGACATTACATTAACGCCCTTCTCTTAGACGTACGAGCTCAGAGGTTATATATTGATGGATATCAAACGCATGGAGTGAATTGCCTGTGTGGCATGCCTAAGTTGCAATTGATCGAGGCTTATGTTGAAAAGCAAAGTCTTGTGGTTGATGATCAAAGCACCGCCTGTGTGGCATAGCTTTGTGTAACGTGAATACGCGAGCCTCACACCCCGGTGTGAGCCAGAAACGGGAGAGGACGTCAGGGAGGGCATGCGTTTCTTTCTAGCTAGAAGTGGCATCATTGGTTTTACATGCCCTGACGAGTTTGACTTATGTGGTTGATGCTGTTGCGAGGCGCCTCGGTTTGATCGGACGATCCGGGTCCGATAGAGTCATTCTTTGGCTCATTTACGCCCCATAGGGCGGGGAAACGCATGTTCAGGGTTTAAGTTTAATCCACATCGGTGGACTGGCCCTGAGGATCCAAGGGCTTACCTGTGTCTGGGTCCCGAGACTCGGGCTAGACAGTCTCGAATCGGTAGAGGACTATCTTTTGCCTCGGTTCACAGATGGAAATCCAACTTCCAATACGTGACGTTTCAATTTTATTTGTAGAGCCTAGTATGGCGACATAGTGGGATGAGGAGCTTATGCCGTCTATGATTGATAGTTATGATTTGAAGTTGTTTTATACACTATGCACTTATAATAGTATCAAATGATTTGTTTTAAACGTATCAAGCATTCTTGGCTATTATAAGGTAAAAACCCTATCCTCCGGCTTGCGTTGCATTGTGTGATGGGACCTGAGTCTTATAATAGCTTCATTCTTCTTTATTTAGCATTGCGCTGTTGTTTTATGCACTGGTGTTCTTGGGAGGTTACCCGTTTCGTGTCATACGGCGTGGTCCCTCGATTTACCTAGCTTTAAAAATAAAGATTAATAACTGTTTTAGTTCTCACACCAGTCACATGACTGACCTGGAGTTTATTGTTTTAACCTAAACTCTGGGTGCCCTCATTTTCCGCACGGGCAGCTAGTAGTTTTGGTTTTGCAGATTTATATTCATAGGATCCTGGTTTACATCCGGAATGATATCCGGAAAGCTTTGTATCCGTATATCTCCTTCAGTTGTGTATTGTATTATTTTCCGCTGCTATATAATTTATTGTAATCTCTGATATTTGGTAAATGTATATTATTTGTTTATACTCTGTATATTCTTGTATTCTGATGAATTGTTGTAATATACAATGAAATGTTCTTCCGTATGCGTTCTTTCGTTTGTAGTTCTCGAAGTATCCAGTCTTTCCTTACCGGGGAAGTCATGGGTCTTTACTACTCCATTACAAAAATGTTCATTTATCGACCCTTTCTTACTGGTTTGGGGTTGATACATCCAACTGCGATCACGAAAATAATCAAACATTTTCCTGATTTGCAACAAATATGTTAGAAAGTTCGATCGAACGTAACACTTTATACTATTTTAAATCTTGTAAAATTTCATTTATAACTATTGCATGTTTTTTGTTTATTTCTTGTTTACTTTGACGGCCGATCTACCTACTTCCCATTACAAATATAATAACGTAAGCATATTTTATAAATAATTTCAGGTTAAACGGTTCAACAAAATTTCGGCAGCACTTCTCTTTGGTCCCTGCATCGTACACAAATGCGTGTACACAGGTAACAAAAAGGAAGTGCCATCGAAACTTTGTTAACCATTTAAACTGAAATGATTTATAAAATATGCTTACGTTATTATAATTGTAACTTGTCCAATACTAGGACAAATCCAACGAATATTGTATCAGATGAATATAGATTTCCGTTTTATGTAAAAACGAATACCCATATAACGATCATATATAACACTTGTCGGACGGGGTCAAATTTATCTAAGGGGTGCACATAAGTAGCTAAAAAAACATTCAACCCAAGTTTAAACCAAAAATCAATACATTCTTCAAATTTTGAAGTATAAACTAGTTTTAGTTATTTTTAGTTAATTTTAGTTTAAAGTATAAATTATGAAGTTAATTTTAGTTAACTAATTTCAATTTTTGAAAGATAAACTAAGCTTTAAGTTTGTTAATATTATAGCAACAAATTTATCAATTTTAAATTGTTAATATTATAGCAACAAACTAAGCTTTCAAATTTGTCAATTTTAGTTAATATTATATAACAACAATTATTTTTGGAATATTGCAAAAGCATTCTTCAAATTTGTTTGGATCAACTATTCTCGCATCCGATGGTTACATAATTAACAGTGCATGCATAGAGGGACATCATTACACCGTTTCAATAGTCATAATCAAGTTACTACCGCTAAAGAATCACATTTACTTCATTTTTTCTCAAATGATCCTACAACACAATCAATCTACAACACAATCAATGTAAGCCCAATTATATACATGATAATCGTCGTTTTCATGCTCTTAAATCAAATACATATGCAATAATTAGCATTTTCAACCTCCTAATCAATCACACCAACTACCAAATCAATCTATAGCATAATCAGCAACATATGCATCCCACAAGACAATCAATTTCATTTCCATAATCATTCAATTAACAAACTCATCATAACATTCAAAATAACCCTAATTATCCCTATTTAAACATAGAATAGGTATTAGAAGACATACCAGAGCAAATTGAGATGATTGGAAAGGAGTTTTGGTGGATGAATCGGATTTGTAGCGGAGGCCGACGGTGGGTAGGTTTTTTTTGTAAAGCTGAAATGATTTGGGGAAGAAGGCTTCGACTGTTATTTTGCTTCAGAACGTGCGACGGCTTGCGACGACCGCTTTTTAGGCGTCGCTAGCCGTTGCAATATCCCGTTGCAATCAGAAGCCTTTCTTGTAGTGTTGATTGGACCGGATTAACCGAACTCTTAATTTAATATTTAATTTTAGGATATTGTGGTATTTTAAATAATTAGTTTGGTGATAAAATACAAAGTCATTTGTCTAAAATATGTCAAATTTTGTTATCAACGTAAAATTTACTAAATAAAATTTCTCTGAACATAAATTTATATTTTACTTTATGTGAATTCGTCATCACTTATATAGTAACAGTATTACCATACAACGGTGGAAAAAAAACCAACCGTTAAAATATTCAATGTGGAATATAAAATTATTTATTAAAGCATATTTTAAATTAGATTTTGTGTAGATTAAGATAAAATAGAAGTAATTGAAAAAAAATGTAACTTCAACTGCAAGAATTTGACAGGTAGCTAAAATCAAGGTAATTTCAAACAAACACATTAACAGTAATAGAAGAATTCACTTAAATTACAAGTCAGGACTAACCTGATAAATGATTGAAGTTTGTATAAGGATTAAAAGATTTACCTATGACATAAAAAAGACAATTTAACGTACATAGAATGTAACAACAACACCAGCAGCATAATTAGAAGGCAGCTTAATAGAAGCACCGAAAAACCCTTGAAGATACAAGTCTTGTGAAGCAAATCCAGAGCCTTTTCAAGGAACCATTGTTTTTTTTTAAATTACATTTTTTTTAACCAAAAAGTAACAATTTTCATAGCTTAAGTCACTGAAGCAAACAACACAAATAAGTTACAAGTACAATACAGAAATAACATTGATAACATTCTCAATTTGCAATGAATCTAAAAATAGGCAGACATGCATAACTGAAAATTCATAAATTCCCCCGTGATGGAACGTCATGCTCAAAAGCTTTTAGCTCCTTACGTAGCTCATTTTGAAGAAAGTTTTTCCTTGTCCTTCTGGATCTTTAATACTTTTTTTTACTCTTTTCTACTCTTCTATCAAAAATGCCAGAATGATAATTGTCTTCCTATTCTCATATTAGTTGCCCCAGGAGAAGCAGAAATATACTAGTTGATAATTCTTGATGAATCAGGAGTAATAACCAAATATCCACTAACATCACAAAAACAATCATTATAGTTATGGAAAAAAATGACATCCATGTATTCTCATATTTTTCAATGCTAGAGTTGCAGTAACATGCAGTAGCTTTGCACCAACTATAAGAACCAACTATAATAAAAACCAAATTTTAAAAATTTAAATATGATAATAATAAATGTTTAGGAAAACAAAAGGAAGAAATACAATAAAGCAGCTCCTTCAAACACTCACAGCAATAATGGCTATCCAAAAAGCAACTCCTTCAAAGTTCAAACACTCACAACAATAATGGCTATCCAAGAATAAAGATTTGATCCTGCCAAACATAAAGAATAAATGCTTTTATAGATATTGAAAACATAATGGCTTTTGAAGTAAACTTGAAAGAAATCTCCCCATTAATGTTAAACATATGAAAGCAATGACAAACCCCACCCCACAAATGTGCAATTTTTTTTTCCATAGATCTTTATAAATTTCAAAAATAATTCAGTCTTGCCACAAAAAGTATGAGTTAATTTACCAACATCATATACCACCAGGGAATATAACACCATGACTTAATGATGATTATTCAAAGTCTAAGTTAAGAGGGGAGGGAAGTTCTCACCAAAATGAGCAATTATGTGATTGAATGAAAGTTGTATAAAATGAAAAAATATGGAGACAATCAGTGGATCATACATCAATAATAATTCCTCTTTGTCTTGTTGTCATCCAATAATTACTGGAACTGAAGTATCAGGATTATCGTCGCAAGCAATTTCTGACATAGTACAAAAGGGATGTGGTTAGTTATCACTTTTTGAAATGCAAAATGTATTGATCTTTTGTTTTTGTTTCTCGAAACAGATTTGGTTGTAAGAACTTCATAAGTAATAGAATTTCAAACATGCTCCTTATACAACAACAAAATTTTATGAGGGAAAACTGTATAGCTACATGTTACCCAAAGATGATTAAGTTAACAACTAATTCATTGCAGCAAAGTAGCGGTATTTTTATTGACATTGGCTGTCAAGCATATTTTATATAAATGAGGGCGAAATAGTTCCAGTAAAAAACAAGAGAAAATTTCTTAAAGAGATGCATGTGTTATCCGTTAAGTGTTTGAACTAAAGTGCTTTCGAACATATGCCTAAATTAGGGCATTCCCTCGAAAAGGCATGATTTTTTTCGTAATAAAGTATAATATGAAAAGATTATTTACACCTTAAATCAGAGCAATAGCATTATGGAAGTATACTAATTTTTTCCTTGATAAAAATAGTTCAATCTTACGAAATTCACAGGTAATAAGTTTACAGAAGTTCGCCCTGATCCGGACCATAGAAAGAATGGAAAATAACACAGGCTAAAAATTAAATGTATATAAGAAGAATAGGAGATTGGTTCCTTAAATGGATATATTGGCAAGTTTTTTTTTTTGGGTGCCGTGATTGCTTTTTGGTGTTTAGGAAGTGGAATTGCATGAACTTTTTGTTTTTATTAGTATATGCTGGTCAAGACCTTGCTCTCAGTGTTTCTATCAAAAAAAAATAAAAAATTGTTAGCGAGTTATTCGATAGAAGTTTGGTATTTAACTTTGTTAAGACCATGGTTAAATATATTCAAATATAAGTACGGTTGGGAGACCAGCAAACAATTTTTTTAGACCGACTACTTATTTGTAAGAAGTGATTGGATAAGCATATATAAACATGTTTATTACCATTATAAAGCGCATGTTGAGATATACCACGGTTGTATAAATGCATTACAATCTCAGCAGTGCTTATTTAACTCATCTTCTGCTCTAGGAAAGAGTTTTAAAAAATGGAATAGACTTAAAAAAACTTAAGCAGTTGGAATTCAATTTCGGGTTCAAATAAAGCCGCGTTGAGTAATTTTTTCTCTACAGAATGATGCGCTTCTTGTTGACATGAATTTTAAAAGTTTGATGTGTAAAACAACATAGAACTTCCGAATGCTATAAATGATAGTACATGTTGTCTACATATTCACTTTGGAATCTAGTCCAGATGTACAAAAAAATAGTGATGATCTTCTAATTGTGCATAACAAAGGTTAATTACGAACTTATAGTTGAAAATTACATATTCTATGCTTTTCCTAATAATCTTTTATCCATCTATTTTTTTTTTCTCATAGAAAAGAAGTGCAGCTGCATATTCCTGCAATTCAAAATCACAAACATGCTAGTGATATTTTTGTGCTATTAATGAAATTTTTTTTAGTGCAGTTTATTTAATTTTGGTGACAATTTTATAAATAATCAAAAAATCCAATACAGAAACCCAAGACTAAAGCTTAAAGGAGACAGGTCCTTATGTCCCATAATAAATAATTTTAAGGACTGATAGTATCTGTTTGGGATTCAAATACGAAGTACAAATGATTCATTAAGTATACCCAAATTTGTTAACCAGCTATTATGGGGAAACCAGAAATGAAATCATCTAATAAGGATTTATACATATGAATACTAAGAAGCAAAATCATCTTATATCAAAATCGTGTATTTTAAACAGACGATACCTGGTTTGATGGACGGTCAACAAAATCGCAGATCTGGCAATCAGATACTTGATCGTCGGCGGGTTACGTTTTGGAAGGTAAACGAATAAGTCGGATTTACATATAATGGGTAACTTGATTTGAGGATAAATCGGATTTAGAGTGGATACTGGGTTTGAGGATAAATCGGATTTAGAGTGATACTTGATTTGAGGAGAAGCAGGAAAAATGAATAAAGGAAGGAAAACGAGAAGAAATAGGGATAATGGAGAAGGAATAGGAATACGAGAAGAAATACAAAAATGCTACCATGACAAAAACAGTTTTTGTCAAAAAATACACCAGAGACAAGAAAATAGGAGGCACACCCCCTGAAGTACACAAATACCGCTCTGAATTCAATGCATACCACCCATGAATTCCGGATTTACCCTTATTTCTTACTTTTTGACAATTACTTTTTCGGGTATTGTAGCATAACTCGAAGAAATAGGAATACGAGAGAAATAAAATGCGACGAGAACGCCCATGTTTTTTGGCTTTAGAGGATTCTATTTTGCTAGAGCTACAGTTTGCTAACAGTCGGTTTGACAAACCTCCCTAACGGTTGGTTTGATAATAATATATCCTTCAAGTTCGGTTAAATCAGACACCGACGAGTTAACCGAAATTTGCAGATCCGATTCACGTATGTCACGTATCAATTCAAAACTGCATAGTATGGGCGTTTTCTCTTATCATGGCCGCAGATTATGTTAAATGTGTGCGGGACAAAATTATTTTTTGTGACTAATTGTTGAATGCACATTGACGAAATTGAATAAAAACGGTTTCCAGTCGTCGTTTTTTAGATTATATTATGGTTTTTTATTGGTGTTTTTTGATTATATATTGGTTTTATATTGTTGTTTTGAAGGATTCTTTTATATTTGTTTGTGTAAATTCTGGGGATTGAATCAGGAAAAAAGACATATGAAAATGAGTATTGCTAAAAGTTTGATGAAGATGATACCAGTGGTACTAAAAACGGTGAACGTGATGGTAATGAAGCTGAAAATGTTGAATGTGATAGCAATGAAGCTGAAAACGTTGAAGGTGGTTGTAATGATTTGGAAAACGATGATGATAACGGCAGTCAAAATGAGAATGCAGACATGCCATACAGCGATTACCTCGATTTAACTTCTCAATTTACTACCGTTGAGGTATGTTTAAAATTTTGATATAGTATGTTTTATATAGCAAATGTTCCGAAATATCAAAATCATTGTAGCTAAACATTATTGTTTGATGATGCAGTTGTTTGATTCAAAAGAAACCTTAAGACACTGGTGCATGTGTCGTGGAATTAGTTTAAAATTTATTATTGTTACTAAAAGAAAAGGAATGAGAAATATGAAAACTAATGGAAGAAGATCGTAGTTGGTGCTAGCATTTGAAAAAATTAGAAAGTACATCGATCATAAAGCAAAGGACCATGTTCCTAAAACGTAACAAAAAAGGCGACGAACGGGAAGTCGGAAGTGTGGATGTCCATTGCAACAACCCCAGAATTTTAGCAATAGATTAGTTATTTAATTATATTCTCAAAAATAGAAATTTCTGTAAATGATGGAATCTGACCACGAAATTTTAACCGATGCGTTCATCTCGGAATTCTGGTCAACTTTCATATTTGGAGTTTCGTGACCAGAGTCCATATGAAAAAGTTACGGACGAAATACGAAAAAAAGACGGAAATAAATAAATAGAATAATTAATATATATCTTTCCCTCTTTGACCAGCCCAGTGACGGCTAGGTTTTGAGGAGCAATTTCGTTATATAATATATAATATAAACAGACGGATGTTTATTTAAATAAATCTAATAATTCATGACTAGTTCCACTCCTATAAATAAAGAGGTAAGACATCTTTCTTTTCCATACAAATATGTAGGCAGCTGCAAAGCTCTGCCATTTCCCTTTCTCTTCTAATGAAAATTCTTAATCAAAATTATATTTATATACAATAAATAAAATATAAATCATATAGAATTAAAAGGGATTATCAGATCTAAATGGAAAAGAACATGAACTGACGGTTAAGCTAGTATACATCAGATACTCTCCTCTTTTCCTATTTTCTTGCATATTTACAGATCCGAAAGTATCCTTGTCTCAGATTAATTGTAGATTTATAAGAATTTGGGAACTGTAGGCCTAAAAGGTTATTCAGATTTCATATTTGGATGTTTTCAAGTGAGTGAGAAATTTATATACAAAGTTATACACTACAAGAAAAAGTGCTTTTAACATCAATACATAACAGCGTTCATAAGTTGATTGTGGTCGTGGAACCTTTTATAAACAAGAGAAAACAAATACAGCTATATTAAACACTGAGCACTTTATTTCATTATTTCCCTCCATCTAAAATATTCATTGCCGCGTAAAAAGTAATTTCCCTCTTCAACCCAAAATAAGCAACCCTAATTTTCCCAATTATTGCAACTTTCTTTTCATATCTTCCATGCGTCCCTCTTGATAATTTGGATTAATTCGTTTGGCGTGGATCGCAGTTCTGCCCATAGATAATTAACAGACTCTACTTACAGCCGGCTACTGGAAGCATACATCCTCTGCCATCCCTCTGATAATCGTTCACGCGCCGCCGACTCTTACTCGTCAGTCGTACCAGTTCTTGTTCGAACTAGATCCTGAAAGGTGCGGTTTTCTTTAACTTACCATTCTTTGAACAGCTTTGTTTCCCTATCCCCAATTCCTTCCACCACAAATTCCAATTTTTATGTTATTTTTATTGTTCTCCTGCTCGTATAATTGGAATATGAATGATGAGTGAGCACAGGTTTAAACTATCTACCTCTTATTTGGATATTGTTTTCCAGGATTTTAATGGCCAGTGAGGACACCTGACCTGGTTAACGCATTTAATTTTCGTTACCTGGATTTCGGTACATGGATACTAAGGTTATTTTTTATCTACAAATTCATCTTATCCTATCATGTAAGCTGTTTTACTGTACGTTGTTTCTGCCTTTGCTTTACAAATTTTAAGATGCATAATTAAGATCTGTTAATTAATTTTTCGTCCCTTTTGTAGTTCATGTGTTCTGTAGGCCTTATATAATAGATACAAAGCATACTAATCTCCTTGATTGTGTAATAATTTTCTCCAGGTTTGAAACGACCCGCAAATCCGTGCTATCTGAGTTGACTAAAAACACCACACGTCCAACTCAAATAACACAGAAATACGACTCATTATTAGAAAGAAGTTAGAGGATGAGAAATAGAAAGAAAGAAATATTAGAATAGAAGAAAAACGAAGATCACAAACTCACAGCGGAACGAATAAAATATATTCTATAACATAACTTTTGAAATACAAATCTGTTTTGTACATAAATACATACCATCATCAGAGTACACATAACATTTGATTCAGCGGAAGTAACTCTAAATAACTAACGTTGAAGCCTCCAGCTTCAAGCTTCTCCAAGTGTATCTGTA
This sequence comes from Allium sativum, assembly GCA_030737875.1. Taxonomy (NCBI): domain Eukaryota; kingdom Viridiplantae; phylum Streptophyta; class Magnoliopsida; order Asparagales; family Amaryllidaceae; genus Allium; species Allium sativum. Next base: position 75,990,837 of record CM060920.1, on the reverse strand, counting down.
AAAGCCTGAAACACTTGACTGCCCGTACAAAATTTGGGCACCCAAGAGTTTAGGGAAAACAAAACAAAATAAACTCTGGGTCAGTCATGGGACTGGTGTGAGTAAACTCCAACCACTTGTTTAACTTTTAAAAATCCTTTCAAAAGAAAAGATAATAGTAAGACCAGCCCACACATAAACATGGACGGTTTTTACCTTACTATAACCCAAAACACTTTGATATCAAATCCAGTGATATTATAATAATGTCTACATCAAGTAAATAACCAAATAGCAGAACGCTTGCATCTCACGCTCCACATACATAGTATAAAATCAAAAACCGCATGGCGCTTATTGGAGATTGGATTTCCAACATGACAAGGTATGGGACCACCTTCCGATGATGTATCTCTAGAGGCAAATACACCTGGGTTCAACAAGAACATCTTGTAACCCGGCCCACACATGACCGACCACTCATTTCACTTGAGTGTATCGAATGTATATCACCAACGGTTGGACTCAAACCACCGTTTCCCCGAATGGGCAGAATCGATAGATTTAGAACAAAAGGAATTTCTCTAGATAGGTGATTATACACCCTAATGGGTGCGACCCACATAGCCATGCTGCCTGCCCGATTTTTGTCCTTTCCCGGTTGTTGAGGCCTGAGGCTACGCATACTTACCATTCATCGATAACACAATCACTTTGAATGCCACATCGTCAGATCCGTTAATCACCAGTTGAGTTTGCACAAATATTCTGGATATTATGCTAAGGGATAAATCCGTTGCAACCATATATATTCATACAGACCAACCCATTTGATTATTGGAAATACTTTGTCAGACATTCGTCCATTTACGTTCGTTCTGGGATTGAACGAAACCGAAGGCACTATTTCTATAAATAGAAAAGCCCTTGCACTTCACTCCGTCTTCAATATATTCAGCATACTTGGTTCGCAACGCTTATGCCGATACGGAGTGGTTCTTCGGATAATAATCCAACCGGTCTCTCCATATTGACAACGATGGTCAAAAACTTCGATAGTCTGTGATTTAACTATCGAATAAAAACAAGTGTTCAATCAACATATCAAACAAATCACTGGGCCCTTTAATTAATATTCATTAATTAAATCTCTTCACCATTTTTCTCTATCAATATTTGTTAACCAAATAATCATCTCGGCCTCTTATGCCATTTGGAAAACGTTTCCAAATATTAACTTCTTTTATTTTCTAAATATTAGAAAATCTCTATTTGCGATTGGAAACAATTCCAATCACTTATCTCTATCCCTTTTTGTTTACAACATTCGATTTTTATATTCACTTTACTATCGAATTCAATACGTCGATACAATGATTTCAAATTATCAAAATATCTTAAAAATATTCTAACTCCTTAAATTTCCGGAAAATTTCGCCATAACCTCCCCTGTATCGGGAGCATCGGGAAATTTCAAATAGCATCCCGGTATCTTCCTCAATCAAAAGAAAAAGGAAAAAGCCAAGCGGCCTGTCGATACGGCGCATAAAATCTCATATACGAATTAAACATGTACCTTTTTGTCGAGCACATTATTTATATACCTGCATTATCCTTGCCCCATACCTGTCTCCTGTATGTCTATACCTGTACCATTTATTTCAACTTCGTACACTCGTTTGACTCAATTCGTTAAAGTAATTCTTTAACTAACTCTCTGCCTATCTCGCTTGTGTATTTGAATATAACACGTTTCGAATATATTTCCACTTACTTATCAATCAATTGAATTCAAATTCAGTTTAAGTTCTATATTCGATTCCGAATATATATTTACAATCCCAAATTTCACTTTTCAAAGTTCGACTTTAGTTCAAACTCGATTAACTAATCTTCTTTAGTTAATTCTATTCAATAATCAAAAATATGATTATTGTTTCAAAAATCATCTTCTTTACTTCACTTGAGTTCACATTTTTATTTTCTAACTCAAGTCTAAATTTATAAATGGCAATCCGGATTTTATTTGCTTAAAAATCCCAATATTTATATATAAAATCCATTATGGTTTATAATGGTTTATGGCGCTGCTTTTCTAAAAATTTGATTTTGACATAACTAAAAATCTATACGACGAAGTTCAGATTTTTCTCCTTCATTAGAAAACTATTATCGAATCGGTCCTGACGTTTCTTGTTTCAAAGAATTTCGACTTCAATTGGGTTCTGTATACTCGATTGAAGTTCGAATCGCTATTTTACGAACTGCAGCGCTGCGGCGAGTTCGTTTTAATTATATTTATAAATATAAACGTTAAACTTCTTAAAATGAATTCAATTCCATTTTAACTCCATTTGAATTCCTTGATTCAAATTCCAATCTCACTTTTGAATTCTATATTTCAAATCCCAATTCCTTTTCTATTGGATATTCAAATTCAATACTTGAATTTCTATTTGAATTCCCTATATTCAAATTCTAGACTTGAATTCATTGAATTCTCTTATTCAAACTTTATACTTAAATTCCATTTGAACTTCTATATTCCCATTCCTATATTTGAATTATATTGAAATTCAAATATCCAGACTTCTTTTTAAATTCTATATTCAAAATTCCACAGTTTAAACTCCATTTGAATTTCATATTCAAATTCCATAAATCAAATCGTATTTGAATTCAATTTGAATCTCCTATTTCAAATTTTATTTTCCATTTCCATTTGAATTTTACTATTCAAATTCATTTTCAACACCATTTGAATTTCTATATTCAAATTCATTTTCAACACCCTTTGAATTTCTATTATTCAAATTCATTTGAATTCCCTTAAATTCAAATTCCATTTCAAAACTATTTGGATTTCTTATTTTGAAATCCTATTTCAATCTTACTTTGAAATCCTACTTTCAAAGTTTATTTCGAATTCTATTTTGAAATCCCATATTCAAATTTCTACTTGAATTCCTATATTCAATTTCATGTTCAAATTCAACACTTGAATTTCTATTTCAAATCTCAATTCAAATTTCATATTTGAATTTCATTTCAAATCTCTAGTCAAATTTCATATTTCAATTCTTCTTTTGAAATTCTATATTTCAAATTCTATTCGATTTTTCTTTGAAATTCTATATTTCAAAGTCTGTTCAATCCTTCTTTGAAATTCTATATTTCAAATCTATTTGAAAATTCTTTATTCGAATTCCTTTGAATTCAAATTTTATTTTAATCTCCCGAATTCAAATTCTGTTTTTCCATTCTAATTTCGTCTATTCAAATTCTATTTGAACTTCTATTTGAATTTCTAATATTCAATCTCCTCTTAAAATTCAAATATTAAACTCCCTTTCAAAATTCAAATGTTATACTCAAATTTCATTTGAGTTATATATTTAAAAATTTCCTTTCACATCCTGTTTGAAATTTCATTTCAAATTCCAATTCCGCACTTGTATTTCTATTTCTGAATTATCGAATGATAATTCTTTTTACTTCATTTATAACTTCGTTATAAAAGACTATTTATAAATTTCGTTTAAAAAGAAACTACTTGTTTATTTTTCAAAACAAGTTTATATTTTATTCCCATTTAAAATTCAAATTCTATTTAAAAATAGAATTTCTCTTTTAAAATCTCCGATATCCTTTTTAAGATATTTTTAAATATCATTACTTAAGCCTAGTGATATTTAAAACAATCAAGCCATCCAAATTTCAATCATTTGATTTATAGCACGTCATATATGAATATATATGCAATCAAGCAAACAAACAAACAGATAATATATTTTTGAGGAATCCTGTTGGATTCCTCCAACCTGTTTTCCTGCATCCACAGATGTTAGCACATAAATAATACCAATTCTGCTTCGTGGCAGAATATCGCGGTATAGAAGGTCATCCACTAATCATAGCGTGGGGCGTATAGGGTAATCATCCGCTATGAAACTGCGGGCATCCGCTAATGAGACTGCGGGAATCCAACCAACCAATCAACCCAATATATATATATATAGCCTAAATAACTAATATATATAAAACAACCAGAAAATATTCACACAAGCAACAAACAATTATTTTTAAAATAAAAATAATTCTAAAGGTGAGTGAGATTTACTCACCTGATTTCATTTGCCGAACATCCATTCAAATGTTGTATCGTTGTTTACGAATTTACTCAAGTCATCATCAACTGAATCTGTTCGAGTTAATTTCACCTTTCACCTACGAATATTAATTTAACGATTAACATTTCAATTAACGAATAAATAAATGTCTTATATATATGTATCCCTTTTTTCATTTAAATAAAACATCAAATTATTTTAATTAAATATCCAACTTCTTTTATTTTGAGTTTGAAATCTAAATCAACTAATATAGTTTAAATAAAAGAAACAAAAACTAACTTATTCTATATATTTAATCTATTTCCAATTAAATAAACTAATTTACTTTAAATCAAATTCTAATTATATAAGCAGTTTTCCTTGCATTTAAATTTAAATTACTTTACATTAATATAACACTTAAGTTAACTACCCATTTTAAATTTTAATTCATACCTTAATCACTCAATCAGAAATCTGAATCTCCTTCTTCACCGCAAAAAAAAAACGTGTCCTTTCTTTGGTATTTCACGTCCATTGCTGAACTGCCATCAGAAATCGCACCCTCAAACACCTCCTCATCTTCACGTTTACTTTTCCCCAACTCCTCCAATTTCGAGCAACCCAGACCTTTCACCATTGAAGCCAAACTTCACAGGTTGGGCGATTCAAATCGCAGTCCCCCTTTTCCATCGCGAACACCCAAATTTTGGACTTCGAACTTCAAAATAACCTCAGTAAAATACCCAATACGCAACTCGCATCCTCAAATCTCGTCATCACCAGAATCGCTCGCGACGACCCTCCATGTTGAGCGCGGTCTTCAAACAAACCACGATGACGCCAGCCCTCACTCGATGTCGCGCTGCCATGTTTGCTCACGAATCTCGCCTCAGGGTTCGAATTCGATTCGCTTAAATGAGGATGGAAGGGTATCGGCTTCGACTTATTTAGGGAACAGGTATTTATTTTTATTTTATTTTTGAAGATTTCGATTTATAAAGGAGTGTAACGGCTGCCATTTCTGAAGCTCGGGTTTTGTTTTTCTTTGTCAAGGAAATGAAAATGAACTAAGTGAAGGAGTTGCGATCTATTTAAAAGCCAACGAAGGGGACATGAGTACGAAGGCATTAATATTGTGTTTCCTTGCTATTGAAGATCACCGACAGATTTTTTTGCTCGAGGGAAGTAGTGTTTGAGTTTTTCAAGAAGGTAGGTCGGCTTGTTGGCTTAAGTACCAACATGATAAATATAAATTAATTTTTGATTTTATTTAAATAACTTAAAATATCTCACGGTCCCCGGACCGCTATGAAACATAACGAACGAACGACGTTACTAGATTATAATACAATTCTAGGCTCAATGGAAAAGGTTCTGAGATTTTATTTGATCGTATGGAAAAGATAACAAATTTAACTGACAACTAAATGAAATTAAATCCAATTATTTCCAAGCATTTTTATATGTTATATTAAATAGTTTCAAATTTAAATTGATTTCAAATAATTTAAATTCATCGATAATAGATTATTTTTATCGTACATGTTCAGACAGAACTGACACTGATCATTTGAATTGTTTGATTCTTTTAACTTCGTGTTCAGTTATATTTTGTTCTCGTATTTCGATTATTTGATCGATAATTCACTATAAAAATTCTTTTATATGGTTAATCCAATATTTAAACGATACTAAATATTTAAAATACTGTTCGAAAAATCTGGGTCGTTACATTCTTCCCCCCTTAAAATAATTTCGTCCTCGAAATTGCTAAAGTAGGAAAAATACTATAAACTCACTAACTTTTCATAACTCCTTTATGTTGAAACTCACCTCCTTATATTTCAATAAATTAATTTCAACCAAAACTTTTGGTCTTCACACATTTGATTCGAATGGTCTACGATCAATCCATTTATATCCAATCTAAATTTCATTAAACCTATTCAAATTGATTCTAATCAATTCATTCACTTCGACCCATTTAACTTGTTCAAGTTAAATTTCAATTCCAGAATTCAAATCCCTGGGTTTCTTTTCCAATTCTTTTTGAAATCCCATACATATATACATATATTTAATTTCATTTCAAATTCAAAACATTTGAATTTTCAAACCACTTGTTTTTTTTTTTTTTTCAAAACAAATTCCATCAAAAACTTTTTCTAAGGTAGCAATTCATCACTTAGAAACTCGGAAATGAACACTGATGATGTTGCAATCATCATCAGAATTATTTCCCAGCCACTGAAGTGAGTTCAGTGCCTTATTATTTCAAATCTATTCAAATGATTTTTTTTTTTTTTTTTTTCAACTCCTTCTAAACAAAGCTATATTATTTTAATATACTTTGAAAAATAAATTTCAACTTCCCCGGATTTTGAATTCTTAATTCTGGTTTGAATTTAATTTTAATTTATCTCATTTGCATATTTAATTCCTATACAAATTTTATTTTGGTTATAAATAACCATTCCAATATTATAATCTCGTTTGATTATAATCCTAACAATCAACACATCCATATATTATAATAATTTCAGAAAATTATTCTTTCTATATCAAAATAGAAATTTGGGTAAAATTATTTCATTTACCCACTTTAAAACAATATCATGTCAATTCTTCTGTTCAAGTGTTTAGAAATCCCTATCGACTTCGTGGCGTCCCACGATTCGACCAGAATTCATAAACCACTCTACAGACTAGCCAACACAATATAAAACAAATTTTATATCAACTAACAAATACGCTCTCTCGTATCTATACACTCAACTCATTCTAGGGTACTACTGACCCTATCTCTAATGAGCACATGCCACACAAGCCTAGGTGTTTGCTCAACCTAAGCTCTGATACCAACTGAAACGACCCGCAAATCCGTGCTATCTGAGTTGACTAAAAACACCACACATCCAACTCAAATAACACAGAAATACGACTCATTATTAGAAAGAAGTTAGAGGATGAGAAATAGAAAGAAAGAAATATTAGAATAGAAGAAAAACGAAGATCACAAACTCACAGCGGAACGAATAAAATATATTCTATAACATAACTTTTGAAATACAAATCTGTTTTGTACATAAATACATACCATCATCAGAGTACACATAACATTTGATTCAGCGGAAGTAACTCTAAATAACTAACGTTGAAGCCTCCAGCTTCAAGCTTCTCCAAGTGTATCTGTAAAAGCCTGAAACACTTGACTGCCCGTACAAAATTTGGGCACCCAAGAGTTTAGGGAAAACAAAACAAAATAAACTCTGGGTCAGTCATGGGACTGGTGTGAGTAAACTCCAACCACTTGTTTAACTTTTAAAAATCCTTTCAAAAGAAAAGATAATAGTAAGACCAGCCCACACATAAACATGGACGGTTTTTACCTTACTATAACCCAAAACACTTTGATATCAAATCCAGTGATATTATAATAATGTCTACATCAAGTAAATAACCAAATAGCAGAACGCTTGCATCTCACGCTCCACATACATAGTATAAAATCAAAAACCGCATGGCGCTTATTGGAGATTGGATTTCCAACATGACAAGGTATGGGACCACCTTCCGATGATGTATCTCTAGAGGCAAATACACCTGGGTTCAACAAGAACATCTTGTAACCCGGCCCACACATGACCGACCACTCATTTCACTTGAGTGTATCGAATGTATATCACCAACGGTTGGACTCAAACCACCGTTTCCCCGAATGGGCAGAATCGATAGATTTAGAACAAAAGGAATTTCTCTAGATAGGTGATTATACACCCTAATGGGTGCGACCCACATAGCCATGCTGCTTGCCCGATTTTTGTCCTTTCCCGGTTGTTGAGGCCTGAGGCTACGCATACTTACCATTCATCGATAACACAATCACTTTGAATGCCACATCGTCAGATCCGTTAATCACCAGTTGAGTTTGCACAAATATTCTGGATATTATGCTAAGGGATAAATCCGTTGCAACCATATATATTCATACAGACCAACCCATTTGATTATTGGAAATACTTTGTCAGACATTCGTCCATTTACGTTCGTTCTGGGATTGAACGAAACCGAAGGCACTATTTCTATAAATAGAAAAGCCCTTGCACTTCACTCCGTCTTCAATATATTCAGCATACTTGGTTCGCAACGCTTATGCCGATACGGAGTGGTTCTTCGGATAATAATCCAACCGGTCTCTCCATATTGACAACGATGGTCAAAAACTTCGATAGTCTGTGATTTAACTATCGAATAAAAACAAGTGTTCAATCAACATATCAAACAAATCACTGGGCCCTTTAATTAATATTCATTAATTAAATCTCTTCACCATTTTTCTCTATCAATATTTGTTAACCAAATAATCATCTCGGCCTCTTATGCCATTTGGAAAACGTTTCCAAATATTAACTTCTTTTATTTTCTAAATATTAGAAAATCTCTATTTGCGATTGGAAACAATTCCAATCACTTATCTCTATCCCTTTTTGTTTACAACATTCGATTTTTATATTCACTTTACTATCGAATTCAATACGTCGATACAATGATTTCAAATTATCAAAATATCTTAAAAATATTCTAACTCCTTAAATTTCCGGAAAATTTCGCCATAACCTCCCCTGTATCGGGAGCATCGGGAAATTTCAAATAGCATCCCGGTATCTTCCTCAATCAAAAGAAAAAGGAAAAAGCCAAGCGGCCTGTCGATACGGCGCATAAAATCTCATATACGAATTAAACATGTACCTTTTTGTCGAGCACATTATTTATATACCTGCATTATCCTTGCCCCATACCTGTCTCCTGTATGTCTATACCTGTACCATTTATTTCAACTTCGTACACTCGTTTGACTCAATTCGTTAAAGTAATTCTTTAACTAACTCTCTGCCTATCTCGCTTGTGTATTTGAATATAACACGTTTCGAATATATTTCCACTTACTTATCAATCAATTGAATTCAAATTCAGTTTAAGTTCTATATTCGATTCCGAATATATATTTACAATCCCAAATTTCACTTTTCAAAGTTCGACTTTAGTTCAAACTCGATTAACTAATCTTCTTTAGTTAATTCTATTCAATAATCAAAAATATGATTATTGTTTCAAAAATCATCTTCTTTACTTCACTTGAGTTCACATTTTTATTTTCTAACTCAAGTCTAAATTTATAAATGGCAATCCGGATTTTATTTGCTTAAAAATCCCAATATTTATATATAAAATCCATTATGGTTTATAATGGTTTATGGCGCTGCTTTTCTAAAAATTTGATTTTGACATAACTAAAAATCTATACGACGAAGTTCAGATTTTTCTCCTTCATTAGAAAACTATTATCGAATCGGTCCTGACGTTTCTTGTTTCAAAGAATTTCGACTTCAATTGGGTTCTGTATACTCGATTGAAGTTCGAATCGCTATTTTACGAACTGCAGCGCTGCGGCGAGTTCGTTTTAATTATATTTATAAATATAAACGTTAAACTTCTTAAAATGAATTCAATTCCATTTTAACTCCATTTGAATTCCTTGATTCAAATTCCAATCTCACTTTTGAATTCTATATTTCAAATCCCAATTCCTTTTCTATTGGATATTCAAATTCAATACTTGAATTTCTATTTGAATTCCCTATATTCAAATTCTAGACTTGAATTCATTGAATTCTCTTATTCAAACTTTATACTTAAATTCCATTTGAACTTCTATATTCCCATTCCTATATTTGAATTATATTGAAATTCAAATATCCAGACTTCTTTTTAAATTCTATATTCAAAATTCCACAGTTTAAACTCCATTTGAATTTCATATTCAAATTCCATAAATCAAATCGTATTTGAATTCAATTTGAATCTCCTATTTCAAATTTTATTTTCCATTTCCATTTGAATTTTACTATTCAAATTCATTTTCAACACCATTTGAATTTCTATATTCAAATTCATTTTCAACACCCTTTGAATTTCTATTATTCAAATTCATTTGAATTCCCTTAAATTCAAATTCCATTTCAAAACTATTTGGATTTCTTATTTTGAAATCCTATTTCAATCTTACTTTGAAATCCTACTTTCAAAGTTTATTTCGAATTCTATTTTGAAATCCCATATTCAAATTTCTACTTGAATTCCTATATTCAATTTCATGTTCAAATTCAACACTTGAATTTCTATTTCAAATCTCAATTCAAATTTCATATTTGAATTTCATTTCAAATCTCTAGTCAAATTTCATATTTCAATTCTTCTTTTGAAATTCTATATTTCAAATTCTATTCGATTTTTCTTTGAAATTCTATATTTCAAAGTCTGTTCAATCCTTCTTTGAAATTCTATATTTCAAATCTATTTGAAAATTCTTTATTCGAATTCCTTTGAATTCAAATTTTATTTTAATCTCCCGAATTCAAATTCTGTTTTTCCATTCTAATTTCGTCTATTCAAATTCTATTTGAACTTCTATTTGAATTTCTAATATTCAATCTCCTCTTAAAATTCAAATATTAAACTCCCTTTCAAAATTCAAATGTTATACTCAAATTTCATTTGAGTTATATATTTAAAAATTTCCTTTCACATCCTGTTTGAAATTTCATTTCAAATTCCAATTCCGCACTTGTATTTCTATTTCTGAATTATCGAATGATAATTCTTTTTACTTCATTTATAACTTCGTTATAAAAGACTATTTATAAATTTCGTTTAAAAAGAAACTACTTGTTTATTTTTCAAAACAAGTTTATATTTTATTCCCATTTAAAATTCAAATTCTATTTAAAAATAGAATTTCTCTTTTAAAATCTCCGATATCCTTTTTAAGATATTTTTAAATATCATTACTTAAGCCTAGTGATATTTAAAACAATCAAGCCATCCAAATTTCAATCATTTGATTTATAGCACGTCATATATGAATATATATGCAATCAAGCAAACAAACAAACAGATAATATATTTTTGAGGAATCCTGTTGGATTCCTCCAACCTGTTTTCCTGCATCCACAGATGTTAGCACATAAATAATACCAATTCTGCTTCGTGGCAGAATATCGCGGTATAGAAGGTCATCCACTAATCATAGCGTGGGGCGTATAGGGTAATCATCCGCTATGAAACTGCGGGCATCCGCTAATGAGACTGCGGGAATCCAACCAACCAATCAACCCAATATATATATATATATATAGCCTAAATAACTAATATATATAAAACAACCAGAAAATATTCACACAAGCAACAAACAATTATTTTTAAAATAAAAATAATTCTAAAGGTGAGTGAGATTTACTCACCTGATTTCATTTGCCGAACATCCATTCAAATGTTGTATCGTTGTTTACGAATTTACTCAAGTCATCATCAACTGAATCTGTTCGAGTTAATTTCACCTTTCACCTACGAATATTAATTTAACGATTAACATTTCAATTAACGAATAAATAAATGTCTTATATATATGTATCCCTTTTTTCATTTAAATAAAACATCAAATTATTTTAATTAAATATCCAACTTCTTTTATTTTGAGTTTGAAATCTAAATCAACTAATATAGTTTAAATAAAAGAAACAAAAACTAACTTATTCTATATATTTAATCTATTTCCAATTAAATAAACTAATTTACTTTAAATCAAATTCTAATTATATAAGCAGTTTTCCTTGCATTTAAATTTAAATTACTTTACATTAATATAACACTTAAGTTAACTACCCATTTTAAATTTTAATTCATACCTTAATCACTCAATCAGAAATCTGAATCTCCTTCTTCACCGCAAAAAAAAAACGTGTCCTTTCTTTGGTATTTCACGTCCATTGCTGAACTGCCATCAGAAATCGCACCCTCAAACACCTCCTCATCTTCACGTTTACTTTTCCCCAACTCCTCCAATTTCGAGCAACCCAGACCTTTCACCATTGAAGCCAAACTTCACAGGTTGGGCGATTCAAATCGCAGTCCCCCTTTTCCATCGCGAACACCCAAATTTTGGACTTCGAACTTCAAAATAACCTCAGTAAAATACCCAATACGCAACTCGCATCCTCAAATCTCGTCATCACCAGAATCGCTCGCGACGACCCTCCATGTTGAGCGCGGTCTTCAAACAAACCACGATGACGCCAGCCCTCACTCGATGTCGCGCTGCCATGTTTGCTCACGAATCTCGCCTCAGGGTTCGAATTCGATTCGCTTAAATGAGGATGGAAGGGTATCGGCTTCGACTTATTTAGGGAACAGGTATTTATTTTTATTTTATTTTTGAAGATTTCGATTTATAAAGGAGTGTAACGGCTGCCATTTCTGAAGCTCGGGTTTTGTTTTTCTTTGTCAAGGAAATGAAAATGAACTAAGTGAAGGAGTTGCGATCTATTTAAAAGCCAACGAAGGGGACATGAGTACGAAGGCATTAATATTGTGTTTCCTTGCTATTGAAGATCACCGACAGATTTTTTTGCTCGAGGGAAGTGGTGTTTGAGTTTTTCAAGAAGGTAGGTCGGCTTGTTGGCTTAAGTACCAACATGATAAATATAAATTAATTTTTGATTTTATTTAAATAACTTAAAATATCTCACGGTCCCCGGACCGCTATGAAACATAACGAACGAACGACGTTACTAGATTATAATACAATTCTAGGCTCAATGGAAAAGGTTCTGAGATTTTATTTGATCGTATGGAAAAGATAACAAATTTAACTGACAACTAAATGAAATTAAATCCAATTATTTCCAAGCATTTTTATATGTTATATTAAATAGTTTCAAATTTAAATTGATTTCAAATAATTTAAATTCATCGATAATAGATTATTTTTATCGTACATGTTCAGACAGAACTGACACTGATCATTTGAATTGTTTTGATTCTTTTAACTTCGTGTTCAGTTATATTTTGTTCTCGTATTTCGATTATTTGATCGATAATTCACTATAAAAATTCTTTTATATGGTTAATCCAATATTTAAACGATACTAAATATTTAAAATACTGTTCGAAAAATCTGGGTCGTTACAAGGTTTGAATGTTAGATCTGGATTTTGATTTGTTTGGAAGCAGATGAATAATACGTATCTGGATGCGCAGGTATATGTGAAGAAAAGAATGGAATATTAGGGCGAGGTGAGATGTTATTTTCTTTTGTCTTCTTATATGTTGATGTTCAAGCTTTCATTTCACTTAACGTTTTCTTTTTGACAATTAATATATTCCTATAGATCTTAGTTGTTCAACGTGAAAAAGAGAAATTAGTGATATGTCATATTGTACAACACATATATAAATACACAAAAACACACACATATATACATCTAGAAACTATTATGTCATTATTGACATCTTTATTATTTTTAATATCTAAGTCATTAATCATTCGATTGTTATGGGAGGATACAAAAATTATGCCTATAATTGTCACTATTCAGGGGCAGAGCAGATGTTTTCTATGGCAGATGGTTTTGAGTTCATTCATTTGGTAGTCATATGTAAAAATATATGGCTTTGATCATCAATAATGTAGCTTTCGATAATTGATAACTTAGTTGAAAAGAGTTTGGAGGTTCAACAATAGCTTTAGTACATTATTAAACAGATAAATTTTGCTTTCCTCATTGTCGACAGATTTAATTGTTGTTGACAACCTTCCTCCACTGAGTTCACAGATTCTGGTGGTTGAAGGTAACAACAACATGTTGGTGGAACAACTAGTGCAACATCAGTTTTCTACTTGGAGGTATTAACAATATGTTAGTGGAACAGCTAGTGCAACATCAGTTTTCTACGTACAGGTAGTATTAATATATTGGTGGAACTGACCATGTTACAAGCTTTATTTTATAGACATCTTCAGATTTGCACCAAAAAATATAAAAAATCATAATGTTATGCATGTACATATATTGCAGAATGACGAGTGATTGAAGTGTCATTCACCCCAATAACTTTTATGGTAGTTTTATAAAGGACTCTACCATAAGTTTACATCTATTTGTATCCCGCTTACTAGCTAGCTGTTCCTTACTTCTGGCTGTAATTTCATTTTTTGTTGTACATTTATCTGTATATAATTTTCAATCTTCTATTATTTCCCTAACAATGCAAAAAAAATGGTATGTAACTGACGAAAGGTTTTTTTCAGGTATATGGCTAGGTTATTTTCTCTAGTCACCCATACCCAACCATACATATGTGGTTTCCTCTTCTCAGTATATCATTTACAATAATGTTGCTTAATGTGACATGTTCTAACGTGGAGTTGGGGCATGGACTTTACAATATATTCTAACGTTGATCTGCACCACTGTATGGTGCACTTGCACCCTTGCAGTGGTACATTTGCACAACAGTGGTGCAACAACACCATTGCATGGTGCATTTGCACCAAAGCGGTGTTGTTGCACCACTGCATGGTGCATTTGCATCAAAATGGTGTTGTTGCACCACTGCATGGTGCATTTGCACATTAAAAGCCAGTGCACATTAAACAAAGAGATTTTGTTGTAAAATATGTGGGTGTGGGCCAATAAAATATGAACTAACATGTTCATTGATTGACAAAAAAAATATATCTAGAATTTGCAGACTGCGCATATGTGAAGATATATTGATTGGCTTCTAAGATTGCCATTAAGTGATATGTCAGTTCATATTTATATGGATTTTTTAGTTAATTGCAGTTGCTTTCTGCTTCTTGTGGTGTTTCTAAACTTAAAGACTGATTACTATGAGGTGTTACAACATGCATCTACCAAGATTTATCATTTGTAATTATTACTATTTTTTAGTGAAGGGAAACTGATTAGTAAATATTATGGACAAAGTGACTTAGCAGGTGGATAAAATCATTCATATTTTACTTAGTTGGGTTCATTTTGTGGTGTAAATTTATGAGTTTTATTTTAGTGTGAATGATTTTCATACCCCTTACGATATGATGGTTTGACCCACCTTATTAACAATAATAGCCAACTAGCATGACTGGCAGTTTAAGTATCGAACTGTGTTCATATTTTGTCTAATTATTATTATGCATTAGGCTTTCTTAAACACGGCTGGTATTTCTTTTCACTTATTTCAAATTCAGTCATCATTGTTCATGTTTACTTTTTTGTCAACTAGCATGGAAATTTGTAGCTACATAAATTGAAATGATAATAGAATAGTATTGGTTGGTATTTTAAATTAACATTAAAAATAATGACTAATGCACGCTATAGAAATTTGAAGGAGATGATCAATGTATAAACTCGATGGAAACAAAATAATATTAAAGCATGACAAAAGGTGAAATGACCCAGACTTCCTGATCCTCGAGGAGACGAAGGAGTCCGGATTACTTTGAGAACACGATGCATCAGACATAAACAATAGAACATTTCATTGCTATAACAACAATTTACATCAAAGTACAAGAATATATCAAAGTATGAATAAATATTACACAGCGGAAATACAATATCAGAGATTAAAATTACATTTTAAATACATAAACATAATGTGCAGTGGAAAACATCAACTACCACAACTGAATGAAATATACGGATACAAAGCTTTCCGAATATAGATCCAGCTGTAATCCAGGATCTTGGGAAAAGAAATATCTACGCAAAAGCAAAACTACTAGCTGCCAGTGTGGAAAATATAGGCACCCAGGGATCAGGTAGAAACAATAAACTCCAAGTCAGTTATGGGACTGGTGTGAGAACTACAACAATTATTAAATCTTTACTTTAAAAGTTGGGAAAATCATGGGACCACGCCGTATAACACGGAACGAGTTTACTCTACATGAATCTCAGTTTAAAATAAAACAACGCAATGCTTTTTAAAAAATGAAGCTATTATAAGACTCAGGTCCCATCACATAATTCAACGCAAGCCGAAGGATAGAGTTTTCCTATATAATAGTCAAACATGCTTGGTACATTTAAAACAAATCATTTTGATATTACTATAAGTACATAGTGTCAAAATCAACTTCAAATATAAACGTATCAATCATAGATGGCATAGGTACAATATATTATGTCGCCATACTAGTTTTACAATCACAACCGCACAATGTCGTATTGGAAATTGGATTTCCATCATGAACAAAGGCAAGGGATCTTCCTTCCGATTCGAGACACTCTAGCTCATGTGTAACGACCCGGATTTTTCGAACAGTTTATTTTAAATATTTAATATGGTTTTAAACATTGAGTTCATAATATAAATAGATTTTCTATATTAGGTTATCGATTTCAATTTAGTATCGAATATATTAAATTATCGTAATACGAAAAATAACTCAATTTGAAATTGAAACGGAGTCAAAACAATTCAGATGATCAATATATATTCTATTTGAATATAGACGATGATAATAATAATATATTATCGAAGAATTTATTTGTTTTGAATTTAATACTTAATTATATCGATTTAATATGGTACCTAAAAATAATAAATTTACAAACAATCTCAGTTTTCGATGAAACCATTTTTATTTGGTCCGGAATGTCAAACCATTGTCAAGTTTCATCGCAATCGGAGCTTATCTGTGATAGTATTATCGTATCACTTCATACATAAGTTTTATAAATTAATAAAATAATAAATTGTTAGCTTCTCGGGCACACTACCTCATATAGCTTGTTGGACACACTACTACTATTATAAATAATGATCCACTGCTTTCCTTGTTTCCTATTCTATTTTCCTTACTCTTTGTTCATTCCTTTTCAAAGAGAAAGAAAGGTCAATCTTCCCCTTAAGAAAATCGAAGCCACCATTTTCTTCTGTAATCAAATAAAGACCGGAACTCCATTTCTCTTCTTGGTTTCTCCTCCCCGTTCATTCTAAACAAAATAATTTTGAAGCCGTGCCATGCCATTTTGCTTCCACAAATCAAAATCAATTCCGTGTAAAAAAAAAGAGAAAAACAAAATCGCAATTCAATGGGGGCAATGCGAGATCCCCTTGTAGCCTTCAATTTGGGTGCGTCGTGATTCTGGCAAGCTCGATTTTAGGTCAGCAAGCTATTTTCTTCTGTTCGATGTCAATATGATGGTGGAAATGAACTTTGATGTTGAATGATGTGATGATTGGTGGTACTTGTGATGGATATGTGAGGTAGCGATACTGGGTATCGAGCTGAGCAGTGCGATGATGATTGGGGTTTTGGTACGATTTGGTTTAACATAAATATAGCGACTTTGGGATGGTGAATTAGGGGTTGTTGGGTTCAAGGGGTCTGCCTTTTTCTTTTTGAAAACAGAGTGGAGGTCGCGTTCATTTTGGGGTTTGCTATGTTGATGGGATCTGATTTGGGGAGTTCGTTATTGATCGGTTGGAGAAGGAATTAGCTTGTGGAAAGTTGAAATTTGTTGGTTTTCTTTGTTGTGAGGTGTGAAAACCCGTAACTTCCCCGCAAAGGAAAGCGTCGGATAGTTTGAGAACAAGCCACAACAGAACGCATATAAAAGAACATTTCATTGTATATTACAACAATGCATCAGATTACAAGAATATACAGAGTATAAACGAATATTACACAGAAATATCAGAGATTTAAATTACATTTAAATACATAGCAGCGGAAAAATAATAATATACACAACTAGAATGAGATATACGGATACAAAGCTTTCCGGATATCGTTCCAGCTGTAAACCAGGATCCTGTGAATATAAATCTGCAAAACCAAAACTACTAGCTGCCCGTGCCAAAATAAGGGCACCCAGAGTTTAGGTTAAAACAATAAACTCCAGGTCAGTCATGTGACTGGTGTGAGAACTAAAATAGTTATTAATCTTTATTTTTAAAGGTAAATCAAGGGACCACGCCGTATAACACGGAACGGGTTTCCTCCCAAGAATACCAGTGCATAAAACAAACAGCGCAATGCTAAATAAAGAAAAATGAAGCTGTTATAAGACCCAGGTCCCATCACACAATGCAACGCAGTCGAGGATAGGGTTTTCCCTTATAACAGCCAAAGAATGCTTGATACGTTTAAAACAAATCATTTGATACTATAATAAGTGCATAGTGTATAAAACAACTTCAAATCATAAGTATCAATCATAGGCGGCATGGGTACCATATATCATGTCGCCATATATAGGTTTACAAATAAAACCGCAAATGTCACGTATTTGGAAATTGGATTTCCGTCTATGAACCGAGGCAAAAGATAGTCCTCAACCGATTCGAGATGCTCTAGCCCGTGTCTCAGGATCAGAGCTCGAGTGACCCTTGGATCCTCAGGGCCAGTCCACCGATGTGGATTAAACTTAAACCCTGAACATGCGTTCCCCCGCCCTATGGGGCGTCAACGAGCCAACTAAATGACTCCATCGGTTCGAGAACGACCGATCAATCCGAGGCGCCTCGCAACAGCAACAACCACATAAGTCAAACTCGTCAGGGCGTGTAAAACCACTGACGCCACTTCTAGCTAGAAAGAAACGCATGCCCTCCCTGACGTCCTCTCCCGTTTTTGGTTCATACCGGGTGTGAAGCTCGCGAATCAACGTTACACAAAGCTATGCCACAAAGGCCGTGCTTTGATCATCAACCACAAGACTTTGCTTTTCAACAGAAGCCTTGATCATTTGCCACTTAGGCATGCCACATAGGCAATTCACTCCATGCGTTTGATATCCATCAATATATAACCCCTGAGCTCGTACGTCTCAGAGAAGGGCGTTAAGCAAGAGAATAAATTTTCCGCCGCCAAACAGATATATATTTAATAGAGATCAATCACACGGACTAAGATCCAATGTCAGACACACGGTCCATTTACAAGTTCGTTCTGGGTCTGAACGAAACCGGAGGCACCTAGTACCCCGCATATCCATCGATCTCCAAGTACGTCTGGACGATCACTAACTGTTTCCATCTTCTTGGGTGTACAGCCCAATCAAGATCATCAGTAATTACCCAAACGACGTGAAGACCTCCGGTCTTCGACCATCGTCTTCATCTTCGACTTATCGTCGTATCAGTTATTCAGAATGGGCTAAACCCGGTCTTTCCGAATAACTCGCGTATATTTTAAATAAGTGTTACACAAACACAACCTACGCCTCATTCCAATTCATCAGTCACTAACCGTAAATTAATCAAGAGAATAATCCCCCAAATATTAACCCCGAAGGCCGAAACCAACATCAGATCAATATCCAGAAAACCATTCTGCTTAGCTAACCGACAGTTGGTTTCTAAATTTCACATTCATAGGGAAAGGTTCCCATTAATTTTATCAAAGATAAATTCTTGAATTTATTCTTTAATCTATTTTTGAATATCAATTCAACTAGCCGGGATTAACGAAACTTACCGAAGTAATCATTGGTTTTAATTTCCCAATCCCAACCTATTCGTCCCATGAAGTAAAACTGGTAGTACTTCATATCTAACACCACGGTGTTATCGGTAAATTCAACTATCATTTCACGTTCAAATCTAATTAAAGATTTAACTATCGCCTGGAGCAAAACTGGTGATACTCCATTCTCGACCATTTCAATCTAATTAAAGATTCATTAAAACTCCACTTAGTTTTAATCGTTAACTGGGTTAAAGAATCCGTGTCATTTAAAACACGGTTCACGATAAACCCAAAGTCACATTCATTAATTATCGGGTTAAAGAACAAGTGTTATTTAAAACACTGTTCACGATAAACCCAAAAATCAATATCGATTCAATTCCAATTAAATATTATTTAATTGGTACTTTTCATTAAATCTAAATAAAAAGATTTAATCTTTTCTCCACTGGGTTTAAGAACAGTGTTAGTGAAGACACCATTCACGACAAACCCAAATCACATTTGATATTCAATACAAGGCTCTGAATAGAAAATATACCGGCTTATATTCAATATCAAATTCTACGACTAACAAATATCGTATTGGAAATAACGATATATATATCTATTTCTTTCAAATTTCCATAACAACATTTGTATAATCACGAAATCCAACATCGAAATATTCCGAAGACAATTTCGATTCAAACCCATTCCAATGCGATCATTGGAAATTTTGGTTATTTTCCAAACCATTTCAAATTCAATTTATTTATTTAAAAATAAATAGAATTATAATTCTAGTTCAAAACTAGTTCATTTCGATAAAAATCTATTTTTATCTTTTCAAATATGGAGTTTTTCATCCCAAATCTTTCTAAACCATTTCTTATGATTTTACACAAATTATTACTATTTTTAATAATTTTATCAAGGCCCGTACAGGCGATTTCCAACAATGGCCACCGAACTGCACTTATAGCGACCTTTTTCGAATTTGATTTGGACATAATTCCAAATTCAACCGTTAGATTTCTAATTTCTAATATTCGTTAGAAAGCTCTTTTCGATACGAACCCAACGGTTCCGGTTTTAGGAGAATCCGACGGTCGGATCTCCCGCAATGTCCGTTTGAAATAAATGGTCGAAATTCACGAACTGCCGCGGCGCGGCGCGTTCTATTCAGGCCATTATATTATATATATAATATATATAATATATATTTCACCGATTTCTATTTAAAACGAATTATATGAATAGTTTTAAATTCGTTTCAAAAGCAATTTCAGCTTCCTTTTCAATTCAAATCAAAATTGAATTCTCCTTTATAAATTTGTTTTAAAATTCATTTCTATTCAATTCAAATTTCAATTCAATTTGAATTCGTTTCAATTCGTTTTCAATTCAATTCGAATTCGTTTTTAATTCAATTCATTTCGAAATCGTTTTCAATTCAATTCATTTCGAAATCGTTTTCAATTCAATTCATTTCGAAATCGTTTTCAATTCATTTCATTTCGAAATCGTTTTCAATTCATTTCATTTCGAAATCGTTTTCAATTCATTTCATTTCGAAATCGTTTTCAATTCATTTCATTTCGAAATCGTTTTCAATTCAATTCATTTCGAAATCGTTTTCAATTCAATTCATTTCGAAATCGTTTTCAATTCATTTCATTTCGAAATCGTTTTCAATTCATTTCATTTCGAAATCGTTTTCAATTCAATTCATTTCGAAATCGTTTTCAATTCAATTCATTTCGAAATCGTTTTCAATTCATTTCATTTCGAAATCGTTTTCAATTCATTTCATTTCATTTCGAAATCGATAAAATCGATATAAATATCGTTCACGTCAAAATGGCGTCAATCTTATCAACACGGCTTCATAAATTTCTATTTTCAAATATACTATTTCAAAATAGTTCTTTTTCAAAATAGTTGTTATTATCAAAATATTTCGTTCAACACATGACCAATCTCAATGAATGAGTACTGTCAACACATGAACCTTTATTTTATATTGATAAAGATGTAAACTTTATTATTAAAATATTTCGTTCAACACATGACCAATCTCAATGAATGAGTACTGTCAACACATGAACTTTTATTTTATAATGATAAAGATGTAAATTTTATTACTAAAATATTTCGTTCAACACATGACCAATCTCAATGGATGAGTACTGTCAACACATGAACTTTTATTTTATATTGATAAAGATGTAAATTTTATTACTAAAATATTTCGTTCAACACATGACCAATCTCAATGGATGAGTACTGTCAACACATGAACTTTTATTTTATAATATTCTTTATTTTTCAAATTGGAATGAGGCCCAATCAATTACCATATAAAGTTAATTATATGGATTTTCATACAACACATGTATATGATAGCATTGAAAAATAATCAACCATCAACCAAAGTGCACTACACTGTATAAGCATCAAATATAGATATCTAACGCTTATAACAGCCTGTCAATCAATCGATCGACATATTTAATCAATCAGGATGAGTGAACTTCAAATTTCATCCTAACACCCGTGTGGGGTTTCAAACAATCAAACACATATTTTATTTGTGCAGTTGGGCGATGTGTAAAATTTATCGTCCCAATCAATGTCCTTCAAATACGTGTACATAAACAAACCGTCTGGTTTGTAAATGAATATTTATTTATTCACATTCACGTTAAAAATTATATTTTTAACGACTAAACATTTTATTTCAACATATGAATTTCTATTCAGTTCATTCTTTAAATAAAATGATATTTTTCTTTTTCTAACTTTTTTTAGAAAATTCCGGCGGCATAACGACACGATACTAGAAACGGGACGAGGCCTAGCCTTATCCCCGGTCTAGTGAAGGCCCACGCCATTCACACATCAATCAAATCAATTTCATCTCACCAAACAATTCAAATCAAATCATATAACTAATCTATGCAACCAAACAAACAAGTCCATGGTCTGTGGACGATTGTGTCGGGTGCTACTAAGCACCGTCTGCATCCTAGTATATATATATAAATAGAAATGAAATGGAAAGGTGAGAAATTCTCACAGATAGCTATCCTAGCTCCACGGCACTTCTAATGCAGGAAATCTTCGCCAACTCGCCTTTTGTCGCTTTCGTTGTCCGCTTTCACTACCTATATAAAAATCGAATTTTTACTTCGCTATTCCATATATAAAAATCATATTTTTATTTCAAAGTTCAATATATAAAAATCCTATTTTTCTATCGAAGCTCAATATATAAAAATCCTATTTTTCTATCGAAGTTCAATATATAAAAATCCTATTTTTCTATCGAAGTTCAATATATAAAAATCCTATTTTTCTATCGAAGTTCAATATATAAAAATCATATTTTTCTATCGAAGTTCAATATATAAAAATCCTATTTTTCTATCGAAGTTCAATATATAAAAATCCTATTTTTAACATTATATAAAAAAAATCAGTTTTAACATTATATAAAAAAAATCAGTTTTAACATTATATAAAAAAAAATCAGTTTTAACATTATATAAAAAAAATCAGTTTTAACATTATATATATAAAAAAAATCAGTTTTTCTTATTATTTAAATAAAATAAAAATAAAATAAATCAATTAAAAACGACTTACAGAGGGGGGGGTTTGGCAGTGGTCTTCGTCGAAGGGAGGAGCTGGAAACGGAGGAGGGGGTCGCGCGAGCGGTGGCGCCGGTCAGTAGGCGGTGGAGGGAAGGTGCGGAAGTCGACTGGAGGGGGGCAGTTCAATCGGTGGCTAGAGGAGGCGGGTACGGTTGAATTTGAGGCTAGGGTTTTGAATGGGGGATGGAGAGAAGCGGTGGAGGCTTGGGGGAGGATCGGCGGTGGAGGGAGGTGGCCGAAGGTCGGCGCGGCGGGCATGGGCCAGGCGGCGGCTGACGAGAATTGGGGGAGGAAACGGTGTAGTGGGTTTTTATTTTAATATTTTCTTTTTCTCCTTTTGACCGTTGACTAGAGAGAGGGGTTGGGGGTAGATATTATATATTTTATTTATTATTTAATTTAATTTTGAATCCTATAAAGTAACCTTTTAATTCGAACACAAAACGAGACCCAACGCCTGTCGTCCCTAGCGTTTTACCCCCATTCCGAACACAATGGGATATGTATCGCAAGCTGATTTGATTGTTACAATCAGTTTCCATTAAATTTACATTTAAAACACATTATTGAATTTTAAACGTACATTTCAAATTACCGGGGCCACATACTAACTCTAAAAATTCCCGAAAAATATTTTCTAGCTTCGTATTGACGATACGGTCCTAACAAAACTAGTTTCGTCGAATTCTGAGACCGTTTGAAAAATGGCCAATTTCCAGTCGATTAAAATCAACTAAAACCGGTCAAACGCGTTTTCCTTTGCCACGCTCACATATTGATTCGAAAAATTATGAAATTTGGAATCTAGCAATAACTTGACATCACGGACCCAATAAAACTGGTTTCGTCGAAATCCGAGGTCATTTGCAAAATTTCCATTTTTAAGGGCCTGAGTTCCATAGCGACTATTCAGAATTTTCAACTGGACATATCTTTTGATTCCTAATATGAAATCTTGATTTTTCGGATTCGTTGGAAAGATATTCACAATTAGATCCCAATATTTTTGGTTTCACTAAAATCCGGATTGTTTTGCACCCGGTACATTCATTTGAAGTTTGAAATCGAATTATCGAACTACCGCGCCATTTTCAATTCTATTTATAATTATATATAAATATTTATATTCTAACGACGACGCGTATAATATATACGTTCGAATTATATTCAAAATAAATTTCACGTCGATATTATTTAAAATAATTCATTTTAAATAATCAAAATTCGCTAAAATTGCCAAAATAAAAATTTTAAACTGGCCTAGAATTTGCGGGTTGTTACAATCTCCCCCACTTAAAACTTTTCATCCCCGAAAAGGAACAAAGTCGAAAGTGGTTTGATTAATCAACTCTACGTTCGATCTGGCTTCCATTCTCCAACTCTTTAGTTTCTGAGAATTTTCAAAATTTCAAAAATTTGGCTAACACCCTAAATTTTGGAAAAATTTCGCCATAACCTCCCCTGCACCGGGAGCATCGGGGAATTTCAAATAGCTTCCCCGGTCCTTCAGATCTCAAAAAGAAAAAGAAAAAGCCAAGCGGCTAGCCAATAGGCTCACAAAATCATCATCACCCAAATGAAACAGTAAATTATGTAGTAAACATGTACCTATTTGTCGGGCAAACAAATTTTATTCTTCGGCTCTAGCCTCCTTGCTATGACCTGTTCAATGTAAGTATATGTATATGCAAGCAAATGCGACCAATTTTCAATACAATTCAATATTTGTTTCAATTAGGCTAAATGGCTAAAAAATAGCAAACAAATAAACAAACAACACAAACATCAATCAATTAGTGAATTAGAGTTTCAAATTCATAATTTTGATACATATACAGAAAATCATGTTTTTGATGCCAATTCACAACAACGTGTTCTAGCTATATAAGTTTTGGTTCTCACACCAGTCTAATGGAAATATATAGATATCACACCTTCGTCACACGAATATAAATTCTGACGATGAGTACTCAACCATCAGAATCATCTTCGGGCCACTAGAGTATGATTCTATATCTATCCAGTATATTAAAACTTTAAATACACGTTTGCAAGGCGTATATGCAAAATCTTTATATACTGGACTATCCTAATCAATATAAAATAAATAATCAAATACGAATAGTCGATTTAGATTTTCAAAACAAAATTTTGTTTTCATTTGAAAAAAATATACTCTTCACACTCGTTCTAGGATACTACTGATCCCATCTCTAACGAGTCATTCCATTTGGATATTGCTAATCCAATATCTGATGAATCCTTTCATATGGTTCTAATGTGTCTTGTTCTCGAGCTCTGTAAACCAAAGCTCTGATACCAACTGTGAAAACCCGTAACTTCCCCGCAAAGGAAAGCGTCGGATAGTTTGAGAACAAGCCACAACAGAACGCATATAAAAGAACATTTCATTGTATATTACAACAATGCATCAGATTACAAGAATATACAGAGTATAAACGAATATTACACAGAAATATCAGAGATTTAAATTACATTTAAATACATAGCAGCGGAAAAATAATAATATACACAACTAGAATGAGATATACGGATACAAAGCTTTCCGGATAACGTTCCAGCTGTAAACCAGGATCCTGTGAATATAAATCTGCAAAACCAAAACTACTAGCTGCCCGTGCCAAAATAAGGGCACCCAGAGTTTAGGTTAAAACAATAAACTCCAGGTCAGTCATGTGACTGGTGTGAGAACTAAAACAGTTATTAATCTTTATTTTTAAAGGTAAATCAAGGGATCACGCCGTATAACACGGAACGGGTTTCCTCCCAAGAATACCAGTGCATAAAACAAACAGCGCAATGCTAAATAAAGAAAAATGAAGCTGTTATAAGACCCAGGTCCCATCACACAATGCAACGCAGTCGAGGATAGGGTTTTCCCTTATAACAGCCAAAGAATGCTTGATACGTTTAAAACAAATCATTTGATACTATAATAAGTGCATAGTGTATAAAACAACTTCAAATCATAAGTATCAATCATAGGCGGCATGGGTACCATATATCATGTCGCCATATATAGGTTTACAAATAAAACCGCAAATGTCACGTATTTGGAAATTGGATTTCCGTCTATGAACCGAGGCAAAAGATAGTCCTCAACCGATTCGAGACGCTCTAGCCCGTGTCTTAGGATCAGAGCTCGAGTGACCCTTGGATCCTCAGGGCCAGTCCACCGATGTGGATTAAACTTAAACCCTGAACATGCGTTCCACCTCCCTATGGGGCGTCAACGAGCCAACTAAATGACTCCATCGGTTCGAGAACGACCGATCAATCCGAGGCGCCTCGCAACAGCAACAACCACATAAGTCAAACTCGTCAGGGCGTGTAAAACCACTGACGCCACTTCTAGCTAGAAAGAAACGCATGCCCTCCCTGACGTCCTCTCCCGTTTTTGGTTCATACCGGGTGTGAAGCTCGCGAATCAACGTTACACAAAGCTATGCCACAAAGGCCGTGCTTTGATCATCAACCACAAGACTTTGCTTTTCAACAGAAGCCTTGATCATTTGCCACTTAGGCATGCCACATAGGCAATTCACTCCATGCGTTTGATATCCATCAATATATAACCCCTGAGCTCGTACGTCTCAGAGAAGGGCGTTAAGCAAGAGAATAAATTCTCCGCCGCCAAACAGATATATATTTAATAGAGATCAATCACACGGACTAAGATCCAATGTCAGACACACGGTCCATTTACAAGTTCGTTCTGGGTCTGAACGAAACCGGAGGCACCTAGTACCCCGCATATCCATCGATCTCCAAGTACGTCTGGACGATCACTAACTGTTTCCATCTTCTTGGGTGTACAGCCCAATCAAGATCATCAGTAATTACCCAAACGACGTGAAGACCTCCGGTCTTCGACCATCGTCTTCATCTTCGACTTATCGTCGTATCAGTTATTCAGAATGGGATAAACCCGGTCTTTCCGAATAACTCGCGTATATTTTAAATAAGTGTTACACAAACACAACCTACGCCTCATTCCAATTCATCAGTCACTAACCGTAAATTAATCAAGAGAATAATCCCCCAAATATTAACCCCGAAGGCCGAAACCAACATCAGATCAATATCCAGAAAACCATTCTGCTTAGCTAACCGACAGTTGGTTTCTAAATTTCACATTCATAGGGAAAGGTTCCCATTAATTTTATCAAAGATAAATTCTTGAATTTATTCTTTAATCTATTTTTGAATATCAATTCAACTAGCCGGGATTAACGAAACTTACCGAAGTAATCATTGGTTTTAATTTCCCAATCCCAACCTATTCATCCCATGAAGTAAAACTGGTAGTACTTCATATCTAACACCACGGTGTTATCGGTAAATTCAACTACCATTTCACGTTCAAATCTAATTAAAGATTTAACTATCGCCTGGAGCAAAACTGGTGATACTCCATTCTCGACCATTTCAATCTAATTAAAGATTCATTAAAACTCCACTTAGTTTTAATCGTTAACTGGGTTAAAGAATCCGTGTCATTTAAAACACGGTTCACGATAAACCCAAAGTCACATTCATTAATTATCGGGTTAAAGAACAAGTGTTATTTAAAACACTGTTCACGATAAACCCAAAAATCAATATCGATTCAATTCCAATTAAATGTTATTTAATTGGTACTTTTCATTAAATCTAAATAAAAAGATTTAATCTTTTCTCCACTGGGTTTAAGAACAGTGTTAGTGAAGACACCATTCACGACAAACCCAAATCACATTTGATATTCAATATAAGGCTCTGAATAGAAAATATACCGGCTTATATTCAATATCAAATTCTACGACTAACAAATATCGTATTGGAAATAACGATATATATATCTATATCTTTCAAATTTCCATAACAACATTTGTATAATCACGAAATCCAACATCGAAATATTCCGAAGACAATTTCGATTCAAACCCATTCCAATGCGATCATTGGAAATTTTGGTTATTTTCCAAACCATTTCAAATTCAATTTATTTATTTAAAAATAAATAGAATTATAATTCTAGTTCAAAACTAGTTCATTTCGATAAAAATCTATTTTTATCTTTTCAAATATGGAGTTTTTCATCCCAAATCTTTCTAAACCATTTCTTATGATTTTACACAAATTATTACTATTTTTAATAATTTTATCAAGGCCCGTACAGTCGATTTCCAACAATGGCCACCGAACTGCACTTATAGCGACCTTTTTCGAATTTGATTTGGACATAATTCCAAATTCAACCGTTAGATTTCTAATTTCTAATATTCGTTAGAAAGCTCTTTTCGATACGAACCCAACGGTTCCGGTTTTAGGAGAATCCGACGGTCGGATCTCCCGCAATGTCCATTTGAAATAAATGGTCGAAATTCACGAACTGCCGCGGCGCGTTCTATTCAGGCCATTATATTATATATATAATATATATAATATATATTTCGCCGATTTCTATTTAAAACGAATTATATGAATAGTTTTAAATTCGTTTCAAAAGCAATTTCAGCTTCCTTTTCAATTCAAATCAAAATTGAATTCTCCTTTATAAATTCGTTTTAAAATTCATTTCTATTCAATTAAAATTTCAATTCAAATTTCAATTCAATTTGAATTCGTTTCAATTCGTTTTCAATTCAATTTGAATTCGTTTTCAATTCAATTCATTTCGAAATCGTTTTCAATTCAATTCATTTCGAAATCGTTTTCAATTCAATTCATTTCGAAATCGTTTTCAATTCATTTCATTTCGAAATCGTTTTCAATTCATTTCATTTCGAAATCGTTTTCAATTCATTTCATTTCGAAATCGTTTTCAATTCATTTCATTTCGAAATCGTTTTCAATTCATTTCATTTCGAAATCGTTTTCAATTCAATTCATTTCGAAATCGTTTTCAATTCATTTCATTTCGAAATCGTTTTCAATTCATTTCATTTCGAAATCGTTTTCAATTCAATTCATTTCGAAATCGTTTTCAATTCAATTCATTTCGAAATCGTTTTCAATTCATTTCATTTCGAAATCGTTTTCAATTCATTTCATTTCATTTCGAAATCGATAAAATCGATATAAATATCGTTCACGTCAAAATGGCGTCAATCTTATCAACACGGCTTCATAAATTTCTATTTTCAAATATACTATTTCAAAATAGTTCTTTTTCAAAATAGTTGTTATTATCAAAATATTTCGTTCAACACATGACCAATCTCAATGAATGAGTACTGTCAACACATGAACCTTTATTTTATATTGATAAAGATGTAAACTTTATTATTAAAATATTTCGTTCAACACATGACCAATCTCAATGAATGAGTACTGTCAACACATGAACTTTTATTTTATAATGATAAAATGTAAATTTTATTACTAAAATATTTCGTTCAACACATGACCAATCTCAATGGATGAGTACTGTCAACACATGAACTTTTATTTTATATTGATAAAGATGTAAATTTTATTACTAAAATATTTCGTTCAACACATGACCAATCTCAATGGATGAGTACTGTCAACACATGAACTTTTATTTTATAATATTCTTTATTTTTCAAATTGGAATGAGGCCCAATCAATTACCATATAAAGTTAATTATATGGATTTTCATACAACACATGTATATGATAGCATTGAAAAATAATCAACCATCAACCAAAGTGCACTACACTGTATAAGCATCAAATATAGATATCTAACGCTTATAACAGCCTGTCAATCAATCGATCGACATATTTAATCAATCAGGATGAGTGAACTTCAAATTTCATCCTAACACCCGTGTGGGGTTTCAAACAATCAAACACATATTTTATTTGTGCAGTTGGGCGATGTGTAAAATTTATCGTCCCAATCAATGTCCTTCAAATACGTGTACATAAACAAACTGTCTGGTTTGTAAATGAATATTTATTTATTTACATTCACGTTAAAAATTATATTTTTAACGACTAAACATTTTATTTCAACATATGAATTTCTATTCAGTTCATTCTTTAAATAAAATGATATTTTTCTTTTTCTAACTTTTTTTAGAAAATTCCGGCGGCATAACGGCACGATACTAGAAACGGGACGAGGCCTAGCCTTATCCCCGGTCTAGTGAAGGCCCACGCCATTCACACATCAATCAAATCAATTTCATCTCACCAAACAATTCAAATCAAATCATATAACTAATCTATGCAACCAAACAAACAAGTCCATGGTCTGTGGACGATTATGTCGGGTGCTACTAAGCACCGTCTGCATCCTAGTATATATATATAAATAGAAATGAAATGGAAAGGTGAGAAATTCTCACAGATAGCTATCCTAGCTCCACGGCACTTCTAATGCAGGAAATCTTCGCCAACTCGCCTTTTGTCGCTTTCGTTGTCCGCTTTCACTACCTATGTAAAAATCGAATTTTTACTTCGTTATTCCATATATAAAAATCATATTTTTATTTCAAAGTTCAATATATAAAAATCCTATTTTTCTATCGAAGCTCAATATATAAAAATCCTATTTTTCTATCGAAGTTCAATATATAAAAATCCTATTTTTCTATCGAAGTTCAATATATAAAAATCCTATTTTTCTATCGAAGTTCAATATATAAAAATCCTATTTTTCTATCGAAGTTCAATATATAAAAATCCTATTTTTAACATTATATAAAAAAAATCAGTTTTAACATTATATAAAAAAAATCAGTTTTAACATTATATAAAAAAAAATCAGTTTTAACATTATATAAAAAAAATCAGTTTTAACATTATATATATAAAAAAAATCAGTTTTTCTTATTATTTAAATAAAATAAAAATAAAATAAATCAATTAAAAACGACTTACAGAGGGGGGGGGGTTTGGCAGTGGTCTTCGTCGAAGCGAGGAGCTGGAAACGGAGGAGGGGGTCGCGCGAGCGGTGGCGCCGGTCAGTAGGCGGTGGAGGGAAGGTGCGGAAGTCGACTGGAGGGGGGCAGTTCAATCGGTGGCTAGAGGAGGCGGGTACGGTTGAATTTGAGGCTAGGGTTTTGAATGGGGGATGGAGAGAAGCGGTGGAGGCTTGGGGGAGGATCGGCGGTGGAGGGAGGTGGCCGAAGGTCGGCGCGGCGGGCATGGGCCAGGCGGCGGCTGACGAGAATTGGGGGAGGAAACGGTGTAGTGGGTTTTTATTTTAATATTTTCTTTTTCTCCTTTTGACCGTTGACTAGAGAGAGGGGTTGGGGGTAGATATTATATATTTTATTTATTATTTAATTTAATTTTGAATCCTATAAAGTAACCTTTTAATTCGAACACAAAACGAGACCCAACGCCTGTCGTCCCTAGCGTTTTACCCCCATTCCGAACACAATGAGATATGTATCGCAAGCTGATTTGATTGTTACAATCAGTTTCCATTAAATTTACATTTAAAACACTTTATTGAATTTTAAACGTACATTTCAAATTACCGGGGCCACATACTAACTCTAAAAATTCCCGAAAAATATTTTCTAGCTTCGTATTGACGATACGGTCCTAACAAAACTAGTTTCATCGAATTCTGAGACCGTTTGAAAAATGGCCAATTTCCAGTCGATTAAAATCAACTGAAACCGGTCAAACGCGTTTTCCTTTGCCACGCTCACATATTGATTCGAAAAATTATGAAATTTGGAATCTAGCAATAACTTGACATCACGGACCCAATAAAACTGGTTTCGTCGAAATCCGAGGTCATTTGCAAAATTTCCATTTTTAAGGGCCTGAGTTCCATAGCGACTATTCAGAATTTTCAACTGGACATATCTTTTGATTCCTAATATGAAATCTTGATTTTTCGGATTCGTTGGAAAGATATTCACAATTAGATCCCAATGTTTTTGGTTTCACTAAAATCCGGATTGTTTTGCACCCGGTACATTCATTTGAAGTTTGAAATCGAATTATCGAACTACCGCGCCATTTTCAATTCTATTTATAATTATATATAAATATTTATATTCTAACGACGACGCGTATAATATATACGTTCAAATTATATTCAAAATAAATTTCACGTCGATATTATTTAAAATAATTCATTTTAAATAATCAAAATTCGCTAAAATTGCCAAAATAAAAATTTTAAACTGGCCCAGAATTTGCGGGTTGTTACATGAGGAGGACGATAATAGTGTTTTAAAAGTGGGATTTAAAAAGGTAATTTTTCTAATTTAGTAATTCGTTTTTAATTACATATAAATTGTTCGATGGCTTAAATAACGTATGAATTGTTAAATTTATACAAGATCCTATTGAACGGAATAAATCGTGAAATCCGCAGTTGCGAGATACCAAATCTGAAATTTAAATGGAATTAGAATGGATTTTCGACAAGCGAAAACACGGTGAGTAAATCTCACTCATAGTTTTATTTAGAATTATTTTATCCGTTAAAATGATTTATCGATGGTTGTTTGCTTGCACTAGAATATTACTGTGGCTATTATTTAATATATATTAGTTATTTAGGATTGGTGTTTGTCGTTATTATATTTATATTGGTGATTGGATATTTCCCACAGTACCATTAGCGGATGCCCGCAGTATCATTAGCGGATGACCCTATACGCCCCACACTATGATAGTGGATGACCTTCTATACCGCGATATTCTGCCACGAAGCAGAATGGGTGTTATTTATGTTGGCTAACGTCTGTGATACAGGAAAAACAGGTTGGAGGGATCCAACTGGATTCCTCAAAAATATTATTATTTGTTTGTTCTTATATATATATATATATATAATATGATGTATTAGAAAATCTGTGATTGATAACTGATAATTTTGATTGGTTAAAATATCACTGGACCCGAAAGGTTGATATATAAAAATATCAAGAAAAGGATATTTTGAAATTTAAAGGGAAAATTCTGTTTATCTAAAATAGAATTTGAATTTCAATTGGGCTATAAATATATTAACTTGTTTGAATCTATAAACTAGTTGTGAAAATATAAATGGTGTTTATAAATTAATAATACGAGATTTGAAGTGAAATTATAAACGTTGTTTATAAATTAAATAATGCAGAGAACAGAAATGAATTTATAAAATGGTGTTTATAAATATAATGAATTAATTATCAAGAGATAATTTGAATATTTAAATTCAAATATGAATTTAAAAATAGAACTTGAAATCATTTGAAAGGGAACAACTGTTATTATTCCGCAATTCGGAATATCAAAGGGATGGAGTTTCAAATAGAAATTTCAAAAGGGAACTTGTTTAAATTTATGAAACAAGGAAGTTGAATTTATAAATAGTGTTATAAATTTGGTAAAATAAATTATCATTTAGATAATTTGAAGCATTTAAATTCAAATAGGAATTTAAAAGTAAGTTGGGAAGTGTTTTGAAACAAAGCGATTGATTATATTTTGGAATTTGGAATATAAGCTGAATTGAGAAAAATTCAACGGGTTTATAATTGAAAATAGATTATATCGAATTTTATAAATAATTTATTTATAAAAGGGATTGGAATTAAATATAGAAGATTGAAGGATAAATAAATTTATTACCGAGTAAGGGAAAATCACAATTATAGATAATCGGAAATACTAAGTTGAATTTGGAAAATTGATTTAAAATATATTAAAGTATATTAGAATGGAGTTACAATTTATATATAAACGAAGTTCAAAACGTTTATATATTAAAAATAATTAAAACGAGCTCGTCGCTGCGCAATAGTTCGTAAATTGGCATTTCGAACTTCAATTGAGCATACAGAACTCAATTTTAGTCGAATTTATTTGGAGCAAGAATCGTCAGGACCTATTTGATAATAGTTTTCTAATAGAAGAGAAAATTCTGAATTTCGTCGTATAGATTTTGAGTTATGTCCAAATCATTTTTTTAGAAAAACAGCGCCATAACCATTATAAAACCATAACCGTTTATTTAATTGAATATAAGAATTTTAGGGAAATAAAACTTAGATTTACATTAGAAAAATCTAGACTTGAGTTGTAAAATATATGTGAACTCAAGTGGAGTAATGGATTGATTTTGAAATAAAAATCGGATTTTTATTTATTGAATAGAATTAACTGATTTGAAAAATATTTAGTTAACGGGATTTTGAAGTGAAATTGGGCTTTGAATAAGTGAATTCGATTTGGAAATTTATATTCGAAATCAAAAAGGAAACTTGAATTGAAAATAGAATTCAATTTGTTTATAAGCAAGTTAATATTTTATTTGAACATGTTATGTTCAAATAAAGAAGTGAAATAGGAAAATTAGCTAATTAGAAAATAAATTAGCGAATTGGGTTAAGACGAATAGAGTGAGTTGAAACAAAATGGGAATATTTGGATATGTGTTAAATAGGTATGGGATGAAGAGAACGAAGTTTATAAATTTAGTGCCCGACAAAAAGGTATACGTTTAAATTCCATATGAGGTTTTATGCGCCGAATCGGCAAGCCACTTGGCTTTTTGATTTTCTTTTTGAATGGAAAGGGCCTAGAGAGGCGAGTTGAGGTTTGAACTATCGACCGGTACAAAGGAGGTTATGGCGAAATTTTCCAGAAATTTAAGGAGTTAGTATAGTTTAAGAAGATTTGATAATTATGAATTGATATATCGATATATATAGAATTTGATAAGTAAACGGAATTAAAATAGAATGTTATAAACAAAAAGGAAATATATAATTAAATCTGGTAAAATTAGAAAGAGAAACGTTACGGGTTTAAAATGAATAATTGGTTTTTATAACGTTGATTATTCGAGGTAAGTGGTTTTGTCCGTTTTGAAGTTAAGGATGTTTTCAATCAAGGTCTGAGTGGTAGTTATACCCAAACTTGATTGATTTCATTTTTAATTGATAAATAGCAAGATCGAGTCTCGAAGAGAAGTGTTTGAATAAGAGTTAGTTGAATTAAATATTTTGGGTTGTTGTAACGATGTTTTACACAGCATTCGTTTTAACCCAAGTGGTGGAATTTTGGAAATATAAAAGTAAATATTTCCTGAGTAAAATTAAAGTAATCGGGAAAGAGATAAGTGGTTGAAATTGTTTTCAATTGCAAATAAATATATTTTCTAAGTATAGAAAATAAAAGAGGTGATATATGGAAATGTTTTTCCAAATAGCGTAAGAGACCAGTAAGATTACTGAAAATATTTGGTTAACAAATATTGATAGGGAAATGAAGAAGTGAATTAATTAATGAAATATTAATTAAAGGGCACAGTGAATTGTTTGATGCTTTGGTTGAATGTTTGTTTTTCTTCGATAGTTAAATAACCGACTATCGAAGTATTTGCCAATAATCGTTGTCAATATAGAGAGACCGGTTGGATTATTATCCGTGAACCACTCTGTATTGGCAGTAGCGTTGCGAATCAGATTATATAAAGATAATCGAGGACGGAGTAAAGTGCAAGGACTTTATCTATTAATAGAAATTGTGCCTTCGGTTTCGTTCAGTCCCAGAACGAACGTGTATGGACGAGTGTCTAACAGAGTATTTCCAGTAATCACATATGTTGGTCTGTATAAATATATATGGTGGCGGAGAATTTATTCTCTTAGCATAATATCCAGAATATATTTGTTCAAATCAATTAATGATTTACGGATCAGACAATGTGGAATTCAAAGTGATTGTGCTATCAATGAATGATAATAAATCATAGCCTCCGGCCTCAACAACCGGGAAATGACAAAAATCGGGTAGGCAGCATGGCTAGGTAGGTCGCTCCCATTAGGATGTATTATCATCTATCTAGAGAAATTCATTTAATTCCTTATTCTATTCGATGCTGTCCCATTCGGGAAACGATTGCTGATCCCAACCGTTGGTGATATACATTCGATACACTCAAGCGAAATGAGTGGTCGGTCATGTGTAGGCCGTGTTGCAAGATGTTCTTGTTTAACCCAGTGTATTCCCCTCTAGAGATACACTATCGGCATGTGGTTCCATACATTGTGATGTTGGAAATCCAATCTCCAATAAGCGCCCTGCGGTTTTTGGTTTTATATTATATATGGAGCATGAGATGCAAGCGTTCCGCTAGATTCTATTTATTTGATGTAGACATTATTATAATATCACTGAATTTGATATCCAAAATATTTGGGTTATCGTAAGGTAAAAACCATCCGTGTTTATGTGTGGATCAGTCTTACGATTTACATTTCTTTCGAAAGGATTTTTAAAGTTAAATAAATGATTGGAGTTTACTCACACTAGCCCCATGACTGACCCAGAGTTTATTTTGTTTTTGTTTTCCCTAAACTCTTGGGTGCCCAAATTTGTACGGGCAGTCAAGTAGTCGGGATTTTTCAGGTTCACTTTGAAGAGCTGGAAGCAGGAGGCTTCACCAGTTAGCTATAGACTATCATATTTCTGCTATGTACTATGTTGTATCTGGAAACAGGTGTTTATAATTGTTCCAGGAATAACTGTTGTGCTCTGATAATGGTATGTATATACAATTACTGATTTGTATTTCAAAAGTTATGTTATTTAATATATTTTATTCGTTCCGCTGTGAGATTTGTGTTCTTCATTTTTCTTCTATTCTAACTTTTCTTTCTTTCTATTCCTTATCCTCTAACTTCTTTCTACTAATGATTTGTATTTCTGTGTCACTTGGGTTGGACGTGTGGTGTTATTAGTCAACTCAAAGGGTACGGATTTGCTGGCTGTTACAATTGGTATCAAAGCTTAGGTTGAGCGAATACCTAGGCTTTGGGATTGTGCTCATTAGAGACAGAGTTTGTAGTACCCTAGAATGAGTTGAGTGTGTATATATATACGAGAGCACGTATTTGTTAATTGATTAAAACAATTATTTTATATTGTGTTGGCTAGTCTGTTGAGTGGTTTATGAATTCTGATCGAATTGTGGGACACCACAAAGTCGATAGCAATTTCTAAACATTTGAACAGAAAAATTTGACTCAATATTGTTTTAAAATGAGTAAATGAAATAATTTTACCTAGAATTCTATTTTTGATAGAAAAAGAATAATTTTCTGAAATTATTATAATATATGGATGTGTTAGATGTTAATATTATAATCAAATTAGATTATAAAAAATTGGAATTGTTATATATAACCAAAATAGAATTTGTATATGAATTAAATATACAAATGAGATGAACTAAAATTGAATTCAAACCAAAATTTGGAATTTAAATCCTGGGAAGTTGGAAAATATTTTTTGAAGTATATTAGATTAATATAGCTTTGTTTTAAAAGGATTTTGAGTAGAAACCATTTCAGATGGATTTTGAAAGTAATAAAGCACTGAACTCACTTCAGTGGCTGGAAAATAATTCTGATGATGACTACAACATCTTCAATATTCATTTTCGAGTTTATAGGTGATGGATTGCTACCTTAGAAAAGTTTTAGATGGAAATTTGTTCGAAAGAAAACAAGTGGTTTGAAATTCAAATGTTTTGAATTTGAGATAGTGATGAATATATATGTATATATTTATGGGATTTCAATATTGTTTTGAAATGAAATCCGGGGATTTGAATTTTAAAATTTAAATTTAACTTAAGCAAGTTAAATGGATCGAAATGAATAAATTGATCAAAACCAATTTGAATGGAATGTGAATTGATTGTAAATCATTTAGATTAAATGAATGGGAGCATATATGATGTGTTATGTAAATGAGAAACCAAATGTTTTGGTGGAATAAAATTTGTTGGAATATAAAGAGTTGAGTTTCAGCACAAGTGGAGTTTGAAAAGTAATATGTTAGTAGCATTTTTCTTACCTTAGTAATTTCGGAGACGAAATTTTTTTAAGGGGGGAAGAATGTAATGACCCGGATTTTTCGAACAGTTTATTTTAAATATTTAATATGGTTTTAAACATTGAGTTCATAATATAAATAGATTTTTTATATTAAGTTATCGATTTAATAATCGATTTCAATTTAATATCGAATATATTAAATTATGGTAATACGAAAAATAACTCAATTAGAAATTGAAACGGAGTCAAGACAATTCAGATGATCAATATATATTCTATTTGAATATAGATGATGATAATAATAATATATTATCGAAGAATTTATTTGTTTTGAATTTAATATTTAATTATACCGATTTAATATGGTACCTAAAAATAATAAATTTACAAACAACCTCAGTTTTCGATGAAACCATTTTTATTTGGTCTGAAATGTCAAACCATGGCAATGTGTCAAGTTTCATCGCAATCGGAGCTTATCAGTGATAGTATTACCGTATTAATTTATACGTAAGTTTTATAAATTAATAAAATAATAATTTGTTAGCTTCTCGGGCACACTGCCTCATATTGCTTGTTGGACACGCTACTACTATTATAAATAATGAGCCACTGCTTCCCTTGTTTCCTATTCTATTTTCATTACTCTTTGTTCATTCCTTTTCAAAGAGAAAGAAAGGTCGGTCTTCTCCTTTAAATTCAGAAAATCGAAGCCACCATTTTCTTCTGTAATCAAATAAAGACCGGGACCCCATTTCTCTTCTTGGTTTCTCCTCCCCGTTCATTCTAAACAAAATAATTTTGAAGCCGTGCCATGCCATTTTTCTTCCCCAAATCGAAATCAATTCCATGTAAAAAAAAAAGAAAATCAAAATCGCAATTCAATGGGGGAATGCAAGATCCCTCTATAGCCTTCAATTTGGGTGCGTCGTGATTCTGGGAAGCACGATTTTAGGTTAGCAAGCTATTTTCTTCTGTTCGATGTAAATATGATGTTGGAAATGAACTTCGATGTTGAATGATGTGATGATTGGTGGTACTTGTGATGGATATGTGAGGTAGCGATACTGGGTATCGAGCTGAGCAGTGCGATGATGATTAGTGTTTTGGTATGATTTGATTTAACATAAATATAACGACTTTGGGATGGTGAATTAGGGGTTGTTGGGTTCAAGGGGTCTGCCTTTTTCTTTTTGAAAACAGAGATGGAGGTCGCGTTCATTTTGGGGG
Source organism: Allium sativum (assembly GCA_030737875.1). NCBI lineage: Eukaryota > Viridiplantae > Streptophyta > Magnoliopsida > Asparagales > Amaryllidaceae > Allium > Allium sativum. The sequence continues at coordinate 75,951,770 of CM060920.1, read as the reverse complement.
TTGCTGTGTTGATGGGATCTGATTTAGGGAGTTCGTTATTGATCGGTTGGAGAAGAAATTAGCTTGTGGAAAGATGAAATTTGCTGGTTTTCTTTGTTGTGAGAAGGAAGATAATAGTGTTTTAAAAGTGGGATTTAAAAAGGTAATTTTTCTAATTTAGTAATTCATTTTTAATTACATTTAAATAGTTCGATGGCTTAAATAACGTATGAATTGTTAAATTTATACAAGATCCTATTGAATGGAATAAATCGTGAAATCCGCAGTTGCGAGATACCAAATCCGAAATTTAAATGGAATCAGAATGGAAACAGAATGGATTTTCGACAAGCGAAAACACGGTGAGTAAATCTCACTCATAGTTTTATTTAGAATTATTGTAACAACCCGGAAAATCTGGGCCAGTTTAAAATTTTTATTTTAGCAATTTTAGCTGAATTTGAATATTTAAAATAGATTATTTTAAATAATATCGACGAGAAATTTATTTTAAATATAATTCGAACGTATATATTATACGCGTCGTCGTTAGAATATAAATATTTATATATAATTATAAATAGAATTGAAAATGGCGCGGTAGTTCGATAATTCGATTTCAAACTTCAATTGAATGTACCGGGTGCAAAACAATCCGGATTTTAGTGAAACCAAAAATAATGGAATCTAATAGTGAATATCTTTCCAACGAATCCGAATGATCAAGATTTCATAGCGGGGATCAAAAGATATGTCCAGTTGAAAATTCTGAATAGTCGCTATGGAATTCAGGCCCTTAAAAATGGACATTTTGCAAATGACCTCGGATTTCGACGAAACCAGTTTTGTTGGGTCCGCAGTGTCAAATTATTGTTAGATTCCAAATTTCATAATTTTTCGAATCAATATGTGAGCGTGGCAAAGGAAAACGCGTTTTGACCATTTCAGTTGATTTTAATCGACTGGAAATTGGCCATTTTTCTAACGGTCTCAGAATTCGACGAAATTAGTTTTGTTAGGACCGTATCGTCAATACGAAGCTAGAAAACATTTTTCTGGAATTTTTCTAGTTAGTATGTGACCCCGGTAATTTGAAATGTACGTTTAAAATTCAAAATAAGGATTTAAATGTAAATTAAACGGAAACTGATTCAAACAGTCGAATCAGCTTGCGGTACATATTCCATTGTGTTTGGAATGAGGGTAAAACGCTATGGGCGACAGGCGGTGGACCTCGTTTCAAGGTCGTATGTAAAAGTCAACTTTTAATAATAATAAAATAATAAAAAAAAAAAACAACAACAAAAACAAAAAGAAAGCCCCTTCTCTCTCCTATCCCTTATACGTTGGCCCCCCTTGGTTCTTCAGTTCGATCCAAACGGAAAAAGGAAAAAAAAAAAATCCACCGAACCCTAGCGATTCCCCCCACCTGACGCGCCATCGACGGCGGTCCCCTCAGTGCCGTGCCCCTCTGATCATCTCCCTCCTCCACGCCTTCTTCTCCCCTTCTTCTCCCCCTTCGACGGGAAGGAATCCGCTCCACCAAAGCAAACCGCCGAGCCCCTTAGTCCACCACCGCCTCCAGCGACTCCATCCGCACCGACCTCCGCCTGAACCCCCCCCCCCCCCAGTCGACGCAGACCGCGTGAAGAACCCCCCCCCCCCCCCCCTCCCTCGCGATGGTGCGGTAGTCTCTCCCCCCTCTGTGAGTATTTTGTAATTTGTTTTCAATAATTTAAAACTGTTTTTTTTATTAGGAAAAAAAACTGATTTATAAAACCGATTTAAAAACAAATTTCTGATTTGTTTTAGAATCTAAAAACTGTTTTTTTATTTTATTTTATTAGGTTGCATAAACTGACTTTTTATTAGGTTTAAAACTGTTTTTATAAGTGTTTAAAACTGATTTTAAAATAAAAGAAAAAAACTGATTTTATAAGATTTTAAAAACTGTTTTTTTTTAGAAAAAAGGTTTGAACTTTAAGATTGAAAAGATCGGGTTTTTAGAATAGGAAAGATCATATTTTTAAAATAGAAAAGGCGAAATTTTTATTGGGTAGATGAAATAAAAATTCGATTTTTATCTATTGAACTTTGAAATAAAAATTCGATTTTTATCTATTGAACTTTGAAATAAAAATTCGATTTTTATCTATTGAACTTTGAAATAAAAATTCGATTTTTATCTATTGAACTTTGAAATAAAAATTCGATTTTTATCTATTGAACTTTGAAATAAAAATTCGATTTTTATCTATTGAACTTTGAAATAAAAATTCGATTTTTATCTATTGAACTTTGAAATAAAAATTCGATTTTTATATAGTGTACTTCGAAATAAAAACAGGATTTTTATATATTGAATAGCGAAGTAAAAATTCGATTTTTACATATGTAGTGGCTACGGGCGACGAAGACAACGAAGATGCGAAAACAACGAAGATTTCTATCAATGAAGAGCCGTGGAGCTAGGATAGCTATATGTGAGAATTTCTCACTCTTCAATTTACTTTCTAGTTATATACATATATACTAGGATGCAGACGGTGCTTAGTAGCACCCGACACAATCGTCCACAGACCATGGACTTGTTTGTTTGGTTGCATAGATTAGTTGAATTATTTGTTTGAATTGAATTGTTTGGTGAGATGAAATTGATTTGATTGATGTGTGAATGGCGTGGGCCTTCACTAGACCGGGGATAAGGCTAGGCCTTGTCCCGTTTCTAGTATCGTGCCGTTATGCCGCCGAAATTTTCTAAAATATGTTAGAAAAATAAAAATGTCATTTATTGAATAAATGAACTGAAAAGAAAATTCATGTGTTAGAATAAATATTTTATCGTTAAAAATATAGTTTTTAACGTGAATGTGAATAAAATAAATATTCATTTACAAACCGGACGGTTTGTTTATGTACACCTATTTGAAGGATATTGATTGGGACGATAAATTTTACACATCGCCCAACAGCACAAATAAAATATGTGTTTGACTGTTTGAAACCCCACACGGGTGTTGGGATGAAATTTAAAATTCACTCATCCTGATTTATTGAATATGTCGATCGATTGATTGACAGGCTGTTATAAGCGTTAGATATATATATTTGATGCTTATACAGTGTAGTGCACTTTGGTTGGTGGTTGATTATTTTTCAATGCTATGATATACATGTGTTGTATGAAAATCCATATAATTAACCTTATATGGTAATTGATTGGGCCTCATTCCAATTTGAAAAATAAAGAATATTATAAAATAAAAGTTCATGTGTTGACAGTACTCATTCATTGAGATTGGTCATGTGTTGAACGAAATATTTTGATAATAACAACTATTTTGAAAATAGAAATTTATGAAGCCGTGTTGATTAGATTGACGCCATTTTGACGTGAACGATATTTATATCGATAAAAAAAAAAACGATTTCGAAATGAATTGAATTGAAAACGATTTCGAAATGAATTGAATTGAAAACGATTTCGAAATGAATTGAATTGAAAACGATTTCGAAATGAATTGAATTGAAAACGATTTCGAAATGAATTGAATTGAAAACGATTTCGAAATGAATTGAATTGAAAACGAATTCAAATGGAATTGAAAGCGAATTGAAATGAATTCAAATTGAATTGAAATTCAAATTGAATAGAAATGAATTTTGAAACGAATTTATAAAGAAGAATTCAATTTTGCTTTGAATTGAAATGGAAGTTGAAATAGGTTTTGAAACGATTTTAAAACTATTTATATAATTCGTTTTGAATCGAAATCGACGAAATATATATTATATATATATTATATATATAATATAATGGCCTGAATAGAACGCGCCGCGCCGCGGCAGTTCGCGAATTTCGACCATTGACTTCGAATGGACATTACGGGAGATCCGACCGTCGGATTCTCCTAAAACCGGAACCGTTGGGTTCGTATCGAAAAGAGCTTTCTAGCGAATGTTAGAAATTTGAAATCTAACGGTTGGATTTGGAATTATGTCCAAATCAAATTTGAAAAAGGTCGCTGTAAGTGCAGTTCGATGACCATTGATGGAAATCGACTGTACGGGCCTTAATAAAATTATTAAAAATAGTAATAATTTGTGTAAAATCATAAGAAATGATTTGTGAAGATTTGGGATGAAAAACTCCATATTTGAAAAGATAAAAATAGATTTTTATCGAAATGAACTAGTTTTGAACTAGAATTATAATTCTATTTATTTTTAAATAAATAAACTGAATTAGAAAGGGTTTTGAAAATAACCAAAATTTCCAATGATTGCATTGGAGTGGATTTGAATCGAAATTGTCTTCGGAATATTTCGATGTTGGAATTCGTGATTATACAGATGTTGTTATGGAAATTTGAAAGATATATATTTATATCGCTATTTCCAATACGACATTTGTTAATCGTAGAATTTGATATTGAATATAAGCCGGGATATTTTCTATTCAGAGCCTTGTATTTAATATCAAATGTGATTTGGGTTTGTCGTGAATGGTGTCTTCACTAACACTGTTCTTGAACCCAGTTGAGAAAAGATTAAATCTTTTTATTTAGATTTAATGAAGTGTACCAATTAAATAACATTTAATTGGAATTGAATCGATATTGATTTTTGGGTTTATCGTGGACAGTGTTTTAAATAACACTCGTTCTTTAACCCGACGATTAATGAATGTGATTTTGGGTTTATCGTGAACCGTGTTTTTAAATGACACTGATTCTTTAACCCAGTCAAAAGATTAAAAACTAAGTGGAGTTTTAATGAATCTTTAATTAGATTGAAAAGATCGAGAATGGAGTATCACCAGTTTTGCTCCAGGCGATAGTTAAATCTTTAATTAGATTTGAACGTGAAATTTAGAAACTAACTGTCGGTTAGCTAAGTAGAATGGTTTTCTGGATATTGATCTGATGTTGGTTTCGGCCTTCGGGGTTAATATTTGGGGAATTATTCTCTTGATTAATTTACGGTTAATGACTAATGAGTTGGAATGAGGCGTATGTTGTGTTTGTGTAACACTTTTGTAAAATATACGCGAGTTATTCGGAAAGACCGGGTTTATCCCATTCTGAATAACTGATACGACGATAAGTCGAAGATGAAGACGATGGTCGAAGACCGGAGGTCTTCACGTCGTTTGGGTGATAGCTGATGATCTTGATTGGGCTGTACACCCAAGAAGATGGAAACAGTTAGTGATCGTCCAGACGTACTTGGAGATCGATGGATATGCGGGGTACTAGGTGCCTCCGGTTTCGTTCAGACCCAGAACGGACTTGTAAATGGACTGTGTGTCTGACATCGGATTTCATTCTGTGTGACTGACATCGGTTGCATAGGATGGTTTGCCTGTGTGGCATGCTAAGATGCAAATGATCAAGGCTTCTGTTGAAAAGCAAAGTCTTGTGGTGATGATCAAAGCAAGGCCTTTGTGGCATAGCTTTGTGTAACGTTTACTTCGCGAGTTTCACACCCGGTATGAACCAAAAACGGGAGACGGACCTCAGGGAGGACTTGCGTTTCTTTCTAGTTAGAAGTGGCGTCAGTGGTTTTACACGCCCTGACGAGATTGACTTATGTGGTTGTTGCTGTTGCGAGGCGCCTCGGATTGATCGGTCGTTCTCGAACCGATGGAGTCATTTGTTGGCTCATTGACACCCCAAAGGGTGGGGAAACGCAGTGTTCAGGCATTTTAATCCACATCGGTGGACCGGCCCTGTCGCTCCAAGGGTCACTCGAGCTCTGATCCTGAGACACGGGCTAGAGCGTCTCGAATCGGTTGAGGATCTTGCCCCTAGCCTCGGTTCATAGATGGAAATCCAATTTCCAAATACGTGACTTTGCGGTTTTATTTGTAATCCTATATATGGCGACATAGTGGGATGGGGCGCTTATGCCGCCTATGATTGATACTTATGATTTGAAGTTGTTTAATACACTATGCACTTATTATAGTATCAAATGATTTGTTTTAAACGTATCAAGCATTCTTTGGCTGTTATAAGGGAAAACCCTATCCTCGACTGCGTTGCATTGTGTGATGGGACCTGGGTCTTATAACAGCTTCATCTTTCTTTATTTAGCATTGCGCTGTTGGTTTTATGCACCGGTATTCTTGGGAGGAAACCCGTTCCGTGTTATACGGCGTGGTCCCTTGATTTACCTTTGAAAATAAAGACTAATAACTGTTTTAGTTCTCACACCAGTCACATGACTGACCTGGAGTTTATTGTTTTAACCTAAACTCTGGGTGCCCTTATTTTCGACACGGGCAGCTAGTAGTTTTGGTTTTGCAGATTTATATTCACAGGATCCTGGTTTACAGCTGGAACGATATCCGGAAAGCTTTGTATCCGTATATCTCTTCTAGTTGTGCTTTGTATTATTTTCCGCTGCTATGTATTTAAATGTAATTTAAATCTCTGATATTTCTGTGTAATATTCCTTTATACTCTGTATATTCTTGTAATCTGATGCACTGTTGTAATATACAATGAAACGTTCTTCTGTATGCGTTCTGTTGTGGCTTGTTCTCGAACTATCCGACGCTTTCCTTTACGGGGAAGTTACGGGTCTTCACATTTGGTATCAGAGCTTTGGTTTACAAAGCTAGAGAACAAGACACATTAGAAACATACGAAAGAATTCATCAGATATTGGGTTAGTAATATCCAATGAGAATGACTCGTTAGAGAGGGGATCAGTAGTATCCTAGAACGAGTGTGAAGAGTATATTTTTAAAATGAAAACAAACTTTTGTTTTGAAAATTTAAATCAATTATTCGTATTTGATTTTCTATTTATATTGATGTGGACAATCCAGTATATATAGATTTTGTGTATACGTCTGATCCGCGTGTATTCGAAATTTTAATATATTGGATAGGTATAGTATCACACTCTAGTCGCCCGAAGATGGTACTGATGATTGTCATGACATCATCAGTATTTATGTTCGTGTCTCAAAGGTGTGATTTTCTATATATTTCCATTAGACTGGTGTGAGAACCAAAAATTAGATAGGACCTATTGTTGTGATTTGGCATCAAGAACCTGATTTTTGACTATGTATCAAAATTATGAATTTGAAACTCTAATTCACTAATTGATTGATGTTTGTGTTGTTTGTTTAATTGTTTGCTAATTTTGAACCATTTAGCCTAATTGTACCAAATATTGAATTATATCGAAAATTGGTTGCGTTTGCTTGCATACATATATATCATTGAACAGGTCATAGCAAGGAAGCTAGAGCCAGAGAATAAAATTTGTTTGCCCGACAAATAGGTACATGTTTACTACATAATTTACTGTTTTGTTTGGGTGATGATGATTTTGTGAGCCTATTGGCTAGCCGCTTGGCTTTTTCTTTTTCTTTTTGAGATCTGAAGGACCGGGGAAGCTATTTGAAATTCCCCGATGCTCCCATTGCAGGGGAGGTTATGGCGAAATTTTTCGAAAATTTAGGGTGTTAGCCAAATTTTTGAAGTTTTGAAAATTCTCAGAAACCAAAGGGTTGGAGAATGGAAGCCTGATCGATCGTAGAGCTGAATAGTCAAACCACTTTCGACTTTGTTCCTTTTCGGGGACGAAAAGTTTTAAGTGGGGGAGATTGTAACAACCCGGAAAATCTGGGCCAGTTTAAAATTTTTATTTTAGCAATTTTAGCTGAATTTGAATATTTAAAATAGATTATTTTAAATAATATCGACGAGAAATTTATTTTAAATATAATTCGAACGTATATATTATACGCGTCGTCGTTAGAATATAAATATTTATATATAATTATAAATAGAATTGAAAATGGCGCGGTAGTTCGATAATTCGATTTCAAACTTCAATTGAATGTACCGGGTGCAAAACAATCCGGATTTTAGTGAAACCAAAAATAATGGAATCTAATAGTGAATATCTTTCCAACGAATCCGAATGATCAAGATTTCATAGCGGGGATCAAAAGATATGTCCAGTTGAAAATTCTGAATAGTCGCTATGGAATTCAGGCCCTTAAAAATGGACATTTTGCAAATGACCTCGGATTTCGACGAAACCAGTTTTGTTGGGTCCGCAGTGTCAAATTATTGTTAGATTCCAAATTTCATAATTTTTCGAATCAATATGTGAGCGTGGCAAAGGAAAACGCGTTTTGACCATTTCAGTTGATTTTAATCGACTGGAAATTGGCCATTTTTCTAACGGTCTCAGAATTCGACGAAATTAGTTTTGTTAGGACCGTATCGTCAATACGAAGCTAGAAAACATTTTTCTGGAATTTTTCTAGTTAGTATGTGACCCCGGTAATTTGAAATGTACGTTTAAAATTCAAAATAAGGATTTAAATGTAAATTAAACGGAAACTGATTCAAACAGTCGAATCAGCTTGCGGTACATATTCCATTGTGTTTGGAATGAGGGTAAAACGCTATGGGCGACAGGCGGTGGACCTCGTTTCAAGGTCGTATGTAAAAGTCAACTTTTAATAATAATAAAATAATAAAAAAAAAAAAAACAACAACAAAAACAAAAAGAAAGCCCCTTCTCTCTCCTATCCCTTATACGTTGGCCCCCCTTGGTTCTTCAGTTCGATCCAAACGGAAAAAGGAAAAAAAAAAAAAAAAAAAAATCCACCGAACCCTAGCGATTCCCCCCACCTGACGCGCCATCGACGGCGGTCCCCTCAGCGCCGTGCCCCTCTGATCATCTCCCTCCTCCACGCCTTCTTCTCCCCTTCTTCTCCCCCTTCGACGGGAAGGAATCCGCTCCACCAAAGCAAACCGCCGAGCCCCTTAGTCCACCACCGCCTCCAGCGACTCCATCCGCACCGACCTCCGCCTGAACCCCCCCCCCCCCAGTCGACGCAGACCGCGTGAAGAACCCCCCCCCCCCCCCTCCCTCGCGATGGTGCGGTAGTCTCTCCCCCCTCTGTGAGTATTTTGTAATTTGTTTTCAATAATTTAAAACTGTTTTTTTTTATTAGGAAAAAAAAACTGATTTATAAAACCGATTTAAAAACAAATTTCTGATTTGTTTTAGAATCTAAAAACTGTTTTTTTTATTTTATTTTATTAGGTTGCATAAACTGACTTTTTATTAGGTTTAAAACTGTTTTTATAAGTGTTTAAAACTGATTTTGAAATAAAAGAAAAAAACTGATTTTATAAGATTTTAAAAACTGTTTTTTTTTAGAAAAAAGGTTTGAACTTTAAGATTGAAAAGATCGGGTTTTTAGAATAGGAAAGATCATATTTTTAAAATAGAAAAGGCGAAATTTTTATTGGGTAGATGAAATAAAAATTCGATTTTTATCTATTGAACTTTGAAATAAAAATTCGATTTTTATCTATTGAACTTTGAAATAAAAATTCGATTTTTATCTATTGAACTTTGAAATAAAAATTCGATTTTTATCTATTGAACTTTGAAATAAAAATTCGATTTTTATCTATTGAACTTTGAAATAAAAATTCGATTTTTATCTATTGAACTTTGAAATAAAAATTCGATTTTTATCTATTGAACTTTGAAATAAAAATTCGATTTTTATCTATTGAACTTTGAAATAAAAATTCGATTTTTATATAGTGTACTTCGAAATAAAAACAGGATTTTTATATATTGAATAGCGAAGTAAAAATTCGATTTTTACATATGTAGTGGCTACGGGCGACGAAGACAACGAAGATGCGAAAACAACGAAGATTTCTATCAATGAAGAGCCGTGGAGCTAGGATAGCTATATGTGAGAATTTCTCACTCTTCAATTTACTTTCTAGTTATATACATATATACTAGGATGCAGACGGTGCTTAGTAGCACCCGACACAATCGTCCACAGACCATGGACTTGTTTGTTTGGTTGCATAGATTAGTTGAATTATTTGTTTGAATTGAATTGTTTGGTGAGATGAAATTGATTTGATTGATGTGTGAATGGCGTGGGCCTTCACTAGACCGGGGATAAGGCTAGGCCTTGTCCCGTTTCTAGTATCGTGCCGTTATGCCGCCGAAATTTTCTAAAATATGTTAGAAAAATAAAAATGTCATTTATTGAATAAATGAACTGAAAAGAAAATTCATGTGTTAGAATAAATATTTTATCGTTAAAAATATAGTTTTTAACGTGAATGTGAATAAAATAAATATTCATTTACAAACCGGACGGTTTGTTTATGTACACCTATTTGAAGGATATTGATTGGGACGATAAATTTTACACATCGCCCAACAGCACAAATAAAATATGTGTTTGACTGTTTGAAACCCCACACGGGTGTTGGGATGAAATTTAAAATTCACTCATCCTGATTTATTGAATATGTCGATCGATTGATTGACAGGCTGTTATAAGCGTTAGATATATATATTTGATGCTTATACAGTGTAGTGCACTTTGGTTGGTGGTTGATTATTTTTCAATGCTATGATATACATGTGTTGTATGAAAATCCATATAATTAACCTTATATGGTAATTGATTGGGCCTCATTCCAATTTGAAAAATAAAGAATATTATAAAATAAAAGTTCATGTGTTGACAGTACTCATTCATTGAGATTGGTCATGTGTTGAACGAAATATTTTGATAATAACAACTATTTTGAAAATAGAAATTTATGAAGCCGTGTTGATTAGATTGACGCCATTTTGACGTGAACGATATTTATATCGATAAAAAAAAAAACGATTTCGAAATGAATTGAATTGAAAACGATTTCGAAATGAATTGAATTGAAAACGATTTCGAAATGAATTGAATTGAAAACGATTTCGAAATGAATTGAATTGAAAACGATTTCGAAATGAATTGAATTGAAAACGATTTCGAAATGAATTGAATTGAAAACGATTTCGAAATGAATTGAATTGAAAACGAATTCAAATGGAATTGAAAGCGAATTGAAATGAATTCAAATTGAATTGAAATTCAAATTGAATAGAAATGAATTTTGAAACGAATTTATAAAGAAGAATTCAATTTTGCTTTGAATTGAAATGGAAGTTGAAATAGGTTTTGAAACGATTTTAAAACTATTTATATAATTCGTTTTGAATCGAAATCGACGAAATATATATTATATATATATTATATATATAATATAATGGCCTGAATAGAACGCGCCGCGCCGCGGCAGTTCGCGAATTTCGACCATTGACTTCGAATGGACAGTACGGGAGATCCGACCGTCGGATTCTCCTAAAACCGGAACCGTTGGGTTCGTATCGAAAAGAGCTTTCTAGCGAATGTTAGAAATTTGAAATCTAACGGTTGGATTTGGAATTATGTCCAAATCAAATTTGAAAAAGGTCGCTGTAAGTGCAGTTCGATGACCATTGATGGAAATCGACTGTACGGGCCTTAATAAAATTATTAAAAATAGTAATAATTTGTGTAAAATCATAAGAAATGATTTGTGAAGATTTGGGATGAAAAACTCCATATTTGAAAAGATAAAAATAGATTTTTATCGAAATGAACTAGTTTTGAACTAGAATTATAATTCTATTTATTTTTAAATAAATAAACTGAATTAGAAAGGGTTTTGAAAATAACCAAAATTTCCAATGATTGCATTGGAGTGGATTTGAATCGAAATTGTCTTCGGAATATTTCGATGTTGGAATTCGTGATTATACAGATGTTGTTATGGAAATTTGAAAGATATATATTTATATCGCTATTTCCAATACGACATTTGTTAATCGTAGAATTTGATATTGAATATAAGCCGGGATATTTTCTATTCAGAGCCTTGTATTTAATATCAAATGTGATTTGGGTTTGTCGTGAATGGTGTCTTCACTAACACTGTTCTTGAACCCAGTTGAGAAAAGATTAAATCTTTTTATTTAGATTTAATGAAGTGTACCAATTAAATAACATTTAATTGGAATTGAATCGATATTGATTTTTGGGTTTATCGTGGACAGTGTTTTAAATAACACTCGTTCTTTAACCCGACGATTAATGAATGTGATTTTGGGTTTATCGTGAACCGTGTTTTTAAATGACACTGATTCTTTAACCCAGTCAAAAGATTAAAAACTAAGTGGAGTTTTAATGAATCTTTAATTAGATTGAAAAGATCGAGAATGGAGTATCACCAGTTTTGCTCCAGGCGATAGTTAAATCTTTAATTAGATTTGAACGTGAAATTTAGAAACTAACTGTCGGTTAGCTAAGTAGAATGGTTTTCTGGATATTGATCTGATGTTGGTTTCGGCCTTCGGGGTTAATATTTGGGGAATTATTCTCTTGATTAATTTACGGTTAATGACTAATGAGTTGGAATGAGGCGTATGTTGTGTTTGTGTAACACTTTTGTAAAATATACGCGAGTTATTCGGAAAGACCGGGTTTATCCCATTCTGAATAACTGATACGACGATAAGTCGAAGATGAAGACGATGGTCGAAGACCGGAGGTCTTCACGTCGTTTGGGTGATAGCTGATGATCTTGATTGGGCTGTACACCCAAGAAGATGGAAACAGTTAGTGATCGTCCAGACGTACTTGGAGATCGATGGATATGCGGGGTACTAGGTGCCTCCGGTTTCGTTCAGACCCAGAACGGACTTGTAAATGGACTGTGTGTCTGACATCGGATTTCATTCTGTGTGACTGACATCGGTTGCATAGGATGGTTTGCCTGTGTGGCATGCTAAGATGCAAATGATCAAGGCTTCTGTTGAAAAGCAAAGTCTTGTGGTGATGATCAAAGCAAGGCCTTTGTGGCATAGCTTTGTGTAACGTTTACTTCGCGAGTTTCACACCCGGTATGAACCAAAAACGGGAGACGGACCTCAGGGAGGACTTGCGTTTCTTTCTAGTTAGAAGTGGCGTCAGTGGTTTTACACGCCCTGACGAGATTGACTTATGTGGTTGTTGCTGTTGCGAGGCGCCTCGGATTGATCGGTCGTTCTCGAACCGATGGAGTCATTTGTTGGCTCATTGACACCCCAAAGGGTGGGGAAACGCAGTGTTCAGGCATTTTAATCCACATCGGTGGACCGGCCCTGTCGCTCCAAGGGTCACTCGAGCTCTGATCCTGAGACACGGGCTAGAGCGTCTCGAATCGGTTGAGGATCTTGCCCCTAGCCTCGGTTCATAGATGGAAATCCAATTTCCAAATACGTGACTTTGCGGTTTTATTTGTAATCCTATATATGGCGACATAGTGGGATGGGGCGCTTATGCCGCCTATGATTGATACTTATGATTTGAAGTTGTTTTATACACTATGCACTTATTATAGTATCAAATGATTTGTTTTAAACGTATCAAGCATTCTTTGGCTGTTATAAGGGAAAACCCTATCCTCGACTGCGTTGCATTGTGTGATGGGACCTGGGTCTTATAACAGCTTCATCTTTCTTTATTTAGCATTGCGCTGTTGGTTTTATGCACCGGTATTCTTGGGAGGAAACCCGTTCCGTGTTATACGGCGTGGTCCCTTGATTTACCTTTGAAAATAAAGACTAATAACTGTTTTAGTTCTCACACCAGTCACATGACTGACCTGGAGTTTATTGTTTTAACCTAAACCCTGGGTGCCCTTATTTTCGACACGGGCAGCTAGTAGTTTTGGTTTTGCAGATTTATATTCACAGGATCCTGGTTTACAGCTGGAACGATATCCGGAAAGCTTTGTATCCGTATATCTCTTCTAGTTGTGCTTTGTATTATTTTCCGCTGCTATGTATTTAAATGTAATTTAAATCTCTGATATTTCTGTGTAATATTCCTTTATACTCTGTATATTCTTGTAATCTGATGCACTGTTGTAATATACAATGAAACGTTCTTCTGTATGCGTTCTGTTGTGGCTTGTTCTCGAACTATCCGACGCTTTCCTTTACGGGGAAGTTACGGGTCTTCACAATTATTTTATCCGTTAAAATGATTGTTCGATGGTTGTTTGCTTGCATTATAATATTACTGTGTCTATTATTTAATACATATTAGTTAATTAGGATTGGTGTTTGTGGTTATTATATATATATATATATATTGGTGATTGGATAGTTCCCGCAGTACCATTACCGGATGCCCGCAGTGTCATTAGCGGATGACCCTATACGCCTCACATTATGACAGTGGATGACCTTCTATACCGTGATATTCTGCCACAAAGAAGAATGGGTATTATTTATGTTGGCTAACATTTGTGGACGCAGGAAAAACAGGTTGGAGGGATCCAATTGGATTCCTCAAAAATATTATTATTTGTTTGTTCTCATATATATATATATATTATATGATGTATTAGAAAATCCATGATTTATAACTGATAATTTTGATTGGCTAAAATATCACTGGACCCGAAAGGTTGATATATAAAAATATCAGGAAAAGGATATTTTGAAATTTAAAGGGAAAATTCTATTTATCTAAAGTAGAATTTCAATTTCAATTGGGCTATAAATATATTAACTTGTTTGAATCTATAAAACAAGTAGTGAATTTATAAACGTTGTTTATAAATTAATAATACGAGATTTGAAGTGAAATTATAAACGTTGTTTATAAATTAAATAATGCAGAGAATTGAAATGAATTTATAAAATGGTGTTTATAAATATAATGAATTAATTATCAAGAGATAATTTGAATATTTAAATTCAAATCTGAATTTAAAAATAGAACTTGTTATTATTCGAAAGGGAACAACTGTTTTTATTCCGCAATTCGGAATATCAAAGGGACGGAGTTTCAAATAGAAAATTGAAAAGGGAACTTGTTTAAATATACGAAACAAGGAAGTTGAATTTATAAATAGTGTTATAAATTTGGTAAAATAAATTATCATTTGGATAATTTGAAGCATTTAAATTCAAATAGGAATTTAAAAGTAAGTTGGGAAGTGTTTTGAAAAAAAACGATTGATTATATTTTGGAATTCGGAATATAAGCTGAATTGAGAAAAATTCAACGGGTTTATAATTGAAATTCGATTATATTGAATTTTATAAATAATTTATTTATAAAAGGAATTGGAATTAAATATAGAAGATTGAAGGATAAATAAATTTTTACCGAGTATGGGAAAATCAACAATTATGGATAATCGGAAATATTAAGTTGAATTTGGAAAATTGGTTTAAAATATATTAAAGTATATTAGAATGGAGTTTGAATTTATATATAAACAAAGTTTAAAATGTCTATATATTAAAAATAATTAAAACGAGCTCGCCGCAGCGCGTAGTTCGTAAATTGGCATTTCGAACTTCAATTGAGTATAAAGAACTCAATTTTAGTCGAAATTATTTGAAACAAGAATCGTCAGGTCCGATTTGATAATAGTTTTCTAATGGAAGAGAAAATTCTGAATTTCGTCGTATAGATTTTGAGTTATGTCAAAATCAAATTTTTATAAAAGCAGTGCCATAACCATTATAAAACCATAACGGTTTATTTAATTAAATATAAGGATTTTAGGCAAATAAAAGTTAGATTTACATTAGAAAAATCCAGACTTGAGTTGTAAAATATATGTGAACTCAAGTGGAGTAATGGATTGATTTTGAAATAAAAATCAGATTTTTAATTATTGAATAGAATTAACTAATTTGAAAAATATTTAGTTAACGAGATTTTGAAGTGAAATTGGGCTTTGAATAAGTGAATTCGATTTGGGAATTTATATTCGAAATCGAAAAGGAAACTTGAATTGAAAATAGAATTCAATTTGTTTATAAGCAAGTTAATATTTTATTTGAACATGTTATGTTCAAATAAAGAATTGAAATAGGCAAAATAGCTAATTAGAAAATAAATTAGCGAATTGGGTTAAGACGAATGGAGTGAGTTGAAACCAAATGGGAATATTTGGATATGTGTTAAACAGGTATGGGATGAAGTTTATAAATTTAGTACCGACAAAAAGTTACACGTTTAAATTCCATATGAGGTTTTATGCGCCGAATCGGCAAGCCACTTGGCTTTTTGATTTTCTTTTTGAATGGAAAGGGCCTAGAGATGCGAGTTGAGGTTTGAACTACCGACCGGTACAAAGGAGGTTATGGCGAAATTTTCCGAAAATTTAAGGAGTTAAAATATTTTAAGAAGGTTTGATAATTATGAATCGATATATCGATACATATAGAATTCGATAAGGAAACGGAATTAAAATAGAATGTTATAAACAAAAAGGAAATATATAGTTAAATCTGGTAAAATTAGAAAGAGAAACGTTACGGGTTTAAAATGAATAATTGGTTTTTATAACGTTGATTATTTGAGGGAAGTGGTTTTGTCTGTTTTGAAGTTAAGGATGTTTTCAATCAAGGTCTGAGAGGTAGTTATACCCCAACTTGATTGATTTCATTTTTAATTGATAAATAGCAAGATCCTATCTCGAAGAGAATTGTTTGAATAAGAGTTAGTTGAATAAAATATTTTGGGTTGTTGTAACGATGTTTTACACAGCATTCGTTTTAACCCAAGTGGTGGAATTTTGGAAATATAAAAGTAAATATTTCCTGAGTATAATTAAAGTAGTCGGGAAAGATATAAGTGGTTGAAATTGTTTTCAATTGCAAATAGAATATATTTTCTAAGTATAGAAAATAAAAGAAGGTGGTATATGGAAATGTTTTTCCAAATAGCGTAAGAGACCAATAAAATTACTGAAAATATTTGGTTAACAAATATTGATAGGCAAATGAAGAAGTGAATTAATTAATGAAATATTAATTAAAGGGTTCAGTGATTTGTTTGATGCTTTGGTTGAATGTTTGTTTTTCTTCGATAGTTAAATAACCGACTATCGAAGTATTTGCCAATAATCGTTGTCAATATGGAGAAACCGGTTGGATTATTATCCGTGAACCACTCCGTATTGGCAGTAGTGTTGCGAATCAGATTATATGAAGATATTCGAAGACGGAGTAAAGTGCAAGGACTTTATCTATTAATAGAAATTGTGCCTTCGGTTTCGTTCAGTTCCAGAACGAACGTGTATGGACGAGTGTCTGACAGAGTATTTCCAGTGATTGCATATGTTGGTCTGTATAAATATATATGGTGGCAGAGAATTTATTCTCTTAGCATAATATCTAGAATATATTTGTGCAAACCAATTAATGATTTACGGATCTGACAATGTGGCATTCAAAGTGATTGTGCTATCAATGAATGATAAGAAATCATAGCCTCAGGCCAACACAACCGGGAAATGACAAAAATCGGGCAGGCAGCATGGCTAGGTGGGTCGCTCCCACTAGGATGTATTATCACCTACCTGGAGAAAATCAATTAATTCCTTATTCTATTCGATGTTGTCCCATTCGGGAAACGGTTGCTGATCCCAACCGTTGGTGATATTCATTCGATACACTCAAGCGAAATGAGTGGTCGGCCATGTGTGGGCCGGGTTGCAAGATGTTCTTGTTGAACCCAGTGTATTCCCCTTTGGAGATACACTATCGGCTGGTGGTTCCATACCTTGTGATGTTGGAAATCCAATCTCCAATAAGCGCCCTGTGGTTTTTGGTTTTATATTATATATGGAGTGTGAGATGCAAGCATTCCGCTAGATTCTATTTATTTGATGTAGACATTATTATAATATCACTGGATTTGATATCAAAATATTTTGGATTATCGTAAGGTAAAAACCATCCGTGTTTATGTGTGGATCGGTCTTACGATTATCATTTCTTTCGAATGGATTTTTAAAGTTAAACAAATGATTGGAGTTTACTCACACCAATCCCATGACTGACCCAGAGTTTATTTTGTTTTTGTTTTCCCTAAACTCTTGGGTGCCCAAATTTGTACGGGCAGTCAAGTAGTCGGGATTTATCAGATTCACTTGGAAGAGTTGGAAGTAGGAGGCTTCACCAGTTAGTTATAGACTATCATATTTCCGCTACGTACTATGTTGTATCTGGAAACAGGTGTTTATAATTGTTCCAGGAATAACTGTTGTGCTCTGATAATGGTATGTATGTACAGTTACTGATTTGTATTTCAAAAGTTATGTTATTTAATATATTTTATTCGTTCCACTGTGAAATTTGTGTTCTTTGTTTTTCTTCTATTCTTACTTTTCTTTCTATTCTTCATCCTTTAACTTCTTTTTACTAATGATTTGTATTTCTGTGTCATTTGGGTTGGACGTGTGGTGTTATTAGTCAACTCAAAGGGTACGGATTTGCGGGCAGTTACGCCATGCCTCAGGATTCATCCACAACTACACCCGGAGCCACAAGATCGGTCCACACTTACTTTAGTAGATTATAATTCCTGAACAATACGTTTCCCTGCCCTATGGGGCGTTAAATTTGGTCAGTATGTCGACCGTCATGTCCGAGGTACCTCCCTATCCATCATCAACATAAGTAAAATGTCTAGGCTCCATACCATAACATCACTTATAGCTAGAAAGAAACGCATGTCCTCCTTCGATCCTTCATCTCGTTTCTGGTTCATACCTTGGTGTGAGACTCGCGAATTAACGCTATACACAAAGCTATGCTAATTACAGCTATGCTTTGATCATCATCCACAAGACTCTGCTTTTCAACAAAAACCTTGATCATTTGCATCTCGGCATGTCACACTGACAATTCACGCCATGCAACTGATGTCTATCAATGTATAACCTCTAAGCTCGTATGTCTCAGAGAAGGGTGTTAAGTAAGAGAATAAATTCTCCACCATCAAATAGATATATAATTAATAGAAATCAATCAACGCAGAATGAAATCCAATGTCAGGCACACATCCATTTACAAGTCTGTTCTAGGTTTGAACGAAACCGGAGGCACCTTATTCTCATCCCATAATTCCAATACAGGAGAGAGGTCCTCGCATATCCAGTCGATCTCCAAGTAAGTTTGGACGATCACCACTTATTACCTTGTCTCGGGGGATGAGCCCAATCAAGACATCAGTAATCATCTATATGACGTGAAAATCTCTAGTCTTCGACCACCATCTTCATCATCGACTTTTAGTCACCATATCAGTTATTTAGAATCGGATGAACCCGGTCTTTCCAAGTAACTCGCGTATTTTATAATCAATAATCAAATGCTATAAAAACACATCATATGCCTCATTCCAATTCAGAATATTCTTTTATTCAAACACTCACATTTTTAGGAAAAGTTTCTCATTAATTTTATCAAAGATAAATTCTTTTAAAATTATTTTTTAATCTTCCTTTGGATATCAATTTCAAAAGATTTTTTTATCCTTTATCAATTTGAAACCAAATTAAGGTTTACCAACCTGTCGGGATTAGCGAACTTTACCAAAGTAATCATTTATTTATTAATCCCAATCCCAACCTATTCATCCCATGGAGCAAAACTGGTAGTACACCATATCTAACACACATGGTGTTATCGGTAAATTTAATTACTATTTCACGTTCAAATCTAATTAAAGATTTAACTATCGTTTAGATTTAAACTAGCGGTACTCCATTATCGATCATTTCTTGAATTCGGTAAATTTAGTTACCTTATTCACATTCCAATCTAATTAAAGATTTATTAAATCTCTAGTCCAGTTTTAATCTCAAAAATCGTTACTTAATGATTATCCAAATTTTAGGAAATAGATTCTGTCTTTAGTTGGGTTAAAGAACTAATGTCATTTAAAACACAGTTCACGATAAACCCCAAATTCATCTTCCATCAAAAATTGTAATCTCCATGAAAATCATAGCCATATATAATCGATATAAATTTCAGTATCGGATCAATACTATGAATGGAATAACGGCAAGGCCTTTTAAATTCCATAAATAGTAATGGTCTTCCTCCTCAGAATCTCATCTCGATTACCACTAAATTGAATTCCATTCCTATTTCTTTTAGTAAATTGGAAAACTTTACTTTGGAAAATTCCCATTAAATCTTAATAAAAAAATTTATAAATTCCAAATCATATATTCCCTGTTAATTGGGTAAAAGAATTCACAATAAATTCAAAATCAACTTTCATTTCAATTCCAAATAAACTTTAATTAATTGATAAACTTCTCCAAATCTTAATAAAAAGATTCATTCTTTTCTCAACTGGGTTTGAGAACAGTGTTATTGAAGACATTATTCACGACAAACCCAAAATCTAATTTGATATTAAATACAAGGCTCTGAATAGAATATAAGGACCCGTAACTTCCCCGTGAAGGAAAGAGCGGATACTTTGAGGACAAGACAAATCGGAATGCAAACAGAAGAACATTTCATTGTTAATTACAACAATTCCATCAGGATACAAGAATATACAGTGTATGAACAAATAATATACATTCACTAAATATCAGAGATTCATAAATAACAATGTAGTGGAAAAATAATACAAAACACAACTGAGAAGAATATACGGATACAGAGCTTTCTGGATATCATTCCAGCGGTAAACCAGAATCCTGTGAATATAAATCTGCAAAACCAAAACTACTAGCTGCCCGTGTTGAAAATAAGGGCACCTAGAGTTTAGGTTAAAACAATAAACTTCCGGTTAGTCATGTGACTGGTGTGAGAAATAAAACAATTATTAATCTTTATTTTAAAGTTAGGTAAATCAAGGGACCACGCCATATAACACGGAACGGGTTTCCTCCCAAGAGTACAAGGGAATAATTCAACAGCGCAATGCTAAATAAAAAACAATGAAGCTATTATAAGACCCAAGTCCCATCACACAATGCAATACAAGCCGGGGGATAGAGTTTTACCTTATAAAAGCCAAAGAATGCTTGATACGCTAAATTTCATCTTTTATTATTACTATAAGTGTATTGTGTCAAAACAATTTTAATCATAAGTATCAATCATAGACGGCATAAGTGCCCCATACCACTATATCGCCATATATAGGTTTACAACTAAAACCGCAAAATGTCGTATTGGAAGTTGGATTTCCATCTGTGAACCGAGGCAAAAGATAGTCCTCTACTGATTCGAGGCATTCTAGCCCATGTCTCAGGATCAGAACGCATCGACCCTTGGATCGTCAGGGCCAGTCCACCGATGTGGATTAAAATGCCTGAACACTGCGTTTCCCCGCCCTTTGGAGCGTAAATGAGCCAAATGACTCCATCGGCTCCACATAGTCACCGATATATCTGAGGCGCCTCGCAACCCAACTACCATATAAGTCAAACTCGTCAGGGCGTGTCAAACCACTGACGCCACTTCTAGCTAGAAGGAAAACCATGCCCTCCCTGAGGTCCTCTCCCGTTTCTGGTTCACAACCAGGGTGCGAGGCTCACGAAATAACGCTACAAAAAGTTATGCCACAAAGGTCGTGCTTTGATCATTAACCACAAGACTCTGCTTTTCAACAGAAGCCTTGATCATTTGCATCTTAGCATGTCACACAGGCAAACCACTCCATGCAACCAATATCCATCAATCACATAGAATGATATCCAATGTCAGACACAGAGTCCATTTACAAGTCCGTTCTGGGTCTGAACGAAACCGAAGGCACCTTGTACCTCGCATATCCATCGATCTCCAAGTACGTCTGGACGATCACCAACTTATTCCCTCCTTTTGGGTGTATGACCCAATCAAGATCATCAGGAATCATCCAAACGATGTGAAGACCTCCGGTCTTCAACCACCGTCTTCATCTTTGACTTATCGTTGTATCAGTTATTCAGAATGGGATAAACCCAGTCTTTCCGAATAACTCACGTATATTATAAACAAGTGCTACACAAACACAACATACGCCTCATTCCAATTCAGAATATTCTTTTATTCAAATATTCACATCTTTAAGGAAAGGTTCCCATTACTTTTATCAAAGTTAAATTTTTTAAATTTATTCTTTAATCTTCTTTTGAATATCAATTCAAACCAAATTATTGTTTATACAAACTAGTCGGGATTAATGAAACTTACCGAAGTAATCATTTATTAAATTTCCCAATCCCAACTTATTCATCCCATGAAATAAAACTGGTAATATTTCATATCTAACACCACGGTGTTATCGGTAAATTCAATTACCATTTCACGTTCAAATCTAATTAAAGATTTAACTATCGCCTGGAGAAAAACTGGTGATACTCCATTCTCGATCATTTCAATCTAATTAAAGATTCATTAAAACTCCACTTGGTTTTAATCTTCCCGAAAATCAATTTAATGATTGTTTAACTTGGGAAATCATATCCTGTCTTTAACTGGGTTAAAGAACCAATGTCATTTAAAACACGGTTCACGATAAACCCCAAAATCGCCTTTTATTCCATCAGCCTTTAACCGTAAATTAGCAAGTGAACAATTCCCTAAGTATTAACCCCGAAGGCCGAACCCAACATCATATCAATACCCAAGAAACCATTCAACTTAACTAATCTTTAGTTAGTTTCTGATTTTCTTAACTTCGTTGGGTCTAAGAATAGTATTACTGAAGATACCGTTCACGATAACCCAAAATCACATTCCATTAATTATCGGGTTAAAGAATAAGTGTTATTTAAAACACCGTTCACGATAAACCCAAAAATCAATTCAAATTCAGTTCCAATTAAATACCATTTAATTGGTATACTTCATTAAATCTAAATAAAAAGATTTAATCTTTTTCTCAACTGGGTTTAAGAATAGTGTGAATGAAGATACCATTCACAACAAACCCAAATCCCATTTGATATTAAATACAAGGCTCTGAATAGAAAATATATCAGCTTATATTCATTATCAAATTCTACGACCAACAAATATCATATTGGAAATAACGATATAAATATATCTTTCAAATTTCCATAACAATATCTACATAATCACGAAATCCAACATCAAAATATTCCAAAGACAATTTCGATTCAAATCCATTTCCACTTTATATATTGGAAATTCTGGCTATTTTTAAAACCATTTCAAATCCAATTTATTTATTTTCAAAATAAATGGGATTATAATTCTAGTTCAAAACTAGTTCATTTCGATAAAAATATATTTTTATCTTTTCAAATTTGGAATTTTTCATCCGATTTCTTCACAAATCATTTCTTATGATTTTACACAAATTATTACTATTTTTAATAATTTTATCAAGGCTCGAACAGTCGATTTCCATCAACAGCCATCGAACTGCACTTACAGCGACCTCTTCCAAATTTGATTTGGACATAATTCAAAATCCAACCATTAGATTTCAAATCTTTAATATTTGTTAGAAAGCTCTTTTCGACACGAACCCAACGGTTCCGGTTTTAGAGAATTCGACAGTCGGATCTCCCGTAATGTTCATTCGAAGTCAATGGTCGAAATTCGCGAACTACCGCAGCGCGGCGCGTTCTATTCAAGCCATTATATATATATATAATATTATATATTTCATCGATTTCCTTTTAAAACGTATTTTATAAATCATTTTAAATTCGTTTTCAAAACGATTTTAACTTCATATTCAATTTCAAATCAAAATTGAATATTCCATACCATCGACATATAATTGATACTATTTTCAAAACATTATATTTTGAAATCAATTCCTTTTCAATATTTATTATAAAAATGAATAAAATCGATATAGATATCGTTCACGTTCAAATGGCGCCAATCTAATCAACACGGCTATATATATTTAAATATATTCGTGTCCATCCCAAATCGGACATCAAAATCAATTTTTGATTCTTTTCAATATACGTTATTCTAAAATAATTGTTATCTTAAAATATTATTTTCTTCTAAACTGGAATTAGACACAGTCAATTACCATGTAATATGATTATATGGATTTCACACAACAAATGTGTATAACCACAATGAAAACAGCAATCCATCATCCAGAGTGCATTCCACACTGTATAAGCATCAAATATAAATATTTAACGCTTATAACAGCCTGTCAATCAGACATATAACTAATTATTGGAATTAGTGTGTGTGTCCAATATCATCCCAATACCTGTGTGGGGTTTCAAACAATCAAACACAGGTTTTATTCGTGCAGTTGGGCGATGTGTAAAATTTATCGTCCCAATCAATATCAGTCAAATGCGTTATATAAACAAATCGTCCGATTTGTTTATAAATATTTATTTTATATACACGTTAAAAATTATAATTTTAACTATAAAATATTTTCAACTATAAAATATTTTATTCCAACCCACATCACATAATCAACTTTCACAACACATCAATTAAACAAACAAGTCATCCATGGTCTTTGGACGACGGATATCGGGTGCTGCTAAGCACCGTCTGCATCCTAGTATATATTTCAAACTAGAAATTAAAATAAAAGTGAGGATTCCTCACAGAAAAGCTAAACCAAACGCCGCGACTCTTCATATGTAGGAAATCTTCGCCGTGCTCGCCTTTTGTCACTTTCGTCGTCCATATTTGCTATATATAAAAAAATCACATTTTTATATTCTCTATTTTATAAAAATCACATTTTTATACTACGACTCTATATATATAACAATTATATTTTTATACACTTCTATATAGTTAAAAATCATATTTTTATCTCTCTTTCTAGATAATAAAAATCATATCTTTACTTTGCTTTCAAGAAGATAAAAATCAAATCTTTACTTTGTTTTCAAGACGATAAAAATCGAATCGTTACTTTATTAATTCATATAAATCTCATATTTTTAATTCGCTACATATATAAAAGATTATATTTTTATCTACATAAAAATATTTCCAACGCACGATAAAAATCATATTTTTATTCTTTCTATAATATAAAAATCATTTTTTTATTCTTTTTATATTATAAAAATCGTTTTTTTATTCTTTCTATAATATAAAAATCATATTTTTATTCTTTCTATTTATATATAAAAAATCTCATCTTTATTTAGTGTTGTCTACATAAAAATCCCTTCTTTTCTTATAACTTAAATTCAAATCTTTTTATGCTTAAAAATCAAAACTTTTCAATGGTAAAAATCCTATCTTAAAAAACCAATTCTTTTTAAATACTAAAGCCCTATTTCATTTAAAAAGAAAAATTACATAACTAATTACCTAAGTTAAGATATAAATAATAATAATAAAAAAGAATACAAAAAAAAAACTTACATCATCGTATTTGGGAGAGGGGGGTTTCATGTTGCTGAGGAGGGGGGAAAGGAGGAGCTCGCGGGTTCAGGTGGGTGGCGGAAGGGGCTGGACGCCGGCGGTGGGCCCTCAGGCGCGGTGGCGGCAAACTTCATCGATTTGGGGTGCTGGAGCGTTGGATTGAGAAGGAGAGAGGTGAGAGAAGGGGGACGAGAGGTGGTGGCGCGCCGTTGGAGGGGGAGGGAGGTGCGCGGTGGATTGAAAAAGGGGGACGATGGCAGGCGCGTCGTCAATTTTTTTTTGAAGGGGGGCTCGTTTGGAGAAGACTGAACGGGGGGAGGGGGGTATTTGCAAGAGATTATATTTTTTATATATTTTTTTTTCTCTCTTCAAAAAGTTGACTTTTCGTCCAACCTCCAAAAAAAACCCAACAACTGCCCTCCCTAGCTAATTACCCCCATTCCGAACAAAATGGGATATGTGTCGTAAGCTGATTCGATCGTTTCGATTAGTTTCCGTCAAAATCAAAATATAAATCTATATATTGAGTTTGAACGCGCATTTCAATTTACCGGGGCCACATACAGACTCTAAAAATTCCCGAAAAATATTTTCTAGCTTCGTATTGACGATACGATTCTAACAAAACTAATTTCGTCAAATTTTGAGACCGTTTGAAAAATGACCATTTTCTGGTCGATCAAAATTGACTGAAACTGTCAAAACACGTTTTCCTGCGCCACGCTCACATATTAATTTCAAAAATTACGAATTTTGGAATCTAGCAATAACTTGACATCCCGGATCCCACAAAATTGGTTTCGTCGAAAACAGAGATCGTTTGCAAAATTTCCATTTTTAAGGGCTATATTTTCCATAGCGACTATTCTGAATTTTCATATGGGCATAACTTTTTATCCCTGCTATGAAATTTCAATTTTTCGGATTCATTGGAAAGATATTCTCAAATAGATTCAAATATTTTTGGTTTTGCTAAAATCCGGTTTATTTTGAATCATGTACATTCATTTGAACTTTGAAATCGAAATTTCAAACTACCGCGCCATTTTTAATTCCTTTTATAATTTAAAATAAATATTTATATTCAAACGACGATCTATATAAATATATACATTCTATTTATATTCAAAATAAATTTCTTGTTGTTATTATTTAAAATTATTCATTTTAAATATTCAAAATTCGCTGAAATTGCCAAAATAAAAATTTTAAATTGGCTCTGATTTCCGGGTTATTACAATCTCCCCCACTTAAAACTTTTCGTCCCCGAAAAGGAACGAAGCCGAAAGTTGTTTTACAAATCAACTCAACTTTCATTATTTTCATTATGGCTTAAGTTCTTCAACTTTTCTGTTTCTAAGAACTTTTCAAATTCTTCAAAAATTTGGCTAACTCCTTAAATTTTCGAATAATTTCACCATAACCTCCCCTGCACCGGGAGCTTCGGGATATTTCAAATAGCCTCCCATGGCCGTCCCCAATCCAAAAAGAAAAAGAAACAGCCAAGCGGCTAGCCAATCGGCTCATAAAATCATCAAAAACCCAAGAAATACAATAAACATGTACCTATTTGCCGGGCAAACAATTTTATTCCTCTTCTCTAGCCTCCATGCAATGATCTATTCAATGTAAGTACATGTATATGCATGCAAATGTGTCTAATTATCAATACAATTCACTATTTGGTTCAATTAGGCTAAAGGTTCAACATTTTAATTAATCAACCAATAATCAAACAACATAACCAACAATTAATTAGTTGATTAGCTTTTCAAATTCATAATTTTAATACATAGTCCAAAATCATATTTTTGATGCAAATCACAACAATAAGCCCTATCTAATTTTGGTTCTCACACCAGTCAATTGGAAGTATACAGAAATCCCACCTTCGAAACTCGAACACAAACACTGATGATGAGGCCTCATCATCAAAATCATCTCCGGACGACTAGAGTGTGATTCTATATCTACCCAATATATTAAAACTTTGAATATCTGTGGATCAGACGTATATGCAAAAAATTTATATATTGGATTGCCCAAATTCAATACAAATAAATATTCAAATATCATTAATATAGTTTAAATTTACAAAACAAAAATTGTTTTCATTTTAAAAATATACTCTTCACACTCGTTCTAGGATGCGACTGATCCCATCTCTAACAAGTCATTCTTATTGGATATTACTAATCCAATCTCTGATGAATTCTTTCGTTTGTATTTAATGTGTCTTGTTCTCCGAGCTCTGTAAACCAAAGCTCCGATACCAAATATAAGGACCCGTAACTTCCCCGTGAAGGAAAGAGCGGATACTTTGAGGACAAGACAAATCGGAACGCAAATAAAAGAACATTTCATTGTTAATTACAACAATTCCATCAGGATGCAAGAATATACAGAGTATGAACAAATAATATACATTCACTAAATATCAGAGATTCATAAATTACAATGCAGCGGAAAAATAATACAAAACACAACTGAGAAGAATATACGGATACAGAGCTTTCCGGATATCATTCCAGCTATAAACCAGGATCTTGTGAATATAAATCTACAAAACCAAAACTACTAGCTGCCCGTGTCGAAAATAAGGGCACCCAGAGCTTAGGTTAAAATAATAAACTCCTGGTCAGTCATGTGACTGGTGTGAGAACTAAAACAGTTATTAATCTTTATTATAAAGTTAGGTAAATCAAGGGACCACGCCGTATAACACGAAACGGGTTTCCTCCCAAGAGTACCAGTGCATAAAACAACAGCGCAATGCTAAATAAAGAACAATGAAGCTATTATAAGACCCAGGTCCCATCACACAATGCAACACAAGCCGGGGGATAGGGTTTTACCTTATAATAGCCAAAGAATGCTTGATACGCTAAATTTCATCTTTTATTATTACTATATGTGTATAGTGTTAAAACAATTTTAATCATAAGTATCAATCATAGACGGCATAAGTGCCCCATATCACTATGTCACCATATATAGGTTTACAACTAAAACCACAAAATGTCGTATTGGAAGTTGAATTTCCATCTGTGAACCGAGGAAAAAGATAGTTCTCTACCGATTCGAGGCAATCTAGCCTATGTCTCAGGATCAGAAAGCATCGACCCTTAGATCGTCAGGGCCGGTCCACCGATGTGGATTAAAATGCCTGAACACTGCGTTTCCCCGCCCTTTGGGGCGTAAATGAGCCAAATGACTCCATCGGCTCCACATAGTCACCGATATATCCGAGGCACCTCGCAATCCAACTACCACATAAGTCAAACTCGTCAGGGTGTGTCAAACCACTGATGCCACTTCTAGCTAGAAGGAAACGGATGCCCTCCCTGAGGTCCTCTCCCGTTTCTGGTTCACAATCGGGGTGTGAGGCTCGCGAATTAATGCTACACAAAGCTACGCCACAAAGGCCATGTTTTGATCATCAACCACAAGACTCTTCTTTGAACAGAAGCCTTGATCATTTGCATCTTAGCATGCCACACAGGCTAACCAACCCATGCAACCGATATCCATCAATCACACAGAATGATATCCAATGTCAGACACACAGTCCATTTACAAGTCCGTTTTGGGTCTGAACGAAACCGGAGGCACCTTGTACCTCGCACATCCATCGATCTCCAAGTACGTCTGGACGATCACCAACTTATTCCCTCCTTTTGGGTGTACGGCCCAATCAAGATCATCAGGAACCATCCAAACGATGTGAAGACCTCCGGTCTTCAACCACCGTCTTCATCTTCGACTTATCGTCGTATCGGTTATTTAGAATGGGATAAACCCGGTATATCCGAATAACTCGCGTATATTATAAACAAGTGCTACACAAACACAACATACGCCTCATTCCAATTCAGAATATTCTTTTATTCAAATATTCACATCTTTAAGGAAAGGTTCCCATTACTTTTATCAAAGATAAATTCTTTATATTTATTCTTTAATCTTCTTTTGAATATCAATTCAAACCAAATTATGGTTTATCCAAACTAGTCGTGATTAACGAACCTTACCGAAGTAATCATTTATTAAATTTCCCAATCCCAACTTATTCATCCCATGAAGTAAAACTGGTAATACTTCATATCTAACACCACGGTGTTATCGGTAAATTCAATTACTATTTCACATTCAAATCTAATTAAAGATTTAACTATCGCCTGGAGCAAAGCCGGTGATACTCCATTCTCAATCATTTCAATCTAATTAAAGATTCATTAAAACTCCACTTGGTTTTAATCTTCCCAAAAATCAGTATTAATGATTATTTAACGTGGGAAATCATATCCTGTCTTTAACTGGGTTAAAGAACCAATGTCATTTAAAACACGGTTCATGATAAACCCCAAAATCACCTTCTATTCCATCAGCCTTTAACCGTAAATTAGCAAGTGAACAATTCCCTAAGTATTAACCCCAAAGGCCGAAACCAACATCAGATCAATACCCAAGAAACCATTCAACTTAACTAATCTTCAGTTAGCTTCTAATTTTCTTAACTTCGTTGGGTCTAAAACAGTATTACTGAAGATACCGTTCACGACAACCCAAAATCACATTCCACTAATTATCGGGTTAAAGAACAAGTGTTATTTAAAACACCGTTCATGATAAACCCAAAAATCAATTCAAATTCAATTCCAATTAAATATCATTTAATTGGTATACTTCATTAAATCTATATAAAAAGATTTGATCTTTTTCTCAACTGGGTTTAAGAACAGTGTAAATGAAGACACCATTCAAAAAAAAACCAAATCCCATTTGATATTAAATGCAAGGCTCTGAATAGAAAATATATTGGCTTATATTCAATAACAAATTCTACGACCAACAAATATCGTATTGGAAATAACAATATAAATATATCTTTCAAATTTCC
Organism: Allium sativum; assembly: GCA_030737875.1. Taxonomy (NCBI): domain Eukaryota; kingdom Viridiplantae; phylum Streptophyta; class Magnoliopsida; order Asparagales; family Amaryllidaceae; genus Allium; species Allium sativum. The sequence goes on along the minus strand of CM060920.1, from coordinate 75,921,844 downwards.
ACAACAATATCTGCATAATCACGAAATCCAACATCGAAATATTCCAAAGGCAATTTCGATTCAAATCCATTTCCACTTTGTATATTGGAAATTCTGGTTATTTTCAAAACCATTTCAAATCCACTTTATTTATTTTAAAAATAAATGGGATAATAATTCTAGTTCAAAACTAGTTCATTTCGATAAAAATCTATTTTTATCTTTTCAAATTTGTAATTTTTCATCCCAATTCATCACAAATCATTTCTTATGATTTTACACAAATTATTACTATTTTTAATAATTTTATCAAGGCTCGTACAGTCGATTTCCATCAACGGCCATCGAATTGCACTTACAACGACCTTTTCCAAATTTGATTTGGACATAATTCCAAATCCAACCGTTAGATTTCAAATCTCCAATATTCGTTAGAAAGCACTTTTCGATACGAACCCAATGGTTCTTGTTTTAGGGGAATCCGACGGTCGGATCTCCCGTAATGTCCATTCGAAGTCAATGGTCGAAATTCGCGAACAGCCGCAGCACGGCGCGTTCTATTCAAGCCATTATATATATTATATTATATTATATATTTCGTCAATTTCCTTTTAAAACGTATTTTATAAATCGTTTTAAATTCGTTTTCAAAACGATTTCAACTACATATTCAATTTCAAATCAAAATTGAATATTCCATACCATCGATATATAATTGATACTATTTTCAAAACATTATATTTTGAAATCAATTCCTTTTTGATATTCATTATAAAAATGAATAAAATCGATATAGATATCATTCACATTCAAATGGCACCAATCTAATCAACACGGCTATATATATTTAAATATATTTGTGTCCATCCCAAATCGGACATCAAAATCAAATTTTGATTCTTTTTTGAATATTATTTGAAAATATTCGTTATTTTAAAATAATCGTTATCTTAAAATATCCTTTTCTTCTGAACTGGAATCAGACACAGTCTGTTACCATATAATATGATTATATAGATTTCACACAACAAATGTGTATAACCACAATGAAAACAACAATCCATCATCTAGAGTGCATTCCACACTGTATAAGCATCAAATATAAATATTTAACGCTTATAACAGCCTGTCAATCAATCGATCGACATACAACTAATTATTTGGATTAGTGTATGTCCAATATCATCCCAATACCCGTGTGGGGTTTCAAACAATCAAACACAGGTTTTATTCGTGCAGTTGGGCGATGTGTAAAATTTATCGTCCCAATCAATATCAGTCAAATGTGTGTATATAAACAAATCGTCCGATTTGTTTATAAATATTTATTTTATATATACATTAAAAATTATATTTTTAACTATAAAATATTTTCATCTATGAAATATTTTATTCCATCCCACATCACACAATCAACTTTCACAACACATCAATTAAACAAACTAGTCATCCATGGTCTGTGGACGACGGGTGCTAGGTGCTGCTAAGCACCGTCTGCATCCTAGTATATATTTCAAACTTGAAATTAAAATAAAAGTGAAGAGTCCTCACAGAAAAGCTAAACCAAACGCCGCGACTCTTCATATGTAGGAAATCTTCGCCGTGCTCGCCTTTTGTCACTTTCGTCGTCCGTATTCACTATATATATAAAAATCACATGTTTATATTCTCAATTATATAAAAATCATATTTTTATACTGCGACTCTATATATATATATACACATATATAAGTTATATTTTCATACACTTCTATATAGATAAAAATCATATTTTTATCTCTCTTTGTAGATAATAATAATCATATCTTTACTTCGCTTTCAAGACGATAAAAATCAAATCTTTACTTTATTTTCAAGACGATAAAAATTGAATCTTTACTTTATTAATTCATATAAATCTCAGATTTTTAATTCACTACATATATAAAAGATTATATTTTTATCTACATAAAAATATTTCCCACGTACGATAATAATCATATTTTCATTCTTTCTATAATATAAAAATCATATAATAATACAAAAATCGTATTTTTATTCTTTCTATAATATAAAAATCATATTTTTTATTCTTTCTATAACATAAAAATCATATTTTTATTCTTTCTATTTATACATAAAAAATCTCATCTTTATTTAGTGTTGTCTACATAAAAATCCCTTCTTTTCTTATAACTAAAATTCAAATCTTTTTATGCTTAAAAATCAAATCTTTTCAATGGTAAAAATCCTATCTTAAAAATCAATTCTTTTTAAATACTAAAGCCCTATTTCATTTAAAAAGAAAAATTACATAACTAATTACTAAATAAGTTAAGATAAAAAAAAAGAATACAAAAAAAAACTTACATCATCGTATTTGGGAGAGGGGGGTTTCATGTTGTTGAGGAGGGGGGAAAGGAGGAGCTCGCGGGTTCAGATGGGTGGTGGTAGGGGTTGGACGCCGGTGGTGGGCCCTCAGGCGCAGTGGCGGCAGACTTCATCGATTTGGGGTGATGGAGCGTTGGATTGAGAAGGAGAGAGGCGAGAGAAGGGGGACAAGAGGTGGTGACGCGCCGTTGGAGGGAGAGGCGCGCGGTGGATTGAAAAAGGGGGGCGATGGCAGGCGCATCGCCATTTTTGATTTGAAGGGGGGCTCGTTTGGAGAAGACTTAACGGGGGGGTGGAGGGGGTATTTGCAAGAAATTATATTTTATTTTTACATTTTTTTCTCTCTTCAAAAAGTTGACTTTTCGTCCAACCTCTGAACGAAACCCAACGACTGCCCTCCCTAGCTAATTAACCCCATTCCGAAGACACAATCGGATATGTGTCATAAGCTGATTCGATCGTTTCGATCAGTTTCCATCAAAATCAAAATATAAATCTATATATTGAATTTGAACGCGCATTTTAATTTACCGGGGCAACATATGAACTCTAAAAATTTCCGAAAAATATTTTCTAGCTTCGTATTGACGATACGGTTCTAACAAAACTAATTTCGCCAAATTCTGAGACCGTTTGAAAAATGACTATTTTCTGGTCGATCAAAATTGATTGAAACTGTCAAAACACGTTTTCCTGCGCCATGCTCACATATTGATTTCAAAAATTACGAATTTTGGAATCTAGCAATAACTTGACATCTCGGATCCAACAAAAGTGGTTTCGTCGAAAACAGAGATCGTTTGCAAAATATCCATTTTTAAGGGCTATATTTTCCATAACGACTATTCTGTATTTTCATCTGGGCATAACTTTTTATACCCGCTATGAAATTTCAATTTTTTGGATTCATTGGAAAGATATTCTCAAATAGATTCAAATATTATTGGTTTTGCTAAAATCCGGTTTATTTTGAATCCTATACATTTATTTGAACTTTGAAATCGAAATTTCAAACTACCGCGTCGTTTTCAATTCCTTTTATAATTTAAAATAAATATTTATATTCAAACGACGATCTATATAAATATATACGTTCTATTTCTATTCAAAATAAATTTCTCGTCGTTATTATTTAAAATAATTCATTTTAAATATTCAAAATTCACTAAAATTGCCAAAATAAAAATTTTAAATTGGCTCGGATTTCCGGGTTATTACATAGAAATTATCTCGACTTATATTCAATATCAAATTATGAAACTAACGGATATCGTATTGGGAATAATGATATCTGTATCTTCCAAATTCCTCAACAATATATGTATAATCACGGAATCCAATATCGAAATATTCCGAAGATTATTCCTTCTCAAATCCATTCCAATTCATATGTCGAAAATTTTGGTTATATTAAAACCATTACATATCCAATTTATTGTTTCTAAGATAATTGGATCATTATTGTGACAACCTAAACCCCATGCCACGGAAGCAAGGATAATCATTGGAATATAATACATTAATCACATCAGTAGATTACAGATAATAGCATAACAAATGAAATCATAGAATAATTTACATCATCATAACAGCGGAATCATAAACGTCATCATCATCAGAGTTACACAGATATAGGATACTACTTAGTACATAACAAGTTCCATCGGGTAGATAACAAGTCCACTACATAATCAAATACATCATATATAAGGTAATGTCTAAATTTCCAAAATAAGTGATAACGATAGTCTTCGTCTTCGACCAAAAGAGCACCCCATGCTATGGTGCATATCCAAAATAAAGCCTATTACCTGTTTACTTGGCTGCCCGTGTAAAAATAAGGGCACCCGAGTTTGCAAGTGAAAATAAACTACGAGTCAGTCATGGGACTGGTATGAGAAATCTTACTTAACTTATTTAATAATAAGGCTAATCACAGGACCACGCCGCTAATGCGGTTACTCCATTGGATTGCCAATGCATAGATAAAGTAAACCATTTAAACAAAGCAATGCTTTTTAGAAAATTGAAGCCATTTCAAGACTCAGTCCCATCACACAATGCAACGCAAACCGGAGAATAGAGTTTTACCATGTAATGGCCAAATATGCTTGATACATATAAAACAAAAATCATTTAATATTATTATTAGTGTCTAATCAGTTCAAAACACTTTCAATATAAATGTATCAATCCTAGATGGCATAGCTACCATATACTATGTCGCATACTAATTTTACAATCAAAACCGCATAATGTCGTATTGGAAATTGGATTTCCATCATGAACCAAGGCAAGGGGTCTTTCTTACCGAAATCGAGACACTCTAGCCCATGCCTCAGGGACAGAACGCATCGACCCTACGAGCGACAAGACTGATCCACACATACTTTAGTGGATTAATTATTCCTGAACAATACGTTTCCCTGTCCTATGGGGCACTAAATCTGTTCGGTATGTTAACCATCATATCTGAGGTACCTCGCTTTCCAACAACCGCATAAGTAAAATGTCTGGGCTCCATACCATGACACCACTCCTAGTTAGAAAGAAACGTATGTCCTCCCTGTGGTCCTCTCCCATTTCTAGTTCATACCGGGGTGTAAAGCTCGCGAATTAACGCTATACACAAATCTATGCTAATCACAGCTGTGCTTTGATCATCAACCATAAGACTCTGCTTTTCAACAAAAATCTTGATCATTTGCATCTCAGCGTGCCACACTAAAAATTCACGCCATACGATTGATATCTATCAATATATAACATCTAAGCTCGTATGTCTCATAGAAGGGTGTTAAGCAAGAGAATAAATTCTCCACCACCAGACAGATATATATTTAATATAAATCAACCAATACAGACTAAAATCCAATGTCTGACACACATCCATTTACAAGTCCGTTCTGGGTCAGAACGAAACCGGAGGTACCTTATTCCTCATTCCATATGTTCAATACGAAAGAGAGGTCCTCGCATATCCGGACAATCAACAAATAAGTCCGGACAACTACCACTATAACCTCATCAAGTGAGCTACCCATATCAAAGGCATCGGTAGTAATCCATTCGATGTGAAGATGATCGGTCTTGCACCGTCTTCATTTTCTTCGAATTTTTAGTTGTCGTTCAATTATTTGAAATGAGATTTAACTCGATCTTTTCAAATAATTCTCGAATATATATAGTTCAAATCATTTCTTTCCTTGGTTAAAATCAAGTAAATTCTATAAATTAATGTCGAATAAATCTAGCCGTCTATATTTCTTTATAAATCAAGCGAAATTGGTTTACTTCCATTTCAAATTGTTTATAATATTTTAAAATGATTTTTCGCTATTTTTTGTATAAAAATAGTCCATTTTAATTAAACGACGTTTTAAGTCACTACGCGACATTGGCATTGTTTTCATTCAGATTTGAACTATACATTTCTCAAGATCTAACCGTTGGATCTTAACAAATTTAATATCATTGGAAAGATCTTTCCAAAGTGAATCCAATGGTTCCAGTTTTGGGAAAATCTGATAGTCGGATCTCCTAGTATAATCGTTTAAAGTTACGATTCCAAAACGCGAATTATAGCTACGCGATTCGTCTTATTTAAAATTTAATTTATATATATATATATATATATATATATATATATATAATTCGTTTGACGACTTCGAAACCATTTTATTCTTCAAATAATTGGCTAACGCCTTTAAATTTTGGAAAATTTCGCCATAACCTCCTTTGTACGGGCCGATCGGAAAATCCATAACTTGCCTGGTAGGGCCCTCATCAATCAAAAAGAAAAAGAAAAAGCCAAGCGACTTGCCAATCAGCTCATAAAATCATCAAAACCAATAAATACATTAAACATGTACCTATTTGTCGGGCATATAATTTTATTCCTCTTCTGAGCTTCCATGCTATGACTTGTTCATTGTATACACATGCATGGTTATCTTAGAAATAAATCCAGTTCTATATTATTGATTTTAAATAAATCCACTTATGGCCACAATTATGTGATATCAATACAATTTGTTTTGAATATACATTTCTTATTTTCATAACATACATTAGTTAAAAATTATATTTGTAACTAACCAATAACTGCTCCATAGCATGTAAATTTTATCCATTCCATATATACGTTAAAAAAAAATATTTTTAACGAACAAACATTTATTTCATTACATGTAAATTTTATACACTTTATATTCATGTTAAAAATTATATTTTTAACATACAAACATTTATTTTACATGGAAATTTTATACACTTCATATTCATGTTAAAAATTATATGTCTAACATAACAAACATTTATTTCAACACATGGTTATTTTAACACTTCATATTCATGTTAAAAATGATATTTTAACATACAAACATTTAATTTCAACATTGGTTATTTTTATTACTTCATTAACATGTTAAAAATGATATTTTTAACTAACAAACATTTATTTCAAAATATGGTTATTTTAACACTTCATATTCATGTTAAAAATTATATATTTAACATACAAACATTTATTTCAACATATGCTTATTTTTATTAATTCATTAACATGTTAAAAATGATATTTTTGACTAATAAACATTTATTTCAATATATGGTTATTTTATATAGTTCATTTCAGAAAATTCCGGCATTATAACGGTACTATATTAGAACCGGGAAAATGATGTCTAGCAGCATCCCTCTCTTGCCCTTGGCTTGCGCCACACATAATCATTCCATTCAATCAAATCAATCATAGGGTTGACAAACCCATATTCAACCAAATTTTCTACAACACAATCAATTTTGTTGCATTTCCAATTTATACAACGCATAAACCATTTTTATACATCGCATATGCATTTTCTACAACGCATATATATATATATATTATACATCACATGTATATATAATATTACGCATATACATCGCATATATATATTATACTATGCATATACATCGCGTATATAATTTACTCCATTTTACATCACAATCACAACACAATATAGTCAATTTAAATCATCCATGGTCTGTGGACGAGGGAGGTGGGCTAACAGACACCGTATACAATTTTTAATGACTTTACAACACACACACACACACACACACACACACATATATATATATATATATATCCATTTCAATTGAATTTAGAGATCTCACATTGGGTTCCACTCCTCCTTAATTTTTGGCTAGCTCTAAATTTCCTCTGGTCACTTCTAGAATATAGAATACGTTGTCATAAGTCCAATGTCTCCTGTTTCATTGGATTTCGACTTCATATGAGCAAGTGGCATATTTTTAAAGGTTAATGACAATTTTGAAAGTAATTAACATAATAATTAATTAGATTTAAACCTCTCCTTCTTTAGTCAGTTCTAGGCTGCGTTCAAAGCTTTTGCTCGATCCTAGGGTTTAATTTTTCACCCAAACCGTGAAGCCTGGAGACAATGGGCATGCGCCACCTTCTTCGCCTCGAAGAGAGCTCCCAACCGCCATCCACAACCTCGAGTTCGATCGCCTGAGGAAGGCGGATTTCACCACGATACGGTGAGGGTTTGGGTGCATGAAACGAGAAAACCACCATGCTACAGATAATCTCGACCGTACGGATTTGAAGAGCACTCTACTCTCTTCAATATTGCTTCAAGAGTTGTTGGGATTCATAGCGTGGATCGAGAGAATTGATGTGAATTATTTTGAGCGATTATCGCCGTAGGACCAGAAAGGAGGCGACGATTTTTAATTTTCATGATTAATGATTAGGGTTATGGTGAATTTTAGTTGGCCAGCATATATATATATATACTAATTTTTAATTCTTTTAATTTCGAAAATTCAAATTAATCGATACGAACTCCAATCAAACCCAACGACTATCGCCTTTAGCTAAATACCCCCATTTCAGACACAATTGAATATGTTTCATAAGCCATTCGACTGTTTCAGTCAGTTTTTCTCAAAATTAAAATATATAACGTTCAATATTAGAATTGAACGTACATTTTAATTTCCCGGGGGCACATAATGATTCCAAAAATTTCGGAAAAATAAATCTAGCTATGCTTGGACGATACGGTCCTAACAAAACTAATTTCATCAAATTTGGAGACCTTTTGAAAAATGACCTTTTTAATGGTCGATCCAATTCAACGGAAATTACCAAACGTGTTTTAATTTACTACGCTGACATATTAATTCCAAAAATTATGAAATTTTTAACATAGCAATAATTTGACATTTCGGATCCAACAAAAGTGGTTTCGTCGAAAACGGAGGTCGTTTGCAAAATGGCTATTTTTAAGGGTTATATTATGAATTAAAAATTGATTTTTAAATTCTAACCCAATTTCTGACAAAATTTCCTTAAAATATTTTTTTTTAAATTGGTTCTGAATTTCAGGGTTGTTACATTCTCCACCACTTAAAACTTTTCATCCCCGAAAAGGAAACAATAGTAAATTAGGAAACAAAACCGAAATAGAATATATTGTAAATGTACCTTTCACCAGAGCTAATCAGAGATGTCCACTCTGCATTTGGGATAAGCCTGCTTAATGCTATCTCATGTTTCCTACATACAGTCTCTAGGATCTCCGCTCCACTGCACTTTGACTAAATGCACTCTCTTGTTCCTGAGAACTTTGGTTTCTTTGCCAATAATCTTCAGTGGCTCTCTTCTCACTGCTAGACTCGGAGTAATATCCAAATCTTGTTGCGATGCTTCTTACCAAATCTGGATCATGCACATGTTTACGAAGCTCAGAAACATGAAACACATCATGCACTCTGGGCATCCAATTTGGCAATTGAACCCTGTAAGCAAGAGTTCCTATCCGCTCAAGTATAGGAAACGGACTAATAAATCTAGGTGCCAACTTCCCTATCTTCCCGAATCGAATAACTCCTTTCATTGGAAAAACTCTTAAATTTACATAATCACCAACAGAAAAGGTCAGATCTCTTCTTCTAGAATCTGCATAACTCTTCTGTCTGCTTTGAGCTGCTTGTAATCACTTCTTAATGAAATCAACTTTATCTGAATCTTTTCGAATCATGTCCGGACCCAATACCAATAGATTTTGTGGTTCTACCCAACATGCGGGAGATCTACATGGTCTACCATACAATTCTTCAAATGGTGACATTTTCAAGCTCGCTTGATAGCTGTTATTATATGAGAACTCAGCCAAATGTAGGTGATCTTCCCAAGATCCACCAAAATCAAGAATACATACCCGCAATAAATCTTCTAATATACGATTAACTCTCTCAGTTTGGCCATCTGACCGAAGATGATATGCGGTGCTAAGATTCAGCTTTGTTCCCCATTCTGCATGAAATGCTTCCTAGAACTTACTAGCAAAAATCGGATCTCTATTACTACCAATGCTGCTGGGCACTCCATGTAGTCTAATAATTTCTTTAAAATGTATCTGTGTCAGACTTTGAGCTGTTCTATTTGACTTCACAGGAATAAAATGGGCGGTCTTCATGAAACGATCTACAATCACCCATATACTGTCATTGCCTTTCTTGGTTTTAGGAAAACCGTCAATGAAATCCTTGGAAATTTGATACCACTTCCAACCTGGAACCTCTAATGGTTGCAACAATCCTGCGAGTTTCTGCTGATCACTCTTGACATGTTGGCAAGTTGAACACCTGCTAACATATATGGAAATGTCTCTTTTCATAGATCTCCACAAGAACATGCACTTGAGATCATGATACATCTTACTTACCCCTGATGAATACTAGGCTTGGACTTGTGACACTCATCCATTACTTCCCTTCTGAGCTCAGGCATATTCGGAACACAATTTCGGCCTAATAACCTCGGAACTCCTTTGCAATCAATCTGGAAACTCAAGGGTTTGCCTTCCTGAACTCTCTTGCTAATCCTTTGAATAAATTCATCATCTTTTTAAAGAACAGAGATTTTGTCAATCAATGAAGGCGTAATAATGAGATTAGCGATAATTGCATTCTTTCCGTTGAGCGCATCTGCTACAACATTTGCTTTCCCTGGAGTATATAGAATATGTAGATCGTATGCTGCAAGAAATTCTAACCAACGCTGCTGTCTCAAATTCAAGTCTTTCTGGGTTAAATACTTCAATGACTTATGATCTGTATATAATTCGTACTTCTCACCCAAAAGATAGTACCTCAATATCTTTAAAGAAAACAAGACGGCTAATAACTCAAGATCATGAGTAACATATCTTTTCTCATGTGGCTTCAACTGACGGCTAGCATAAGCAACTACTTGGCCTCTTTGCATTAATACCGCACCAACTATTTCAAGAGAAGCATCTGTATAGACTGTCAAATCTTGATTGCCATCGATAATAGACAACACTGGAGCAGTAGTCAACCGTAATTTCAGTTTTTGGAAAGCTGTCTCATAATCAGTCGTCCAATTAAACCTTGCATGCTTCTTGGTAAGCTTCGTTAATGGACTAGAGGGGTTCAAAAAATCCATAATGAATTTCCGATAATAGCCAGCCAATCCCAGAAAACTTCTAACTTCTGTGGGCGTGCTAAGCTGCTTCAATCTCTATTGGCTGTGATTTTACTTGGATCCGCTAAAATTCTTTCTTTCGATACCACATGACCGAGGAACTTTACTTCTTCCTGCCAGAATATGGACTTAGAAAATTTGGCTTTTTATACGTTCTTTCTCAGAATTTCCAAAGCTTCTTCTAAATGCTTCTCATGCTCGCTAGCTGACTTAGAGAAGATTAAAATGTCGCCAATGAAAAGCAACACAAATTTATTCAACACATCGCGAAATACTCTGTTCATTAAATCGACAAAGTTATAGCCTTTAAGCTCGTAACTTCATTTATAAACATCGTTTATAAATTAATCCACTTGTTTTTATTATTACAACAAGTTATTATTTTCTAGCCCATTCTAAATTAAATTTCTATGTTATAAAAATAGATTTTCCCTTTTAAAACCCAAATTCATTTCCTTTTCATTTGAATATATGTTTTTATGGTATTTAATATCCAATTATTGTAGGGCCAGTGTTATTTAGACATCCACACAACAAAATCCATCATAAAACATTTACGACATCATATATCACAATATATGAAAACAGACAATAATAATTTGAAGGAATCCAGTTGGATTCCTCCAACCTGTTTTTCTTGCATTCACAAATGTTGGACAACATAAATTATATCAATTCCGCTTTAAGACGAAATATCAGGGTATAGGTCATCTGCTATTATGTGGGGCACATAGGGTCTCATCCGCTAAAATGTGCGGGAATATTTAACTACCAACCTTAAATATAACTAACATATATTTAATAGCAACAATTGTTAATAACATATCAATTCATCCAAATAATCATCACACAACATTCAATCATCGTATATCAATTCTAAAGTACATTTATAATATTATAAAATGGAAAGAGTTAGTCAGTTTACTCACTTTGGTTATTAATCGTTGAATAATGATTAATTGCAAATTATCCAATCAGGAATTTTTTTGCTATAAATTCCAACGAGCTCCAAATTGCTCCAAGTTAATTCTAATTGTAGCCTATGTCCATACGACCCTAATATGACAAACGGTTCATTAGTCTAACATCGTATGTGCGGGATACTATAATTACAAGTTAATGCGTTATCTAAATTCTATTGAACTAAATTTAATTATAATGGGCCTCACCTCCTACCCAACCCAGCCAAAATCAAACCTGAACCCACCATCTACAGTTTCTTCTCCATCTCCAAAAAAACGCAAACTCTTTTTTATACCCATGGCTCTAGCTCTGTATACTCTTCCCCATTCTCCCTTATCTTGGCATGAATTTCAACACCAAGACATCCAAACTTCTACTCTTCGAAAATGAAATCACCTAATGCCTATTAGACACAACTCGCAACACCCAAACAATTTCCATCGACAGCAGCTCCTCACAGCTCCAAAAAAAATCACGACACCTTTTGACTCCATTCTCTCTTCAGTTTTGCACATAGACTCCACTCGATGTCCCAAACCCAAACCTAATTCCCAAATCGTGAATCGATCTTCTAGTTTCCAAAAATCTCAACTCTAAGAGGCTCTGTTGGATTTCGAATTCAGAACAGATACGTCGAGTTGCATAAAAATTATACCATCATGGAGAGAAATCCCAGACGAGCTCGAATATATTCATTTCATAATTTTTAAAGGAGTATTTAGCCTTTTTCGAATTTTCGAAGCAATGGAAAAGTTCGGCTTTGTAATTTCTTCCTGAAACCAAAATGAGGTTGCCTGCATATGTTATTTATAGAGGAAGGAAGGGATAAGATCCATGTCATTTTCATAGGCATGTGCAATTCTACATTATATTTTAGCATACGGTAAGCAAATTCAGACTTAGCATGTGCAAATTAGTAGGATTAGGAGTTAAGGTATATTTTGATTTGATTTTTTATTATTATTTTAAGTTACGAGACTTATGGTCGAAGTAATAAGAAAAAACAACCACATACGAGCTCTGTTCGTAGTGAAACTTGTAATTCTGCAATAGTTTAATATTTCAAACATGGTGGAATTGGTTTCGTCGAATTCCGAGTTTATTTGTAGAACTTCCTTTTAATTTCAAATGGTTGAATAATATACGTTAATGCTGTGCACAGTCACAAGAAAAATCCAATTAATAAAGAACTAAAAAATTTATAATAATTAATCACTATGGATTTAATAAAATTAGTTTCATTGAAATCTGATATCATTTGAAAATTAGCTAATTCTTTAGTTCCATATTAAATCGATATAATATAAATCGATTCCATAATAAACAAATTTATTAATAATACGATATTATTAACTTATATATTCAAACAGAATTCTATATAACTTCCAAATAAAAAATACAGATTTATAACTCGATATTTCAAAATCCAAGTTAAATCGATATTCAATTTATATAAAAATATCTCTTATTTATTTAAAAATCGTTATGGTTTATAAACGATTCCATAGTGACTTTCTGAAACTTTGATTTGGACATAACTAACACTCTACAATATGAAATCCCGAATTTACTCTTTCACTAGAAAATTATAGTTAAATCGATTCGAACGTTTCTTGTTTCAAAACAACCCAAATTGTATTGGATCATGTACATCCATTATAGCTCAAAACGTAAAACTACGAACTACCGCAGCGTTACGAGCTCTTTTTAAATTAATATAAATTCATACATTTAAACATCATTTAATTAATAAATTCTATATAAAAATCCATTTATATTACCAATTTAACATTAAAAACTAATTTAAATATTCAAAATTTAACGCTTAAAAATCTGGGTCATTACAAAAGATTACTTTGCCCATGGCCCGACATATGGTCCAAAGATGCTTTGACTATGATTCAGAATGTGTCGCCCATTGTTTTGCCAAATTCTTGAAAGTATTCAATAGAATAATAATAATTTATTTTTAAGAAGGACATTGCCAAAAAGCAAGGTCATAATGTGTATCAAAAGATGACCGCGAATGTGCATATGTTAGCACTGGAACACCCACGAGAATTCGGTGGCACATTCCATATATTAGAGAGTACGACATAGAAAATCTAGAACACTTCTTCTTGTCTGTCGTGGACATTCATGGGGCCGAATATGTTCATTATCCAAATGAATTAGATATCAAGCAAAGCAATTTCGTGAAATGCACGAAAGCAAAGGCTGGCCTGGAATGCTTGAAAGCCTAGACCGTATGCATTGGTAGTGGAAAAAATGTATTAAAGCTTTTCATTATGCATAAAAATGTAAGGAGAAAAAACCAACAATAATCCTTGAAGCAATCGCATCTCACTATTTATGGATTCGGAATGACATTAACGTTGTTGAACAATCTCATTTATTCATTAATTTGGTACAAGTGGAATCTACTTCTATATCATTTACTCTTTATCATAATACATATGGTCATGGATATTATCTAGGAGATGGAATTTTTCCTAAGTGGAGCACAATCGTAAAGACTTTTTCAAATTCAATGATAGGAAAATAGAAAAAATTTGTTGCAATGCAAGGAGGACAAAGGAGAGATGCAGAAAGATCTTTTGCAATGCTTCAAGCAAGATTTGCATTGGTGAGTAATCTATTTAGATTATCGAGGATATCAAAATGGTTGTAATTATGTTTTGATGTCTATTGTTCATAACATGATCATTGAAGATGAAAGCGGTATGAACTGACCTGATTACGAATTTGATGGAACTAGACGACCACCTGAATTATTTCGTCCTACCATACTACAAACTAGCGGAGAGTACGCCATGTGGATGATCATGAAGTGTATCGCAATACGATTATTCATAATAGGCTCCAAAAAGATCTAATAAACCATATTTGAAAGTCTGAAGAAAATTAGTAGTTCCTAATAGAGATGCTATCTTTAATTATATGTGTTTGCATTATTATTTGTTCCGTGAAGTGTAGCATGCCATGTTATGGTATTTGTAGTATTTTTTGTTGAAATATAAATATTCTTCTAGCTAAAGTATTCATTGAACGAAATGATAAACCATTCAATTTTTAGAATGTTAGTACTGCATGATCTAAAAGAATAATTGAAGATACGATTCGTTGTTACTCTACTATATATGCTTAGTTTCAGATCTACTCTCCATAATGTGTTATTTGTGTTCTATCTAGTGCTGCATCGAAATTAGATCCATTCCCGGAATATCCTTATCCATAACCATGGTCTCTTAACATTGACGCTCTAAATCGAACCTCGCTTCTCAATCTTGGCCAAGTCTTCTAAAATCGCAAGCTTCTCCGCACTTTCCTTTTGATGTTTGGTGTTTTTTATTGCATGTCTTTCATATTTTATGGATATCTGAGAGTCAATCTAGGCATGCACAGAAATCTTCTTCTAAGCATCTCTCTGTTTCATCGATCTAGCATCTTCTTCCAGTGTAGATTATCCTTCTTTTGCTTTGATATTCCGACATAAATCAAAATCCATGCCAAAAGTGTCCCCCGGACTAAAACTGTAGTTAGTCCCCAAAACTTTCTTCTTTCTGTTGAATTTTTTTGAACATCACTTAAGCTCTTTGCATCGATAGAGCTCCATTTTCTGTAACTAACAAGCAAGTCATAACAGTTCGCAAACAGGTAGTAATGAGGTTTTTTGGCACCGTTCTTCTTAGATAAAGTTAGCATTCGCCATTTTTTTTACTAAAATAAAAATGAATTAATAAATAATATATCAAAATATGAAAAACACAATTAAAGTTTAAAAAATGTACCAATTCTACTTTGATACCCATTGCACTCATATTGTCCTTTCTAATTTTGTGAATTTGTGATTCATACAAGTAATTGTAGACATTGTTCTTGTCTTCTCAAAATATTTTTGACTGTACCTTACTCTCGCCCCAAGCGCTTTTTCTCTCTGATCATTTCCCTTAGCTAATCATTAGAAAGATGACAATCGATATAACAGAGACCATCATCTTCTTCGCCAGTCCAAGGAGAAGATGAATGGAAGCTTAGAGGGGAGAGATTTGTGGATGAACACTTTGATCATGTTGAGAATCAAAACTCTACTTATCCATATTCACGGCATCGATATATGATTCAAATGGATGAGACATACATTGATTACGTAGAATTTAAGAATATTATGTTTGAGTATGAGAAATGCATGTGCTATATTGAATAAAATGACATGAATTTATAGAAGCAGCTCATGAATATGACCGTTGTTAATAATATTTTTTGCTAACACCGAAGATAGGTCAACGGGAGTGGATTTGAACGGAAGACTAGGTCGTTCAACCTTCACAAGTTGAATCGGACCCCCACTCCTTGGTATCAAGATCCGGGGGAAGAGATTCACCACGAAACACCAGGAGGGGTATAAACTTGTAAAAAGGGGTTTTCTTCCGGTCAGTGGAAAGGTTAGGATAAGAATCCATGTCTACCTTGAAAACAAACAATAAATCGCAGTAATAATGATTAAAAACAAGATGACAAACTCGCGGAATGATTCGTATGTAGATATCATTTCTTTTTATCTATGATTTGGAGTACATGAATAGAACGGAAGAAATTCTCCATATTCTCTCTGTCTTATAAAAAAAGGTAATACAAGAAGAGTTGAAAAAGAAATTCCCCCATTTTAGTGTGACCTCGGTGGTTCTATTTATAGATGATTTGGTGCCCTTTTTGCTACTGGGCTGCTGGTCCTACAAGGGCCTCTTTCAGTAGCTTTCCTCCTGGGTTTCAGATGTTCGTGCTTTCGGTCGCTTTGTTATATTAATTTCAGCTTCCGTAGGGAAGGTCCCGGCTGGTTGGAAGCCTCTTTGAGATAGGAGGGGTTTTTCTGTTATGGTGGCCCCTCGAAAGATACCAGGAGCCTTCGGTTGCATGTTTTCTTCTTGGTCATAGATTCTTTGGTATAGGCCTTTGGTTTTCTCGTGAATACTTAGAGGAGCTTGTCCTCTTTATGTACGTTGGTGGTTGTCGGTTCGGAACCACTGTCAATGTCTGTACTAAGCGGATTAATGGGGATAGCTCGTATCCCTTTCGAAGTTTCGGTCCGCCGTCCGGCGGGATTTCCAAGTATGGCCTGATTCTTCAGAAGAAGGCTCTAGGTGATTTATCTGATGTTTATCAACATGACCTTTTGGTGTTTATACAGGAGATGTTTAGGAAATTGGTTCCAGATGGCTATGAAAGCCTCTGGCTTGATGCTTTTGAAGTTTTTGTCTCTTAGCGTGTCGGTATTTAAGCAGGTTTATACTAGAGCCCCTTTCAGGTTCTACCTGATGGAGCTCTTACCATCGTCTTTCTTGGTTTCTGACCTAGATGGCCTCTCGCTGTTGATTCCCCCTGTCAGGTTGGCGTTGTTGGAAGAACTCTGCCAGCCCGCTCCTGTCGGATAGACCCTGCTGATTAGACCTTTTAGCTTATGAGGTCCCTTCCCTTCGGTAGATCTCGACTGATGTTACTTTCAGAACTTTTCTCCCTGTTGTTGGCTTCCTTTAGTGTTTGATTTTCCTTTCTAAACAGTTCTCATGTGTTTGCGACTGTCCGATACTTCTTCACCACCAGCCTATTCCCCCTCATCCACTAGTGAAGCGGTATTTTCGACTTCCCAAGTCAAACTTTCTGCCTTTTTAGAAGTACCATCTTTGCGTCTTTTCTTCTCCCTCACCCGGGGTGCTGATTAGCCTCTCTTTGTATGGTCTAGATTAACCCTGAATCCCAAATGCATATTTTCCTCTTTTTTTCTTAACTTCTGGACAATTATTTCCATTTTTTTGGGTTGAATCCTATTCGTCAATTCGATCTTAGGTGTATGGCTGAGAGGGAAAGCAAGTCTCCCTTTTCTAAAAAGAATCTTTTCGTCCTTTTTTTCTCCTTTCTGCACAACATTTTACTCAAGCAAAGTTACTGTTTATCGAAATTGGTTACATTATTTCCTAGGATCCCAGATCTAACTAGCCGTAAGTTTGCTTTCTCAAACCTCAGTCACTGATTTGGATTGTACTTTGGATTAGGGATAAAGGTTCTCAGCATAAATTTAAACTTTCTACAATCGTCTAAGATGACAATCAATCTGTTATCGGGATTTTGAGAAGCAAAATTTGTACAAATAGACAACCAGTAATGGTGGAATTTGACTTGTTGACAACAATCTTTGCAGTCAAGATCATTGGCTGATGGGATAATAAAATTTTATGATGCATGTTTACTTGCGTGTTGTTTACGTGCAATTATAGAAATAGAAACTGGGTTTAAAATATATGTTTATGCTATAACATCACCTGGCAAGACTATGTTTGGTGTTTTACAGCCGGTCGCCTCCAGGTTGAAGGGGTCTTCCGAGCCTTGTACGGGAAAAATACAATTTGAAGTAAAGGATCCTCAAGCTGTTGATGCAGTGGGTGGAGTTCCTCTTTTCTGCGTTCCACATTTCTTGAAGATGTTTCACATCCATCTCCTATTGTCTCTTCTCCTCTTGGGTTTTCATCTAAGAGAAGGGAGACCTCTGTTACCAGTAGTGGATCTATCAAAAGACATAAGAGGGAGAATCAAGTCTCTCGTCCTTCTGGCGGCGGGACTATGGAGCTGCTTGGGGGTCGGTTGTTATCAAGTCCCCTCGCCCCCTTCCTTGGGGATTCTCTTAAGATATGCCCTTCCTCAGTAGACACTTCAGGAAGTAGTTTTGTTGCTGGCCTTCTAAGATCTGGTTCTCAACGGACTTTGGATTTTAGAGAACTCGAATTACCTTCCCCCTCTCATTGCCAACGCGATTTCGTGAATCCTCCTTCTTTGATGCCGGACTTCGAGGGTGTTGTCAAGATCTGTTTTATCTAGTATTAACGGGTCTGTTATTTCAGGGTTCGATTTTACAGACTGGCCTACTTTTTGCTTTCGTCTCATTCAATGTCAATTTTTGGTTCCTATTCTTGTACCCCTAAATTTCTTACTCGTTTACCTTATGCATGTGTTAACTTCATGTCCTTTCTTTCCAGATATGTAGTGGTTGGTACACTGCTGGGCTAACGACGGCTTCGTTATTTCGTGACGCAAGAAGGCTGAAGGAAGAGAAGTTCGTGCTAGAGTCAAAAATCCGCGATTTTGTTTCAGCGAAGAGTCAGAAAGAGGAGGTTTGTAGCCAGCTAAGAGTGTTTCTTGAGAGGGAAAAAACTAGCAATCGATTTTTGGCTACTGAAGTTTCGACTGTCAGGCGCGAGCGGTTGGATACATCGGTGGAGCGCACGAAGAAACTGAGAGTAAAGGAAGCGACTCTTTGCAATGCTAAATGGATAATTTATGAAACCTAGGATAGAATTTCCTCATTTCTGAAGGTGCATCTCCCAAATATAGAGATATTACGAAAGTGCCTCTCTCGGGTTTATCGTGATAACTGTGGCAAATTTCCAGATATGTGTTTCCCTTCTCTCTCGCTGCATCTTCAAAGCAGGTCCTTGAAGCGAATTAAGGCATCCGGGCAAGACGCCAGAACGCTCGTTGGGAGTAAGGAGAGAGTTGAGGATCTTCTATTTATTGAGGGACTGCTTGATTATCTAGCACCTAGAAATGGCGAGGGCTTTGCTTCGCTTATTGGTGATGATGACATAGGCAGTTGTCACAATAGATTAAACTCTCAGCATGGTCATAACAAAAATGGTAGAGAGGAAGGTATGTTTCCTGTGTCTACGGGTCACTATGCAGGCTTCTTAAATGCTAATTCATCTTATATTATAGTTGTTCTATGCGGAGACGGTGATTTTGCCGAAAAGACTGATTACTTGGGCCTTGCGAGAAAGGTCAAACAATGCATGTGATTTCTATTATCCTTCAAGTACAAACCTTTTCCCTAGAATTTCTTTACCACTAGCGGGTCTCGGCCCTAAATGACTTGCTCCTTTGGTAACGAAGATTCTATTTCCCTTAATGATTTGTTCTCCAAGGATGACCTGCACTCCTTTTCCAGGTTGAGGAGGGAATTCCTTACAAAACATGCCTATAAATCTGGAAGAGAACGTTTTTTGAAAGTGCTCATGCATATTTATAGGAAGTACCCCCAGCCGTCCTTCAATTTCTTGGGAAATGACAAAGAGGTGATATTAAAGAAACTTAGGGCCCACCATGCTAAATTAATATGTAATATGGAGGAGAAGGGTATTAGGGGAAACAATTAACTTGTTACATCAATGGTTGATGTCAATTTGTATAGATATGGATTGTGCTCGTGTTTATTTTCTTTTTTCCGTAGGTCGTTATGTGGTTTAAATTTTGATATCCATGGTTTGAGAATGAGTCCTATAAATAGTTGCCTAGTTGTCTGTATGTACAGGAATATTTTCCTGGAGGCACTCCTTGTTTCACCAACGAGGATGTTCGAATCACTTTTTTGCCCTAGAGATTTTCAAGGGAATCCCCTTAGGGATATTGATGATATGCTTGTTGCGTCTGAGGAGCCATCTGTACAACGTCTGAAGGAACAAATAGGTATGTTGGAGGCTCGGATAAAGAAAAAGAACAGAGACATTCTCGAAGTGAAGAGGGACATAAAGAAAAATCGTTTGATTGATTTTGAGTGGGTGAAGGATGAACTCCAATGCCAAGTTATTGGGTTAGAGGCAGAACGTGATGGTATATTGACAAAATGTAGAGAATGGGAATTTATCTTTGGACGTACCCCCTGAAACTTCCATTCCGGATGTTTTGCGGGTTTCGAGGAGATCTGGATCTCCCGAGCTTGAGATATGGGATTTTCCTTTTGGGATGGATCACTCTCTTGCCGCCAGGTGGCATAGACAGGTTAAGGCCAATATGAAAGGTTTCTATGCCAGAAAAAGCGCTGAGGACAATCTTCGTCGTAATGGTTTTTATACTTCCAGAATTAAGCAACTACAAAAGGAGAGATAGTTTTTACATAAAGATGCTCTTGACTTGGAGAAAGAAAATGAAAATCTTCGCAGAATAGGTAAGGCTTTCAACCGATCTCTAAAGTGGCAACTTAAACCCTCGGATGATCCACGTGCGGACAAAGAAAAGATGCGAAAAATTGATGGACTTTTGCATGCTGCGATCCATCATTCTGTGACTTCCTACTTATCCCGCGAATAAGAATCAACCAATAGAGGATCGGGCTGCTATTTATGTAGGAGTTCTGGTGCCGTGATATGGGTGTTTTTTTTTGAAGATGTGTTTATCTTATAAGCCTTCTATCCCACAAACCTCCTTGTAATCAATTATGTGATGTATGCATTCGGTATTTTGCCAGTTGAATGTAATATTTCATAGCGATGGCGTTTATAAAAGTATTACTTAACACACAATCGCACGTTTCACGCGTAATGTTTTCTTTTGGTTATGGCGACGTCATGGCATGATGTACATCTCCAGCGTACTTTGCCAAAAATATGTCTTACAGTCTTTAGTAGATTGTCAAGCGTTCTTGGTAAGGATGACAGCACTAAGGTGCATTAAATGTGAAATGCCTACGGCGTTTCATTTGTGCTTCGCGTGTTAGTGCAAACATTTGATATACTCGACTAATGGGTCGATGTATGCATAAATTAAGAAACACTTTCCTGAGCGAGCGAGAGAACCATATGTTT
Organism: Allium sativum; assembly: GCA_030737875.1. Lineage (NCBI taxonomy): Eukaryota > Viridiplantae > Streptophyta > Magnoliopsida > Asparagales > Amaryllidaceae > Allium > Allium sativum. The sequence continues at coordinate 75,900,382 of CM060920.1, read as the reverse complement.
GCGCCTAACGCTGGCGGAGATGCGCTTCCAACTCCAATCCGAATTGGGGGGGTGGAAGGTATGACTGACTCCTTGTTTCCCTTAGAAAACTTGAACCAATCTCAATTCGAATGCTTTGTAATGAAACTAAAACTATACATCCGGCCATGATTTGCATCCGAGCTTGGCGTTGAGATGAGGCTAGGCGGCTTCTTCCAATATTCGCGAGGAACTAAATTAGCCCAGATTCGGGTATTAAAGATGGTAGACCAGAGACCTCCTCTCGGCGTTAACCAGAAGTTTCGGACCACCATTTATTTGGGTAATTGAAGACTGAAGACCGGAAATCCCCTCCGGTATTTTGAGTTTGAAGACCAAAAATTCCTTTCGGCATTGAATAGATGGAAGACCGGAACCTCCTCCGTCATTTTTGGATTGAAGACCGGAAGTCCCTTCCGGCATTAAATAGATGTAGATCGGAACCTCCTCCGGTATTTTTGGATTGAAGACTGGAAATCCCTTTCGGCATTGAATAGATGTAAGACCAGAACCTCCTCCAGCATTTTTGGAATGAAGGATGTAGACGGAAACTCCACTGGCATTTTTGGATTGAAGAACGGAAAACCCTTCCGGCATTAAATAGATGGAAGAACAAAACCTCTGCCGGAATTTTCTGATTGACGGCCGGAAATTCCTTCCAGCATTGATTTTTTAAGCAGAGGTTGTACATGCTTCTTGAGCCAATCTCTGCGCTTTCGGTGTCAAAGCAGACGATGTACGTGCTTTGTTGGCCACTCTCTGGGCCTGTGCATTCGGTGCACTTGGCTAGCTTATTCACAAGCAGGGCCCATTGACTTACCCATCCTCCCTTCAGGAGGCGCCTTAACCAGACCTTCATGGCTAGTGATAAGGTCTTAGAAACTTAGACGAGGCCATCGTAGGCACATAACTAAGGTTTACTCTTTTGATGCCCTATACGGACCATCGTAGGTACTGATAGAGGCTTACACGCCGCCCCCCTATAAGGGGTCCCCTACCCAGACCATCGTAGATGGTGATAGGGGTTAGCATTCCCTTCCGTTGGTAACGCGGAACATAAGCAGAGGTAGGATGTGCTCTTCTGCGGGTGGAGGTAGGACGTGCTTAGTTCTAGCAGAGGCAGGGCATACTCTTCTGCGAGCAGAGGCAGGGCGTGCTAAGTTTAGATGCACCGCCACGACCATTGCTGGTGTGAAATGGCAACTTACGCATTTGATGCTTTAACCTGACCCCCTCTGATTTGGGCATGGATTAAGACTAAAACACCATCCCCCTCCGAAGGATGCCTTTCCAGGGCCACCTTGGTGGCGACAAGGGATTTGATTCATTTATGGTTCGACCCCTTTTGGGTTTCTTTAAACTTCAAAAGTGGGGGGGGGGGGGTCCATACCCTCAGTCGTATTTGATAATCCTTTTCCTAAGAATTCTTATTGAACCTAAACCGATCTTGTTATATACTCTTGTACCTGGCCTTGATAGATGAATTTGATGATCCTCTCCTCAAGGATTCTGCAGCAATTGGTGTCATGCCCATTTCTCATGTGATAATGACAATATGGTCCTCCTACTTTCCTTTCGTATCTGGGCTTTTTCTTCGCTGATGGCCAATAGTTAAGTTCGTGTTTGGTTAGGAAATAGATATTCTCCATCGAGGTGGTACAATAACATTCCTTGAGTAATTTCATTGTGAACTTCTTTTCTGGTCGTTGGGGCTTAATCCTTTTACGGTCTAATTCTGTCGTTTTCTCTACATCTCTGTTCCTACTTCTCGAGGCATACTGAGATTGAGAGGTCATCCCCTCAGACAATTTGTTGGTGAAGTGGTCGAAATCATTCATTATTTCTTGTTCAAACGTTGTTCCCCTGACCTGTTGGTAGAGACTCTCCTTTAGGCAAGAGAAGACGCTAGTATTCTCTGATATGGAATCACATGGAAGAGGTGTCACAGTTGGTCCTGTATAGGAAAAGCCATTATCCTCAGTGTCGTGAACCTGTTGTCCTATTTTTCTTTTCCACTTTATTACTCGCAAGGCTTCTTCTCTCATCCTTTTGTCCGCTGTCGTTTCTAGGTTGGTGGTTTTTGACTTATCTATTCGAAATTCCGAACACTTCTGTCGGAACCTCTTACTCATAACTTTGCTTCTTCTAAGCCTTAGTCCAATCCGGGACGGAACAACTCAAGTAGATATGTGGCTGGGTTAACCAAAGAATCAGAGGTTCAGGCCCCTCCTTCTAGCGCCAAAACGTTAACGATATTTTTGCTAACACTGATGATAGGTCAACGGGAGTGGATTTGAGTGGAAGACTAGGTCGTCCAACCTTCACAAGTTGAATTGGACCCCCACTCCTTGGTATCAAGATCTAGGAGAAGAGATTCACCATGAAACACTAGGAGGGGTTTAAACTCGTAAAAAGTGGTTTTTCTTTCGGTCAGTGGAAAGGTTTGGATGAGAATCCATGTCTACCTGGAAAAAAAAAACAATAAATCGTAGAAATAATGATTAAAAACAAGATGATAAACTCGCGGAATGATATTCTATATGTGGATTTCCTTTTTATTTATCTATGATTTGAAGTACATGAATAGAAAGGAAGAAATTCTCCATATTATCTCAGTCTTAGAAAAAAGAGAGAATACAAGAGAATTGAAAAAGAAAATCCCTCATTTCAGTGTGACCTCTGTGGTTCTATTTATAGGTGATTTGGTGCCCCTTTTGCTATTGGGCCGCTGGTCCTACAAGGGCCTCCATCAGTAGCTTTCCTCCTAGGTTTTGGATGTTCTTGCTTTCGGACGCTTTGTTATATTAATTGCAGCTTCTGTAGGGAAGGTCCCGGCTAGTTGGAAGCCTCTTTGAGATAGGAGGGGGTTTGTTGTTATGGCGGCCGCTCGGAAGATATCAGGAGCCTCCGGTTGCATGTTTTCTTCTTGGTCATAGATTCTAAGGTATAGGCCTTCGATTTTCCCGTGAGTACTTAGAGGAGCTTATCCTCTTTATGTACGTGGGTGGCTGCCGGTTCGAAACCACTATCAGTGTATGTACTAAGCGGATTAGTGGGGATAGCTCGTATCCCTTCCGAAGTTCTGGTCCGCCGTCCGGTGGGATTTCCAAGTATGGCCTGATTCTTCAGAATGCGACTTTAGGTGATTTATCTGATGTTTATCAAAATGACCTTTCAGTGTTTATACAATAGATGTTTCAAAAACTGGTTTTAGATGGCTCTCGCAAGCCTCTGGCTTGATGCTTTTGGCGTTTTTGTCTCCTAGCGTGTCGGTATTTAAGCAAGTTTATACTGGAGGCCCTTACGGGTTCTAGCCGATGGAGCTCTTACTTTCGTCTTTCTTGGTTTCTGACCTGGATGGCCTCTCGCTGTCGATTACCCCTGCCGGGTTGGCGTTGTTGGAAGGGTTCTGCCATCCCGATCCTGTCGGATAGACCCTGCTGATTAGACCTTTTAGCTTCCGAGATCCTTTCCCTTCGGTAGATCTCGGCTGATGTTACTTTCAGAACTTTTCTCCGTGCTGCTGGCTTCTTTTAGTGTTTGATTTTTCTTTCTGAAAAGTTCTCATGTGTTTGCGATCGTCCGATACTCCTTCACGGCCAACCTATTTCAGTGTTAATTTTTTGATAGTAACAACCCTTTATGGCGATTGCAATTCTATAATACAGCCTTTTATAGTCATTAGAAGTTGAAAATATATCTGTTTATAGTTACTGAGGGGGAAGGAAGGCTGGTGGGTGGTAGGCTTTGCGTCCATTTAATGGGCAACCATAAGCGATTTAGGATACATGATTGAATCCTGATTGTTTAGCTTGATATTCAGGCTAAATGTAACCACTTGAGATGCAAATTGCAATATTACGGTTGATTTATCAACCATTGGAGATGCCCTAATTGACCAAGTAAACATGTAAACTAAAATTGTACAATTAGTCGGTTTTAATAAAAAGTAGAGGATATCAACAAGCAACTAGAACAAACAGAAATAACACATAGAACAAGCAACCAAACAACCCACGGTGGATACCAACTAGCAAGTATAAACAGGGCCGGTCCTGAGTATTTATGGGCCTAGTGCGGGCCCAAAATTTTGGGCCCTTAAATTTATTTATTTTATGAAATTGAACTTAAGTGAAAATGTGTTTTTTCTACTGTGCATCACCATTGAGAAAATTGCGTATTTCAACAAATTCATAAAGTTTTTACCCACGTTTTCAATCTGTCAACTAGAGGTCCACAGAAGCCACATCTCCATTTTAATATATTGATTGATGTCAACAAAGCATCCAATCATATCTACTTTTGCATAGATAAATTACTATCAAGTACACGCATCCTGACAAGAAAAAGAAGCTCTAGTAAAGGTAATACAGTTTTTTTTTGGGCTCCCTGACCTAATGGGCCCTGTGCGGTCGCACGGCTCGCACTAGGCCAGGGTCGGCCCTGAGTATAAAACGAGAACACAAGGAGAAACACTTGCGATGAAACGAACACAATAGACAAGCAAAATAAGAACAGGGGATATCAGGTGTTTGACCAAATGATGAGAATTAAGTCATAGCCTGGTTCATAAAGTAAAGAGTTCCTCCTGCTCATAATAGTGTTCGAGGATTGAGCTAGATATTGATGTAGGATTTTAGGCCTGGACAGCTACTTCTGTTGAAATAGCCTGGAGTCTTGCTTGTACCAGATAGAGTCTTCATGACAGAAGTTTGTATTACATGGGCTTGAAAGTTGAAGTTTGCAATGCCATGATGGGTAATTTTCAGATGTAAATGTATTTGTTTCCACAATAGTTTTTTCAAATATCGGATATTCATCCACTTTTCGGATAGGAGTATGGACGGAATTTTGTTTTTTCACGCTTCCAAATAGCCCTAGACTTGACTTTTTCTTTAGCAGCAATTTCTCCATTTCATCGTCCATCGAATAAATCACATTTCTAGAGTTTTTTTTTATCATACTAGAACAATAATTAATCAAAGGAACCTACATTAAGTTGTGGACAACCAACAATATTAACTTAACATGAGGTGTATTTGCCTATGTCCAACCGTACCCTATGAGACTAACAAAATAAATTATTATAACATCAGTTTGCCATTTAATGCTTAATTATAGTAACATGAAGATACGATCATAGAAATAATTAGCAAATATTGACAATAACCCTCAATAGACAAGTTATGTCTTTTGTATGATTTTTACCCTCGTGAAAAAACTCTGAATTCTCATTAATTACTGATATTGATACGAGCCTCGTGTACATATACTGATTTACAAATTAATATTGGTCTGAAGGAAGGAGTAAAATGAGATTAAAATTGAATTGGTCAACATATATTATTTTTATTATTAAGGCTGAAAATGAATATCCAAAAAAATCGAATCCGTCCGCATCCATGTCCGAAAAGTGGATAAATATTCGATATCCATAAAACCGAATGTGGAAGCGGATATGAAGACATCCGTATCCGAAAATTATCCGTTTGAAAATTTTCAAAATTACAGCTTAAATTATATCTTTTTTAGTATGTTGAAAGATATAAATTTATTGTTTTATTAAGTTCGACATTCATATTTTATGCACAAAATACATATTAACTGCTTAAAATTATTTATTATCAGCATACTTGTTAATTTTGAACACTTTAATAACCAATAGAATGGTAAAATATTTATATTAAACTTAATTTTTCTCATTTACGTTTCTTAATTTATCCATCACTAGTGGATAGGATAATTATCCGATATCCTTCTGCATCCACGGATACGAATATCTGATCCGAAAATGATTTCGGATGCAGATACAGATACGACACTATCTGTATCCGAAACTATCTGTTGACAACTCTACTTATCATCGATTATGCAGCTTGAACCCGTAGCCTATCTTGGCCCATATATCAATACTGTTTCTTCTATATACAAATACAGCTTTGCCATTGAAATATCAGATTATAGCATCATCAGTGAAATCAAGGATTGTGCTTAACTTTGTTTTGACAGAGTGGGACAATGTAAACTGAACTTGAAGTAGGGAAAGTGCACACTTGGCTGCTGTTGTATTTCTATTATATGTTTGGTGGACTTTGGACAGAAGTGGTAATGTAATGCGATCACTGTAATGATGTATGATTGCTTGTAATGTATGAACTGAGAGACGTGTGAACTACACTCAAGAATGAACGGAAGAGATGTCCTGTATGAACTGATGTTTAAAACTGTCATCATAAGCATGTTTGACTTAAAATGATGATAATTAAACCCTAAGCATCCTACCATATAGATGATTCTTTGATTTAAACTCACAAGGAAATCATTCTGCAGTCATGTAAGTTCGAAATCAGGCCATCACATGCTGAATAACTCGTTAATAAATAAATAAAACCATAATTACAATTAGTTATCAGACAAGCAATTGATTAGCAATCAAAACTAAATTGCATACTACATAATGAAGAAGTAATGAATAAATAAATCAAACAAGACTAGGCTGAAACCAAATAGGAGGAGGCCACTTCAACAATGGATGTTCAAACATACGTTCAATGCTTTCGTCCTCTAAATGGTAAATGCCAATATCTCGAGTGGTCTCTTTACTACGATGGATTATCTGAAAGCCTTCATCGGTATAATAGACTGAGTTGCATTTAAGATTTTGATTTAGTTTGCATGATATGCAAATTGGTTGACAGCCTCCTATGAAAATAGCATAATCTCCTATGCTCTTTACTCGAATCAGCTTTTTAGTTTCCGGGTCTATCCTAAAGACCATTATCCTTTTTGTTAAATAAGGTTTATCTTCTTTTCTCCTTCTTCTTACGTGCAACATGTCACCCCATGGTGTTGGTACAAGATAAAAGAAGTAAGGAATGTGTGTATCCGTTATTCTCTTGTCTTCAGGAACATATGTTACAGGTTGCTCTGGGAAACCATGTTTTTGATTGAAGTCCCAAGATTCAACCACCCCAGACCAAACAATGGTGTAGACCGTACCATTATGAGATGAAATATCTTTTCTCAAATTTACGCATGCAAGTGTTGTCCACTTTTTATCCCCACGTCTTGCAAACGCTACACGATCAATTTGATATAGAATGATCACAACAGTGTAATCATCAACCAAGTTAGGAGAATGTGTTAATGTTGCTTTCACGTAGAAACCATGTCGGATTTGTTCCGCTGTATAAGTCCGTTCATACCCTTCTTTTCCGTAAATGTAATTTGAGATGTGGCCGTTCAAATCATATACAGGAGTAAGATGATCGAAGGATGACACTGGAGGGAGATCAATTTGTTGTTTTGTTATGGGATTCACCAGTGAGAGTTCAGATTTTACATCAGCAGTAATCAACCAACCATGGGCCGATCCTATGCATAGTCTATTATGGAAAGAAAGACCGGGTGGATTGTGAATCTTAATTTGCTTTCTACTAGACAATGCATAGAAATTTGCGGTCCTAGGCTCAAGTTTACCTCCAGAAAACATCAACCACGGGGCTTCAAAACGATTGTATTTGGCATAGGTGAAAACATGATGCCATGAACGACAAACTAAAGAAAATGATGCAAAATCAAGCATTGGCAAGGCCTCGGAAATTATAACAAGCAAATCGAATGGAAGTTCTGACCACATAGTTCTCTCTTCCGACATTCCTATTTAAACAGTAATGAGAGACAAAATGGTTAGACATACAGAGTGGATTAATATCAAACCATGTTCTATATCAAATATTTCTATGGCTCCAAATTTTCATCCAAGGACAAGGAGCACAACGTTTTTGTACTATTAAGATTTGAACATAACATTGCAAAGTACATCTAATTCGACTTGATCTATTATGAAATATATTGTTTCCAAATAAAAGTTAGTTCAGACCAAAGTAAATTTTGTTAAACCTTAATTTAGGCCGATTGTGATACGAAGTTGTATAGCTTGAGCTCCGACTAGACTGTGTAATAATTTGAATTATACTTCTATGAACTAGTACATATGTGTTAACTACATTAAAATTTGGTTATTAAACTATGAGAGAATAATTGTGCAAACTTAAAGCATAATTAACGCTTGCTCTCTTTGATAACACGTGACATTAGTGCACATGTTAAAATTTTCTTTTCTAAGGGATGTTTTAGCATCTACAATGCATTACATGTCCAGTTTACAACTAGGAGCGCTGTACAGCTTTTACAGTTTATACTGGTATGTCAAATGATAATTGCGAAAGGAAAATGTTGGGAGATATGTTTTTAAATAGTGGTTTGGCGGAAGAAAAAAAACTTGCTTTTTTTTCTCACTATCTTAAAAATTAGTAAAACTGTAAAGAAATTTCTTGTAAAGATAAATGAATTTATTGTTTATGAAATTAGTTATGGAGCAATGTTGCCCTTAAAACTTATTACCTTGGAATGAGAATCCCTTTTAACATAATTCCCACTACTGAAAAATGGGTTATGCTACTTTAACCAAAATGATATTCGATCATTTCATGCAAATTTAATCAATACAAAATGTGGAATTCAAGGGGAAAGTTTTGATATTTCCAGCAGATCTCCCCAACTTTCCTATCTCAGCTCACAATTAAAAGTTGAAAAAAAAAATGACTTTTGGATATTATGCATTTTTGTTAAAAAATAACTATTCAGTGATTGTTAACAAATTTGAAAGAAACCATTCAAATTCATTCAATTCTAATAGATTCTTATTAATTACCATTTGGGTCAGTAAACAAAATACCTAACACATATATTTATAGCAGTCAGCGAAAAAGATAGAAACATGATCATAATTAGATAGACCTTTATTTGTTAAATGATAAAATATATTTTAAGATTTTAAAATTTTAAATGTATGTGTAATACAAGGTTTAAAACTTCAACTCCTGCGTGTGTGCGTGTTTATACATACATACATACATACATACATACATACATACATGTATGTATGTATGTCCGCAGTAAGTAGCCCAGTGGTAAGGAGTTCCCCTTACTTGGTAATAGGTTGTGGCTTCGAGTCCTACCCTGGAGCAACTTCCCCCCGAGTAAAATTAACCCGGTGTAGGAAGGTCCAAGGGGATCTTTGAGTAGTGCGGACTGGGTTGTCCTACACCTCCCAAGATGGATGGTACGCCGTTAGTCTTCGATGGTGTGTATGTGTGTGTATATATATATATATATATATATATATATATATATATATATATATATATATAGAGAGAGAGAGAGAGAGAGAGAGAAAGAGAGAGAGAGGCACGCTCCAGGGCACCCCATTTTCTTAGCACCCCTTTTGCATTTCAACCAGAGCCTAGTATTTATTGTTGAATAAGTTAGTGAAGGGAGAGAGTTAGTGGGAGGAGAGAGAAACCGGAATATGTGGTGGAAATCAGGGGGCTAAAGGGGTGCTGCACTATTTGGGGTGCTCTTGATCCTATCTCATATATATATATATATATATATATATATATATATATATATATATATATATATGCAGGTTCAACATCACCCAAACAGTGCAGCACCCAGAAAGCCTCTCAACAACAATTATGTATTTCGCACTCTCTCTCATTTCACTAACATATTTAATCATAAATATGTGGCTATGGTTCGGGTGTAAATGGAGGGCTGTTATATATATATATATATATATATATATATATATATAATATATATATATATATATATATATATATATAACATTTAAATGGTTAGTATATATGTTGGATATTCTAGTGTAGAATTTTTTGAAATTTAGAAGTTTTAGTACTTAGAGTTTTACCAAGTATAACATTTTTGAATGGTTTTTAAAATTTATTTGAACTTCTATAGTTTTGATTTTAAAAGTCGACTGTTTCGATGGTTTACTGTATATAATCTATCTTTTTGGTTTGATTCATTTAGAATATTTTGAAGTGGATTTAAAACTTGAATCAATTCAATATGAATTCTAAATAAAATCAAATTATTACGTTAACTTCAAATGATTGATACAATTATCTGTAGTTTCAAAAAAGTTCAATTTAGTATTTTGATTTCTTAGGTTAAAACTTTAAAATGTTGAATGTTGAGGTTTTTAAATATTTTGAATTGTCGAATTCCAATCGGAACATTTAAAATCTTAGTTTTCAAATTCCCTTTTTTTTTTCAGTTTAAAATGCATATTTTAAATTTGAAAATATAAAATTTCAACACAAGGAAATGTCAAAAGAACTTCAACTGACTAGAACATCAGAATTCAATACTGAAAATTTTTAAGGTTCTAACTCTAAATACTTTGAAACTAACAAACAGTGTACTTTTAGGATATACAGTTAAAAGGATTTCCAGTTAACATAACCATTGCTATTGGAACATCAGAGAATCCAAAACTCTTTTAACAATCAAAATTTGAAAAATAAAGACATTACAAATTTTGACTCAAAAAAGTTGGGTACCAATCAGCCTCAGGTGCTTTTCAGATACAAACAACTTGTACGAGGATGGTTTTACATAAATCGACGAAAAAAGCATGTCAAAGTTTATTTGGGCAAAACAAAATTGAGATAAACAATTGTACAGTAGGAAAATCATTTAGCTGGTGACATAAAATTTGAGAAATATCGGTTATTAACATGATAAGAGATCAAAGAACGGAAATCAAATTATCTTAAACCAAAGAGGAAAAAAAAAAAAAGGATTGGAGAAGACGTACCTTTCTGGGGGATTGAAGGATCCTTTTTGCTATTTCTGGCTGAAAGGAAAAAAAAATCAATGGCAGCTGAAAGCGACGAGGAACAAGGAGGAGTATCCATCTTTTTGCTATTTCTGGCTGGATCGGGAAACAGGTATATATACGAATACTTGGAATATCTAAGATCCAACGTTTTAGGCAAAATATGACGAGGACATTTTAGGCAGAATACGAGGAGAATTAAATATATACGAAGAACTACGAAAATTTCTGAATAAAACCCAAACGAGAGATAGGTTCAACAAATTTAAGACTACTTATTCATGTAGCAGTACTCAACGTTGGCAAATACCGACCATTTAAATTTACAGTATTAAAGAAAAGGTAATTTTTATTTTAATCCACGGTTTTAACAAGTTAATCCACCATTTTATTTTAATAAATTAATCCACAACTATTCTGTAAGTTAATCCACGAGTGTATTAACTTAAAGATTTCACCCTATTATATATCATAAAATCTATTTTGTGCTTCTTGTTTCACAATTCTGCGTTATTTCATAATTTCTAAATCAGATTAATAATAATAATCCAACTAGTTTAAGATCAAGATCTCATACTAGATTAATTATGTGAAAAAATACACATTATATTGTAATGTGACATAGATAACATATAAATCTACTGTATGCAACATGTTTCTTATATAAATTATACCGACATGTCAGTTCATAAGATTTTCATTTGGTAATTAAGTTCTCTTGTTGTATATGTTAACTTGTGCAACCACTCATACTAGTCATTCATACATGCTAGTATACGTATGCATAATAATCCAAATGACGTGATGAGGGACAAACAAGAAATCCTTGCTGTAAATAAACAGATCATGAAGCAAAACATCAATAGGTTCATCTGAAAACGCACGACAGATGATGCAGCATGGCAGATTGTAAAATCAATCCTTGCTATAATATTTCTATCAATTTTTCAAGATTTCAGAAAATAACTAACTACAATTATATGTGATAATGGTGATATTAAAAATAAAAAAAAAACAATTTTGTATACTATTAATCAACCTCAAAAAATAATAATAATTAATAAACTACTTACTGTTATGTTGAATTACTCTGCTTAACGCTTAAGCTTGGATTTAGATGCTAGGATTCCAGAACCGAGAAGAACGACGGAGAACGCACGGAAGAAGAAAACGCATGCAAGAAGATTGAGAAGAAGAGAATACGTACGGTTTTTTTGGTGGATGTACTGACTAAAATTAAAATTTTAGTAAAAGTCAAAGATCCTATAAAATAGGGTGGATTAACTTACTAATATTGTGGATTAGAATAAAAATTACCTAAAGAAAAATATCTTTATTAATTTCTTATCTCAATTACAAATTCAAAGAAAAATTAACTGTGTCGTTTGAGAAAAAACTTAAAAACATTTTTAAAAAAGTGTAAATCAAATTATACTAGTGTTTAAACATGTAAGATAGTTTGATAAATAGGAATTGCTATCATCGTATTGATATAGATCGCACATATTCAAGTACATCCATATTTTACCACGAAGGATTAATACACTATAAAAAAATAAGCTTCTAGAAGTTCTAAATCATTATTGAATTTGAAGCTTAAAACATATCATAATTTTTTGAATATTTAATCAAAAAAGATGAAAATAAAAATAAATGTAATAAATAAATCAAATGTTATTGCATTACATTATTTAAATAAATAACGTTGAAGTACAATTATCATTAACAATAACTAATATTGCTAAAATAAAAAAGGGTGTATACTATAATAATTACAAACTGCATTAAATTTCAACATTGAGGTAATCCTAATATAAAATGAAAATAAAAGGACTTGATAAATGTTCAACAACGGCATTGCAAGAACGCATTACTTTTGATTTTATGAATCCATGGCTCTTTTTTTTTTGCCAGAACATACAAAATTCTAATAGATCATCATTATCTATACAAATCCACATTTCCACAACTTACAATATATGTCGGCTTAAAATGAGTATACATGCCAAAATACAAAATAACCAACCTAACTTCCACAACTACATTATGCAAGATAAATTTCTTACATATCTACCATACCAGATGGCAACTACTGGTTATAATCATTGAAACATTTCTGGAAAAGACCACATTACAAACTTAACAAAAAATGTCGAGTTCAAGAAATTCAATATGAGCTACTCGACAGATGGTGTTCAAACTCTTGCCTTGAGCAGATTGATGAAAATTTAAGTCAAAATCTACAGGACAATATGTGTGCAAATCAAGATGAGCTTTGGGAGGAATGCGAATTCATGGACTGCAACAAGATATGAATCAAGAGAAGCCTGCAATTCAATCCCATTTTCCAACATCGGTGCATACAAAAGCTCAAATTTAAGCATGAATGCAGATGTTGACGGTCTCTCATCTGGTCCCAAATATAAATTGAAAGAAACAATAATTGACCAAAGGATATCTTGTCTAACATACTTGATTTTGAAGGGTTATTAAGAGAAACTTTGTTCTATGTCATCAATCATCCAAACACCACAAACATTTTCTGAAGCAAAATCAGGAGTCGCACAATTCACCTTCATATTGGACAGCTCTTGCAGGTGTTCCACGAGTATCCCTACAGCTATCTTCCCATCCCATAGAAATTTTTATTTGATACCATGTTTCAAGTTAAATTGACTTACCCTTGCTGAAACAAATCCAAATTATGAAACCAACATATCCTTTCCAAACAAATAGATGGCTATTTCATGCACCATCTCCAACATATACGAATGCCTGAACACAATCACTCTCCCTCTCCTATTTGATTCTTTGACACTAGTGAATCTCCTCGCAACCGAAACCTCTTGAATCTATCCAAAAAAGCTTCTCAATTGCCAAGCATATGTAATCGGCAACCTTATATCTTCTCAAATTTCGCATCTTTTACCATCAACTCAACAATTTCAGCTGGCAATTCACGATTTTGAAAAAAAATGGATGTCACTCAGATGTAGCATTAAAAAATCAGCAAAGGATGAATAGAGCTCGATTTGGGAGACTTTAAGGATTCGATTCAGATTTTATTTTATTTTTAAAGCGAAAAATTATGACAAAGTTTTGGTTCTCAAAAGTAGAGGAAAACCGAAGTTAATATGAATCCATGACTATGGTATAAAGAATCCTTTTATTTTCAAAAAATAATTAAATTGTAATAATACCATGATCGGTGAAGAAAAAACATTGGTTACACAAATCATGAAAATATCATCAAAGAATTACAAAATATTAACTACAACAGCTTCATAATTTTTTATGTGAATTTGCTTATTTGGATATGAGGCTAAAGTGTCAAATATTCCACTTGCAATTCACATAAATGAACATGACAGAAGATAAAATAAACAAAAGAACAATTAATGGTGCTTATCACAGTAAGATTACTCAATAAAAACATCAAGATGACTAAAAGCTCCTTTAACACCCCACATTTTTAATATAATTAAAAATGAGATATATGTACATATGCATGGATATTTTTAAAGGAAATATTAAATAATATTAATGTAATTGCATGTAAGAATTTTATGCAGCAAAATAAAGAAAAAGTTTACTAAAGAAATTACATGCAATATTTGAAATGAGAAGAAATACAGTGAAATGCGAAGAAATACATGAGAACATTTAAAAAGAAATAAAAAGGAGAATTTGAAGAGACTCTTGAATTTGGTCATGAAATTAGCGTCATTACGTTCGTGGCGATTTTCTGGTCAATTTAGACCTATAGTTTGTAGAAAGCTGATTTAAAACGAAGAAGTTATCCTTAATTTAAGAAATGCAATAAAACATGAAAAAGGGCAATGGGAAAAGAATAATATGTAGCTTGGTCCTAAGTCTTGTTAACAAAAGATTTAGTAGCTCATTTGGTTAATACATGAGACTTGTACATAAGAGGTTGTGAGTTCAATACCCAACAGTGTCGTATTTTGTTTTTGTTTTAAGAAGCGGCTAAATAGTGGCTTAGCAAATTGATTCAGTGCGAAAGGGGATAAGTTAAATGGAGGTTTAATTGAAAGAATGGAAATAAACCATTAATTGATTAAGGAAGATAATTTCCAAATAAAATAGACAATTGTTCGCATATAAAAATTAGTATACGCATAAGAGATGGATGCATATGAATATGATTGAAATTTGAAGTTGCGCTCGGACATAAAGACAAACAAAAAGGGGGCATATATGTATACATGTTATTTGAAATTAATGCAATAAGGGAAAGAGAATATGTGAAATTATTGCATTAAATAAATGGATGATGCATGAACCTTAATAAAAATAAATTAATGTGATGCAAGTAAAAGAAAGAGAATAAGACCATAAGCAAGCCACAATTGGAGGAAGGTTAATGTTATTAAACAACATTCAAATCAGAGACGCACGCACATGTGATTAGATGTAAATAAATAAAAGAAAATGGTTTAAGGACATGCAGTTTCTTTTCAAAAAGAGTAGACAAAAAGAGAAAGAAATCAATTAATTGATTAGGAGAAGAATATAGCAAATAAAGGTTCACGTATAAGTGCAAATAAATAAAAAATTGAATGCATGAAGGAAAGAGGTTGTTATACGTTAAAAATAGTATATAATGCATTAATTAGAAAGAAATAAAGCAGTTTCTTTTTATTTTATTTTATTTAAAGGAGCACTAAGTGTGAAAAGAGTTGTTCTGGATGGTTCTTTTCTAGAGTGAGGTGGACGATTTAGATGAGTTCTTATTTAATCCTAAGGTCCTAGTTACTCTAACCCACCTATAAAAGAACACCTAACCTAACCCTAAAATCTTTCTATCTCTTATAAGACGCCTCCAAGCCACCAAACTTCAACCCAACATAGCCGCCGCCTCTAAACTCTAAATTAAATTGCAAGTTCTTCATCAATTTTGGAGTTTAATCAAATCAAGTAGCAAGTTTCTTCAACAACAATTCACGTTCTGCGTCAATAATCAAATAAGAAGCCTAAACCAACGTTCTACCTCAACAACCAATTGTTTATTTCTCCAATCCAGTCAAGGTGAGTGGTTTAAAATACAGTTGTTGTATAATTGTACTTCTATCGTTTGCCGTTCCCCATAATGAATATGATGATAATTTAATAAGATCAGTAATTTCATTTATGCTTACGATTGAGTTCTCTCCTTTTTATTCTTTCCCCTTTTTATTTTGGTAGCTAGGCTATCTCGAGCCTACATCTATCATGAATTTATGCGTTGCAAACGAGAATGAGAAAGTAAAAGGAAAAAGGGGTTGTTTGGGCATAATATGGGTTGGAAGGATTTATGTATGATTTGAATTGAATTATGGACATAATTGTATGGTAATTTAAAATTTATGCAATTTGGCATGATTGAAAGTGGATATGAAATTAGTACAATTTAATATTAACAACATGTAATTGGATATCATGGGTTGGTGAAATTTATTGGTAAGATAAGCCTAAAAGGTGAATGAACATGGGAACGTTGGGAAATATATTGGAAAAATATTGATTTTATGAACTTGAGTATTATTGGATATTTTGGATAATTGGAATATAAATGAAATTGGCATATTTGGGTATGGATTACATGGAATTGATGAAATTGCCTATAATTGAAAATTTGTAATTAAGGCTAATTAATACGTAATTAGTGACAAGTTGGAATAGGAAAAATTGTAAACATGACTACATGTTGAATTGGAAACACATAACATGAAAATTGGGATTTGGGTGAAACACGATGTTAATGAACCTTTGACACGAGGTTAGGCGCAATTGTGGTGTAAGACTGCATGGAACCGCCTGGCAAATCCTGCTGCCACAATTGGACGTCTAATGTGAGAGGTCAAAGGCATGAATTGTAGGCGTAACGGTTGGTGACACGAGGTTAGGCCCGCTTTGTGGTGTAAGACTTCCTGGAACCGCCCGGCAAATCCAGCAGCCACAAAGTGTTCGGCCTAATATAGGAGGTCATGCACCGTTCGTCATTATGAATGAATTAAGGAATACTAACCATAATAAGACATGTGGGTGACATGGGTATGGTTAGAGGGTTAAGTGGGTGACATGTAAAATATGACATGTAAATATGAACTTAACCGTAGTAAGACAAGACATGTAAAACAGGTAAATATGGACTTAACCGTAGTAAGACAAGGCATGTAAAACATGTAAATGTGGACTTAACTGTAGTAAGATACGTGAAGTAAAACATGACTAAGGTGGACTTAACCGTAGTAAAGCATGTGTAAGACATGGAAACAATAATAAAAGAGGTTAAGTGGGACATGGGCGATATGTAAGACATAAATAAATAATGCTTAACCAAAGGGGACCCGTTATGGCATCACCAATTAATTGAATTGGGTAAATTTTAGGTAACGGGTTAAATAAATGGAAAGGGTTAAGTAAATCTAAATTAATGACAAAAGTGGGGAATGGTAAATAACCTATTATGAATGAATTTGAATAAGAAAAGGAAGGATAATAGGTTAGACATGTCCTAGGGACAAGTGGAAAGTATAACTTACGGGATAAGGTAAGTTATAAGAAACGATAGAGGAAAATAAGGTAACTTATATGTAAAGATATACTTAATTATAAATTAAGTAGTTTGGGAAGGAGAAGTGTGAAATTTAAGATGATATAAGTTATATGAATGGAAAAGAAGTAAATTAGAATCATATATGCTGGTTGGTTTGAGTAATTCTCTGGGTGCCAGTCTGATTTTGATTTCGGTCTTCGGGGCTGGTGTTTAGGGGATTATTCTCCTAATCAGTATATATGTGGATAAGACATACTTAACTATGAATTATGTATAACATGTTGTTGTAACCCTCAAAGGGAATAATTTATGAAGTTGGAAAACAACATGTTTTGGTTTTATTAATGGACTTAAATGGGTTAAGTATAAATTGAATTAATAAGCGAGTGTAACTTGGTAAACTTAAAAAGGAAGTCAATATGAATAAGAATAACCAAGTTAAATAAGAAAAACTGACGAGGTAACAAAAGCGCGTAAGAATTGATTAGATGTAGGGTCTAATGACATATAAAATCAAGGCGCTAGGGGCAATCCGTACGTTGTAGGATGAATAACCCAACAAAGTAAATCATCACGGTGTCATAAGACACCAGGGGAGCACACATTCGTTATTTTGGCGGCTCCAACGGACTGGAAGGGGAAGCACGCGGCTTCCTGAGATGTTAAAGGTGCTCCTAGTAGTCCTCTGTGTGGTGGCAGATGTTTCAGGCTGTGCCCGCAGAGGTTGGGTCTGCGCGTAACTACTAGGTGGGTGGGCCTTGACTGCAAGAATAGCTGGGCAGTCAGAACGCTGTTTGCGGTGACGGAAAAGGTGATTCGACGGCTGCCTCAACGAAGGTGGAGGGTCAGGACCAACAAGGATAGTAGGTCGTCGAGTTCCTGTTACCACAGTCAGTAGAACGCAGAAAGTCTAGAGCTAGACCCAATATACCATAAGCCATTCACTATCGTGGGATGGTGGTTGAGGGGAGACGCCACATGGATGTTTAGATTGGTTTCTTATGGGCTTGTCGCTTAGCTCTCGTAGTCTTTATTAGATATGGAAGGGGCCGAGGTGGGGCCATAGCCACTACAGAAAACAAACCCTAGGGATATTTGTGTGGGAGGCTCTTAAAGGCAGGCCTTGCACAAATATAAGGAAAGCCCCCGACCGAGTTCCGTATTTCTTGTGTAGCCCTGCCACGGAACTCGGGCACGCACACACGATGGGTATGCGGGTTAGATATCGAATACGATAGAGAATACGTACGTGGAAGAGTCTAGATATAACTATGTCTGCTCTGGGTGGTGTATCGTAGACTGGTGTGCATTATTCGATAACGGCAGTCAAATTAGAGTGATCCTATGTGGGCGTAGTGTTGTATTATATATATAAGAGGAATATACATTACTGTGACATAGGACGGGGGACTGCGTATATCACTGCGAGGATACGGTGGAGACCATGCGAGTGGGGTACCACGGGGTGTACCTCAGTTTGGGGGTAGCTACATATACATTATATTAGGTTAATCTACTGGTAGAAGATGGGTGCGATGTGTGTGTAAACCTTGAGCGCTAACGACACAAATAACATAATAAACAATATATTGTAATTTAATGGTATATGTAGGATTATTCAAGAAGTGTAGTTTAAACTCATTCACACAGAACTTATGTTCTGACCCCCTCCTCGTAACATTCGCAGGTTAGATTCATTACAGAGACTTATAGCTTTGGAGATACTAATTTAGCTGTATTGTAATAAAGGTAAAGCTATGTTTATATATATTATATTTTATTCCTTCCGCTGTGAGGTGTTTTCCGAACTCTGACATATTTCTTGTATCTGTCTTTTCTGCAGGATACCAGAGCAACCAACTCGGGTTTTGATGGATTGAGTTTTTGAAAAAAAATCGGTCCGTCGGAATTCGGGTTGTTACATTTGGTATTAGAGCATAGGTTTACGATTCCTATATAGATGATGAGAGAGCGTATTTGTATTTTCAAAAATATAAATATACTATATATAAACCTAGATCTATAAAGAAGCCCACTAAATAGAAAGAGTAAAATATGGAAAGAATTGGGATAACTGTTTTGTATGCTAAAAGAATTAGCAAGGAAATCTGAGACCCTTAGGTATGTTGGGTGGAAAATGTACAAAATGATTGGTGTTAAGAAAGACGTATCCCATACAATAGTAACTGAGATTAGTGGGTTTAGTAGGGAAACCTTATAAAGTGGAAAATGGATTAGGAATATATATAGTTGGAAGAAATGATTTCATGGATGTGTATAGGAAAGCCTAGGTAATTTGGAAACCCGATTAAGAAATAGTTGTCCTTGTCTACTCCAGTTTTTGATGTTTGAAAAAAATATTTTGCATTTTTGTTACGATGTGTTTTTATGGTTTGGGAAAAGCAAGTTTTGGTAAAGAAAATAGAGTTTTACCATTTTTAATTTTTGGGAGAAAAATTTGGAAAAAAAAAGAGACCAAACCATGTTTTAAAACGAATGGAGTAGGTAAGGATTAGTATCTAGAAAGAACGAGTTTGAGGCTAGGAAGTAAATAATAAGGACTATCCTAGAATAATAAAAATAAATTCCCGTAGAATGCATAAGCATTATAAAGACTAGAATTGTTGCTCAAAAAAGATAAGTTGAAAAAAAAGAAAGTTTCTTATGTAATTGTGCTTGGATAGGAAAATAGGAACTTTTTGTAGAATAGCCATATAAAAATCTAAGTGCAACCAGAAAAGGTACATAAAAGAAAAACGGAAAATGTAAATTCTTCTGTTTTATACCTTTTTGTAATATAAGAAATCGAATTTGAAAAATTAGTTTTTTCTAAATTTCGAATTTAATAATAGTTGGTAGGATTTTGGATGCAACAATTGGATGAACTATGCTCTTATTCTATAAGAGTATGGGAAAATTTGGATGAAAAATGTTTTGGTTTTTCAAAAATATTGCATTCATATAGAACTGCAAGTATATTTAGGATGTGAGCATCATGTTTTGGAAAAAAAAAATTGAAAGTTTGCATACATATAGGTGATACAAAATTAGACATGCATGCATTACTATGATGTATTTCACTTTGCACATGTGCACAATGTTTGTGAAAAAAATTGGATGCACACTTGATGGTTTGATATTATGCGAGGAATTTTAAATTTTACCCCTATCGAATTTCAAGGACGAAATTCCTTAAGGGTGGGAGAATGTAACACCCCGCATTTTAAATATAATTAAAAATGAGATATATGTATATATGCATGGATATATTTAAAGGAAAGATTAAATAATATTAATGTAATTGCATGTAAGAAGTTTATGCAGTGAAATAGAGAAAAATATTAATAAAGAAATTACATGCAATATTTGAAATAAGAAGAAATACAGTGAAATGCGAAGAAATACATGCAAACATTTAAGAAGAAATAAAAAGGAGAATTTGAAGAGACTCTAGAATTTGGTCATGAAATTAGCGTCATTACGTTCATGGCAATTTTCTGGTCAATTTAGACCTATAGTTTGTAGAAAACTGATTTAAAACGAAGAAGTTATCCTTAATTTAAGAAATGCAACAAAACATGAAAAAGAGCAATGGGAAAAGAATAATATGTAGCTTGGTCCTAAGTCTTGTTAACAAAAGACTTAGTAACTCATTTGGTTAATACATGAGACTTGTACATAAGAGGTTGTGAGTTCAATCCCCACCAGTGCCATATATTTTTTTTTGTTTTAAGGAGCGGCTAAATAGTAGCTTAGAAAATTGGTTCAGTGCGAAAGGGGATAAGTTAATTGGAGGTTTAATTGAAAGAATGGAAATAAACCATTAATTGATTAAGGAAGATAATTTCCAAATAAAATAGACAATTGTTCGCATATAAAAATTAGTATACGCATAAGAGATGGATGCGTATGAACATGATTCAAATTTGAAGTTGTGCACGAACATAGAGACAAACAAAAAGAGGGCATATATGCATACATGTTATTTGAAATTAATGCAATAAGGGAAAGAGGATATGTGAAATTATTTCATTAAATAAATAGATGATGCATGAACCTGAATAAAAATAAATTAATGTGATGCAAATAAAAGAAAGAGAATATGGAAAAACATGTCAAATGTTCAATTAAAAAATGCATAGAAAAAGGTTGTAAACATTAAAATGGAGCAATTAAATGTGAAGAGGATCAACTTTTGAAATTTAAATGTTTAAAAAGTAAACTAATAAGGCCATAAGCAAGCCACAATTGGAGGAAGGTTAATGTTATTAAATAACATTCAAATCAGAGACGCATGCACATGTGATTAGATGTAAATAAATAAAAGAAAATGGTTTAAGGACATGCAGTTTCTTTTCAAAAAGAGTAGATAAGAAGAGAAAGAATTCAATTAATTGATTAGGAGAAGAATATAGCAAATAAAGGTTCACGTATAAGTGCAAATAAATTAATAAATAAATAAATAATTGAATGCATGAAGGAAAGAGGTTGCTATATGTTAAAAATAATATATAATGCATTAACTAGAAAGAAATAAAGCAGTTTATTTTATTTTATTTAAAGGAGCACTAAGAGTGAAAAAGATTGTTCTAGATAGTTCTTTTCTTGGGTGAGGTGGACTATTTAGATGAGATTTTATTTAATCCTAAGGTCCTAGTTGCTCTAAACCACCGATAAAAGAACATCTAACCTAACCCTAAAATCATTTTATCTCTTATAAGACGCCTCCATGCCACCAAACTTCAACCCAACATAGCCGCCACCTCTAAACTCTAAATTAAATTGCAAGTTCTTCATCAATTTTGGAGTTTAATCAAATCAAGTAGCAAGTTTCTTCAACAACAATTCACGTTCTGCGTCAATAATCAAATAAGAAGCATAAACCAATGTTCTACCTCAGTAACAATTGTTTATTTCTCCAATCCAGTCAAGGTGAGTGGTTTAAAATACAGTTGTAGTATAATTGTACTTCTATCGTTTGTCATTCCCCATAATGAATATGATGATAATTTAATAAGATCAGTTATTTCATTTATGCTTACGATTGAGTTCTCTCCTTTTTATTCTTTCCCTTTTTTATTTTTATAGCTAGGCTATCTCGAGCCTACATCTATCATGAATTTATGCGTTGTAAACGAGAACGAGAAAGTAAAAGAAAAAAAGGGTTGTTTGGGCATAATATGGGTTGGAAGGATTTATGTATGATTTGAATAGAATTATGGACATAATTGTATGATAATTTTAAATTTATTAAGTTAAGCGTGATTGAAATTGGATATGGAATTAGTACAATTTAATATTAACAACATGTAATTGGATATCATGGGTTGGTGAAATTTATTGGTAAGATAAGCCTAAAAGGTGAATTAGGTTATATGTATGAACATGGGAACGTTGGGAAATATATTGGAAAAATATTGATTTTATGAACTTGAGTATTATTGGATATTTTGGATAATTGGAATATAAAAGAAATTGGCATATTTGGGTATGGATTACATGTAATTGATGAAATTGCCTAGAATTGGAAATTTGTAATTAAGGCTAATTAATATGTAATTAGTGACAAGTTGGAATAGGTAAAATTGTAGACATGACTATATGTTGAATTGGAAACTCATAACATGAAAATTGGGATTTGGGTGAAATACGATGTTAATGAACCTTTGACACGAGGTTAGGCGCAATTGTGTTGTAAGACTGCCCGGAACCGCCCGGCAAATCCTGCTGCCACAATTAGACGTCTAATGTGAGAGGTCAAAGGCATGAATTGTAGGCGTAATGGTTGGTGACACGAGGTTAGACCCGCTTTGTGGTGTAAGACTGCCCGGAACTGCTCGGCAAATCCAGCAGACACAAAATGTTCAGTCTAATGTGGGAGGTCATGCACTGTTCGTCATAATGAATGAATTAAGGAATACCAACCATAATAAGACACGTGGGTGACCTGGGTATGGTTAGAGGGTTAAGTGGGTGACATGTAAAATATGACATGTAAATATGGACTTAACCGTAGTAAGACAAGACATGTAAAACATGTAAATACGGACTTAATCGTAGTAAGACATGACATGTAAAACATGTAAATGTGGACTTAACTGTAGTAAGATACCTGAAGTAAAACATGACTAAGGTGGACTAACCATAGTAAAGCATGTGTAAGACATGGAAACAATAATAAAAGAGGTTAAGTGGGACATGAGCAACATTTAAGACATAAATAAATAATGCTTAACCAAACGGGACCCGTTATGGCATCACAAATTAATTTAATTGGGTAAAGTTTAGGTAACGGGTTAAATAAATGGAAAGGGTTAAGTAAATCTAAATTAATGACAAAAGTGGAGAATGGTAAATAACCTATTATGAATGAATTTGAATAAGAAAAGGAAGGATAATAGGTTGGACTTGTCCTAGGGACAAGTGGAAAGTATAACTTATGGGATAAGGTAGGTTATAAGAAACGATAGAGGAAAATAAGGTAACTTATATGTGAAGATATACTTAATTATAAATTAAGTAGTTTGGGAAGGAGAAGTGTGAAATTTAAGATGATATAAGTTATATGAATGGAAAAGAAGTAAATTAGAATCATATATGCTAGTTGGGTTGAGTAATTCTCTAGGTGCCAGTCTGATGTTGATTTCGGTCTTCGGGACTGGTGTTTAGGGGATTATTCTCCTAATCAGTATATATGTGGATAAGACATACTTAACTATGAATTATGTATAACATGTTGTTGTAACCCTAAAAGGGAATAATTTATGAAGTTGGAAAACAACATGTTTTGGTTTTATTAATGGACTTAAATGGGTTAAGTATAAATTGAATTAATAAGCGAGTGTAACTTGGTAAACTTAAAAAGGAAGTCAATATGAATAAGAATAACCAA
Source organism: Allium sativum (assembly GCA_030737875.1). Lineage (NCBI taxonomy): Eukaryota > Viridiplantae > Streptophyta > Magnoliopsida > Asparagales > Amaryllidaceae > Allium > Allium sativum. Next base: position 75,876,202 of record CM060920.1, on the reverse strand, counting down.
GTTAAATAAGAAAAACTGACGAGGTAACAAAAGCGCGTAAGAATTGATTAGACGTAGGGTCTAATGACATATAAAATCAAGGCGCTAGGTGCAATCCGTACGTTATAGGATGAATAACCCAACAAAGTAAATCATCACGGTGTCATAAGACATGAGGGGAGCGCACATTCGATATTTTGGCGGCTCCAACGGACTGGAAGGGAAAGCACGCAGCTTCCTGAGACATTAAAGGTGCTCCTAGTAGTCCTCTGTGTGGTGGCAGATGTTTCAGGCTGTGCCCGCAGAGGTTGGGTCTGCGCATAACTACTAGGTGGGTGGGCCTTGACTACAAGAATAGCTGGGCAGTCAGAATGCGGTCCGCGGTGATGGAAACGGTCATTCAACGGCTGCCTCAACGGAGGTGGAGGGTCAGGACCAATGATGTGCACAAAAAATGCACATTTATATTCACATATTTACTCTTGTTTAGTTTAATAAATGAACATTCTTCGGTATTTTATGTGATCAAACCATGTTTTAAAGATTTTCAAAATCATCACTTATTTTGGGAAAAAAGGGGGTCACTTGTGCATGTTTTAATTTGTGAAATCTTTTACTCGTTCCTTGTTATTTACTCTCGTAGAAATTTAGGAGCTAAAATAATCCATACACATGAAGAGATGAAGGAAAGCATGCACATACACAAAAGAAGGCAAAGAATTAATACATCTTATGGATAGTGGAGGGCCCATCTTTCAACTAGCCCACTTGCTTCATATTATTGAATGGGACAAAAGGCCTCATGCATTCTACATGACATATTAGTGGCTAAGATCAATTAGAAGCTTCATGAAGGGCCATTTTGGGGAATTCCCAAGAAAAGTGATTAGGGTTTTAGGGTTTTAGATCATGTATATATACCCCTTTGTTTCATGTATTTTGTATCTTCTTTTTAGCATATGAAAGTGTAAGTGATCAAATAAATAAAAATGGCTTCCAAGCCTATTTCTCTTATGTCTATCTTATGTCTCTTTTAATTTCTATGCTTTACTTTCATGTTCATAGCTTAGATTTATTTACATTCATGTTCATAGCTTAGATTTACATTCGTGTTCATTTACTTTATGTTCTTAGTTTAGTTTTCTTCTTGTTCTACTTAGTTTTCTTTCATTTTGCTTAATTTTCTAATGTTGAAACTTACATGTGTTGATATGACAACACATATGAGTGGCTAATCCCTTGATTTAGAGGTAATGATACTCTCTAACTTTGTGTAAGTTCAACAAGTGTATGATTTGTGATCTTTAATATGTTCTTAATGTTAGTGAATATGGATGTAAGTTTATACAATTGGGTTTGATAGGTCATGTTGCATTTGCAAATGATCTATGCTTATTCAATATAAACACAAGTTACATCAATATTTGCTAAGTGATTATTGATTTTGAAATAAAAGTATGAACAAAATTTGATGGTCTATAGTGCTAGCCAATAGTTCATAGACCATACTTAGAATAGTTTTGCTTTAGTTTCATTTTCATGAGAATCATAAGTGGTGTAAATATTGCATTTATATCACTTGTTGAGATCATACATTGTATGTTTGACAACTTACATAAAGGTGAGAGTGGATTTACCTCTAAATTACTCTCTAATTTCACTTTTAGCTCTCAACTTAGTTTCTAGTTTCATAGTTTTTATTAGAACACATTTTAAAAGTTTGGTTTAATTTGATTGGATAAGATTGAAATTATTCTTTCCTTGAGGATCGACTCGCACTCACTACGTATTACAATAGTACGCCGTGCACTTGCGGTTATTTAAATATTCGTGACGATTTTCTAGTTCAATAGAAATATCGTTTTGCGAACAAGTTTTTGGCGCCGTTGCCGGGGAAGGAATTTGATTTTAATTTTATTTTTCGGATTAATTTTCTAGTTTGTTGTTCTCTTAAAAAAAAAAAAATGTTGTTTCATGTTGTAGTGTGTTAGTTTGTTCATTTGCGATTGTTCGCTAGTTTGCATTTGTGCATTTTTGTGTGTTTTGTCGTGTTCATTTAGTGTGCATTTTTTGTGTAGATCTCGTAGTGTTTCTTTTTGTTTGTGTATTTTTAGCTTGTGTTAAAAAAAAGAGAATACTTCTTTTTCTAGTTGATCACTGTTCTGTTTCTTAGGCTTTTACTCTTCATATGTCTCAGTTTTTTGCTTCTTTTCTTATATTCTTCTATTGAAAAAAAAAAACTCCTTTGTTTTTCTTTTCTTTCTCATTTGCTGTCCTCAATTTCTTAACCTGACTATTGCTCTTGTACAATTGTGTAGCAAACTTGCACCTCTTTTCAGTGTGTCATTTTAGCACAAGTTCTGTTAATGTCTTGTTCACTTGCTCTATCTGCTTTCTAAAGAAAAAAAATCACATTTGCATTCAAAAATTTTATTTCATTGAACAAATCAGTTTACAAATTGGTTTTCACAGTTTGTTTACAAGTTCACAAAAAAAATGCTACTGTTCTACAATTTCTGTTTCACAGTTTTACAAGTCTCTGTTTTCTGTTTTTCTTCTGTTCTATGTTCTCCTATTTCATACGACCATACACTTTCTTCAATTCCTATACAATCCACCACTACCAACAATTTCTACCACCGACCACAAAACTGTCAACAAACCAGACTGCTTTCAACTCCCCTTCACCAGACTGCCACTTCCATCAGCACAGTTCAAACCACACTACTGTTGCGCCATAACAGCACCGACAGCCAGCAATACTTCATCAATAACTCACTTCCCTTTTAACCATCAACCATCATTCTGCTACTCTCAACCCAATACATTCTCTACTTCACAAAGCCACCTTGCTGATCATCCCTAAAATCATCTGCCTCTCCAAAAGTCTTCCTCACTGTTAGCCTTAACTACTACTATCAACAGCTGCTTTCCAACCTTCAATAACACCACACTACAGTCCACTTTTGTTCACCAAAACCATCATCATACTCCCACTTCCCCCAAGCACTCATCATCATCAGCAACTACATGTCCACAAATTCCCATTCCCGAACCACTTCAATAACCACATCCACATTACATTAAACAACACTTACCTTAATTCCAGCCTCATTACAAACTACACCCTGTTCCTTCTTCACAGTTCCCATCCACAACCATCTCTGCCTTCCCACACTTCACATCCATCAAAACAAAACTGCTCTGACCAAACTTCCTCCTCTCATAACTAGAAAACACTCCACTTTCTTCCACACTGCAACTTTCATCACCACAAATCATCCACCAAACTGCTTTGCTCCATCCTACATCACGCAAGAGACCCAAGCTTCTCAGCACCGAACTCTCAAACCCGCAAACATCACACGCCTAGCTCAGGCAAACTCCTCTAAATCTCCTCAAAACTCCAATCGCCTCAAACGCTAGCAGCAACCAAGTACAATTCAACCGAGTTCACCCGAGCCTCAATCATTCCCGACCACCAACTCCTAAAAATCGATTCCTCAGTTCGCAAATCCCTCCACCCGAAACCCAAATTCCTCCCATTGCAACAGCGATACCCACATCCACGCACTTACCCAAATCCGCAGTCCCCAAAACTCCTTCGAATACCCCCCTAACCGAAATCGACACCACCTCCCACTATCGCCTGAACTGAATCATCGCTTCCTGGAGTCACGAGCCATACCCAAATCGGCCTCCCAAAACATCTGACAGACCCAATCCGCGAACCAACTAAATCCTACCACCTTCCTTGCCCCTCCTCCATTTCCAGTAACTCAACCTCCTACTGTGGTCGCCCTTCCTTTTATTTTTTATTTTTTTTTGTTTTTCTGGTTTGTTCTTGCTTTTGGAATGAAAGACAAGAAAAGGGGTGGTTAAGTCAAAAGTGTATTGGGCGTGGGCCGGGCTTTGTTTATTTGTTGAACGGGTAGAATTGTTACAAGTTATTTTTTTAACGCTTTATTCATTTAATTTGAGTCTAATTTTTTTCTTTTTTCCTCTTTTGCTTTCTTTTAGTTTTGTCTTAGTTTCTTAGGATCATTTGTTTTTCTTATTTTGTTTGCCCTTTGTTTTGGTTTTGATTTGTTTTAGTGTTAAAAAAAAACTTCGAGTATTCAAAACTTTGAAAAAAAAAACACTTGCTTTTGCTTTTGTTCTCCTCTACAAAAAAAAAAAAAAGAAAAAAAAAATCTCATCGCTTTCCTTTCAATTGTTTATATTTCGTCTCCACCCTTTTCAGGTTGCACAAAAAGGCGAATTGGACTTGCTTGGATTGAATTGCGCCGCTTTGCTTGCTAAAAAATTGCCGCTAAAAAAAATTTGCTAATAAATTCAGACCCTCTGGTATCGTGTTTTAACCCCTTTATTTTCATCGCATTGTTGTTTGCTTGCATTTGCATAAAAAAATCAAAATTAAATCATTCGTAGTTGCATTGTTAATACACGTTTAATTTCTGTTTTGCATTCATCTCATCTTATTTTCCTTTCTTAAGGGCATACCCCAATTCACATAAGGTGGGGAGTTCATTACCCTTCCTTAGCCCAGAAAAGTGCATATCATCGTAGAATCTGACTAATAATAACGGTTAGACGTTGGACTTAAGGGAGTTGCGGGCTCATTTAGGGCTTAATTATATTGTGATAGTTGATATATTTGGAACGAATTATCTCTTGGTGTCTAGATTACGGCAGAGAAATAACCGCTTATAATTATTACGGTGATTCGTAAATATTATATCGGTTATTACTCTGAAGATACTTAAACCTTCGGTTGCATTTCCATGGTGATTCCTGGTGCACCGATAACTCCTGTCCGTTAACTGGCTGAGAAATCTTTTGTTTTAAGTAATCAAACATGTCACTTTATAATTTTGGGTTAGGAGCCACTAAGGACAGAAAATTTGTAGTTAATCTTTGCATTCATTTAGTTGCATTAGATTCATGCATATATAAAAAAAATTAAAAAATCAAAAAATCCAAAAAAAAAAAAAAATCCATCTTCATTTGTAAATCAAATCCTTTTTTTCTCTTGTCCAAAAAAAAAAAAAAATTCCAATTTTTTTTTTCTCCACCTTGTTTTCTCTTCTCCTCACTAATTTTTCTCGCTAGTGCATGAGTATTTGGACTCACAATCCATCTACGAATCGTTGGACACGTGACTCTTCCACTAATCGTTTAGTTCGAACAAACGTACCTTCAACCATGGCCGGAGAAAATCCTCCTCGAACTCTTATGGATAGAATCTTCCCTGATCGAGTTTCTATTCCTTCTTGCATCATATTGCCCACCCCAACGGGTAACCACTTTGAAATTCATTCAAATCACATAAATACTCTTCCAAAATTCGGTAATTTTGAACGTGATGACCCTAACATTTTCTTAACTAAATTTGAACAAGTTTGTGCAACCATGAAATTTCAACAACTAAGTGATGATGGAATCAAACTTAGGTTAATTCCATTTGCACTTACCGATTACGCCGAAAAATGGTTGTATAGCTTGCCTTCAAACATGATTGGAACGTGGGATGAATTTGTGAAAGTTTTTCTAAAGAAATTTTACCCCTTGGAAAAAACATCCAAAATTCGAACCGAAATAGTTAATTTTCATCAATTTGGGGGAGAATCCTTCGCAAAATATTTCAAAAGATTTAAAGAACTTCTAGTCAAATGTCCACATCACAATTTTGAAAAATGGACTCTTTGTCAAATTTTATACGATGGACTCGAAAATAACTCTCGAACCATGCTCGAATCGATGTGCCAAGGAAACTTTCTAGCCCAAAATCACGATGCCGCTTGGCAATTTCTTGAGAACTTGGCCGAAAAATCAGCTCAATGGGAACGATCCAACGAGAAATCGATTTATTCCCGATCAAACGCTCATTCGATAGGATCTTCATCAGCTTTAGAAGCAAAAATCGACGCGATGTTAACCAAATTCGATAATGTCCTTTCATCAAATCAAATGAATCAAGCTCAAACTTCTCAACCCTCGTGTTTCAAATGTAACGATCCGACCCATATTGCTGATCAATGCCCGCACTCGTTAGAACAACTCAACGCTTTCAACAAAGTTAGGAACGACCCATTCTCTCCAACGTATAATCCTGGTTGGAGAAATCACCCTAACTTCTCTTGGTCCCAAAACAACCCGAATTCGAATTTGGTTCGACCCCCGTTTCAACCATTTCCGACTAATCCTTCGAATCCCCCCTTTCAACAAAATCAATTCCAAAATTTTGCGCCACCGTCTCAAAATCAAGCGCAACAATCTTTTGTTACCCAAGACGAAAAACGACTGACTTCACTTGAGAAAAGTCTTGAAACATTGACTAAAGCAACAACTCAAAATCTCCAATCAAATAACAATTTGCAAAATTTATTGACTACGTACATGCAAAACACGAGTCAATCGATCGCTAAACTTGAAATGCAAATGAGTCAGTTAGCCACGTCCGTAAGTGAATGGGAAAGAGGCACTTTCCCGAGTCAACCCATTCCAAACCCCAAGATCCAGAATCCAAATCAAAACCAAGCTCATGTCGTTCAGGATAGCAATGTAACTCAGTTGAATGCTATCACGACTTTACGATCCGGTAAGAAAATCAATAATCAAATTGAAAACCCTAATAATGTACCGGATCTTCCTCTCGACCCCTCTAAAACCACAAATGATCTTGATCCAAATTCCGAGTCTACTTCTTCTCCAACTCAAGTAGACCGACCTACTGAGTTGCGTATTCCATTTCCTCATCGTCTTCGACCAAAGAAACACTCCGACCAAATGGAAAAGATGTTGGAAATTTTCAAACAAGTGAAAGTTAACATCCCTCTTCTTGACATCATTCAACAAGTCCCCACCTACGCTAAATTTCTCAAAGACTTGTGTACCCAAAAACGACACACTCATGTACCCAAGAAAGTCTTCCTAGCCGCCGGACTTAGCGAAGTCTTGACCCAATCAATCCCCGTTAAATACAAAGATCCTGGATGCCCTACGATCTCGTGCGCAATAGGAGATAAAACAATTAACAAATGCTTAGTAGATTTGGGTGCAAGTGTCAATTTGATTCCATATTCCGTTTACCAACAACTTGGTTTGGGTGAACTTAAGCCAACGAAAATAACTCTTCAATTTGCTGATCGTTCAATTAAGAAACCCATCGGAGAAATCGAGGACGTACTCATCAAAGTTGGTCAATTCATATTCCCTGTCGATTTCATTGTTCTGGAAACTCAACCTGTCAATAATCCAATGAGTCAAATTCCATTGATCTTAGGTCGACCCTTTTTGGCTACTTCAAATGCTTTAATAAATTGTCGCAACGGTTCAATGAAAATCTCTTTTGGAAACATGACTCTAGATCTTAACATTTTCAATCTTGAAAGTCATTCGAATAAATCGTGTGACCAAACCTTGGAAGTTAATGCCATTCACGAAAATTCCGAAAACAAATCGATTGACCTTAATGATGAGTGTGAGGCCGAGTACGACAAATTGTTCCATGACGCTCCTAACGAAGTTGAATACACGCTTCCATTTGAATCACTTTCAGTTGAGCCTGAATCTCAACCACGTTCTTTGATCGAGAAACTACCAAAGTTGGATCTTAAACCTCTTCCCGATCACCTTAAGTACGTTTACTTAGGTGATAATGATACTTGCCCTGTCATAATTTCTTCAAATTTAACTCGTGATCAGGAACTTTCTCTTCTTTCAACTCTTTCTAAAAACAAAGACGCAATCGGTTGGTCCATTTCTGACATCAAGGGAATTAGCCCCGCAATCGTTCAACATCGAATTCACTTAACCGACGAAGCCAAACCCACTCGCGAAGCGCAACGTAGGCTTAACCCTAAGATGAAAGAGGTAGTTCGCGAAGAAATTCTTAAACTTCTTGACAACGGTATCATTTACCCTATTTCTGATAGCTTATGGGTGAGCCCCATTCACGTTGTTCCTAAAAAATCCGGACTTACCGTCGTCGCAAATGAACAAAACGAACTTCTTCCTACTCGGACTCAAACGGGTTGGCGTGTTTGCATTGATTATCGAAAATTGAATGCTGCAACACGTAAAGACCACTTTCCTCTTCCTTTCATCAATCAAATGCTTGAACGTTTAGCCGGTCATGAATTCTATTGCTTTCTTGATGGCTATTCTGGCTATAACCAAATTCCAATCGCTCCAGAAGATCAAGAGAAAACGACTTTCACATGTCCATTCGGTACCTTCGCTTATCGACGTATGCCTTTCGGACTTTGCAACGCTCCTGCAACTTTCCAACGATGTATGGTAGGCATTTTTTCTGATATGATCGAACGCTTTCTTGAAGTTTTTGTGGATGATTTTTCGATCTTTGGTGATTCTTTTTCCTCTTGCTTACATCATCTTGAACTTGTTTTGAATCGATGTAAAGAAAAACACTTAACGTTGAATTGGGAAAAATGTCACTTTATGGTCAAACAAGGCATTGTCCTTGGACACATAATTTCAAATAATGGAATTGAGGTAGATAAAGCAAAAGTTGACGTTATTTCAAAACTACCCATTCCAAAATGCGTTAAGGACATTCGTTCATTTCTAGGGCATGCTGGATTTTACCGACGCTTTGTGAAAGATTTTAGCAAAATCGCCGGTCCTTTAACTACTCTTCTAGGAAAGGACATCCCATTTGACTTTAACGCTGAATGTGTTGCCTCTTTTGAACGTCTGAAAAACGAACTCATTTCAGCCCCGATAATCTGTTCTCCCAACTGGGAATTACCTTTTGAAATCATGTGTGATGCTTCTAACTTCGCGGTTGGTGCTGTCTTAGGACAATGCATCAACAAAATCCTTCACGTAATTTACTATGCGAGTATGACCTTGAACGATGCTCAACTCAATTATACGACCACCGAAAAAGAACTTTTAGCTGTCGTTTTTGCGCTTGAGAAGTTTCGATCTTACTTGATTGGTTCTCACATCACGGTCTACACTGACCATTCTGCTCTTCGACACCTTTTTGCTAAAAAGGACGCTAAGTCACGCTTAATTCGATGGATACTTTTACTCCAGGAATTCGACCTTACAATCAAAGACAAAAAGGGATCCGACAACGTTATAGCCGATCACTTGTCTTGTCTTCCGAACGCACCATCTTCTTTGCCGATCAACGAAAACTTTCCTGACGAACAACTCCTTTCTGTTTCAATCGACCCTTGGTTCGCTGACATAGTGAACTATCTAGTCACTAAAGAAACTCCCTCTTTTTGGTCCAAACAAGATAAATACAAATTTCTGTCCCAAGTGAAATACTTCTACTGGGACGACCCATACTTGTTTAAGTATTGTCCAGACCAAATCATTCGTCGATGCATTCCTGATAGCGAAATTAGGAGTGTTCTCTCATTCTGCCATAATCATGCCTGCGGTGGACATTTTGGTCCTAGGAAAACCGCCGAAAAGGTGCTTCAATGTGGTTTTTATTGGCCCACTCTCTTTAAGGACGCGTTCGAATTCTGTAAAACTTGCAGTCGTTGCCAAATGCTAGGAAAGATTTCTCGACGAAATATGATGCCTTTGAACCCCATCCTTACGATCGAAATCTTCGACGTTTGGGGTATTGACTTTATGGGACCATTCCCAAATTCTTTCGGAAACTTGTACATTCTTCTTGCTGTTGATTATGTTTCTAAATGGGTCGAAGCCGTTCCATGTAAAACAAATGATCATAAAACTGTCGTGAAATTCCTAAAAGAAAACATCTTTTCAAGGTTCGGCACACCTCGCACGATAATAAGCGACAATGGAACACATTTCTGTAATCGATCTTTTGAATCCTTAATGAAAAAATACTCGATAACCCACAAGTTGTCCACTCCTTATCATCCACAAACGTGTGGTCAAGTCGAAGTGTCGAATCGTCAAATAAAACAGATTCTGGAGAAAACTGTGAATAAAAACCGAAAGGATTGGTCATAGAAATTGATCGACCCGCTTTGGGCTTACCGTACTGCTTTTAAAACTAATCTTGGAATGTCCCCTTTCCGATTAGTCTACGGTAAAGCCTGTCATTTACCCGTTGAAATTGAACATAAAGCACTTTGGGCAATAAAAAACTTAAACCTTGATCTTGAACAAGCTGGCGAAAACCGAAAATTGCAACTCAACGAATTAGAAGAACTTAGGAATGACGCTTATGAAAATGCGAAAATTTACAAGGAAAGAACCAAAGTTTTTCACGACAACTCAATCCTAAGAAAAACGTTTTTGCCTCACCAAAAAGTTCTATTATATGACTCACGACTTCATTTATTCCCTGGAAAGTTAAAGTCCAGATGGACCGGACCATATGTTGTTCGAACTGTTTTTCCACATGGTGCCATCGAAATAGAAAATCCGAGGGATGGAGCCATATTCAAAGTCAACGGTCAACGTCTAAAACCATTCTTGGAATTACCCACTGATCGAGAGGAGGAGCTCACGATTCTTCATGAGCCATGCTACGTCAAGTAGGAAAGTTAAGTAAACCCTCCTTTGTAAATATGTAAATATTTCTCTTCTGTTCACTCATTGTGTCATGCATTGACTATGGGAACATAGTCAAAATTTAAGTGTGGGGGAAGTCTCATTTTCATAGTCTAAAGTTGTAAAGTTCCCCTTTTTCTTTGTAAAAAAAAAATGTTTTGCATTTTTATTTACTTTTAATATATGACATGATGAATTTAGCATACGGTTTTGGTCGTACGATTAAAATATTTGGAATTTACTTCTCTTAATGGATAACAAAAGAAAAGTTTGAAATATGAACAAATTTGGTGTAACTGGTTTATAGGGAGATTCGTAGGTGATGAGTATGAAATGTTTTCTAAATTGTAATCCGATTAAATGAATGGATAATTATGATTACTTACGTTAACGTTTTAGATCGTTTAAGTGAAGTTGTGCTAAGATATTCTCGCTAAACTCTCTCTCTTAAAAAAAAAGAATATATATATATATAAATATATAATAATCCAAGGGTATCCAACATTGCTGGTACATCTGGCGTTGGTGTGCAAACCCGCCAAGCTCTATCCGGCACCTTGTTGACAAAGTCAGCGTCGGTATATCTTGGTCTCATTTTATGAGTTGGACACCTTAGGATTACTGACCCTCACGTAAGTCGTAGTGCAGTGTAGGGGAGGTATACCTAGGTATTTATAAATAATAATAATGTTAATATTTTGTAATAAAGAGAGAGTTAGCACTTGAAATCCAAGCACACTCTTCACTTATTTGACCTAACTTGCTAACCAAAAGTAATTAAAGATGCCATCTTACGATTTTTGATATCGATTACAGAATTCATTTCATATTTGCACTATGTTTTTACCAAAACAACTGGCCAAGCTGGAGGAGTTTGTAGCGATAACTGACTTTTGGTTGAAGTTTTGATTAGTAACGGACTTAAATTTCATAGTGACGACCCAAACTTGTGTTAACTCCTTCGTGTAAAATTTAAAAGTAAATTACCCATTTGTAAATAATCTTGCATTCATCTTATATACATATTTTCTAATCTTGCATTTTGTAAATATTTTTTTGCATTTAATATTTGGATTTTGTGGGTAGTATCCGCTGAAAACCCTCACGAGACAACACTCGTCCTACTGGGGACACCCAGAGGTTTAACGGCTTGTTGCATACGCTCAATGCAATCGTGCTCCCTACGGAAGTGGATTAATCTTAGTTTCTTTACTTTATTCGAGGACGAATAAAAAGATAAGTGTGGGGGTATTTGATGTGCACAAAAAATGCACATTTATATTCACATATTTACTCTTGTTTAGTTTAATAAATGAACATTCTTGGGTATTTTATGTGATCAAACCATGTTTTAAAGATTTTCAAAATCATCACTTATTTTGGGAAAAAAGGGGGTCACTTGTGCATGTTTTAATTTGTGAAATCTTTTACTCGTTCCTTGTTATTTACTCTCGTAGGAATTTAGGAGCTAAAATAATCCATACACATGAAGAGATGAAGGAAAGCATGCACATACACAAAAGAAGGCAAAGAATTAATACATCTTATCTATAGTGGAGGGCCCATCTTTCAACTAGCCCACTTGCTTCATATTATTGAATGGGACAAAAGGCCTCATGCATTCTACATGACATATTAGTGGCTAAGATCAATTAGAAGCTTCATGAAGGGCCATTTTGGGGAATTCCCAAGAAAAGTGATTAGGGTTTTAGATCATGTATATATACCCCTTTGTTTCATGTATTTTGTATCTTCTTTTTAGCATATGAAAGTGTAAGTGATCAAATAAATAAAAATGTCTTCCAAGCCTATTTCTCTTATGTCTATCTTATGTCTCTTTTAATTTCTATGCTTTACTTTCATGTTCATAGCTTAGATTTATTTACATTCATGTTCATAGCTTAGATTTACATTCATGTTCATTTACTTTATGTTCTTAGTTTAGTTTTCTTCTTGTTCTACTTAGTTTTCTTTCATTTTGCTTAATTTTCTAATGTTGAAACTTACATGTGTTGATATGACAACACATATGAGTGGCTAATCCCTTGATTTAGGGGTAACGATACTCTCTAACTTTGTGTAAGTTCAACAAGTGTATGATTTGTGATCTTTAATATGTTCTTAATGTTAGTGAATATGGATGTAAGTTTATACAATTGGGTTTGATAGGTCATGTTGCATTTGCAAATGATCTATGCTTATTCAATATAAACACAAGTTACATCAATATTTGCTAAGTGATTATTCATTTTGAAATAAAAGTATGAACAAAATTTGATGGTCTATAGTGCTAGCCAATAGTTCATAGACCATACTTAGAATAGTTTTGCTTTAGTTTCATTTTCATGAGAATCATAAGTGGTGTAAATATTGCATTTATATCACTTGTTGAGATCATACATTGTATGTTTGACAACTTACATAAAGGTGAGAGTGGATTTACCTCTAAATTACTCTCTAATTTCACTTTTAGCTCTCAACTTAGTTTCTAGTTTCATAGTTTTTATTAGAACACATTTTAAAAGTTTGGTTTAATTTGATTGGATAAGATTGAAATTATTCTTTCCTTGAGGATCGATTCGCACTCACTACGTATTACAATAGTACGCCGTGCACTTGCGGTTATTTAAATATTCGTGACGATTTTCTAGTTCAATAGAAATATCATTTTGCGAACAACCAACAAGGATAGTTGGTCGTCGAGTGTCTGTTACCACAGCCAGTAGGATGTGGAAAGGCCAGAGCTAGAACCAATATACCATTAACCATTCACTATCGTGGGACAGTGGCTGAGGGGAGACGTCACATGGATGTTTAGATTGGTTGCTTAGGGGCTTGTCGCTTAGCTCTCGTAGTCTTTATTAGTCATGGGAGGGGCCGAGGTGGGGACATAGCCACCATAGAAAACAGATCCTAGGGATATTTGTGTGGGAGGCTCTTAAAGGCAGGCCTTGCACAAATATAAGGAAAGATCCCGACCGAGTTCCATGTTTCTTGTGTAGCCCTGCCACGGAACTCGGGCACGCACACACGATGGGTGTGCGGGTTAGATATCGAATACGATAGAGAATACGTACGTGGAAGAGTCTAGATATAACCATGTCTGCTCTGGGTGGTGTATCATAGACTAGTGGGCATTATTCGATAACGGCAGTCAAATTAGAGTGATCCTATGTGGGCGTAGTGTTGTATTATATATATAAGAGGATTATACATTACTATGACATAGGACGGGGGACTGCGTATATCACTGCGAGGATACGGTGGGGACCATGCGAGTGGGGTACCACGGGGTGTACTTCAGTTTGGGGGTAGCTACATATACATTATATTAAGTTAATCTGCTGGGAGTAGATGGGTGCGACGTGTGTGTAAGCCTTAAGCGCTAACGACGCAAATAACCTAATAAACAATAAAATGTAATTGAACGGTATATGTAGGATTATTCAAGAAGTGTAGTTTAAACTCATTCACACAGAACTTATGTTCTGACCCCTTCCTCGTAACATTCGCTGGTTAGATTCATGACAGAGACTTATAGCTTTGAAGATACTGATTTAGCAGTATTGTAATTAAGGTAAAGCTATGTTTATATGTATTATATTTTATTCCTTCCACTATGAGGTGTTTTCCGAACTCTGACATATTTCTTGGCCCCGTCTTTTCTGCAGGATACCAGAGCAACCAACTCGGGTTTTGATGGATTGGGTTTTTGAAAAAAAATCGGTCCGTCGGAATTTGGGTTGTTACATTTGGTATCAGAGCATAGGTTTACGATTCGTATATAGTTGATGAGAGAGCGTATTTGTATTTTCAAAAATATAAATATATTATATATAAACCTAGATCTATAAAGAAGCACACTAAATAGAAAGAGTAAAATATAGAAAGAATTGGGATAACTATTTTGTACGCTAAAACAATGAGCAAGGAAATCTAAGACCCTTAGGTATGCTGGGTGGAAAGTGTACAAAATGATTGGTGTTAAGAAAGATGTATCCCATACATTAGTAACTGAGATTAGTGGGTTTAGTAGGGAAACCTTATAAAGTGGAAAATGGATTAGGAATATATATAGTTGGAAGAAATGATTTCGTGGATGTGTCTAGGAAAGCCTAGGTAATTTGGAAACCCGATTAAGAAATAGTTGCACTTGTCTACTCCAGTTTTTAATGTTTGATTTTTTTTTTTTTGCATTTTTGTTACGACTTGTTTTTATGTTTTGGCAAAAGCTAGTTTTGGTAAACAAAATAAAGTTTTACCATTTTTAATTTTTTGGAGAAAAATTTAGAAAAAAAAGAGAGACCAAACCATGTTTTAAAACGAATGGAGTAGGTAAGGATTAGTATCTAGAAAGAACGAGTTTGAGGCTAGGAAGTAAATAATAATGACTATCCTAGAATAATAAAAATAAATTCCCGTAGAATGCATAAGCATTATAAAGACTACAATTGTTGCTCGAAAATGATAAGTTGAAAAAATAAATTCTTATGTAATTGTGCTTGGATAGGAAAGTAGGAACTTTTTATAGAATAGCTATGTAAAAATCCAAGTGCAACCAGAAAAAGTACATAAAAGAAAAACAGAAAATGTAAATCCTTCCGTTTTATACCTTTTTGTAACATAAAAATCGAATTTGGAAAATTAGATTTTTCTAAATTTCGAATTTAATAATAGTTTGTAGGATTTTGGATGCAACAATTGGATGAACTATGCTCTTATTCTTTAAGAGTATGGGAAAATTTGGATGAAAAATGTTTTGGTTTTTCAAAAATATTGCATTCATATAGAACTGCAAGTAAATTTAGGATGTGAGCATCATGTTTTGAAGAAAAAAAATTGAAAGTTTGCATACATATAAGTGGTACAAAATTAGACATACATGCATTACTATGATGTATTTCACTTTGCACATGTGCACAATGTTTGCAAAAAAATTGGATGCACACTTGATGGTTTGATATTATGCGAGGAATTATATATTTTACCCCTATCGGATTTCGAGGACGAAATTCCTTAAGGGTGGGAGAATGTAACACCCCGCATTTTTAATATAATTAAAAATGAGATATATGTGTATATGCATATATATATATATATATTTAAAGGAAAGATTAAATAATATTAATGTAATTGCATGTAAGAAGTTTATGCAGTGAAATAAAGAAAAAGATTAATAAAGAAATTACATGCAATATTTGAAATAAGAAGAAATAAAGCGAAATGCGAAGAAATACATGCGAACATTTAAAAAGAAATAAAAAGGAGAATTTGAAGAGACTCTAAAATTTGGTCATGAAATTATCGTCATTACGTTCATGGCGATTTTCTGGTCAATTTAGACCTATAGTTTGTAGAAAACTGTTTTAAAACGAAGAAGTTATCCTTAATTTAAGAAATGCAACAAAACATGAAAAAGAGCAATGAGAAAAGAATAATATGTAGCTTGGTCCTAAGTCTTGTTAACAAAATACTTAGTGGCTCATTTGGTTAATACATGAGACTTGTACATAAGAGTTTGTGTGTTCAATCCCCACCAGTGCCATATACTTTTTTGTTTTAAGGAGCGGCTAAATAGTAGCTTAGCAAATTGGTTCAGTGCGAAAAGGGATAAGTTAATTGGAGGTTTAATTGAAAGAATGGAAATAAACCATAAATTGATTAAGGAAGATAATTTCCAAATAAAATAGACAATTGTTCGCATATAAAAATTAGTATACGTATAAGAGATGGATGCATATGAACATGATTGAAATTTGAAGTGTGCGCGAACATAGAGACAAACAAAAAGGGGGCATATATGTATACATGTTATTTGAAATTAATGCAATAAGGGAAAGAGAATATGTGAAATTATTGCATTAAATAAATGGATGATGCATGAACCTAAATAAAAATACACTAATGTGATGCAAATAAAAGAAAGAGAATATGGAATGCAAAACATGTCAAATGTGCAATTAAAGCATGCATAGAAAAAGGTTGTAAACATTAAAATGGAGCAATTAAATGTGAAGGGGATCAACTTTTGAAATTTAAACGTTTAAAAAGTAAACTAATAAGGCCATAAGCAAGCCACAATTGGAGGAAGGTTAATGTTATTAAATAACATTCAAATCAGAGACGCATGCACATGTGATTAGATGTAAATAAATAAAAGAAAATGGTTTAAGGACTTGCAGTTTCTTTTCAAAAAGAATAGACAAAAAGAGAAAGAAATCAATTAATTGATTAGGAGAAGAATATAGCAAATAAAGGTTCACGTATAAGTGGAAATAAATAAAAATAATAATTGAATGCATGAAGGAAAGAGTTGTTATATGTTAAAAATAGTATATAATGCATTAATTAGAAAGAAATAAAGCGGTTTCTTTTTTATTTAAAGGAGCACTAAGTGTGAAAAGGGTTGTTCTGGATGGTTCTTTTCTTGGGTGAGGTGGTCGGTTTAGATGAGTTTTTATTTAATCCTAAGGTCCTAGTTGCTCTAACCCACCTATAAAAGAACACCTAACCTAACCCTAAAATCATTCTATCTCTTATAAGACGCCTCCATGCCACCAAACTTCAACCCAACACAGCCGCCGCCTCTAAACTCTAAATTAAATTGCAAGTTCTTCATCAGTTTTGGAGTTTAATCAAATCAAGTAGCAAGTTTCTTCAACAACAATTCACGTACTGCGTTAATAATCAAATAAGAAGCCGGAACCAACGTTCTACCTCAACAACCAATTGTTTATTTCTCCAATCCAGTCAAGGTGAGTGGTTTAAAATACAGTTGTTGTATAATTGTACTTCTATCGTTTGCCATTCCCCATAATGAATATGATGATAATTTAATCAGATCAGTTATTTCATTTTTGCTTATGATTGAGTTCTCTCCTTTTTATTCTTTCCCTTTTTATTTTTATAGCTAGGCTATCTCGAGCCTACATCTATCATGAATTTATGCGTTGTAAACGAGAATGAGAAAGTATAAGGAAAAAAAAGGGTTGTTTGGGCATAATATGGGTTGGAAGGATTTATGTATGATTTGAATAGAATTATGGACATAATTGTACGGTAATTTTATATTTATGTAGTTTGGCATGATTGAAATTGGATATGGATTTAGTACAATTTAATATTAACAACATGTAATTGGATATCATGGGTTGGTGAAATTTATTGGTAAGATAAGCCTAAAAGGTGAATTAGGTTATATGTATGAACATGGGAACATTGGGAAATATATTCGAAAAATATTGATTTTATGAACTTAAGTATTATTGGATATTTTGGATAATTTGAATATAAAAGAAATTGGCATATTTGGGTATGGATTACATGTAATTGATGAAATTGCCTATAATTGGAAATTTGTAATTAAGGCTAATTAATATGTAATTAGTGACAAGTTGGAATAGGCAAAATTGTAAACATGACTATATGTTGAATTGGAAACACATAATATGAAAATTGGGATTTGGGTGAAATACGTTGTTAATGAACCTTTGACACGAGGTTAGGCGTAATTGTGGTGTAAGACTGCCCGGAACCGCCCGGCAAATCCAGCTGCAACAATTGGACGTCTAATGTGAGAGGTCAAAGGCATGAATTGTAGGCGTAACGGTTGGTGACACAAGGTTAGACCCTCTTTGTGGTGTAAGACTGATCGACGCTAGTCTATGAATTAGAAAAGCGCGACATTTGTAATAAATTCTGCAAGCATACAGGTGTGTAGCATACAGGTCGAACACAGGGAGGTGAATTAAAAATTATTATTTATTTTTTTTCTTGGGCGTGTTAGATGAAGCTGGAGGTTGATTTTGCAAAACAAAACAAAATTAAAACTGTAATTTGATTCAGAACAGATCTAACTGAACCGACGATCAAATCACAATTTCAATGGAAAAGCAATGAAACTATAAATCAGATTCAAATCCAATCAAATCCAATTTAACCTCTAAACGCGATTAAAATACAGAAAATAAAAGTGCAGAATATAAATAACAACAGGAAATAAAATTAGGATTACCGCTGAATCTAATCAGACGGTCAATCACTAATGAAAAGAAATGCAAAACAAAAATAGCGTTCTACCGAATCTAATCGTGTAGACACACTAATTGCTAAGAAATAGAAAAAAATGCAGAAAATAAAAAGAAGAAGAAGAACTAGAAACTTTATTAGAAATAGAAAATGGGATATAGGATAGGATGGTGGCTACAATGCCATTACAAGGGTATATATAGGGTAGATAGCCAAACCCTAACCCTAACCCTAATGATAAATGGGCCTGGTCATTACATCACTAATTAGTTTACAATGAGAAACATAAATGGGCCTTAGATAAATAAAGCAAATTTGGGCCTTTTCTCTTTTCCTCTTGCTTCCTTGACACTTCTTCATTGATTTGTGATGTTCAAAGCCTTTTTATCAATCCTTTTCTTGTCCAACAGCAACTAGATGTGATATCTTCATCTACAATTCTTCAAAATGTAAATATATATCAATTTCATCTCTATTTCTCTACTTTTCTGGTTGCATGCGGGCTGGGTTGGAATATCTGTAAAAGTAACAAAACAATACCCAAGTAATATTTATTTATATACAAAAGATAAGATATAAGAGCATAAAATAAACACATTTCTATGTCAATCAAATACCCCCACACTTATCTTTTACTCATCCTCGAGTAAAAAGAAAATGAAAAACTAACTAGATAGGTCACACTTTCGTAGGAAACACGATTGCATTGAGCGTATGCAACAAGCCGTTAAACCTCTAGGTGTCCCTAGTAGGACGAGTGGTGTCTCGTGAGGGTTTTCAGCGGATACTACCCACAAAATCCAAATGCAGTATGATATGATTCTAATGAAACTACATGAATGCAATGGACATATGCAAATAAAAACGAAAAATGAAAACACGACTTGTTTCTGAAGTGGTACAACAAATTAAGTTAACAATTTCTAATCAGTTGATTTTATTTTAAATACCTCGACTTGTCACAAATTTTCAATATAAATCAAGTTTTCAAATGTTAAATTCCAGTTTGGCCAGTTAGTTCGGTCGATAACATAGTGCAGCCATGAAATAAATTCTTAGTTTGCTTGGCACAGTTTGCAAAGTGGTATTCTAATTTTCTCATGTATGGCTAGTCAAATCAATAAGGTCAAGAAGTGTTTGGGTATCATCGCTTATTCTTTATTCTGTAAAATTTTAAGATTTATGATTAAGTACATATACCTAACTAAAAAGACCAAGGTTTACCACCCATGCACTGCCTCGCGGACTAACGGAGAGTGGGTAAAGAGCTTGGCGGATTGTGCAGGCCGACTTTGACTTTGTCAACAACGTGTCGGTAATCCTTAGGTGTCCAATCTCATAAAATGAGACCAAGATATTCCAACTTTGACTTTGTCAACAATGTGTTGGATAGAGCTTGGCGGGTTTGCACACCAACGCTTGATATACAAGCAATGTTGGATACCCTTGGAATACTATTATTATTATTATCGAAAATATAAGCACAAAAGAGAGTTACGCGAATTCAACTTAACACAACTTAGTTTTAAAGATTTGAAAAGCCAATATAAGTGTTTTAAGTCCTCCACTTATTTAAACAAAGTCTACAATATAGAATAGATTTCATGGCCACCACCTAAGAATCTCCCTATGTACCGGTTACACTATTATCCCTCAAAATTAAACTTTTCATTATATTTCTTATTCGATCTAGGTTGAGAGAAAAAAATACTATCAACTGGCTAAAAATTGTAAACTTATTTTGTTGTATCAATTGAAAATGAGTCGTATATTAAAAAAAATTTTATGGTATGTTACTACGATATAAAATGTATGATGGCCCTACATGAAAAGAAAGAAAGAAAACTTAAAGAAAAAACAAAAATGAGTGAAATGCAGACTCCCCCCACACTAGAACTAAACAGTGTCCACACTGTAAGCACGTTTCCTAAATGTGAAAGATAGAACCCAAAGATGGATTAAATGCAAAATGATTTGTAAAACGAAATGCAATTTAACTATATGTAAGAAAGGATCATATGTACAATGATAAATGTGTTTGCGATGCATGCGACACAAGGATTGCCACCAACTTTTTCCCCCACACTTGGTTCTTGCCCTATGAGTCCCATTCCCACTATGTCTAGGCATGTTTTCTAACAAGCAGGAGTTCTTGAAAACCAACTCATCTTTATACCTCGATTTGTAGTCCAGGAGATAAATATCTAGGGTCGTCCTAACCTGAAGTTTTTCAACCAAGCCAGCATTCCAAAAGTAGTTCATGTATTCAACAAATTTATCAGTGTAATTTTTCAAAAATTTGTGATCGTATGTAAATTCAGTGAAATTTGAATTCTGAGTGTTGTTCAAGAGTATGTGATCACCTTTCTCAATTGACAAGGTATTTTTGACACTGGCAATTTCAAGTTCGTTTGAAATTCTTTCAAAGTTAAAATTTTCGAACTCATGATGTGAATCTACTTCTTCTTCATTTGGCAACTCATCCTCATACAATCCAAAGAATTCATGTTCATTAAAATCCTTTTCCAATTCTGAGTTTTCGAAAAATTCAACATTTTCATTTTGTTCAAATTCAAAAATTTCAAGTTTTTCGCATCCTGAAAGAGAGAGATCAAAATCTGAGCTTACATCTTTTTCTTGAAAAAAGTTGAAGTCCAAATCATTTGTTGAATTTTGAAAAACTTCATCAAGATGATTATTCTCAATTTCCAAAGTCGTTATTTGAAAATTTTCAATGTCAGCAAAGAATGGACTATTTTTTGATTCATCACATGTTTGAATTTGATTTTGTTGCTCTCGCTGTTTTTTCAAAGTTGTCATTAAACAAAGAAATTCATCCATCTTTCTATCTTTTCCATTAAGCTATCTATCTAGCCTTTCTACCCTCTCTCTAAAAACGTTAAGATGGTATTCTTCGAAATCGTTGATTTGCGAGCTCTCGTTTTGGATTTCTTGAGTTTCAAAATTATAGTCCATATCAATTTCACAATCAAAATTACTTCCAGTGTGGTGGTTGTTTGAATTTTTGTTTTGATATTGGAAATCATTTTGATCATAAAAATTATGTTCGTAACCAAAACTGTTAATATTCGAGGGAAAATTGCAATCTTGGTTATATTCAAGTTGTGGATATGGGTCGTTATTTTGAAGATTTTGATCGATTTGAAAATCATTTTCATATCCAAAATTATTTTCGAATTGGTTTCCAATCCCATATTGGTGTGGATCAAAGCTATATTGGAATTCAAAGCCGCTTTGATGTGAATGTGGCCCATAATCGAAATTATTGAAATTTGAATTGAAATCGCAATTTTGATTATATCCATGGTTTTGAAAATGTTGGTCAATTGGAAAATTTTGAAAATTGGCATCGGGCTCACGAAATTTTGGAATATTCTGCCTCATGAGTTGTATTTCAAAATCATACTCTTCAAGCGGACGTCTACTTCGACTATTATCCCACAATTCTCTCAAGGATTTTTTTGAATCAGACATTTGAAATGAAATCAAGACAAGACAGAAATTATTTTTAGTTCAAAATAGTATAAAAGAACGAGTTGTGCTCTATTAATTAACTGACTCAATTAGAAGGGGGAAGAGGGTCTTATGGCCGTTCACGTATAGTATGAATACTAAGGGATACGACCAATGTTTTACGGGTAGTATGCAACCTCTTTTGCTAATAGTTCAATAAATTGAACTACTATATATCAGCGATCCAATTATACGAGACAGTCAACTTCACAAAACACCACTGTTCAATTATATTATTTTGCAACGTCTGTTTTTATTGACGAAAACAAAGAGAATGAATTTCAATTATGGAAATATCAGTTCGCACCAAATTAATTCAGAAATTTCAGTCACAAAACAGTCACAGAATAGAAATTGCAGATTATTTTTTTTTTTTTTTTTACATTCAAGCCGCTGCCCCTGCAGAAGATTTTTACAACAATTTCTATATTTTCAAAGCAGCTTCAGCACCTGTAGAGTTTAGAAAAATATTACCGTGGGGTATGGCTGTTCGTCCAGAATAATTGAACAATGCGAGCGTTTCAAATTGATTCAAGGTCCACCCTTTGTTTGCAATCGTTGACTTCTGTATCCCTTTTGATTTGCTTGACTTCCTTCATTTTGCCTTTGTTTTTTTTTTGGACTTTTTTTATAAAAACAAATAAACAAGCGAAACGAAACCGAAAGCTAAAAGGAAAAAAAATAAAAAATAAAAATAAACTAGACTTGTTAAATAATAAATAAAAGTAGAAAATTAATCTAACAAAAAAAGTAAAAGATCGCAGTTTTTTTTTGAAGAAGAGATTACAAAAAAAAAACGAAGAAAATTGAAATACGAATTTAAAACAAAACAAAACTAAACTAAACTGAATAATGAAAACTAAAGTGAACCCAAAAAAAAAAATAGAATAGAACAGAACTAAGCTAAACAAAAATCCAGGCTACACAAAACCAACTGGATACTGACCTAACTCGAAACGAAAACAAGGAATCGAACGTCAGAATAAAAACCAGTCAATAAAAGGGTGGTTCTTCACGTGGATAAACAGTACGTCAAACCCTTCTTTATGCCAAAAGGGGCCGCACACTCAAAGTAGGAACCAGATGTCCCAAAAATCTCTCCCCTTTCTTTATTTTCTTTTATTTTTTTCCAAAACAAACCACACCAATTGTAAACAAATCGTCTGACAACCCAATTTAAGTCTTACCAAGTTCTCTACTATAAACACGCCTTTCTCTACAAAAGAATCTTCTCACGTCGATATCAAAGTCGCCCATTTTATTTTCTTTCTCAGAATCAAACAAGAAAATCGGGAATTCCCAGAATAGCTTAAGAAAATTGAAAGTTTACAGATTCGCTTTAAATCGGTTTCGTTTAGTAGAAATTGATTCGGGAGTGGTTTCGAATTGACTTGAGTCGAGACTGCGATTTAGGTTTTTGGGTATTGGATTGGGTCTATGGGTTTGCAATTGTCGAAGACGACTTCTGGGTTCTGGGGTAGTTCGACTAGGGTTTTCTGTGTTAAGCGAACTGTGTGAAGAGGGTTCGGTGGATGTGAGGCAGGAGTTCGGTGTGTGTTGAATTTGTGGGATGTTAAAGATGGCCTGTGACAAGTTGTGTTGATGCTGGTCTAACGGTTGAGGGGGTTCGAACTGGTTATGGGTGAGGATGTAGCTGAACTGTGGTTGGTGCGGAAGTTCTGACGTGGTGGATTGATGCTGTGAAGAGATTGACTATCATTTTTTTTTAATTCGAAGTTGATGAAGTATTGCGATTGAACTATTTGCTACTGCAGTAGATTTGATACGTGAGTTCCGTGATCAGGATATGGGTTCGACTTAGGCTCGGATATGTGATTTCGATTGAACGCCTCGAGTTTGATGTCGGATTCTTTTGGGATTTTTTTTCTTTGATTGAATTGGGTATAGATTCGAACTGCATGCGACGGGGATGTGTGATTTCGGTGCTAAATTGGTTTGCTGGTTAATTTTGTTGCGATTGGAAGCGACTGATGTTATTGGTGTTGCGATGATTTGTGGCGTTGCGATGATTTGCGATTTGGGGTAATTGATACTGTGTGGTAGGCGATGAGGCTGTTATCGGTGACTGCCTAAGGTAGGCTTAAGGCAATTGCGATTTGTGCAGGAGGGGTTTGTGATGAAGAGCAGTGGTGGTTTCGTATTACTGGTTGTGAAAGGTGATTAGCAGTTTGGTTCTGATGGGATGAAGAAGAATGGTGATCGGATTTGGCAATATGGCAACTTCAAGGCGGAGAATAATATAGAAGAAAATCAGATCAGTAGACAGAAAGTTTTTTTTTTGTTTTTTTTGGCAAATTTGTAAAAGAACAACAGAAAAGATTGGAAAAGGGATGAGAAAAGAAGAAAGAAATCAAAACGAAATGGCAAGTTTTTTTTCTTCTTCTTTGTATTAGAGATTGCAATATCAATGTATGACACCCAATCAACTAATCAAGAAATTTTCTTCTATATATACAAGAAAACAAAAAGGAAATATAAACAAAAACAAACACGAATCAAAAATTAAATAAATAATAAAATTCAATCGTTACCTCCCCGGCAACGGCGCCAAAAACTTGATCGACGCTAGTCTATGAATTAGAAAAGCGCGACATTTGTAATAAATTCTGCAAGCATACAGGTGTGTAGCATACAGGTCGAACACAGGGAGGTGAATTAAATATTTTTTTCTTGGGCGAGTTAGACGAAGCTGGAGGTTGATTTTGCAAAACAAAACAAAATTAAAACTGTAATTTGATTCAAAACAGATCTAACTGAACCGACAATCAAATCACAATTTCAATGGAAAAGCAATGAAACTATAAATCAGATTCAAATCCAATCAAATCCAATTTAACCTCTGAACGCGATTAAAATACAGAAAATAAAAGTGCAGAATATAAATAACAACAGGAAATAAAATTAGGATTACCGCTGAATCTAATCAGACGGTCAATCACTAATGAAAAGAAATGCAAAACACAAATAGTGTTCTACCGAATCTAATCGTGTAGACACACTAATTGCTAAGAAATAGAAAAAAATGCAGAAAATAAAAAGAAGAAGAAGAACTAGAAACTTTATTAGAAATAGAAAATGGGATATAGGATAGGATGGTGGCTACAATGCCATTACAAGGGTATATATAGGGTAGATAGCCAAACCCTAACCCTAACCCTAATGATAAATGGGCCTGGTCATTACATCACTAATTAGTTTACAATGAGAAACATAAATGGGCCTTAGATAAATAAAGCAAATTTGGGCCTTTTCTCTTTTCCTCTTGCTTCCTTGACACTTCTTCATTGATTTGTGATGTTCAAAGCCTTTTTATCAATCCTTTTCTTGTCCAACAGCAACTAGATGTGATATCTTCATCTACAATTCTTCAAAATGTAAATATATATCAATTTCATCTCTATTTCTCTACTTTTCTGGTTGCATGCGGGCTGTGTTGGAATATCTGTAAAAGTAACAAAACAATACCCAAGTAATATTTATTTATATACAAAAGATAAGATATAAGAGCATAAAATAAACACATTTCTATGTCAATCAAAGACTGTCTGGAACCGCCCGGCAAATCCAGCAGCCACAAAGTGTTCGGTCTAATGTGGGAGGTCATGCACCATTCGTCATAATGAATGAATTAAGGAATACTAACCATAATAAGACATGTGGGTGACATGGGTATGGTTAGAGGGTTAAGTGGGTGACATGTAAAATATGAACTTAATCATAGTAAGACAAGACATGGAAAACATGTAAATATGGACTTAACCGTAGTAAGACAAGACAGGTAAAACATGTAAATGTGGACTTAACTATAGTAAGATACGTGAAGTAAAACATGACTAAGGTGGACTTAACCGTAGTAAAGAATGTGTACGACATGCAAACAATAATAAAAGAGGTTAAGTGGGACATGGGCGACGTGTAAGACATAAATAAATAATGCTTAACCAAAGGGGACCCGTTATGGCATCACAAATTAATTGAATTGGGGAAAGTTTAGGTAACATGTTAAATAAATGGAAAGGGTTAAGTAAATCTAAATTAATGAAAAAAGTGGGTAATGGTAAATAACCTATTATGAATGAATTTGAATAAGAAAAGGAAGGATAATAGGTTAGACTTGTCCTTGGGACAAGTGGAAAGTATAACTTATGGGATAAGGTAAGTTATAAGAAACGATAGAGGAAGATATAAATTAAGTAGTTTGGGAAGGAGAAGTGTGAAATTTAAGATGATATAAGTTATATGAATGGAAAAGAAGTAAATTAGAATCGTATATGTTGGTTGGGTTGAGTAATTCTCTGGGTGCCAGTCTGATGTTGATTTCGGTCTTCGGGACTGGTGTTTCGGGGATTATTCTCCTTATCAGTATATATATGGAAAAGACATACTTAACTATGAATTATGTATAGTATGTTGTTGTAACCCTAAAAGGGAATAATTTATGAAGTTAGAAAACAACATGTTGTGGTCTTATTAATGGACTTAAATGGGTTAAGTATAAATTGAATTAATAAGCGAGGGTAACTTGGTAAACTTGAAAAGGAAGTCAATATGAATAAGAATATCCAAGTTAAATAAGAAAAACTGACGAGGTTACAAAACCGCGTAAGAATTGATTAGACGTAGGGTCTAATGACATATAAAATCAAGGCGCTTGGGGCAATCCGTACGTTGTAGGATGAATAACCCAACAAAGTAAATCATCACGGTGTCATAAGACACGAGGAGAGTGCACATTCGTTATTTTGGCGGCTCCAACAAACTGGAAGGGGAAGCAAGCGGCTTCCTCAGACGTTAAAGGTGTTCCTAGTAGTCCTCTGTGTGGTGGCAGATGTTTCGGGCTGTGCCCGCAGAGGTTGGGTCTGCGCGTAACTACTAGGTGGGTGGGCCTTGACTACAAGAATAGCTGGGCAGTCAGAATGCTGTTCGCAGTGACGGAAAAGGTGATTCGACGGCTGCCTCAACGGAGGTGGAGGGTCAGGACCAACAAGGATAGTAGGTTGTCGAGTGCCTGTTACCACAACCAGTAGGATGAGGAAAGACTAGAGCTAGACCCAATATACCATTAACCATTCACTATCGTGGGATGGTGGTTGAGGGGAGACGCCACATGGATGTTTAGATTGGTCGCTTAGTGTCTTGTCGCTTAGCTCTCGTAGTCTTTATTAGTTATGGGAGGGGCCGAGGTGGGGTCATAGCCACCATAGAAAATAGACCCTAGGGATATTTGTATGGGAGGCTCTTAAAGGCAGGCCTTGCACAAATATAAGGAAAGCTCCCGACCGAGTTCCGTGTTTCTTGTGTAGCCCTGCCACGAAACTCGGGCACGCACACACGATGGGTGTGCGGGTTAGATATCGAATACGATAGAGAATACGTATGTGGAAGAGTCTAGATATAACCATGTCTTCTCTAGGTGGTGTATCGTAGACTGGTGGGCATTATTCGATAACGGCAGTCAAATTAGAGTGATCCTATGTAGGCGTAGTGTTGTATTATATATATAAGAGGAATATACATTACTATGACATAAGACGGGGGATTGCGTATATCACTGCGAGGATACGGTGGGGACCATGCGAGTGGGGTACCACGGGGTGTACCTTAGTTTGGGGGTAGCTACATATACATTATATTAGGTTAATCTACTAGGAGTAGATGGGTGCGACGTGTGTGTAAGCCTTGAGCGCTAACGAGACAAATAACCTAATAAACAATAAAATGTAATTGAACGGTATATGTAGGATTATTCAGGAAGTGTAGTTTAAACTCATTCACACAGAACTTATGTTCTGACCCCCTCCTCATAACATTCACAGGTTAGATTCATGGC
This sequence comes from Allium sativum, assembly GCA_030737875.1. Classification (NCBI taxonomy): domain Eukaryota; kingdom Viridiplantae; phylum Streptophyta; class Magnoliopsida; order Asparagales; family Amaryllidaceae; genus Allium; species Allium sativum. The sequence continues at coordinate 75,848,292 of CM060920.1, read as the reverse complement.
AGAGACTCAAAGCTTTGGAGATACTGATTTAGCAGTATTGTGATTTAGGTAAAGCTATGTTTATATATATTATATTTTATTCCTTCCTCTGTGAGGTGTTTTCCGAACTCTGACATAATTCTTTTCTCTGTCTTTTCTGCAGGATACCAGAGCAACCAACTCGGGTTTTGATGGATTGGGTTTTTGAAAAAAATCGGTCCATCGGAATTCGGTTTGTTACAGCTCCTATGTAACGACCCAGATATTTTTAACCGTTTAATTTAATATTTAAATATGGTTTTAAATATTGTTTGGGAATTTAAATAGTTAAATTTAAAGTTCTTGAATATTGTATTAATAAATAATAGCATGATAATGATATAATTCTGAAATAATAAAAATTGGTTGAATTAGTAATATTATTTGAATTGGCCAATATGAAATTATTTAATTGAGGTAGAATTGAATTATATTAGTGTATTCGTTTATTAAACGATATTAGAATGTATAATTTATAATTTAATTATAAAACGAACTGCAGCGGCGCCGTAGTTCGTAATATAACATTTTGAACTTTAATTAGTTATACAAGATCCAATATATGTCGGATTTCTTCGAAATAAGAAATGTCTGAACCTAATGGATAATATTTTTTTAATGAAAAAGAAAATTCGAGTTTTCATGTTATAGATTTTTGTTTTATGTTCAAATCAAATTTTCAAATAGTCGTTATGGAATTCGTTTATAATTTTAACGAATATTTATATAAAATAAAAGGGTTTTAAATATTTTTAATATCGTTTTAATTTAGAATTTGATATGTTTAAAATCTAAACAAGTATATTTTGCAATTTATATACAATTCTATTTGAATGAATATATTTATAATAATTTATTATTAATAAATTTGTTTATACTAAAGCCAGTGTATATTGTATCGATTCCATTATATCCGAAGAATTAAATTATTGAAGTTTCCAATTTCGGTACGATCGGGGTTTATATCGGTTGGTATGAACCACGAACGTTGAGCGTTATACACAGAAAAATATCATTAGCCAATTCCACAAAATATCGCTAGTCGCTTCAATAAAAATCGTTAGTCAAATCAAAATATAAAAAAATTTAAAATTTATTTGATAAAGTTAACCCCTATATTTTTGTCCATCCACCCTAATTCTGAAACGCGCACGTCTAACCTGCAAATGAAAAAGAATATACATAATATTATTTTTAATTGTCTTCGTCTACACCTGCTTTTTCATACTAACTCCATCCTTTTTTTTCGTGAAATAATATTAGCTCTACCTTTCTTTTTCATTCCAATTTCATTCGAGCCCGAAAAAATATTACACCAATGCTTCCTATTCTATAATCGACCAAGCTCAATTCTCTCATCTCAAAAACACACTCAGCCTCCCCATTTGTTTCCAGAACAACCAAAGCTGCTTCTTTTATCTCCTTTAAAAAAAGGCAACTTGTTTAGCTTCTTATTTTTACCTACATATGCGCATATATATATATATATATATATATATATATATATATATATATATATATAGATACCAAGGGCGCAGCTAGGTTACGGGTGGCGAGGCCAAGTGGTTGTTGGGGTTCGGAAGGTTTTAATGTAGAAAAGTGACGCTCCATGTTATGGGTGATAGCACACGGTTGATCGACGCGGAGGGAGGGTAGCGCGAGAACGTTGCCGTGGCGGTGAGGGCGGCTCATTGACGAACTAGGTCTGTAAGTCGTCGGAGAAAGGTGGCGTAAGAGAGGTGCTATAACATCAATTAGTGAAGTTTGATGGGGATAGGTGATCTTCTTTTTGTTCGAACTCTACACAGTAGTAGCGCCTTCAGGCCGGAGTTAACCAAAGCTGCCGGAGTTGGTGGTGTGATGGCCAACAGGTCAGGTTTCAGGTGAGAAGCTCGTTGACGAGGTCTGTTTGTGGAATTTTGGACTGGATGAGTTTGTTGTCGGTAATGGTGGAAGAGATCACTAGGAAGGTGAAATGGGGGTTAAGCGTTGGACTTGGTGATGTGCAAGGGAGTTAGAGGGCGGTGGAAGGAGTTCAGCCACATCAGGTACGGTGATGGCAGTTCACCAGAGGCGGTACAACAGTCGTTGAGATAGAAGCACACTACGTGGGTTCATGGAGTGCAAGGTGGGAAACAAAAGAGTATGAGGAAGATTTGGGTGGTGGTACTGTTCAAAGTGGGAAAGGAAAATGCTACAACAAGGTGACGAGGTAGCAGAAGGGTAGATGGGCTCTTCGTGGGCTTCGAGCCCTAATTGTTATAAAAAAAGAAAAAAAATTAAACAAACGGAGCATCTATTAAGGGAAACGGGTTCGACAGAAGCTTCTGGGGAAAACACAAGGGGTTAGGGCATGTGGAATTAAACATTAAAAGGTAATTAACCGTAGTACGTTAGTTTATCCATTTATATTGTACATAAATTATAGTTAAACATTAAACGATTGTAACGGATTATACGATATCAAAATTTAGCAAAATTGGGCTCTTTGGAATCGTAAAGAAGAGTACTACACTACTTAGTGGATTTTGGAAAGATTTGAAGTTCATTGGAATTTCATTTAATTTTAAACGATTATTTAAAATTAAACGGTATAACGCAACGACTGTCGGTTGAAAATAATTGATGAGTTAATTTCTGGAATCTTACGATGTGATTAAATTCATATAATTAAATTTAATTGTTGATAGCTGGTTGTTGGATGTCATGGATTCCCATTGTTGATTTAATGGTTAACGTTATGAAATATTATAAGGATCTGTGATGCAAGGAAAAACAGGTTGGAGGGATCCGATAGGATTCCTCAAATATTATGTATTGTTCGATTTTACATTATTTATATATGAATTGTTTGAACCCAATGACATTTGAAACCTGTTTGGATGTTGACGTTGAATTTAAATTCAACGTTGTTGAGATTTGAATCAATAAATGGTATTGATTGAGGAATTGGCAACAATGGCCTATAACACACCTTTTTATTTAAATGTTGATTTGCTGCTAGGCGAATCAACGAAGATATGTTATAGAATTTACTTTATAACTAGATTGAGATTTTTAATTATATTTTATACATTATAATGAAGTTTTAAAATATAGTCAATATTCGTAAATAGTTTTATAAAAATATTATTTAATGATTACGTATTAAGGATGTGACGTTTAGTTCAGTTTTATAAGTGAAATAAGTTATAATTAACCTCCGGGTTAATATTTTGAATGGTTATACTTAAGTAAATAATAAAGTAATATTATTAGATTAATTTAGTTAATCTAAAAGGAAAGGATTTGCAAAAGTGGAAAAGAAATAAATTATTGGTTTTAAGCGAAAAAGTTGATAAGTGGATTTCATTTATAAAATCCAAGATTTTTTTTACAATATGATATAAAATGGTTTTTGGCGAACTATTTTTGGAAATGGATTAATGGAATTGTGTAAATGGTCATAATCGTCCAAGATTCTGAAAATAAATATATGGTTCATAAAACCATGTTTTGAATAATAAATAAGATGTAAGGATATGTTTTTAAGTCACGAACTTTTATTGTTGACGGCAAAAACTGTCGTTAGCACCCAAGATTCCAATTACTAGGAATTATTATTTTGGTCATGTAGATAAGTGCGGAAAGTGGTAAACAACACGGGAGATTTATAGTGGTTCGGCCTCGAGAGAGGCCTATGGTAACTTTGAAGAGTCGTCGGAATATTATTTATCACCAAGGATTACAAAGTTGAGACTATCTCATGATATCTCATTACACTCATTTCTTAGTCATATAGAGTAATAATCATCATATGCAAAGTATTCGAGAAAAAGAAAGTTTAGTCCTTCTTCTTCCTCAAAGCGGAGATGCCTTTAATAAGGCTCTTGAAGCTCTCTAGAGGTTCCAAGTGATAGAATTCCAACCTCTTTGAAGTATGAGGCCAAGGGGTATTTATAGGAGAGAGGTTAGGTTGGAGTAGATAGAAATAGGGGACCATACCCGGAATTTTGAACCCCCATGCTATTGGCCTACGCAATTTTGAACCCCCCTCCAAAAGCATGCGGACATAGATTTCGAACCCCATGAATTTCGTACCCCCTGGGGTATGAGATTCATGCCCCGTGGGGTGCGAAATTCATACCCTAGGTGGGTATGAATTTTGTACCCCTTAAGGGTGCGAAATTCTTACCTCGAGCTATTCGAATTTCGTACCTCGCTGGGTACGAATTTCGTACCTTGCTGGGAACGAATTTCGGACCCTATTGGGTATGAATTTTGTACCCTTAAGGGATACAAAATTTGTACCCTGAGGGGTGCAAAATTTGTACCTCGAGGGGTACGAAGACTATGTTAATGGGTGTTCGGGTGTTCGAGGCTTGGGCTCGTGACTCCTAGAGGTTCGAAGCCTTGGTTCAGAAATGTGTGAGGGTAGCTGTGAGGTTTTCAGTTGGCGCGATCCCTTTTCGACCTGTTTCCTTCGCTCTGATTGACTCTCCCGGCATCAGCTTCAAGCGATATGTTGAGTCGAGCGTGTCTCATGTACTTTTAGGAACCAGACCAAAAAACCGGTTAACGTTTGCCGCCCAAAGTACGTCTTGTCTTGACATGATGTGCTTTGCGTTCATTGAGGTAGTAGTCGGGTTGTCGACTTGTCCTGTAAGCTAAAGGAAAACAAATGTTAGTTGTTTGGCTTGTTCGGCATGGGTTTGCGAACGTGCTGTCATTGGTGCGGCGACGTGTTCATATCGCTACGTGCTCATATTGCATCGCCTCCGCGTGTTTGCGGTGATCGGTACGCCTGAGTATGGAAGTAGTACACGCGAGCGCGTCATCGTTTTCAAGAAAGAATATATATACATATATGAATGGGTACGAAATCTCGTACCCTGGGGCTCAAAATTTCGTGCCCTGGAGGTGCGAAATTTCAAAACCAGGAGGTTCGAAATTTCGAACCCAGTGGACTCGAACCGTCGGGAATACCAAGGGACATTTCCCTTTTCTTCATAAATAGGACCCCTCCTCACCTTAATTCCATCTTCCCTAATTTCGAACTGACCGCAATCAACGCCCGAGCTCTAAGATTTCTGCACTAAGGAATCTTGCATGAAATAAGTGGGACCTGAGGGCTTTGGCGGCGCGTGCGGAGGAATGGGAGGCGCGGGAGAGGCGAGCGCCAAGGGGAAGTTTCAAACCCTGGGATGGTTCGAGCATTCGAACCTCGCTGGGGCTCGAGCATTCGAACCTCGCTGGGGCTCGAGCATTCGAACCCCTCTGGGTTTTGAGCATTCGATCCCCGCTGGGGTTCGAGCTCTCGAGCCTTGCCAGGGCTCGAGACTTCGAACCCCGATGGGGTTCGAGCTTTCGAACCCCTATAGTGTTCAAGTTTTCGAACCTTGGGGGTTCGGGCATTCGAACCCCGTGGGGGTTCGAGCATTCGAACCCCGAAGAGGGGCTCGAGCTTTCGAACCCTGAAGCATGGTTTCGAGTCTCCGAGACTCGAGTGGGGTGTGATTTCGCGATTGGAGTGGGATCCGAAGTCTTCTTCTGCGTCGCTTATGCAATTGTGTTACTACGTCCTACATAAGATAGAGCATAAACTTGAACTGGGACCGAACTATTGGACTATTTTGAACTTTTTCTTTGTATCCTAATTTTGTATAACACTGCACACACATGTTAGTTTTCACCAAAACGTGGGGTACAGGTTACTCTACTGCTATGTCTAACATTGTTGTGTTAAAGTATGGCTGGCGATGCATACAAGATCAATGGCTGAAAAGACTTCGGATGCCGAGGCTTCCTTGCCACCATCACATACATCTGATTCTACCAATGGTGGTAGCTCGACTGGCAGCGAGCTTGAGACTACCGAAGGATCCACTCCTTCACAAATGGCCAGTTTACCTAAAGCGTCCGAACACGGAGAACAAACTAAGAGATAACATTCTCCGGTCATACATGAGGAGGTCGAGAATGTGGACATTATGAGTGGGGGCACACCGGAAGCTCTGGTGGCCCTGGATATGCTTCCTAATGCAGTTATCTTGGAAAATCCGATAGACTCGGTACCCTCGTGCCTGGATGCTACAGCAGTTAGGAAAATGGCGTTGTGGTTCAATATTCCGGTGGATGACACCCGTGCATCGGGAGAGGATGGTAGGGCTCACGTGCCGCCCGAGGGTTTTACTGCCTAGAATAGGCAAGCTTGTTTTGCTGGGTGCGTGCCCCCAGCCAATGATTTTATTTGGGACATTTTATGCTATTTCTGCCTTGCACCGTGGCAACTGCATCCGAATGCTTATTCTTCACTCCTAGGCACTTATGTTCTTTATCGCGAGTATTTGCATCTGGACCCACCGAAAAGGATATTTGGTACTTTTTCCATCTTAGGAGAACGGTTAACACATCGCCTTCCCAATGGTACCTAGAAGCGTCATCTGCCACTAAATTTTTTGTAGGGAATTGGCCCAGGCTGTCGGTGTTCAAGCACGAGTGGTTCTTCATGCGCTGTCCTCCCGGATTCACTAGGAGATGGATAGAAGGGAGTGAGTACTTTTGACCTTTGCTTCTTATTATAAAGTTTTTGGATCCCATACCTCATTTTTTTATATATCGATCACGGTAGGGAATCCTGGGGCGCCTACCCGCGGCGAGTACTAGGAACGCCTCAATGCTCTGCGAGGGATCCCAACGGAGTTTCGCAATACTAGGACAGTGATAAGTCAGGAGCGCCTTCATTGCGCCGGGCAGCTACGTGGGGATCGGGCTATAATCAGACCTGTAGTTACAAGAAGCGCGCCGAAAGAGAAGGCGACGAAAGATCAGACAACCGTTAGTCGAAATAGAAAAATGCCCCCGGCTGGGGCGAAACCGCAGAAAATAGCCAAATCCCAAAGAGATGTAGGCAGAGACAAGGCTTGCGGTCAGGAGAGGGTTGCTGGAGACGAGGGGTTGTCGAGCGCTTCAGTCCCACCTCCGATAGGAGAGGCAGGGGAGGAGAGTCTGACATACCGCAGTCCCCAGCGACCATTTCGTAGACCGTCGCCTCGCTCGAGGATGTGGGCCAGTTTGAAGGCCTTAATAAACTTGATCTTGAGCTATCTCTGTGGCCGTGTATGGAAAGCACGGAAGAGATAGCTCTTACTGCTGATTGGCTAATTCCTTTGAGCAGACCTCAATTAGATCTATTGAGAGAACACTTCGGGCATACACTTATGAACACTACATAGCATAGAGGTTCACCTGAGTGTGCGACTTGACTGACTTTGATTCGTTCCTTTGATAGGTGACATGGCCAAAGGGCATGGAGGATGAGGCTATGTATACGAAAGCCACTGACACCCTAGGAACACTTTCTTCGAGGGCTTTAGAAGAGAGACAAGCTTATATGACACTCCACCCCCGTAGGATCGTGGCAGCGAACACCAAAATAGGGATCGATCTTGGTGGTCTCCTACCCTCCTCATCCTCCTCCGATTCGCATGTCGGAGGGAGACTCTCGATTCAACTTAGGTGGTTCCAGGAAATTGTCTTTGATAGCTTCCCCACATACAACACCTTTGGTTCCCATTTCCACTACTAAGGGAGGGAGCCGTTGGTCAGCCAACCAAGACCGGAGAGGACAATTGTAACTAGGACGCAAGAATTAGCAAAGTCTGAGAGACAAGATTTCTATGGTGGAGCGGAGGGCGTGGTTGAAACAGACTTTCCCTCGGCATTACTTCGATGAGCTGGCGGTCCTTCCTGATCTCCGCCCACCTACTGCTAGGGACTCTGGGAGATATGAACGCATGTGAAGGCTGCATATCACCGGGCCAACGAGCTTACTGGTATTCTTTTCATCTCTCATAGCTGATTAAGAGAAAAAACTTGGAGCTCAACAACCAGAGGCTGACCATTGATGCCGAGCGGACAACCTCAGCAATTTGAACACGAAAATACGTGAGCCTACTCTCATCCTTTTTTGCCTTGCGAACCTTCTGTTTCTCACCTCCGTACCTTTGAATATTAACTCTTCCGTATCATCGTCGCAACGGAGATGAAGCATGCATATGAGACACTAAAGACGGAGGCCGAGCATTCCCGCTCTTTATTCACGGAGACTGTGGCTGATCTAACCACCAAGGACGCGACCCCGAAGAGGGACAAGGCCGAGGTGGATAAAACATGTGCAGATTTGGAAAGGGATAACGCGAGAGTGACCCAGCTCCAAAATGGCAATAATGCTTTAAGAGAGGAGAATGACAGCCTAAAAAGGCAGCTTGAGGAGATGAGAAGGCGAAGGAAGACACGGAGGCCAGCAATAAGGATGTGTTGAGCACGGTCGATGGACTGAGGCTGAACACCTAATGGAGGTAGAACAATTAAGGGAGTAGCTAGAGGATATGGAATTCTGAGTTGATACGTCCTTGGTGGAAGATATCCGAAATATGTATGTTAAGGTTCTGAGATTCCATGGACTTTTATGGGTCTACGATTATTCCCATGAACTAGCTCAGACCTGGGAGAGGCTGGTCCCGTATGAAGCCTATTTGTGCCAAGTAGATGTAAGCACTTTGGATGAACATCAACTCATGATTGATTTCCTGACCGACAAGGAGCGTGAAAAGCTAGAGGAAGGGACGAAGCTACTACTAGAGGATGCTGAGAGAGAGAAGTTGGGGAAGCTCACCACTAAGAAGGGGAAGTTTTCCATGATTGAGAGTGTGGTGGTAGCAGCGACATTTAGAGAGGGAAGCTCTTACCGACCATTGGCCCTTGAATCCGCCATGGCGAGCGATCCTGTAGCCTTGGCTCGGGCATCAACCAAGTACAACCCTCAGCATTCGGAGCTAGGAGAGACCAGATTCATGTTACCTTCCATGACGAGCACCCTTCTCGTCCTTTCTACACCATCCTTATCTGGAGGTAAATTCCCTTTATCATGTATCCCCGAGGATGACGTGATTACTGAATTTGCAGACTAAAAGGTTGTGTTTTTATTATGCAACCCTTTTTGGACCGACCATGGCACCGGGGTCTGCCCCCGTGATTCTACAAGCGACTGAATCGAGGCTAGGACCCAAGGGAATGCAATTTAGAGAAGGCGGCAATCAGTTGGACACCTACTCGGATATAAGGGTAACGTCTAACCTTTACGAAGGCCTTACCGAGGAAGGAGAGGTGGTTGATGGACAAAGTGCCCTTGCCAAAGGCCCAGTGGAATCCGATGTGCCTTCGATGGAGGCTATGGTGGAGGCGCAAAAATCCCAATTGGTGGCTAAATGTAAGGAGGTAGAGGAGAATGGTAGACAAGAGGCCCTAGTGAAGGCCAAACAAGATGCCGAGGGGAGAGTCACTGAGACGGTTGAGCGGAGAAAGGCCAACGAAGAGGCGGAGAAGAAGAGGGCTACTGACGAGGCCCAGAATAATAAGGAGGGTAACCAAGACCAACGGAGGGCCACCGAGGCCCTTGAGAAACCCAAGGCTAACGATGCTACGTCGTATAAGTCCCAGAAGCTAGGTTACCGATGGGTTGCCAAGGAGGCAAAGGAGAAGGCAGAGCGGGACACCAAGGAGGCCTTGGGGATGAGCGATGTTATGGTTGCCCTTGCTGCCGGGAATGCCCCCAGGCATATGTCGCATAACACTCCTACTGATATCACGGAGAAGTCGAGCAGCGATGGTGTAGATGAGAGACGCCTCTCGGTTTCTCATGAGTCGACTACTCCTCAGAAGGGCCGAGGAGGCAGGAGCGGATCAGGAAAGAAGAGGCCTGGCACAGGGGATGAACCATCGAGTGCCGAATTTGCAAAGAAAAAGCGCAAGCACAAGAAGAAAAGACACGATTAATGTTAGCAACTTAAGTAGAAGTTACCGTTATTTTGGTATTGTAGGCCGATAGTTTACACGAGTATGACCCTCGCTTTTGTTTATTCAAGACATGGTGTGGTTTTCATGTACACCCTGTCATTAGCAAAGAAAGATGTTAGATATGTAGTCTGTTTAGTGTGTGTGTGGAAATATAATATGAATTAGTAAAGATCGCAATTTATATCTAGTGTTAGGATGTTCTTCTCATGTTTTCCAACATAAACGTACCTATCGTTACACTTGACACAAAAGCGATCGAAGACCGCGCTCGGGGTCGATTATTCCAAAGGGGTGAGATAGAGCGTTGGTTTCAGTAAGTTTCCCTTAGCTTAGGAAACACGTAGTTTGCGAAACCAGGCTAGTCACCTGCTGTTTTGGGATGCCCAAAGTAAGTCCCAAGTAGAGCGAAGGCGTAGGACGTTCAGTAGTCCGGTGGGGGTCTCCCGTCGTTCACTCGGGTTATTACGACGGCAGGCATCGTTTATTCGTCGAAAAGAGAAACCCGGATCATCAGCCCGAAGGGTCCAATTGTGGCCATGGGCAACCCTTATGCCTTGAGAGTTTCGGTGAAGAAATGATTTAAGGTTGGTCTCGGTGTTGCGCCGAGATTCGACCGACACCCATAGCTAGGGGAGAAATTTTCATCACTCTCGGTTGGCTGTTGGGTGGCCCCAAGTCACTTGGGACTTGGACGAGGAACGATTTATCCTCGGTCTTGGCGCGTGGCCGAGGGTCGAGTTAGTGGTTATTTATTTTTGGTCGCATCGCGGACCGGTGACTCGGGTAGCATTGCCAGCTCCCATGCTCGGGGTGCCGGTCGTAACCAGTGTTGTTTGGCCTCGATGTATGCTCGAGGTTTGGATGGCAACACCGACTCCCGTACTCGGGGTGCCGATACGGCGATTGAATATTTGCATGCAAGTTGGTTGTCAGGACTCATCAAAAGTGTCATGTGCGGAGTAAACAAGAAAGAGATAGGAAGTTGAACATCATTTGTATAGATAACTTTGGCAGTAATATCCTTTACAATGCCTTGAATTGCTTGAAAACAAAACATCGTTGGAAAGTATAAGCAACTGCATAATAAGTTATGCAAAGTAGCGGCAGAGATGTTCGCTGTTCCATGATCTTGGGAATTCAGCTCCATCCACGGTTGTGAGTTTGAAAGTTTCATCGTTGAGCTTCTGTTGTACAGAATACGGGCCTTCCCAATGAGGAGCGAGGCCTTCCAATGGAGGGAAAACCCATTTTAAGATGAGGTTGTCAATGTTGAAGCCCTTATGACGGACCCTCAAATTGAAGTATCTGGCCACTCGTTGCTGTTGGGCAGTGACCCTGAGATCAACTTCGTTCCTCTTTTCCTATAAAAAGTCGGGTGACCCCAAAAGTAAGTCTTGATTTGTCTTTGGATCGTAATAAGTAACTCGATGAGATTGAAGCTTGAGCTCAATGAGGATGACGACTTCAGATCCGTAGGCAAGGGCGAAAGGGGTGTGTCCGGTTGCTGTCTTGCAGGTGGTTCAGTAGGCCCATAGGGCTAGAGAAAGCTCGTTCGCCCACATGCCTCCGGCCTTTTCCAGCCACTTCGTGATGATGGATTTAATGACTTTGTTAATCGCCTCGACTTGCCCACTGGCTTGAGGATGAGCCCCCGACGAGAATCTTTTTTCGATGTTGTGCCGCTGACAGAAGTTTTTGAATTCAACTCTTTCGAATTGAGTGCCGTTGTCAGAAATGATAGCTTGAGGGACCCCATATTGGGTAATGATGTTGTGGACATTCTTGGTGGTGATTGTGAGGAGAGCTTCGGCCTCTGCCCACTTGGTACAATAATCAACTGCGACGACAAATATCATGCCCCACCTCTGGCCATTGGAAGAGTTCCAATGATGTCGATTCAGCACATGGCGAACGACCACGGGCTGATCATTTGTGTCAACTCTGTAGGCGGGGCTCTCGGGATCTTTGAGAAGCGCTGGCACTTATCGCACTTACGAGCATAGTCTGTGGCATCTTGATCGAGTGTAGGCCAATAGTAACCATGTCTGAGTATTTTTCTTGCTAGGGTTTGCCCTCCAGTATGGTCGCTGCACTCACCTTAATAGACATTTGTTAGCACTCTGTGGGCGTCGCCATGGGCTACGCACCTGAGTAACTGGATAGAGAAGCCTCTGCGGTAGAGGACTCCATCCACGAGGAGGTAGCAGGCTGATTGGCGAGTAAGCGCACATCTTTCCTTGCGGCACTTCGAAAGGGTCTCGTGTTCAAATAACTCCTAATCGGGGTCATCCAAGATTTAGGTTCGGTTTCGGCATTCATGACCACCTCGGTTTGCATCTTCTTTATGCTTGGCGAATTGAGCACTTCAACCAAGGCGAACCCCATAAGCTGTGAATCCTCGGAGCTCGTTAATTTGGCTAATGAATCTGCCCTTTCGTTCTGTTCTCGAGGAATGTACATGATGACAAAGTTGTCGATGTTGGCGAGAAACTCTTGAACTAAGGTCAGATATAGCGCGAGTCGCGCCCCCAAGGCTTGGAATTCTCCCTGCACCTGGCGCACGACGAGCTTAGGGTCTGAAATGACCTGGATGGCTTTTAAATTAAGTTCTGTTGCGATTCTGAGTCCAGCTATTATGGCTTCGTATTCTGCGTCGTTGTTGGTAGCAAGGAAGTTGAGTTTTAATGTGTAGCATATCAGGTGTTCCTCGGGAGTGATGAGCACGACTCCAGCCTCAAAGCATTTTCTATTAGAGGATCCGTCCATGAATAATTTCCATTGAGCGTTGAGAGCCTCGATGCTCTCTGTAGGCATCTCGTCAGGATTAGTGAATTCTACTATGAAATCAGTGAGAGCTTGTCCGAGGATGGCTCGGCGGGGGATGAAGGTTATCTCGAACTGACTTAGCTCTATGTTCCATTTCAGTAACCGTCTTGATGCTTTAGGCCGTTGTAAGATAGGGCATAGTGGTTGGTCGATGAAGACCTTTGTGGGGTGAGACTGGAAATATGGTCACAATTTCCGGGAAGAGATTAGTAGACAATAGGATAACTTCTTGAGCTTCGGATGATTCTTTTCTGCCCCCGTCAATATTTTGTTGATGTAGTAGATGGTCCATTGGACATGGTTTTCGATGCACACAAGTGTCGAGATGATTGCCTGTATGGAAACGGCCAAATAAACATATAAGTCCTAATGGTCCATGGGCTTGGATAAGATAGGTGGTCGCTCTAAGTGATTCAGAAGGTCTTCGAATGCGGAGGCGCATTTTGGGGTCCACTTAAAGTTGCGCTTCCCCATTCGAAGTAAATCAAAAAAAGGAATGCACTTGTCGGTTGCCTTTGAGATGAATCGGCTTAAAGAGGTGACCTTTCCGTTTAAGCTTTGGACATCTTTGATGTTCTGAGGGACTTGGATATCTCGAATAGCTTGGATTTTTTCTGGATTGGCTTCAATCCCCTGGGAGTTAATGATGAAACCCAAGAATTTTCCTAAGGCGACTCCGAAAGAACACTTCAGGGGATTGAGCTTCATGTCGTAATGGCGGAGGACATCGAACATTTTAGAGAGGTCATGGACGTGGTCGCTTGATACTTTATATTTTACCAGCATATCACCAACGTATATGTATCAACCCGCATTCTACGTATCTAGGATCGTAGAATATTTATTTCTTTTTCGTATGAAGTCGTATGGTCATGTAACTTTGGGAAACGACTATTGGGGTCATTTCCCATGTTCATGATTTTTGTCGATTTTTAAATGACCATTTTACCCCTAGTTGGTACTGTTTTGGCCATAACTTTTGACTAGAAAGGAATTTTGACCTGAAACCACTTCCATTGGCTCCGGATGATGGTTTACAATTCCGTAGAGTGGTCACATTAGCCAAACAGACTTACCGTTTGGGAGATATGGTTGAAACAAGTTTCAGATAGTGAAAAACAGCTTAATTGGGCTTAACCGGGTAATTAGCAGCTAGGCCCAAAGGGGATTTCGGGATTGGAGATGTATAGGGGCTGATTAGGGTTAGAAAACATTTCTTTCAGCCGTCACAGTATACCTCCATGGATTTCCCAATCTGGTTTTTAAAGAGACAATTAACCATTCACTGATAAGTGGTGCTGACATTCTTGATACCGAAGGGCATGATGCGATAGCAGTAAAGTCCAAGGTTGGTTATGAAATAGGTATGATCCTGGTCGCGAAGATTCATCATAATTTTATTATAGCCCGAATAGGCGTCCATGAAAGATAATAGCTGGTATCCGATGGTTGAATCAACAAGTCGGTCGATCTTTGAAATTGAAAAGATGTCCTTAGGGCATGCCTTGTTTAAGTCAGAGAAGTCGATGCATGTTTGCCATTTACCTAGGCTTTTTTGACGAGAATTGGATTGGAGACCCATTCGGGGTAGTCGGCACGGATGAAGTTGTTTTTGTTGAGTAGACTGTCTACCTCTTGCTTGAGTGCGTTGGACCTTTCGTGTCCTAGAAAGCGACATTTCTGCTTGACCGGAGGCATTGTAGGATTAAGGCTTAGATTGTGGCAGGCGACTGCAGGGTCGATGCTTCTCATGTCATAGCGAGTCTATGCGAACACGTCTAGGTTAGCCTTCAAGAAGTTCACAAGATTTTCTTTGATTGCAGGATGGAGTTGCGATCCGATCTTCAGTACCCTTGTCGGGTCATTTGGGTTAATTGGGACATCCACTGTGGGTTCAACTAGAGTAGCCCTCTCGTCACCAGGTTCTTCATCCTTCGTTGGATCGAGGTCGTTGGAAAGACGGTAATGGCGCCAGAGCCAAGGCAAATACGCCACTGATTGCTATGCGGAAACTATCTTGGCGCAATAAGGTGTGGACACAGCTTTGCCCTTGTCCTTATTACGTGCATTCTTCCATTCTGTTGCGTAACATTCTCTAGCATTAGCTTGGTCACTCTAACCGTTCCGATCCCGTTTTCCATCGGTAATTTCATTAGGAGAAACCATGGTGACATGCAGATCCGAAACTATGAAAGGAAAGGACGTCCAAAGAAGACGGTGTATGGGAGACGATGTCAATAACCACGAAGTTGAGGACTTGGACTTGGCTTCAGTTCTTGTCCCCAAGTTCGACGGGTAGGTCGATGATTCCTACCGGACAACTGGAAGCTTCGTTAAAGCCGTGGATCGTGGCACGACATGGTTTAAGGTCCTTTGTTTCTAATTTCATCGGGTCGTAAGAAGCTTTAAAAATGATGTTGACTAAGCTCCCTAAGTCAATCAATACTCTTTGGATGGATGCGACACTGATTTAAGCTGTGATAACGAGAAGATCAGTAGTTGGAATTTCAATTCCCATAGAATCCCTTTCGCGGAAGACAATGTCGTCCTACATGGATTTTTGAAGCTTGGCTGGGACGGATTCATCTGGAGCGGAACATGCCTCAAAAGTGGCATGCTATATAGAGCTCACATACTCTTCCATTTTTTAAAAGCTGTCATGTGTGGGATAAGGTCCACCATAAATGGTGTTGATCGTGATTCCTCACCTCGGTTTAGACGGATTCGGGGCCACTTTAGCGGGCACTGGAGGCGTTGGTGCCGGAGGTTTTGGGTTTACTTCAGGTGGAAAGGGTTCTTGAACGTATTGCTCAAGTCGTTTTTCATGGATAAGCTTCTCGATTATGTCCTAGAGCTGACAACATTCATTGGTATTATGCTAATACACGTTTGTGGTATCGGCAGTACCTACCAGTATTTTTCTCGATGTCGGTGGATTCCCTGGTGCACGGCTTTTTGTATGGTAGTGTATTGCATGTCTCCAAGTAAATTGTTTCTAAGTCTTTATCTAGTGGGTTGTAGGTCTCGAAAGATCAGTAAGGTCCGGGTTTTCGTGGCTCAATCGGGACCGTTGTTTCGGCCGCCTTGCCTACCGTTACTTGGTCTTTGCCTGTAGGGACCTGCTCCCTTGTTCTGATCGAAGGGCCCTCCGACTTGCTTTCCTTTGATGCTATTATTTGTGGCGTCTGCTTGAGGGTCGTTGGGGCGACTTATTTCGGAGATCATGTTCCATCTTGCTTCCTCTTGGCATAAGTACTTCCCTTCCTTTTTGTAGAAAGCGTCTTGGCTTTTTGGCTGCTTCCGATTAATCCATGCCCTGAATTCGGAAGTAGGAAGGATAACTTTCGCTAGCTGAAAGAGCATGGTGCGAGGGTCTGGATCTTCGACCTCGGCGAGGGTGATGTTGGACCGGGAGAGGTAGCTTTTGAGTGACTCGACGGGTCCCTGGTATAGATTGGGCAGAGTGAGAGTGTTCTTTGGAGTCGGGATGTGCACCCTGAATTGCTTGACCAATTCTGTCGTTAACTTGACGAAGTTGTTGATGGAATCAAGTGGGAGGCGAGAGAACCATAACAAAGAGATTCCCGATAAGAAGACTGGGAATCACTTGCACTTGACTGGGTCATTGCCCCGGCTTGGGTCCATTTGCCATTCACATCGATTTAGGATGGTACCGGGATCGGTTGTGTCGTCGTAGAGCGGAATGTGCGGCATGTTGAAGCATCACAGCCACTCGACTTCGTTTACCCATCTTGTGAATGGTTACGCCTAATGTGGGCCTCCCATGAATCATCTACGTTTACTCGCATTTCCCTCATGATATCCGGACCATGTCGGGGAGATAAGTTGGATGGGGATCCGCCATCGGGATCCAAGGATTTTGGCGAGGTTCCGGAGTTCGGTTGCGAGGGCATCTCCTATGGTGAATATCTGGGTCATCTTCTTCCATATCCTTGACGTCTATGATTGAGTCTTGGTGTGGACGATGAGGCGGAGCGGGTTGATGTAGATCCTTCTTTAGAGGAGCGAGGGCCGCTGGAATAGTAAGTCCATCATCCTGATTGGCGACCGTTGGGTTTTGTCGAGGAAGGGTTTGGTTGGTCAGACCCAGTCTGTCATTGATGATCAAGCGAGAGCGATCTCGTTATTGTGCCCTCTCGCTATACATGACTGTAGTTCGGTCACCATTGCCATTTCCGTTGTTGTTGGCATAGCCATTGACATTGCCGTTGTCGAGGGAGTTAGTGCGGACGGCGGCATTGTTGATCAGACTAAACCTCCTTCTTTGATGTGGGCCCCTCGACTTAGAAGAGGTAGTTTCCGAGATAGTTTGTCGAGGTGTAGCGTTGTTCCGAGCTAGCTGAAGTCAAGCGATGATGCACTGGCTCTTTTGAAGTTGTTGCATTAGGTCGATGTTATTCCATAATGCTTGATTGAGCTCGACGGCTTTGTTCTCATATTTTTCATTAACGCACAGATTTGTGCTTGTGTCGCGGGAGCTTCGTGGTCCACGATAGGAGGGACGGTTTCAGTAGTGGCCAAGATATTTATCGACTGATCCTGTTGGGATGTTTCGGCTTCGACTGTGGCTGAAGACCCGATCATCGCGTTCTTTCGTCGCCTTACCATCGTAAGCGAACTCGGCAGCAAGTTTAGCAAAGGAACCTAAAGGTCATCGAAGTCAAGACGATAATGTGCGACAAAGATGCAAATCCAAGTTTTCTTAGTGAAAGCACCAAATGTTGACGGCCAAAAATGTCGTAGACACCCAAGATTCCAATTACTAGGAATTATTATTTTGGTCAGATAAATAAGTGCAGAAAGTAGTAAATAACACGAGAGATTTATAGTGGTTCGGCCTCGAGAGATGCCTACGTCCACTTTGAAGAGTCGTTGGGATATTATTTATCACCAAGGATTACAAAGTTGAGACCATCTCATGATATCTCATTACATTCATTTTGGAGTCATATGGAGTAATAATCATCATAAGCAAAGTATTCAGGAAAAAGAAAATTTAGTCCTTCTTCTTCCTCAAAGAGGAGATGCCATTAATGAGGCTCTTAAAGCTCTCTAGAGGTTCCAAGTGATAGAATTCCAACCTCTTTGAAGTACGAGGCCAAGGGATATTTATAGGAGAGAAGTTAGGTATGAGCAGGTAGGAGTAGGTAGAAATAGGGGATCATACCCAAAATTTCGAACCTCCTGTTATTGGCCTCCGGAATTTCGAACTCCCCTCCCAACGCATGCGGAAAAAGATTTTGAACCCCTCTTTAAGGTATGAATTTCGTATCCCTTGGGGTACGAGATTCGCTCCCCATGGGTGCGAAATTCGTACCCTTGGGTGGTACGAATTTCGTACCCAGTTGGGTACGAATTTCGTACCTCTTAGAGGTACGAAATTCTTACCCCGCTTGGTACGAATTTCATACCCTTAAAGGTACGAAATTCGTATCCTGAGGAGTTCAAATTTCGTACCTTGCTGGGTACGAATTTCGTACCCCGAGGGGTGCGAAATTCGAACCCCAGGTGTACGATGACTATGTAAATGGGTGTTCGGGGGTTTGAGGCTTCGGCTCGTGACTCCTAGAGGTTCGAAGCCTTAGTTCGAAAATGTGTTAGGGGAGTTGTGAGGTTTTCGTTGGCACGATCCCTTTTCGACTTGTCTCTTGTGAGGTTTTCGTTGGCATGATCCCTTTTCGACCTATTTCCTTCGCTCCTGAGCGACTCCCTCGGCTTTAGCTTCACGCGAGATGTTGAGTCGAGCATGTCTCGTGTACTTTTGGGAACCGGACCAAAAAGCCAGTTAACAATTATGTATACTAAGATAAGAAAGTTGTTGATCAAGGTCTGAGAGGTAAATAAAATACCCCAACTTGAATGGCTTCACTATTATCAAAGAATGATATTAGTTTGTAATAGTAAAGAATGGTTAGAATAGTTGATTATTCCAAAAATAATATCGCAACATTAGTTACGAGATTTTTGGGGACAAATAATATTGCAACGTTAGTTGCGAGTTTTTGAAGGTAAATAAACATATTGGGTTTAAGATAAATAATGTATAAATTAACATTTGTTTGGCGCGTATAAAGAAGGATAATTTGTTTTCTACCATCCGGTTAATAATATATATCGAAATGGCCAAAATAAATAAATATAAAAGAGTTTTGAGAATATAAAGAAATATTTTCAAGGTAAGGAAATGGAAAAAGTTTTGGAAAATGTGGTGATATTTTTGAAATGAAGAAAATAAATGGGAGATTAGTGAATATGTGTATTCATAAGAATTAAGGATATATTTGACCGAGATAAGCAATTGAAATCGATTTTTAATAGATGAAATGATTTGAAAGATAAATAAAGAATTTTAAATGAATGATTTTGAACAATAAGACCTGAGCTGCCAATGTACTTGACTATACCATTTGAATTGATAGTCTAAACACTGACTAGTAATGAAATATTATTGGACCTTTTTGATGTGTTGGTTTCAAAGAGACCGGGATGGGAACTAGACCCAAAACCACTTCGAATCAACGTAGCGCTTGAAACTAATCTGCAAGTATAAAAATGGAGCACTAAAAACCATAAATCGTCATAAAACGGAAGAATGACTTAAAATCTCTAGCTGATCCCAAGAGATATACTGTGGTTCTCACATGGTTGTAAACTATGGATTGTAAGGACTACTCGCTACTGATCTACAGGGTGATTCCTAGGATGCAGTACGAGGGTGCCTTTGGTTCATCCGATTCCTGGATGACTTGTATGGACGAATGCCTAATAGAGTATTTCCTGAGGGTCACAGACATTGATTTTTACAAAAATACCAAGTTTGGTGGCGGAGAAATTCTCTTGCTTAACACCTATAGTATATTTGTGGACGTCAGTTAGTGATTTGACGGATCTGACGATGTGGTAATGAGATGTTCTCTGAAAGATAAAACGTGACCTCAAGCCTCATCAACCGAGAAATGACAAAAATCGGGAAAGCAACATGGCTAGATGGGTCATACCCAAGCAGGGTGTATTATCACCAATCTAGAGAAATTCCTTATTTGATTTTCTTTCGCTTCTGTATCTCCGCGGATGTGTGGTGGGCCCTTAAGACCACATGGTGATAATACATTCGCTACACTCAAGCAAAATGAGTGGGCAGTCATGTGTGGTCGGGTTCCAATACGTTCTTGTTGAACCCCGGTGTATCCCCTCTAGAGTACACAGATCGAAAGGCGGTCTCATATCTTGTCATAGTTGGAATCCAATCTCCAATAAGCACCTAGCATTTTTTGATTTTATAATGAATACATAGAGCGTGAGATGCAAGCATTCTACTAGATGGTTATTTATTTGTGGTTTGATAGACACTATTGTAATATCATTGGATTTTTATATATTAAAAATGTTTTGGATTATAGTAAGGTATAAACCGTCCATGTTTATGCATGGGCTTGTCTTACTATTATCATTTTCTATCAAAAAGATTTTCAAAGTTAAACAAGTTGTTTGCCATATGAATTTATCACTGAAAGTATTCCAGACTGATCCAGGTGAATTTTGCTTGCATCAAATGTGCTCCGGCCGGACCGAGTATATTATCAGGTTGGGTTTTGCCTCGAGCTTCATAAAAGGAGTTGGAGTCGAGACATATAGTCATATTTATTGGTATTACATTATTCCGCTATGTGTTGTATTGAGACGTATGTATACTCTGATGTTGTAATTCTATATGTATATACAGTTTCTTTTTGTAAAGTAGTTTGATATATTAGATTTTGTCCATTTCGCTGTGAGACTCCGATCTTCTTATTCTTCTATTCTAACTTCTTTCTTTCCTATCTCATCCTCTAATATCTTTCTATTAGCTTTCTGGGTTTTAGATACTTGAGTTTGGACATGAGATGTATTAGTATCTAAATTCGAGTGTCGACTTTCCCAGGACGCTACAACTGGTATCAGAGCATAAGGTTTAGTTATAACCTTGACTTTGTGGCGTAACTCAATAGAGATGGGGTTAATAATACCGTAGATTGAGTTTGATTTGTGTGTGTATGTGTTATTTTTGTGTGTGTGTGTGTGTATATAAGAGCGTATTTGTAATTTGATATAAAATTATTTTTGCCAACATGTTATAAAAAATGTAAGTTTTAATTTTCTTATAATATTATTAATATGGAATTGAATTGGAACTAAACAAGTAAATAAGAATTTGACTTGTGAATAAACCCCAAGAGAAATGTTTTGGAATTAGTTTGATTGTATGGTTCGAATGTATGGAAACAAGTTGAATTGTATGATTGAAATATGGAATTGAATTGAATTAAGAATCATGGATGAATAAATCAGAGTATAATGAAATTAGAATGATACTGATTATAAATTCACAAGAATTGGATGGTTTGTAAAATTGTTGGAATGGATGATTTGAATGTTTAACTTAACGAATACGAAGTTAATAAATTCCATCTGAGTTGAGAACAGGTATAAGAGCTAATATTGATTAAATTCTTGAGCTGATCGAATCCAGTCTATTAGAGATGAATAATTGAGCAAGCTCGAGTATAGTTAATCGCTTATCAATAATAACGATCGCAAAAAGTTACGCCCACGCAAAATATAAATTTTTGTTTTTTGATTTGTATTTTGAGATTGGGTTTTGAATTTGATTTTCCGACCGTGTAGGTCGATGTGTTTATTTTGTTCTCGCAATATTGCAGAAGTCCCTTCGTATAGGAGACTGCCAAAATTTCTCCAAAATTTAAAGTGTTAGAAAAATTTCAAATCCTTTTGGAATTTTTTTCTATAGGGATTAATTTGGTTTTCGATTAAACTAGTTGGTTCGGTTTAAAAAGTGGAAGTTGAATTTTTTAGTTAATTGGGTTTTGAAAAATTACCAGGTTAACTACATTTTTCCTACTTTAGTAATTGCGGGAATGAAATTCTTTTAAAGTGAAAGGAATGTAACGACCTAGATTTTCTTAACCATTTAATTTAATATTTAAATATTGTTTTGGAATTTAAATAGTTAAATTTAAAGTTCTTGATTATTTTATTAATAAATAATAGCATGATAATGATATAATTCTAAAATAATAAAAATTGGTTGAATTTGTAATATTTCGGATTGGCCAATATGGAATTTTTAATTGAGTTAGAATTGAATTATATTAGCGTATTTGTTTATTAAAAATATTAGAATGTATAATTTATAATTTATAATTTAATTATAAAACGAACTGCAGCGGCATGGTAGTTCGTAATATAACGTTTTGAACTTTAATTAGTTATACAAGATCCAATATAAGTCGGATTTCTTCGAAACAAGAAATGTCTGAATCTAGTGGATAATGTTTTTCTAATGAAAGAGAAAAGTCGAGTTTTCATGTTATAGATTTTGTTTTAAGTCTAAGTCAAATTTTCAAATAGTCGCTATGGAATTCGTTTATAATTTTAATGTTTATTTATATAAAATGAAAGGGTTTTAAATATTTTCAATATCGTTTTAATTTAGAATTGATATGTTTAAAATCTAAACAAGTATATTTTGCAATTTATATACAATTCTATTTGAACGTATATGTTAATAATAATTTATTATTAATAAATTGTTTATATTAAAGCCAGTGTTTATTGTATCAATTCCATTGTATCCGAAGAATTAAATTATTGTTTAGTTTCCAATTTCGGTACGATCGGGGTTTATATAGGTTTGTACGAACCACAGACATCGAGCGTTATATACAGAAAAATATCATTAGTCAATTCCACAAAATATCGCTAGTTGCTTCAATAAAAATCATTGGTCAAATCAAAATATTAAAAAAATTAAGGTTTATTTAACAAAGTCAACCCCTATATTTCTGTCCATTGAAACATGCACGCCTAACCCTGCAAACGAAAAAAGATTATACATAATATTTTTTATTGTCTTCGTCTGAACCAACCCTCTGTATATATCTACACCTGCTTTTTCATACTAACTCCATCTTCTTCTTCCACTAATGCTTCCTGTTCTGTAACATACCAAGCTCCATTCTCTCATCTCGAAAACACACTCAGCCCTCTCATTTGTTTCTAGAACAACCAAAGTTGCTTCTTTTATCTCCTTTAAAAAAACCAACATGTTTATCTTTTTATTTTTACCTGTATATGCATATATATTGAAACCAAGGACGCAGCTGGGTTACGGGTAGCGAGGCCAAGTGGTTGCTGGGGTTTTGAAGGTTTTAACGTAGAAAAGTGATGCTCCATGTTATGGGTGACAACAAACGGTTGATCGACGCAGAGGAAGGGTAGCGCAAGAACGTTGCTATGGTGGTGAGGTCGGCTCAGATTTTGATGAACTCGGTCTGTAAGTCATCGGAGAATGGTGGCGTAAGAGAGGAGCTGTAGCATGCATTAGTGAAGTTTGATGGGGATAAGTGATTTTATTTTTGTTCGAACTCCGCACAGTAGCAGTGCCTTCAGTCCAGAGTTAACCAAAGCCACCGGATTTAGTGGTGTGATGGCCAGCAAATCAGGTTTCAGGTGAGAAGCTCGCTGACAAGGTCTGTTTGTGGAATTTTGGACTGGAGGAGTTTGTTGTCGGTAATGGTGGAAGAGCTCACGTGGGAAGGTGAAATGGGGGTTAAGCGTTGGACTTGGTGGTGTGCGAGGGAGTTAGAAGGCGGTGGAAGGTGTTCGGCCACATCAGGTACTGTGATGGAAGTTCACCAGAGGTGGCACAACAGTCATTGAGATGGAAGCACACTACGTTGGTTCATGGAGTGCAAGGTGGAAAACAGAAGAGTATGAGGAAGATTTAGGTGGTGGTACTGTTCAAAGTGGGAAAGGAAAATGCTACAGTAAGGTGACGAGGTAGCAGAAGGGTAGATGGGCTCTTCGTGGGCTTTGGGCCCTAATTTTTGTTAAAAAAGAAAAGTAAACAAACGAAGTAGATATTAAGGGAAACGGGTTCGATAGAAGCTTCTGGGGGAAACACATGGAGTTAGGGGACGTGGAATTAAACATTAAAAGGTAATTAACGGTAATACGTTTGTTTAATCATTTATATTATATATAAATTATAGTTAAAAGTTAAACGATTGTAATGAATTGATACGATCTCAGATGTTCGCAAAGTAGGGCTCTTTGGAAACGTAAAGAAGAGTACTACACTACTGAGTGGATTTTAGAAAGATTTGAAGCTCATTGGAATTTTGTTTAATTTTAAATGATTGTTTAAAATTAATGGAATAACGCAATGACCGTCGGTTGAAAATAATTAGTGAGTTAACTGTCGTGCATTTCTGGAATCATGTAATGTGATTAAATTCATATAATTAAATTTAATTGTTGATAGTTGGTTAATTGGATGCCTTGGATGTCCATTGTTGGTTTAACGGTTGACGTTATGAAATATTATAATGATCTATGACGTAGGGAAGAATAGGTTGGAGGGATCCGATCGGATTCCTCAAATATTTTGTATTGTTTATTTTTAACTGTTTATATATGAACTGTTTGAACCCCAACGGCATTTAAAACCTATTTGAATATTGAGTTGAATTTAAATTCAATGTTGTTGAGATGAATCAATAAATGGTATTGATTGAGGAATTGGTAGCAATGACCTAAAACACACCTTATTGTTTAAACGCTGATTTGCCGCTAGGCGAATCAATGAAGATATGTTGTAGAATTTATTTTATAATTAGATTAAGATTTTTAATTATATTTTATACATTATAATGAAGTTTTAAAATATAGTCGATATTCGTAAATAGTTTTATAAAAATATCATTTAATGATTACATAATAAGGATGTGACGTTTAATTCAATTTTATAAATGAAATAGTTATAATTAACCTTTGGGTTAATATTTTGAATGATTATACTTAAGTAATAAAGTAATATTATTAGATTAATTTAATTAATCTAAAAGGAAAGAATTTGCAAAAGTGTAAGAGAAACAAATTATTGGTTTTAAGCGAAAAAGTTGATAAATGGATTACATTTATAAAACCCAAGAATTTGTTTTACAATATCATGCAAGCTGGTTTTTCGTGAACTGTTTTTGGAAATGGATTAATATAATGGAATTGTGCAAATGGTCATAATCGACCAAGATTCTGAAAATAAATATATGATTTATAAAACCATGTTTTAAATAATAAGTAAGATGTAATTGATATTTTTTAAGTTATGAACTATTATTTATACTAAGATAAGAACGTTTTCAATCAAGGTCCGAGAGGTAAATAAAATACCCCAACTTGAACGGCTTCACTATTATCAAAGAATGATATTAGTCTGTAATAGTAAAGAATGGTGAGAATAGTTTATTATTCCATAAATGATATCGCAGCATTAGTTACGAGATTTTTGGATATAAATAATATGACAACCTTAGTTGCGAGTTTTTGAAGGTAAATAATCTTATTGGGTTTAAGATAAATAATGTATAAATTAACATTTTTTTGGCGCATATAAAACAGGATAATTGGTTTTCTACCATCAGGTTAATAATATATATCGTAGTGGCCAAAATAAAGAAACATGACAGAGTTCTGAGAATATAAAGAAATATTTTCAAGGTAAGGAAATGGAAAGAGCTTTGGAAAATGTGGTGATATTTTCGAAGTGAAGAAAATAAATGGTAGATTAGTGAATATGTGTATTTCATAGGGATGAGTAAATATGCGGTTCTCAGAACTTTGGATGATATATTACATGCTGTGTATCCTTCTACTTTGGCACATGCGTACTGGAATGGGTTGCAACACATGGTATTTTCGGTATATAATGGTTTGATGTAGACAAGATACTATTTTTTGTGGCATTCAAGAGTATGGATGACTAATAGTGTTCCTAAAGAAAACATCATGCTGTGGAGGATCCTCCAAAATGGAATACATATTAGAAGTAATTATATCTCATGGGTATCATTAACAATGATAAATTTATGTTTTGTGGAGTTCACGCAGAAACTATCAGGCACTTGTTCTTTGAGTGTGAGTATACTGGTTACATCTGGAACAGAGTACTTGTTCATTTTGGGTTGCACACGCCATCTTTGTCTTCAACAAAAGAATGGTATCTTATTTTCAAATACACTAGGTGGAAGACTATAAATGGAAAATTGCTCTTGAAAATTTTGAAGTCGTCTTTGTATCTCATACGGATAGAACGGAATATTAGAGTGTTTAGGAATATATCTATTACTAAACATGTATTAGTCCGATCTATCATTAGAGGAGCTTGATGTTGTAGATGTATGTACTTTTTGTATTTTGTATGTTTCTAATAAAGATGGTAAGGGCCTTTCAAACCCGCTTTCTATGCAAAAAAAGAGAGGATATATTTGATCGAGATAAGTAACTGGAATTGATTTTTTATCCATGAAATGATATGAAAGATCAATAAAGAGTTTTAAATGAATGATTTTGAATAATAAGACCTGAGCTGCCAATGTACTTGACTATACTTTTTGAATTAATCGTCTAAGCACCGACTAGTAATGAAATATTATTGGACCATTTTGACGTGTTGTTTTCGAAGACACTGATATGGGAACTAGACCCAAAACCACTTCGAATCAACGTAGCGCTCGAAACTAATCTACAAGTATAAAGATGGAGCATTCAAGACCACAGATCTTTATAAAATGGAAGAATTACTTAAAATCTCTAGCTGATCACTAGAGATATATTGTGGTTCTGTCATGGTTGAAAACTATGGATTACAAGGACTACATGCTATTGATCTATAGGTTGATTCCTAGGATACAGTAGGAGGACACCTTCAAGTTATTCTGTTCCTGGATGACTTGTATGGACGAATGCCTGACAGAGCATTTCCTGAGGGTCACGTACGTTGATTTTTAAAAATATACAAAGTTTGATAGTGAAGAAATTCTCTTGCTTATCACCCAGAATATATTTTTGGACGTCAATTAGTGATTTGACGGATCTAACGATGTGGTATTCAAAGATAATGAGATGTTCTCTGAAAGGTAAAACGTGACCTCAAGCCTCATTAACCGAGAAATGACAAAAATCAGGCAGGTAGCATGGCTAGGTGGGTCATACCCAAGCAGGGTGTATTATCACTAATCTAGAGAAATTCTTTATTTGTTCTTCTTTTGCTTCTGTATCTCCATGGATGTTTGGTGGGCCCTTAAAACCACAGGGTGATAATACATTCGCTACACTCAAGCTAAATGTAATACCCCATATTTTCGGTTAACATTATAGTAACGAATCAAAGAATTATTAATTTCAAATGCGAGAACTATAGGAAACGGGTTACGCCATTGCGTTCGTCTCGGAATTCTGCTTGAGATAGAATCTGAGTTTGCGTAAATTGGACACCGTATGAAGAAGATATTGATGAACGAAGTTAGGTAGAAAACCAGAAGAAGAGAAGAAAAAAAGAATATAAATGCACTGGCGCACTTGAGAAGTGTGCCAGTACAAAAATTGCACTGGCGCACTTGCCAAGTGCGCCCAGGTCGGGATGAAAGCCTGCACAGCTTTCTGGTGTGTCCTTATCCATACTGTGACTCATTGCTGAGTCCTTTCTGACTCCTTGCTGAGTCATTAGGGCTGAGATGTCACCTTATCCTGACTGAATGGTTGTGGTTAACTCTAGGTTCATCCGATGGCTTTAATTAAATTTAAATTCTATATAAACAACCTAACATTCAACCCTAAAAATCAAACTAATTCATTCCAAGAGCCGTCATACCGTGTAACAACCCGGAAAATCAGAACCAATTTAAAAAAAATTATTTCAGGAAATTTTATCAGAAAATACGCCAGAATTTAAAAAAATTCCATTATTAAATAAAAAAAGGTTTTTAAATAAAATAATATATTGATAAGTTGATTTATTAATAATATATTGATAAGTTGATTTATTAATAATATGTTGATAAGTTGATTTATTTTAATTATTATAACTTATTCTTCCGCTGTTTTTTTTATTCAATGTACTCTGATATTCTGTACTCTGATGTAACATTATATGATATGTTATAAAAGTCTTTTGTTGTTGTTTTTAATATGTTGTATTCCCAAAGTTAAAGTATTCGTAGATTTTCACTTTTTGGGTCAGACCTGTGTGGTTTATGGTCGATCCAAATGGCGGGGATTTACGGGTCTTTACATACCGCCATACTCAACCTAGGATAGCCACCGTTCTCTTTCAACTAAAAAGAAAACTAGAAAACTACGAAGTGAATCAAATCTGAATTATAAGAACAATGATCTACATCAAAAGCGAGCATTCCAACTTAAGAATTGAGATTCTAGAAATCAAGAATTCCTTCTTTGTAAGTTCGGTTATTCCTTAGATTTGAACGTGTAATTGGAATCGTGAATGTAATAAATCAAAATATAGAACTGTACCTATTTGCAAGTTAATTATGTTTGATTCATGCTTATGTCAAATCGAAAGTTACCTATGCCTTTGGATTTGATTTACGACTATGACTATGGAACTTTTGCCTAAGACTATGACTATAAAACTGTTGCCTATGAAGTTATTTCCTATGACTATGACTATGACTATGGCTATGAGACCTTTGCCTAAGACTATGGCCATGAACTGCTGCCTATGAAATTATTCCCTATGACTATGATTCGTGACTATGAGACTGTTGCCCATGACTATGATTCATAACTATGAGACTATTGCCTATGACATTGATTAAGAAATTATTGTGAATAGTCGCCCATGACTATTGTGGTTAATTTCCTATAACTATTGTGGTTAGTTGCTTATGCCTATTCCCATTGTTATGATTAACAAATCGTGTTGTACCTTGAACTGGCATTATGTTGGATCATATCACCTATGCCTATTCCCTTAATTATGTTGGATCTCATATTTAGTGTGTAACTTGGCCAGTTTATTCATATTCACTATTATGTACATCGAAACCTGTTGGAGCCATTATTTTTGCATGCCTATTCTTTTATATCATATCCCATGCTTATTGTTACAACCCGGAAAATCTAAGCTAGTTTAAAATTTTTAATTTGGCTATTTTAGTGGATTTTTAATATTTAAAATAAATTATTTTAAATAATAATGACGAAAACTAGTTTGAATCGATGTTTGAAAACAAATATAATTATTTTAAATTATAAACAAGGTCTGAAATGGCGCGGCAGTTTCAAAATTTCAATTCAAACTTTGACTGATTGTATCGGGTGCAAAATAAAACGGATTTTAGTGAAACCAAAAATATTTAAATCTGTTAGTGAATATCTTTCAAACGAATCTGAAAAATCGAAGTTTCATAGCGGAAGTCAAAAGTTATGGCCAAATGAATTTTCAGAAAGGTCGCTATAGAGAATATATAGCCCTTGAAATTTGACATTTTACAAACGACCTCAGAATTTGACGAAACCACTTTTATTGGATCCGGGATGTCAAATTATTGCTGGGTTTCAAATTCCATAATTTTTAAAGTTAGTATGTGAGCGTGGCGAAGGAAAATGTGTTTGGTCAATTTTTGTTAAAGTAGATCGACCAGAAAATGGCCATTTTTCAAACGGTCTCAGAATTCGACGAAACTGGTTTTATTGGGACCGTTTCGTCAAAACATAGCTAGATTTATTTTTCGGGAATTTTTAGAATCAGTATGTGGCCCCGGCAAATTGAAATGTACGTTCAAATCGAATATTGAATGTTTTACATTTTAATTTGAAGTAAAACTGACTGAAACAGTCGAATGGGCCTACGAAACATATCCCATTGTGTTCAGAATAGGGGTATTTAGCTAGGGACAATAGTCGTTGGGTTTGAATTTGTGTTCGTATGGAGAAAGAGATATTTTTGAATTTAAAAATATATAAATATAAAAAAAAATCCTCAGCCAATCACATTAATTTCTCTCTCCCCGATAAAAACCGCTCCCCCCTCGATCGACGATGGCTACCTTCCCTTCCTTCTCTCTTCTTTTCTGGCGAATCCACACATCGAAACACCTGACCCCAGTTCAACTTTTTGAAGAGCTCTCCACCACCTCCACATCCATACCCTCCACGCCTCGTCTAGGGGCGTCATCGTCGAGAACGGAGCTCAGGAAGCCGCGCCGTTCAGAGCGCCGGATCTCCTCCCTCAAGCCGTCGATCGAACCGCCAGTGGTGGCGCAGGAAAGCCCTTTCCACCCCCTACGTCATCGTGTAACCTGATCGAGACCACGTGCTTCAGATTCGAAGAAATTTTAAAACCTAGATTTGAACGTTCAAACTAAAGGTACGACTGTTTTATTTTAAACTATTTATAGAACTTTAAAGCGCTACGGTTTATGATTTTACAATAAAAATCATATCTTTTTCGTTCGTGGACGAAATCCAGTGAAACAAGAGACAGTGGACTCGTGCAGACATCTCCTACATTTAGAAGAGACCGGATATTTTTCTGAGCCTTCTGCTATTTTTGGTGGAGTGGAACCCATTGTGAGATTTCTAATTTATAAACGATATGGAAAACAACGATGTATAAATTATATAGTCGATGTATGAGTTATATAAGCGTTGTACACCTCATGTATAAGCGTTGTATAAGTTGTACATTCGATGTATAAGTTATATATGCATTGTAAAAATTATATATGCGTTGAAATGATTGAAATGAAGTGAAATGAAACTGAAATATATTTTTATACGAATATATATATATATATACTCCCCTCGTCCACAGACCATGGACGATATTTATTGGTTGTGATATTGTTTGGATTATTGGTTGATGTGAAATTTGGTGAAAATCATGAATGATGGATTGTGGTTGAAAAATACCTATTTGTGGTTGAGAATTATTTCAGACGAAACCACATAGGATTAGTTTGTGGAAAAGAAAAATAAACATGCTCGTCTGCATACGAATTAGATGCATGAAATCCCCGTTGTCAAAAGCCGCGAGGCTTTAAGGTAGAGCGAGGAGCCGTACTAGGGACGGTCCTGGTTTTAACTACCCTGCCGTTATGCTGCCGAAATTTTCAATAATATTCATGTGTTAAAATTATTTTCATGTGTTGAGTAGAAATTCATGTATTGAATGAAGTTCATGTGTTGAATAAAGTTCATGTGTTGAATAAATTCTTTGAAAGATAAAAATAACATTTTTATTATATATATAGACTATATAAAATTGTTTTACAATAAAAATCACATTTTTATTATATATATAAACTACATAAAATATTCATGTGTTGAATAAAAGATTAGAACGATAAAAATCATATTTTTATCGTATGTGTGAAGTCGAAAACATTCATGTGTTGAATATATAGATTGAACAATAAAATCTACATTTTTATTGTGAATATGAAGTGCTAAAATTATTCATGTGTTGAATAAATATTTTTGATGATAAAAATATCATTTTTATCAAATGTATGAAACGAATATAGTTTAGAAATCGAAGAATGAATTATATTTATTCATATATAAATATAATTAAAATAATCGAATAACGAAGCTGCAGTTCGTATTTTGAAACCGTGATTTCAAACGATTAGTGCGGGAGATCCGACTATCGGATTTTTCCAAAACCGAAACCGTTGGGTTCGCTTTGGAAATATCTTTCCAACGACACCCACTTTGTGAAGATCCAACGGTTGGATTGTCTGGAATGTTTAATTCAAATTGAAAGAAAAACAGCGCCAGAATCGATTATATATATATAATTGAATTAAATCGAATAACGACGCTGCAGTTCGTATTTTGAAATCGTAACTTCAAACGATTAGTGCGGGAGATCCGACCGTCGGATTTTCCCGAAACTGAAACCATTGGATTCGTTTTGAAAAGATCTTTCTAATGGCATAAAATTTGTGAAGATCCAACGGTTCGATTTTCAGATATGTGTAAATCAAATCTAAAGAAAAACAGCGCCACGGCCGCGTTATGGCCTGAAGCGTCGTTTGAGTGAATTGGCTATTTTTAAATAAATAAAAATAGCGATAAATCGCGATAAAATATTATAAACGATATGGAATGGAAATAAACTGCATTTGCTCGGTTTATGTGATATTTGATGGTTGAATGTGTTTGGCGTGAAAATTACATTAAAGAACAGAATTAGTGATATCGAATAACTTAACCATTGAAATGAATTGATTTGAAATTCTAAATATACGTGAATTATTTGAAAAGGCCGATTTGATTCTCATTTCAAATAATTGATCGACGATTGAAAGTCGAAGATATGAAGACGATGCAAGACCAATGATCTTCATGTCGAATGGAAGGGTGCTACCGATGCTCATGATAGGAGAAGCTACCTTGAAGCGGCTGAAGTAGTAGCCGTCCGGACGTACTTGTGGATCGTACGGATATGCGAGGTATTGAGTGCCTCCAGTTTCGTTCAGACCCAGAACGAACTTGTAAATGGACTGTGTGTCTGACATTGGATTTTGTTCTGTGCCGATTGATCTCTATTAAATATATATCTGCTTGGCCGCGGAGAATTTATTCTCTTGCTTAACACCCTTCTCTGAGACGTACGAGCTCAGAGGTTATATATCGATAGAAATCAGTCGCATGGAGTGAATTGCCTGTGTGGCATGCCTAAGTGGCAGATGATCAAGGCTTCTATTGAAAAGCAAAGTCTTGTGGTTAATGATCAAAGCATGACCTTTGTAGCATAGCTTTATGTATAACGTTAATTCGCGAGCCTACACCCCGGTATGAGCCTGAAACGGGAGAGGACCTCAGGGAGGACTTGCATTTCTTTCTAGCTAGGAGTGGTGTTTTGGGTTTGACACGTCCGGGCATTTTACTTTTGTGGATGATGGATAGCGAGGCACCTCGGTAAGATCGGTCTCTTCGGAGCTGATGGTTTGGTCGGTGGATGACCAGTTACGCCCCATAGGGTGGGGAAATGCAGTGTTCAGGCATTTTAATCCACAACGGTGGACCGGCCCTGATGATCCAAGGTGCAGTTGTGGCTGTTCCTGAGTCATGGTAGGCTAGATTGTCTCGAAACGGTGAGGACGATCCCTGGCCCTGGTTCATGACGGAAATCCAATTTCCAAATACGACATCGTGCAGTTTTGATTGTATATATATATATATATATATATATATGGCGACATGATATATGGTACCCATGTCGTCTATGATTGATAGTTATGATTGAAATTTGTTTTTGAAACATATAAACACTAGCAATAATACCAAATGATTTGTTTTGCTTGTATCAAGCATATTTTGGCCATTATAAGGTAAAACTCTATCCTCCGGTTTGTGTTGCATTGTGTGATGGGAACTGAGTCTTATAATGGCTTCATTTTTATAAAAAGCATTGCGATATTTAAAAGATTTACTTGTTTTAAGGCACTGGCAATCCAATGGAGTAAACCCATTCCGCGAAAGTGGCCTTGTCCTGTGATTGGCTATATATTAATTTGTTAAGTAGATTTCTCATACCAGTCCCATGACTGACTCGTAGTTTGTTTCACTTGCAAACTCGGGTGCCCCTATTTCTACACGGGCAACCTTGTATTCAGGTTTTAGCAGGCTCTTTCTGGATAGCTGGAGCTGAAGATGGATTCTATCATTTATCCCTTTTTATGTTGTTCAGCTCCTGTTGTACATATTATGTTTGTTTCCGCTGTAGACATTTATGTATAGCTGAACTGTATTTTGTACAAAGTATGATCCTGTATACTGTGTAACTCTGATGATTAAGTTTATCCAGTGTATTCTATTGTACATTATCTGGTGTATTTATTTATTTCTATTTTGTTGTTATCTGTTTATGTGTTATATTCCAAAGATTAACCTTACCACTATCTTATCGGGGTTTGGGGTCGTCACACTTATCCTATGTTATCTTGTTACTATGGTTTAGTCTTATATTTAGTTTATTCATGTCATGAACGTTTTCCTCGTTTAAATGCTAAGAATCACTGAGCTTATCAGGCTTTATGTCTGATATAGTTTGCTTTTGCCTCTTTTCTTCCGTTTCCCCCCAGCTAGTCAGGGAGGGAATAACTCAGCTCATTTTGGACCGTTACTCTTTTCGAGCTTGAAGATTCTTTGATGCATTGTTTTGAACTCCATTTTCTACTGCTATGGCTGGCTCATGCTTTATTTGGGAATATCATTGTCAGTTTATGCTTCTTTATATTAAACGAGACAGATGCTTTGTTGTAATAAGTATTGGTGTTGTAAGGCAATCTTTGTACAAGCTTTTTAATCAATAAAGGTTATTTATTTTCCGCTGCTTTATTTGTCTGTCTTGTAATTTTTCTGCAACTTGTACTAAAAATGCTCCACCGAAGTTAAGGAATTCCCTTTGTGAGTGACCTTAACGGAGGTGGGGTGTTTCACTTGGTATCAGAGCTGAAGGTTACCGGATCAGATAAAAAGATTTGAAAAATTATTTTCAAACGGTTTTAAAAGAAGCATTTTCAAAAGAAAAGTTTTGTTTTAAAGGCATATTCCCCAAAGCCATATGCACTATCTTTTGACCCTCTGCCTGAATCCTTGTTTCCTTCTTTCTTGAGTCTCCGGGGCTCCTGGCTTTCTGGGAGTTAACCTTATCGCGGCATGGTTCCGTATGCTTGATGAGACTATGACACTTGTCAAAGGGCAAATAAGTGCCTAACTTCCATCTGTAGCCGTAATTTTCCTTCGAGCTTTGTAGGATTCTCCGTGCGATGGAGGCAGATTTCGAGAGACATGTCAACAAGTTACACAAAGATGGCAAAGTTGAGAATGAGGGGGTTTGGCTAAGGAGCACAACACAAGGATGAAGAACCCATGGATATGGACTTGGCTCACAAAGGAGGGGAGGAAAGAATAGTAAAACCTAAAACTAGAGGAAGTACCTTTATTTTGGTATAACGGGATGTATAATTAAGGGCAAGGGCAAGAACAAGGAACAGGATTTTCCGGAAGGCAAGTACATGCTCTCACCGCCAACATACCTGAGAGAGAGGCAGTAAGATTTCTGTTGAAAGAGTTTTTCTTTTTGATCATCCTGTTTGTACACTATTTGATTCTTGCGCGTCGCACTCATTTGTATCTGCTTCTTTAGTTGAGTCTCTGCACCCTAGATATTGTATAGTAGAGGATCCCATTATAGTCTCAAATCCAATTGCTGGTTCGGCTCATTTATCTTTGACTTGTGAGGATTTGAGAATAGTTATATTTATGCTTATGCTTTTGGTTTCATGGGCTATGGGTTGATTCTAGGCATTGATTGGTTAGCTAGTAATTGTGAAACAAGGGTAGTTAGATTTTCGACTTGCCTTGGGAATACCCCCGAGATTACGTGCGATCCTATGGGACCAGTTTGTCTTAGCTACCTAGAATCACTTTATTTATCTATTGACGATTTTCGATCCGTTGGAGTAGTCCATGAGTACGCAAGATGTTTTAATTAGAGTAGGGGTTTTCCCCCTAAAACTCGAGACAGACTTCTGCATGTATCTAGATGACACTGCAAAGCCAGTTATGCGATCAACGATAATTCAAGAGCAAGATTGGCAAGGATAGCCAGATTCCTTAAAGTGCTCAATTGTTTGGTTGTTTTGTTAGTATCATCTCACATAGATCGTCCGAATTCGGAGGAGGTATCCCTTAGGTGCTTTCTGATATTGGTTTAGGCCTTTGGGGTTTGTACTTGAGGGATGTCGAATTTGACTAGGATGGTTTGCGTGAGAAATAAATGGTTGGGGATGGCACCCTAAGTTAGACTGACGTTAAGAGAGGTAATAAGCACATAGTAACCATTAGCCTTAGACCCTCAAATTTGCAGCTTGATGGATAAACTAAGTAGCGGAGAGACCTCTAATCATCTTAGGATATACACTTGATATCATGGTTAATGTCTGTTTATCTTGGATAGATAGTTCTACTACATTGGATACCCTCTAGCATAGTAAGTGATCGAGGGCCTATCTTTACTAGTGGGTTTTGGAAACAGAGGTCAAGAAGCTTCGCAACCACGAAGTTAAATTAGATAAGGTACAGTGGAGTGAAGCTTAAGAAGATGCGACTTAGAAGACTGAAGACTAGATACGCGCATCATACCCTTTTTAAGGGCGTATCATTGATTCCTCTTTTTCTGTAAACTTTATTTGCATGCTAGTCTTTATCTTTTAAGGTATTTCCTCCAAGTCATATCTTCGATTCTTAGGTAGAAGCCAATGGATGTAAACATGTGTTTGTAACATGTTATGATTGATCGTTGCTAGTGGTTGATCGTGGATGCATATGCACACATTAGGCACTAGATCAGCTCAGTCACTTTCATATTTCATTTGCATATATGTATTTGTTTATGGATTGAACTTGATGTGTTATCCTGTAGACATTGCATTTGAGTGAATGGTTGTGCACTCATATAGAAATAATATATATCATTAGGATTGCATACATATTGGACTCATGGCACTAACATAATCCGCATTAAGGAGGTCAACTGAATCAGTAGACCGCCTGATTTTGTATTAGATAAGGACATGTACACACACTATGCATATGATCATGAAAGCATTAGAAATCTTTTAAGCACAATGGACGCCAGTGATTGAATGGTTGAGTACATGGATGTTGGATGATAGGATATGCATTCTTCTTAACTTAGAGATTTCGGGGACGAAATCCTAAAAGGAGGGGAGAATGTAACACCCCGTATTTTCTGTTAATGTTATAGTAACGAATCAAAGAATAATTAATTTTAAATGCGAGAATTAAGGGAAACGGGTTACGCCATTGCGTTCGTCTCAGAATTCTGCTTGAGATAGAGTTCGAGTTTGCGTAAATCGAACAACGTATGAAGAAGATATGACGAACGAAGTTAGGTAGAAAACTAGAAGAAGAGAAGGAAAAAATATAAATGCACTGGCGCACTTGGGAAGTGCGCCAGTACAAAAATTGCACTGGCGCACCTGCCATGTGCGCCCAGGTCGGGCTGAAAGCTTGCACAGCTTTATGGTGTGTTCTGATCCGTACTGTGACTCATTGCTGAGTCCTTTCTGACTCCTTGTTGAGTCATTAGGGCTGAGGTGTCGCCCTATTCTGACTGAATGGTTGTGGTTAACTCTAGGTTCACCCGACGGCTTTAATTAAATTGAAATTCTATATAAACAACCTAACATTCAACCCTAAAAGTCACACTAATTCATTCCAAGAGCCGTCATACCACCATACTCAACCTAGGACAGCCACCATTCTCTTTTAACTAAAAAGAAAACTAGAAAGCAATGAAGTGAATCAAATTTGAATTATAAGAACAACGATCTACATCAAAGGCGAGCATTCCAACTTTAGAATTCAGATTCTAGAAATCAGGAATTCCTTCTTTGGAATTTCGGTTATTCCTTAGAATTGAACGTGTAATTGGAATCATGAATGTAATAAATCAAAATATAGAATTGTACCTATTTGCAAGTGAATTATGTTTGATTCATGCTTATGTCAAATCGAAAGTTATCTATGCCTTTGGATTTGATTTACGACTATGACTATGAGACTTTTACCTAAGACTATGACTATAAAACTGTTGCCTATGAAGCTATTGCCTATGACTATGACTATGAGACCTTTGCCTAAGACTATGGCCATGAACTGTTGCCTATGAAATTATTTCCTATGACCATGATTCGTGACTATGAGACTGTTTCCCACGACTATGATTCATAACTATGAGACTATTGCCTATGACATTGATTAAGAAATTATTGTGATTAGTTGCCCATGACTATTATGGTTAATTGCCTGTAACTATTATAGTTAGTTGCTTATGCCTATTCCCATTGTTACAATTAACCAATCATGTTGTACCTTGAACTAGCATTATGTTGGATCATATCACCTATGCCTATTACCTTAATTATGTTGGATCTCATATTTAGTGTGTAACTTGGCTGTGATGACCCCAGACCCCGTTCAGACGGTGGCAAGGGTAATCTTTGGAATATAACACATAAACAGCTAATAGTAGAGCAGAAATAAATAAACACGCCAGGTAATATACAAATAATACACTGGATAAACGTAATCATCAGAGTTACATAGTATACAGGATCATACTTAGTACAAATACAGTTCAGCTATACATAAATGTCTACATTGGAAAACAAACATAATATGTACAACAGGAACTGAACAGCATAAAAAGAAATAAATGACAGAATCCATCTTCAGCTCCAGCTATCCAGAAAGAGCCTGCTAAAACCTGAATACAAGGCTGCCGTGTAGAAAAAGGGGCACCCGAGTTTGCAAGTGAAACAAACTACGAGTCAGTCATGGGACTGGTATGAGAAATCTACTTAACACGTTATATAATTGGCTAATCACAGGACCATGCCACTTTCGCGGAACGGGTTTACTCCATTAGATTGCCAGTGCTTTAAAACAAGTAAATCTTTCAAATATCGCAATGCTTTTTATAAAAATGAAGCCATTATAAGACTCAGTTCCCATCACACAATGCAACGCAAACCGGAGGATAGAGTTTTTACCTTATAATGGCCAAAATATGCTTGATACGAATAAAACAAAAGCATTTGGTATTATTACTAGTGTTTATATATTTCAAAAACAATTTCAAATCGTAAGTATCAATCATAGACGGCATTAATGCCTCATACCACTATGTCGCCATATATAGGTATACAATCAAAACCGCACAGTCACGTATTTGGAAATTGGATTTCCGTCATGAACCAAGGCAAAAGATAGTCCTTACCGACTTCGAGACTCTCTAGCCCGAGCCTCAGGGTCAGAGTGCATCGACCCTTGTATTGTCAGGATCGGCCCACCGATGTGGATTAAAATGCCTGAACACTATGTTTCCCCGCCCTTTGGGGAGTAAATGAGCCAACGAATGACTCCATCGGTCCCTGATCGACCGATATATCCGAGGCGCCTCGCAACAGCAACAACCACATAAGTGAAAATAATATAAATGTCAGCCAGTTCAAGCACTGACACCACCTCTAGCTTGAAGGAAACGCATGCCCTCCCTGAGGTCCTCTCCCGTTTCTGGTTCATACCGGGGTGTGAGGCTCGCGAATTCACGTTATACACAAAGCTACACTACACAGGCGATGCTTTGATCATCACCGCAAGACTTTGCTTTTCAACAGAAGCCTTGATCACTGCATCTTAGCATGCCACACGGGCAATTCACACCATGCAACTGATGGCTATCAATCACACAGAATGAATTCCAATGTCAGACACACAGTCCATTTACAAGTCCGTTCTGGGTCTGAACGAAACCAGAGGCACTATATACCTCGCATACCCATCGATCTCCATGTACGTCTAGACGATCACCACTCATTATCCATATTTCGGGATGCCTCCCAATCAGGACATCAGTTACCATCCAAACGAGGTGAAGATCTCCGGTCTTCGACCACCGTCTTCATCTCCGATTTCTTATCGTCGATTCAGTTATTCAGAATGGGATAAACCCGGTCTTTCTGAGCAACTTGCGTATATAATAAACAAGTGCTACACAAACACAACATACACCTTATTCTGATTCATTAGTCACCAACCGTAAATTAGTAAGAGTACGATTTCTCAAATATTAACCCCGAAGGCCGAAACCAACATCAGATCAAAACCCAGGAGGCCTTTAGACTCAACTAACCTTCAGTTAATTTCTAAATTTCACATTCCATATCATTTATAATATTTTATAACGATTTATCGCTATTTTTATTTATTTATTTATAGCCAATTCATTCAAACGACGCTTCGGGCCATAACGCGGCCGTGGCGCTGTTTTTCTTTAGATTTGATTTACACATATCTGAAAATCTAACCGTTGGATCATCACAAATTTTACATTATTAGAAAGATCTTTTCAAAATGAATCCAACGGTTCCAGTTTTAGGAAAATCCGACGGTCGGATCTCCCGGTACACTCGTTTGAAGTTTCGATTTCAGAATACGAACTACAGCGTCGTTGATTTAATTATATATATATATATATATAATCGATTCTGGCGCTGTTTTTCTCCAGATTTGAATTAAACATTCCAGACAATCCAACCGTTGGATTTTCACAAAGTGGGTATCGTTGGGAAGATATTTCCAAAGCGAACCCAACGGTTTCGGTTTCGGAAAAATCCGATGGTCGGATCTCCCACACTTATCATTTGAAATCACAGTTTCAAAACACGAACTGCAGCTTCATTATTCGATATGTTTCAATTATATTTATTTATATATATATAAATATAATCGATTCTTCAATTTTAAAACTATTTTCTTTTCCTACTTTTGGTAAAAAATGATATTTTTATCCAACAGACATTTATTCCGGCACTTCACTATTTTTAACGATTCATGTATATAGTAAAAATGTGATTTTTATTGCAAAACTATTTACTTCAAAACACGACTATTTTATATAGTTCATATAGGTGATAAAAATATGATTTTTATTATAAAACAATTTATTTCAAAACACGACTATTTTATATAGTTCATATAGGTGATAAAAATAGGATGTTTAATATAATTTTTTATATTTAAAACACGAATACCATTCAACACATTAATTTCTATTCAACGAATGAATTTCTATTCAACACATGAAGGTTTTCTATAGTTCGTATATGTATAATAAAAATGTGATTTTTATTGTTAAAGCAATTTCTTTAAAACATGAATACCATTCAACACATGAATTTCTATTCAACGAATGAATTTCTATTCAACGCATGAATGTTTTCTATTCAACATACGAATATAGTTTCAACACATGAAAATAATTCTAACATATGAATATTATTCAAAATTTCGGCAGCATAACGGCAGGGTAGTTAAAACCGGGGCCGTCCCTAGTATGGCTCCTCGCTTTACCTTAAAGCCTCGCAGCTTTTAACAATGGGAATTTCATGCATCTAATTCGCACACAGGAGGCATGTATATTTTTTTCATTTCCACAAACTAATCCTATGTGGTTTCAACCAAATAATTCTCAACCACAAACGGGTATTTTTCAACCACAATCAATCAATTTCAACTACAAACAATTATAATCAACCATTCGCTATCAACCAATTTTCACATCAATCACAACCAATAAATATCGTCCATGGTTTGTGGACGAGGGGCATATATATATATATATACATATATATATATATATATATATAAGTAAATTTCACTTCTATTCAACACATATATAATTTTTACAACGCATATATAACTTATACATCGATTATACATGTGGTGTACAACGCTTATATAACTCATACATCAACTATATAATTTATACATCTGTTCGTTTTCCAAATCGTTTATAATTCAGAAATCTCACATTGGGTTCCACTCTAACAAAAATAGCAGAAGGCTTAGAAAAATATGCGGTCTCTTCTAGAATGTAGAAGACGTCCACACGAGTCCACTGTCACTTGTTTCACTGAATTTTGTCAACAAACGAAAAAGATATGAATTTTACAGTGAAATCCAAAACCGTAGCGTTTTAAAATGCTATAATATAGTTTAATATAATTAAAGCTATTACCTTTTCACAGCAGTTCGAAACTAGGGTTAGATTTTTTTGCAAATCCGAAGCACTAGGTTGTAATCGAGCTACACCACATCAAAGAGCGTCGAAGGGCGCGCAAATCGAGGGGTGCCACGTCAGGTGAGATCGCCTGAACAGGCGGCGGTGGCGCGACGAAGTTGCTGACTTCCCGGGCTCAGATCTTCTCCAACTCGACACGATAAATCACGAAATGGGTATGGATTTGAAGGTGGCGGAGAGCATGACAAAATTCTCTAAAGGAGCACCATGTTTTAATGCGTGAGGAAGGAGAAATCGGAGAGGGAAAGTTTGAGCTTCAGCCGTCGTCGATCGGCTGTTGTCGGGGAGAGAGAAAGGATCTTTGACCAATGATATTTTTTTTATTAATTTATATATTTTTAAATTTCTAAAATACCCTCTTTCACGCACGAACCCCAATCCAAACCCGACGACTGTTGTCCCCAGCTAAATACCCCCATTCCGAACACAATGGGATATGTTTCGAAGGCCCATTCGAATGTTTCAGTCAGTTTTCATTCAAATTAAAATATAAAACATTCAATATTTTATTTGAACGTACATTTCAATTTTCCAGGGCCACAAACTAATTCTAAAAATTCCCAAAAAATAAATCTAGCTATGTTTTGACGATACGGTCCCAACAAAACTAGTTTCGTCGAATTCTGAGACCGTTTGAAAAATGGCCCTTTTCTGGTCAATCCAATTTAATAGAAATCGACCGAACACATTTTCCTTTGCCACGCTCACATACTAGCTTCAAAAATTATGAAATTTGAAACCTGGCAATAATTTAACATCCCGAATCCAACAAAAGTGGTTTCGCCGAATTCCGAGGTCGTTTGCAAAATGGCCATTTTCACGGGCTATATAAACTCTATAACGACCTTTCTGAAAATTCATTTGGCCATAACTTTTGCTTCCCACCATGAAACTTTGATTTTTCCGATTCGTTAGAAAGATATTCACTAGTAGATTTAAATACTTTTGGTTTCACTCAAATCCGTTTTGTTTTGCACCCGGTACAGTCAGTCAAAGTTTGAATTCAAATTTTGAAACTACCGCGCCATTTCAGGCCTTGTTTATAATTAGAATTAATTATTTTTATTTTCAAACGTCGATTCAAACTTACTTTTCGTCATTATTATTTAAAATATTTATTTAAAATATTTAAAATCCACCAAAATAGCCAATTTAAATTTTTTAAATTGGTTCGGATTTTCCGGGTCGTTACAATGGCCAGTTTATTCCTATTCACTATTATGTACATTGAAACCTGTTGGAGCCATTATTTGTGCATGCCCATTCTTTTATATCATATCCAATTCTTATCCCATGTTATCTTGTTACTATGGTTTAGTTATATATTTAGTTTATTCATGTCATGACCCTTTTCCTCGTTTAAATGCTAAGAATCACTGAGCTTACCAGGCTTTATGTATGACCTAGTTTGCTTTCGCCTCTTTTCTTCCGTCCCCCCCCCCCCATGTAGTCAAGGAGGGAATAACTCAGCTCGTTTTGGACTATTACTCTTTCCAAGCTTGATGATTCTTTGACGCATTGCTTTGAACTCCATTTTCTACTGCTATGGCTGGCTCATTGAGACGACCCCAAACCCCGTACTGACAGCGGCAAGGGTAATCCTTGGAATATAACACAGAAACAGATAATAGCAGAACAGAAATAAGTAAATACACCAGATAATACACAATAGAATATACTGGATAAACGTAATCATCAGAGTTACACAGTATACAGGATCATACTTAGAACAAATACAGTTCAGCTATACATAAATGTCTACAGCGGAAAAACAAACATAATGTACAATAGGAGCTGAACAGCATAAAAAGAGATAAATGATAGAATCCATCTTCAGCTCCAGTTATCCGGATAAAGCCAGCTAAACCTGAATACAAGGCTGCCCGTGTAGAAAAAGGGGCACCCGAGTTTGAAAGTGAAACAAACTACGAGTTAGTCATGGGACTGGTATGAGAAATCTACTCAACACATTTACGATATGGCTAATCACAGGACCACGCCACTTTCGTGGAAAGGGTTTACTCCATCGGATCGCCAGTGCTTTAAAACAAATAATTCTTTTAAACATCGCAATGCTTTTTAAAAAAATGAAGCCATTATAAGACTCAGTTCCCATCACACAATGCAACGCAAACCGGAGGATAGAGTTTTTACCTTATAACGGCCAAAATATGGTTGATACGAATAAAACAAAAGCAATTGATATTATTACTAGTGTTTACATGTTTCAAAACAATTTCGAATCATAACTATCAATCATAGATGACATGGGTACCATATATCATGTCGCCATATATATATATACAATCAAAACCGCATGATGGTGTATTTGGAAATTAGATTTCCATTATGAACCAAGGAAAAAGATAGTCCTTACCGACTTCGATACTGCCTAGCCCGAGTCTCAGGATCAGAGCTCGAGTGACCCTTGGATCGTCAGGGCCGGTCCACCGATGTGGATTAAAATGCCTGAACAATGCGTTTCTCCGCCCTTTGGGGCGTAAGTGAGCCAACGAATGACTCCATCGGACCCGGATCGTTCAATCTAACCGAGGCGCCTCGCAATAGTAACAACCACATAAGTCAAACTCGTCAGGGCATGTAAAACCACTGACGCCACTTCTAGCTAGGAAGAAACGCATGTCCCCCTTGAGGTCCTCTCCCGTTTCTGGTTCATGCCAGGGTGTGAGGCTCGCGATTTTGCGTTATACACAAAGCTACGCCACACAGGCAGTGCTTTGATTATCTCCACAAGACTTTGCTTTTCAACAGAAGCCCTGATCACTGCATCTTAGCATGCCACATAGGCAATTCCCCCGTGCAACTGATGGCTATCAATCACACAGAATAAATTCCAATGTCAGACACACTATCCATTTGCAAGTCCGTTCTGGGTCTGAATGAAACCGGAGGCACTATATACCTCGCAAACCCATCGATCACCACGTACGTCTGGACGATCACCACTCATTATCCATATTTCGGGATGCCTCCCAATCAGGACCTCGGTTACCATCCAAACGAGGTGAAGATCTCCGGTCTTCGACCACCGTCTTCATCTACGATTTCTTATCGTCGATTCAGTTATTCAGAATGGGATAAACCCGGTCTTTCTGAGAAACTCGCGTATATAATAAACAAGTGCAACACTAACATAAACATGCATCATTTCAATTCATTAGTCACTAACCGTCAATCAGTAAGAGAACGATTTCCCAAATATTAACCCCGAAGGCCGAAACCAACATCAGATCAACACCCAGGAAACCATTCGACTTAGCCAACCTTCAGCTAATTTCTAAATTTCACATCCATATCGTTTATAATATTTTATAACGATTTATTGCTATTTTAATTTATTTTAAAATAGCCAATTTATTCAAAACGACGCTTCAGGCCATAACGCGACCGTGGCGCTATTTTTCATCGGATTTGATTTACATATATCTGAAACCTAACCATTGGATCTTCACAAAATTTATATCATTAGAAAGATCTTTTCAAAACGAATCCAACGGTTCCAGTTTCGGGAAAATCCGACGGTCTGATCTCCCGGTACAATCGTTTGAAGTTTCGATTTCAAAATACGAACTGCAGCGTCGTTATTCGATTAAATATAATTATATTTATATATATATATATATATAAATGTAGTCGATTCTGGCGCTGTTTT
Organism: Allium sativum; assembly: GCA_030737875.1. NCBI lineage: Eukaryota > Viridiplantae > Streptophyta > Magnoliopsida > Asparagales > Amaryllidaceae > Allium > Allium sativum. The sequence continues at coordinate 75,803,368 of CM060920.1, read as the reverse complement.
TCTCCAGATTTGAATTAAACATTCCAGACAATCCAACCGTTGGATCTTTACAAAGTTGGTGCCGTTGGAAAGATATTTCCAAAGCGAACCCAACGGTTGCGGTTTTGGGAAAATCCGATGGTCAGATCTCCCGGTATAATCGTTTGAAATCACGGTTTCAAAATACGAACTGCAGCTTCGTTATTCGATATATTTCAATTCTATTTATATATATATATATCGATTCTTCGATTTCAAAGCTATATTCTTTTCATACATTTGATAAAAATGATATTTTTATCTAACTGTCTTCTATTTCAACACTTCACTATATTTAACAACTCATGTATATATAATAAAAATGTGATTTTTATTGTAAAACAATTCATTTCAAAACACTATTATTTTATATAGTTCATATAGGTAATAAAAATAGGATTTTTATTATAAAACAATTTATTTCAAAACAAGATTATTTTATATAGTTCATATAGATGATAAAAATGTGATTTTTATTATAAAACAATTTATTTCAAAATATCAATACCATTCAACACATGAATTTCAATTCAACGAATGAATATCGATTCAACACATGAAGGTTTTCTATAGTTTATATATATAGATAAAAATGTGATTTTTATATTTAAAACACGAACACCATTCAACACATGAATTTATATCCAACGAATGAATATCGATTCAACACATGAAGGTTTTCTATAGTTTGTATATATAGATAAAAATGTGATTTTTATATTTAAAACACGAATACCATCCAACACATGAATTTCAATTCAACGAATGAATATCGATTCAACACATGAAGGTTTTCTACAGTTTATATATGTAGATAAAAAATGTGATTTTTATATTTAAAACACGAATACTATTCAACAAATGAATTTCTATCCAACGAATGAATATCGACTCAACACATGAAGGCTTTCTATTAAACGAATAAATATAGTTTCAACAAATGAAAATAATTCAAACACATGAATATTATTCAAAATTTCGGCAGCATAACGGCAGGGTAGTTAAAATCGGGACCATCCCTAGTACGGCTCCTCGCTCTACCTTAAAACCTCGCGGTTTTTGACAATGGGGAATCATGCATCTAGTTCGCACGTAGGCGGCATGTATATTTATTTCATTTCCACAAACTAATCCTATGTGGTTTCAACCAAATATTTCTCAACCACAAACGGGTATTTTTCAACCACAATCAATCAATATCAACCACAAACAATTCCAATCAACCATTCGCTATCAATTAAATTTTCACACCAATCACAACCAATAAATATCGTCCATGGTTTGTGGACGAGGGGCGTATATATATATATATATATATATATATATATATATATATATAGCATTTCACTTCTATTTCAACTCATATATAATTTTTACAATGCATATGCAACTTATATATCGAACGTACAACTTATACAACGCTTATACAAGAGGTGTACAACGCTTATATAACTCATACATCGACTATATAATTTATACATCATCGTTTTCCATATCGTTTATAAATTAGAAATCTCACATTGGGTTCCACTCCACCAAAAATAGCAGAAGGCTCAGAAAAATATGCGGTCTCTTCTAGAATGTAGAAGACGTCCACACGAGTCCACTGTCTCTTGTTTCACTGAATTTCGTCAACAAACGAAAAAGATATGATTTTTACAGTGAAATCAAAAACCGTAGAGCTTAAAACTGCTATAATATAGTTTAAATTAAAATCAGCCGTATACCTCCTTGAAGCTTCAAAACTAGGTTTAGATTTTTACTCCAATCACGAAGTTGCAGCCCGATCAGACCATACCACGTTGTAAAGCTCCGAACCGTGCTCCTGTCGATGGTGGTGGGGTCCACTCCGGTGGCTCGAGCTGGCAGCGGCGGCGACCTGAAGACCTCGACTTTGGAGCGTCGATCTGCGACGTAGACGAGATGAGGGAGGGCGAATCCTACATAGATTTGAAGGTGGAAGGGAGATCTTCAAAAAACCCTACTGGAGCCTCGCCTGAAGATGATCGGAGCGATCTGAATTTGATCGGGAAGGTTCAAAGGGTTTTCCGTCATAGACCGCGATGGGGGAGAGAGAGAAGCGGGGGGGGGGGCGGGGGGGAGGGGGGCTGACGTGGGCGAATGGTTTTTATTTATTTATAACTTTTAAAATTCCAAAAATACCCTCTTTAACACACGAACCCCAATCCAAACCCAACGACTGTCGTCCCTAGCGTTTTACCCCTATTCTGAACACAATGGGATATGTTTCGTAGGCCCATTCGACTGTTTCAGTCAGTTTTCCTTCAAATTAAAATATATAACATTCTATATTAAATTTGAACGGACATTTCAATTTGCCAGGGCCACAAACTGATTCGAAAAATTCCAGAAAAAAAATCTAGCTATATTTTGATGATACGGTCCCAACAAAACTAGTTTCGTCGAATTCTGAGACCGTTTGCAAAAAGGCCCTTTTTTGGTCGATCCAATTTAACTATAATTGACCAAAACACGTTTTCCTTTGCCACGCTCACATACTAGCTTTAAAAATTATGAAATTTGAAACCTAGCAATAACTTCACATTCCGGATCCAACAAAAGTGGTTTCGTCGAATTCCGAGGTTGTTTGCAAAATGAGCAATTTCACGGGCTATATAAGCTCCATAGCGACCTTTCTGAAAATTCATTTGGCCATAGCTTTTGCTTTCTGCTATGAAACTTCGATTTTTCAGATTCGTTAGAAAGGTATTCACTAATAGATTTAAATATTTTTGGTTTCACTCAAATCCGTTTTGTTTTGCACCCGGTACAGTCCGACAAAGTTTGAATTCAATTTTTGAAACTGCAGCGCCATTTCAGGCCTTGTTTATAATTAGAATTAATTATATACGTTTTCAATTGTCGATTCAAACTCACTTTTAATTTCTATTATTTACAATATTTATTTTAAATATTTAAAATCCATTATTTTAGCCAATTTAAAAAAATTAAATTGGTTCAGATTTTCTGGGTCGTTACACTCATGCTTTATTGGGGAATATCATTGTCAGTTTATGCTTCTTTATATTAAACAAGACAGATGCTTAGTTGTAATAAGTATTGGTGTTGTAAGACAATCTTTGTACAAGCTGTTTTAATCAATAAAGGTTATTTATTTTCTACCGCTTTATTTGTCTGTCTTGTAATTTTTCTGCATCTTGTACTAAAAATGCTCCACCGAAGTTAAGGCATTCCCTTTGTGAGTGACCTTAACGGAGGCAGGGTGTTTCACTAAACGAGTGGGCGGTCATGTGCGAATGGGTTGCAGGATGTTCTTGTTGAATCACAGTGTATCCCCTCTAGAGTGCACTGATCAGAAGCTGGTCCCGTACCTTGTCATAGTTGGAATCCAATCTCCAATAAGCACCTAGCGGTTTTTGATTTTATAATGAATATGTAGAGAAAAGATGCAAACGTTCTATAGATGGTTATTTATTTGCGGTTTGATAGACATCATTGTAATATTTCTGGATTTTGATATATCAAAAATATTTTGGATTATATTAAGGTATAAACCGTCCTTGTTTATGTGTGGGTTGGTCTTACTATTATCCTTTTCTATCAAAAATATTTTCAAAATTAAACAAGTTGTTTGCCATATGAATTTATCACTGAAAGTATTCCAGATTGATCCACGTGAATTTTACTTTTCTTCAAATGTGCTCGGGTCAGACCAAGTATATTATCAGGTTGGGTTTCGCTGGAGCTTCAGAAGAGGAGTTGGAGTCGAGACGTATATTCATATTTATTAGTATTACATTATTCCGTTGTGTGTTGTATTAAGACATATGTATACTCTGATGTTGTAATCACACACACACTCATATATATACAGTTTCTTTTTGTAAAGTAGTTTGATATATTATATTTTGTCCATTTCGCTGTGAGACTCTGATCTTCTTATTCTTCTGTTCTAACTTCTTTCTTTCCTATCTCATCCTCTAATATCTTTCTATTAGCTTTCCAGGGTTTAGATACTTGAGTTTGGACATGAGATGTATTAGTGTCTGAATTCGAGTGTCAAATTTCCCAGGATTCTACATCTTAGAGGATATACCACATATAATCACAAGAGATAAACTAATTTAAAAAAATGAAAAATGGTAATCAAGAAAGCAAACGATCCCCCGTATATAAATCAAATATGGCATCCTCGCATACCACCGTCATAAATCTCTAAATTTTCCTGCAGCCCCCACATGAAATGAACATAAGGAACATATTCCTCAAATCCTGCAGGCATTCTTTCCCGCGACGACATTGTATTCAATCTTAAGCTAATATCTCCTTCCACACTCCCATCAACACCATCAGAACGATTTCCATCCCTGACTTCCCAGAGCTCCATGTGTTGGAATATTTGGATAATTAGGTCACGTATGTAAAATAAAATGTGTTGCGCTATTTTGGTGTAAACCCTAACAAAGTGATCTAATTATAAATTAGAGTTAAGAGGCGTAAAGCTTAAATTATTATGGGTCTAATCCGTAGATATCGGGGGTGTTTTATAATTTGTTGAAGGGTCGAGTTACAAAATGTTAACTCTATAAATAAGGGGTTATGGTCCCCGAATTACACAAGCCTTAGCAACTCCCTAACCTCTTCTACGGAAATCTAATTTCAGATATAGGGTTTGTGTCAATTTGGAAGACCAAATCATATTCTATCTTCTTCTTAGCAATCGACTATGGATTCAGGTATTGCCATGATTAACTACGGATTCAGGTATGCTTCCACTAATATATATTTATCTATTTTCTAATTCGTTCTCAATTAAATCAAAATGGGTTACTTGTTTGGATCTAGGGTTTCATGTTAGTTAATTGTTCAAGTATATTGAAATCCTAACAAGTGGTATCAGAGCCATCCATAATTGGTTTTATTAAGAAAAAAAATGATTTTGTTTTTAGATCTAAATTTAAAAATTGATTTTGTTTCAGATCTGAATTTAAATTCACATCACAATCAATTTGGTCATATATAACCCTTGCTTCATTACGTGTCAGGCATAACATCTCATATTCTATATGGATTTATTATGCTATTAAGGTCCTATGATATGTTTATTCAAAACAATGAATTGTTGATTTAGTCAAGTAGTTGTTCTATTCCAATTCTACGATGGTCAGAAAACATTTTAGGAAAGGTTAATTTAAAAAAATAAACTTTTTTTAGGGTCAAAATAAGTCATTTATTTTGGAACCATGCATGCAAATGGAATGACCTGCATCATTTTTTTATTTTTTTTATAAGAGAACCTGCTTGCATTCAGCCAAATAAAGTTTCATATACCTGGCCGACTAACATCCATGACATACATGTCTTGAATGGTATAGCAGGTTGTGGGCTCAATATATGTTTACACCCTGCACATGATATAATCATTATTTATATCTGCTAGTTGAGTTATTATAGCTAGTTAAGTTTGGTTCTCATTACCAAATTTAAGATTGGATCGTAGATTCTATTATAAGGAGATATGACTTAATTCTAATAACTTGTAAAGCTGAGATACAGACCATTTTGAATCACACCACAACATCAGTTAATTAGATTTTTAATCCCAGCACAAAAAAAAGAGCCTTAACATTGGATTTAGTAATATGGCCATATGTTGTCACATAAACAGTTAGCCTAATGTTCAAATTTTTATATTAAAATTCAAGTGACTATATTTAGTATCACGACCTTATTTTTTGAACCAAATGTTTATTCTTTGATAATTTGTATATTCCACATGAAACTATGTATTTACTTTTATTTGGAACCTGCAAGTTAATATTTTGCAAATTGTACGACGTGAGCGGTCATTGTTTTTATTGATTCAGTCCCTTTTGTTCTATTCAGTACCTTTCTTTCGATGCTGCTTTTAACTAACATTTGCATATAATTCATATGGTCCACATATGTACCAGTTCATGCATAAATATGTATTTTACGTTATTTCTGGTATTTGGTTTATGTGACTTAGTGTAAATTAGAATATTTGACTAAGTTAATATTATTGCAGAATTCTAGTTATACATACTGTAATCACTGTCAATTTTTCGGCTATAAAAAACACATTTTGGTGATGTTTTTCCCTTTGTGCATATGCAGTGTGGTTAACATTAATATTCATGGCAATATAAAATGTGTGAACTAAGGTAATATTAAAGCAATAAATTAAAGCTTAGGTGACATAGCAGCTTCTATACAGCTATATAATGGTTCAGATATACATTATATCTGCTTGATTCTTTCCAGTCACTCGGTATGACATTTTCTGTATTACTTATATATACTCGGGTAGCATCTAATTTTGGCGTTCATCTGTAACCTATGTGATTTATTTATCATGTCTCATTTTATCATGTCTATTAAGAGAATGTCATGAGTGTAACCATATAAAGCAAGTGATTATAGTAGTTGTGATTCAATCATGTTATGAGACAGTTGTAATTTTGAGATTTCCAAGTAACACAAATACCTAAAGCTTTTTCGGGAGTGTTTTATACCACTCAAATTACAATACATAAAGTAACAAATTCAAATATATTTTTTGGTGTCTCTTTACAATTGCAAATATCTCACATTCATACTGAACTAACTGAAATAACATGTCACCAAAATCACCACTGTTATTTTGGTGGTTCATGAAAATGTTTGATATTTGTGTGCAGTTGTTCATGCGAGTATTAGCCGGCCCAAAGGAAGATTAATATTTTGTCGAATCGTTTACACATGTGTGATGATAAATGCGCGACAATTATAACGTTTTACAAGTGAATAATTAATCGTCCTAAAGGGAGATTGTTATTTGACTTGAATTTATTGTCAGTGTTATAATCATTGCAACAAGAGTACCACTTACAGTTAATATTACTTTCCAAAGACTTGATATTAATGTGTACTAGCTATCTTGAGAAGAGACTTACCAATTATCGAGCCTGATGGCCACCATAAACCCAACCTGGTGCCTCCAAGCAGTTCCCAAGGGCGAGCTTTTACCACCCAGGCAGTCTTGGCAGATCGAGCAGCTCTACTCTTGTACCCTCCGTCATCTCCATGTCGAGTGCCACCAGATAGTGGGGAACATCTGTAAGCCAGTACACGCATGTCCGACTATCCACCAGACTTGATAAAATCAACACGTACTATACAACATAATATTTACAAACATCCCATCTAATACTGCAAAAAATACCATTTCATGAAGATGCCAACAAAATCACATAATTAGCAAGTATGTTGTATATCAGGAACTCATTTGATTTTTTACATTGATCTTGTATTTACAAATTATGTTCTATTGACCTACAAAAAGTACATTGTGAAAATAAATTTCTTGTTATGCTAATGGTGAAAACAACCATCTTCAGTGTACCTGAAAATGCTCTAAATGCAAACTTAAAAGTTGTACAAAAGCAGAATGGTTGATCGACGGCAATTGCTTACCTAAATATTTAATATATCCAGTGTCTTAAACATACTATCATAGGAACTAAGAATGTTGTTGCCAAATGTTGAGCTCCAATACACACTTATAGCAGCAAGGCTTTGCTTCTTCTTTTAAAATCTTTCTTCTTTGTTTAATTGTTATTTGTACCAAAGTTTAGCAGTAGCCTATTCTCTCTCTTTTCTTTGTCGAGCAAGACATTTTTCAAAGTTGTAAACTAATCACTATATGGACTTGCTTTCTCTGCTCGTGAATAAGAGCATAACATAGTTAAGAGGCAATCTAGTCTAAATATTAAAAATTGATGACAAGAACACTATGGTACTTACGATAATTGTCTTCCATGTTATTACAGACCAGCCACTATCTTCCATATGGCCTCTACCAGATAATCACTGTAGTTATCTCTGCATAAAGGTAACATACATGATACCTTCTACATTGTATAAATTAGCCTTCTATTCAGACATGGATTCATTTTAAACCTGCGGTGTAAAAAACTTCTTGTATCCAAAAGTTGCTATAAAAATAAGTTTGTTTTCATTTTATACATACTTTCTCATTTTTGAAAAATATACATACATATAAATGTTCAAAGCGGTCTATCTTTATAATAAATTCTGCATAAACCTTAATTTCGTAATTTACACAATAAACATTGTGTCACGCATGCAGGTCTACTGCAGAATGGAAACTTTGAACAAGCCCCGAAGTTGTCTGATCTCAAGGCACTAGAGTGCTATCAAAGCACGCAATCCCAAACTATGAAAATCCTCTAATTATCATTTTCAAGTAGTATATATGGTCAACTGATCGTAATTATCTTATTCTCTTTTGTCACTGTGAATATTGAGTTACATGTTTACAATATTTGCACTATGAAACATAATTTGCAACTGATGTCCATTTTTTTTCTCAGATTAAAATCAGTCAAATTGGAATTTAATTCACCGTCAAATTAAAAAAAAATCAATATTTCAGCAGTACTTTTTGTGAAAATATCTTGCATTCCAAAGTGGAAATTTCAGGTATTTGCGGCTGTGTGTATTTTTTGTAATCAAAAGTATAGAATAAGAATAACAACCTGAGCAAATTAGAGATCGTAGATCTGATAAATAAAAGGATGATACGTGGATTGAAGGTTGTTGAACAAAATCATAGATCTGATATATCAAATGGTGTGATGCAATTTTGAGAACGCTTGTGGGTTAGGCTTTGGGAGTCCGATGGCGAAGGAGGGTTATGAGGAAAATGGGGAGAAGAAATACGGAGAAAAAGGGGGAGAAGCAGAAATGCGAGAAGAAATAGGGATATGGAGAGAAACAGGGACATGAAAAGAAAAGGGTTACGGGGACAAAGAATCGAAGAAGATGCAATTTTTTTTAGCTCTAGAGAATTTTATTTTGCGCAACTTGCAGTAGGCAAACCTCTCTAATTGTCATTGACACGACCCAAACTCGCCCTTTCGGGAAACCCCGGATTGAGTTGAGAACACGACAAATCAGAATGCAAACGGAAGAACATTTCATTGCTCGTTACAACAATATACATCAGAATACAAGAATATAATAGAGTATGAATAAATATTACACATTGGAAAATATCAGAGATTTACAAATTACAATACAACGGAAAATAATACAAAACAAAACTGAAAGAAATACACGGATATAGAGCTTTCCGAATATAACTCCAGCTGTAAATCCAGGATCCTGGAAAAGAAATATCTGCAAAAACCCAACTGCTAGCTGCCCATGTGGAAAATAGGGGCACCCAGAGTTTCGGTTAAAACAATAAACTCCAGGTCAGTCATGTGACTGGTGTGAGAACTAAAACAGTTATTAGCTTGATTTTAAAGTCAGGTAAATCATGGGAATACGCCATACAACATGAAACGGTTTTACCCCCCATGAATACCAGTGCATAAAAATAACAGCGCAACGTTAAAAAGAAAATGAAGCTACTATAAGACTCAAGTCCCATCACACAATGAATGCAGTCGAGGATAGAGTTTTCCCTTATAATAGCCAAATATGCTTGATACGCGAAATTTCATCTTTTATTATTGCTATAAGTGAAGAAATCAACTTCAAATATAAATGTATCAATCGTAGGAGGCGTAGGTACCATTATATTACGTCTCCATATATATATATATATATGTATATATAACTAAAACCGAATATCACGTATTGGAAATTGGGTTTCCATCTATGAACCGAGGCAAGAGATTATCCTCACCGATTTCGAGACACACTAGCAAGTGCCTCAGTATCCCCCGCATTGAACCCCTTAGATTTTCATGGTCAGTCATCCGTCGATAATTAGTTATACCATAAACTATATGTTAGCTGTTTCTATCGAACCTCTAAAATGGTCAGTATGTCGACTATATCCATCAGCCTCGTAGTTACCGATATAATATCCATCAGCCCTGCAGTGACCGATATATCCGAGGTACCTCATCTCCCATCAAGTAATAATAGTATGCAACATCCACATGAGTAAACAGTCTGGGCTCCATACCATGATGTTACTCGTAGCTAGAACTAACATATGTCCATTTCTTTGCAGTCACTATCCCGTTTTTGGTACGCATCTAGGTACGAGGCTCGTGAATTAACGCTACACAAAGCTATGCTATTTAAAGCCGTGCTTTGATCATCAACCACAAGGGTTTGCTTTTCAACAAAAGCCCTGATACTTTGCATCTCAGCATGCCACACTGACAATTCACGTCATGCAACGGATATCTATCGATATATAACCTCTAAGCTCATACGTCTTAGAGAAGGGTGTTAAGCAAGAGAACAAATTCTCCGCCACCAAACAGATATATATTTAATGGAAATCAATCAACACATAATAAAATCCAATGTCATACACACATCCATTTACAAGTCCATTCTGGGTCTTAACGAAACCGGAGGCACCTTATTCCTCGTCCCATATGTCTAATACAGGAGAGAGGTCCCCACATATCCGGTCGATCTCCAAGTACGTTTGGACAATCACCACTTATTACCTTGTCTTGGGTGAACGGCCCAATCAAGACATCAGTAATCATCCAAACGATGTGAAGACCTCCGGTATTCAACCACCGTCTTCATCATCGACTTATCGTCGAATCAATTATTCAAAAAGGGTATAAACCTGGCCTTTCCAAATAATCCGCGTATATTATAATTAAATGATATAAACATACGCCTCATTCCAATCCAGAATATTCTTTTATTCAAATATTCATATCTATAGGGAAAGGTTCCCATTAATTTTATCAAAGATAATTCTTTTAAATTTATTCTTTAATCTTTCTTTGGATATCATTTCAAACCAAATTAAGGTTTATCCAAACTAGTCCGGATTATTGAACCATACTGAAGTAATCATTTCTTTTATTATCCCAATCCCTACCTATTCATCCCATGGAGTAAAACTGGTAATACTCCATATCTAACACCATGGTGTTATCGGTAAAATTAATTACCATTTCCTTTCAAATCTAATTAAAGATTTAACCATCGCCTGGAGTAAAACTGAGGGTACCCAATTCTCGATCATTTCATGAATTCGACAAATTTAATTATCCCATTTACATTCCTATCTAATTAAAGATTCATTGAAACTCTAATTCAATTTTAATATTAAAAATCATTACTTATTGATTATTCAAAGTTAAGGAATTAACCTTATCTTTAACTTGGTTAAAGAACTAACGTCATTTAAAACACAGTTCACGATAAACCCAAAATCATATTCCATTAATTATGGAATCTTCATGGAAAACAGATCAATGTATAATCGATATCAATTTCCGTATACGACTAAAAATATAAATGGAACAACGACAAAGCCTTTTAAATTCAATATATATTAATAGTCTTCCTCCACATAAGCTCATCTCGATTATTACCAAATCGAACTCCATTCCATTCCAATTTATTTCATTTAATTGGAAAACTTTACTTTGGAAAATTCCATTAAATCTTAATAAAAGATTTATAAATTCAAAATTACAGTTCATTGTTAATCGAGTTAAAGAACAAGTTTTATTTAAAACACAAATCACGATAAACCCAAAAATCCAAATTTCAATTCAATTCCAATTAAATATTAATTAATTGGTAAACTTTATTAAATCTTAATTAAAAGATTTATTCTTTTCTCAACTGGTTTTACGAACAGTGTTAATGAAGACACCATTCACAATAACCAAAAATCCAATTCGATATTAAATACAAGGCTCTAATTAGAAATTATATCAGCTTATATTCAATATCAAATTCTGAAACCAACGGATATCGTATTGGGAATAACGATATCTATATCTTCCAAATTCCCATAACAATATCCATATTACCATGGAATCTAATATCGAAATATTCCGAAGACTATTTCCATTCCAAACCATTCCAATTTATTTTATTGGAAAAATTCTGGTTATTTTCAATCCATTTCAAATCCAATTTATTTATTTAAAAATACTGGATTATAATTCTAGTTCGTAACTAGTTCATTTTGATAAAAATATATTTTTACCTTTACAAACGTGGAATTTTTCATCCAAATTCTTTCCAAATCATTTGTTATGATTTTACACAAATTATTAATATTTTTAATAAATTTATTAAGGCCCGTATAGTCGATTTCCATAAACGGTCATAAACTACACTTACAACGACCTTTTCGAAATTTGATTTGGACATAATTCCAAATCCCTTCATTAGATTTCAAATCTCTTATATTCATTGAAAGATCTTTTCAATACGAACCCAACGGTTCCGGTTTTAGGAGAATCCGATGGTCGGATCTCCCGTAATACCAATTTGAAGTCAATGGTCAAAATTCGCGAACGGTTGCTACGCGGCGTGTTCTATTCAGGCCAATAAATATATATCATATATATATATATTATATATTTCGTTGATTTCCATTTAAATCATATTTTATAAATCGTTTATAAATTCGTTTTAAAAAATGATTCCAACTTCATTTTCAATTTTAAATCAAAATTGAGTATTCCTTATCATTATAATATATAAATGATAATATTTTCAAAATATCAGATTTTCAAATCATTTCCTTTTCTATATTATTTATAAAAATGAATAAAACCAATTTAAATATCGTTCGCGTCAAAATGGCACATATTTAATCAACACGGCTTCATATATTTCAATATTTTCGTGTCCATCCAAAATCGGACATCAAAATCATATTTTGATCATTCACTGAATATTATTTAAAAACGTTTATTATTTTAAAATATTTGTTATTTTAAAATATCCATTCTTCCTAAACTGGAATCAGACATAATCAATTACCATATAATATTATTTATATGGATTTCATACAACACATGTACATAACAATAATGATAAACAATCAACCATCATCTAGAGAGCAATCTACACTACATAAGCATTAAATATAAATATTCAATTCTTACAATAGTCTATCAACCAATCAATTGACATACAACTAAACAATTGGGATTAGTGTATGTCAAATATCATCCCAATACCCGTGTGGGGTTTCAATCCACAAACACTGAATATTATTTGTGCAGTTGGGCAATGTGTAAAATTTATCGTCCCAATCAATATCAGTAAAATGGGTGTACATAAACAAATCGTCCGATTTGTAAATGAATGTTTATTTTATTCATATACACATTAAAAATTATATTTTTAACGATAAAATATTTTATTCAACACATGAATATTTTATACGGTTCATTTATATAATAAAAATGATATTTTATTTTTCTAACATATTTTAGAAAATTTTGGCAGCATAACGGTGTGATACTAGGACCGGAATAAGGTCTAGCCTTATCCCTTGCCTAATACTGGCTCGCACCATACACATACCAATTTCAATCAATTCATATCACATCCCAAATCAAATTCAAACAAATAAATCACTCAATCCAAAAATCAACCAAACATCCATGGTTTCAAACAAAGGTGTCGAGTGCTACCAAGCACCGTCTGCATCCTAGTATATATTTAACTAGAAAACAAAATTAGAGTGAGAAGTTCTCACCTTTGGTTTCCACTCCGCCAGTTTTATTTCTAAATTTCTAAACAGTTGGATTTGCGCGAAATTCCAACGCAATCTTTTTCACGCTGTTCATAGTAAAAATCGCATTTTTAAACCTTTCTATATATATATATATTAAAAATCATACTTTTATTTGATGTCCTTATATATAAAAATCATATTTTTTATATTGTTATTATATATAAAAATCATATTTTTATATCATTTAAAAATCATGTCTTTATATTTTTAAAAATCATGTCTTTATATTTTTAAAAATCACACTTTTATATTTTAAAAAATCACATCTTTGTATAATTAAAAATCACACCTTTGTATAATTAAAAATCACATCTTTGCATAATTAAAAATCACACCTTTGTATAATTAAAAATCACATCTTTGTATAAGTAAAAATCAGAACTTGGTATAATTAAAAATCACATCTTTGTAGAATTAAAAATCAGATCTTTGTAAAATTAAAAATCACATCTTTGTATAATTAAAAATTAGATTTTTGTATAATAAAAAATCACATCTTTGTATGATTAAAAATCAGATTTTTATATAAATAAAAATCAAATTCCTACATAATTAAAAATCACTTCTTTATAAAATTAATAGCATAATCAAAAATTTGAGTGAGAAAAATGTTCTTACCTTTAACCCGCGATGGAAAGGAGCTAACTTAGATAGTGGAGGAAGAAATCGAACCCAGATTGAACACTGGTGGCTTCAGCGTTGGAGGCACGCCTCTGATGGTCGGCATCAGGTGGTTTGCGCGATGTCTTGTGGAAGGGGGAGGGGCTGGTTGAACTGCGACAGAGGGGGAGGGGAGCGGTGGTCAGAGGCAACGCGGGGTTCTCATGGTAAAGGGGATGGACGGCTGACGGTTTCGAAGGGAAGAAGGGGGTGGCAGAGTGAAGGTCGATGGAGGAGGAGGTAGTGGAGCGGCGGTGGGCGATGGGGAGTGACGGGTGATGGCGATTGGAGGAAGTGGCGCGATGTCGAGGTTTTTTTTCCTTTTAATCTCGATTTCTGATTTGGAAATACTGAAAGGGGAGAATACGTTTTATAATATATATATATTCAATTTATTTTATTTTTCTCCATAAAGTTGACTTAACATTTGAACCCCAAATCTAACCCAATGACCGTCACCTTTAGCTAATTACCACCGTTCCGAACATAATGGGATATGTATCGTAAGCCAATTCAGCTCTTTCGATCATTTTTCGTTTAAATTAAAATATAAATCAATGTATATTAAATTTAAACGTACATTTTAATTTACCGGGCCACGTACGGACTCCAAAAATTCCTGGAAAATAAATCTAGCTATGTTTTGACGATATGGTCCTAACAAAACTAATTTCGTCGAATTTGGAGACCGTTTTAAAAAAGTTCATTTTCAGTCGATTAAATTCAAACTGAATTGACCAAACACGTTTAAATTTACCGTGCTCACATATTGATTCCAAAATTTATGAAAATTGGAATCCAGCAATAATTTGACATTCCGGATCCAACAAAAGTGGTTTCGTCGAAAACAGAGGTCGTTTGCAAAATCGTTATTTTTAAGGACTATATGTTATATAAAATATATAAATTCCATAGCGACTTTTCTGAATTTTAAACTGGACATAACTTTGTATTCCCGTTATGCAATCTGGATTTTTCATATTTGTTGGAAAGATATCTTTAAACAGATCGAAATACTTTTTGTTTTACCGAAATCCGATTTATTTTGAATCATGTACATCCATTTGAAATTTGAAAATGAATTTTCAAACTACAGCACCATTTCAGGCTTGTTTTAGGATTAAAATAAATTTATTCGTTCTAACTTCATTTAAAATAAATTTTTAGTCTTTATTATTTAAAATAAATCATTTTAAATATTCAAAATCCATTAAATTGCCAAAATAAAAATTTTAAATTGGTTCTGATTTTCTGGGTTGTTATAATCTCCCCCACTTAAAATCTTTTTGTCCTCGAAAAGGAACGGAGTTGAAAGTTGTTTAACTACTCAACTCAACTTTCATTTTGGCTTTCATTCTTTAACTTTTCAATTTCTAAGAATTTTCAGATTTTTCAAAAATTTGGCTAATACCTTAAATTTTTGAAAAATTTCGCCATAACCTCCTTTGTACGGGGAGACCTTTTTAACCGCAACTAGCCTCACAGGGCCCTCAACAATCCAAAAGAAAAAGAAATAGCCAATCGGCTCATAAAATCATCAAAACCCAATAAATTAGTAAACTGTACCTATTTGTTGGGCATACAATTTTATTCCTCTTCTCTAGCCTCCTTGCTATGGCCTGTTCACACATATATATGTGCATGTATGCATTTGCAATCAATTTTTCAATTCAGTTCAATATTTGACTTGATTAGCCTATATTTCTCTTATTTGTATTATCAATTGAATTAATAATCAAACATCACAACCAACAATCAATTAGTTGACTAGCTTTTCAAAATCATAATTCTTTTATATATTCAAAAATCATATTTTTGATGCCAAATCACAACAATAACCCTATCTAGTTTAAGTTCTCACATCAGTCAGTTGGAAATATATAGATATCCCACTTTCGAAACTCAAACATAAATACTGATGATGTACGTACTATCATCAGTATTATCTCAGGGAGACTAGAGTGTGATTCTATATCTATCCAGTATATTTGAGACTTCGTATACACATGGATCAGACGTATATGCAAAATCTTTATATACTTGATTGTCCAAATCAATTTAAAATAAAATATTCAAATATGTATAATAAAGTTTAAATTTTCAAGACAAAATTTGTTTTCAATTTTATTAATAAATAATACTCTTCCAACTCATTCTAGGATACTATTGATCCTATCTCTAACGAGAGTCATTCTTATTGGATATTACTAATCCAATCTCCGATGAATTCTTTCGTTTGGTTCAAACATGCCTTGTTCTCGAGCTCTGTAAACCAAAGTTCTGATACCAAGCTGACACGACCCAAACTCGCCCTTTCGGGAAAGCCCGAATTGAGTTGAGAACATGATAAATCAGAATGCAAACCGAAGAACATTTCATTGCTTATTACAATAATTTACATCAGAGTACAAGAATATAACAGAGTATGAATAAATATTACACATTGGAAAATATTAGAGATTTACAAATTACAATGCAGCGGAAAATAACACAAAACACAACTGAAAGAAATACACGAATACAGAGCTTTCCAAACATAACTCCAGCTATAAATCCAAGATCCTAGAAAAGAAATATCTGCAAAAACCCATCTACTAGCTGTCCGTGTGGAAAATAAGGGCACCGAGAGTTTAGGTTAAAACAATAAACTCTAGGTCAGTCATGTGACTAGTGTGAGAACTAAAATAGTTATTAGCTCTATTTTAAAGTCAAGTAAATTATAGGACCACGCCGTATAACAAGGAATGGGTATATCCCCCATGAATAGCAGTGCATAAAAATAACAGCGCAATGTTAAAGAGGAAAATGAAGCTATCACAAGACTCAGGTCCCATCACATAATGAACGCAGTCGAGGATAGAGTTTTCCCATATTGTAACAGCCCTCACCTCCGTTCACGCAAGATATTGTCCCCAACTTAGCCACCGTATAGGTGTGGGGTTTTGTTCCTCAAAAGGCCTCGGCGTTAGTAAGATATGGGCTCTACTATATAGGTATCCACTTCACACAGGCTTCCACGATGTGGGACTTAGGGGTGTCACACTTATAATAGCCAAATATGCTTGGTACGCGAAATTTCATCTTTTATTATTACTATAAGTGAAGAAATCAACTTCAAATATAAATGTATCAATCATAGGTGGCGTAGCCACCATTATATTATGTCGCCATATATATATATATATATATATATATATATATATATATATATGTACTTACAACTAAAACTGAATATCACGTATTGGAAATTGGGTTTCCATCTATGAAGCGAGGCAAGGGATTATCTTTACCGATTTCGAGACACACTAGCAAGTGCCTCAGGATCCCCCGCAGTGAACACCTTGGATCTTCATGGTCGGTTATCCATCGATGATTAGTTTTTTTTTGAGCAAACGGATATGTAGCGCGAGGCTACATAGCCGGTTAAATATTAGATAGAAATAGTTTTCCGACTGACAAACCCAGTTGGTAGTTCAAAAAACAACCATCACCCCAAGTTTAAGACACTTCATACAACACAAATAGAGCATACTACGAATACAACTACAAAAGCATGCAGATCAAAGTGCTAACCATCATAATTATACAAATACTACTATGAGAATTAAAGAAGCATCATCAGACTTCACATAAGCTCCATGCTAGATGCTGTATCATTGCTTTCAACAGAAGTAGCTGGAGAAGTGGCCACCGGCAGAGCAAACCTGAAAACAGCAGCATGATTGTCTCCAGAACCTGAGCTGGACGAAAAAATATGAATGATGCGGTGACAAATAGTCATGATCGAACTAGCTTTGTTATTAAAAATCCTTGCATTTCTTTCTTTCCACACACACCAACTATAAACAGCCAGGAAGATATCGAGTAGTGGACAAGAATCAGATTCCCAATGATCAAAGAAAGAAGAAATGATGGGGATGAAACCAATTAAGTGGGTACTTGATGCGGCCCAAATTGGGAAGGTATAGTCGTAGGAGAAGAAAAGATGATGAATGGATTCAGCATGAGAATTACAGAAAGGGCAGTTAGGGTCTGAAACCACATTGCATTTGAAAAGCTTCTCTCTTGTATTGACCTTTTCATGAATCAAACACCATTGGAAGAAGAGAATTCTTGGAGCCAGCTTGCATTTCCAAAGTCTTGAGAATATAAACATTCTACCAGAAAAATTCAGATAATTGTAACATGATGATACAGAAAAGCCTCTAGAAGGAGAGAGAGCCCAAACAAAATGGTCAATGATCGACGCTAGTCTATGGATTTGAAAAGCGCGACATTTGTAATAAATTCTGCAAGCATACAGGTATGTAGCATACAGGTCGAACACAGGGAGGTGAATTAAATCAATTATTTATCTAATCTCTTGGGCGAGTTAGACAAAGCTTAGAGGTTGATTTTGCAAATAAAACAAAACAAAATTAAAACTGTAATTTGATTTAGAACAGATCTAACTGAACCGACGATCAAATCACAATTTCAATGGAAAAGCAATGAACTATAAATCAGATTCAAATCTAATCAAATCCAATTAAACCTATGAACGCGATTAAAATACAGGAAATAAAAGTGCAGAATATAAATAACAACAGGAAATAAAATTAGGATTACCGCTGAATCTAATCAGACGGTCAATCACTAATGAAAAGAAATGCAAAACACAAATAGTGTTCTACCGAATCTAATCGTGTAGACACACTAATTGCTAAGAAATAGAAAAAATGCAGAAAATAAAAAGAAGAAGAAGAACTAGAAACTTTATTAGAAATAGAAAATGGGATATAGGATAGGATGGCGGCTACAATGCCATTACAAGGGTATATATAGGGTAGACAGCCAAACCCTAACCCTAACCCTAATGATAAATGGGCCTGGTCATTACATCACTAATTAGTTTACAATGAGAAACATAAATGGGCCTTTGATAAATAAAGCAAATTTGGGCCTTTTCTCTTTTCCTCTTGTTTCCTTGACATTTCTTCATTGATTTGTGGTGTGCAAAGCCTTTTTATCAATCCTTTTCTTGTCCAATAACAGCCAGATATGAGATCTTCATCTACAATTCTTCAAAATGCAAATACACAACAAATTGATCTCTATTTCTCTACATTTCTGGTTGCATGCGGGCTGGGTTGGTATATCTGTAAAAGTAACAAAACAATACCCAAGTAATATTTATTTATATACAAAAAGATAAAATATAAGAGCATAAATTAACATATTTCTATGTCAATCAGTCAACCAAGATATTTAGTTGAGTGTTAGTTATACCATAAACTATATGTTAGCCAGTTCTATCGAACCTCTAAAATGGTCAGTATGTCGACCATATCCATCAGCCCCATAGTGACCGATATAATATCCATCAAGTAATAATAGTATGCAACATCCACATGAGTTAATAGTCTGGGCTCCATACCATGACGTTACTCGTAGCTAGAACTAATATATGTCCATTTCCTTGCAGTCACTATCCCGTTTCTGGTTCACAACTTGATGCGAGGCTTGCGGATTAACGCTACACAAAGCGATGCTATTTAAAGTCGTGCTTTGATCATCAACCACAAGGCTCTATTTTTTAACAAAAGCCTTGATTCTTTGCATCTCAGCATACCAAACTCATGTCCTGCTACTGATATTTATCGATATATAACCTCTAAGCTCGTACGTCTTAGAGAAAGGTGTTAAGCAAGAGAATAAATTCTCCGCCACCAAAAAGATATACACTTAATAGAAGTCAATCAACACAGAATAAAATCAAATGTTAGACAGACATCCATTTACAAGTCCATTCCGGGTCTGGACGAAACCGAAGGCACCTTATTCCTCGTCCCATATGTCCAATACAGGAGAGAGGTCCTCGCATATCCAGTCGATCTCCAAGTACGTCTGGACGATCACCACTTATTACCTTATCTTGGGTGTATGACCCAATTAAGACATTAGTAATAACCCAAACGATGTGAAGACCTCCGGTCTTAAACCATACTCTTCATCGTCGACTTATCGTCGAATCAGTTATTCAGAATGGGTATAAACCCGGCCTTTCCAAATAACCCGCGTATATTATAATCAAGTGATATAAAAACACAACATTTGCCTCATTTCAATCCAGAATATTCTTTTATTCATATCTGTAGGGAAAGTTTCCCATTAATTTTATCAAAGATAAATTCTTTTAAATTTAATCTTTAATCTTCCTTTGGATATCATTTCAAATCAAATTAAGGTTTACCCAAACTAGTCGGGATTATCGAACCATACCGAAGTAATCATTTCTTTTATTATCCCAATCCCAATCTATTCATTCCATAGAGCAAAACTGGTAATACTCCATATCTAACACCACGGTGTTATCGGTAAAATTAATTACCATTTACATTCAAATCTAATTAAAGATTTAACTATCGCCCGGAGTAAAACGGGTGGTACCCCATTCTCGATCATTTCATGAATTCGATAAATTTAATTATCCCATTTGCATTCCAATCTAATTAAAGATTCATTAAAACACTAACTCAGTTTTAATCTCAAAAATCACTACTTAATGATTATTTAAAGTTAAGAAATTAATCTTATCTTTAACTGGGTTAAAGAACTAACGTCATTTAAAAAACACAGTTGAAGATAAACCCAAAATCATATTCCATTAATTATGGAATCTTCACGGAAAACATATCAATATATATTCAATATCCATTTCCGTATCCAACTTAAAATATAAATGGAATAACGACAAAGCCTTTTAAATTCCATATATTAACAGTCTTCCTCCACAGAAGCTTATCTCGATTATTACCAAATCGAACTCCATTCCATTCCAATTTATTTTATTAAATTGGAAAACTTTACTTTGGAAATTTTCCATTAAATCTTAATAAAAGATTTATAAATTCCAAATTACGTTTCACTGTTAATCTGATTAAAAAATAGTGTTATTTAAAACACAGTTCACGATAAACCCAAAAATCCAAATTTTAGTTCAATTCCAATTAAATATTAATTAATTGGTAAACTTTATTAAATCATAATTAAAAGATTTATTCTTTTCTCAACTGGTTTTATGAACAGTGTTAATGAAGAGACCATTCACGACAACCTAAAATCCAATTCGATATTAAATACAAGGCTCTGAATAGAAATTATATCGGCTTATATTCAATATCAAATTCTGAAACCAAAGGATATCGTATTGGGGATAACAATATCTGTATCTTCCAAATTCCCATAACAATATCCGTATAAACATGGAATCTAATATCGAAATATTCCGAAGATTATTTCCATTCCAAATCATTCCAATTTATTTTATTGGAAAAATTCTGGTTCTTTTCAACCCATTCAAATCCAATTTATTTATTTAAAAATATTGGATTATAATTCTAGTTCATAACTAGTTCATTTTGATAAAAATATATTTTTACCTTTACAAACATGGAATTTTTCATCCAAATTCTTTCCAAATAATTTATTATGATTTTACACAAAATATTAATATTTTTAACAATTTTATCAAGGCCCGTACAGTTGATTTCCATAAACGGTCATCGAACTGCACTTACAGCGACCTTTTCCAAATTTGATTTGGACATAATTCCAAATCCAACTGTTAGATTTCAAATCTCTTATATTCTTTGGAAAGCTCTTTTTGATACGAACCTAACTGTTCTGATTTTAGTAAAATCCGACGCTCGGATCTCCCGTAATATCAGTTTGAAGTCAATCGTCGAAATTCGTGAACGGTCGCTGCGCGACGCGTTCTATTCAAGCCATTAAATGTATATATTATATATATTTCGTCGATTTCCATTTAAATCGTATTTTATAAATCGTTTATAAATTCGTTTTAGAAACGATTCCAACTTCGTTTTCAATTTTAAATCAGAATTGAATATTCTTTATCAATATAATATATAAATGATAATATTTTTAAAATATCAGATCTTATCATTTCCTTTTTGATATTCATTAAAAAATGAATAAAATCGGTATAAATATCGTTTGCGTCAAAATGGCGCATATTTAATCAACACGGCTTCATATATTTCAATATTTTCGTGTCCATCCAAAATCAGACTTCAAAATCGTATTTTGATCATTTACTGAATATTATTTAGAAACATTCATTATTTTAAAATATTCATTTTTTCTGAACAAGAATCAGACACACTCAATTAACATATAATATTATTTATATGGATTTCATACAACACATGTATATAACAACAATGATAAACAATCAACCATCATACATAGTGCATTCTATACTACATAAGCATTAAATATAAATATTCAATGCTTACAACAGTCTGTCAACTAATCGATTGACATACAACTAAAAAATTGGGATTAGTATACGTCAAATATCATCCCAATACCCGTGTGGGGTTTCAACCCACAAACACTGAATATTATTTGTGCAGTTGGGCGATGTGTAAAATTTATCGTCCCAATAATTATTAGAAAAATGAGTGTACATAAACAAATCGTCCGATTTGTAAATGAATGTTTATTTTACTCGTTTACACGTTAAAAATTATATTTTTAATGATAAAATATTTTATTCAAC
This sequence comes from Allium sativum, assembly GCA_030737875.1. Lineage (NCBI taxonomy): Eukaryota > Viridiplantae > Streptophyta > Magnoliopsida > Asparagales > Amaryllidaceae > Allium > Allium sativum. Next base: position 75,780,578 of record CM060920.1, on the reverse strand, counting down.
ACATGAATATTTTATACGGTTCATTTATACAATAAAAATGGTATTTTATTGTTCTAACATATTTTAGAAAATTTTGGCAGCATAACAGTGCGATATTAGAACCAGAATAAGGTCTCGCTTATCCCTCGCCTAATACTGGCTCACGCCGTACACATACCAATTTCAATCAAATCAATTCGCATCCCAAATCAAATTCAAACTAAAAAATCACTCAATCCAAAATCCAACCAAACATCCATGGTTTCAAACAAAGGTGTCATGTGCTATTAAGCACCGTCTACATCCTAGTATATATTTAACTAGAAAACAAAATAAGAGTAACAAGTTCTCACCTTTGGTTTCCACTCCGCCAGTTTTATTTCTGAATTTCTGAACAGTTTGGATTTGCCCGAAATTCCAACGTAATCTTTTTCACGTTGTTCACAGTAAAAATCACATTTTTAATATGATATATTTTTAAAAATCGCATTTTTAAACCTTTCTATATATATTAAAAATCGTATTTTTATTTGATGTCCTTATATATAAAAATCATATTTTTTATATCGTTATTATATATAAAAATCATATTTTTATATCGTTTAAAAATCATATCTTTATATTTTTAAAAATCATGTCTTTATATTTTTAAAAATCATGTCTTTATATATTTAAAAATCACATCTTTGTATAATTAATCACATCTTTGTATAATTAAAAAATCACATCTTTGTATAATTAAAAATCACGTCTTTGTATAATTAAAAATCACATCATTGTATAATTAAAAATCACATCTTTGTATAATTAAAAATCAGACCTTTGTATAATTAAAAATCAGATCTTTGTATAATTAAAAATCACATCTTTGTATAATTAAAAATTATATCTTTGCATAATTAAAAATCACATATTTGTATAATTAAAAATCTGATTCTTGTATGATTAAAAATCACTTCTTTGTACAATTAAAAATCAGATTTTTATATAATTAAAAATCAGATTGTTATATAATAAAAAATCACTTCTTTATAAAATTAATAGCATAATCAAAAATTTGAGTGAGAAAAATGTTCTCACCTTTAGCTCGCGATGGAAAGGAGCTAACTGAGATAGTGGAGGAAGAAATTGAACCCAGTTTGAACAATGGTGGCTTCAGCGTTGGAGGCACGCCTCTGATGGTCGGCATCAGGTGGTTTGCGCGATGTCTGGTGGAAGGGGGAGGGACTGGTTGAACTGCGACGGAGGGGGAGGGGAGCGGTGATTAGAGGCAACGTGGTGTTCTCGTGGTAAATGGGATGGACGACTGACGGTTTCGAGGGGAAGAGGGGGTGGCGGAGTGAAGGTCGATGGAGGAGGAGGTAGTGGAGCGGCGGTGGGCGATGGGGAGCGACGGGCGATGGCGATTGGAGGAAAAGGCGTAATGTCGAGGTTTTTTTTAATCTCGATTTATGATTTAGAAATAATGAAAGGGGAGAATACATTTTATAATATATATTTATTTTATTTATTTATTCTATTTATTTTATTTTTCTTTATAAAGTTGACTTTACATTTCAACTCCAAATCTAACCCAACGATTGTCGCCTATATAGCTAATTACCCCCGTTCCGAACACAATGGGATATGTATTAAGCTAATTCAGCTGTATAAATTAATGTATATTTAATTTAAACGTACATTTTAATTTACCGAGGCCATATACGGACTCCAAAAATTCCTGAAAATTAAATCTAGCTATGTTTTGACGATACGTTCCTAACAAACTAATTTATTCAAATTTGGAGACCGTTTGAAAAACAGTCATTTTCCAGTCGATTAAATTCAAATTGAGTTGACCAAACACGTTTAAATTCACCACACTCACATATTGATTCCAAAAATTAGGAAAATTGGAATCTAGCAATAATTTGACAGTCCGGATCCAACAAAAGTGGTTTCGTCTAAAACGGAGGTCGTTTGCAAAATCGCTATTTTTAAGGGATATATATTATATAAAATGTATATAAATTCCATAGCGACTTTTCTGAGTTTTAATCTCGACATAACTTTGTATTTCTGTTATGAAATCTAGATTTTTCACATTCGATATTTTCAAACAGATTCAAATATTTCTTGTTTTACTGAAATCCGATTTATTTTGAATCCTGTACATCCATTTGAAATTTGAAACCGAATTTTCAAACTACCACGCCATTTTAGGCTCGTTTTAGAATTAAAATAAATTTATTCGTTCTAACTAAATTTAAAATAAATTTGTAGTCATTGTTATTTAAAATAAATCATTTTAAATATTCAAAATCCATTAAAATTGCCAAAATAAAAATTTTAAATTATGTTTATAACAATGATAAAAATGAATATGTGAACGTAGCTTAATTCATACACCGTATTAGCCACCACGTTATTGTGACAAGCATGTATATTTTTACCCTCTTTTCCCGAGTAAAGAAACAAATATTATACAGGTATAATCATGAAGAAATCCAAGTGTTAGATTATCTAAATTGAAAATAAAACATTTTACAATTTTTTCATGAATTTCAACAAACACTTATTGATTATAAAAAAATAATTAGAAAAGTTCATTATCAAAAACATATTAGAAACAAAAGAAAAAGAAAAAGGCATATTAACACTTGTAAAATAGGAAGAAAAAAACTATACTGACTTCAAATAAAAGGAGAAAATTGGAATTGAAAAAATATATTCCAAAAGAAGAGAAAACATATCAGTAGACACACGCAGACATATGCATGTATACAAAGGCGGAGCCACATCAAGTTTGGGTTGGGCACGTAAACCCCTCCCCCTCCCCCTTATTGATCTCGCCACCATTGACCCGACACTTCATAGGACCGCCTCTCCTCCACCGGACTCCGTAAGACTGCTGATGCTCGCTCTGTTCTCCTCCATTGGGCACATGCTAACAACGATAATGCTCCGTCTTTGCAAATGGATGGTGAGCGATTTCGATTTACTTATTTGATTTATGTGATTTTCATTGGGATTTAATATTATCGATGTTCTAAAAGCTTGTTTTGGTAAAATGGGTCGTTGCTTCAACTTTTTATTGTAGAACTAAAATTTTGTTTGTGTAATTTGGGGTTTATTAGGTTGGATGGTTTGTTAGTTGATTTATATGATTTGAATTGGCAAGGTCAAATCCACTAATAGGGTTGTTTTCTTTTCTGCTAAGTTTGGAAATACTTAAAACATTAAGTACATAGTCATTTAATGGTTTGGATTGCCTGAAAGTAAAGTTTGGCTTTTTAAAACATTTAGTACTTGTGTTTGTACATAATTTTGTACTACAAAAATTCTAGCCGTGCACAATACCTGGGAAAAAAAATTAAACAAGTATTACCTAAGCACTTTTCTTTTCAATCAAAATGAAGACAATTCAAAACATTCCATCCTATACTTTATTTCCCCTACCAACATTAAAATCTATACAAAATTTTATACTTATTTTACTCTATAAGTACACGATAAGTCCCATACTAATTCATTCACAAATCATTCAAACTCAAAACAAGATAAAACCTAAAGCAAAACTTAGTGGCAAGAAAAAAACATAGGACATGCTAAGTAAGTAAACTTCACTTTTAATCCTATTTAAAACTATTCAATAATTGTATACTAAATGATACAAATTTATATATGTGCATCTACTTATTTATGGTGTGTTGTATCATATATAAACCAAACATTTGGATTGTAGGCTGAATTGAAGCACTGTCAACAGGTTAGTAACCCTATATACTAACCAGTGCATATGTTTTCAACTCCTATAAATTTTAAATTTCTATAACTTGAATTCCAATGAGTATTATGACTTAAGTTCTAATGGAAGTTATTCATATATATTCGGAGTGTATTCTAAAAATAATTTCAACTTGAATAAAGGTTTATATGTGCAGAAATATGTAATATAAAGTAAAGAGTATTAAAAACTCAAATTTTCGATCATCTTAACTTTGAAATTCAGGTATACAAGTGTATTCGTATTTGGAAACCATGAATTTTAGTAGTAGTTTAATGATTTTTTTAGTGTCCCAGTTTATGTGTTATGATTAAAAGTGTATTTTAGGATTGAAAATTAAATTTATGAATTTGTTTTAATGGATCGTGGATCCGTGTTTGTGGGAGCTTGGTAGGAGGTAGGAGAACATATAGACGGATTTCGATGAACTCTAGTGGTCGGAGATGGCCAAACGAGGCCGATTTAGATTCTTGGTTGTGTTTGTTGTGTGTCTTCTTTGTTCACGTCGTACGGGTGAGGGAGTTAATCGTGTAAGTAGATTTTTGGTGAGGAGATGCGCATGGATGTTGGTTTCAGTTCAATAGTGGGTGCAGGTGTTCAGGCGGTTGGAGTTGGTGATGGGAGGCATTTTTGTGCTGGTGCCTGCATCGACATTCTCGAGTTTCAATGGGGTTAAGTAGTGTTTTTGAGGAAGAAGGGTTCGGGGTTGTGAATATTGGCCGGTGGCGATGTCAGGTGATAGCTGGACTTATGGGTAATGGCGCGTTGGCCCAGAGATGGTCGTCAATGATGTGCACGTGCACAGGAAGGTTGTGGTACATGTGTTTAGGTCATTCTCTTGGTACCTATTGTGTTTAGTATATGGTCAAAGTGTTTGGGTTCTGAAACAAATGGAGGAGAAGGGTGTGTGGGCTGTGTTGGTTTTGAGTCGGGTTAAGCCATGGGCTCGGCCCATTTCCACTGTAAAAAAGAGAGTTTAAGTTTAAATTTGGAATTTAAATGGCATATAAATACTTACATATATATTGTTGTGTATATATAAGTTTAAATAATGAGGATGTGTTCGAATAGATTTTAGTTTGTGCAATAGTCGAGAGAATCGATAATGTGTTTTTATGTAAGCAACCCGACATAGCTATCGAGTTATAAATGATTTGATATTAAATTAAACTCATTTAAGTAATAAAAATTTGTTTTAATTCTTAGAATCATTTATAATATAACGAACATAAATTTATTTGTTGAACTAAATTAACATGCAATTGGTAAAAATTGACTCATAATAATTGGTAAATTTCATAGATTCTAAATTGATTATTCAATTAATTGAGTTTTTGTTTAATTACGTTAATTGAAATTATATATTTCAAAGTGACATCTATTAATGGAAATAAAACCTATACCACTATAAATTGAATTGACCGAATCGTTTTGAATATTCCGCTAGCAAAAATAAACACCGTTCTTCTATTGTGTTAGTTTGACATATTTATTCGCAATTAAATGTTACAGTGATGTTATATTATCAATTGATAATATAAAATTAATTACATATCTATGTTATATAATTTGTGCTTACGATTTGAATGTCGTCTAAATGAAGAATTGCTAAGTGCCATTGGAAATGCAAAGTTTCTAATTTCTATAAAGTAAATCAGAAATTAACGTAAGTTGTCAATAGTTTGGATAAGTGTTTTTAAAACAATTAAATTTATTTTAAATTAATTAGATTATTAATTAATTTAAAAGGAAGGATTAATTGTAATCAATTAATCCAGTTAACTATGTTTTTCAAATTGATTAAATCAAATGTTCTAATTGAAAATGGTTAATAAATTAATTTGTTTTTAATTAATCTAATAGAAATAGTTTTGATAAATGAACTTAATAATGTTTTATAAAAGTTAATTAATCTTTTAATTAACTATGTTTTAAGATAATTATTCGGCAAATGATTATTTACAAGGTTATTTACAATGACTTTGTAAAAGAGATTAAATATTCTATTTTTAGTTAATGTTGAAGTTAATTATTATTTTAATCAATAATAAATAAAGTAATTGCCTTTTTTATTAGAATCATTTAAGTTAATTATTTTCTTAAATGAATATTGAGAGTTAATTAATGTTTTAATTAACGGATTTTTGTAACTTAATGTGCAACTAATAGAGATTTAAAGTTGGATAAATTATCTAAGAAGGATGTTTTAAACTTAATTAATCTCTTAATTAAGTATTAATGATAGTTTAATTATCAAAGGATAAGGAAATCAAGTCAATTTATTGGATTAAATGGCTTTATTTAATATTTAAGTTAATAAAGTTAACTTATTGAATGGTTCAAAACAATAATGTGTTTTGAAAATGTTTTAAAATTTGAAATTCAATTGAATTTACAAATTATTGTTTGGGTAATATTTTGGACAGAGAACTTCTACGAACCATGAAGATAAGAATGATTTCGACTTAAGGTCTGAGAGGTAATTAGAATACCCCAACTTGAACGATTTTGCTATTATCCGATATATATTATTAGTTTGTGTTCAAAATGAGTGTTAAAGTTGAATATTGCTTTCAATAAGGAAACTGATATTCAAGAATGAGATTATCACGTAAGGTTGATAATAACTTTATGAGTTAAGATTTACTTATGTTTACAGATAAGTGTAAATAACCGTGTTTTGAATTTAAATAAATCCAAGATCATTTAAATGAGGCAAAGCAGGTCCAACGGAAAAAATCTGTTTATTTTGTTGTGTGTTTTGATAGTTAAATATCCGCCTATCAAAGTTGGATCTTTAATCAGAGATATTCGTGACAAGGAAAAGAAAATCCGTTAAATAACGATTAGGGACTGAATCCCACTCTTGTCTATTGTCCAATATTTATAAAGTCTTGTCGATTGTCATTTCGAAGGGTCCAGAATTTAAATTCCACTTCCATCCAATAAAATGTTGTGAGTCAGAATATATTGAAAGCTGTTAAAGATGGAGTTTATGTAAGGGTTGTTTTGTTAATCCTAGGTAGAAATTTCCTAAGATGGATTTACAGGATAGTGCCTTCAGTTTGTCCAGTCGCAGGACAACTTATATGGAAGAATGTCTAACAAAGTATGCCTAATAGATCACGTACATTAATCTCTTTAAACATACTTACGTTTTGTGGCGAAGAAATTCATTTCTCTTAGATTCACACCTAGGGTATTTTTAGGAAAATCAATTAGTGATTTGGTGGGTTTGACGATGTGGCATTCAAAGTGAATGAAGATGTGATGTCTAAAGGTGAGTGTGACCTCAAGCTTCATAACCCGATAAATGACAAAAATCGGGCAGACAACATGGCTATGTGGGTCGCTCTCAGTAGGGTGTATCATCACCTGATCTAGAGAAAAATTCACTTGCTTCTTTATTCTATCGTTGCTGTATGCTCAAAAACGGTGGTTTGAACCCAACCATTGGTGATAATACATTCTGTAACGAACCAAACTTCCCCAGTCTCCGAAGAGAAGAGAAAGAACGGATTGAGTTGAGAACACGACAATCATAACACAAACAGAAGAACATTTCATTGCTTATTACAACAATTCCATAAGAATACAAGAATATAACAGAGTATGAATAAATAATATATATTTGATAAATATCAGAGATTTAAATTACATTTAAATACATAGAAGCGAAAAAATAATGTATAACACAACAGAAACAAATACACGGATACAGAGCATTCTGAATATAGCACTAGCTGTAAATCCAGGATCCTGGAAAAGAAATAATCTGCAAAACCAAAAATACTAGCTGCCTATGTGGAAAATAAGGGCACCCAGAGTTTAGGTTAAAACAATAAACTCCAGGTCAGTCATGTGACTGGTGTGAGAACTAAAACAGTTATTAATCAGATTTTAAAGTTAGGTAAATCAAGGGAACACGCCATATATAACATGGAACGGGTTTATCCCCCATGAATACCGGTGCATAAAAATAACAGTGCAATGCTAAAGAGAAAAATGAAGCTATTATAAGACTTAGGTCCCATCACACAATTAACGCAGTCAAGGATAGAGTTTTCCCTTATAATAGCCAAATATGCTTGATACAAGAAATTTCATCTTTTATTATTACTATAAGTGAAGAAATCAACTTCAAATATAAATGTATCTATCATAGGGGGAGTAGGTACCATTATATTACATTGCCATATATATATTTACAACTAAAACTGAATATCACGTATTGGGAATTGGGTTTCCATCTATGAACCGAGGCAAGGGATCATCCTCACCGCTTCAAGACACACTAGCAAGTGCCTCAAGACTACACACTGGGCAACCCTTGGATCTTCATGGCCATTTATCCGTCGATGATTAGTTATACCATAAATTATATGTTAGCCGGTTCTATCGAACCTCCAGGTCAGTATATCGACCACATCATCCATCGATCCCGTAGTGACCGATATATCCATTGATCCCGTAGTGACTGATATATCTGAGGCGCCTCTGTATCCATCAAGTAATAATAAGCAACATCCACATGAGTAAACAGTCTGGGCTCCATACCATGACGTTAATTGTAGTTAGAACTAACATATATCCATTTCCATGCAGTCACTATCCCGTTTTTGGTTCGTACCGGGGTGTGAAGCTCGCGAGTTAACGCTACACAAAGCTATGCTATTTAAAGCCATGCTTTGATCATCAACCACAAGACTCTGATTTTCAACAAAAGCCTTGATCATTTGCATCTTAGCATGCCACACAGGCAATTCATGCCATGTGACTGGAATCTTTCGATATATAACCTCTAAGCTCGTACGTCTCAGAGAAGGGTGTTAAGCAAAAGAATAAATTCTACACCACCAAACAGATATATATTTAGTAGAAATCAATCAACATAGAACGAAATCCAATATCAGACACACGTCCATTTACAACTCCATTCTGGGTTTGAACGAAACCGGAGGCACCTTATTCCTCGTCCCATATGTCCAATACAGGAGAGAGGTCATCGCATATTCGGTCGATCTCCAAAACGTCTGGACGTTCATCACTTATTACCTCGTCTTGGGTGTACCGCCCAATCAAGACATCAGTAATCATCCAAACAATGTGAAGACCTCCAGTCTTCAACCACCGGCATCATCGTCAACTTATCGTCGAAAGAGTTATTCAGAATAGGTATAAACCTGGCCTTTCCTTATAACTCACGTATATTATAAACAAGTGCTACACAAACACAACATACGCCTCATTCCAATTCAGAATATTCTTTTATTTCAAATATTCACATCATTAGGGAAAGGTTCCCATTAATTTTATCAAGGATAAATTCTTTTAAATTTATTCTTTAATCTTCCTTTGGATATTAATTCAAACCAAATTAAGGTTTATCCAAACTAGTCGGGATTAGCGAACCTTACCGAAGTAATCATTTATTTTATTTCCAAATCCCAACCTATACATCCCATGAAGCAAAACTGGTAATACTCCATATCTAATGCCACGGTATTATCAGTAAAATTACCATTTCACGTTTAAATATAATTAAAGATTTAACTATTGCTTGGAGAAAAACTGGTGATACTCTATTCTCGATCATTTCCCGAATTTGATAATTCAAATTATCACATTATCATTTCAATCTAATTAAAGATTCACTAAAACTCCCCTTAGTTTTAATCTTCCCAAAAATCAATATTAATGATTATTCAAATTTAGGAAATAAATCCTGTCTTTAACGAGGTTAAAGAACCAATGTCATTTAAAACATAGTTCTCGATAAACCCAAAATCACATTCCATTAATTTTGGAATCTTCACGGAAAACCAAATCAATATGTAATCGATATCAATTTCCGTATCCGACTAATAATATAAATGGAATAAAAACAAAGCCTTTTAAATTCCATATATAGTAACGGTCTTCCTCCACAGAAGCTTACTTCGCTTACTACCAAATCGAATTCCATTCCATTCCATTTAAATATTAATTAACTGGAAACCTTTACTTTGGAAAATTTCCATTAAATCTTAATAAAAAGATTTATAAATTCCAAATCTCATTTCACTGTAAATCGGGTTAAAGAACAAATGTCGTTAAAAACACAGTTCACAATAAACCCAACTCACATTCCATTTAAATCCAATTAAATGTTAATTAACTGGAAACAGTAATAATCTTAATTAAAAGATTGATTCTTTTCACACAGGGTTTGAGAATAGTGTTATTTAAGACACCATTCACGACAAACCCAAAATCCAATTCTTTCATTCAATTCCAGTTAAATCTTAATTAATTGGAAAACTTCACTAAATCTTAATTAAAAGATGTATTCTTTCCTCAACTGGATTTAAAAACAGTGTTAATAAAGACACCATTCACGACAAACCCAAAATCCAATTTGATATCAAATACAAGGCTCGGAATAGAATTTATATCGGCTTATATTCAATATCAAATTCTGAAATTAATGGATATCGTATTGGGAATAATGATATCTGTATCTTCCAAATTCCCAAAACAATATCCGTATCATCACGGAATCCGATACCGAAATACTCCGAAGATTATTTCTATTCTAATCCATTCCAATTCATACATTGGAAAATTCTTGTTATATTAAAACCATTTCAAATCCAATTTATTTATTTAAAAATATTGGATTATAATTCTAGTTCATTACTAGTTCATTTTGATAAAAATATTTTTTTTATCTTTATAAACATGGAATTTTTCATCCAGATCCTTTCCAAATCATTTATTATGATTTTACACAAATTATTAATATTTTTAATAATTTTATCAAGGCCCGTACAGTCGATTTACGTAAACAGTCATCGAACTGCACTTACAGCGGCCTTTTCCTAATTTGATTTGGACATAATTCCAAATCCAACCGTAGATTCAAATCTCTTACATTCGTTGGAAAGTTGTTTTTGATACGAAACCAAAGGTTCCGGTTTTAGGAGAATCCGACGGTCGGATCTCCCGTAATGTCAATTCGAAGTCATTAGTCGAAATTCGCGAACGATCGCGGCTCAGTGCATTCTATTCAGGCCATTAAATATATATAATATATATTTTGTCGATTTCCATTTTAAACATATTTTATAAATCGTTTTAAATTCGTTTTAAAAACGATTCCAACTTTTTTCAGTTTTAAATCAAAATTGAATACTCCTTATCATTAAAGTATATAAATGATAATATTTCCAAAATATATGATTTGAAATCATTTCCTTTTCGATATTCATTATAAAAATGAATAAAATCGATATAAATATCATTCGCGTCAAAATGGCGCATAACTAATCAACACGGCTACATACATTTCAATATTTTCGTGTCCATCCAAAATCGGACATCAAATTCACATTTTAATTCTTTATTGGATATTATTTTAAAATACTCGTTTAATTATTTTATTCAACACATGAATATTCTATTCAACACATGAATATTTTTAATGGTTTATACCTTCAATAAAAATGATATTTTTTTTGTTTAAATATTTATTCAACACAGGAATATTTTTAATGGGTTGTGCATTCAATAAAAATGATATTTTCTTGTTTAAATATTTTATTCAACACATGAATATTTTTAATCCTTTTTATGAATATTATAAAATATTCGTCATTTTCCAAATTGGAATAAGACCCAATCAATTACCATATAATATTATTTATATGGATTCCATACAACACATGTACACACCAATAATGATAAATAATCAACCATCATCTAGAGTGTATGACACAACTACATAAGCCTTGAATATAAATAAGTAACGCTTACAGCAGTCTATCAACCAATCGATTGACATACAACTAAACAATTGGGATTGGCGTACATCAAATATCATCCCAATACCCGTGTGGGGTTTCAATTAACAAATACAGATTTTATTTGTGCAGTTGGGCGATGTGTAAAATTTATCGTCCCAATCAATATCAAATTAATGGGTGTACATAAACAAATTGTCGGATTTGTAAACGAATATTTATTTCAATGCATCGCTATTTTATATAGTTCATATATTCAATCAAAATTATATTTTTACTGTTCAAATATTTTATTCAACAAATGAATATTTTATTTTCCATTTCACATCACCATTACAACCAATTTCCACAATATAATACAATCAAACAAGTTGTCCATGGTCTATGGACGATGGTGTCAGGAGCTACTAAGCCCCGTCTGCAACCTAGTATATATTTAACTGTAAAAAGTTTGAGAGAGGAGTTCTCACATTGGGTTTCCACTTCGTCAGTCTTTATTTGGTGCATTCAGCACCGTTTGGGTTTGAATTTTCCTAAAATGCTAACGTGCTCCAAATTGAACCCGGTTAGTCTTGTTGTGAAGTTCTCGACTCCACGATCGCAACGAATCCAGTTTCTCACGATTTGGACCTCGTATGAAGGAGATACGATGCTATATGTGTTAATCACTCAATTAAATTAATTTAAATTAATTAAATAAATTATTTTCCTAATAAACCCTTACTCCCTCTTCTTTGTTTACCGTCATGCCTACCGGAACCCATCGCTCAACTTAAAGAACCCCATGCCGTCGTCGAACTAGCTGACCGGAAGTTGATCAGACCTCACCACGACGAAGCCCGGACCATCGCTTATCTCCTCCAGGCGGTGCAATCACCTCGGCCTCGCCTAGCCCCTAGAAAACCGCCACGTAGCGGATGACTTCGAGCTCAGAAATCGAGGGATTGACACTATAATTTTCGATCACAACTGTACCATTTGAAAGATCATTTGAACCTCATTGAATTTTGTTTTAGGAGATTGGCTCGATTTAGTTTGGATTGAAAATGAATCAGGGATTTAAAACCAAAAATATCGGCCTTTGATTTTATCTCAGTCGGCAGCTCCAAACATAAATGGGAATTAGGGTTTGGTTGATCTAGGTTTGACTTGAGTATATATAGGTGTATTTTAATATAAATTAATTCATAAAGAACTTGTTTTATGTCACAAACTCCAAATCAAACCCAACGACTGTCACCCCCAACCAAACACCCCTATTCCGGACATAATGGAATATGTTTTGTAAGCCAATTCTGTTGTTTCGAACAGTTTTTATCAAAACTAAAATATAAATCATTATGTATTCAAATCAAACGTAAACTTTAATTTATCGGGGCCACATACTGACTCCAAAAATTCCAAAAAAATAAATCTAGCTGTGTTTTAACGATACAGTCCTAACAAAACTAATTTTGTCGAATTTGGAGACCGTTTGAAAAATGGCCGTTTTCTGGTCGATCCAAATTGATTGAAATTGACAAAACACGTTTTCTTTTGCCATGCGCACATATTAATTCCAAAAATTATGAAAATTGGAATATAGTAATAATTTGACATTTTGGATCCAACAAAAGTGATTTCGTCGAAAACGGTGGTCGTTTGCAAAATGGCTATTTTAAGTGCTATATATTATATTAAAATATATGTTAATTCCATAGCGACTATTCTAAATTTTAAATTGGACATAACTTTTTATTCCCGTTATGAAATCTTAGTTTTTCACATTTGTTAAAAAGATATTTTTAAATAGATTCAAATATTTTTGGTTTTAATGAAATCCGGTTTATTTTGAATACTACACATTCAATTGAAATTTGAAATTGAATTTTCAAACTGCCACGCCATTTAAGGCTCGTTATATAATTAAAATAAATTTATTCATTCTCACTTCGATTTAAATAAATTTTTAGTCGTTATTATTTAAAATAAATCATTTTAAATATTCAAAATCCATTAAAATTGCTAAAATGAAAAATTTAAATTGGTTATGATTTTCTGGGTTGTTACACATTCAGTACACTCAAGTGTACTCTGATATTTGGAGTTTATTCCACTGTGTTGTATACGTGATGTACTCTGATGATGCATGTACGTACATATATAGTTTTGTATTTCAAAAAGTTATTATATATATTATATTTTATTCTGCTACGATTGTGAGAGTTTGTATTTTTGTTCTATTCTATCTTCTATCTATTTCTTATCTTTAATAATGACACGACTTCTGTAGCACCCCGTATTCTCTATGAATATTAAAATTAACTAATCTAAGAACACTCAATTTTTAAAAGAGGAATTGGGTGAAACGGGTTAAGGCATTGCGTTCGCCTCGGAATTCTACTTGAGATAGAGTCTAAGTTTGCGTGAATCGGACTACGTATGAAGAAGTTATGGAGTTCAGAAGTTTTCAAGTTTAAACAGTAATTAAATTTAATAATCAAAGGTCAAAACTGTTCAAAATTCGAAATTCGGTCAGAGCAGGCTGAGCGGGAAATTTCCTGCTCATAGGTGTCGACTCCCCCAGGGGGAGTCAACATAGCTGTCGACCCACTATAGGGGAGTCGACATAGGATCCGACCCCCCTATAGGGGTGTCGACATAAGTGTCGACCCCCCTGTAGGGAGTCGACCCCTTTGAGATCCTCTTCCAGTGGTGAATTTCTGTCAGAGCAGGCTAAGCGGGAAATTTCCCGCTCATAGGTGTCGACTCCCCCAGGGGGAGTCGACATAGCTGTCGACCCCCTATAGGGGAGTCGACATATGAGCCGACCCCCCTATAGGGGTGTCGACATACGTGTCGACCCCCCTATAGGGTGTCGACCCCTTTGAGATCCTCTTCCAGTGGTCAATTTTTGAAGCCCTGAGCTGATGTGGCCTTCTCTGAATGGCCTATTGCTAATTTCTGAGGTATTACGGCTTATGTGTCATGCTATGGTTGGCTGGATGACATATCTCTTTGGTTTGATGGCTCTGATTTCTCCTAGACTAATTTAAAGGCTAGAATTGAACATAGACTTCTATACAATCACCCCAAACCTCAACCCTAGAACCCATTTTATGAAGCCGTCATGCTGTTCGTCTACAAACTGGCCTAGCCTCTATTCATCTACCCCAAATTAGAGAATCAAATTCGAACTAGGAGCCAATTAGAAGAACTAGAGAATAAAACGTCTACATCAAAGGATAGCTTTTCAAATTCAGAAATCAGATCCCAGAAATCAAGATCCGTCCTTTTTCTGTAAGTACAGTTATTGTTTAGATGTGAACACCTAATAAGAAATCATGACAGTAATAATTGGATCTAGAACCACGCCTAATTCTATTCGTGCCTATCTTTTTGTCAATTCTGAATTGCCTATGTCTATGAGACTATTGTGATTGATGTAATGACACCTATCGTTCCTATGAGACTATTGTGATTGACATAATGAAACCTAACATGCCTATGAGACTATTGGATTGACAAAATGTAACCCATCATGCCTATGGAACTGTTGCAATTGATTTGTTATGTTGTACATCCTATGCCTATGAGACTATTGGACTGACACAATTGAACCTACCATGTTGCATATGCAAATTACATGATAAGTTATATTCATACATGCTTACATGTTTAGATCCAAGTTAGTACCCATGTTTAATATCTATATAAGTTCATGCTTATACAATTAGATCTATGCTAGTTCGCATGTTAATTGGATCTAATTTAAATGTAAGATCACATTCATGTGCTTAATTAAGTTTATGTCGGACTATCCCAAATTTATACAACGCATGTTGGTCTATATTGTTTAGGCCTGTTGGAATGTTACATGTCCCTTTCTTTTCCCTTTTGTTTATAAGTTAGGCTAATTTGCAAGTCTAACGTTGTATGTGAATTATGCGAACGAATAACGGGGGAGACGTTGGGAAAAAATATTAAACTACATGCTATTGGCATAGATTGGCTCATAATCATGTAAATAACTAGTAGCATGAAATGGTAGAATTTGTATACCTAAAATCATGGACATAATTTAGAGGGTAAATGGGGCATGACTTGAATTGACAACACTTGTGGATAATTTACATATGAACATAAACTGTAAATATGTAAATTAATTAAAGAATGAATATGCCTAACCGAAGGTTAGATTGAGTTACGGTGTAAGACTGCTCGGAACCGCCCGGCACATCCAACAACCATAATAATATAGATCTAATGTGAGAGGTTAGCGCATTAAGCCCAAAAACCAGAGGTTAGATTGAGTTGCGGTGTATGACTGCCCAGAACCGCCCGACACATCCAGCGTCCGCAACAATATAGATCTAATGAGAGAGGTTGGTGCTTTAATGAATGAATTAAAGCTATGAAACAGACAGACTAAGAATGGTAGGGTTAAGTTAACACAACATAGAAACACTTAACCAATGTAACATGACAAGTGGTAGGGTTAAGTTAACACAAGAGGGCAACACTTAACCAATATAACATGATGTGTGATAGGGTTAAGTAACACAAGAAGGCAACACTTAACCAATACAACATGATGTGTGATAGGGTTAAGTAACACAAGAGGGCAACACTTAACCAATGTAACATGACAAGTGGGTGGGTTAAGTTAACTCGACTGGATTGATGACGCTTAACCAATATAACATGATGAACGAGTGGGGTTAAGTTAATGGGAAACACTTAACTAATATAACAAGATGAACGAATGGGGTTAAGCTAAGGGGAAACACTTAACCAATTACAACATGATTGAATGAGAAGGGTTAAGTTAATAAGAAACACTTAACCAACATGACATGACATGTGGATGGGTTAAGTTAACTTGAACGGATGGATAACACTTAACCAATTTGGGGGTATGCGAATAGACCCTAGAAAACCCTAGTAACGGGGACCCATTTCAGCAGTAACCCACATAGATGTATCACGGTACCCTGAACTAGGAAAGGTGGGGCACGATTACTGGGTTGATTATAAGCGGTCAAAATAGCGGCAAGGGGTGTAGCAGTGTAGTTCCGACGGAGTATGGGCGTGCACGTGCTTTGAGTGGAAAAGCAGGCACTGGGCATCAGTAGTATACACTGTGCATCTAGAATTTGTGTCGGGTTGCTATCATAGGGATTGATATACCTTATGGTAGGACTGGCACAGGGTATCTACATGCAAGAGAGCGCCGACTGACACAGACACAAGAAAAATTAATACAAGTAGGGAGCCGAATCGATAGGGTAGTAAGGGTACATCTAACATCTTCATGGCAATTGGGCTGATTGAGGTAAGATCCTCATACTAGATGTACACCTGAAGGCTACCACAATTGCGGGGTTGGGATCACCTTATTATATAACATAGGATACTAATTGGGACACAAGTAGGGGATACAGATCCTTTTCACAGGATACTAGTTGGGACACTAGTAGGGGATACAGATCGTTCCATAGAAGACACTAGTTAGAATGCTAGTTGGGTGTTGCAGAGAAAAGAAATCGGAGAAAGAACCGAAGCACATTGAGTGTACCTTACCATGTCATATCTAACAATCATCATTTGTTGTCTTGTTATGCTTATCATCATGGTTATGTCTGGTATTCAGTTTATTCATGTCATGCTTGTTTACATGCTAAATAATCACTGGACTTACCAGACTTATGTCTGACCCGTTTTCTTTCACCTTCTTTTCTTCCGTTTCACCCCAGGTTCACAGGGAGGAAATATTACCACTTAGCTCAGTTTTCTTTCCAAGCTCGAGGATAGTCGATGTACTGCTTTGGACTCTCTTTTCAACTGCTATAGCTGGGTCATGCTTTATTGGGGAATATCATTGTTATTTTCTGCTTCTTTGTTCTATTAAACAAGACAGATGCTTTGTTTTAATGGGTAAGGATGTTTTGGTGTTGGAAAACAAATCTTTGTACAAGCTGTTTTACCAAGCTGCTATTTTATCAATGAAGTAAAGTTTAATATATTTTCCGCTGTTTAAAATTTTGTCTGTTTTGTAGTTTATCTGTTCTATACACTTATGACGCTCCATTGAAGTTAATGCATTCCCTTTGTGAGTGACCTTAACGGAGGTGGGGTGTTTACAACTTCCGAGGTCATTGAATGTCGGGTCGTTACAATTGCTATCAGAGTTTACATTGGTGTTATACCGAGGCTTTGGTGGGGGTACTCATTAGAGATGGGGTCAGTAGTAACATATAATGAGTTCGAACGTATATACATGAGCGCGTATTTGTTAATTGATATAAAAACTATTTTATATTGTGTTGATTAGTTTGTCGAGTGGTTTATGAATTTTGGTCGATACAGGATGCGCAATTGTATCGATAAGTGTTGCAAAACACTTGAACTAGGTGGTTCGACACGGTATTATTTTAAAAGATGGGAAAATGAAATAATTTTGCCCAAAATTATATTGTTTTTAAAAGAATAATTTTTTGAAATTATTATTAAATATGGATGTGCTGATTGTTACTATTACAATCAAATAAGATTATAAAAACTGAAATGGTTTTATACAGAACCAAATTGAATATAATTAAAAACGAGTTTGTCGCGATGCGGTACTTCATAATTTAAAGACTAGAACTTCAACTGAATGTATAAGATTCATTTTAAGTCAGAATTCTTGAAACAAGTATCTTCCGGATCTATCGAATTATAATTTTCTAATGAAAGAGAAAAATCGGATTTCATCTGGCATATTTCTAGTTATGTCAAAATCAAATTTCTAGAAAAATCGCAGCATAAACCAGAACGATTTATTTAATGAACAGAAGGAATTTTAAGCAAATAAAATTTGATTTTTTTAGTAATAAAGTCCAGACTTGAATTGTTAGCTGGATAAGAACTCATGTATGTTAAATGATGTATCGATCTGGTGTTGGTTTCGGCCTTCGGGGCTTGTACTTAAAGGATTATTCTCTTACAAATTACAGTTAGGGACTGATGAATGTTGAAGAGTAGAAATGCATGAATAAGGAATGAAAATGTTTTCTAACTATAGTAAAGATATTTCTAGTCATTAAAATGAATGTGTTTGAATTGGTGGATGCATAAGGACGGAAGTGTATGGGGATAAAAGTTAAACACCCAACAGAGAATACAAGTTGGCATTTAAATTGGGTTTGATAAGCCTATTTGGAAAGCTAATTGGCTTTGTGGTTTCTTTGATAAATAGAGAGTGCCTAGAGAGGCGAGTTTTAGATTTGTACAATTGAGCCATACAAAAGAGACGCTGCTGAATTTTTCAAAAAATTAAAAGTTTAATTTCTAAAGAATTTTTGATAACTAAAAATTGATTTACCAATTTTATATTAAAAACTGTATTGGTTAAATGAAGTTAATAAGTTGATTTAGAATCAATTTGAATATATATGGATTTCATTGACGATTTTGCCGAGAACGAGATAAGGAAACGATGGAGTTTTGTGATGTACCCCATGTATCTCAAAAGAGGAGATTGTCCGTGGTTCATTATTGATTTTGAAATCATTAGTCCAGTGAGACTTAGATTTTAAACCAGATTACTGTGATCAGATATCCAGTCTGTATCATTGATTGAAATGAGATGTGACTTCGAAATATGGAAGTGAAGCTACCTAAGGTAAAATGGATTAAGGATTGTATGTGGGAGACTGAATAATGGGTATGAGAAGTCTATCCAAAGATTTGTTAAATAGTTAGTTGCTGATGTGTGTATTGTATGCTTTGATAGCTGTGAAATGTTTGGTAGATAACCTGTGTATTTTGAATGCCTTGTTTGCCGTGATTGTTAGTGTATGACCTATGTATGTGTGCTTGAGATAAGTCTTTGACTTTAGTTATAACTAGAATCTCCTTGTTATTCTTTAATTTCAAGGATGAAATTCTTTCAAGGGGAAGGAATGCAACAACCCGGTTTTCAACTGATTTGGTAATTGTTTAATTATGAGTGTCAGTGATTAAATTCATCTAAATAACATTGATTTTAAATGATTTAAGGAAATGTTTATAGTAAACAAATGTTTTATGAATTCATTAATTTAACTTTTGGTTAATGTATACTCATATATATAAACAAGTAAATGACATTTGAGCATTTCATTTCCATTAAAGCTTGTTTCAGATTCATGTATATATAAAATTACCTAAAGTAACAAATGAGAATACTTAAAGTAAAATTTAATTACTTCACATATAAGTATATAAGAAGATATGGCTTTAAATTCCAAGATTTGGCATTTATGTGATTTGAATGGACAAGATCAAATCCATTAATGGGGTTGCTTTCTTTGTTGCTAAGTTTGGAAATACTTAAAACATTATGTACATAACCATTTAATGCTTTGGATTGCTCGAAGTGTTAGTGTAACAACCCAGAAAATTGGAACCAATTTAAAAATTTTATTTTGGTAATTTTAATGAATTTTGAATATATAAAATGATTTATTTTAAATAATAACAACTAGAAATTTATTTTGAATAGGATTAGAACGTATAAATTTATTTAAATCAAAGTTAGAATATAAATATTTATTTTAATTATAAAAGGAATTGGAAATGGCGCGATAGTTTGAAAATTCGATTGCAAATTTCAGTTGAATGTACAGAATTCAAAATAAACCGGATTTTAGTGAAACTAGAAATATTTGAATCTTTTTGAAAATATCTTTTCAATGAATGTGAAAAATCCAGATTTCATAACGGGAATAAAAAGTTATGTCCAATTGAAAATTCAGAATAGTCGCTATGGAATTTATATAATATATAGCCCTTAAAAATAGCCATTTTGCAAACGACCTCCGTTTTTGATAAAACAACTTTTGTTGGATCCGGAATGTCAAATTATAGTCAAGTTTCAATTTTCATAATTTTTGGAATTCATATGTGAGTGTAGTAAATTTAAATGTGTTTGGTAATTTAAATTTAAATTGGATCGACCGGAAAAAACCCATTTTTCAAATGGTCTCCAAATTCGACGAAATTAGTTTTGTTAGGACCGTATCGTCAAAATATAGCTATATTTATTTTTCGGGAATTTTTGGAGTCAGTATGTGGCTCCGGTAAATTAAAATGTACATTTAAATTAAAAATATATTGATTTACATTTTAATTTAAAGGAAAACTTAGAAAAACAGTCAATTTGGCTTACCAAACATATCCCATTGTGTTTGGAATGGGGGTATTTACCAAGCGGCGACAATCGTTGGGTTTGATTTGGAATTTGAACGCAAAACAAAAATAAAGGGATTAAAATATTATTAAAACTAATTATAAATATCCACACTCCCTTCCCTAAAGCCCTAGTCAATGCGTAGACCAAGTCAACCCTCATTCAAAGTCGCCTCTTACATTTTTACAGTCAAAATCGTCCAAAATTGAATCCAAAAATTCTCCCTTTGGAATTTGAATTAAATCCTTGTTGTAGAGCGAAAATTGTAATACTCCGTTAGCTGTTCATATTAGTACCACTTTGATGGAATTTCATCTGCTGTTCGGCGCAAACTTAGGGCATAAAGTTCCATCGTTCTTGGCGAGTTTCGAGGCATGGAGAGCCACCGGAGGTGGCGGCGCTCAGGGTGGAGGGGCGGCTAGCGTGGACGGTCGGAGTGGGGCCCTTTGATCTGGGTCCGGTCATAGGATGGAGCAGCGGCGGTCGATCTTCTTCTTGGAGCAATGGATCACGGTGTTCAGATAGTAATGAGAGGGTAATTAACGGGGAAGATAATTAATTACGGTGTAATTAGTTTTAATAATTATTTAATTATATTAATTTTGCAATAAAGGTTTGTAACGTCCCAATTTCTTCATACAAAGTCATAAATTCGTGATTTCATAGGCGTTGGAATCCTCTTGTCGAGAGCGTCAACATGGAACTGACTAGAAGCGATTTGAAGCAAATTAGAGTATCAGGCAAATTCAAATCCAAGTAGTTTAGAAATTCAGAAATAAAACCAACAGAGTGAAAACTGACTGTGAGAACTCCTTCTCACTCTATTTTTTTTCGGGTAAAATATATACTAGGATGCAGACGGTGCTTAGCAGCACCCGAAACCATTTATTGTACAAACCATGATTGTTTGTTTGGATTGAATTTGCTGTGATGTGTTTATTGATTGTATGGACTGTATAAAATATTTGAATAATAAAAATATCATTTTTATTGAATGAATAAAATATATAAAATATTCATGTATGGAATAAAATATTTGAATAATAAAAATATCATTTTTTTTTTGAATGAATAAAAATAAATAAAATATTCATGTATGGAATAAAATATTTGAATAATAAAAATATCATTTTTGTTGAATGAATAAAATATATAAAATATTCATGTATGGAATAAAATATTTGAACAATAAAAATATAATTTTTTATTTAATATATGAACCATATAAAATGGTCATGCGTTCAAAATATATATTCATAAACAAATCGGACGATTTGTTTATGTACACTTATTCATCTGT
Organism: Allium sativum; assembly: GCA_030737875.1. Lineage (NCBI taxonomy): Eukaryota > Viridiplantae > Streptophyta > Magnoliopsida > Asparagales > Amaryllidaceae > Allium > Allium sativum. Next base: position 75,758,559 of record CM060920.1, on the reverse strand, counting down.
GTAACAACCCGTAAAATCTGGGCCAGTTTAAAATTTTTATTTTGGCAATTTTAGCAAATTTTGATTATTTAAAATGAATTATTTTAAATAATATCGACGATAAATTTATTTTGAATATAATTCGAACGTATATATTTATACGCGTCGTCGTTAGAATATAAATATTTATATATAATTATAAATAGAATTGAAAATGGCGCGGTAGTTCGATAATTCGATTTCAAACTTCAATTGAATGTACCGGGTGCAAAACAATCCGGATTTTAGTGAAACCAAAAACATTAGGATCTAATTGATAATATCTTTCCAACGAATCCGACAAATCAAAATTTCATTGCGGGAATCAAAAGATATGTCCAGTTGAAAATTCTGAATAGTCGCTATGGAATTCAGGCCCTTAAAAATGGACATTTTGCAAACGACCTCGGATTTCGACGAAACCAGTTTGGTTGGGTCCGGGATGTGAAGTTATTGCTAGGTTTCAAATTTCATAATTTTTCGAATCAATATGTGAGTGTGGCATAGGAAAACGCGTTTTGACCATTTCAGTTGATTTTAATCGACTGGAAATTGGCCATTTTTCTAACGGTCTCAGAATTCGACGAAACTAGTTTTGTTAGGACCGTATCGTCAATACGAAGCTAGAAAATATTTTTCTGGAATTTTTCTAGTTAGTATGAGACCCCGGTAATTTGAAATGTACGTTTAAAATTCAATATAGTGATTTAAAAATAAATTTAAAGGAAACTGATCGAAACGATGGAATCAGCTTGCGATACATATCCCATTGTGTTCGGAATGGGGGTAAAACGCTATGGACGACAGGCGGTGGACCTCGTTTAAAGGTCGTATGAAAAAGTCAACTTTTTGCAATTAAATTAATTAAACTAATTAAAAATTAATTTAATTTTCTTCCCCCCCCTTTTAACCGCTCTGGCCCCCCCCTTCTCTCATTCCCAAATAGATACAGAAGAAATAAAAAAAAAAAAACGTCGAACCCTGGAAACGCGCCGCCAGGCGCTGGCCATCGCGCCACCGGAGCGGACGCGGCTCCGATCAGCCCCCCCTCGAAGACCTCGACAACCGCGCACCCCTTTCTCTCTCCCCCCCAAGCCCCTAAAACCGACTGCCTCGCCTGAATCGGGCCACCGACGGCCTCACCATCACCTGGCCGCCACCTCATTGGACTGCACCGCCCTTTGCCACCACCAACGACCCCTCCGACCCCCGGTCATCCCAATAAAACCCCTTTTCCCACCAACAAATCAATGTAAGTCTTTATTTATTTTATTTTATTTCTTATTCATATAGCCTATAGAAAGTTTAGATTTTTAGAACAGGAAAGATTTGATTTTGATTTTTATTAATAGAAAGTTTAGGTTTTAAGAAAAATATACAAAGTCTATATTTTATTTATAAAAAGGAAAAACTGATTTTTTTAAAGTATTTTAAACTGATTTTTTTTAAAAAGATTATAAATCTGATTTTTAAAGGAGAATTCTGATTTTACTTTAAATAGGAAAGGTTTAAACTGTAAAAAAGAAAAAGATTTGATTTTCGAAATAGAAAGATATGACTTTAATATCATAAAGATTTGATTTTTAGGTAAAATAAAAATATAATTTTTATAATATAGAAAAGATAAAAATATGATTTTTATATATGAACATCGATAGAAAAAAATATAATTTTTATATATGAAACTTCGAAAGAAAAATAAAAATTTTCTATATTGAATAGCGAACGAAAAATTCGATTTTTATATATTGAATAGCGAAAGAAAAATAGAATTTTTATATATTGAACTTTGAAATAAAAATTCGATTTTTATATATTGAACTTCGAGTTAAAAAAGGAATTTTTATATATTGAACTTCGAGTTAAAAAAGGAATTTTTATATATTGAACTTCGAGTTAAAAAAGATATTTTTATATATTGAATAGCGAAGTAAAAATTCGATTTTTACATAGGTAGTGAAAGCGGACAACGAAGATGACGAAGATGCGGTAGCGACGAAGGTTTCTGCAAATGAAGAGCCGTGGAGCTAGGATAGCTATAAGTGAGAATTTCTCACCTTTCAATTTAAATTTTCTAGTTATATATATACTAGGATGCAGACGGTGTTTAGTAGCACCCGACACAATCGTCCACAGACCATGGACTTGTTTGTTTGACTGTTTGGTGATTGATTGCGATATTGGTTTGAATGTGGTTTGTGGTGTGAAAAATCGAATCGATAAATTGGTTAGGATTAGACGTGCGCCGTTATAAGGCGAAGGAGTAAGGCTAGGTTAGACTCTTACTCCAAATTTTGTGGTTTGCATAACGAATTGATTTGATTGATGTGTGAATGGCGTGGGCCTTCACTAGACCGGGGATAAGGCTAGGCCTCGTCCCGTTTCTAGTATCGTGCCGTTATGCCGCCGAAATTTTCTAAAATAAGTTAGAAAAATAAAAATATCATTTTATTGTGTAAATGAATTGAATAGAAATTCATAGGTTGAAATAAAATGTTTTATCGTTAAAAATATAATTTTTAACGTGAATGTGAATAAATAAATATTCATTTACAAACCAGATGGTTTGTTTATGTACACTTATTTGAAGGACATTGAGTGGGTCGATAAATTTTACACATCGCCCAACTGCACAACTAAATCTGTGTTTGATTGTTTGAAACCCCACACGGGTGTTAGGATGAAATATGAAGTTCACTCATCCTGATTGATTAAATATGTCGATCGATCGATTGACAGGCTGTTATAAGCGTTAGATATCTATATTTGATGCTTATACAGTGTAGTGCACTTTGGTTGATGGTTGATTATTTTTCAATGCTATGATATACATGTGTTGTATGAAAATCCATGTAATTAACTTTATATGGTAATTGATTGGGCCTCATTCCAATTTGAAAAATAAAGAATAATATAAAATAAAAGTTCATGTGTTGAGAGTTTCATCCATTGAGATTGGTCATGTGTTGAACGAAATATTTTAGTAATAAAATTTGCACCTTTATCGATATAAAATAAAAGTTCATGTGTTGACAGTCTCATCCATTGAGATTGGTCATGTGTTGAACGAAATATTTCGATAATAACAACTATTTTGAAAAAGAAATATTTGAAATAGAATATTTGAAAATAGAAATTTATGAAGCCGTGTTGACTATATTGACGCCATTTTGACGTGAACGATATTTATATCGATTTTAAACGATTTCGAAATAAAATGAATTGAAAACGATTTCGAAATAAAATGAATTGAAAACGATTTCGAAATGAATTGAATTGAAAACGATTTCGAAATGAATTGAATTGAAAACGATTTCGAAATGAATTGAATTGAAAACGAATTCAAATTGAATTGAAAGCGAATTGAAATGAATTCAAATTGAATTGAAATTTGAATTGAATAGAAATGAATTTTAAAACGAATTTATAAAGAAGAATTCAATTTTGATTTGAATTGAAAAGGAAGTTGAAAATGTTTTTGAAACGAATTCAAAACTATTTACATAATTCGTTTTAAATAGAAATCGACGAAATATATTATATATATATTATATATATAATATAATGGCCTGAATAGAACGCGCCGCGCCGCGGTAGTTCGTGAATTTCGACCATTTATTTCAAACGGACATTACGGGAGATCCGACCGTCGGATTCTCCTAAAACCGGAACCGTTGGGTTCGTATCGAAAAGAGCTTTCTAACGAAGGTTAGAAATTTGAAATCTAACGGTTGGATTTGGAGATACGTCCAAATCAAATTCGAAAAAGGTCGCTGTAAGTGCAGTTCGATGGCCGTTGATGGAAATCGACTGTACGGGCCTTGATAAAATTATTAAAAATAGTAATAATTTGTGTAAAATCATAAGAAATGATTTGTGAAGATTTGGGATGAAAAACTCCATATTTGAAAAGATAAAAATAGATTTTTATCGAAATGAACTAGTTTTGAACTAGAATTAAAATTCTATTTATTTTTAAATAAATAAATTGAATTAGAAAAGGGTTTTAAAAATAACCAGAATTTCCAATGATTGCATTGGAATGGATTTGAATCGAAATTGTCTTCGGAATATTTCGATGTTGGAATTCGTGATTATACAGGTGTTGTTATGGAAATTTGAAAGATATATTTGTATCGTTATTTCCAATACGACATTTGTTAATCGTAGAATTTGATGTTGAATATAAGCCGATATATTTTCTATTCAGAGCCTTATATTGAATATCAAATGTGATTTGGGTTTGTCGTGAATGGTGTCTTCACTAACACTGTTCTTGAACCCAGTTGAGAAATGATTAAATCTTTTTATTTAGATTTAATGAAGTGTACCAATTAAATAATATTTAATTGGAAATTGAATTGATATTGATTTTTGGGTTTATCGTGAACAGTGTTTTAAATAACACTCGTTCTTTAACCCGATCATTAATGAAATGCGATTGTGGGTTGTCGTGAACGGTATCTTCAATAATACAGTTCTTAGACCTAAAGGAGTTAAGAAAATCAGAAACTAACTGGAGATTAGTTAGGTTGAATAGTTTCCGAGGTATTGATCTGATGTTGGTTTCGGCCTTCGGGATTCATACTTAGGGAATTGCTCACTTGCTAATTTACAATTAGGGACTGATTGAAATGTGATGTGATTTTGGGTTTATCGTGAACTGTGTTTTAAATGACACTGATTCTTTAACCCAGTCACAGATTAGAACTAAGTGGAGTTTTAATGAATCTTTAATTAGATTGAAATGATCGAAATGGAGTATCACCAGTTTTGCTCCAGGCGATAGTTAAATCTTTAATTAGATTTGAACGTGAAATGGTAATTGAATTTACCGATAACACTGTGGTGTTAGATATGAAGTATTACCAGTTTTACTTCATGGGATAAATAGGTTGGGATTGGGAAATTAAAACCAATGATTACTTCGGTAAGGTTCGTTAATCTCGAGTAGTTGAATCGAAATTCAAAAGAAGGATAAATTCAAAGAATTTATCTTGGATAAAATTAATGGGAACATTTCCCTATGAATGTGAAATTTAGAAACTAACTGTCGGTTGGCCAAGCAGAATGGTTTTCTGGATATTGATCTGATGTTGGTTTCGGCCTTCGGGGTTAATATTTGGGGAATTACTCTCTTGATTAATTTACGGTTAGTGACTGATGAATTGGAATGAGTCGTATGTCGTGTTTGTGTAGCACTTTTATAAAATATACGCGAGTTATTCGGAAAGACCGGGTTTATCCCATTCTGAATAACTGATACGACGATAAGTCGAAGATGAAGACGATGGTCGAAGACCGGAGGTCTTCACGTCGTTTGGGTGATAACTGATGATCTTGATTGGGCTGTACACCCAAGAAGATGGAAACAGTTAGTGATCGTCCAGACGTACTTGGAGATCGATGGATATGCGGGGTACTAGGTGCCTCCGGTTTCGTTCAGACCCAGAACGGACTTGTAAATGGACTGTGTGTCTGACATTGGATTTTAGTCCGTGCGGTTGATTTCTATTAAATATATATCTGTTTGGCGGCGGAGAATTTATTCTCTTGCTTAACGCCCTTCTCTGAGACGTACGAGCTCAGGGGTTATATATTGATGGATATCAAACGCATGGAGTGAATTGCCTGTGTGGCATGCCTAAGTGGCAATTAATCGAGGCTTCTGTTGAAAAGCAAAGTCTTGTGGTGATGATCAAAGCAAGGCCTTTGTGGCGTAGCTTTGTGTAACGTTTACTTCGCGAGTTTCACACCCGGTATGAACCAAAAACGGGAGAGGACCTCAGGGAGGACATGCGTTTCTTTCTAGCTAGAAGTGGCGTCAGTGGTTTTACACGCCCTGACGAGTTTGACTTATGTGGTTGTTGCTGTTGCGAGGCGCCTCGGATTGATCGGTCGTTCTCGAACCGATGGAGTCATTCGTTGGCTCATTTACGCCCCATAGGGCGGAGAGACGTATTGTTCAGGCACTATAATCCACTCCGTGTGGACCGGCCCTGTCGCTCCAAGGGGCAGTTGCGGCTGTTCCGGAGACATGGGCTAGATTGTCTCGAAGACGGTAAGGACGATCCCTGGCCTCGGTTCATAGATGGAAATCCAATTTCCAAATACGTGACATTTGCGGTTTTATTTGTAAACCTATATATGGCGACATGATATATGGTACCCATGCCGCCTATGATTGATACTTATGATTTGAAGTTGTTTTATACACTATACACTATACACTTATAGTAGTATCAAATGATTTGTTTTAAAACGTATCAAGCATTCTTTGGCTGTTATAAGGGAAAACCCTATCCTCGGCTGCGTTGCATTGTGTGATGGGACCTGGGTCTTATAACAGCTTCATTTTTCTTTATTTAGCATTGCGCTGTTTGTTTTATGCACAGGTATTCTTGGGAGGAAACCCGTTCCGTGTTATACGGCGTGGTCCCTTGATTTACCTATCTTTAAAAATAAAGATTAACTGTTTTAGTTCTCACACCAGTCCCATGACTGACCTGGAGTTTATTGTTTTAACCTAAACTCTGGGTGCCCCTATTTTGACACGGGCAGCTAGTAGTTTTGGTTTTGCAGATTTATATTCACAGGATCCTGGTTTACAGCTGGAACGATATCCGGAAAGCTTTGTATCCGTATATCTCTTCTAGTTGTTTATTGTATTATTTTCCGCTGCTATGTATTTAAATGTAATTTAAATCTCTGATATTTCTGTGCAGTATTTATTCATACTCTGTATATTCTTGTAATCTGATGCATTGTTGTAATATACAATGAAATGTTCTTCTGTATGCATTCTGATTTGTCGTGTTCTCAAACGATAGGGCGTTTCGAGCGGTTTGGGTCGGTTTAGCGACTGGTTCGAACCGAGCGAAATTCCTTGCCGTCACAGTTGGTATCAGAGCTTTGGTTTACAAAGCAGAGAACAAGGCACATTAGAACCATATGAAAGGATTCATCAGATATTGGGTTAGTAAAATCCAATGGGAATGACTCGTTAGAGATTGGATCAGTAGTATCCTAGAACGAGTGTAAAGAGTATATTTTTCAAATGAAAACATTCTTTGTTTTGAAAATTTAAATCAATTATTCGTAATTGATTATCTATTTATATTGATGTGGACAATCCAGTATATATAGATTTTGCGTATACGTCTGATCCGCGTGTATTCGAAATTTTAATATACTGGATAGATATAGAATTACGCTCTAGTCGCCCGGGAGTGATTCTGATGATTGATATATCATCATCAGAATTTATATTCGAGTGACGAACGTGTAATATCTATATATTTCCATTAGACTGGTGTGAGAACCAAAAATTAGATAGGGCTTATTGTTGTGATTCGACATCAAAAATCTGATTTTTGACTATGTATCAAAATTATGAATTTGAAACATTAAATTCACTAATTGATTGATGTTTGTGTTATTTGTTCAATTGTTTGATAATTTTGAACCATTATGCCTAACTGAATCAAATATTGACTTGTATTGAAATTTGGTCGCATATGCTTGCATATATGTACTTACCTTGAACAGGTCATAGCAAGGAGGCTAGAGCCAGAGAATAAAATTTGTTTGCCCGACAAATAGGTACATGTTTACTACATAATTTCCTGTTTTGTTTGGGTGATGATGATTTTGTGAGCCTATTGGCTAGCCGCTTGGCTTTTTCTTTTTCTTTTTGAGATCTGAAGGACCGGGGAAGCTATTTGAAATTCCCCGATGCTCCCGGTGCAGGGGAGGTTATGGCGAAATTTTTCGAAAATTTAGGGTGTTAGCCAAATTTTTGAAATTTTGAAAATTCTCAGAAACTAAAGAGTTGGAGAATGGAAGCCAGATCGAAAGTAGAGTTGAATGATCAAACCACTTTCGACTTTGTTCCTTTTCGGGGACGAAAAGTTTTAAGTGGGGGAGATTGTAACAACCCGTAAAATCTGGGCCAGTTTAAAAATTTTATTTTGGCAATTTTAGCAAATTTTGATTATTTAAAATGAATTATTTTAAATAATATCGACGATAAATTTATTTTGAATATAATTCGAACGTATATATTTATACGCGTCGTCGTTAGAATATAAATATTTATATATAATTATAAATAGAATTGAAAATGGCGCGGTAGTTCGATAATTCGATTTCAAACTTCAATTGAATGTACCGGGTGCAAAACAATCCGGATTTTAGTGAAACCAAAAACATTAGGATCTAATTGATAATATCTTTCCAACGAATCCGACAAATCAAAATTTCATTGCGGGAATCAAAAGATATGTCCAGTTGAAAATTCTGAATAGTCGCTATGGAATTCAGGCCCTTAAAAATGGACATTTTGCAAACGACCTCGGATTTCGACGAAACCAGTTTGGTTGGGTCCGGGATGTGAAGTTATTGCTAGGTTTCAAATTTCATAATTTTTCGAATCAATATGTGAGTGTGGCATAGGAAAACGCGTTTTGACCATTTCAGTTGATTTTAATCGACTGGAAATTGGCCATTTTTCTAACGGTCTCAGAATTCGACGAAACTAGTTTTGTTAGGACCGTATCGTCAATACGAAGCTAGAAAATATTTTTCTGGAATTTTTCTAGTTAGTATGCGACCCCAGTAATTTGAAATGTACGTTTAAAATTCAATATAGTGATTTAAAAATAAATTTAAAGGAAACTGATCGAAACGATGGAATCAGCTTGCGATACATATCCCATTGTGTTCGGAATGGGGGTAAAACGCTATGGACGACAGGCGGTGGACCTCGTTTAAAGGTCGTATGAAAAAGTCAACTTTTTGCAATTAAATTAATTAAATTAATTAAATTAATTAAAAATAAATTTAATTTTCTTCCCCCCCTTTTAACCGCTCTGCCCCCCCCCCCCCCCCTTCTCTCATTCCCAAATCGATACAGAAGAAATAAAAAAAAAAAACGTCGAACCCTGGAAACGCGCCGCCAGGCGCTGGCCATCGCGCCACCGGAGCGGACGCGGCTCCGATCAGCCCCCCCTCGAAGACCTCGACAACCGCGCACCCCTTTCTCTCTCCCCCCCAAGCCCCTAAAACCGACTGCCTCGCCTGAATCGGGCCACCGACGGCCTCACCATCACCTGGCCGCCACCTCATTGGACTGCACCGCCCTTTGCCACCACCAACGACCCCTCCGACCCCCGGTCATCCCAATAAAACCCCTTTTCCCACCAACAAATCAATGTAAGTCTTTATTTATTTTATTTTATTTCTTATTCATATAGCCTATAGAAAGTTTAGATTTTTAGAACAGGAAAGATTTGATTTTGATTTTGATTTTTATTAATAGAAAGTTTAGGTTTTAAGAAAAATATACAAAGTCTATATTTTATTTATAAAAAGGAAAAACTGATTTTTTAAAGTATTTTAAACTGATTTTTTTAAAAAGATTATAAATCTGATTTTTAAAGGAGAATTCTGATTTTACTTTAAATAGGAAAGGTTTAAACTGTAAAAAAGAAAAAGATTTGATTTTCGAAATAGAAAGATATGACTTTAATATCATAAAGATTTGATTTTTAGGTAAAATAAAAATATAATTTTTATAATATAGAAAAGATAAAAATATGATTTTTATATATGAACATCGATAGAAAAAAAATATAATTTTTATATATGAAACTTCGAAAGAAAAATAAAATTTTTCTATATTGAATAGCGAACGAAAAATTCGATTTTTATATATTGAATAGCGAAAGAAAAATAGTATTTTTATATATTGAACTTTGAAATAAAAATTCGATTTTTATATATTGAACTTCGAGTTAAAAAAGGAATTTTTATATATTGAACTTCGAGTTAAAAAAGGAATTTTTATATATTGAACTTCGAGTTAAAAAAGATATTTTTATATATTGAATAGCGAAGTAAAAATTCGATTTTTACATAGGTAGTGAAAGCGGACAACGAAGATGACGAAGATGCGGTAGCGACGAAGGTTTCTGCAAATGAAGAGCCGTGGAGCTAGGATAGCTATAAGTGAGAATTTCTCACCTTTCAATTTAATTTTTCTAGTTATATATATACTAGGATGCAGACGGTGTTTAGTAGCACCCGACACAATCGTCCACAGACCATGGACTTGTTTGTTTGACTGTTTGGTGATTGATTGCGATATTGGTTTGAATGTGGTTTGTGGTGTGAAAAATCGAATCGATAAATTGGTTAGGATTAGACGTGCGCCGTTATAAGGCGAAGGAGTAAGGCTAGGTTAGACTCTTACTCCAAATTTTGTGGTTTGCATAACGAATTGATTTGATTGATGTGTGAATGGCGTGGGCCTTCACTAGACCGGGGATAAGGCTAGGCCTCGTCCCGTTTCTAGTATCGTGCCGTTATGCCGCCGAAATTTTCTAAAATAAGTTAGAAAAATAAAAATATCATTTTATTGTGTAAATGAATTGAATAGACATTCATAGGTTGAAATAAAATGTTTTATCGTTAAAAATATAATTTTTAACGTGAATGTGAATAAATAAATATTCATTTACAAACCAGATGGTTTGTTTATGTACACTTATTTGAAGGACATTGAGTGGGTCGATAAATTTTACACATCGCCCAACTGCACAACTAAATCTGTGTTTGATTGTTTGAAACCCCACACGGGTGTTAGGATGAAATATGAAGTTCACTCATCCTGATTGATTAAATATGTCGATCGATCGATTGACAGGCTGTTATAAGCGTTAGATATCTATATTTGATGCTTATACAGTGTAGTGCACTTTGGTTGATGGTTGATTATTTTTCAATGCTATGATATACATGTGTTGTATGAAAATCCATGTAATTAACTTTATATGGTAATTGATTGGGCCTCATTCCAATTTGAAAAATAAAGAATAATATAAAATAAAAGTTCATGTGTTGACAGTTTCATCCATTGAGATTGGTCATGTGTTGAACGAAATATTTTAGTAATAAAATTTGCACCTTTATCGATATAAAATAAAAGTTCATGTGTTGACAGTCTCATCCATTGAGATTGGTCATGTGTTGAACGAAATATTTCGATAATAACAACTATTTTGAAAAAGAAATATTTGAAATAGAATATTTGAAAATAGAAATTTATGAAGCCGTGTTGACTATATTGACACCATTTTGACGTGAACGATATTTATATCGATTTTAAACGATTTCGAAATAAAATGAATTGAAAACGATTTCGAAATAAAATGAATTGAAAACGATTTCGAAATGAATTGAATTGAAAACGATTTCGAAATGAATTGAATTGAAAACGATTTCGAAATGAATTGAATTGAAAACGAATTCAAATTGAATTGAAAGCGAATTGAAATGAATTCAAATTGAATTGAAATTTGAATTGAATAGAAATGAATTTTAAAACGAATTTATAAAGAAGAATTCAATTTTGATTTGAATTGAAAAGGAAGTTGAAAATGTTTTTGAAACGAATGCAAAACTATTTACATAATTCGTTTTAAATAGAAATCGACAAAATATATTATATATATATTATATATATAATATAATGGCCTGAATAGAACGCGCCGCGCCGCGGTAGTTCGTGAATTTCGACCATTTATTTCAAACGGACATTACGGGAGATCCGACCGTCGGATTCTCCTAAAACCGGAACCGTTGGGTTCGTATCGAAAAGAGCTTTCTAACGAAGGTTAGAAATTTGAAATCTAACGGTTGGATTTGGAGATACGTCTAAATCAAATTCGAAAAAGGTCGCTGTAAGTGCAGTTCGATGGCCGTTGATGGAAATCGACTGTACGGGCCTTGATAAAATTATTAAAAATAGTAATAATTTGTGTAAAATCATAAGAAATGATTTGTGAAGATTTGGGATGAAAAACTCCATATTTGAAAAGATAAAAATAGATTTTTATCGAAATGAACTAGTTTTGAACTAGAATTAAAATTCTATTTATTTTTAAATAAATAAATTGAATTAGAAAAGGGTTTTAAAAATAACCAGAATTTCCAATGATTGCATTGGAATGGATTTGAATCGAAATTGTCTTCGGAATATTTCGATGTTGGAATTCGTGATTATACAGGTGTTGTTATGGAAATTTGAAAGATATATTTGTATCGTTATTTCCAATACGACATTTGTTAATCGTAGAATTTGATGTTGAATATAAGCCGATATATTTTCTATTCAGAGCCTTATATTGAATATCAAATGTGATTTGGGTTTGTCGTGAATGGTGTCTTCACTAACACTGTTCTTGAACCCAGTTGAGAAATGATTAAATCTTTTTATTTAGATTTAATGAAGTGTACCAATTAAATAATATTTAATTGGAAATTGAATTGATATTGATTTTTGGGTTTATCGTGAACAGTGTTTTAAATAACACTCGTTCTTTAACCCGATCATTAATGAAATGCGATTGTGGGTTGTCGTGAACGGTATCTTCAATAATACAGTTCTTAGACCTAAAGGAGTTAAGAAAATCAGAAACTAACTGGAGATTAGTTAGGTTGAATAGTTTCCGAGGTATTGATCTGATGTTGGTTTCGGCCTTCGGGATTCATACTTAGGGAATTGCTCACTTGCTAATTTACAATTAGGGACTGATTGAAATGTGATGTGATTTTGGGTTTATCGTGAACCGTGTTTTAAATGACACTGATTCTTTAACCCAGTCACAGATTAGAACTAAGTGGAGTTTTAATGAATCTTTAATTAGATTGAAATGATCGAAATGGAGTATCACCAGTTTTGCTCCAGGCGATAGTTAAATCTTTAATTAGATTTGAACGTGAAATGGTAATTGAATTTACCGATAACACTGTGGTGTTAGATATGAAGTATTACCAGTTTTACTTCATGGGATAAATAGGTTGGGATTGGGAAATTAAAACCAATGATTACTTCGGTTAGGTTCGTTAATCTCGAGTAGTTGAATCGAAATTCAAAAGAAGGATAAATTCAAAGAATTTATCTTGGATAAAATTAATGGGAACATTTCCCTATGAATGTGAAATTTAGAAACTAACTGTCGGTTGGCCAAGCAGAATGGTTTTCTGGATATTGATCTGATGTTGGTTTCGGCCTTCGGGGTTAATATTTGGGGAATTACTCTCTTGATTAATTTACGGTTAGTGACTGATGAATTGGAATGAGGCGTATGTTGTGTTTGTGTAGCACTTTTATAAAATATACGCGAGTTATTCGGAAAGACCGGGTTTATCCCATTCTGAATAACTGATACGACGATAAGTCGAAGATGAAGACGATGGTCGAAGACCGGAGGTCTTCACGTCGTTTGGGTGATAACTGATGATCTTGATTGGGCTGTACACCCAAGAAGATGGAAACAGTTAGTGATCGTCCAGACGTACTTGGAGATCGATGGATATGCGGGGTACTAGGTGCCTCCGGTTTCGTTCAGACCCAGAACGGACTTGTAAATGGACTGTGTGTCTGACATTGGATTTTAGTCCGTGCGGTTGATTTCTATTAAATATATATCTGTTTGGCGGCGGAGAATTTATTCTCTTGCTTAACGCCCTTCTCTGAGACGTACGAGCTCAGGGGTTATATATTGATGGATATCAAACGCATGGAGTGAATTGCCTGTGTGGCATGCCTAAGTGGCAATTAATCGAGGCTTCTGTTGAAAAGCAAAGTCTTATGGTGATGATCAAAGCAAGGCCTTTGTGGCGTAGCTTTGTGTAACGTTTACTTCGCGAGTTTCACACCCGGTATGAACCAAAAACGGGAGAGGACCTCAGGGAGGACATGCCTTTCTTTCTAGCTAGAAGTGGCGTCAGTGGTTTTACACGCCCTGACGAGTTTGACTTATGTGGTTGTTGCTGTTGCGAGGCGCCTCGGATTGATCGGTCGTTCTCGAACCGATGGAGTCATTCGTTGGCTCATTTACGCCCCCATAGGGCGGAGAGACGTATTGTTCAGGCACTATAATCCACTCCGTGTGGACCGGCCCTGTCGCTCCAAGGGGCAGTTGCGGCTGTTCCGGAGACATGGGCTAGATTGTCTCGAAGACGGTAAGGACGATCCCTGGCCTCGGTTCATAGATGGAAATCTAATTTCCAAATACGTGACATTTGCGGTTTTATTTGTAAACCTATATATGGCGACATGATATATGGTACCCATGCCGCCTATGATTGATACTTATGATTTGAAGTTGTTTTATACACTATACACTTATAGTAGTATCAAATGATTTGTTTTAAAACGTATCAAGCATTCTTTGGCTGTTATAAGGGAAAACCCTATCCTCGGCTGCGTTGCATTGTGTGATGGGACCTGGGTCTTATAACAGCTTCATTTTTCTTTATTTAGCATTGCGCTGTTTGTTTTATGCACAGGTATTCTTGGGAGGAAACCCGTTCCGTGTTATACGGCGTGGTCCCTTGATTTACCTATCTTTAAAAATAAAGATTAACTGTTTTAGTTCTCACACCAGTCCCATGACTGACCTGGAGTTTATTGTTTTAACCTAAACTCTGGGTGCCCCTATTTTGACACGGGCAGCTAGTAGTTTTGGTTTTGCAGATTTATATTCACAGGATCCTGGTTTACAGCTGGAACGATATCCGGAAAGCTTTGTATCCGTATATCTCTTCTAGTTGTTTATTGTATTATTTTCCGCTGCTATGTATTTAAATGTAATTTAAATCTCTGATATTTCTGTGCAGTATTTATTCATACTCTGTATATTCTTGTAATCTGATGCATTGTTGTAATATACAATGAAATGTTCTTCTGTATGCATTCTGATTTGTCGTGTTCTCAAACGATAGGGCGTTTCGAGCGGTTTGGGTCGGTTTAGCGACTGGTTCGAACCGAGCGAAATTCCTTGCCGTCACAATCTGATACTGATTGGAACAATATATTTCCGCCCAACTGCACAAATAAAATCTGTTTTTGTTGATTGAAACCCCATACGGGTATTGGGATGATATTTGACGTACACTAATCCCAATTGTTTAGTTGTATGTCAATCAGTGGGTTGACAGACTGTTGTAAGCATTAAATAATTATATTTAATGCTTATGCAGTTGTGTAGCGCACTCTAGCTGATGGTTGATTGTTTGTCATTGTTGATATATACATGTGTTGTATGAAATCCATATAAATAAAGATAAATGGTAATTGATTGGGTCAGATTCCAATTTAGAAATAAGGAATATTTTAAAATAGCCAATATTTTAAAATAATGAGTATTTTAAAATAATATTCAGAAAAGAATCAAAACGGGATTTTGATGTCCGATTTTGGATGGACACGAAAATATTTAAATATATGAAGCCGTGTTGATTAGATTTGCGCCATTTTGACGTAGACGATATTTATATCGATTTCATTCATTTTTTATAATAAACATCGAAAATGGAAGTGATTTCAAAATCTAATGTTTTGAAGATATTATCATTTAATATTATAATGATAAGGAATTTTCAAATTTGATTTGAATTTTGAAATGAAGTTAGAATCGTTTTAAAACGAATTTATTAATGATTTATAAAATACGTTTTAAATGGAAATCAACGAAATATATATTATATATTATATATAATGGTCTGAATAGAATGCGCCGCACTGCGGCTGTTCACGAATTTCGACCATTGACTTCGAATTGACATTACGGGAGATCCGACCGTCGGATTCTCCTAAAAAAGAACCATTGGGTTCGTACCGAAAAGAGCTTTCCAACAAATATAAGAGATTTGAAATCTAACTGTTGGATTTGGAATTATGTCCAAATCAAATTTGGAAAAGGTCGTTGTAAGTGCAGTTCGATGACCGTTTATAGAAATCTATTGTACGGGCCTTGATGAAATTATTAAAAATATTAATAATTTGTGTAAAATCATAATAAATGATTTGGAAAGAATTAGGATGAAAATTTCCATATTTGGAAAGATAAAAATATATTTTTATCGAAATGAACTAGTTGTTAACTAGAATTAAAATCAATTATTTTTAAATAAATAAATTGGATTGAGAATGGGTTTAAATATAACCAGAACGTCCAATATATGAAAAGGAGTGGATTTGAATGGAAATCATCTTCAGAATATTTCTATCTTGGATTTCGTGATTATACAGATATTGTTATGGAAATTTGAAAGATATATTTATATCGTTATTTCCAATAAGATATTTGTTGGTTTCAGAATTTGGTATTGAATATAAGCCGATATATTTTCAACTTAGAGCCTTGTATTTAATATCAAATGAGATTTTGGGTTTGTCGTGAATGGCATTTTCAGTAACACTATTCTTTAACCCCGTGTGAGAAGAACAAATCTTTTAATTAAGATTATTAGAGTTTCCAGTTAATTATCATTTAATTGGAATAAATCGTAATGTGAATTGAGTTTATTGTGGACTATGTTTTAACGACAATCGTTCTTTAACACGATCTACAGTAAAATGTGATTTGGAATATACAAATCTTTTATTAAGATTTAATGGGATTTTCCAAAGTAAAGTTTTCCAATTAATTAATATTTAATTTGAATGGAATGGAATTCGATTAGATAATAATCGAAGTGAACTTCTGTGGGGGAAGACTGTTAATATATATGGAATTTAAAAGGCTTTGTCATTATTCCATTTATATTATTAGTCGGATACGAAAATTGATATCGATTATATATTGATCTGTTTTCCGTGAAGATTCCATAATTAAATGGAATGTGATTTTGGGTTTATCGTGAACTGTGTTTTAAATGACATTGTTCTTTAACCTAGTTAAAGATAGGATTTATTTCCTAAATTTGAATAATCATTATATAATGATTTTTGAGAAGATTAAAACTAAGTGGAGTTTTAATGAATCTTTAATTAGATTGGAATGTGAATGAGATAATAAAATTTATCGAATTCATGAAATGATCGAGAATGGAGTATCAACAGTTTTGCTCCAAGCGATAGTTAAATCTTTAATTAGATTTGAACGTGAAATGGTAGTTAATTTTATCAATAACACCGTGGTGTTAGATATGAAGTATTACCAGTTTTTCTTCATGGGATGAATAAGTTAGGGTTGGGAAATTGAACAAATGATTACTTTGGTAAGGATCGATAATCCCGACTAGTTTGGATAAACCTTAATTTGGTTTGAAATGATATCCAATGGAAGAATAAAGAATAAATTTAAAGAATTTATCTTTGATAAAATTAATGGGACCCTTTCCCAAAGGATATGAATATTTAAATAAAAGAATATTCAGAATTGGAATGAGACATATGTTGTGTTTTTATAACACTTGTTTATAACATACACGAGTTATTGAGAAAGACCGGGTTTATACCCATTCTGAATAACTGATTCAATGATAAGTCGACGACGAAGATGACGGTTGAAGACCAGAGGTTTTCACATCGTTTGGATGATTACTGATGTCTTGATTGGGCTGTACACCCAAGATGAGGTAATAAGTGGTGATCATCCGGACGTACTTGGAGATCGACCGGATATGCGAGGACCTCTCCCCTGTATTGGACATATGGGATGAAGAATACGGTGCCTCCGGTTTCATTCTGACCCAGAACAAACCAGTAAATGGACGTGTGTCTGACATTGGATTTTATTTTGTGTTGATTTATTTCTATTAAATATATATATTTGTTTGGCGGCGGAGAATTTATTCTCTTGCTGAACGCCATTTTCTTTGATGTACGTCCTCAGAGGTTATATATCGATAGACATTAGTCGCATGGCGTGAGTTGCCTGTGTGGCATGCTGAGATGCAAATGATCAAGGCTTCTGTTGAAAAGCAGAGTCTTGTGGTTGATGATCAAAGAACGACTTTAATATAGCATAGCTTTGTGTAACGACCAGAATTCTACACGACAAAGAATCATAGAATATTTGTTTCTTTCACATGCGAAGTTGTATGGTCATGTAACTTTGGGAGACGACTATTGGGGTCATTTCCCATGTTCATGATTTTTGCCCATTTTTAAATGACCGTTTTGCCGCTAGCTAATCTTATTTTGGCAATAACTTTTGATTGGAAATGAGTTTTGACCTAAAACCATTTCCATTATATCCGGATGATGGTTTACCTTTCCGTAAAGTGGTCACATTAGCCAAACGGACTCACCGTTTGGGAGATATGGCTGAAACAAGTTTTAGATGGTGAAAAACAGCTTAACCGGGCCTAATTTGAGTGATTAGTGAGTGGGCCTATAGCCCATTTCGGGATTAAGGTTATGGGGAGGCTGATAGGGTTAGGAAATTCAGTTTCTATCATTTTCCAGCTGCCACTTTTTGTTCCTTCAAGTTTAGCCATGGCCTCCACTTTCTAAAACACCCCAAATCACCTCTTAACCGCTAATTAAGCCAAATCTACATCAAATCAAAGAGGATTAGCACAAGAATCGAGGTAGAACTGCTGCATAGCTTTGGGAAAAACGCCAAACAGAGAATCATTTCAGATTTGGTAATTTGTTTGTGGCAAAGGTGAGTGATTTGCATAGTTCCTCACTAATTATGGTTAATTAAGGGTAATTAATGATAACTAGCGAATTTGTGCATGTTAAAAATCTGGAAAAATATTGATAAATTTTGAAATATTGTTTTAGGCCTTTGTTAGAAAATTTGGTTACTTTGGTTAAGTTTTACTAATCCTATCATTAGTTTTGCTTAAACATGCTTAAGGGAAAATATAGAATTTTGGCTATGTTAGATCCGTTTAACCTTGACATATTGTTGTTTTGGTGTTTGTGGATGATTATACATGTTGCAATGACTGTATGGTATGATTTTCAATTGATTAGAAAAGTTAGATTGGTCGAAAATGCCGTCTTATGGCGTAAAACAATCGCTGGAAACTTGCAGGGAAGATGTGCAGGAACCGGACCGGATCGCCCCCTCCGAACCCAACCCGATCGTGGCCACCTTCCCACAAGCCACCTGCTGAAGCTTGCCATCCCCGATCCATTCGCTTCTGAAGTCCTCCGATCCGAACCGCTCATGAATGGAGACACCGAACCGATCCACTTATTTGGAGAGCTCCAC
Organism: Allium sativum; assembly: GCA_030737875.1. Lineage (NCBI taxonomy): Eukaryota > Viridiplantae > Streptophyta > Magnoliopsida > Asparagales > Amaryllidaceae > Allium > Allium sativum. Next base: position 75,739,519 of record CM060920.1, on the reverse strand, counting down.
GATTCGGACCGTGAAGCTTGGTCATGACCCGATCCAGATGAAGAAGCCCGACCCGATCTGTTGAAGGAACCACGATCCGATCCAGCTTGGGCACCACGACCCGATCCGACAAGGGGAGCACGAACCGACCAAAAGGAGGTTGATGACTACGGACTGAACAAGGGGAACAGAACCAATCCCAAAGGAAGTTTGTTTCTGAACCAGATGAAGACCGATCCGGAGAAGACCACAAACCCGAGATGCAAAGGTTGTCCAAATGAGAAGTAGAACTCAGGATCTAGATGGGAACCAACGAGTCGACTCCATGAGTTGGGCTTTGCTGCAGGACGTGTGCTAAGGGGTTGTCGATGTCTATGACTTTGGATCACTACGTGTAGGGGGTACATGAATGGATTCAGGACCAATGTGGTCTAGGTACGACTAATGGGCTATAGACCAATGAAATGGGGTCATTTGTAAAGATTTCGTCATAACTCCATGGGGTAAGCTTGGTGGTAGCAGTAGTCATACAAGTCAAACTCTGTCACTACTTCGATGGGTCTAGTGATCATAGTGGTGGATATAGTATGCTTTACGCACTGATTGAGAGATGTGAGGATGGTTGCTATGTTTGATTCGTTTGCCATCACTATGACATGCACACCCCACCCCCGTATTCTTTATACCATGTGTTAATGGCACCTTAGAGTATTGTACAGTATGTAGTGCTAACTCTTTGGTTGCAGGTTCAGGTATGGTTTAGTATACCTGTTATTGTTCTGTTTTGCTGTTTATCGCTCATACCAGACTTTTGTCTGAACCAGAGTTTTATGTCTCTTCTTATTACTCTGGGTTCTCTCACGGGCAGACTAGAGACAGGTTAGATGGTGAAGCACGAGTAGCTGTACCGGAGACGAGCAAGAGGCTTCCACGTGTGATATATATATATATATATATTCTCCCTGTGTCGCTGCTGGTCACTACTTTGGGCATTAGTAGTGTACCTTTCCTTTCTTTTGCTTTAGAGATAGTTTTAAAGTTGTAATAATGATGATGTAGAACATAAGCTGTATTTGGATTTTCCGCTGCCGTGATGTTTAGTTTCAACTTATGCACTGTCTCACCTGTTTAATGTCAAGTATGTTATTATTATATTTTATCCCTTGTGCTGTGAGACATTCTATAGGTTCTTGATTAGTTCATTCTCTTCTTTCCTTTCTTTGGCGACTGTTCCGGGCTAGTCGGGCATGTTTACAACGCACTTTCGGAGGAAATGTCGACTGGTGCAGGGTGGGCCATCACACTTCGTATCAGAGCTCTAGGTTGCGTAGTTTACCTAGGGAAAGACACCAGGGAGAGATAGTACGTATATGAGAACGCGTATTTGTGATTATTTTGGTTTTTAAAAGCTATATATATATATATATACTATTAGTATATCTAAGGATGAAGTCGCACTACACTGGCACCACTATGGAGATGGTTAATCGTTTTCTCTTTACAGATTGAGCGATGAGCCGATACACAAGAGGTGCCGGTAGAGGAGCCAATAATGGGAATGCTGCTGACATGAGGACGATGTTTACTGACCTCATGAGGGAGATGCTTAGAGATGTTCAGGGGGCTGCTCCTAATGTTGGAAATGGTGGTGGTCCAGCGATGCAGGCGCCTAGGGCCGATTTCGCCAAGCTGAACAAGGATTATACTAGTCTTGGTAGGAAGCCGTTCCACGGAACGGAGTCGGCTATGGATGTTCAATATTGGTTGGATAGATGTGAGCGTATCTTCGAAGACTTGGGTATCGAGGATGCGATGAAGAGAAGGCTAGCATCCCGTCAGCTGCAAGGACGGGCAATGAATTGGTGGAATGCTATAAAGGCAGCTACTCCTGAGGATCAGATTACTTGGGATCAGTTTAAGGTTCGATTTAGCGATAAGTTCATTCTGCTACTCAGAAGTCAGTGATTTTAAGAAATTCTTGGAACTCAAGCAGAATGGCAGAGCTGTCTCGGAGTATATTGCTGAATTCGACACTTTGTCAAAATATGGGTTATCCCTAATAGATACTGCCGAAAAGAAAAATGAGAAGTTCATAACAGGCTCAGATCAGTACTTGGGGGAAAGGCTTATTAACTACATCGATGAGACGTTTGAACCGATTGTGGGGAAAGCATTGAGGTCAGAGAGTCTTTACCCTAAGTCGAAGACTGAGGTTGCATCTGTAGAGGAGCCAAAGCCGCAAGCAAGCGGTGGAGGCAAGAATGGTTCTCAGAATAAGAGAAAGCAGAATTAGACCAAGGATGGCCAGAAGAAAAAGAATAAGAAAGATGTTGAGTGCTTCAGCTGTGGTAAGAAGGGCCATTATGCTTGTAATTGTCGGGCCAAGCCAGCGGATAGGAAGCGCTTCAACTGTGGCCAAGTGGGACATCACAAGGACAAGTGTCTACAACCCCCTAAAGAAAAGCAGATGGTGAAAACATATGCCCTTAATGCTGTTCCTTCTTCATCGAATGCCCCAACTGCGGCGGAGAAGAGAAAGAATGTCGTTATTCATATGTTTTCTGTTTATGATGTTCCTGTTAGAGTTTTGTTTGATACCGGAGCTTCCAGTTCTTTCATATCTAGTGACCTGGTAGATAGGTTGGGATTGAAGCCCGAGATTGTCGATAGACCTTTAGTAGTGACGAACCCGATTGGTGGTTCGACTAGCCTTAGCATGATTTGTCGTAATGTGGTCTTATCGAGTTATGGATGCATGTTTGTTTTTTATTTCTTTGTTTTGGGCTTTACTAGGTTTGGCATTATTTTGGGAGTCGATTGTCTCTAAAGATACAGGGTGGTGGTAGACTGTGAGGGCTTTTTGGTGATAGCTAGAGCGGATGATGGGCAGAGGGTAGTGTTTGGGGTCTACCTAGTGATGGGGTAATGACTAGTTTTCTAAATTCCCTCGACATCCCACATGATAAGTTATCAGGTTTGCCTGTGGTTGGCCAGTATACGGACGTCTTCGAGGAAGTGAACGGGCTTCCACCACATCGAGAGATTGAGTTCCGTATTGATTTAGTGAAAGATACCAGACCTATAGTGATGCCACTTCATCATATGGCACCAAGGGAGCAGCGAGAGATCGGGATGCAAGTAAGCGATCTTTTGATGAAGGGATTTATCATAAGAAGTGTTTCTGAGTGGGGAGCACCAGTTGTGTTTGCCACCAAGGCAGATGGTTCCCTTCGATTGTGTGTAGACTACCGCGAGTTGAATAAGGTGACGAGGAAGAATAAGTATCCTCTACCGCAGATAGATGATTTGTTTGATCAGTTGAGTGGCATGAGAGCATTCTCCCAAGTTGGAACTCGCGACAGGTTTTCATCATCTTAGAGTGGAAGCTGAGAGTATAGCTAAAACGGCATTTCGGACGCCGTCTGGATTTTATGAGTGGTTGGTCATGCCATTCGCGTTGACTAATGCACCGACATATTTTGTGGATCTTATGAATAGAGTATTCAGAGATCAGTTGAACAAGTTTGTTCTTGTGTTCGTGGACGATATACTTGTTTATTCAAGGATAGAGGAAGAACATAAGGAACATTTGAGGATAGTGATGGAGGTGTTGAGAAAACACCAATTGAAAGCAAAGTTTTCTAAATGTCACTTCTGGAGAAGGGAAGTGAGATTCTTGGGCCATGTTGTTTCAGAAAATGGTATCGTCGTGGACCCTGCGAAGGTGACTACGGTACAAGATTGGTCTAGGCCCAAGAATGCAACGGACATAAGAAGTTTCTTGGGGTTAGCTGGATATTATCATAAGTTTATCCAAGACTTCTCCAAGATAGCAGCACCATTGACTCAGTTGACCAAGAAGAATCAAGCCTTCGCATGGGACGAAAAGTGCGAGAATGCATTCAAGAGTCTAAAGGACAAGTTGACATGTGCACCAGTGTTAGTCATTCCTAAGGGGAATTAAGAGATGACGGTATACATGGATGCATGTGGTACCAGACTAGGTGTTGTACTGATGCAAGGTGGTAGGTTTGTAGCTTATGCAAGTCGGCAATTGAAACCGCACGAGAGAAGATACCCTACCCATGATTTGGAATTAGCAGCGATCGTATTCGCATTGAAGTTGTGGAGACATTATCTCTTGGGAGAAAGATTCGAGTTGTTTACCGATCATAAATAGCTAAAGTATCTCTTCTCTCAGAAGGATCTAAATCTCCGACAACAAAGATGGTTATAATTCTTAGCTTCCTATGATTTCGATATCGCATACACACCAGAAAAGGCAATGCGGTAGCTGATGCATTGAGTAGAAGACATGCCAGTTTAGGGGCTATGTTTCTAGAATGGAAGCAACTAGAGTACATCACTGGGTATGATTTCAGACCAAAGTGTGAATTGGATCCAGAAATGTTAGCAAGTTTGACGATCAGACCCACTTTGATTGAGCGGATTGGTTCCAGTCAGAGGAACGATCCTAACCTATCGGAAATCATCTCAAAGTTAGAGATGGGAATTGGCGGAGAGATGAACAAGTATGGGCTTGATCGAGATGGATGGCTTAGGAAGAATGGAAGACTAGCTGTACCCAATGTCAATGGATTGAGAGATGAAGTGCTTAGAGAATGTCATCACTCCAAACTTACTATATATCCCGGTGGTAACAAGATGTATCGAGACATAAATTAGACCTACTAATGGGAAGGGATGAAAATAAACATTGGGAAGTTTATATCCAAATGCATGAACTGCCAGCTGGGTAAAGCCGAGCGAAAGAAGCCTAGTGGTTTATTGCAACCATTAAAGATTCCAGAATGGCAATGGGAACAAGTCTCAATGGATTTCATTGATGGGTTACCAAGGACTAGATCGAGCTATGATATCATTTGGGTGATTGTGGACCGATTGACTAAGAGTGCAAGATTTATACCCGTCAAGTCGAATATAACGGCAGTTAAGTTAGCTGAACTATATGTAAAGTGGGTAGTGAGATTTCATGGAATACCCAAAGGCATTGTGAGTACCGAGATCCGTTGTTCACTAGTGGATTTTGGAAGAGCTTACAAGAGGCGTTAGAATCAGAATTACATCTCAGTACCGCGTATCATCCTCAAACCGATGGTCAGATAAAGAGGGTGAATCGAGTGTTAGAAGATCTCTTGAGAGCTGGCATATTATACTTTGGTGGATCATGGGATGACCATTTACATCTAGTAGAGTTTGCATATAACAATAGTTATCAATCCAATATTGGTATGGCTCCATTTGAAGCTTTGTACGGAAGACCGTGCATCTCACCGTCATGTTGGTTAGAAACTAGTGAGAAGTTTGTGCTTGGACCAGATGTGATAAGAGAAACATCAGCTAAGATTCTTGTCCAATAGCGAATGAAGGCTGCCCAAGATAGGCAGAAAAGTTATGCTGATAAGAGGAGAAGAGAATTAAAGTTCTCCATTGGCAACTTGGTGTTTGTCAAGATTTTTCCATTGAAGAGCGTGATACGATTTGGTAGGAGGGGCAAGTTAGCACCAAGATTTATTGGACCATTCCCTGTTCTCGAGCAAATTGGGAATTTGGCATATAAAATTGAATTACCAGAGAAGATGGCAGGAGTTCACAATGTATTTCATGTTTCCCAGTTAAGGAAGCTCGTACACAACCCAGATGTGACTATTTCACATGATCAGTTGGATGATATCGAAGTTGAACCCGAGGCGGTTGGGAACCACAAGCCTATGCGTATTGTTGGGAACGACACGAAGCAACTTCGAAGGAAAGCAGTGAATCTAGTCAAAGTTCAGTGGGGGCGAGAATGAGAATGACTGTACTTGGTAGACAGAGGAGAGCATTAGGAAGACGTATCCAGAACTCTTCGCCTGATAAGATTTCAGTTTCGATTTAGTTTTTCCGCATGCTAGGATAGGTTTGTTTTATTTGTTTTGCATGTTTGATTGTTGTATATGATTGGTTGGCATGCGGGATCCTTTGTATGTTTTGGGTTAAGGAATTTCGGGGACGAAATTTCTTAAGGGGGGAGAGTGTAATGACCCGCATTCTACGCAATGAAGGATCATAGAATATTTGTTTCTTTCACATGCGAAGTCGTATGGTCATGTAACTTTGGGAGACGACTATTGGGGTCATTTCCCATGTTCATGATTTTTGCTGATTTTTAAATGACCGTTTTCCCCTAGCTGATCTTGTTTCGGCCATAACTTTTGATTGGAAAGGAGTTTGACCTAAAACCACTTCCATTAGATTCGGATGATGGTTTACCTTTCCGTAGAATGGTCACATTAGTCAAACGGACTCACCGTTTGGGAGATATGGCTTAAACAAGTTTCAGATGGTGAAAAACATCTTAACCAGGCCTAATTTGGGTGATTAGTGAGTGGGCCCATAACCCATTTCGGGATTAGGGTTATGGGGAGGCTGATAGTTAGGAAATTCAGTTTCTGACATTTTCCTGCCGCCACTTTTTGTTCCTTCATGTTTAGTCATGGCCTCCACATTCTAAAACACCCAAAATCACCTCCTAATCGCTAGTTAAGCCAAATCTACATCGAATCAAAGAGGATTAGTACAAGAATCGAGGTAGAACTGCTGTATAGCTTTGGGAACAACGCCAAACAAAGAATCATTTCAGATTTGGTAATTTGTTTGTGGCAAAGTTGAGTGATTTGCATAGTTCCTCACAAAATATGGTTAATTAAGGGTAATTAGTGATAATTAGCGAATCTATGCATGTTAAAAATCTAGAAAAATATTGATAAATTTTGAAATATTGTTTTAGGCCTCTGTTAGAAAATTTGGTTAATTTGGTTAAGTTTTACTAATCCTATCATTATTTTTGCTTAAACATGCTTAAGGGAAAATATAGAATTTTGGCAATGTTTGATCCGTTTAACCTTGCCATATTGTTGTTTTGGTGTTTGTGGATGATTATACATGTTGCTATGACTGCATGGTATGCTTTTCCATTGATTAGAAAAGTTAGATTGGTCGAAAACGTCGTCGTATGGCGTAAAACAGTCGTTGGAAAGTTGCAGGGAAGATGTGCAGGAACCGGATCGGATCGCCCCCTCCGAACCCGACCCGATCGTGGCCACCTTCCCACGAGCCACCTGCTGAAGCTTGCCATCCCCGATCCATTCGCCTTTGAAGTCCTCCGATCCGAACCACTCGTGATTGGAGACACCAAACCAATCCACTCATCGGGAGAGCTCCACGATCCGAACCGTGAATTTTGGTCATGAACCGATCCAGATGAAGAAGCCCAACCCGATCTGGTGAAGGAACCACGATCCGATCAAGCTTGGGCACCACGACCCGATCCGACGAGGGGAGCACGAACCGGCCAGAAGGAGGCTGATGACTACGGAATGAACAAGGGAAAGAGAACCGATCCGAAAGGAAGTTTGTTTCTGAACCAGATGAAGACCGATCCAGAGAAGACCACAAACCCGAGATGCAAAGGTAGTCCAAATCAGAAGAAGAACTCAGGATCTAGATGGGAACTAACGAGTCGACTTCATGAGTTGGACTTTGCTGCGGGACGTGTGCTAAGGGGTTGTCGATGTGTATGACTTTGGATCACTATGTGTAGGGGGTACGTGAATGGATTCAGGACCACAGTGGTTTAGGTACGACTAATGGGCTATAGACCAATGAAACGTGGTAATTTGTAAAGATTTAGTCATGACTCCGTGGGGTAAGCTTGGTGGTAGCAGTAGTCGCACAAGTCGAACTCCGTCACTACTTCGATGGGTCTAGTGATCAATGTGGTGGATATCGTATGCTTTACGCACTGAGTGAGAGATGTGATGGTTGCTATGTTTGATTTGTTTGCCATCACTGTAACATGCACACCCCACCCCCGTATTCTTTATACCATGTGTTAATGGCACCTTAGAGTATTGTACTGTATGTAGTGCTAACTCTTTGGTTGCAGGTCCAGGTTCAGATATGGTTTAGTATACCTGTTATTGTTCTATTTTGCTGCTTATCGCTCATACAAGATTTTTGTCTAACCCAGAGTTTTATGTCTCTTCTTAATACTCCGGGTGCTCTCACGAGCAGACTAGAGACAGGTTGGCTGGTGAAGCACGAGTAGTTGTACCGGAGACGAACCGGAGGCTTCCACGTGTGATATATATATATATATATATATATATATATATTTTGAAATTTGGTTCGCTTTATTCTTGAAATTAGGAATCAGTACAAAAGTATCCAAGCATAAACATATACGAGTACAAAATGATACCACTATCACTATCATTTCTTGCCACTCTCTTTCTCTCTTCCCTCTTCTATTTAGCTATCTTCAACCTGTGTCAATCAGATCTATCCCCCATCTGCACAGAAACCTTATATTTTCTGCTGTCCTCTTCGTCTTGCTACCATTGTTCACAGCAAGATAGTGTATCTCCATTTCTATTTTCCTCAAAGTCGCAGATATGTCGGTTGATTTGTTGGCAAAAATCCAATTGTTACGCTCATTCCAGATGTGGTAGATAGTTGCGGTTAAAGCTGCACAGGCAATATCTTGTATTTGATCGCTTCCTTGGAAAGACTTGTGAATCTGATGGATTTCATCTATAAGCGAAGGTTGAAGCGCCGATGTCATGCCAAGCTTGGACTTCAATATACTCCAAATGGGTCCTGAATATTGGCATGCGAAAAAAGGTGATTTGAAGTCTCCACATCTTGTTCACATAGCGCACATAAGGTGTTTGAGGTAATGCCATAACGGGAGAGACGTTCTCTGGTATTCAATCTGTCAAGTGTTGTTAAGTAGGATATGAATGACATTCGTCTGGAGTTTTTTCGGTGCCAGACTACGCTGAAATAAGGTTTAGTCTCGCCAACACCACGAGCTTCCATAGTTGCCTTTGAGAAGGAAAAATTACCACCATCTCGCCATTCGTAGTACTCTGCGTTTTGGTCTGACCGTACATTGATACCGGCAATTTGTCTTGTTACTTCCCGTGTCGCTGGATGAAGTGATGGGTAGATGACGTCGTTCTGCAGCAGCAGAGCCACCTTTTCCATACCATCTCCACCTGAATGAAGTCTACTATAGCCAAGTATGTCAACCAAACATGTAGAGTTGATCCAAGGGTCATGCCAGAGCGAGGTATTTTCACCATTTACAATTATTCTATTAAAATAATGTTTGCCTGATGTGCGAGTGCGTAACATTGATTTCCATGTTGAAGAAGCGTTGTTGTCGATAGCCATTCCCCAAAAATTTTTCCCTTTGCAATATCTGTTATACATCCATGATTGCCAAAGATTAGTTTTAGTTAAAAAATTCCACACTAATTTAGGACATGCTGCCTTTTTGAGATCATCAAAGTCCTTCAGCCCAATGTCGCCTTCTATTTTGGGTTTGCAAAGAATACGCCATGCCACCTTATGAGAGCCACCTGCCCAAAGAAAATCTGCACATAATGCTTGAATTTTGTCCAGTGTGTGTTCAGGTAGTTGATAAATAAACAGCCAGTATAAGACCATCGGAGTGATTACTGAATGAATTAGTTCGACTCTTCCTGCGAAACTCAATAATTTGATTTGCCAGCCTTGTAATTTGTCTTGGACCTTTTGAATTAGCGTTTGACAATTAGTATAATGTAAGTAAGTAGTGGAAAGTGGGACGCCCAAGTATTTTACAAGGAATGCTCCAATCTGAAAACCAAAAAGTGCTTGCATTTGAGAAGAATTATTCACAGTTTTGCTGAAGTATATCTTGGTTTTAGTATTGTTAACCACTAAGCCTGCATAAAAACCCAAATTGGCGAAAATGTTTTGCAAAGTGTTGGCACGTTGGGTGGAAGATTTCCCGAACACCATTAAATCATCGGCGTAGAGAAGATGAGTTATAATTGGTGTATTCTTGGATGCTGGCAGGAATTGGTGATTGCAAGTAGCCTCATTCATTAAAAACGTGAAATACTCCATGGCAATTGCGAATAAATAGGGAGACAATGGATCGCCTTGTCGAATGCCCCTGTTCGATGATATACATCCTTTTGGTAACCCCTGTATCATTAGAGAATAGGTTGGAGTAGAAATACATTCATAAATAACATTAATAAAATGTACAGGCAACCCCATGCAATGTAAAATATGGCATATAAACTCCCGATTGATCGAGTCGTATGCCTTCTTAAGGTCCACCTTCACACAAAATTTAGCCATGCCATTCTTGTTAAAATCTCTTAGCAACTCGTGAGCCAACAAAATATTGTCTCCGATATATCGACCTGAAATAAACGCGCACTGATTTTGAGAAATTAGATAAGGAAGAAATTGCTTGAACCTATTACATAACACTTTGCTGAACACTTTATAATACATGTTGCAACAAGCGATAGGTCGGTATTGAGTGATCGAGGTTGGTTTTTCAGATTTGGGTATCAACGTGATGAAAGTGTGATTAACCCCCTTTGGTATCCTTGCAGATTTGAACATGTCAGTTATAGCTGCAAGCAAATCCAATTTTATACTGTCCCAATGTAGTTTGTAAAATTTTGCATTCAGGCCATTTGGTCCCGGACTGGAATCGTCATGAACTGAAAAAACTGCAGTTTTAATTTCATCCATAGTAATATCTCGTAAAAACAACTGTTGACCCTGTGTGTTGATTGTGTAGGTTGGTTGAAAGAAAGGGAATTCAGCAGTTACAGGCCCATTAAAGAGGTCAGTGAAGTAGTGAATTGCTTCTTCTTCGATTTCTTCAGGTTTGAAAATAAACTCGCCGGTCTCATTAATAAGGGAAATGTAGATTGTTTGTGAATCGTCGTGTAGACATCTTGGAATAAAAAAAATTAGTATTATAGTCACCTTGTTGAAGCCATGCAATCTTTGCCTTTTGTCGCATATTCCAAAATTTAAATTTTTGTTGAGTGTGCTAGTTATGCTTTGCTTTCATGAATTCATCAAATAAATCCAAATCAAGTGGGTTTTGATCAACCTCCTTTTCCAAATCCGCAACCAGCTTCTCTGCTTGCTGTAAAGTATCATCATCCTTAGGCCTCAGTTTGTTCCATTTTTTCAATTCAAGTTTACCTGCAGTGAGTTTAGCCAGAAAGTTATAACTAGGGAACCCCCAAGTTTCAGCAGCTAGTCCTTTCATGACACATGCTTGGTAGCCATCATAATATTGCCAGTCATTTCGATACCTAAACGGGTGGCCTTTTGGGTGGGATGTGGGAATAAGGTGGAGTAGAAGGGGGTTGTGGTCGCTGGAGAACTGCGGTAAGGTAAGAGCCGTCATGTTTAGGAATTTGTCGAGGCATGTATTATTAACTAGGATCTTGTCAATGTTAGTTGCAATCCCTCTCCGTCGCCAAGTGAAATCCAATCCCATCGGCCTAATTTCGTGCAGGTTACTTTGGTTTAAAAAGGTGGTAAATACTCTTAAATGTTGAAATGGTACGGGTAATCCTCCTCGTTTATCATGACATGAAGAAACATGATTAAAATCGCCCATGACTATCCATACATCAGCAATAAAAGAAGATTCTTGAGTTAAAAGATCCCATAATTCCTGTCTGTCATAGAAGGAATTATTGGCATACACAATAGTAAGATATAAACTAAGCCTACCTGAGTTGATAACTTGCAGAGTAATATGCTGGGTGGGTGCAGAGATCATGTAAGTGCTCCATAATGATGAATCCCAAATAAATAAAATTCTATCAGTCCTACCAGTAGAGTTATTAGTCAGATGCTTCCATTGATTAGGTAACCTTCTAATGAAAAGGTCCAAGTTTTTCATATTAAGTTTTGTTTTTAACAAACCAACCAGAGTTGGTTTGAATTTTGTCAGGAGTGTGAATACGTCATCCATACGATGGGGAGTATTCATACCCCTGACGTTCCAACTCACGAGCGTCATTTAATTAAGGAATTGCTCCTCAAAGACCTTTTAGAAGGAGCTGAAATGTTTGTAGGTTGTTTGCCTTTGATGTGTGATAAGTATTCTTCATTTTTATTAACATACTGTGACATGTCTACTGAATCTTCAGCGGGAGAAGTGTCTTCAATGATTGCAGCCGTTTTGTCAAGTACATCTGGTAAAATATGAGTGGGCAGACCATCATCCAGGAAGTCCAGTTGGTCATGGTTATCATCTACTGGTTGGGAAGGGACAGGAGGAATTGTATTCATAGCAGAGCTACCAGAAGAAGTTTGCATATCGACCGTTTTCTTCGGCATCCACTGTGGTTTAAAGGTACGTTCATGCAAGTATTCACTGTGTCCAAAAATTTTACACTTACCGCATTTGGGTGGGATGTATTCATATTGTACATCAATCTGGTTTGTAGTTCCGGTATGGAGCAAGACTGGAATCCTGCTGAGAAGTTTAGATTCTGTCGTAATATTGATTTGAACTCTAGCATAAGAAGTATACTTTTTATTGCAGGTATTCTCGTCAATCTGTAGTGGCTCTCCTATAAAACTTGAAATCATGGAAAGTGCTTCGTTTGTCCAAATCTCCATGTCTAAATTGAGGAGTCTGATCCAGATTTGAATGACATCCATCTTCTGTTGTTTGAAAACATACCCAGGGTACCAGATATCAATTAATAGGAGTTTACCGTAGTAGGAGTATGTATTTGATTAAATAACTTTCTTGAAGTCTAGTTCATTTGTAAACTGCACTGAGAACTGGAAGTTATTACCAATATGTATTGAATATATATCATGCGGTTTCCATACATTTGTTATATAGTCTTTCAATTTGGCAGTAGATAAACAAAAGTCGATAGGATGTAGTACTACAGTATTTGGCCACGATTCCTTCGATTTCTGAAAAGTTTCTTCGGGTATACAAACATGATTTGAAGACGGTTTGATGTATGACAGTTTGCGGTTTTGAGGGACAGCGGAGGCTTGCCTGACCACATCTGCGTATGTGTTTGAGGACGGTGAAGAAGACGGTTGAGCAGTTGACGAAGCGGTGGTGGTTATTGGTGGCACTGGCGGTTTGTTTGAATGAAATAGTAGAGGGAACGGTTTTTCCGCCATTAACAGTTTTTAATAGTGAACTTTATACATACATACATATATATATATATATATATATATTCTCCCTGTGTCGCTGTTGATCACTACTTTGGGCATTAGCAGTGTACTTTTCCTTTCTTTTGCTTTATAGACAATTTTTAAGTTGTAATAATGATGATGTGGAACATAAGCTGTATTTGGATTTTCCGCTGCCGTGATGTTTAGTTTCAGCTTATGCATTGTCTCACCTGTTTTACGTCAAGTATGTTATTATTATATTTTATCCCCTGTGCTATGAAACATTCTACAGGTTCTTGATTAGTTCATTCTCTTCTTACCTTTCTTTGGCGACCGTTGCGGGCTAGTCGGGCATGTGTACAGCGCACTATCGAAGGAAATGCCGACTGGTGCAGGGCGGGCCATCACACTTTGTGTATAGCGTTAATTTGCTAGCCTCACACCCCAGTGTGAACCAAAAACTGGTGGGACTTCAGGGAGGGCATGCGTTTCCTTCTAGCTAGGAGTGGTGTCATGGTATAGAGCCCAAACATTTTACTTATGTGGATGATGGATAGCGATGCGCCTCGATTATATCAGTCACTACGGGGCCGATGGATTATATGTTCGACATACTGACCATTTCTCCCCATAAGGTGGGGAGACGCATGTTCAGGGATTTTAATCCAATTAAAATGTGGGCCAGCCCTGACGATCTAGGTGCACTTGTGGATGTTCCTAAGACATGGTAGGCTAGATTGTCTCGAATTAGCACAGGATGATCCCTTTGCCTTGGTTCATAGATGGAATCCAACTTCCAATACGTGACTTTGCGGTTTTAATTGTAGAATTAGTATGGCGACATAATAGATGGTACCCATGCCGTCTATGATTGATACATTTATATTTGAAGTTGTTTTATACACTATGCACTTTTAATAATATCAAAATGATTTGTTTTAAACGTACCAAGCATGTTTGGCTATTATAAGGGAAAACCCTATCCTCCAGCTTGCTTGCATTGTGTGATGAGACCTTGGTCTTATAATAGCTTCATTTTTCCAAAAAGCATTGCGCTGTTTGTTATATGCACTCGTATTCTTGGAAGTAAACCCATTCCGTGTTATATGGTGTGGTCCCTTGATTTACTTTTAAAGTAAAGATTTAATAACTGTTTTGAGTTCTCACATCAGTCAATGACTAACCTGGAGTTTATTGTTTTAACCTAAACTCCAGGTGCCCCTATTTTCCATACGGGCAGCTTGTAGTTTGGTTTTGTAGATATTATACTCACATGATCTTGGTTTACAGCTGGTGCTATATTCGAAATGCTCTGTATCCCTGTATCTCTCACAGTTGTGTTATGCATTAATTTTCCGCTGCATTGTAATTTGTAAATCTCTAATATTTATCAAATGTATATTATTTGTTCATACTATGTATGTTCTTGTACTCTGATGTAAATTGTTGTAATAAGCAACGAAATGTTCTTTTGTTTGTGTTCTGATTTGTCGTGCTCTCAACTCAATCCGGGCTTTCCTTTACGGGGAAGTTTGGGCCGCTTCAGTTGGTATTAGAGCTTTGGTTTATAGAGCTCGAGAACAAGACACATTGAATCGAACAAAAGAATTTATTAGAGATTGGATTAGTAATATCGAATAAGAATGACTCGTTAGGGATGGGATCGGTATTATCCTGGAACGAGTGTGAAGAGTGTTATTTTTAAAATAAAAAAGAAAACAAACTTTGTTTTGAAAATTTAAACCCTATTATACGTACTTGAATATTTATTTTATATTGAATTTGGACTATCTAGTATATGAGGATTTTGCATATACGCGTCATGAACGTATATTAGAAGTCTCAAATATACTAATAGATATAGAATCACACTCTAGTCGCCCGGAGATGATTCTGATGATTGCTCGAGCATCATCAGCATTTATTTTCGAGTTTCGAAAGTGGGATTTCTATATATCTACAATTGACTGGTGTGAGAACCAAAACTAGATAGGGTCTATTGTTGTAAATTGGCATCAAAAATACGATTTTCGTATATATATATATATATATAAAAGTTATGTGTTTGAAACGATAATCAAATAATTGATTGCTGATTGTGTTGTTTGATTATTGGTTTGATTAATAAAAATTTTAAACCATTAAGCCCAATTGAATCAAATATTGAACTGACTTGAAAATTGCTTGGAATTACATGCATATACATGTTTATACATTGAACATGTCATAGCAAGGAGGCTAAGAAGAGGAATAAAATTGTATGCCCGACAAATAGGTACATGTTTACTGATTGAAAAGTTTGAAAATCCTTAGAAATTGAAAAGTTGAAGAATGAAAGCCAAACTGAAAGTTGAGTTGATTAGTTAAACAACTTTCAACTCTATTCCTTTTCGAGGACGAAAAGATTTTAAGTGGGGGAGATTATAACAACCCGGAAAATCGAAACCAACTTAAAATTTATATTTTGGCAATTTTAATGAATTTTGAATATTTAAAATGATTTATTGTAAATAATAACGACTAGAAATTTATTTTGAATAAAATTAGAACATATAAATTTATTTAAATCGAAGTTAGAATATAAATATTTATTTTAATTATAAAAGGAATTGGAAATGGCACGGTAGCTTGAAAATTCGATTTCAAATTTCAATTGAATGTACAAGATTCAAAATAAACCAGATTTTATTGAAACGACAAATATTTGAATCTGTTTGAAAATATCTTTCCAACGAATGTGAAAAATCCAGATTTCATAACGGGAATAAAAAGTTATGTCTAGTTGAAAATTCAAAATAGTTGCTGTGGAATTTATATAAGGGTCTGTTTGTCAAAGGTCCCTATTAAATTTCAAAATTAGGCTCACATCCGGTCTAACTTTTCATGTAAATTAGGTCCTTATTTTTCAAAAACATATAAAAAATATAAAAAAATCACGAAAATTCATTATTAAATAAAACACGTTCACACCAAAAAAATTCAGGTCAAAAAACAATCAAAACCACGTCAAAATCAAAAAATACACAAACCAGCGAAAAATGCAGTAAAATGCATGAAAACATGCACATATTTCAAATATTTGCATACATGTATGCATCTATTTCAATTCTGCATCATATAACAACATATATGCAGATTTTCTGAAATACATGCATGATTTCATGTATGTATTCGATTTCTGCATGGAAAGCATACATGCTTGTATATGTGCATACGAGTATGCAGGTATGCAGAAAATCTGCATTCAAGTATGCACATATTGCCATGCATTCGGCTTTCAACGCATTATTGCATACAAGTATGCTGCTATTCTGAATAACAGCATACTTGTATGCAATTACTCAGCGGGCTTGTGGATTATTTTGCATGTGTATTGTAACGTCCCTGATTTTTAGCTGTTATATATTGAATATTTTAATTAGTTTAAATATCTAATAAGGAATATAAATGAATTTTATATTGAATTTATCGATTAAATAATCGATATAGGATATAATTTCGAATATATCGAGTTATTAACAAGCAATTTAATTCACAGTTAACATTGAATCGAAAAACCGTTCAGCTGATTTATATAAACTCTGTTTGAATTAAAAAGGATAATAATAATTTATTTTAGTGAAATTTTATTATCTGAAATCGATTTATATATTAAATCAAAATTTATTTAAATCGTTAATTTAAATTGTTATCTGTTTTATACAGTCAAACTGAATTTTTAGAATCGGATCCAATGAGTCTGGAATAGCATTATAACCTTATAACGTCAGTAGTTACGTTAAAATATCGGTTTGGGATTACAAATTAAGGGACACGAGATATTATGTTTTTTTTATTAAAAACGAAATTTATATCAAATCAAATTAGCAGACCTATCATTTTAAAAGCCACCCTATATTCATATAAGCCGACCTCTTCTTCTCAGCGCAGACCTAAACCATTTACATCGCACATGTTATTTTCTTCTCGAGCAGAAAACTTTGTTCCCAAGCTTCAATATCAGGAAAACAGGATTTTAATGGCCTATGTACCTCTTGTCTCCTCTCGCCCTTATATAAACCATCGCGCCCCTCTGAACTTCATTCACAAACTTTAGCAATCGAAATGAAGTACTGGTCCCCATTCTCTCTTCCTCATTTTCAAATGAAATCCGTTCGTTCTATTATAATAATAAAATAAAATTCGCCCCTTCTTCAACCGTAAAAATTGAATTAAAATCGGGCATTGCGGTTCAAGACTGGTCAAACCCTGAAGCTCGAAATCGTTCACGGAGCGCTCGCAATTTACAGAAAGGCGTCGACATCGGTTTGGCTAAGGCTTCAGAGAAGCTGTCGACGTTGTTGTGCAATTCATTCTTGAGTGTTTAGTGAATTCGAACAGTGCGATTTTGGGAGGTTGGCCTGATTTGGGGTGGAGCTGTTATTGAGGAGTGCGACATGTTGGCGATGAACTGGGGGAAGTCGCGATGGGTTTAAGAGGGTAATGCGGTTTCAAGAAACTCGGTGTAGCATGAGCAAAGTTCGATGATTGAGGAATGGGTCTGTGCGATAGTGGAGTTATTGGAGTAACGACGGTCTGTAGCCTGGAAGTAGTTGACTGCAAGTTGTTTGGTTAAATGCCATAATGGAGTAATGCTGTTTCGGGGCTGAACAGAATATGCTGGATGTTAGGATGTTCAGAAAGGAGAGGAAGGTATAAACTTGATTAAAAAGAGAATTAATTAATTCATTAATTAAGTAATTCATAGCATGTAAATTCATTCAAACTTATAATGCATATAATTATTCCATACGTTAATAGGATTGCACGGATTGAAGCGCATTGAGTTCATATGAATGAAGGTTACAACATGGATATTAACGGAACGAAGTAGTATTTTGGATGGTTGGCAGTAAGAATGGATCAGCGATGGTTGAGTTCGCTTCATAGTTGGTCAAGGTGCGAAGTAAATTTATTCGAGATGATGCAAGAAAATTCGTTAGCCGAGTGATGCTGAATTTAAATGGATATTCAGCAAAGGAAGAATTAAGGTGAGTAAATCTCACTCACCTTTTATTTATAATTATTTTTATTTCGTTAAAAATAATTGTTGTTGCTTGTTTGGATTTTTCTGCTTGTTTTACATATATTAGTTATTTAGGCTATTATATATATATTGGGTTGATTGATTGGTTGGATTCCCGCAGTCTCATTAGCGGATGCCCGCAGTTTCATAGCGGATGATTACCCTATACGCCCCACGCTATGATTAGTGGATGACCTTCTTTACCGCGATATTCTGCCACGAAGCAGAATGGGTATTATTTATGTGCTAACATCTGTGGATGCAGGAAAACAGGTTGGAGGAATCCAACTGGATTCCTCAAAAATATATTATCTGTTTGTTTGTTGATTGTTTGATTTCATATATATATTCATATATGATGTGTTAAAAATCAAATGATTGAAAATTGGGTG
This sequence comes from Allium sativum, assembly GCA_030737875.1. Taxonomy (NCBI): domain Eukaryota; kingdom Viridiplantae; phylum Streptophyta; class Magnoliopsida; order Asparagales; family Amaryllidaceae; genus Allium; species Allium sativum. Next base: position 75,721,051 of record CM060920.1, on the reverse strand, counting down.
ATTTGATTGTTTTAAATGTCACTGGGCTAAGTGTTAATTTATTTAAAATATCGTGGAAGGATATTTGAGACTTAAAAGGAAAAAAAAATCTATTTTTAAATAGAATTTGAATTTTGAAATGGAAATAAAATATAAACTTGTTTTTGAAGAATAAAACAAGTAGTTTCATTTTAAACGAAGTTTATAAATAGTTCTTTTATAACGAAGTTATAAATGAAGTGAAAAGAATTATCATTTGATAATTCAGAAATAGAAATACAAGTGTGAAATTGGAATTTGAAATGGAATTTCAAAATAGGATGTGAAATGAAATTTTTAAATATATAACTCAAATGAAATTTGAGTATAACATTTGAATAGTAGAATTAGAAAAGGAGTTTAAATATTTGAAGTTTAAAAGGAGATTGAATATTATAAATTCAAATAGAAGTTCAAATAGAATTTGAATAGACGAAATTAGAATGAAAAATAGAATTTGAATTCAAGGAATTAAAATAAAACTTGAATTCAAAGGAATTCGAATAAAGAAATTCAAATAGAGATTTGCATGTAGAATTTCAAAATAGAATTTGAAATAAACTTTGAAATAGGATTTTCAAAGTAGAATTGGAAATAGAAATTCAAATAGGATTTCAAAATAGGAAATCCAAATGGTTTTGAAATGGAATTTGAATTCAAGGGAATTCAAATGGATTTGAGTGAAGAAATTCAAATGGTGTTAAAAATAAGTTTGAATATTAGAATTCAAATGGGGTTGGAAATGAAGTTTGAATATTAGAATTCAAATGGAAATGGAAAATGAAATTTGAATATAAGAGATTCAAATTGAATTCAAATAAGATTTGATCTATGGAATTTGAATATGAAATTCAAATGGGTTTTAAACTATGGAAATTTGAATATAGAATTTAAAAAGAAGTTTGAATATTTGAATTCCAATAGAATTCAAATATAGAAATTGGAATATGGAAGTTCAAATGGAATTTAAATATAGAGTTTGAATAAGAGAATTCAAATGAATTCAAGTATTGAATTTGAATAGGGAATTCAAATAGAAATTCAAGTATTGAATTTGAATATCAAATAGAAAAGGAAATTGGAATTTGAATATAGAATTCAAATAAAAGTGAAATTGGAATTTGAATCAAGAAATTCAAATAGAGTTAAAATGGAGTTGAATTCATTTTGAAGAAGTTTAAAAGTTTATATATATAAATATAATTAAAACGAACTCGCCGCAGCGCTGCAGTTCGTAAATTGGCGATTCGAACTTCAATTGAGTATACAGAACGCAATTGAAGTCGGAATTCTTCGAAACAAGAAACGTCAGGACCGATTTGATAATAGTTTTCTAATGGAAGAGAAAAATCTGGATTTCGTCAAATAGATTTTGAGTTATATCAAAATCAAATTTTCAGAAAAGCAGCGCCAGAACTATTTAAAAACCATAACGGTTTATCTAATGTTATAAAAGGATTTTAAGCAGGTAAAAATCCGAAGTTTCTATTTAGAAAATTCCAGAGTTGAGTTGTAAAATATATGCGAATTCAAGTTGTGTAAATGAATATGATTTTTGAAACAGAAACCAGATTTTGATTTATTGAATAGAATTAACTAAATTGAATAGAAATTAGTTAAGGAGATTTCGAATGGATATTGGGGTTTGAATAAGTAAATTCGATTTGAAAATTTATATTCGAAATCAAAAAGGAAACTAGAATTGAAATTGAAATTCAATTTGGTTATGAGCAAGTTAAATATTTTATTTGAACATGTTATGTTCAACAAAGAAGTGAAATAGGCAAAATGACTAATTAAAGAATAAATGGGCAAAACTGAATTCAAACGATTGGATTGAGTTGAATTGAATTGCAAACAGGTGAACATGTGTAAGCAGGGTTGATATGAAGTATATGAAGTCTATAAATTTAGTGCCCGACAAAAAGGTACATGTTTAATTCATATATGAGGTTTTATGCGCCTTATCGGCTAGCCGCTTGGCTTTTTCTTTTCCTTTTTGAGATGAGAAGTTACCGGGAAGCTATTTGAAATTTCCCGATGCTCCCGATGCAGGGGAGGTTATGGCGAATTTTTCCGGAAATTTAAGGAGTTAGAATATTTTTAAGATATTTTGATAGTTAGAAATCATTGTATCGACGTATAGAATTCGATAGGTAAATGAATATAAAAATCGAATATTGTAAACAAAAAGGGAAATCTATAAATTAGAAATAGAAATAGAACTTTATACATGTTTTAAAAATGAATAATTGGATTGTATAGTGTGGTTATTCGAGGTAAGTGGTTTTGCCGTTTTGAAGTTGAGGATGTTTTCAGTTAAGGTCTGAGAGGTAATTTTACCCCAACTTGATTGATTTCATTTTTAATGGATAAATAGCAAGATCCAGTCTCGAAGAGAAGTGTTTGAAAAAGAGTTAGTTGAATAAAATATTTTGGGTTGTCGTAACGATGTTTTACACAACATTCGTTTTAAACCCAAGTGATGGAATTTTGGAAATATAAAAGTAAATATTTCCTGAGTATAATTAAAATAGTCGGAATAGAGATAAGTGATTGAAATTGTTTCCAATTGCCAATAGAGATATTTTCTAATATATAGAAAATAAAAGAAGTTGATATTGGGAAATGCTTTCTAAAAAGCGTAAGAAGCTGAGATGATTATTGAAAATATTTGGTTAACAAATATTGATAAGGAAAAATGGAGAAGAGATTTAATTAATGAATATTAATTAAAGAGCCCAATGATTTGTTTGGTATGTTTGGAAGAACACTTGTTTTTATTCGATAGTTAAATCACAGACTATCGAAGTTTTTGACCATCGTTGTCAATATGGAGAGACCGGTTGGATTATTATCCGAAGAACCACTCCGTATCGGCATAAGCGTTGCGAACCAAGTATGCTGAATATATTGAAGACGGAGTAAAGTGCAAGGGCTTTTCTTTTAAATAGAAATAGTGCCTTCGGTTTCGTTCAGTCCCAGAACGAACGTAAATGGACGAATGTCTGACAGAGTATTTCCAATGATCGAATGGGTTGGTCTGTATAAATATATATGGTTGCAACGGATTTATTCCCTTAGCATAACATCCAGAATATTTGTGTAAACTCAACTAGTGATTAACGGATCTGACAATGTGGCATTCAAAGTGATTGTGCTATCAATGAATGGTAAGTATTCGTAGCCTCAGGCCTCAACAACCGGGAAAGGACAAAAATCGGGCAGGCAGCATGGCTATGTGGGTCGCACCCATTAGGATGTATAATCACCTATCTAGAGGTTCATTTAATTTCTTATTATATTCGATGCTGTCCCAGTCGGGAGACGGTTGCTGATCCCAACCGTTGGTGATATACATTCGATACACTCAAGCGAAATGAGTGGTCGGTCATGTGAGGGCCGGGTTACAAGATGTTCTTGTTGAACCCAGTGTATTCCTCTCTAGAGATACACTAGCGGAAGGTGGTTCCATACCTTGTCATGTTGGAAATCCAATCTCCAATAAGCACCACGCGGTTTTTGATTTTATACTATATATGTGGAGCGTGAGATGCAAGCGTTCTGCTATTTGGTTATTTATTTGATGTAGACATTATTATAATATCACTAGATTTTCGTATCAAAGTGTTTTGGGTTATAGTAAGGTAAAAACCGTCCATGTTTATGTGTGGGCTGGTCTTACTATTATCTTTTCTTTTGAAAGGATTTTAAAAGTTAAACAAATGATTGGAGTTTACTCACACCAGTCCCATGACTGACCCAGAGTTTATTTTGTTTTGTTTTCCCTAAACTCTTGGGTGCCCAAATTTGTACGGGCAGTCAAGTAGTCGGGATTTCACAGATCTATTTGAAGGAGCTGGAAGCAGGAGGCTTCACCGGTTAGCTATAGGCTATCATATATTCCGCTGTGGACCTTGTTTGTATCTGGAAATAGGTGTTTATAACTGTTCCAGAAATGACTGTTGTGCTCTGATGATGGTATGTATATAAAGTTACTGATTTGTATTTCAAAAGTTATGTTATATAATATATTTTATTCGTTCCGCTGTGAGATTCGTGTTTACTTTGATTATGCTCAGTTGTGATCTTCGTTTTTCTTCTATTCTAATATTTCTTTCTTCCTATTTCTCATCTTCTAACTTCTTTCTATTAATGGTTCGTATTTCTGTGTTATTTGGGTTGGACGTGTGGTGTATTTAGTCAACTCAGATAGCTCGGATTTGCGGGTCGTTTCAGTTGGTATCAGAGCTGGTTGCTTAATTGGTACGGATGATAGGGGGTTCTCGCTTCGCGTTTGGTGGCGAACGGGAGACTCTTACCCCTACATCTCCCGACAATGTGGGTTGGTCGAGTCGAGAGGCTGGCCGTAAAAGCAGTTCTGAGGTATCTCTGTAAGCCACGGTGGGAGGTTAGCCCACTGCCCCTGGCCGTTACAGTTGGTATCAGAGCTTAGGATTAGCGAACACCTAGGCTTTGTTGGGGGTTTACTCATTAGAGATAGGGTCAGTAGTACCCTAGAATGAGTTGAGAGTATATACGAGAGGGCGTATTTGTTATTTGATTTAAAAATTGTTTTAGATTGTGTTGGCTTTTCTGTTGAGTGGTTTATGAATTCTGGTCGAATCGTGGGACGCCACGACGTCGATAGGAGTTTCTAAACACTTGAACAGAAGAATTGACACGATATAGTTTTAAAGTGGGTAGATGAAATAATTTTACCCAAAATTATATTTTGATATAAAATGAATAATTTTCTGAAATTATTATAGTATATGGATGTGTTGGTTGCTATTATTATCATCGAATGAGATTATACAATGGAAATGGTTATATATATATATAACCAAATAGAAGTTGTATATGAATAAAATATACAAATGAAATGAATTAAAATTTAATTCAAACTAGAATTTGGAATTTAAATCCTGGGAAGTTTGAAAATATTTTCTAAAGTATATTAAAATAATATAGCTTTGTTTTGAAAGGATTTTTGAATAAAAGTCATTTTGAATGGATTTTGAATGTGATAAAGCACTGAACTCACTTCAGTGGCTGGAAAATAATTCCGATGAACCGGACATCATCGGTGTTTATTTTCGAGTTTCTAAATGATGGATTGCTACCTTAGTGGGATTCCCAATGAAAATTTATTTCAGAAAACAAGTTGTTTGGGAAAAATTCAAGTGTTTTGAATTTATGATGATTATGAACATATCTATATGATTTCAAAAGGATTTGAAATAAAAACCGAGGAATTTGAATTCTGAAATCAGAATTTAACTTAAGCAAGTTAAATAAATCGAAATGATGGAAACCAGTTAAATGAACTGAAATTAAATATTTCCATGAAAACTTAAGAGCTGAATGGGATTTGAGTTATAGAATACTGAGTTATAACAAAGTGGGCTTTTGAATAGTTAATGGGTCTATATCATTTCTTCTACCTTAGTAATTTCGGGGACGAAATTCTTTTAAGGGGGAAGGAATGTAACGTCCCTGATTTTTAGCTGTTATATATTGAATATTTTAATTAGTTTAAATATCTAATAAGGAATATAAATGAATTTTATATTGAATTTATCGATTAAATAATCGATATAGGATATAATTTCGAATATATCGAGTTATTAACAAGCAATTTAATTCACAGTTAACATTGAATCGAAAAACCGTTCAGCTGATTTATATAAACTCTGTTTGAATTAAAAAGGATAATAATAATTTATTTTCGTGAAATTTTATTATCTGAAATCGATTTATATATTAAATCAAAATTTATTTAAATCGTTAATTTAAATTGTTATCTGTTTTATACAGTCAAATTGAATTTTTAGAATCGGATCCAATGAGTCTGGAATAGCATTATAACCTTATAACGTCAGTAGTTACGTTAAAATATCGGTTTGGGATTACAAATTAAGGGACACGAGATATTATGTTTTTTTTATTAAAAATGAAATTTATATCAAATCAAATTAGCAGACCTATCATTTTAAAAGCCACCCTATATTCATATAAGCCGACCTCTTCTTCTCAGCGCAGACCTAAACCATTTACATCGCACATGTTATTTTCTTCTCGAGCAGAAAACTTTGTTCCCAAGCTTCAATATCAGGAAAACAGGATTTTAATGGCCTATGTACCTCTTGTCTCCTCTCGCCCTTATATAAACCATCGCGCCCCTCTGAACTTCATTCACAAACTTCAGCAATCGGAATGAAATACTGGTCCCCATTCTCTCTTCCTCATTTACAAATGAAATCCGTTCGTTCTATTATAATAATAAAATAAAATTCGCCCCTTCTTCAACCATAAAAATCGAATTAAAATCGGGCATCGCGGTTCAAGACTGGTCAAACCCTGAAGCTCGAAATCGTTCACGGAGCGCTCGCAATTTACAGAAAGGCGTCGACATCGGTTTGGCTAAGGCTTCAGAGAAGCTGTCGATGTTGTGGTGCAATTCATTCTTGAGTGTTTAGTGAATTCGAACAGTGCGATTTTGGGAGGTTGGCCTGATTTGGGGTGGAGCTGTTATTGAGGAGTGCGACATGTTGGCGATGAACTGGGGGAAGTCGCGATGGGTTTAAGAGGGTACTGCGGTTTCAAGAAACTCGGTGTAGCATGAGCAAAGTTCGATGATTGAGGAATGGGTCTGTGCGATAGTGGAGTTATTGGAGTAACGACGGTCTGTAGCCTGGAAGTAGTTGACTGCAAGTTGTTTGGTTAAATGCCATAATGGAGTAATGCTGTTTCGGGGCTGAACAGAATATGCCGGATGTTAGGATGTTCAGAAAGGAGAGGAAGGTATAAACTTGATTAAAAAGAGAATTAATTAATTCATTAATTAAGTAATTCATAGCATGTAAATTCATTCAAACTTATAATGCATATAATTATTCCATACGTTAATAGGATTGCACGGATTGAAGCGCATTGAGTTCATATGAATGAAGGTTACAACATGGATATTAACGGAACGAAGTAGTATTTTGGATGGTTTGCAGTAAGAATGGATCAGCGATGGTTGAGTTCGCTTCATAGTTGGTCGAGGTGCGAAGTAAATTTATTCGAGATGATGCAAGAAAATTCGTTAGCCGAGTGATGCTGAATTTAAATGGATATTCAGCAAAGGAAGAATTAAGGTGAGTAAATCTCACTCACCTTTTATTTATAATTATTTTTATTTCGTTAAAAATAATTGTTGTTGCTTGTTTGGATTTTTCTGCTTGTTTTACATATATTAGTTATTTAGGCTATTATATATATATATTGGGTTGATTGATTGGTTGGATTCCCGCAGTCTCATTAGCGGATGCCCGCAGTTTCATAGCGGATGATTACCCTATACGCCCCACGCTATGATTAGTGGATGACCTTCTATACCGCGATATTCTGCCACGAAGCAGAATGGGTATTATTTATGTGTTAACATCTGTGGATGCAGGAAAACAGGTTGGAGGAATCCAACTGGATTCCTCAAAAATATATTATCTGTTTGTTTGTTGATTGTTTGATTTCATATATATATTCATATATGATGTGTTAAAAATCAAATGATTGAAAATTGGGAGATTTGATTGTTTTAAATGTCACTGGGCTAAGTGTTAATTTATTTAAAATGTCGTGGAAGGATATTTGAGATTTAAAAGGAAAAAAAATCTATTTTTAAATAGAATTTGAATTTTGAAATGGAAATAAAATATAAACTTGTTTTTGAAGAATAAAACAAGTAGTTTCTTTTTAAACGAAGTTTATAAATAGTTCTTTTATAACGAAGTTATAAATGAAGTGAAAAGAATTATCATTTGATAATTCAGAAATAGAAATACAAGTGTGAAATTGGAATTTGAAATGAAATTTAAAAATAGGATGTGAAATGAAATTTTTAAATATATAACTCAAATGAAATTTGAGTATAACATTTGAATAGTAGAATTAGAAAAGGAGTTTAAATATTTGAAGTTTAAAAGGAGATTGAATATTAGAAATTCAAATAGAAGTTCAAATAGAATTTGAATAGACGAAATTAGAATGAAAAATAGAATTTGAATTCAAGGAATTAAAATAAAACTTGAATTCAAAGGAATTCGAATAAAGAAATTCAAATAGAGATTTGCATGTAGAATTTCAAAATAGAATTTGAAATAAACTTTGAAATAGGATTTTCAAAGTAGAATTGGAAATAGAAATTCAAATAGGATTTCAAAATAGGAAATCCAAATGGTTTTGAAATGGAATTTGAATTCAAGGGAATTCAAATGGATTTGAGTGAAGAAATTCAAATGGTGTTAAAAATAAGTTTGAATATTAGAATTCAAATGGGGTTGGAAATGAAGTTTGAATATTAGAATTCAAATGGAAATGGAAAATGAAATTTGAATATAAGAGATTCAAATTGAATTCAAATAAGATTTGATCTATGGAATTTGAATATGAAATTCAAATGGGTTTTAAACTATGGAAATTTGAATATAGAATTTAAAAAGAAGTTTGAATATTTGAATTCCAATAGAATTCAAATATAGAAATTGGAATATGGAAGTTCAAATGGAATTTAAATATAGAGTTTGAATAAGAGAATTCAAATGAATTCAAGTATTGAATTTGAATAGGGAATTCAAATAGAAATTCAAGTATTGAATTTGAATATCAAATAGAAAAGGAAATTGGAATTTGAATATAGAATTCAAATAAAAGTGAAATTGGAATTTGAATCAAGAAATTCAAATAGAGTTAAAATGGAGTTGAATTCATTTTGAAGAAGTTTAAAAGTTTATATATATAAATATAATTAAAACGAACTCGTCGCAGCGCTGCAGTTCGTAAATTGGCGATTCGAACTTCAATTGAGTATACAGAACGCAATTGAAGTCGGAATTCTTCGAAACAAGAAACGTCAGGACCGATTTGATAATAGTTTTCTAATGGAAGAGAAAAATCTGGATTTCGTCAAATAGATTTTGAGTTATATCAAAATCAAATTTTCAGAAAAGCAGCGCCAGAACAATTTAAAAACCATAACGATTTATCTAATGTTATAAAAGGATTTTAAGCAGGTAAAAATCCGAAGTTTCTATTTAGAAAATTCCAGAGTTGAGTTGTAAAATATATGCGAATTCAAGTTGTGTAAATGAATATGATTTTTGAAACAGAAACCAGATTTTGATTTATTGAATAGAATTAACTAAATTGAATAGAAATTAGTTAAGGAGATTTCGAATGGATATTGGGGTTTGAATAAGTAAATTCGATTTGAAAATTTATATTCGAAATCAAAAAGGAAACTAGAATTGAAATTGAAATTCAATTTGGTTATGAGCAAGTTAAATATTTTATTTGAACATGTTATGTTCAACAAAGAAGTGAAATAGGCAAAATGACTAATTAAAGAATAAATGGGCAAAACTGAATTCAAACGATTGGATTGTGTTGAATTGAATTGCAAACAGGTGAACATGTGTAAGCAGGGTTGATATGAAGTATATGAAGTCTATAAATTTAGTGCCCGACAAAAAGGTACATGTTTAATTCATATATGAGGTTTTATGCGCCGTATCGGCTAGCCGCTTGGCTTTTTCTTTTCCTTTTTGAGATGAGAAGTTACCGGGAAGCTATTTGAAATTTCCCGATGCTCCCGATGCAGGGGAGGTTATGGCGAATTTTTCCGGAAATTTAAGGAGTTAGAATATTTTTAAGATATTTTGATAGTTAGAAATCATTGTATCGACGTATAGAATTCGATAGGTAAATGAATATAAAAATCGAATATTGTAAACAAAAAGGGAAATCTATAAATTAGAAATAGAAATAGAACTTTATACATGTTTTAAAAATGAATAATTGGATTGTATAGTGTGGTTATTCGAGGTAAGTGGTTTTGCCGTTTTGAAGTTGAGGATGTTTTCAGTTAAGGTCTGAGAGGTAATTTTACCCCAACTTGATTGATTTCATTTTTAATGGATAAATAGCAAGATCCAGTCTCGAAGAGAAGTGTTTGAAAAAGAGTTAGTTGAATAAAATATTTTGGGTTGTCGTAACGATGTTTTACACAACATTCGTTTTAAACCCAAGTGATGGAATTTTGGAAATATAAAAGTAAATATTTCCTGAGTATAATTAAAATAGTCGGAATAGAGATAAGTGATTGAAATTGTTTCCAATTGCCAATAGAGATATTTTCTAATATATAGAAAATAAAAGAAGTTGATATTGGGAAATGCTTTCTAAAGAGCGTAAGAAGCTGAGATGATTATTGAAAATATTTGGTTAACAAATATTGATAAGGAAAAATGGAGAAGAGATTTAATTAATGAATATTAATTAAAGAGCCCAGTGATTTGTTTGGTATGTTTGGATGAACACTTGTTTTTATTCGATAGTTAAATCACAGACTATCGAAGTTTTTGACCATCGTTGTCAATATGGAGAGACCGGTTGGATTATTATCCGAAGAATCACTCCGTATCGGCATAAGCGTTGCGAACCAAGTATGCTGAATATATTGAAGACGGAGTAAAGTGCAAGGGCTTTTCTATTAAATAGAAATAGTGCCTTCGGTTTCGTTCAGTCCCAGAACGAACGTAAATGGACGAATGTCTGACAGAGTATTTCCAATGATCGAATGGGTTGGTCTGTATAAATATATATGGTTGCAACGGATTTATTCCCTTAGCATAACATCCAGAATATTTGTGCAAACTCAACTAGTGATTAACGGATCTGACAGTGTGGCATTCAAAGTGATTGTGCTATCAATGAATGGTAAGTATTCGTAGCCTCAGGCCTCAACAACCGGGAAAGGACAAAAATCGGGCAGGCAGCATGGCTATGTGGGTCGCACCCATTAGGATGTATAATCACCTATCTAGAGGTTCATTTAATTTCTTATTCTATTCGATGTTGTCCCAGTCGGGAGACGGTTGCTGATCCCAACCGTTGGTGATATACATTCGATACACTCAAGCGAAATGAGTGGTCGGTCATGTGTGGGCCGGGTTACAAGATGTTCTTGTTGAACCCAGTGTATTCCTCTCTAGAGATACACTAGCGGAAGGTGGTTCCATACCTTGTCATGTTGGAAATCCAATCTCCAATAAGCGCCATGCGGTTTTTGATTTTATACTATATATGTGGAACGTGAGATGCAAGCGTTCTGCTATTTGGTTATTTATTTGATGTAGAGATTATTATAATATCACTAGATTTTCGTATCAAAGTGTTTTGGGTTATAGTAAGGTAAAAACCGTCCATGTTTATGTGTGGGCTGGTCTTACTATTATCTTTTCTTTTGAAAGGATTTTAAAAGTTAAACAAATGATTGGAGTTTACTCACACCAGTCCCATGACTGACCCAGAGTTTATTTTGTTTTGTTTTCCCTAAACTCTTAGGTGCCCAAATTTGTACGGGCAGTCAAGTAGTCGGGATTTCACAGATCTATTTGAAGGAGCTGGAAGCAGGAGGCTTCACCGGTTAGCTATAGGCTATCATATATTCCGCTGTGGACCTTGTTTGTATCTGGAAATAGGTGTTTATAACTGTTCCAGAAATGACTGTTGTGCTCTGATGATGGTATGTATATAAAGTTACTGATTTGTATTTCAAAAGTTATGTTATATAATATATTTTATTCGTTCCGCTGTGAGATTCGTGTTTACTTTGATTATGCTCAGTTGTGACCTTCGTTTTTCTTCTATTCTAATATTTCTTTCTTTCTATTTCTCATCTTCTAACTTCTTTCTATTAATGGTTCGTATTTCTGTGTTATTTGGGTTGGACGTGTGGTGTATTTAGTCAACTCAGATAGCTCGGATTTGCGGGTCGTTTCATGTATTTAAATAGTTGCATACATGTATGCAACTATTAGTAATAGTTGCATACATGTATGCAACTTTTTTGTTTCAATTCGGGTGGACTTCCGGGATTATTTCCAGATTTTAGAATTTTTTTTATGTAAGAGCGCATTATTTTTGGTCGAAAAGGGGAAAACACGTAACATGGCATGGCAGGAGCGAAAGAACAAAAAAAAGAGGACTGCATCTGATTTTAAGTAGACCAGAAACATAAGGAAACTTTTGGGGAGGATGTGGCACTAATTAAGTTTGGCTTTAGGGATGTGTCCCTAATATTCACTTTATATAATAATATGTAGCCCTTAAAAATAGCCATTTTGCAAACGACCTCCGTTTTCGACAAAACCACTTTTGTTGAATCTGAAATGTCAAATTATAGTCAGGTTTCAAATTTTATAATTTTTAGAATTCATATGTGAGCGCAGTAAATTTAAATGTGTTTGGTAATTTAAATTTGAATTGGATCGACCAGAAAAAGCCCATTTTTCAAACGGTCTCCAAACTCGATGAAATTAGTTTTGTTTAGGACCGTATCGTCAAAATATAGCTAGATTTATTTTTTGGGAATTTTTGGAGTGACTATGTGGCTACGGTAAATTAAAATGTATGTTTAAATTAAAAACATATTGATTTATATTTTAATTTAAAGGAAAAATGACCAAAACAGTCGATTTGGCTTACGAAACATATCCCATTGTTTCCGAAATGGGGGTATTTAGCTAGGGGAGACAGTCGTTGGGTTTGATTTGGAACTCGAACGCTAAACAGAAATAAAGGGATTAAAATATTATTAAAAATAATTATAAATATCCACACTCCCTTCCACAAAGCCCTAGTCAATCCGCAGACCAAGTCAACCCCCATTCAAAGCCGCCTCTTACTTTTTTACGGTCAAAATCGTCCAAAATTGAATCCAGAAATTCTCCCTATGGAATTCGAATTAAATCCTAGTTGTAGAACAGAAATTGTAATACTCCGTTAGCTCTTCGGATTAGTACCACTTTGATGGAAGTTCTTCTGCTGTTCGGTGCGAACTTAGGGCACAAAGTACCGTTGTTCTTGGCGAGTTTCAAGGCATGGAGGGCCACCAGAGGTGGCCGCGCTTGGGGTGGAGGGGCGGCCAGCGTGGACGGTCGGAGTGGGGCCCTCCGATCTGGGTCCGGTCACAGGATGGAGCAGCGACGGTCGATCTTCTACTTGGAGCAATGGGTCACGGTGTTCTGATAGTAACGAGAGGGTAATTAACAGGGAAGATAATAAATTAGGGTGTAATTAGTTTAAATAATTATTTAATTATATTAATTTTGTAATAAAGGTTTGTAATGTCACAATTTCTTCATACGAAGTCAGAAATTCGCGATTTCAGAGGCGTTGGAATCCGCTTGTTGAGAGCTTCAACATGGAACTGACTAGAAGCGATTTGGAGCAAATCCGAATGTCCGGCAAATTCAAATCCAAGCGGTTCAGAAATTCAGAAATAAAACCGACGGAGTGGAAATAGACTGTGAGAAATCCTTCCCACTCTATTTATTTTCCAGTAAAATATATACTAGGATGCAGACGGTGCTTAGCAGCACCCGACACCATTTATTGTACAAACCATGATTATTTGTTTGGATTGAATTAGCTATGCTGTGTTTATCGATTGTATGGACTATATAAAATATTTGAATAATAAAAGTATCATTCTTTTTGAATGAATAAAATATGTAAAATATTCATGTATGCAATAAAATATTTGAATAATAAAAATATCATTTTTATTGAATGAATAAAATATATAAAATATTCGTGTATGGAATAAAATGTTTGAATAATAAAAATATCATTTTATTGAATGAATAAGATATATAAAATATTCATGTATGGAATAAAATATTTGAACAACAAAAATATAATTTTTTATTGAATATTTGAACCATATAAAATGGTCATGTGTTGAAAATAGATATTCATAAACAAATCAGACGATTTGTTTATGTATACCCATTTATCTGATACTAATTGGAACGATATATTTTCACATCGCCCAATTGCACAAATAAAATATGTGTTTGTTGATTGAAACCCCACACGGGTATTGGGAACATATTTGACGTACACTAATCCCTATTGTTTAGTTGTATATCAATCGGTGGGTTGACAGACTGTTGTAAGCGTTAATTATTTATATTTAATGCTTATGCAGTTGTGTAGTGCACTCTTGCTGATGGTTGATTATTTGTCATTGTTGATATATACATAAGTTGTATGAAATCCATATAAATAAAATTATATGGTAATTGATTGGGTCTGATTACAATTCAGAAATAAGGAATATTTTAAAATAACTAATATTTTACAATAATGATTATTTTAAAATAATATTCAGAAAAGAATCAAAATGTTATTTTGATGTCCGATTTTGGATGGACACGAAAATATTCAAATATATGAAGCTGTGTTGATTAGAGTTGAGCTATCTTGACGCAGACGATATTTATATCGATTTTATTCATTTTTTATAATGAGTATCGAAAAGGAAAGTGATTTCAAAATCTAATGTTTTGAAGATATTATCATTTAATATTATAATGATAAGGAATATTCAAATTTGATTTGAATTTTGAAATGAAATTGAGATCGTTTTAAAATGAATTTAAAACGAATTTATTAAGGAATATTCAAATTTGATATGAAATTTGAAATGAAATTGAAGTCGTTTTAAAATGAATTTAAAACGAATTTATTAAGGAATATTCAAATTTGATTTGAAATGAAGTTAGAATCATTTTAAAACGAATTTATAAACAATTAATAAAATATGTTTAAAATGGAAATCGACAAAATATATATTATATATATAATATAATGGCCTAAATAGAACGCACCGCGCCGCGACCGTTCGCGAATTTCGACCGTTGACTTCGAATTAACATTACTTACGGGAGATCCGACTGTCGGATTCTCCTAAAACTGTAACCATTGGGCTTGTATCAAAATGAGCTTTCTAACGAATATAAGAGATTTGAAATCTAATGGTTGGATTTGTAATTATATCTAAATCAAATTTGGAAAAGGTCATTGTAAGTGCAGTTCGATGTCCGTTTATGGAAATCGACTGTACGAGCCTTGTTAAAATTATAAAAAATATTAGTAATTTGTGTAAAATCATAAGAAATGATTTGGAAAGAATTAGGATGAAAAATTCCATATTTGGAAAGATAAAAATATAATTTTATCGAAATGAACTAGTTGTTAACTAGAATTAAAATCCAATTATTTTTAAATAAAAAATGGATTAAGAATGGGTTTTAATATAACAGAATGTCCAATGTATGAATTGTAGTGGATTTGAATGGAAATCATCTTTGAAATATTTTGATCTTGGATTTCGTAATTATACAGATATTGTTATGGAAATTTGAAAGATATATTTATATCGTTATTTCCAATACGATATTTGTTGGTTTTAGAATCTGGTATTGAATATAAGCCGATATATTTTCTATTCAGAGCCTTGTATTTAATATCAAATGAGATTTTGGGTTTTTCATGAATGGCGTTTTCAGTAACACTGTTCTTAAACCCCGTGTGAGAAGAATAAATCTTTTAATTAAGATTATTAGAGTTTCCAGTTAATTAACATTTAACTGGAATAAAATGGAATGTGAATTGGGTTTATTGTGAACCGTGTTTTAACGACATTCATTATTTAACCCAATCTACAGTAAAATGTGATTTGGGATATATAAATCTTTTATTAAGATTAAATGGGATTTTCCAAAGTAAAGGTTTCCAATTAATTAATATTTAATTGGAACGGAATGGAACTCGATTGGATAATAATCGAAGCGAACTTCTGTGGGGGAAGACTATTAATATATATAGAATTTAAAAGGCTTTGTCGTTATTCCATTTATTTTATTAGTCAGATAAAGAAATTGATATCGATTATATATTGATCTGTTTTCCGTGAAGATTCCATAATTAAATGGAATGTGTTTTTAGGTTTGTCGTGAACTGTGTTTTAAATGACATTGGTTCTTTAACCCAGTTAAAGATAGGATTAATTTCCTGAATTTGAATAATCATTATATAATGATTTTTGAGAAGATTAAAAATAAGTGGAGTATTAATGAATCTTTAATTAGATTGGAATGTGAATGAGATCATCAAATTTATCGAATTCATGAAATGACCGAGAATGGAGTATCACCAGTTTTGCTCCAAGCAATAGTTAAATCTTTAATTAGATTTGAACGTGAAATGGTAATTAATTTTTCCAATAACACTGTGGTGTTAGATATGAAGTATTACCAGTTTTGCTTCATAGGATGAATAGGTTGGGGTTGGGAAATTAAACAAATGATTACTTCGGTAAGGATCACTAATCCCGACTAGTTTGGATAAACCTTAATTTGGTTTGAATTGATGTCCAATGGAAGATTAAAGAATAAATTTAAAGAATTTATCTTTGATAAAATTAATGGGAACATTTCCCAAAGGATATGAATATTTGAATAAAAGAATATTCAAAATTGGAATGAGGCGTATGTTGTGTTTTTATAACACTTGTTTATAAAATACGCGAGTTATTGAGAAAGACTAGGTTTATACCCATTCTGAATAACTGATTCGACGATAAGTCGATGATGAAGACGATGGTTGAAGACTGGAGGTCTTCACATCGTTTGGATGATTACAGATGTCTGGATTGTGCTATACACCTAAGACGAGGTAATAAGTGGTGATCGTCTAGACGTACTTGGAGATCGACCGGCTATGCGATGACCTCTCTCCTGTATTGGATATACGGGATGAGGAATAAGATGCCTCCGGTTTCGTTCCGACCCAGAACGAACTAGTAAATAGATGTGTGTCTGACATTGGATTTTATTCTGTGTTGATTGATTTCTATTAAATATATATCTATTTGGTGGCGGAGAATTTATTCTCTTGCTTAACGCCCTTATCTGAGACATACGAGCTCAGAGGTTATATATTGATAGACATCAGTTACATGGCATGAATTGCCTGTGTGGCATGCTGAGATGCAAATGATCAAGGCTTCTGCTGAAAAGCAGAGTCTTGTGGTTGATGATCAAAGCACGACTTTAATATAGCATAGCTTGGTATGTAGCGTTAATTCGCGAGCCTCACACCTCGGTGTGAACTAGAAACGGGAGGGACTTCAGGGAGGGCATGCGTTTCATTTGAGCTAGGAGAGGTGTCATGTATAGAGTCCATACATTTTACTTATGTGGATGATGGATAGTGAGGCGCTCCGTCATATCGGTCTCTACGGGGCCGATGGATTATATGGTCGACATATTGACCATTTCACCCCATAGGGCGGGGAGACACATGTTCTGGGATTTTAATCCACTTAAAATGTGGACCAGCCCTGACGATCTAGGTGTAGTTGTGGCTGTTCCTGAGACATGGTAAGCTAGATAGTCTCGAATTAGCATAGGATGATTTATTTTCCTTGGTTCACAGATGGAATCCAACTTCCAATACATGACTTTGCGGCTTTAATTGTAGAACTAGTATGGCGACATGATAGATGGTACCTATGCCGTCTATGATTGATATATTTATATTTGAAGTTGTTTTATACAATATGCACTTATAATAATATAAAAATGATTTGTTTTAAACGTACCAAGCATGTTTGGCTATTATAAGGGAAAACCCTATCCTCCAGCTTGCGTTGCATTATGTGATGGGACCTGGGTCTTATAATAGCTTCATTTTTCCAAAAAGCATTGCGTTGTTTGTTATATGCACTGGTATTCTTGGGAGAAAACTCGTTCCGTGTTATACGGCATGGTCCCTTGACTTACTTTTAAAGTAAAGATTTAATAACTGTTTTGAGTTCTCGCCCCGGTCACATGACTGACCTGGAGTTTATTATTTTAACCTAAACTCTGGGTGCCCCTATTTTCCACATGGGCAGCTAGTAGTTTGGTTTTGCGGATATTATATTCACGTGATCCTGGTTTACAGCTGGAGCTATATTCGGAATGCTCTATATCCGTGTATCTCTCACAGTTGTGTTATGTATTAATTTTCCGCTGCATTGTAATTTGTAAATCTATGATATTTATCAAATGTATATTATTTTTTCAAACTCTGTATATTCTTGTACTCTGATGTAAATTGTTGTAATAAGCAACGAAATGTTCTTCTGTTTGTGTTCTGATTTGTCGTGCTCTAAACTCAATCCATCTTTCCTTTACGGGGAAGTTTGGGTCGCTTCCGTTTGGGTTTTGTAACATATGGGAGGAGAAGGCTGTACCGGCTGTGTTGGTTTTGAGTCGTGTTGAGCCATGGGCTTGGCTCATTTCCATTATAAAAAAGAGTTCAAGTTTAAATTTGGGATTTAAGTAGCATATAAATATGTATACATTCATACATATACATGTATATATATGTATATATATATATGTACTGGTGTGTATACATATAAGTTTAAATAATGAAGATATGTTCGAATAGATTTTAGTGTGCGTGTTAGTCGAGAAAATCGATAGTGTGTTTCTGTGTAAGCAACCCTAGATAGCTGTCGAGTTTTAAACGATTCGATATTAATTTGAACTCTTTAAGTAACAAAAATTGATTTTAATTCTAAGAATTGTTTATAATATAACAAACGTAAATTTATTCGTTGAACTAAATTAACATGCAACTTGTAACAATTGACTTTTAAGAATTGGTACATTTAGTAGGTTCAAAATTGGTTGTTTAGTTAATTGGTATATTAATTGAGTTGTGTTTAATTACGTTAATTGAAATTATATAATTTAAAGTGACATCTGTATGTGGAGATAAACCCTGTGCCACTATAAACTGAATTGACTGAATTGTTTTAGACATCCTACTAGCAAAGTAAACATCGTTCTGCTATTGTGTTAGTTTGACACATTTATTTGCAATTAAGTGCTACTATGCTGCTAAATTATCAATTGATAATTTAAATTATAATTACATACCTGTTTTATGCAGTTGTGTGCTTACGACTTGAATGTCGTCTAATTGAAAAATTGCCACGTGCAATTGGAACTGCAAAGTTTCTAATTTCTATAAAGTAACTCAAAATTTAACTTAAGTTGTTAATGGTTTGGATAATTATATTTAAAACAATTAAATGTGATTATTTTAAATTAATTATATTATTAATTAATTTAAAGAATGATTAATTTTATTCAATTAAACCAGTTAATTATGTTTTTCAAATTGATTAAATCAAATGTTTTAATTGAAAATGGTTATTGAATTAATTTGTTTTCAATTAATTTAATAGAAATAGTTTTTACAAATGAACTAAATAATGTTTTGTAAAAGTTAATTAATCTTTTAGTTAACTATGTTTAAAGATAATTATTGAGAAAATGATTATATATAAGGTTATTTACAATGACTTTGTAAAAGAGATTAACTATTTTATTTTTAGTTAATGATGAGGTTAACTACTTCTATTTTAGTTAGTGTTGAAGTTAATTATTATTTTAATTAATAATAAAAAAAGTGATTTCCTTTTTAATTAGAATCATTTAAGTTAATTGTTTTCTTAAACGAATATTGAAAGTTAATTAATGGTTTAATTAATAGATTTTGGTTAGTTAATTATCGAGTTAAATATTGATTTAATGTTGGATAAATTATCCAAAAAGGATGTTTTAAACTTAATTAATCTCTTAATTAAGTAAGTATTAATGAAAGTTTGCTTACCAAAGGATAAGGAAATCAAGTCGATTTACTGGATTAAATGTCTTTACTTAACATTCAAGTTAATCAGTTAACTTAGTGAATGGTTCAAAACAACATTGTTGTTTTGAAAATGTTATAAGTTTTGAAAATCAATTGAATTTACAAATTATTGTTTGGTGAATATTTTGGACAGCGAACTTCTACGAACCTTAAAGATAAGAATGATTTTGACTCAAGATCCCAGAGGTGATCAGAATACCCCAACTTGAACAATTTCGCTATTATTTGATAAATAGTATTGTTTGTGTTCGAAATGAGTGTTAAAGTTGAATATTGCTTTCAACAAGGAAATTGATATTCAAAGATGAGATTATCGCGCATGGTTTATAATATGAATTTTTTGAGTTAAGATATACTTTTATTTCCAGATAAGTACGAATAAATGTGTTTTGAACTAAAATAAATCAAAGATTATTTAAATGAGGCTTAGTGGGTCCAATGGAACTAAATATGTTTATTTTGTTGTGTTTTCTAATAGTTAAATCACCGATTATCAAATCTGGAACTTTACTTTATGATATTCGTGACAAGGATAAGGAAATCCGTTTAATAATGGTTAGGGAATGAAACCCACTCTTGTCTATTGTTCAATATTTCTGAAGTCTTTTCGATAGTCACTACTACAAAACAAGTCATTTGCGACGGTTGTTTATGTCCATTTACGATGGTTCGACAACTGTAGCAATTGCAAACTTCGCAAAAAGAATAAACCTTTTGCGACGGTTAAAAAACCGTTGCATAATATGACTTTTTACGATGGTTTTTAGAAGGTGCAGTCGCGTTACATGAATAATTTGCGAATGCTTTTAGTAACTGTAGTCACAAATAAATGTTGCTTGGTTTCAAAACTACGCCCTTTTTGGTACGTTTTTTATAAGAACCATAGCAATAAAAATATTTTCATCTACTATTTTCAATGAAAACCATAGCAAAATAGCATTTTCTGAGACTGGTTTTTATATAGTCATCCCTATAAACTTGATGGTGCTACTAAAAGTTTGTCTTTTTGCTACGGTTTTAACATTAATCGTCGCAAATAACAATTTTTAGCTACTTCACCTAACAATGTTTCAAAGCAACAAAAAACTACTAATATCATAAAATTAATATGAATATGAGTTTAGATAACAATCCACATAGCTCAGCATAGACTATACAAATGAACATACATCAAATGCACTTCCGACAATTAACATTTAACATAAACAAGACTATATGTATATATCAAAATAATAACAATAGTCAAATTTACCATAGTTAACACAAATGCGTATGTTACATAATTTACCATAAACTTCATAATACTTCAATATATATATATATATTAATCCAGAGATAAAACATTTCATAGTGAAAATATATTACAGAATATCTATTACACAAAGATAATTACACAACAACTAAAATGACAGAGGAAAAGGAATGCATAACCTCTGCATAATCCCCATCCTTGCATAAGTCAATGTTACAATTGTCTCGATTTTGGCCAGCTCTAACAATTCATCAAATCTGAAAGAAAAAATTAAATACATGACATAAGCTAGTATACGTTTTCAAATAAGCGCACTTTAAAATAACATTACACCATTTAAAATAACATGGAAATTAAACACATGACAGAGTGCAGTTTTGTAACAACCCGTAAAATGCGAGCCAGTTTGAAAAATTTATTTTTGCTATTTTAGCGAATTTTGATTATTTAAAATGAATTATTTTAAATAATATCGACGAGAAATTTATTTTGAATATAATTCGAACGTATATATTATACGCGTCGTCGTTAGAATATAAATATTTATATATAATTATAAATAGAATTGAAAATGGCGCGGTAGTTCGATAATTCGATTTCAAACTTCAATTGAATGTACCGGGTGCAAAACAATCCGGATTTTAGTGAAACCAAAAATAATGGGATCTAATTGATAATATCTTTCCAATGAATTCGAATAATCGAAATTTCATAGCAGGAATCAAAAGATATGTCCAGTTGAAAATTCTGAATAGTCGCTATGGAATTCAGGCCCTTAAAAATAGACATTTTGCAAACGACCTCGGATTTCAACGAAACCAGTTTTGTTGGGTCCGGGATGTCAAGTTATTTCTAGATTCCAAATTTCATAATTTTTCGAATCAATATGTGAGCGTGGCAAAGGAAAACGCGTTTGACCAGTTTCAGTTGATTTTAATCGACTGGAAAACGGCCATTTTTCCAACGGTCTCAGAATTCGACGAAACTAGTTTTGTTAGGACCGTATCGTCAATTCGAAGCTAGAAAATATTTTTCTGGAATTTTTAAAGTTCGTATGTGACCCCGGTAATTTGAAATGTACGTTTAAAATTCAATATAGCAATTTAAATGTAAATTCAACGGAAACTGATCAAATCAGCTTGCGATACATATCCCATTGTGTTCGGAATGGGGGTAATATGCTATAGACGACAGGCGGTGGGCCTCGTTTTGAAGTCAAATATAAAAGTTGCTTTTTGGTGAAATAAATAATATTATTATAAATCTATATAAAATAACCCCCTCCTCCTTATAACCTAATCATTATTCTCTTCTGTAAAACCAAGCCGCCACAAGCTCTAATCTTCATGAAATTAAAACGAGCTTGAATCTTTACGAAATCGGCGGAGATCGGATCCGTTCAACTCGGGGATCCTAGGGCTTCAAGCGGGTACCTTTACTTATGGGAGCGACGGGCATCTGGGTGTTCGATTTTTGGGTACATCGACGCGAGGTCTAGTGCGAGTCCGCCAACGGTCGACGAGGAGGGGGAAACGAGTGACCGCGGTGGCGAAGAGGGGTGGCGATTCTGCTCTGGTGGTCGGAATATGGCGCGGGGACGAGGGTTTTAGGGTCAGCGATGGGTTCCTGTTAACACAGTGAAGAAGAAGTAAGGTTATTTTCATGTATTATTTTATTGATTAAGCAGTAATCAGTTTTAAATATCACATAGTTCATAATCAGTTTTAATATGAAATTTTGTTTTTGAAATATGAAATAGCCTTTGTTTTTGAAATATGAAATAGCCTTTGTTTTGAAATATGAAATAGCCTTTGTTTTTGAAATATGAAATTTTGTTTTTGAAATATGAAATAGCCTTTGTTTTTGAAATATGAAATTTTGTTTTTGAAATATGAAATAGCCTTTGTTTTTGAAATATGAAATTTTGTTTTTGAAATATGAAATAGCCTTTGATTTTGAAATAGGAAATATACTTTGTTTTTGAAATATGAAATATACATTGTTTTGAAAGATATGAAATAGAATTTTTATCTATAAAATAGCAGTGTAAAAATTCGATTTTTATATATTGAATAGCAAAGTAAAAATTCAATTTTTATATATTGAATAGCAAAGTAAAAATTCGATTTTTATATATTGGATAGCAAAGTAAAAATTCGATTTTTATATATTGGATAGCAAAGTAAAACTTCGATTTTTATATATTGGATAGCAAAGTAAAAATTCGATTTTTATATATTGAATAGCAAAGTAAAAATTCGATTTTTATATATTGGATAGCAAAGTAAAAATTCGATTTTTATATATTGAATAGCGAAGTAAAAATTCGATTTTTTTACATATGTAGTGGCTACGGTCAACGAAGGTGACAAGAAGGCGAAACGACGAAGACTTCTGCAAATGAAGTGCCGTGGAGCTAGGATAGCTATATGTGAGAACTTCTCACCTTTCAATTTCATTTCTATTTATATATATATATACTAGGATGCAGACGGTGCTTAGTAGCACCCGACACAATCGTCCACAGACCATGGACTTGTTTGTTTGGTTGCATAGATTAGTTATATGATTTGATTTGAATTTGGTTGTTTGGTGATTTTGATTGATGTGTGAATGGCGTGGGCCTTCACTAGACCGGGGATAAGGCTAGACCTCGTCCCGTTTCTAGTATCGTGCCGTTATGCCGTCGAAATTTTCTAAAATAAGTTAGAAAAATAAAAATATCATTTTATTGAATAAATGAATTGAATAGAAATTCATAGGTTGGAATAAAATGTTTTATCGTTAAAAAAATATAATTTTTAACGTGAAGTGAATAAAATAAAATATTCATTTACAAACCGAACGGTTTGTTTATGTACACCTATTTGAATGACATTGATTGGGACGATAAAATATTACACATCGCCCAACTGCACAAATAAAATAAGCGTGTGATTGTTTGAAACCCCACACGGGTGTTGGGATGAAATTTGAAGTTCACTCATCCTGATTGATTAAATATGTCGATCGATTGATTGACAGGTTGTTATAAGCGTTAGAGATTTATATTTGATGCTTATACAGTGTAGTGCACTTTGGTTGATGGTTGATTATTTTTCAATGCTATTATGTACATGTGTTGTATGAAAATCCATATAATTAACTTTATATGGTAATTGATTGGGCCTCATTCCAATTTGAAAAATAAAGTATATTATAAAATAAAAGTTCATGTGTTGACAGTACTCATTCATTGAGATTGGTCATGTGTTGAACGAAATATTTTAGTAATAAAATTTGCACCTTTATCGATATAAAATAAAAGTTCATGTGTTGACAGTACTCATTCATTGAGATTGGTCATGTGTTGAACGAAATATTTTTTGATAATAACAACTATTTTGAAAAAGAAATATTTGAAATAGAATATTTGAAAATAGAAATTTATGAAGCCGTGTTGATTAGTTTGACGCCATTTTGACGTGGACGATATTTATATCGATATATAACGATTTCGAAATGAAATGAATTGAAAACGATTTCGAAATGAATTGAATTGAAAACGATTTCGAAATGAATTGAATTGAAAACGATTTCGAAATGAATTGAATTGAAAACGATTTCAAAATGAAATGAATTGAAAACGATTTCGAAATGAAATGAATTGAAAACGATTTCGAAATGAATTGAATTGAAAACGATTTCGAAATGAATTGAATTGAAAACGATTTCGAAATGAATTGAATTGAAAACGATTTCGAAATGAAATGAATTGAAAACGACTTCGAATTCGAATTCGAATTGAATTTAAAACGAATTGAAATGAATTCAAATTGTATTGAAATTTGAATTGAATAGAAATGAATTTTTAAACGAATTTATAAAGAAGAATTCAATTTTGATTTGAATTGAAAAGGAAGTTGAAATTGCTTTTGAAATGAATTTTAAAAACTATTTATATAATTCGTTTTGAATAGAACTCGACGAAATATATATTATATATATTATATATATTATATAATGGCCTGAATAGAACGCGCCGCGCCGCGGCAGTTCGTGAATTTCGACCATTTATTTCAAACGGACATTACGGGAG
Source organism: Allium sativum (assembly GCA_030737875.1). Taxonomy (NCBI): domain Eukaryota; kingdom Viridiplantae; phylum Streptophyta; class Magnoliopsida; order Asparagales; family Amaryllidaceae; genus Allium; species Allium sativum. The sequence goes on along the minus strand of CM060920.1, from coordinate 75,696,095 downwards.
ATCCGACCATCGGATTCTCCTAAAACCGGAACCGTTGGGTTCGTATCGAAAAGAGCTTTCTAATGAATATTAGAAATTTGAAATCTAACGGTTGGATTTGGAATTATGTCCAAATCAAATTCGAAAAAGGTCGTTGTAAGTGCAGTTCGATGGCCGTTGATGGAAATCGACTCTACGGGCCTTGATAAAATTATTAAAAATAGTAATAATTTGTGTAAAATCATAAGAAATGATTTGAGAAGAATTGGGATGAAAAACTCCATATTTGAAAAGATAAAAATAGATTTTTATCGAAATGAACTAGTTTTGAACTAGAATTATAATTCTATTTATTTTTAAATAAATAAATTGAATTCAAAAAGGGTTTTAAAAATAACCAAAATTTCCAATGATTGCATTGGAGTGGAATTGAATCGAAATTGTCTTCGGAATATTTCGATGTTGGAATTCGTGATTATACAGATGTTGTTATGGAAATTTGAAAGATATATATTTATATCGTTATTTCCAATACGACATTTGTTAATCGTAGAATTTGATATTGAATATAAGCCGGGATATTTTCTATTCAGAGCCTTGTATTTAATATCAAATGTGATTTGGGTTTGTCGTGAATGGTGTCTTCACTAACACTGTTCTTGAACCCAGTTGAGAAAAGATTAAATCTTTTTATTTAGATTTAATGAAGTGTACCAATTAAATAATATTTAATTGGAATTGAATCGATATTGATTTTTGGGTTTATCGTGGACAGTGTTTTAAATAACACTCGTTCTTTAACCCGATCATTGATGAAATGTGATTTTGGGTTGTCGTGAACGGTATCTTCAATAATACAGTTCTTAGACCTAAAGGAGTTGAGAAAATCAGAAACTAACTGGAGATTAGTTAAGTTGAATAGTTTCCGAGGTATTGATCTGATGTTGGTTTCGGCCTTCGAGATTCATACTTAGGGAATTGCTCACTTGCTAATTTACAATTAGGGACTGATTGAAATGTGATGTGATTTTGGGTTTATCGTGAACCGTGTTTTAAATGACACTGATTCTTTAACCCAGTCACAGATTAAAACTAAGTGGAGTTTTAATGAATCTTTAATTAGATTGAAATAATCGAAATGGAGTATCACCAGTTTTGCTCCAGGCGATAGTTAAATCTTTAATTAGATTTGAACGCGAAATGGTAATTGAATTTACCGATAACACCGTGGTGTTAGATATGAAGTATAATCAGTTTTACTTCATGGGATGAATAGGTTGGGATTGGGAAATTAAAACAAATGATTACTTCGGTAAGGTTCGCTAATCCCGACTAGTTTGAATTGATATTCAAAAGTAGATTAAAGAATAAATTCAAGGAATTTATCTTTGATAAAATTTATGGGAACCTTTCCCTATGAACATGAAATTTAGAAACTAACTGCCGGTTAGCCAAGCAGAATGGTTTTCTGGATATTGATCTGATGTTGGTTTCGGCCTTCGGGGTTAATGTTTGGGGAACTATTCTCTTGATTAATTTACGGTTAGTGACTAATGAATTGGAATGAGGCGTATGTTGTGTTTGTGTAACACTTATTTAAAATATACGCGAGTTATTCGGAAAGACCGGGTTAATCCCATTCTGAATAACTGATACGACGATAAGTCGAAGATGAAGACGATGGTCGAAGACCGGAGGTTTTCACGTCGTTTGGATGATAACTGATGATCTTGATTGGACTGTACACCCAAGAAGATGGAAACAGTTAGTGATCGTCCAGACGTACTTGGAGATCGATGGATATGCGGGGTACTAGGTGCCTCCGGTTTCGTTCAGACCCAGAACGGACTTGTAAATGGACTGTGTGTCTGACATTGGATTTTAGTCCGTGTGATTGATCTCTATTAAATATATATTTGTTTGGCGGCGGAGAATTTATTCTCTTGCTTAACGCCCTTCTCTGAGACGTACGAGCTCAGGGGTTATATATTGACGGATATCAAACGCATGGAGTGAATTGCCTGTGTGGCATGCCTAAGTGGCAATTGATCGAGGCTTCTGTTGAAAAGCAAAGTCTTGTGGTGATGATCAAAGCACGGCCTTTGTGGCGTAGCTTTGTGTAACGTTTACTTCGCGAGTTTCACACCCGGTATGAACCAAAAACGGGAGACGGACCTCAGGGAGGGCATGCGTTTCCTTCTAGCTAAAAAGTGGCGTCAGTGGTTTTACACGCCCTGACGAGTTTGACTTATGTGGTTGTTGCTGTTGCGAGGCGCCTCGGATTGATCGGTCGTTCTCGAACCGATGGAGTCGTTTAGTTGGCTCATTTACGCCCCAAAGGGCGGGGAAACGTAGCGTTCAGGCATTTTAATCCACATCGGTGGACCGGCCCTGTCGCTCCAAGGCTTGACTGAGTACTTGCCTGAGACATGGGCTAGATTGTCTCGAATCGGTTGAGGACTATCTTTTGCCTCGGTTCATAGATGGAAATCCAACTTCCAAATATGTGACATTTGCGGTTTTAATTGTAGAACTAGTATGGCGACATGATATATGGTACCCATGCCGTCTATGATTGATACTTATGATTTGAAGTTGTTTTATACACTATGCACTTATAGTAGTATCAAATGATTTGTTTTAAACGTATCAAGCATTCTTTGGCTGTTATAAGGGAAAACCCTATCCTCGGCTGCGTTGCATTGTGTGATGGGACCTGGGTCTTATAACAGCTTCATTTTTCTTTATTTAGCATTGCGCTGTTTGTTTATGCACTGGTATTCTTGGGAGGAAACCCGTTCCGTGTTATACGGCGTGGTCCCTTGATTTACCTTACTTTAAAAATAAAGAATTTTAACTGTTTTAGTTCTCACACCAGTCCCATGACTGACCTGGAGTTTATTGTTTTAACCTAAACTCTGGGTGCCCCTATTTTGACACGGGCAGCTAGTAGTTTTGGTTTTGCAGATTTATATTCACAGGATCCTGGTTTACAGCTGGAACGATATCCGGAAAGCTTTGTATCCGTATATCTCCTTCTAGTTGTGTATTGTATTATTTTCCACTGCGATGTATTTAAATGTAATTTAAATCTCTGATATTTCTGTGTAATATTCATTTATACTCTGTATATTCTTGTAATCTGATGTATTGTTGTAATATACAATGAAATGTTCTTCTGTATGAGTTCTGTTGTGGTTTTTTCTCGAACTATCCGACGCTTTCCTTTACGGGGAAGTTCCGGGTTTTTACAGTTGGTATCAGAGCTTTGGTTTACAAAGCTCAGAGAACAAGACACATTAGAACCATACGAAAGAATTCATCAGATATTGGGTTAGTAATATCCAATGGGAATGACTCGTTAGAGATGGGATCAGTAGTATCCTAGAACGAGTGTGAAGAGTAGTGTTTTTGATAAATAAAAATGAAAACAATTTTGTTTTGAAAATTTAAATCAATCATTCGTATTTGATAATCTATTTATATTGAGTTGGACAGTCCAGTATATAAAGATTTTGCATATACGCCTTGCAAACGTATATTTGAAATTTTAATATACTGGATAGATATAGAATCACATTCTAGACACCCGGAGATGGTTCTGATGATTGATCGATCATCATCAGAATCTATGTTCGTGTTTTGAAGATGTGGTATTTATATATTTCCTATTGACTGGTGTGAGAACCAAAATTAGATAGGGCCTATTGTTGTGATTTGACATCAAAAACAAGATTTTTGTATATGTATCAAAATTATGAATTTGAAACTCTAATTCACTAATTGATTGATGTTTGTGTTGTTTGTTTATTTGTTTGCTAATTTTGAACCATTATGCCTAATTGAATCAAATATTGAACTGTATTGAAATTTGGTTGCGTTTGCTTGCATATACATATACTTACATTGAACAGGTCATAGCAAGGAGGCTAGAGCCAGAGAATAAAATTTGTTTGCCCGACAAATAGGTACATGTTTACTACATAATTTACTGTTTTGTTTGGGTGATGATGATTTTATGAGCCTATTGGCTAGCCGCTTGGCTTTTTCTTTTTCTTTTTGAGATCTGAAGGACCGGGGAAGCTATTTGAAATTCCCCGATGCTCCCGGTGCAGGGGAGGTTATGGCGAAATTTTTCGGAAATTTAGGGTGTTAGCCAAATTTTTGAAAATTTGAAAATTCTCAGAAACTGAAAAGTTGGAGAATGAAAGCCAGATCGAGCGTAGAGTTGAATAATCAAACCACTTTCGACTTTGTTCCTTTTCGGGGACGAAAAGTTTTAAGTGGGGGAGATTGTAACAACCCGTAAAATGCGAGCCAGTTTGAAAAATTTATTTTTGCTATTTTAGCGAATTTTGATTATTTAAAATGAATTATTTTAAATAATATCGACGAGAAATTTATTTTGAATATAATTCGAACGTATATATTATACGCGTCGTCGTTAGAATATAAATATTTATATATAATTATAAATAGAATTGAAAATGGCGCGGTAGTTCGATAATTCGATTTCAAACTTCAATTGAATGTACCGGGTGCAAAACAATCCGGATTTTAGTGAAACCAAAAATAATGGGATCTAATTGATAATATCTTTCCAACGAATTCGAATAATCGAAATTTCATAGCAGGAATCAAAAGATATGTCCAGTTGAAAATTCTGAATAGTCGCTATGGAATTCAGGCCCTTAAAAATAGACATTTTGCAAACGACCTCGGATTTCAACGAAACCAGTTTTGTTGGGTCCGGGATGTCAAGTTATTGCTAGATTCCAAATTTCATAATTTTTCGAATCAATATGTGAGCGTGGCAAAGGAAAACGCATTTGACCAGTTTTAGTTGATTTTAATCGACTGGAAAATGGCCATTTTTCCAACGGTCTCAGAATTCGACGAAACTAGTTTTGTTAGGACCGTATCGTCAATTCGAAGCTAGAAAATATTTTTCTGGAATTTTTAAAGTTCGTATGTGACCCCGGTAATTTGAAATGTACATTTAAAATTCAATATAGCAATTTAAATGTAAATTCAACGGAAACTGATCAAATCAGCTTGCGATACATATCCCATTGTGTTCGGAATGGGGGTAATATGCTATAGACGACAGGCGGTGGGCCTCGTTTTGAAGTCAAATATAAAAGTTGCTTTTTGGTGAAATAAATAATATTATTACAAATCTATATAAAATAACCCCCTCCTCCTTATAACCTAATCATTATTCTCTTCTGTAAAACCAAGCCGCCACAAGCTCTAATCTTCATGAAATTAAAACGAGCTTGAATCTTTATGAAATCGGCGGAGATCGGATCCGTTCAACTCGGGGATCCTAGGGCTTCAAGCGGGTACCTTTACTTATGGGAGCGACGGGCATTTAGGTGTTCGATTTTTGGGTACATCGACGCGAGGTCTAGTGCGAGTCCGCCAACGGTCGGCGAGGAGGGGAAACGAGTGACCGCGGTGGCGAAGAGGGGTGGCGATTCTGCTCTGGTGGTCGGAATATGGCGCGGGGACGAGGGTTTTAGGGTCAGCGATGGGTTCCTGTTAACACAGTGAAGAAGAAGTAAGGTTATTTTCATGTATTATTTTATTGATTAAGCAGTAATCAGTTTTAAATATCACATAGTTCATAATCAGTTTTAATATGAAATTTGGTTTTTGAAATATGAAATTTTGTTTTGAAATATGAAATAGCCTTTGTTTTTGAAATATGAAATTTTGTTTTTGAAATATGAAATAGCCTTTGTTTTTGAAATATGAAATAGCCTTTGTTTTGAAATATGAAATAGCCTTTGTTTTTGAAATATGAAATTTTGTTTTTGAAATATGAAATAGCCTTTGTTTTTGAAATATGAAATTTTGTTTTTGAAATATGAAATAGCCTTTGTTTTTGAAATATGAAATTTTGTTTTTGAAATATGAAATAGCCTTTGATTTTGAAATAGGAAATATACTTTGTTTTTGAAATATGAAATATACATTGTTTTGAAAGATATGAAATAGAATTTTTATCTATAAAATAGCAGTGTAAAAATTCGATTTTTATATATTGAATAGCAAAGTAAAAATTCGATTTTTATATATTGAATAGCAAAGTAAAAATTCGATTTTTATATATTGAATAGCAAAGTAAAAATTCGATTTTTATATATTGGATAGCAAAGTAAAAATTCGATTTTTATATATTGGATAGCAAAGTAAAAATTCGATTTTTATATATTGGATAGCAAAGTAAAAATTCGATTTTTATATATTGAATAGCAAAGTAAAAATTCGATTTTTATATATTGGATAGCAAAGTAAAAATTCGATTTTTATATATTGAATAGCGAAGTAAAAATTCGATTTTTTTACATATGTAGTGGCTACGGTCAACGAAGGTGACAAGAAGGCGAAACGACGAAGACTTCTGCAAATGAAGTGCCGTGGAGCTAGGATAGCTATATGTGAGAACTTCTCACCTTTCAATTTCATTTCTATTTATATATATATACTAGGATGCAGACGGTGCTTAGTAGCACCCGACACAATCGTCCACAGACCATGGACTTGTTTGCTTGGTTGCATAGATTAGTTATATGATTTGATTTGAATTTGGTTGTTTGGTGATTTTGATTGATGTGTGAATGGCGTGGGCCTTCACTAGACCGGGGATAAGGCTAGACCTCGTCCCGTTTCTAGTATCGTGCCGTTATGCCGTCGAAATTTTCTAAAATAAGTTAGAAAAATAAAAATATCATTTTATTGAATAAATGAATTGAATAGAAATTCATAGGTTGGAATAAAATGTTTTATCGTTAAAAAAATATAATTTTTAACGTGAAGTGAATAAAATAAAATATTCATTTACAAACCGAACGGTTTGTTTATGTACACCTATTTGAATGACATTGATTGGGACGATAAAATTTTACACATCGCCCAACTGCACAAATAAAATAAGCGTGTGATTGTTTGAAACCCCACACGGGTGTTGGGATGAAATTTGAAGTTCACTCATCCTGATTGATTAAATATGTCGATCGATTGATTGACAGGCTGTTATAAGCGTTAGAGATCTATATTTGATGCTTATACAGTGTAGTGCACTTTGGTTGATGGTTGATTATTTTTCAATGCTATTATGTACATGTGTTGTATGAAAATCCATATAATTAACTTTATATGGTAATTGATTGGGCCTCATTCCAATTTGAAAAATAAAGTATATTATAAAATAAAAGTTCATGTGTTGACAGTACTCATTCATTGAGATTGGTCATGTGTTGAACGAAATATTTTAGTAATAAAATTTGCACCTTTATCGATATAAAATAAAAGTTCATGTGCTGACAGTACTCATTCATTGAGATTGGTCATGTGTTGAACGAAATATTTTTTGATAATAACAACTATTTTGAAAAAGAAATATTTGAAATAGAATATTTGAAAATAGAAATTTATGAAGCCGTGTTGATTAGTTTGACGCCATTTTGACGTGGACGATATTTATATCGATATATAACGATTTCGAAATGAATTGAATTGAAAACGATTTCGAAATGAATTGAATTGAAAACGATTTCGAAATGAAATGAATTGAAAACGATTTCGAAATGAAATGAATTGAAAACGATTTTGAAATGAATTGAATTGAAAACGATTTCGAAATGAATTGAATTGAAAACGATTTCGAAATGAATTGAATTGAAAACGATTTCGAAATGAAATGAATTGAAATCGACTTCGAATTCGAATTGAATTTAAAACGAATTGAAATGAATTCAAATTGTATTGAAATTTGAATTGAATAGAAATGAATTTTTAAACGAATTTATAAAGAAGAATTCAATTTTGATTTGAATTGAAAAGGAAGTTGAGGTTGCTTTTGAAACGAATTTTAAAAACTATTTATATAATTCGTTTTGAATAGAACTCGACGAAATATATATTATATATATTATATGTATAATATAATGGCCTGAATAGAACGCGCCGCGCCGCGGCAGTTCGTGAATTTCGACCATTTATTTCAAACGGACATTACGGGAGATCCGACCATCGGATTCTCCTAAAACCGGAACCGTTGGGTTCGTATCGAAAAGAGCTTTCTAATGAATATTAGAAATTTGAAATCTAACGGTTGGATTTGGAATTATGTCCAAATCAAATTCGAAAAAGGTCGCTGTAAGTGCAGTTCGATGGCCGTTGATGGAAATCGACTCTACGGGCCTTGATAAAATTATTAAAAATAGTAATAATTTGTGTAAAATCATAAGAAATGATTTGAGAAGAATTGGGATGAAAAACTCCATATTTGAAAAGATAAAAATAGATTTTTATCGAAATGAACTAGTTTTGAACTAGAATTATAATTCTATTTATTTTTAAATAAATAAATTGAATTCAAAAAGGGTTTTAAAAATAACCAAAATTTCCAATGATTGCATTGGAGTGGAATTGAATCGAAATTGTCTTTGGAATATTTCGATGTTGGAATTCGTGATTATACAGATGTTGTTATGGAAATTTGAAAGATATATATTTATATCGTTATTTCCAATACGACATTTGTTAATCGTAGAATTTGATATTGAATATAAGCCGGGATATTTTCTATTCAGAGCCTTGTATTTAATATCAAATGTGATTTGGGTTTGTCGTGAATGGTGTCTTCACTAACACTGTTCTTGAACCCAGTTGAGAAAAGATTAAATCTTTTTATTTAGATTTAATGAAGTGTACCAATTAAATAATATTTAATTGGAATTGAATGGATATTGATTTTTGGGTTTATCGTGGACAGTGTTTTAAATAACACTCGTTCTTTAACCCGATCATTGATGAAATGTGATTTTGGGTTGTCGTGAACGGTATCTTCAATAATACAGTTCTTAGACCTAAAGGAGTTGAGAAAATCAGAAACTAACTGGAGATTAGTTAAGTTGAATAGTTTCCGAGGTATTGATCTGATGTTGGTTTCGGCCTTCGGGATTCATACTTAGGGAATTGCTCACTTGCTAATTTACAATTAGGGACTGATTGAAATGTGATGTGATTTTGGGTTTATCGTGAACCGTGTTTTAAATGACACTGATTCTTTAACCCAGTCACAGATTAAAACTAAGTGGAGTTTTAATGAATCTTTAATTAGATTGAAATAATCGAAATGGAGTATCACCAGTTTTGCTCTAGGCGATAGTTAAATCTTTAATTAGATTTGAACGCGAAATGGTAATTGAATTTACCTATAACACCGTGGTGTTAGAAATGAAGTATAACCAGTTTTACTTCATGGGATGAATAGGTTGGGATTGGGAAATTAAAACAAATGATTACTTCGGTAAGGTTCGCTAATCCCGACTAGTTTGAATTGATATTCAAAAGTAGATTAAAGAATAAATTCAAGGAATTCATCTTTGATAAAATTTATGGGAACCTTTCCCTATGAACATGAAATTTAGAAACTAACTGCCGGTTAGCCAAGCAGAATGGTTTTCTGGATATTGATCTGATGTTGGTTTCGGCCTTCGGGGTTAATGTTTGGGGAACTATTCTCTTGATTAATTTACGGTTAGTGACTAATGAATTGGAATGAGGCGTATGTTGTGTTTGTGTAACACTTATTTAAAATATACGCGAGTTTTTCGGAAAGACCGGGTTAATCCCATTCTGAATAACTGATACGACGATAAGTCGAAGATGAAGACGATGGTCGAAGACCGGAGGTTTTCACGTCATTTGGATGATAACTGATGATCTTGATTGGGCTGTACACCCAAGAAGATGGAAACAGTTAGTGATCGTCCAGACGTACTTGGAGATCGATGGATATGCGGGGTACTAGGTGCCTCCGGTTTTGTTCAGACCCAGAACGGACTTGTAAATGGACTGTGTGTCTGACATTGGATTTTAGTCCGTGTGATTGATCTCTATTAAATATATATCTGTTTGGCGGCGGAGAATTTATTCTCTTGCTTAACGTCCTTCTCTGAGACGTACGAGCTCAGGGGTTATATATTGACGGATATCAAACGCATGGAGTGAATTGCCTGTGTGGCATGCCTAAGTGGCAATTGATCGAGGCTTCTGTTGAAAGGCAAAGTCTTGTGGTGATGATCAAAGCACGGCCTTTGTGGCGTAGCTTTGTGTAACGTTTACTTCGCGAGTTTCACACCCGGTATGAACCAAAAACGGGAGACGGACCTCAGGGAGGGCATGCGTTTCCTTCTAGCTAAAAAGTGGCGTCAGTGGTTTTACACGCCCTGACGAGTTTGACTTATGTGGTTGTTGCTGTTGCGAGGCGCCTCGGATTGATCGGTCGTTCTCGAACCGATGGAGTCGTTTAGTTGGCTCATTTACGCCCCAAAGGGCGGGGAAACGTAGTGTTCAGGCATTTTAATCCACATCGGTGGACCGGCCCTGTCGCTCCAAGGCTTGACTGAGTACTTGCCTGAGACATGGGCTAGATTGTCTCGAATCGGTTGAGGACTATCTTTTGCCTCGGTTCATAGATGGAAATCCAACTTCCAAATACGTGACATTTGCGGTTTTAATTGTAGAACTAGTATGGCGACATGATATATGGTACCCATGCCGTCTATGATTGATACTTATGATTTGAAGTTGTTTTATACACTATGCACTTATAGTAGTATCAAATGATTTGTTTTAAACGTATCAAGCATTCTTTGGCTGTTATAAGGGAAAACCCTATCCTCGGCTGCGTTGCATTGTGTGATGGGACCTGGGTCTTATAACAGCTTCATTTTTCTTTATTTAGCATTGCGCTGTTTGTTTATGCACTGGTATTCTTGGGAGGAAACCCGTTCCGTGTTATACGGCGTGGTCCCTTGATTTACCTTACTTTAAAAATAAAGAATTTTAACTGTTTTAGTTCTCACACCAGTCCCATGACTGACCTGGAGTTTATTGTTTTAACCTAAACTCTGGGTGCCCCTATTTTGACATGGGCAGCTAGTAGTTTTGGTTTTGCAGATTTATATTCACAGGATCCTGGTTTACAGCTGGAACGATATCCGGAAAGCTTTGTATCCGTATATCTCCTTCTAGTTGTGTATTGTATTATTTTCCGCTGCGATGTATTTAAATGTAATTTAAATCTCTGATATTTCTGCGTAATATTCATTTATACTCTGTATATTCTTGTAATCTGATGTATTGTTGTAATATACAATGAAATGTTCTTCTGTATGAGTTCTGTTGTGGTTTTTTCTCGAACTATCCGACGCTTTCCTTTACGGGGAAGTTCCGGGTTTTTACAAGTTTTAAACATATGTTATTGAACATACCCATCATCACAACATTAATTTTCTTTGGATCTAATCTTTTTTCTCCTTATCATTGGAGAAAGACAAGAAACAAGGGATCTCATTCAAACCCACATGGAAGTCAACGCTAGTATTATCATGGTATAGCGCTCGTATTAGAAAGATTGCTCAAACCAAAGGCTTGAAGAGCTTGCTACCGAAAATACCAGAGCCAACTCTTCAGAGAAAGACAAACATACATCTTTGGCTACTATTTAGAAGAGATGACGAAGCCACTTTCTTCAATTTCTATGTTTACAGTGTTATGACCCGCGGAAGCTTGCGTTTCCTAGGGAAGGATTATGGTAGGACACTGGCTCTGGTCTGGGAGGAAGTGCTTAAGTGTTCTGAAAACGTTGAAGAAGACTATCTCTTAAAGACTTTGCTAGACCTATCACACAACCAAAACTGACACCAAAACTCAACAACCATCATCGTTTACCACCCAGACTGCAAGCATATTAAAGGTACCCAAAGTGTAGTGAAAATGTAAATAGGAATTTTAGTTTTCAATGAATTTCCGTTGTAAAGTTCTCCCAAATTGTTGTTTTCAACCTTCAAAGAATTTTGTTTCATATAGTACATTAGACATACATATATATTGGAACTGAATTAAAAAAAGCAATTGCATTAGTGACAGTAAGAAAACTGATTTGAAAATCCTATTTAAACTAGTATAACTGCAGAGTGGTGGAAAAACCGACTTTATTATACTACATCATTGATAATTTGTTGTAATCTTTTATTTATTTGAAAGCACATACAAATGACAATATGTGAAAGAAAAAGTACATATATTATTAAAATCCAAAATCAATTATTTTATACAATTATGTCAGCTTAGACATCAAAATTAACAAACAAATATTTATAAATATGGTCAACAAAAACTAGATATAATGATGTATTTATCAAATTATTGCAGAACTTTGTCATTTCAGTAATAACATGATTATCCATAAGAACTTGCATTCTCTTTTGATGTTCATCCATAATGGTAACATGTGTAACGTCCCACTTTTCCGAACAATTTAAGCTGACATTTTACTACCACAGTCAACCCAAATTATGCAAAAAAGCAGTAAGTAAAGAGAAAGAAATTATAGGGTGAGAGAGAAAGAAAGAAATATTAGGATAAAAGAAAAGAAGAAGAGCATCAGAATCTCACAACGGAAAGAATAAAATATAATATATACATATATATATCAATATATCTTTACAAAAGGAAATTTATGTATACATACCGATCATCAGAGTACAACATGTATTGGATACAACCAAACAAAACTTTAAATAAATAATGGTGAAGCCTCCTGCTTCCAACTCCTGAAAACTCTAAGCGAAACCAAACCTGGAAAATATGTTCGTCTGACCCGAGCACATTTTGAAGCAAAGCAAAAACACCCGAATCAGTTTGGAATACTATCAGTGATAAATTGATACCAACAATCTTCTTAACTTTAGAAATCCTTTTTGAAATAATGGATAATAGTAAGACCGGCCACACATAAACACAGACGGTTTTCACCTTACTGTAACCCAAATCATTTTTGATATATCAAAATCCTGCAGTATATTATAATAGTTTCTACCAAATCACAAATAAATAACCATCTAGCAGAATGCTTGCATCTCACACTCTACATATTTAATATAAAATCAAAACCTCAAATCGCTTATTGGAGATTGGATTCTGACTATGATAAGGTATGGAACCACCTTCCGATAGTGTATCTCTAGAGGGGAATACATCAGGTTCAATAAGAACGTCTTGCAACCCGAGCCACACATGACCGACCACTCGTTTTGCTTGAGTGTATCGAATATATATCACCAACGGTTAGGTGCGACCCACCGTTTCCCGAAAAGGACAACATCGACATAGATTAAAGAATGAAATGAATTTTGTCTAGATTGGTGATTATACACCCTAATGGAAGCGACCCACATAGCCATGCTGCCTGCCCGATTTCTATCATTTCCCGGATAATGAGGCTTGAGGTTATAATCTTTTGGAATACCTGGCCACCATTCACTTTGAATCTCACATCGTCCATACAAGTCATCCAGGAATAGGATGGACCGAAGGCACCCTCCTACCACATCCTATATAGGAATCCCCCCAAGGATCAATAGCGAGAAGTCCTTGCAATCCGTAGATTTCAACCACAACAGGACCACAGTGTATCTCAAGGAGCTAACCAGAGATTATTAGTAGTTCTTCCGTTTTATGAAGATCTACGGTCTTCAATTGCTCCATCTTTATTTTCTGCAAGTTAGTTTCGTAAGCAACGTTGATTCAAAGTGGTTTCTGGTCTAGTTCCCATCCCGATCTCTTCAAAACAACACGTTAAAAGGTCCAAAAAAATATTCATTGATACTTTGGTGTTTTAACTACCAATGTCAAAACAGTACGATCAAGTATATTGGTAGCTCGGTTCCTTAAAATCATTCATTAAACCCCTTTAACGAATCATTCAGTATTATTTCATAGATTTGAAGTCGATTCTATTTTCATATCTTGACAACCCATCTTTTATTTCTTCATTTGAAAACAATACTTCCCGTTTATTCACACTCCGCTTTATTCTCTTTTTCTTTTGAAAAACCTTTCTATATTTTTATAAACCATTTATTTCTTAACTTGGAAATGCCGATATATCAATATTCGTTTACTCGATAATATAATCCAACTACCAATTCTTATGCGCCAAAACCATGTTAAACGACATATGCCTTCTTACTAAACTCAAGGGCTTTAATTCACTTCTACGTGAGGGTCTTAGGGAAATCTACTTAAATTCCAAACAGTTATTTCCATTTCCAATTTTATATATAACCCTTCCATTTCTAATTACTTATTATTCTGAATAAAAATATTTCCACTCATATCATTTTCATTTTTCTAGGAATCAGCGGTGTATAAATAGCCTAATGGCAGAAATAAAACTTCATATTTCAACTCGGCTAAACCATATTAGTTTGCCATTTATAAATTCCGACCTCATTTTATTAGATTATATTTCATTCCTTGCAAATGAATTGCAAACGCTTTATAAAAGTAATAACTCATTTCAACCTCCTTTCCAGTTACAAAATAATATCACTCCTCGATAATAGTGAAGTCGTTCAAGTTGGGGTATTTTATTTACATCTCAAACCTTGATCGACAATGTTCTTATCTCAGAATAGATAGAAGTTCGTAACTCCAAACCCATATTGTAAGGACCCAGAACTTCCCCGGTCTCTGAAGAGAAAAGGAAGAATGGATTGCCTTGAGAACAAGACGAATCAGAACACAAACAGAAGAACATTTCATTGCTTATTACAACAATTTCATCAGAATACAAGAATATATAGAGTACAAATAAATAAAATACATTCGATAAATATCAGAGATTACAATACATTACATAGCAGCGGAAAAATAATACGATACACAACTGAAAGTGATAAACGGGTACACAGCTTTCCGAATATCGTTCCAGCTGTAAACCAGTATCCTGTGAATATAAATCTGCAAAACCAAAACTACTAGTTGCCCGTGTGGAAAATAGGGGCACTAAGATTTTAGGTTAAAATAATAAACTCCAGGTCAGTCATGTGACTAGTGTGAGAACTAAAATAGTTATTTAAAACTTTACTTTGAAAGAGAGTAATTCAAGGGACCATGCCGTATAACACGAAATTGGTTTCCTCCCAAGAATACTAATGCATAGAATAAATAACGCAATGCTTTTTGGAAAAAATGAAGCTATTATAAGACTGAGGTCCCATCACGCAATGTAACGCAAGCCGGAGGATAGAGTTTTTCCCTTATAATAGCCAAACATGCTTGGTACGTTTAAAACAAATCATTTTGATACTATTAAAGTGTAAAGTGTATGAAAACAACTTCAAATATAAATGTATCAATCATACATGGCATAGTGCCCCATCCCACTATGTCGCCATACTAGGCTCTACAAATAAAACCGAAATATCACGTATTGGAAATTGGATTTCCGTCATGAGTCGAGGCCAGGGATGGCTCCTCACCGATTCGAGACACTTTAGCAAATGCCTCAGGACTACACACTCTGGTTAACCCTTGGATCTTCAGGGCCGGTCCTCCGTTATGTTTGAGGATTGTTTATTCCTGAACACACGTTTCCCGGTCCTATCGGACCTATATCCATCGGCTCTGAAGAGATCGATATATCCGAGACGCCTCGCAATCCAACAACCACATAGGTAAAATAACAACGATGTCAGGGCGAGTAAAATGCTGAAAACACCCATAGCTAGAAAGAAACGTCGTGCACTCCCTACAGTCACGATCTTGTTTTTGACTCATACCGAGGTGTGAGGCTCGCGAATTAACGCCATACACAAAGCTACGCTGTATTAAAGCCGTGCTTTGATCACCAACCACAAGACTCTGCTTTTCAACAAAAGCCTTGATCACTGCATCTCAGCATGCCACTCAGGCAATTCATGCCACGCGACTGATATCTATCGATATATAACCTTTGAGTTCATACGTCTCATAGAAGGGCCTTAAGCAAGAGAATAAATTCTCCGCTGCCAAACAGATATATATTTAATATAAATCAATCAGCATAGAATAAAATCCAATGTCAGGCACACAATCCATTTATAAGTCCGTTCTGGGTCTGAACGAAACCAGAGGCACCTTCCTCCACCATATGTCCAATACAGGGGAGAGGTCCTCGCATATCCATCAATCTCCAAGTACGCCTGGATGATCACCACTTATTACCTCGGCTTGGGTTTACAGCCTAATCAAGACATCAGTAATCATCCAAACGATGTGAAGACCTCCGGTCTTCAACCACCGCCTTCATCGTTGACATATCATCGAATCAGTTATTCAAAATGGGTATAAACCCGTCCTTTCCGAATAACTCGCGTATGTATTAAACAAGTATTATAAAAACATAACATACGCCTTATTCCAATTCTGAGTATTCTCTTATTCAAATATTCACTTACTTTAGGAAAGTTTCCCACTAATTTTATCAAAGATAAATTCTTTAAAATTTATTCTTTAATCTTCCTTTGGATATCATTTCGAACCGTATTCTGTCTTTAACTGGGTTAAAGAACCAATGTCACTTAAAACACAGTTCATGGTAAACCCAAATCATATTCCATTCCATTAGCCTCTAACCGTAAATTAGCAAGTGAACAATCACCTAAGTATTAACCCCGAAAGTTGAAACCAACATCAGATCAGTACCTAGGAAACCATTCAACTTAACTAATCTCCAGTTGGTTTCTGATTCTCTTAACTCCATTGTTAATCGGGTTAAAGAACCAATGTTATTTAAAACACCGTTCACGATAAACCCAAAGACCAATTTCAATTCAATTCCAATTAAATATATTAAATTGGAAAACTTTACTTTGGAAAACTCCTGTTAAATCTTAATTAAAAGATTTATAAATTCCAAATCTCATTTCACTATAAATCGAGTTAAAGAACAAATGTTGTGGAAAACACAGTTCACAACAAACCCAAAATCCAATCAGTCTCTAACCGTAAATTAGTAAGAGAACAATTCCCTAAGTATTAACCCCGAAGGCCAAAACCAACATCAGACCAATACCCAGGAAACCATTCAACTTAACTAACCTCCAGTCAGTTTCTAATTTTCTTAACTACATTCGGTTAGAACAGTATTATTAAGATACCATTCACGACAAACCCAAAATCCAATTTGATATTAAATACAAGGCTCTGAATAGAAAATATTTCTGCTTATATTCAATACAAAATTCCGAAACCAACAAATATTGTATTGGAATAACGATATATATATCTTCCAGATTCCTCCACAATATCTGTATAATCACGAGATCCAATATCGAAATATTCCGAAGATAATTTCAATTCAAATCCGTTCCAATTCATATATTGGAAATTCTGGCTATTTTTAAAACCATTTCAAATCCAATTTATTTATTTTAAAAATATTAGATATATTATTCTATTTTAAAACTAGTTCATTTCAATAAAAATATATTTTTATCTTTTCAAATATGGAATTTTTCATCCCAATTCTTTCCAAATCATTTATTTTGATTTTACACAAATTATTAATAATTTTAATAATTTTATCAAGGCTCGTACAGTCGATTTCCATAAACGGCCAACGAACTGCACTTACAACGACCTTTTCCAAATTTGATTTGGAATTCCAAATCCAACCGTTAGATTTAAAATCTCTAAAATTCGTTAGAAATCTCTTTTAGATGAACCCAACGGTTCCGGATTTAGGAGAATTTGACGGTCGGATCTCCTGTAATGTCCGTTCGAAGTCAATGTTCGAAATTCACGAACTGGCGCGGCGCGGCACGTTCTATTCAGGCCAATATATATATATATAATATATTATATATTTCATCGATTTCCTTTTAAAACGTATTTTATAAATCGTTTTAAATTCATTTCCAAAACGATTTCAACTTCACATTCAATTTCAAATCAAGATTGAATATTCCATATCATCGACATATAAATGATAATATTTTCAAAACATTATATTTTGAAATCATTTCCTTTTCGATATTCATTATAACAATGAATAAAATCGATATAAATATCGTTCACGTCAAAATGGCGCATATCTAATCAACACGGCTTTATATATTCAAATATATTCGTGTCCATCCCAAATCGGACATCAAAATGAAATTTTGATTCTTTTACTGAATATTATTTTAAAATATCATTCTTTTTGAATTGGAATCAGACACAGTCAATTACCATATAATGATTTATACGGATTTCATACACACATGTATACAACAACAATCAAACACAGTCAACCATCATCCAAAGTGCATTCTACACTGCATAAGCATCAAATATAAATATTTAATGCTTACAATAGCCTGTCAATCAATCGATCGACATACAACTAATTATTGGGACTAGTGTATGTCATATATCATCCCAATACCCGTTTGGGGTTTCAATCAACAAATATCGTATCTTATTTGTGCAGTTGGGCGATGTGTAAAATGTATCGTGCCAATCAATATCAGTCAAATGTCTGTACATAAATAAATCGTCCGATTTGTTTATAAATATTTATTCTATTCATGTACACGGCAAAAATTATAATTTTTTTACTATAAAATATTTATTTCCATTCCACATCACACAATCAATTTTCAAAACACAATCAAACAAACAAACAAGTCGTCCATGGTCTGTGGACGATGGGTGTCGGGTGCTGCTAAGCACCGTCTACATCGTAGTATATATTTTAACTAGAAAATAAAATAAAAGTGAGAAGTTCTCACCTTTGGGGTTCCACTCTGCCCTGCTTTGATTGTCAATCTATGTAGTATACCTACATTAAAAATTATATTTGTAACCAATCAATAATTATTTATTTGTATGATTGTTTTATAATTGACATACATTGGCTAAAAAATTATATTTTTATCTTTCTAAAAATAGTTTCATATTTTTATAACGACGCTACATAGATAAAAATCACATTTTTATACCGCTACTATATAGAGAAAAATAGAATCTTTCTATCGCTAATGAATATATAAAAATCACGTTTTTACATTGCCATTTCAACGATAAAAATCATATTTTTACTTTGCTACATATGATAAAAATCACATTTTTATATCGTCACTTCATATATAAAAATCATATTTTTATTATCTCTACAATATAAAAATCATATTTTTATTATCTATAATATAAAAATCATATATTTATTATCTATATAATATAAAAATCATATTTTTATTATCATAAAATACGTATCTTTATCTCATGACAATTAAAACCTTTTTGTTTATAAAAAATCAAACCTTTATGTTATATAAAAAAAATCAAATCTTTATGTACACAATACTTTTCTATGAAAATCTGATTTAAAACAATGTTTTATATAGATCAAAAATCGAATTTTTATAAACAATGTATTTAATAAATTAAAAACTCACTTCTTTTTTATGGAAGAGGACGGGTAGGTGGCGCTGGCATCAGGGATGGTGGCGACTGGCCATTGGCGGCTGGTGGTCCTTGTAGGCGGAGGCGCAGGGTTGAGGGTTTTGGGGCATTGCTTTCAAATTGGGGAGGAGAGAGAAGGGGAACTGAGGTGGGGTCACGACGTCGTTGGGCATGGCGCGGGGGGGGGGGGGGAGGGAGATGCCGGCAGAGGCGGTGGTGGTGGCCGTCACGCTGGGCGTTTTATTCTTTTATTTTGAAATGTGAAATCATGAAAGAGAAGGGGGGTTTGATCGTATGAACGAGATAAAGGGCTTGGCCCAATTTATTTAAATATTCATGTTTAATTCTATATAGTGCAATTTTCGTTCAAACTCCGCATCGAACCCAATGACTGTCGCCCTACCTAATTACTCCCATTCTGAACACAACGACATATTTTTCGTTAGCCAAATTCGAACATTACGACTAGTTTTCATCGAAATCAAAATATAAATCTATATATTGGATTTGAACGCATATTTCAATTTACCGGGGCCACATATAGACTCTAAGAATTGTAGAAAATTTATTTCTAGCTTCGTATTGACGATACGGTCCTAACAAAACTAATTTCATCAAATTTGGAGGCCTTTTGAAAATTGCCATTTTCTAGTCGATCCAAATTGACTAAAACTGTCAAAACACGTTTTCCTTTGCCACGCTCGCATATTGATTTCAAAAATCATGAAAATTGGAATTTAGCAATAACTTGACATCACGGATCCAACAAAAGTGGTTTCGTCGAAAACGGAGGTCGTTTACAAAATTTCCATTTTTAAGGGCCAAAATTCCATAGCGACTATTCTAAATTTTCAACTGGACATAAATTTTTATCCCCGCTATGAAATTTCAATTTTCTGGATTCGTTGGAAAGATATTTTCAAATTGATTCTAATATTTTTGGTTTCGCCAAAATCTGGTTTATTTTGAATCTTGTACATTCATTTGAAATTTGAAATCGAATTTTCAAACTACCGCGCCATTTTCAATTCCTTTTATAAATAAAAATAAATATTTATATTCTAACAACGATCTATATAAATATATACGTTCTAATTCTATTTGAAATAAATTTATTGTCATTGATATTTAAAATAATTCATTTTAAATATTCAAAATTCATTAAAATTGCCAAAATAAAATTTTTAAATTGGTTCGAATTTTCCGGGTTGTTACAATCTCCCCCACTTAAAATCTTTTCGTCCTCGAAAAGGAACAGAGCTGAAAGTTGTTTTACAAACCAACTCAACTTTCATTATTTTCCTTATGGCTTAAGTTCTTCAACTTTTCAGTTTCTAAGAACTTTTCAAATTTTCAAAAATTTGGCTAACACCCTAAATTTTTGAAAAATTTCGCCATAACCTCCCCTGTACGGGAGCACTGGGAAAATTCCGAAATCGCCATACAGGCCTCTCCAATCCAAAAAGAAAAAGAAACAGCCAAGCGACTAGCCAATCGGCTCATAAAATCATCCAAACCCAATAAATTTCTAAACATGTACCTATTTATCAGGCATACAATTTTATTCCTCTGCTCTAGCCTCCTTGTAATGACCTGTTCAATGCATACACATGTATATGCATGCAATTCTAACAAATTTTCAATATAGTTCAATATTCGGTTCAATTTGGCCTAAATTTACCATTCATTCACATAATAGTTTAAATGAATAATCACACCACACAACTCCTAATCAATCAGTGGATTAACGTTTCAAATTCATAATTTTGATATATAGTCAAAAATCACATTTTTGGTGCCAATTCACAACAATATATCCTATCTAGTTTTGGTTCTCACACCAGTCAATTGGAATTATGTAGACATCCCACTTTCGAAACTCGAGAATGAATGCTGATGATCTCGCGACATCACTAGAATTATGCCCGGGCGACTAGAGTGTGATTTTATATCTATCCAGTATATTAAAACTTCGGATACACGTTTGCAAGGCGTATATGCAAAATCTTTATATACTCGATCATCCAAATTTAACACAAATAAATATTCAAATACATATGAAATGGTTTTAAATTTTCAAAACAATATTTGTTTTCATTTTTATTTTTAAAAATAACACTCTTCACATTCATTCTAGGATACTACTGATCCCATCTCTAACGAGTCATTCTTATCGGATATTACTAATTCAGTCTCTGATGAATTCTTTCGTATGGTTCTAGTGTGTCTTGTTCTCGAGCTCTGTAAACCAGCGCTCTGATACCACTGTAAGGACCCAGAACTTCCCCGGTCTCTGAAGAGAAAAGTAAGAACGGATTGCCTTGAGAACAAGACGAACCAGAACACAAACAGAAGAACATTTCATTGCTTATTACAACAATTTCATCAGAATACAAGAATATACAGAGTATGAATAAATAAAATACATTCGATAAATACCAGAGATTACAATAAATTACATAGCAGTGGAAAAATAATATGATACACAATTGAAAGTGATAAACGGATACAGAGCTTTCCAAATATCGTTCCAACTGTAAAGCAAGATCCTGTGAATATAAATCTGCAAAACCAAAACTACTAGCTGTCCGTGTGGAAAATAGGGGCACACAGAGTTTAGGTTAAAACAATAAATTCCAGGTCAGTCATGTGACTGGTGTGAGAACTAAAACAGTTATTTAAAACTTTAATTTGAAAGAGAGTAATTTAAGGGACCACGCCGTATAACACGGAACGGGTTTCCTCCCAAGAATACTAGTGCATGGAATAAACAGCGCAATGCTTTTTGGAAAAAATGAAGCTACTATAAGACTCAGGTCCCATCATACAATGCAACGCAGGCCGGAGGATAGAGTTTTCCCTTATAATAGCCAAACATGCTCGCTACATTTAAAACAAATCATTTTGATACTATTATAGTGTAAAGTGTATGAAAACAACTTCAAATATAAATATACCAATCATAGACGGCATAGTACACCATCCCACTATGTCGCCACACTAGGCTCTACAAATAAAACCAAAATATCACGTATTGGAAATTGGATTTCCGTAATGAGTCGAGGCCAGGGATGGCTCCTCACCGATTCGAGACACTCTAGCAAATGCCTCAGGACTACACACTCTGGGAAACTGTTGGATCTTCAGGGCCGGTCTTTCGGTACGTTTGAGGATTGGTTATTCCTGAACACACGTTTCCCAGTACTATCGGACCTATATCCATCGGCTCCGAAGAGACCGATATATCTGAGGCGCCTCGCAACCCAACAACCACAAAGGTAAAATAACTACGATGTCAGGGCGAGTAAAACACTGACACCACGCCTAGCTAGAATGAAACGTCGTGCACTCCCTGCAGTCACGATCCCGTTTTTGACTCATACCAAGGTGTGAGGCTTGCGAATTAACGCCATTCACAAAGCTACGCTGTATTAAAGCCGTGCTTTGATCATCAACCACAAGACTCTGCTTTTCAACAAAAGCCATGATCACTGCATCTCAGCATGCCACACAGGCAATTCATGCCATGCGACTGATATCTATCGACATATAACCTCTGAGCTTGTACGTCTCAGAGAAGGGCGTTAAGCAAGAGAATAAATTCTCCCCAGCCAAACAGATATATATTTAATAGAAATCAATCAGCACAAAATAAAATCCAATGTCAGACACACAATCCATTTATAAGTCCGTTCTGTGTCTGAACGAAACCGGAGGCACCTTATTCCTCCCCCATATGTCCAATACAGGGGAAGGGTCCTCGCATATCCATCGATCTCCAAGTACGTCTGGACGATCACCACTTATTACCTCAGCTTGGGTGTACGGCCCAATCAATACATAAGTAATCATCCAAACGATGTGAAGACCTCCGGTCTTCAACCACCGTCTTCATCGTCGACATATCGTCGAATCAGTTATTCAGAATGGGTATTAACCCGGCCTTTCGGAATAACTCGCGTATATATTAAACAAGTGTTATAAAAATACAACATATGCCTCATTCCAATTCCGAATATTCTTTTATTCAAATATTCACTTACTTTGGGAAAGGTTCCCATTAAAGTTATCAAAGATTTATTCTTTAATCTTCCTTTAGATATCATTTCAAACAGTATTCTGTCTTTAACTGGGTTAAAGAACCAACGTCACTTAAAACACAGTTCACGATAAACCCAAATCATATTCCATTTCATCAGCCTCTAACCGTAAATTAGCAGTGAACAATCCCCTAAGTATTAACCCCGAAGGCCGAAACCAACATCAGATCAATACCCAGGAACTAATCTCCAGTTTGTTTCTGATTCTCTTAACTCCATCGTTAATAGGGTTAAAAACCAATGTTATTTAAAACACCATTCACGGTAAACCCAAAGACCAATTTCAATTCAATTCCAATTAAATATATTAAATTGGAAAACTTTACTATGGAAAACTCCTGTTAAATCTTAATAATTTTTTTTATAAATTCCAAATCTCATTTCGCTGTAAATCGGGTTAAAGAACGAATGTTGTTGAAAACAAATTTCACAACAAACCCAAAATCCAATCAGTCTCTAACCGTAAATTAGTAAGAGAACAATTCCCTAAGTATTAACCCCAAAGGCCAAAACTAACATCAGATCAATACCCAGGAAACCATTCAACTTAACTAACCTTCAGTCAGTTTCTAATTTTCTTAACTACATTTGGTTCAAGAACAGTATTATTAAAGACACCATTCACGACAAACCCAAAATCCAATTTGATATTAAATACAAGACTCTGAGTAGAAAATATATCGGTTTATATTCAATATCAAATTCTGAAACCAACAAATATTGTATTGGAATAACGATATATATATATATATATATATATATATTCCAAATTCCTCCAAAATATTCGTATAATCACGAAATCCAATATCGAAATATTCCGAAGATAATTTCAATTCAGATCCACTCCAATTTATATATTGGAAATTCTGGTTATTTTTAAAAACATTTCAAATCCATTTTATTTATTTTAAAAATATTGGACTTCTTATTCTATTTCAAAACTAGTTCATTTCGATAAAAATATACTTTTATCTTTTCAAATATGTAATTTTTCATCCCAATTCTTTCCAAATCATTTATTTTGATTTTACACAAATTATTGATATTTTTAATAATTTTATCAAGGCCCGTACAGTCGATTTCCATAAAGGGCCATCGAACTGCAATTACAATGACCTTTTCCAAATTTGATTTGGATATAATTCCAAATCCAACCATTAGATTTCAAATCTCTAATATTCTTAGAAAGCTCTTTTCAATACGAACCCAACGGTTCCGGTTTTAGGAGAATCCGACGGTCGGATCTCCCGTAATGTCCGTTCGAAGTCAATGGTCGAAATTTGCGAACTACCGCGGCGCGGCGCGTTCTATTCAGGCCATTATATATATATAATATATTATATATATTTCGTTGATTTCCTTTTAAAACCTATTTTATAAATCATTTTAAGTTCATTTCCAAAATTATTTCAACTTCACATTCAATTTCAAATCAAAGTTGAATATTCCATATCATCGACATATAAATGATAATATTTTCAAAACATTATATTCTGAAATCGTTTCCTTTTCGATATTCATTATAAAAATGAACAAAATCAATATAAATATCGTTCACGTCAAAATGGCGCATATCTAATCAACACGGCTTTATATATTCAAATATATTCGTGTCCATCCCAAATCGGACATCAAAATCAAATTTTTGATTCTTTTACTGAATATTATTTTAAAATATCATTCTTTTTGAACTGGAATCAGACACAGTCAATTACCATATAATGATTTATATGGATTTCATACACATATATAAAACAACAATCAAACACAGTCGTCCATCATCCAAAGTGCATTCTACACTGCATAAGCATCAAATATAAATATTTAACGCTTACAACAGCCTATCAATCAATCAATCGACATACATCTAATTATTGGGACTAGTGTATGTCATATATCATCCCAATACACGTGTGGGGTTTCAATCAACAAATATCGTATCTTATTTGTGCAGTTGGGCGATGTGTAAAATTTATCGTCCCAATCAATATCAGTCAAATGTGTGTACATAAATAAATCGTCCGATTTGTTTAAAATATTTATTCTATTCATGTACACGTCAAAAATTATATTTTTTTTACTATAAAATATTTATTTCCATTCCACATCACACAATCAATTTTCAAAACACAATCAAACAAACAAACAAGTCGTCCATGGTCTGTGGACGACGGGTGTCGAAGCACCGTCTGCATCCTATTATAAATTTTAACTAGAAAATAAAATAAAAGTGAGAAGTTCTCACCTTTGGGGTTCCACTCTGTCGTGCTTTGATTGTCAATCTATGTAGTATACCTACGTTAAAAATTATATTTTTAACCAATCAATAATTATTTCTTTGTATGATTATTTTATAAATGACATACATAGGCTAAAAATTATATTTTTTATCTTTCTAAAAATAATTTTATATTTTTATAATGACGCTACATAGATAAAAATCACATTTTTTATACCGCTACTATATAGATAAAAATTGAATCTTTCTATCGCTAATGAATATATAAAAGTCACGTTTTTACATTGCCATTTCAACGATAAAAATCGTATTTTTACTTTGCTACATATACGATAAAAATCACATTTTTATATCGTCACTTCATATATAAAAATCGTATTTTTATCCTATCGCTACATATGTAAAAATCAAATTTTTACTATCTATATAATATAAAAATCATATTTTTATTATCTCTATAATATAAAAATCATATTTTTATTATCTCTATAATATAATAATCATATTTTTTTTATCTATATAATATAAAAATCATATTTTTATTATCAAAAAAATCGTATCTTTATCTCATGACAATTCAAACCTTTTTGTTTATAAAAAATCAAACATTTATGTTATATATATATAAAAATCAAATCTTTATGTACATAATACTTTTCTTTGAAAATATGATTTAAAACAATGTTTTAGATAGATTAAAAATCGAATTTTTAAAAACAATGTATTAAATAAATTAAAAACTCACTTCTTTTTTATGGAAGAGGACGGGTAGGTGGCGCTGGCATCAGGGACGGCGGCGGTTGGCCCTTGGCAGCTGGTGGTTGCGGTCTATGCTGGTGGAGGCGCGGGTTGAGGGTTTTGGGGCATTGCATTCAAATTAGGGAGGAGAGAGAAGCGGAAGGGATGAGGGGGTCACGACGTCGCTGGGCATGGCGCGGGGGGGGGGGGGGGGGGGGGGGGGGGGGGGGACGTCGGCAGAGGCGGTGGCCGACGCGCTGAGCGTGAGGGGTTTCCTTTTTCTTTTTTTGAAATGTGAAATCGTGAAAGAGAAGGGGGTTAGACCGTATGAAGGAGATAAAGGGCTTGGCCCAATTTATTTAAATATTCACATTTAATTCTATATAGTGCAATTTTCATTCGGGCTCCGCATCGAACCCAACGACTATCGCCCCTGCCTAATTACCCCTATTCTGAACACAATGGGATATGTTTCCTTAGCCTAATTTGAATGTTACGAACAGTTTTCATCAAAATCAAAATATAAATCTATATATTAGATTTGAACACACATTTCAATTTACCGGGGCCACATACGGACTCTAAAAATTACAGAAAAATTATTTCTAGCTTTGTATTGATGATACGGTCCTAAAAAAAATTCATCAAATTTGGAGATCGTTTGAAAAATGGCCATTTTCTGGTCGATCCAAAATTGACTAAAACTGTCAAAACACGTTTTCCTTTGCCACGCTCGCATATTGATTTCAAAAATCATGAAAATTGGAATCTAGCAATAACTTGACATCACAGATCCAACAAAAGTGGTTTCGTCGAAAATGGAGGTCGTTTGCAAAATTTTTATTTTTAAGGGCCAAAATTCCATAGTGACTATTTTGAATTTTCAACTAGACGTAACTTTTTATCCCCGCTATGAAATTTCAATTTTCCGGATTCGTTGGAAAGATATTTTCAAATTGATTCTAATATTTTTGGTTTCACCAAAATTCATTTTATTTTGAATCATGTACATTCATTTGAAATTTGAAATCGAATTTTCGAACTACCGCGCCATTTTCAATTCCTTCTATAAATAAAAATAAATATTTATATTCTAACAATGATCTATATAAATATATACATTCTAATTCTATTCAAAATAAATTTCTTGTCATTATTATTTAAAATAATTCATTTTATATATTCAAAATTCATTAAAATTGCCAAAATAAAAATTTTAAATTGCTTCGGATTTTCCGGGTTGTTACACATACACTTATAATATTAAGCAGATCTTATTTCCTATTTTTATTTAAATCATGGTTTTATAAACTATATCTTTTCTTTTGACAATCTCAATCAGTTATAACCATCTTACTTAATATATTTATTAGGTAAATCATTTCCTAAAATATTAACCTTTTTGCTTCAAAACTTTCGTATCCTATTCTATTCATAACTCATATCCATTTATTATATTTTATCCAAAACTCTTCCAGCATTTTTAAAACTAATAGTTTGATTTCATAGCGAAAACATTTTATTTATTTCTTTACTGAAATCGATAAGAATTTGCATTTAAATATGGTTTTGTAAATCCTTTTTTTATATATTTGAAAAAAAACTTTTCCAATTATATTCATTTTCACTTAAGCTTTATGATTAAATAAACTTCTTTCCTGATCACAAATCTTATAACTCAAAATTTCTTATTAACAAGTCTTATATATCTCAATTCCATTCCATTTCTTAAGCCTTTTATCCTCTCTGAAGTACATATGTATTACTTTATTATTAATTAATAATAGGTTAGTTAATATCATTGAGTTATTAATTTATTTTATAAATAATAAATTAATTAATAATCATCTTAAATACAGTTACTTAAGATTAATTAGCCCTTACAAACAATTGTTAAATTAAAAAAATAAAATCTAATTTAATTGTTTCCCTTGGAAGTAATTATCTAATATTATTAACCTTCCGGATAATATCTGACAATATAAATTATTTTAGCATTCCTTTTTATAAAACAAAGTCAAAAATATCATTTTATTTGAAAACTTTCTTTTTAAAATAAAATTAAAATTTCGATTCAGTTATTAAAATAAATTTTATAAATAGTTAATTCGCCTGACGACGAATTTAAAGTTTCGAAATGATGGATTCAGATCATTACTTAATCAATACTACATATTGATTAAAACACAACGATTGTTGATGTAATAACCCGGAAATCCAAGCCAATTTAAAAAATTTATTTTGGCAATTTTGATGAATTTTGAATATTTAAAATGGTTTATTTTAAATAATAATGACGAGAAATTTATTTTGAATAAAATTAGAACATATATATTTATTTGAATCGATGTTAGAATATAAATATATATTTTAATTGTAAAAGGAATTGGAAATGGCGCGGTAGTTCGAAAATTCGATTTCAAATTTCAAATGAACGCACAGGATTCTAAATAAACCGGATTTTAGCGAAACCAAAAATATTAAAATCTATTTGAAAATATCTTTCCAACGAACCCGAAAAATTGAAATTTCACAGTGGGAATAAAAAGTTATGGCTCGTTGAAAATTCAGAATAGTCGCTATGGAATTTTGGCCCTTAAAAATGGAAATTTTGCAAACGGCCTTCATTTTCGACAAAACCACTTTTGTTGGATCCGGAATGTCTAATTATTGCTAGAATCCAATTTGCATAATTTTCTGAAGCAATACGTGAGCGTGGCGAAAGAAAACGTGTTTTGATAGTTTTAGTCAATTTGGATCGACCAGAAAATGGCCATTTTTCTAGCGGTCTTAGAATTTTACGTAATTAGTTTTGTTAGGACCATATCGTCAATACGAAGCTAGAAAATATTTTTTGAGAATTTTTAGAGTCCGTATGTGGCCCCGGTAAATTGAAATGCGCGTTCAAATTCAATATATAGATTTATATTTTGATTTTGATGGAAACTGATCATAACAGTCGAATTGGCTTACGAAACATATCCCATTGTGTTCAGAATGGTGGTATTTAGCTAGGGGCAACAGTCGGTGGGTTCGATTTGGTGTCCAAATGAAAGGTGTACTTTTTATGGAAAAATAAATAAATTAAATATATATTTTTTATACAACCTTTCTCTTTCCTCCTTTCCTTCATAATAGTCAACACTGATAAGATTAAAAAAGGGGGGAAACGCAATCGATGTCGCGCTCCCCAGGCCGCCGCACCAGAGCTTGTCGTCGCTCAAGCGATCGCCACCCCCAGCCTCGCCGCGTCAGCCTCCCCCTCCTCCAATCTCCACCTTCTCCTTTTCCCCCTTACTCGCCTCGAGCAAATTGAAGGACCGTGATCCCCACAGCCATCCTAGGCCCTGTCGCCGTCGCCGCAACACCGTGGCCCTCTGCCGCCTCCGCCAAGCCCTTACCCCCCCTGAGATCGCAGCCAACCACCGCCATCTTGTCGTAGCAACCTCCAACCACCAAAAACAGAAATCAACGGTGAGTTTTTCCCCTTTTTTATTATTATAAATTACGTTGTTTTAAAGAAAAGAATTGATTTTCATTATAGAAAAAGAACTGATTTTTATAATGATAACATGATAAATATTAGATTTTAATTAATTTAAAGTTAAGATATTTATTCAAAGTTCAGATTTCTAGTGAGGAAAAATATATTTCTTAGTGATGAAAAATATAATTTTAAGTGAATGAAAAGATATGACTTATATACTTACAAGTTAGGATTTTTAAAAGCATAAAAATATGATTTTTAATCGCATAACAAGATTTAATTTTTATAAAAGCTTGGATTTTTATTATAGAAAAAGCGTTAAAAATGTCTGATCTTCTATGAAGTAAAAATATGATTTTTATATTATAGAGATAATAAAAATATGATTTTTATATTATAGAGATAATAAAGATTCGATTTTTATATTATATAGATAGTAAAAACTTAATCTTTATATATGTAGTGATAGGATATTGTAACAACCCGTAAAATGCGAGCCAGTTTGAAATTTTTATTTTGGCAATTTTAGCGAATTTTGAATATTTAAAATGAATTATTTTAAATAATATCGACGAGAAATTTTATTTGAATATAATTCGAACGTATATATTATACGCGTCGTCGTTAGAATATAAATATTTATATATAATTATAAATAGAATTGAAAATGGCGCGGTAGTTCGATAATTCGATTTCAAACTTCAATTGAATGTACCGGGTGCAAAACAATCTGGATTTTAGTGAAACCAAAAATAATGGAATCTAATAGTGAATATCTTTCCAACGAATCCGAAAAATCAAGATTTCATATCGGGAATCAAAAGATATGTCCAGTTGAAAATTCTGAATAGTCGCTATGGAATTCAGGCCCTTAAAAATGGACATTTTGCAAACGACCTCGGATTCCGACGAAACCAGTTTTGTTGGGTCCGCAGAGTCAAGTTATTGCTAGATTCCAAATTTCATAATTTTCCGAATCAGTATGTGAGCGTGGCAAAGGAAAACGCGTTTGACCAGTTTCAGTTGATTTTAATCGACTGGAAATTGGCCATTTTTCAAACGGTCTCAGAATTCGATGAAACTAGTTTTGTTAGGACCGTATCGTCAATACGAAGCTAGAAAATATTTTTCTGGAATTTTTCTAGTTAGTATGTGACCCCGGTAATTTGAAATGTGCGTTTAAAATTCAATATAGTGATTTAAATGCAAATTAAACGGAAACCGATTCAAACAGTAGAATCAGCTTGCGATACATATCCCATTGTGTTCGGAATGGGGGTAAAACGCTATGGACGACAGGCGGTGGGCCTCGTTTCGTGATCGTATGTGAAAGTCAACTCTTTAGGATTAAATAAATAAATTAATTAATAAAAAAAAAAATATATATATCTCTCTCCTATATTCCCTCTGGCCCCCCCACCCGTTTCATTCGAACAGGAAAAAAAAAAGAAAAAAAAAAAAAAAAAGAAACCTAAATCTAAAATCGAACGCCGACAGCCCCCCCCCCCCCCGCCATCGCCTGAGCTCCGACCGCCACCTCCCCAAGCTCTGCGCCCCTCCACTC
Organism: Allium sativum; assembly: GCA_030737875.1. Lineage (NCBI taxonomy): Eukaryota > Viridiplantae > Streptophyta > Magnoliopsida > Asparagales > Amaryllidaceae > Allium > Allium sativum. The sequence continues at coordinate 75,664,692 of CM060920.1, read as the reverse complement.
CTCCCCCCCCCCCCCCCCTGTCGCCCTCCACCTCGACGAAAACCCCTCCCTCCGGCCGCGTCGCAACTCCCTTCCCCCTCCTCGTCAGGTCGACAACCCCTTCCCCCCCCCGATGAGCCGCCTACCCCTCCGCCTCCTCCCTCACGAACCCGCGACCGATGAGAAACCGCCCCCCCCCCCCCCCCCAGTCGACGTACTGTAAGTAAATTTTATTTTTATTTATATTTCTGAATTTTATTTTAATTATATTTCTGAATTTTATATTGGTTAAAACTGTTTTTATAAAAGAAATAAAACTGATTTGTATTATTAAAAGTATAAAACTGTTTGCTTTAAAAATTAAAACTGATTTTATTTTTGAAGTTAAAACTGAATTGATTTTTAAACAGGTTTTAAAACTAATTTTTAATATATAAAATACATGCTTTGGAAGTAAAGATTTGATGTTTCTACGTATGTAAGGTTAATAAGGAAGTGATTTTTTATTTATAGTTATAGAAAGAAAAATATAATTTTCATGATGCAGAAGAAATAAAAATATAATTTTTATATAAGTAGAAAGATAAAGATATAATTTTTATTTAAGGAGGATAATAAAATATGATCTTTATATTTTTAAAATATTAAAAATATAGTCTTTACTATATAGATAATGTCAAAATCTAATCTTTGCCTAGTAGGAACTATAAAAATCAAATCTTTATTTTTGAAAAAGGTAAAATCTTTATAGTTAAAAAGGCGAGATTTTTATATATTGAACTTTGAAGTAAAAATTCGATTTTTATATATGAACATCGATAGAAAAAATATGATTTTTATATATGAAACTTCGAAAGAAAAATAAAATTTTTCTATATTGAATAGCGAACGAAAAATTCGATTTTTATATATTGAATAGCGAAAGGAAAATGGAATTTTTATATATTGAACTTCGAGTTAAAAAGGTTTTTTTTTTATTTTTATATATTGAACTTCGAGTTAAAAATATGATTTTTAAATATTGAATAGCGAAGTAAAAATTCGATTTTTATATATGTAGTGAATGCGGGCAACGAAGGAGACGAAGATGCGATAGCGTTGAAGATTTCTATCAATGAAGTGCCGTGGAGCTAGGATAGCTATAGGTGAGAACTTCTCACTCAAATTCTATTTTTCTAGTTATATATATATACTAGGATGCAGACGGTGCTTATTAGAAGCACCCGACACCCGTCCACATACCATGGACTTGTTTGTTTGGTTGTGTAGTTGGTTAGATTATTTGATTTGAAATTAAATTGTTTGGTGAGATGAATGGATTTAATTGATATGTGAATGGCGTGGGCCTTCACTAGACCGGGGATAAGGCTAGGCCTCGTCCCGTTTCTAGTATCGTGCCGTTATGCCGCCGAAATTTTCTAAAACATGTTAGAAAAATAAAAATATCATTTTATTGAATAAATGAATTGAATAGGAATTCATAGGTTGAAATAAAATGTTTTATCGTTAAAAATATAATTTTTAACGTGAATATGAAAATAGTGAAGTGAATAAATAAATATTCATTTACAAACCAGATGGTTTGTTTATGTACACTTATTTGAATGATATTGATTGGGTCGATAAATTTCACACATCGCCCAACTGCACAAATAAAATCTGTGTTTGATTGTTTGAAACCCCACACGGGTGTTAGGATGAAATATGCAGTTCACTCATCCTGATTGATTAAATATGTCGATCGATTGATTGACAGGCTGTTATAAGCGTTGAATATCTGTATTTGATGCTTATGCGGTGTAGTGCACTTTGGTTGATGGTTGATTATTTTTCAACGCTATGATATACATGTGTTGTATGAAAATCCATATAATTAACTTTATACGGTAATTGATTGGGCCTCATTCCAATTTGAAAAATAAAGAATATTATAAAATAAAAGTTCATGTGTTGACAGTACTCATTCATTGAGATTGGTCATGTGTTGAACGAAATATTTTGATAATAACAACTATTTTGAAAATAGAAATTTATGAAGCCGTGTTGATTAGATTGACGCCATTTTGACGTGAACGATATTTATATCGATTTTATTCATTTCGAAATGAATTGAATTGAAAACGATTTCGAAATGAATTGAATTGAAAATGAATTCAAAATGAATTGAATTGAAAACGATTTCGAAATGAAATGAATTGAAAACGAATTCAAAATGAATTGAATTGAAAACGAATTCAAAATGAATTGAAAATGAATTCAAAATGAAATGAATTGAAAACGATTTCGAAATGAATTGAATTGAAAACGATTTCGAAATGAATTGAATTGAAAACGAATTCGAATTGAATTGAAAACGAATTGAAATTTGAATTGAATAGAAATGAATTTTGAAACGAATTTATAAAGAAGAATTCAATTTTGCTTTGAATTGAAATGGAAGTTGAAATAGCTTTTGAAACGATTTTAAAACTATTTATATAATTCGTTTTAAATAGGAATCGACGAAATATATATTATATATATTATATATATAATATAATGGCCTGAATAGAACGCGCCGCGCCGCGGCAGTTCGCGAATTTCGACCATTTATTTCAAACGGACATTACGGGAGATCCGACCGTCGGATTCTCCTAAAACCGGAACCGTTGGGTTCGTATCGAAAAGAGCTTTCTAATGAAGGTTAGAAATTTGAAATCTAACGGTTGGATTTGGAATTATGTCCAAATCAAATTCGAAAAAGGTCGCTGTAAGTGCAGTTCGATGGCCGTTGATGGAAATCGACTGTACGGGCCTTGATAAAATTATTAAAAATAGTAATAATTTGTGTAAAATCATAAGAAATGATTTGTGAAGATTTGGGATGAAAAACTCCGTATTTGAAAAGATAAAAATAGATTTTTATCGAAATGAACTAGTTTTGAACTAGAATTATAATTCTATTTATTTTTAAATAAATAAATTGAATTTGAAAAGGGTTTTGAAAATAACCAAAATTTCCAATGATTGCATTGGAGTGGATTTGAATCGAAATTGTCTTCGGAATATTTCGATGTTGGATTTCGGGATTATACGGATGTTGTTACGGAAATTTGAAAGATATATATTTATATCGTTATTTCCAATACGACATTTGTTAATCGTAGAATTTGATATTGAATATAAGCCGATATATTTTCTATTCAGAGCCTTATATTGAATATCAAATGGGATTTGGGTTTGTCGTGAATGGTGTCTTCACTAACACTGTTCTTGAACCCAGTTGAGAAAAGATTAAATCTTTTTATTTAGATTTAATGAAGTGTACCAATTAAATAATATTTAATTGGAATTGAATTGATATTGATTTTTGGGTTTATCGTGAACAGTGTTTTAAATAACACTTGTTCTTTAACCCGATAATTAATGAATGTGATTTGGGTTTGTCGTGAATGGTGTCTTCACTAACACTGTTCTTGAACCCAGTTGAGAAAAGATTAAATCTTTTTATTTAGATTTAATGAAGTGTACCAATTAAATAATATTTAATTGGAATTGAATTGATATTGATTTTTGGGTTTATCGTGAACAGTGTTTTAAATAACACTTGTTCTTTAACCCGATAATTAATGAATGTGACTTTGGGTTTATCGTGAACCGTGTTTTAAATGACACTGATTCTTTAACCCAGTCACAGATTAAAACTAAGTGGAGTTTTAATGAATCTTTAATTAGATTGAAAAGATCGAGAATGGAGTATCACCAGTTTTGCTCCAGGCGATAGTTAAATCTTTAATTAGATTTGAACGTGAAATTTAGAAACTAACTGTCGGTTAGCTAAGTAGAATGGTTTTCTGGATATTGATCTGATGTTGGTTTCGGCCTTCGGGGTTAATATTTGGGGAATTATTCTCTTGATTAATTTACGGTTAGTGACTAATGAGTTGGAATGAGGCGTATGTTGTGTTTGTGTAACACTTTTATAATATATACGCGAGTTATTCGGAAAGACCGGGTTTATCCCATTCTGAATAACTGATACGACGATAAGTCGAAGATGAAGACGATGGTCGAAGACCGGAGGTCTTCACGTCGTTTGGGTGATAACGGATGATCTTGATTGGGTTGTACACCCAAGAAGATGGAAACAGTTAGTGATCGTCCAGACGTACTTGGAGATCGATGGATATGCGGGGTACTAGGTGCCTCCGGTTTCGTTCAGACCCAGAACGGACTTGTAAATGGACTGTGTGTCTGACATCGGATTTCATTCTGTGTGACTGATATCGGTTGCATAGGATGGCTTGCCTGTGTGGCATGCTAAGATGCAAATGATCAAGGCTTCTGTTGAAAAGCAAAGTCTTGTGGTTGATGATCAAAGCACGGCCTTTGTGGCGTAGCTTTGTGTAACGTTTACCTCGCGTGTTTCACACCCGGTATGAACCAAAAACGGGAGACGGACCTCAGGGAGGACTTGCGTTTCTTTCTAGTTAGAAGTGGCGTCAGTGGTTTTACACGCCCTGACGAGTTTGACTTATGTGGTTGTTGCTGTAGCGAGGCGCCTCGGTTATATCGGTTTCGGCCGATGCATTCTGGTCGGCTGACGGACCAGACTTACACCCCATAGGGTGGGGAAACGTAGTGTTCAGGCATTTTAATCCACATCGGTGGACCGGCCCTGACGATCCAAAGGCTTGACAGAGTACTTGCCTGAGGCTCGGACTAGACAGTCTCGAATCGGTTGAGGACTATCTTTTGCCTCGGTTCATAGACGGAAATCCAATTTCCAAATACGTGACATTTGCGGTTTTATTTGTAAACCTATATATGGCGACATGATATATGGTACCCATGCCGCCTATGATTGATACTTATGATTTGAAGTTGTTTTATACGCTATGCACTTATTATAGTATCAAATGATTTGTTTTAAAACGTATCAAGCATTCTTTGGCTGTTATAAGGGAAAACCCTATCCCCCGGCTTGCGTTGCATTGTGTGATGGGACCTGGGTCTTATAACAGCTTCATTTTTCTTTATTTAGCATTGCGCTGTTTGTTTTATGCACTGGTATTCTTGGGAGGAAACCCGTTCCGTGTTATACGGCGTGGTCCCTTGATTTACCTAACTTTGAAAATAAAGATTAACTGTTTTAGTTCTCACACCAGTCACATGACTGACCTGGAGTTTATTGTTTTAACCTAAACTCTGGGTGCCCTTATTTTGACACGGGCAGCTAGTAGTTTTGGTTTTGCAGATTTATATTCATAGGATCCTGGTTAACAGCTGGAACGATATCCGGAAAGCTTTGTATCCGTATATCTACTTCTAGTTGTGTATTGTATTATTTTCCGCTGCTATGTATTTAAATGTAATTTAAATCTCTGATATTTCTGTGTAATATTCTTTTATACTCTGTATATTCTTGTAATCTGATGCATTGTTGTAATATACAATGAAATGTTCTTCTATATGCGTTCTGTTGTGGTTTGTTCTCGAACTATCCGTCGCTTTCCTTTACGGGGAAGTTACGGGTCTTCACAGTTGGTATCAGAGCTTTGGTTTACAAAGCAGAGAACAAGACACATTAGAACCATACGAAAGAATTCATCAGATATTGGATTAGTAATATCCAATTAGAATGACTCGTTAGAGATAGGATCAGTAGTATCCTAGAACGAGTGTGAAGAGTATATTTTTTTCAAATGAAAACAATTTTTGTTTTCAAAATTTAAATTAATTATTCGTATCTGATTATTTATTTATATTGTGTTGGACAGTCCAGTATATATAGATTTTGCGTATACGTCTGATCCGCGTGTATTCGAAATTTTAATATACTGGATAGATATAGAATCACACTCTAGTCGCCCGAAGATGATTCTGATGATAGTTCGAACATCATCAGAATTGGTATTCGTGTTTCGAAGGTGTGATTTTCTATATATTTCCATTAGGCTGGTGTGAGAACCAAAACTAATATAGCTAGAATACATTGTTGTGATTTGGCATCAAAACATGATTTTCTGTATATGTATCAAAATTATGAATTTGAAACGTTAAATTCACTAATTGATTGATGTTTGTGTTGTTTGTTCATTTGTTTGCTAATTTTGAACCATTATGCCTAATTGAATCAAATATTGAATTGTATTGAGAATTAGTTGCATTTGCTTGCATATACAAGTATATCATTGAACAGGTCATAGCAAGGAGGCTAGAGCAGAGAATAAAATTTGTTTGCCCGACAAATAGGTACATGTTTACTACATAATTTCCTGTTTTGTTTGGGTGATGATGATTTTGTGAGCCTATTGGCTAGCCGCTTGGCTTTTTCTTTTTCTTTTTGAGATCTGAAGGACCGGGGAAGCTATTTGAAATTCCCCGATGCTCCCGGTGCAGGGGAGGTTATGGCGAAATTTTTCAAAAATTTAGGGTGTTAGCCAAATTTTTGAGATTTTGAAAATGCTCAGAAACTAAAAAGTTGGAGAATGGAAGCCAGATCGAACGTAGTGTTGATTAATCAAACCACTTTCGACTTTGTTCCTTTTCGGGGACGAAAAGTTTTAAGTGGGGGAGATTGTAACAACCCGTAAAATGCGAGCCAGTTTGAAATTTTTATTTTGGCAATTTTAGCGAATTTTGAATATTTAAAATGAATTATTTTAAATAATATCGACGAGAAATTTTATTTGAATATAATTCGAACGTATATATTATACGCGTCGTCGTTAGAATATAAATATTTATATATAATTATAAATAGAATTGAAAATGGCGCGGTAGTTCGATAATTCGATTTCAAACTTCAATTGAATGTACCGGGTGCAAAACAATCTGGATTTTAGTGAAACCAAAAATAATGGAATCTAATAGTGAATATCTTTCCAACGAATCCGAAAAATCAAGATTTCATATCGGGAATCAAAAGATATGTCCAGTTGAAAATTCTGAATAGTCGCTATGGAATTCAGGCCCTTAAAAATGGACATTTTGCAAACGACCTCGGATTCCGACGAAACCAGTTTTGTTGGGTCCGCAGAGTCAAGTTATTGCTAGATTCCAAATTTCATAATTTTCCGAATCAGTATGTGAGCGTGGCAAAGGAAAACGCGTTTGACCAGTTTCAGTTGATTTTAATCGACTGGAAATTGGCCATTTTTCAAACGGTCTCAGAATTCGATGAAACTAGTTTTGTTAGGACCGTATCGTCAATACGAAGCTAGAAAATATTTTTCTGGAATTTTTCTAGTTAGTATGTGACCCCGGTAATTTGAAATGTGCGTTTAAAATTCAATATAGTGATTTAAATGCAAATTAAACGGAAACCGATTCAAACAGTAGAATCAGCTTGCGATACATATCCCATTGTGTTCGGAATGGGGGTAAAACGCTATGGACGACAGGCGGTGGGCCTCGTTTCGTGATCGTATGTGAAAGTCAACTCTTTAGGATTAAATAAATAAATTAATTAATAAAAAAAAAAAAAATATATCTCTCTCCTATATTCCCTCTGGCCCCCCCCACCCGTTTCATTCGAACAGGAAAAAAAAAGAAAGAAAAAAAAAAAAGAAACCTAAATCTAAAATCGAACGCCGACAGCCCCCCCCGCCATCGCCTGAGCTCCGACCGCCACCTCCCCAAGCTCTGCGCCCCTCCACTCCTCCCCCCCCCTGTCGCCCTCCACCTCGACGAAAACCCCTCCCTCCGGCCGCGTCGCAACTCCCTTCCCCCTCCTCGTCAGGTCGACAACCCCTTCCCCCCCCCGATGAGCCGCCTACCCCTCCGCCTCCTCCCTCACGAACCCGCGACCGATGAGAAACCGCCCCCCCCCCCCCAGTCGACGTACTGTAAGTAAATTTTATTTTTATTTATATTTCTGAATTTTATTTTAATTATATTTCTGAATTTTATATTGGTTAAAACTGTTTTTATAAAAGAAATAAAACTGATTTGTATTATTAAAAGTATAAAACTGTTTGCTTTAAAAATTAAAACTGATTTTATTTTTGAAGTTAAAACTGAATTGATTTTTAAACAGGTTTTAAAACTAATTTTTAATATATAAAATACATGCTTTGGAAGTAAAGATTTGATGTTTCTACGTATGTAAGGTTAATAAGGAAGTGATTTTTTATTTATAGTTATAGAAAGAAAAATATAATTTTCATGATGCAGAAGAAATAAAAATATAATTTTTATATAAGTAGAAAGATAAAGATATAATTTTTATTTAAGGAGGATAATAAAATATGATCTTTATATTTTTAAAATATTAAAAATATAGTCTTTACTATATAGATAATGTCAAAATCTAATCTTTGCCTAGTAGGAACTATAAAAATCAAATCTTTATTTTTGAAAAAGGTAAAATCTTTATAGTTAAAAAGGCGAGATTTTTATATATTGAACTTTGAAGTAAAAATTCGATTTTTATATATGAACATCGATAGAAAAAATATGATTTTTATATATGAAACTTCGAAAGAAAAATAAAATTTTTCTATATTGAATAGCGAATGAAAAATTCGATTTTTATATATTGAATAGCGAAAGGAAAATGGAATTTTTATATATTGAACTTCGAGTTAAAAAGGGTTTTTTTTTATTTTTATATATTGAACTTCGAGTTAAAAATATGATTTTTAAATATTGAATAGCGAAGTAAAAATTCGATTTTTATATATGTAGTGAATGCGGGCAACGAAGGAGACGAAGATGCGATAGCGTTGAAGATTTCTATCAATGAAGTGCCGTGGAGCTAGGATAGCTATAGGTGAGAACTTCTCACTCAAATTCTATTTTTCTAGTTATATATATATACTAGGATGCAGACGGTGCTTATTAGAAGCACCCGACACCCGTCCACATACCATGGACTTGTTTGTTTGGTTGTGTAGTTGGTTAGATTATTTGATTTGAAATTAAATTGTTTGGTGAGATGAATGGATTTAATTGATATGTGAATGGCGTGGGCCTTCACTAGACCGGGGATAAGGCTAGGCCTCGTCCCGTTTCTAGTATCGTGCCGTTATGCCGCCGAAATTTTCTAAAACATGTTAGAAAAATAAAAATATCATTTTATTGAATAAATGAATTGAATAGGAATTCATAGGTTGAAATAAAATGTTTTATCGTTAAAAATATAATTTTTAACGTGAATATGAAAATAGTGAAGTGAATAAATAAATATTCATTTACAAACCAGATGGTTTGTTTATGTACACTTATTTGAATGATATTGATTGGGTCGATAAATTTCACACATCGCCCAACTGCACAAATAAAATCTGTGTTTGATTGTTTGAAACCCCACACGGGTGTTAGGATGAAATATGCAGTTCACTCATCCTGATTGATTAAATATGTCGATCGATTGATTGACAGGCTGTTATAAGCGTTGAATATCTGTATTTGATGCTTATGCAGTGTAGTGCACTTTGGTTGATGGTTGATTATTTTTCAATGCTATGATATACATGTGTTGTATGAAAATCCATATAATTAACTTTATACGGTAATTGATTGGGCCTCATTCCAATTTGAAAAATAAAGAATATTATAAAATAAAAGTTCATGTGTTGACAGTACTCATTCATTGAGATTGGTCATGTGTTGAACGAAATATTTTGATAATAACAACTATTTTGAAAATAGAAATTTATGAAGCCGTGTTGATTAGATTGACGCCATTTTGACGTGAACGATATTTATATCGATTTTATTCATTTCGAAATGAATTGAATTGAAAACGATTTCGAAATGAATTGAATTGAAAATGAATTCAAAATGAATTGAATTGAAAACGATTTCGAAATGAAATGAATTGAAAACGAATTCAAAATGAATTGAATTGAAAACGAATTCAAAATGAATTGAAAATGAATTCAAAATGAAATGAATTGAAAACGATTTCGAAATGAATTGAATTGAAAACGATTTCGAAATGAATTGAATTGAAAACGAATTCGAATTGAATTGAAAACGAATTGAAATTTGAATTGAATAGAAATGAATTTTGAAACGAATTTATAAAGAAGAATTCAATTTTGCTTTGAATTGAAATGGAAGTTGAAATAGCTTTTGAAACGATTTTAAAACTATTTATATAATTCGTTTTAAATAGGAATCGACGAAATATATATTATATATATTATATATATAATATAATGGCCTGAATAGAACGCGCCGCGCCGCGGCAGTTCGCGAATTTCGACCATTTATTTCAAACGGACATTACGGGAGATCCGACCGTCGGATTCTCCTAAAACCGGAACCGTTGGGTTCGTATCGAAAAGAGCTTTCTAATGAAGGTTAGAAATTTGAAATCTAACGGTTGGATTTGGAATTATGTCCAAATCAAATTCGAAAAAGGTCGCTGTAAGTGCAGTTCGATGGCCGTTGATGGAAATCGACTGTACGGGCCTTGATAAAATTATTAAAAATAGTAATAATTTGTGTAAAATCATAAGAAATGATTTGTGAAGATTTGGGATGAAAAACTCCGTATTTGAAAAGATAAAAATAGATTTTTATCGAAATGAACTAGTTTTGAACTAGAATTATAATTCTATTTATTTTTAAATAAATAAATTGAATTTGAAAAGGGTTTTGAAAATAACCAAAATTTCCAATGATTGCATTGGAGTGGATTTGAATCGAAATTGTCTTCGGAATATTTCGATGTTGGATTTCGGGATTATACGGATGTTGTTACGGAAATTTGAAAGATATATATTTATATCGTTATTTCCAATACGACATTTGTTAATCGTAGAATTTGATATTGAATATAAGCCGATATATTTTCTATTCAGAGCCTTATATTGAATATCAAATGGGATTTGGGTTTGTCGTGAATGGTGTCTTCACTAACACTGTTCTTGAACCCAGTTGAGAAAAGATTAAATCTTTTTATTTAGATTTAATGAAGTGTACCAATTAAATAATATTTAATTGGAATTGAATTGATATTGATTTTTGGGTTTATCGTGAACAGTGTTTTAAATAACACTTGTTCTTTAACCCGATAATTAATGAATGTGATTTGGGTTTGTCGTGAATGGTGTCTTCACTAACACTGTTCTTGAACCCAGTTGAGAAAAGATTAAATCTTTTTATTTAGATTTAATGAAGTGTACCAATTAAATAATATTTAATTGGAATTGAATTGATATTGATTTTTGGGTTTATCGTGAACAGTGTTTTAAATAACACTTGTTCTTTAACCCGATAATTAATGAATGTGACTTTGGGTTTATCGTGAACCGTGTTTTAAATGACACTGATTCTTTAACCCAGTCACAGATTAAAACTAAGTGGAGTTTTAATGAATCTTTAATTAGATTGAAAAGATCGAGAATGGAGTATCACCAGTTTTGCTCCAGGCGATAGTTAAATCTTTAATTAGATTTGAACGTGAAATTTAGAAACTAACTGTCGGTTAGCTAAGTAGAATGGTTTTCTGGATATTGATCTGATGTTGGTTTCGGCCTTCGGGGTTAATATTTGGGGAATTATTCTCTTGATTAATTTACGGTTAGTGACTAATGAGTTGGAATGAGGCGTATGTTGTGTTTGTGTAACACTTTTATAATATATACGCGAGTTATTCGGAAAGACCGGGTTTATCCCATTCTGAATAACTGATACGACGATAAGTCGAAGATGAAGACGATGGTCGAAGACCGGAGGTCTTCACGTCGTTTGGGTGATAACGGATGATCTTGATTGGGCTGTACACCCAAGAAGATGGAAACAGTTAGTGATCGTCCAGACGTACTTGGAGATCGATGGATATGCGGGGTACTAGGTGCCTCCGGTTTCGTTCAGACCCAGAACGGACTTGTAAATGGACTGTGTGTCTGACATCGGATTTCATTCTGTGTGACTGATATCGGTTGCATAGGATGGCTTGCCTGTGTGGCATGCTAAGATGCAAATGATCAAGGCTTCTGTTGAAAAGCAAAGTCTTGTGGTTGATGATCAAAGCACGGCCTTTGTGGCGTAGCTTTGTGTAACGTTTACCTCGCGTGTTTCACACCCGGTATGAACCAAAAACGGGAGACGGACCTCAGGGAGGACTTGCGTTTCTTTCTAGTTAGAAGTGGCGTCAGTGGTTTTACACGCCCTGACGAGTTTGACTTATGTGGTTGTTGCTGTAGCGAGGCGCCTCGGTTATATCGGTTTCGGCCGATGCATTCTGGTCGGCTGACGGACCAGACTTACACCCCATAGGGTGGGGAAACGTAGTGTTCAGGCATTTTAATCCACATCGGTGGACCGGCCCTGACGATCCAAAGGCTTGACAGAGTACTTGCCTGAGGCTCGGACTAGACAGTCTCGAATCGGTTGAGGACTATCTTTTGCCTCGGTTCATAGACGGAAATCCAATTTCCAAATACGTGACATTTGCGGTTTTATTTGTAAACCTATATATGGCGACATGATATATGGTACCCATGCCGCCTATGATTGATACTTATGATTTGAAGTTGTTTTATACGCTATGCACTTATTATAGTATCAAATGATTTGTTTTAAAACATATCAAGCATTCTTTGGCTGTTATAAGGGAAAACCCTATCCCCCGGCTTGCGTTGCATTGTGTGATGGGACCTGGGTCTTATAACAGCTTCATTTTTCTTTATTTAGCATTGCGCTGTTTGTTTTATGCACTGGTATTCTTTGGAGGAAACCCGTTCCGTGTTATACGGCGTGGTCCCTTGATTTACCTAACTTTGAAAATAAAGATTAACTGTTTTAGTTCTCACACCAGTCACATGACTGACCTGGAGTTTATTGTTTTAACCTAAACTCTGGGTGCCCTTATTTTGACACGGGCAGCTAGTAGTTTTGGTTTTGCAGATTTATATTCACAGGATCCTGGTTAACAGCTGGAACGATATCCGGAAAGCTTTGTATCCGTATATCTACTTCTAGTTGTGTATTGTATTATTTTCCGCTGCTATGTATTTAAATGTAATTTAAATCTCTGATATTTCTGTGTAATATTCTTTTATACTCTGTATATTCTTGTAATCTGATGCATTGTTGTAATATACAATGAAATGTTCTTCTATATGCGTTCTGTTGTGGTTTGTTCTCGAACTATCCGTCGCTTTCCTTTACGGGGAAGTTACGGGTCTTCACAGATAAAAATACAATTTTTATATACGAAGTGACAATACAAAAAGGTGAATCTATCATATATGTAACGAAATAAAAATTCGATCTTTATATAAGAAGAATATAAAAATATAATTTTTATATAGAAAAAAAACGTTGTAGAAATATATGATTTTTATATATGAAGTTCCATTATAAAAATGTGATTTTTTAAAAATAAACATCATATAAAAAATGCGATTTTTACTATGGACAATGGGAAAAGAACGCATTGGAATTTTGGGCAAATTTGAACCGTTCAGAAATATAGAGTGGAGGAGTGGATCCCAAAGGTGAGAACTCCTCACTTTAATTTTTTTTTTTATACAGTTATTTATTATGTAACTGCACATATGAACTGTTCCCCCGTCGTCCACAGACCATGGACGACTTGTTTGGTTGTTTATGTTGATTGATGTGTTTGGTTGAATATTGGTTTGTGGTGTGAATGCGAAATTAATTTGATTGGTATGGCGCAGGCCATTATTAGACTGGGGATAAGGCTAGGCCTTATCCCGTTGCTAGTATCATGCCGTTATGCCACCAAAATTTTCTAAAATATGTTAGAACAATAAAAATATCATTTTTATTGTGCAAATGAACAGAATAAATATTTTATCGTTAAAAATATAATTTTTAACGTGTATATGAATAAAATAAATATTCATTTACAAATTAGACGATTTGTTTATGTACACTGATTTGACTGATATTTATTGGGATGATAAATTTTACACATCGCCCAACTACAAAAATAAAACTTGTGTTTGATTGTTTGAAACCCCATATGGGTATTGGGATGATAATGGACATACACTAGTCCCAATAATTAGTTGTATGTCGATCGATTGATTAACAGGCTGTTATAAGCATTAAATACTTATATTTGATGATTATGCAGTGTAGAATGCACTTTGGATGATGGTTGAAAGTGTTTGATTGTAGTTGTGTACATATGTGTATGAAATCCATATAATCACATTATATGGTAATTGACTGTGTCTGATTCCAATTTAGAAAGAATTAATATTTTAAAATAACGAATATTTTCAAATAATATTCAGAAAAGAATCAAAATATGGTTTTGATGCCCGTTTTGGAATGGACACAATATATTTAAATATATAAAGCCATGTTGATTAGATTAAAGCCATTTTGACGGGAACGATATTTATATCGATTTTATTCATTTTTATAATGAATATCGAAAAGAAATTGATTTCAAAATCTAATGTTTTGAAAATATTATCATTTATATATCTATGATATGGAATATTCAATTTTGATTAGAAATTGAATAGGAAGTTGAAATCGTTTTGAAAATGAATTTAAAATGATTTATAAAATACGTTTTAAAAAAAATCGATGAAATATATATATATATTATATAATGGCCTGAATAGAACGCGCCGCACTGCGGTAGTTCGCGGATTTCGACCATTGACTTCGAATGGACATTACGGGAGATTCGACCGCCGGATCCTCCTAAAACAGGAACCGTTGGGTTCGTATCGAAAAGAGCTTTCTAATGAATGCCAGAAATTAGAAATCTAATGGTTGGATTTGGAATTATGTCCGAATCAAATTTGGAAAAGGTCGTTGTAAGTGCAGTTCGATGGTAGATTTTGGAAATTGGCTGTACGGGCCTTGATAAAATTATTAAAAATATCAATAATTAGTGTAAAATCATAAGAAATGATTTGGAAAGAATTGGGATGAAAAACTCCATATTTGAAAAGATAAAAATAGATTTTTATCGAAATGAACTAGTTTTGAACTAGAATTATAATCCATTTATTTTTAAAATAAATTAATTGGATTTGAAATGGCTTTTAAAATAATCAGAGTTTCCAATATATAAATTGGAATGGATTTGAATCGAAATTGTCCTCGGAATATTTGGATGTTGGATTTCGTGATTATACTGATGTTGTTGTGGAAATTTGAAAGATATATTTATATGGTTATTTCTAATACCATATTTGTTGGTTATAGTATTTGATATTGAATATAAGCCGATATATTTTCTATTCAGAGCCTTGTATTTAATATCAAATGGGATTTGGGTTTGTTGTGAATGGTGTCTTCATTAACACTGTTCTTAAACCTAGTTGAGAAAAGATTAAATCTTTTTATTTAGATTTAATGAAGTATATCAATTAATTAATATTTAATTGGAATTGAAATGGGCATTGATTTTTGGGTTTATCGTAAATGGTGTTTTAAATAACATTTATTCTTTAACCCAATAATTAATGGAATGTGAATTGGGTTTGTTGTGAACTGTGTTTTAACGACATTCGTTCTTTAACCCGATTTACAGTGAAATGGGATTTGGAATTTATAAATCTTTTTGATAAGATTTAAAGAAGATTTTCCAAAGTAAAGTTTTCCAATTTAATAAAATAAATTGGAATGGAATGGATTTCGATATGGTAGTAATAGAAGTGGACTTCTATGGAGGAAGACTGGTACTATATATGGAATTTAAGAGGCTTGGCCGTTATTCCATTTATAGTATCGGTTGGATTTGGAAGTTTATATTGATTATATATATTGATCTGTTTTCCGTTTAGATTCCATAATTAGTGGAATGTGATTTTGGGTTTATCGTGAGTTGTGTTTTAAATGACATCAATTTTTTAACCCAGTTAAAGACAGGATTTATTTCCTGGATTTCAATAATCATTAAGTAATGATTGATTTTGGGTTTATCAGACCCAAAACGGACTTTTAAATGGATTGTGTGTCTGACAATGGATTTTATTCTATGTTGATTGATTTATATTAAATATATATCTGTTTGACGGCGGAGAATTTATTCTCTTGCTTAACGCCCTTCTCTGAGACGTACGAGCTCAGAGGTTATATATCAATAGATATCAATCGCATGGCATGAATTTCCTGTGTAGCATGCTGAGATGTAAATGATCAAGGCTTCTGTTGAAAAGAAGAGTCTTTTGGTTGATGATCAAAGCACGACCTTTGTGGCATAGCTTTGTGTAGCGTTAATTCGCAAGCCTCACACACCGGTGTGAACCAGAAACAGGAGAGGACTTGAGCGAGGGCATGTGTTTCTTTCTAGTTAGGAGTGGTGTCAGTGGTGGATGATGGATAGCGAGGCACCTCGGTTATATCTGTCGATCCAGGACTGATGGAGTCATTTGGCTCATTGACGCCCCATAGGGCAGGGAAACGCATTGTTCAGGGTTTAAGTTTAATCCACATCAAGTGGACCAACCCTGAACATCCGATCCTGAGACATGGGCTAGAGCGTCTCGAAGCGGTAAGGACGATCCCTTGCCTTGGTTCACAGATGGAAATCCAACTTCCAACAAGAGATTTTGCGGTTTTATTGTAAACCTATATATAGCGACATTGTGGTATGGGGCACTTATGTCGTCTATGATTGATACTTATGATTGAAATTCTTTTGACACTATACACTTATAGCAATAATAAAAGATGAAATTTAGTGTATCAAGCATTCTTTAGCTATTATAAGGTAAAACCCTATCCTTCGGCTTGTGTTGCATTGTGTAATGGGACCTGGATCTTATAATAACTTCATTATTCTTTATTTAGCATTGCGTTGTTGTTTTATGTACTGACATTCTTGGGAGGAAACCCGTTCCGTGTTATACGGCGTGGTCCCTTGATTCACCTAACTTAAAAAAAAAGATTAATAACTGTTTTAGTTCTCACACCAGTTACATGACTGACCTGGAGTTTATTGTTTTAACCTAAACTCTGGGTGCCCCTATTTTCTACACGGGCAGCTAGTAGTTTTGGTTTTGCAGTTTTATATTCATAGGATCCTGGTTTACAACTGGAATGATATTCGAAAGCTCTGTATCCGTATATTCTTTTCAGTTGTGTTTTGTATTTTTTTCCGCTGCTATGTAATGTATTGTAAATCTCTGATATTTAGTGTGTAATATTTATTCATACTCTGTATATTCTTGTATTCTGATGGAATTGTTGTAATTAACAATGAAATGTTCTTCTATTTGTGTCCCGATGTGGTTTTTTTCAATTCAATCCGTGCTTTCCTTCGTGGGGAAGTTCGAGTTGTTTTAATTTGGTATCAGAGCTTTGGTGTACAAAGCTCGAGAACAAGACATATTAGAACCGAATGAAAGAATTCATCAGAGATTCGATAAGTAATATCCAATAGGAATGACTCATTATAGATAGGATCAGTAGTATCCTAGAACGAGTGTGAAGAGTGATGTTTTTAAAATAAAATTGAAAACAATTTTTGTTTTGAAAATTTAAAACAATTATTCGTATTTGAATATTTATTATAAATCGATTTGGACAATCAAGTATATAGAGATTTGAATATACGTCTGATCCACGTGTATTGAAGCCTCAAATATACCGGATGTATATAGGATCATACTCTAGTCGCCCGGGTTTGATTCTGATGATGGCGTATCATCATCAGTGTTTATATTCGAGTACCGAAAGTGGGATATCTGTATATTTCTAATTGACTGGTGTGAGAAGCAAAACTAGATAGGGTCTATTGTTGTGAATTGGCATCAAAAACGTGATTTTCTATATATGTATCAAAGTTATGAATTTGAAACGTTATTCAACTAATTGATTACCGATTGATGGTTGTGTTGTATGATTATTCCTTTAAACCATTATGTGAATGAACGGTAAATTTAGCCAAATTGCATGCATGTACATATATATGTGTGAACAGGTCATTGCAAAGAGGCTAGAGCAGAGGAATAAAATTGTTTCCCCGACAAATAGGTACATGTTTATTGTATTTCTTGGAGTTTTTGATGATTTTATGAGCCGATTGGCAAGACGCTTGGCTGTTTGTTTTTCTTTTTGGATTGGAGAGGCCTATATGGCAATTTCGGGATTTTCCCGGTGCTCCCGTGCAGGGGAGGCTATGGCGAAATTTTTCGAAAATTTAGGGTGTTAGCCAAATTTTTGAAGAATTTGAAAAGTTCTTAGAAACTGAAAAGTTGAAGAATTTAAGCAATAATGAAAATAGTGAAAGTTGAGTTGATTTGTAAAACAACTTTCAGCGTCGTTCCTTTTTGGGGACGAAAAGTTTTAAGTGGGGGAGATTGCAACAACCCGGAAATCCGAGCCAATTTAAAAATTTTATTTTGGCAATTTTGATGAATTTTGAATATTTAAAATGGTTTACTTTAAATAATAACGACGAGAAATTTATTTTGAATAAAATTAGAACGTATATATTTATTTGAATCGACGTTAGAATATAAATATATATTTTAATTATAAAAGGAATTGGAAATGGCGCGGTAGTTCAAAAATTCGATTTCAAATTTCAAATGAACGCACAGGATTCAAAATAAACCAGATTTTAGCGAAACCAAAAATATTAGAATCTATTTGAAAATATCTTTCCAACGAATTCGAAAAATTGAAATTTCATTGCGGGAATAAAAAGTTATGTCCAGTGGAAAATTCAGAATAGTCGCTATGGAATTTTGGCCCTTAAAAACGGATATTTTGCAAACGGCCTTCATTTTCGATGAAACCACTTTTGTTGGATCTGGGATGTTAAATTACTGCAAGATTCCAATTTGCAAAATTTTCTGAAGTAATACGTGAGCGTGGCGAAAGAAAATGTGTTTTGACAGTTTCAATCAATTTGGATCGACCAGAAACCATTTTTTAACGGTCTTAGAATTTGATGAAATTAGTTTTGTTAGGACCATATCGTCAATACGAAGCTAGAAAATATTTTTTGGGAATTTTTAGAGTCTGTATGTGGCCCTGGTAAATTGAAATGTGCGTTCAAATTCAATATATAGATTTATATTTTGATTTTGATGGAAACTGATCGTAACAGTCGAATTGGCTTATGAAACATATCCCATTGTGTTCAGAATGGTGGTATTTAGCTAGGAGCGATAGTCGATGGGTTCGATTTGAGGTCCAAACGAAAGGTGTACTTTTTATGGGAAAATAAATAAATTAAATATATATATTTTTTATAACCTTTCTCTTTCCTCATTTCCTTCATAATAGTCAACGCTGATAAGAATAAAAAAAGGGGGGAAATGCAATCGATGTCATGCTTCCCAGGCCGCCGCACCAGAGCTCGTCGTCGCTCAAGCGATTGCCACCCCCAGCCTCGCCGCGTCAGCCTCCCCCTCCTCCGATCTCCGCCTTCTCCTCCTTTTTCCCCCTTACTCCCCTCGAACAAATTAAAGGACCGCGAGCCCCATAGCCATCCTAGGCCCTGACGCCGCCGTCGCAACACCGTGGCCCTCTGCCGCCTCCGCCAAGCCCTAACCGCTCCCTCGGAGATCGCAGCCAACCACCATCATACTGTCGCAGCAACCTCCAGCAACCAAAAATAGAAAGCAACGGTGAGTTTTTCCCTTTTTTATTATTATAAATTACGTTGTTTTAAAGAAAAGAATTGATTTTCATTATAGAAAAATAACGGAATTTTATGATGATAACATGTTAAAAATTAGATTTTTATTAATTTAAAGTTAAGATATTTATTTAAAGTTTAGATTTTTAGTAAGGAAAAATATATTTCTTAGTGATGAAAAATATAATTTTAAGTGATTGATAAGATATGACTTACATACTTACAAGTTAGGATTTTTATGCGCATAAATTATGATTTTTAAATCGCATAACAAGATTTAATTTTTAGAAAAGCTTGGATTTTTATTATAGAAAAAGCGTTAAAAATGTATGATGATTTTTATATTACAGAGATAATAAAAATATGATTTTTATATTATAGAGATAATAAAAATATGATTTTTATATTATAGAGATAATAAAGATTCGATTTTTATATTATATAGATAGTAAAAATTTAATCTTTATATATGTAGTGATAGGATAAAAATACAATTTTTATATATGAAATGACAATAAAAAAGGTGAATTTATCATATATGTAGCAAAATAAAAATTCGAACTTTATATAATAAGTAGACATATAAAAATATAATTTTTATATGAAAAAAAAACGTTGTAGAAATATATGATTTTTATATATGAAGTGCCATTATAAAAATATGATTTTTTAAAAATAAACATCATATTAAAAATGCGATTTTTACTATAGACAGCGGGAAAAGAACTCATTGGAATTTTGGGCAAATCTGAACCGTTCAGAAATAGAGAGTGGAGGAGTGGATCCCAAAGATGAGAACTCCTCACTTTAATTTTCTGTATACAGTTATTTATTATATAACTGCGTATATGAACTGTTCCCCCGTCGTCCACAGACCATGGACGACTTGTTTGGTTGTTTGTGTTGATTGATGTGTTTGGTTGAATATTGATTTGTGGTGTGAATGTGAAATTAATTTGATTGGTATGGCGCAGGCCATTGTTAGACTGGGGATAAGGCTATGCCTTATACCTTTGCTAATATAGTGCCGTTATGCCGCCAAAATTTTCTAAAATATGTTAGAACAATAAAAATATCATTTTTATTATGTAAATGAACCGAATAAATATTTTATCGTTAAAAATATATTTTTTAACGCGTATATGAATAAAATAAATATTCATTTACAAATCAGATGATTTGTTTATGTACACTGATTTGACTGATATTGATTGGGACGATAAATTTTACACATCGCCCAACTACACAAATAAAACTTGTATTTGATTGTTTGAAACCCCACATGGGTATTGGGATGATATTGGGCATACACTTGTCCCAATAATTAGTTGTATGTCAATCGATTGATTGACAGGCTGTTATAAGCGTTAAATATTTATATTTGATGCTTATGCAGTGTAGAATGCACTTTGGATTATGGTTGAAAGTGTTAGATTGTAGTTGTGTACATATGTGTATGAAATCCATATAATCACAATATATGGTAAATGACTGTGTCTGATTCCAGTTCAGAAAGAATGAATATTTTAAAATAACAAATATTTTCAAATAATATTCAGAAAAGAATCAAAATATGGTTTTGATGTCCGATTTGGGATGGACGCGATATATTTAAATATATAAAGCCGTGTTGATTAGATTAACGCCATTTTGACAGGAACGATATTTATATCGATTTTATTCATTTTTATAATGAATATCGAAAAGAAATTGATTTCAAAATCTAATGTTTTGAAAATATTATCATTTATATATATTGATGATATGGACAATTCAATTTTCATTACAAATTGAATAGGAAGTTGAAATCGTTTTGAAAACAAATTTAAAATGATTTATAAAATACATTTTAAAAGGAGATCGACGAAATATATAATATATATATATATATATTATATATATACAATGGCCTGAATAGAACACGCCGCACTGCGACAATTCACGAATTTCGACCATTGACTTCGAATGGACATTACGGGAGATCCGACCGCCAGATCCTCATAAAACCGGAACCTTGGGTTCGTATCGAAAACAGCTTTCTAACGAACGTTAGAAATTAGAAATCTAATGGTTGGATTTGGAATTATGTCCAAATCAAATTTGGAAAAGGTCGCTATAAGTGTAGTTCGACGGCAGTTGTTGGAAATCGACTGTACGAGCCTTGATAAAATTATTAAAAATATCAATAATTAGTGTAAAATCATAAGAAATGATTTGGAAAGAATTGGGATGAAAAACTCCATATTTGAAAAGATAAAAATAGATTTTTATCGAAATGAGCTAGTTTTGAATTAGAATTATAATCCATTTATTTTTAAAATAAATAAATTGGATTTGAAATGGCTTTAAAAATAACCAGAGTTTCAAATATATAAATTTGAATGGATTTGAATCGAAATTGTCTTCGAAATATTTCGATATTGGATTTCGTGATTATACTGATGTTGTTATGGAAATTTGAAAGATATATTTATATAGTTATTTTCAATACAGTATTTGTTGGTTATAGTATTTGATATTGAATATAAGCCGATATATTTTCTATTCAGAGCCTTATATTTAATATCAAATGGGATTTGGGTTTGTCGTGAATGGTGTCTTCATTAACACTCTTCATAGACCCAGTTGAGAAAAAGATTAAATCTATTTATTTAGATTTAATGAAGTATACCAATTAATTAATATTTAATTGGAATTGAAATGGGAATTGATTTTAGGGTTTATCGTGAACGGTGTTTTAAATAACATTTGTTCTTTAACCCGATAATTAATGGAATGTGAATTGGGTTTGTTGTGAATTGTGTTTTAACGACATTCGTTCTTTAACACGATTTACAGTGAAATGGGATTTGGAATTTATAAATCTTTTTTATAAGATTTAAAGAAGATTTTCCAAAGTAAAGTTTTCCAATTAAATAAAATAAATTGGAATGGAACGGAATTCGATTTGGTAGTAATCGAAGTGGACTTCTGTGGAGGAAGACTGTTACTATATATGGAATTTAAGAGGCTGGGTCATTATTCCATTTATAGTATCGGTTGGATATGGAAGTTTATATCGATTATATATATTGATCTGTTTTCCATGAAGATTCCATAATTAATGGAATGTTATTTTGGGTTTATCGTGTGCTGTATTTTAAATGACATTAGTTCTTTAACCCAGTTAAAGACATGATTTATTTCCTGGATTTGAATAATCATTAAGTAATGATTTTTGGAAATTAAAACTGAATTAGAGTTTTAATGAATCTTCAAATGGATTGAAATGTGAATTTGATAACTAAAATTATCAAATTCAAGAAATGATCGAGAATGGAGTATCACCAGTTTTTCTCCAGGCGATAGTTAAATCTTTAATTAGATTTGAACATGAAATGGTAATTTAATTTACCGATAACACTGTCATATGAAGTATTACCAGTTTTACTTCATGGGATGAATAGGTTGGGATTGGGAAATTTAATAAATGATTACTTCGGTAAAGTGCGCTAATCCCGACTAGTTTGGAAAATCTTAATTAGGTTTGGAACGATATCCAAAGGAAGATTAAAGAATAAATTTAAAAGAATTTATCTTTGATAAAATTAATGGGAACCTTTCCCTAAAGATGTGAATATTTGAATAAAGGAATATTCTAGATTGGAATGAGGTGTATGTTGTGTTTTATAACACTTGTTTATTATATACGCAAGTTATTCGGAAAGACCGGGTTTATACCCATTCTGAATAACTGATTCGACGATAAGTCGAAGGTGAAGACGGTGGTTGAAGATTGAAGGTCTTCACATCGTTTGGTTAATTACTGATGATCTTTATTGGGCTGTACACCAAGAGGAGGGAATCAGTTGTTGATCGTCCAGACGTACTTGAAGATCGATGGATATGCGAGGAGTAAGGTTCCTTCAGTTTCATTCAGACCCAGAACGGACTTGTAAATGGATTGTGTGTCTGACATTGGATTTTATTCAGTGTTGATTGATTTCTATTAAATATATATCTGTTTGGTAGAGGAGAATTTATTCTCTTACTTAACGGCATTCTCTGAGACGTACAAGCTCAAAGGTTATATATTGATAGATATCAGTCGCATGGCATGAATTGCCTATGTGGCATGCTGAGACGCAAATGATCAAGACTTCTGTTGAAAAGCAGAGTCTTGTGGTTGATGATCAAAGCACGGCCTTTGTGGCGTAGCTTTGTGTGGCGTTAATTCGCGAGCCTCACACACCAGTGTGAACCAGAAATGGGAGAGGACTAGAGGGAGGGCATGCGTTTCTTTCTAGTTAGTAGTGGTTTTACACGCCCTAGAATTTTACTTATGTGGATGATGGATAGCGAGGCGCCTCGGTTATATCGGTCGATCCGGGACCGATGGAGTCATTCGGCTCATTAACGCCCTATAGGGCGGGGAAACGCATTGTTCAGGGTTTAAGTTTAATCCACATCGAGTGGACCGGCCCTGAAGATCCGAGGGTCACTCGAGCCCTGATCCTGAGACACGGGCTAGAGCGTCTCGAAGCGGTAAGGACGATCCCTTGCCTTGGTTCACAGATGGAAATCCAACTTCCAATACGACATTTTCCGGTTTTTATTGTAAACATATATATGGAGACATAGTGGTATGGAGCACTTATGCCGTCTATGATTTATACTTATGATTGAAATTCTTTTGACACTATACACTGATAGCAATAATAAAAGATGAAATTTAGCATATCAAGCATTCTTTGGCTATTATAAGGTAAAACCCTATCCTCCGTCTTGTGTTGCATTGTGTGATGGGACTTGGGTCTTATAATAGCTTCATTGTTCTTTATTTAGCATTGCGTTGCTGTTATATGCACTGAAATTCTTGGGAGGAAACCCGTTCCATGTTATACGGCATGGTCCCTTGATTCACCTAACTTTAAAATAAAGATTAAAAACTGTTTTGGTTCTCACACCAGTCACATGACTGACTTGGAGTTTATTGTTTTAACCTAAACTCTGTGGGGGGCCTATTTTCTACATGGGAAACTAGTAGTTTTGGTTTTGCAGATTTATATTCACAAGATCCTGGTTTACAGCTGGAATGATATTCGGAAAGCTCTGTGTCCGTATTTCTTTTCAGTTGTGTTTTGTATTATTTTTTCGCTGCTATGTAATTTGTTGTTAATCTCTGATATTTAGTGTGTAATATTTATTCGTACTCTGTATATTCTTGTATTCAGATGGAATTGTTGTAATTAACAATGAAATGTTCTTCTATTTGTGTCCCGATGTGGCTTGTCCTCAATTCAATCTGTGCTTTCCTTCGCGGGGAAGTTCAGGTTGCTTCAATTTGGTATCAGAGCTTTGGTTTACAAAGCTCGAGAATAAGACATATTAGAACCAAACGAAAGAATTCATCAGAGATTGGATTAGTAATATCCAATAGGAATGACTCGATAGAGATAGGATCAGTATTATCCTAGAACGAGTGTAAAGAGTAATGTTTTTAAAATAAAATTGAAAACAATTTTTTTTTGAAAATTTAAAACAATTTTTCGTATTTGAATATTTATTTTAAATCGATTTGGACAATCAAGTATATAGAGATTTGAATATACGTTTAATCCACGTGTATTGAAGCCTCAAATATACCGGATGGATATAGGATCACACTCTAGTCACCCGGGTCTGATTCTGATGATGGCTCGCCATCATCAGTGTTTATATTCGAGTGCCGAAAGTGGGATATCTATATATTTCCAATTGACTGGTGTGAGAACCAAAACTAGATTAGGTCTATTGTTGTGAATTGGCATCAAAAACATGATTTTCTATATATGTATCAAAGTTATGAATTTGAAACGTTATTCAACTAATTGATTGCTGATTGATGGTTGTGTTGTATGATTATTCCTTTAAACCATTATGTGAATGAATGGTAAATTTAGCCAAATTGCATCGAATGTTGAATAAGATTGAAAATTATTTAGAAATGCATGCATTACATATATATGTGTGAACAGGTCATTGCAAAGAGGCTAGAGCAGAGGAATAAAATTGTTTGCCCGACAAATAGGTACATGTTTATTGTATTTCTTGGGGTTTTTGATGATTTTATGAGCCGATTGGCTAGCTGCTTGGCTGTTTCTTTTTCTTCTTGGATTGGAGAGGCCTGTATGACAATTTCGAGATTTTCCTGGAGCTCCTATGTAGGGGAGGTTATGGTGAAGTTTTTCGAAAATTTAGGGTGTTTGCCAAATTTTTGAAGAATTTGAAAAGTTCTTAGAAACTGAAAAGTTAAAAATTTAAGCCATAATGAAAATAATGAAAGTTGAGTTGATTTGTAAAACAACTTTCAGCTTCGTCCCTTTTCGGGGACGAAAAGTTTTAAGTGGGGGAGATTGTAATAACCCGGAAATCCGAGCCAATTTAAAAAATTTATTTTGGCAATTTTGATGAATTTTGAATATTTAAAATGGTTTTTTTAATAATAACAACGAGAAATTTATTTTGAATAAAATTAGAACATATATATTTATTTGAATCGATGTTAGGATATAAATATATATTTTAATTATAAAAGGAATTGGAAATGGTGCGGTAGTTCGAAAATTCGATTTCAAATTTCAAATGAACACATAGGATTCAAAATAAACCGGATTTTAGCGAAACCAAAAATATTAGAATCTTTTTGAAAATATCTTTCCAACGAACCCGAAAATTGAAATTTCATAGCGGGAATAAAAATTTATGTCCAGTTGAAAATTCAGAATAGTCGTTATGGAATTTTGGCCCTTGAAATTGAAAATTTTGCAAACGGCCTTCGTTTTCGACGAAACCACTTTTGTTGGATCCGGAATGTCAAATTATTGCTAGATTCCAATTTGCATAATTTTCTGAAGCAATATGTGAGCATGGTGAAAGAAAACGTGTTTTGAAAGTTTCAGTCGGTTTGGATCGACCAGAAAATGGCCATTTTTGTAACGGTCTTAGAATTTGCCGAAATTGGTTTTGTTAGGACCATATCATCAATATGAAGCTAGAAAATATTTTTTGGGAATTTTTAGAGTCCGTATGTGGCTCCGGTAAATTGAAATGCGCGTTCAAATTCAATATATAAATTTATATTTTGTTTTTGATGGAAACTGATCGTAACAGTCGAATTGGCTTACGAAACATATTCCATTGTGTTCAGAATGGTTGTATTTATCTGGGGGCGACAGTCGGTGGGTTCGATTTGGGGTCCAGACAAAAGGTGTACTTTCTATGGAAAAATAAATAAATTAAATATGTATATTTTATATAACCTTTCTCTTTCCTCCTTTCCTTCATAACAACCAACGCTGATAATATTAGAAAAGGGGGGAAACGGAATCGATGTCGCGCTCCCCAGGCCGCTGCACCAGAGCTCGCCGTCGCTCAAGCGATCACCACCCCCAGCCTCGTCGCGTCAGCCTCCCCCTCCTCTGATCTCCACCTTCTCCTTCTTTTCCCCTTACTCCCCTCGAGCAAATTGAAGGACTGCGAGCCCCACAACCATCCTAGGCCCTGACGCCGCCGCCGCAACACCGTGGCCCTCTACTGCCTCCGCCAAGCCCTAACCCCCCCTCCCGGAGATCGCAGCCAACCACCACCATCTTGTCGCAGCAACCTCCAACCACCAAAAACAAAAAGCAATGGTGAGTTTTTCCCATTTTTATTATTATAAATTACATTGTTTTAAAGAAAAGAATTGATTTTCATTATAGAAAAAGAACTAATTTTTATATTGATAACATGATAAAAATTAGATTTTTATTAATTTAAAGTTAAGGTATTTATTTGAAGTTTAGATTTTTAGTGAGGAAAAATATATTTCTTAGTGATGAAAAATATAATTTTAAGTGATTGAAAAGATATGACTTATATACTTACAAGTTAGGATTTTTATACGCATAAAAATATGATTTTTAAATCGCATAACAAGATTTAATTTTTAGAAAAGCTTGGTTTTTTATTACAAAAAAAGCGTTAAAAATGTATGATTTTCTATGAAGTAAAAATATGATTTTTATAGTATAGAGATAATAAAAATATGATTTTTATATTATAGAGATAATAAAAATATGATTTTTATATTATATAGATTATAAAGATTCGACTTTTATATTATATAGATAGTAAAAATTTAATCTTTATATATGTAGTGATAGGATAAAAATACGTTTTTTATATATGAAGTGACAATATAAAAAAGTGAATTTATCATATATGTAGCGAAATAAAAATTCGATCTTTATATAAGAAGTAGAAATATAAAAATATAATTTTAATATAAAAAAAACGTTGTAGAAATATATGATTTTTATATATGATGTGCCATTATAAAAATGTGATTTTAAAAAAATAAACATCATATTAAAAATGCGATTTTTACTATGGACAGCGGGAAAAGAATGCAATGGAATTTTGGGCAAATCTGAACCGTTCAGAAATAGAGAGTGGAGGAGTGGGTCCCAAAGGTGAGAACTCCTCACTTTAATTTTCTTTATACAGTTATCTATTATGTAACTGTGTATAAGAACTGTTCCCCCGTCGTCCACAGACCATGGAAAACTTGTTTGGTTGTTTGTGTTGATTGTTGTGTTTGGTTGAATACTGGTTTGTGGTGTGAATGTGAAATTAATTTGATTGGTATGGCGCAGGCCATTATTAGACCGGGGATAAGGCTATGCCTTATCTTGTTGCTAATATCGTGCCGCTATGCCGCCAATATTTTCTAAAATGTGTTGGAACAATAAAAATATCATTTTTATTGTGTAAATGAACCGAATAAACATTTTATCGTTAAAAATATAATTTTTAATGTGTATATGAAGAAAATAAATATTCATTTACAAATCAGACGATTTGTTTATGTACACTGATTTGACTGATATTGATTGGGACGATAAATTTTACACATCGCCCAACTACATAAATAAAACTTGTGTTTGATTGTTTGAAACCCTACATGGGTATTGGGATGATATTGGACATACACTAGTCCCAATAATTAGCTGTATGTCGATCAATTGATTGACAGGCTGTTATAAGCGTTAAATATTTATATTTGATGCTTATGCAGTGTAGAATGCACTTTAGATGATGGTTGAAAGTGTTTGATTGTAGTTGTGTACATATGTGTATGAAATCCATATAATCACATTATATGGTGATTGACTGTGTCTGATTCCAATTCAGCAAGAATGAATATTTTAAAATAACGAATATTTTGAAATAACGAATATTTTCAAATAATATTCAGAAAAGAATCAAAATATGGTTTTGATGTCCAATTTGGGATGGACATGATACATTTAAATATATAAAGCCGTGTTGATTAGATTAACGCCATTTTGACGAGAACGATATTTATATCGATTTTATTCGTTTTTATAATGAATATCGAAAAGAAATTGATTTCAAAATCTAATGTTTTGAAAATATTATCATTTATATATCGATGATATGGAATATTCAATTTTGATTTGAAATTGAATAGGAAGTTGAAAACGTTTTGAAAACGAATTTAAAACGATTTATAAATTACGTTTTAAAAGGAAATCGATGAATTCTATAATATATATATATATATATAATGGCCTGTATAGAACGCGCCGCGCTGCGGTAGTTCGCGAATTTCGACCATTGACTTCAAGGGGACAATATGGCAGATCCGACCACCGCATCCTCCTAAAACTGAAACCGTTGGGTTCGTATCGAAAAGAGATTTCTAACGAATGTCAGAAATTAGAAATCTAATGGTTGAATTTGGAATTATGTCCAAATCAAATTTGGAAAAGGTCGCTATAAGTGCAGTTCGATGACAGTTTTTGGAAATCGACTGTACGGGCCTTGATAAAATTATTAAAAATATCAATAATTAGTGTAAAAGCAGAAGAAATGATTTGGAAAGAATTGGGATGAAAAACTCCATATTTGAAAAGATAAAAATAGATTTTTATCGAAATGAACTAGTTTTGAACTAGAATTATAATCCAATTATTTTTAAAATAAATAAATTGGATTTGAAATGGCTTTAAAAATAACCAAATTTCCAGTGTATAAATTGGAATGGATTTGAATCAAAATTGTCTTCGGAATATTTCGATGTTGGATTTCGTGATTATACTGATGTTGTTATGGAAATTTGAAAGATATATTTATATCGTTACAATATTTGTTGGTTATAGTATTTGATATTGAATATATGCCAATATATTTTCTATTCAGAGCCTTATATTTAATATCAAATGGGATTTGGGTTTGTCGTGAATGGTGTCTTCATTAACACTGTTCTTAAATCCAGTTGAGAAAAAGATTAAATCTTTTTATTTATATTTAATGTAATATACCAATTAATTAATATTTAATTGGAATTGAAATGGGAATTGATTTTTGGGTTTATCGTGAATAGGGTTTTAAATAACATTTGTTCTTTAACCCGATAATTAATGGAATGTGAATTGGGTTTGTTGTGAACTGTGTTTTAACGGCATTCGTTTTTTAACCCGATTTATAGTGAAATGGGTTTTGGAATTTATAAATCTTTTTGATAAGATTTAAAGAAGATTTTCTAAAGTAAAGTTTTCCAATTTAATAAAATAAATTGGAATGGAATGGAATTCGATTTGGTAGTAATCGAAGTGGACTTCTGTGGAGGAAGACTGTTACTATGTATGAAATTTAAGAGGCTTGGCCGTTATTCCATTTATAGTATCGGTTGGATATGGAAGTTTATATCGATTATGTATGTTGATCTGTTTTCCGTGAAGATTCCATAATTAATGGAATGTGATTTTCGGTTTATCGTGAGCTATGTTTTAAATGACATTAGTTCTTTAACCCAGTTAAAGACAAGATTTATTTCCTGGATTTGAATAATCATTAAGTAATGATTTTTGGAAATTAAAACTGAATTAGAGTTTTAATGAATCTTTAAATATATTGAAATGTGAATTTGATAACTAAAATTATCAAATTCAAGAAATGATCGGGAATGGAGTATCACCAGTTTTGCTCCAGGCGATAGTTAAATCTATAATTTGATTTGAACGTGAAATGGTAATTTAATTTACCGATAATACAGTGGTGTTAGATATGAAGTATTACCAGTTTACTTCATGGGATGAATAGGTTGAGATTGGGAAATTTAATAAATGATAACTTCGGTAAAGTGCGCTAATCCTGACTAGTTTGAAAAACCTTAATTTGGTTTAGAACGATATCCAAAGGAAGATTAAAGAATAAATTTAAAAGAATTTATCTTTGATAAAATTAATGGGAACCTTTCGCTAAAGATGTGAATATTTGAATAAAGGAATATTCTGGATTGGAATGAGGTGTATGCTGTGTTTTATAACACTTGTTAATTATATACGTGAGTTATTCGGAAAGACCGAGTTTATTCCCATTCCGAATAACTGATTCGACGATAAGTCGAAGGTGAAGACGGTGGTTGAAGACCGGAGGTCTTCACATCGTTTGGATAATTACTGATGATCTTGATTGGGCTATACACCCAAGAGGAGGGAATCAGTTGGTGATCGTCCAGACGTACTTGGAGATCGATGGATATGCGAGGAATAAGGTTCCTCCGGTTTCGTTCAGACCCAGAACGGACTTGTAAATGGATTGTGTGCCTGACATTGGATTTTATTCTGTGTTGATTAATTTCTATTAAATATATATCTATTTGACGGCGGAGAATTTATTCTCTTGCTTAACACCCTTCTCTAAGACGTACGAGCTCAACGGTTATATATCGATAGATATCAGTCGCATGGCATGAATTGCCTGTGTGGCATGCTAAGATGCAAATAATCAAGGCTTCTATTGAAAAGCAGAGTCTTGTGGTTGATGATCAAAGCACGGCCTTTGTGGCGTAGATTTGTATAGCGTTAATTCGCGAGCCTCACACACCGGTGTGAACCAGAAACGGGAGAGGACCGCAGGGAGGGCATGCGTTTCTTTCTAGTTTGGAGTTGTGTCAGTGGTTTTACACACCCTGGCATTTTACTTATGTGGATGATGGATAGCGAGGCACCTCGGTTATATCTGTCGATCCGGTACCGATGGAGTCATTTGGCTCATTGACGCCCCATAGGGCGGGAAAACGCATTGTTCAGGGTTTAAGTTTAATCCACATCAAGTGGACCGGCCCTGAACATCCAAGGGTCACTCGAGCTCTGATCCTGAGAAACGGGCTAAAGCGTCTCGAATCGGTAAGGACAATCCCTTGCCTTGGTTCACAGATGGAAATCCAACTTCCAATACGACATTTTGCGGTTTTTATTGTAAACCTATATATGGCGACATAGTGGTATGAGGGCACTTATGCCATCTATGTGTAATGACCCGGATTCTTATGGGTAAATTTTAAATATTTAATACAGATTTAAATATTGGGTGGATAATATAAATGAATTTTTATATTAAGTTATTGAAATAAAAAAATCGATTTCGATTTAATATCGAATATATTAAATCATCGTTATACGAAAATATAATTCAGTTCGAGATTTAAAACTGAATTTAATACAGTTAAGACTTCTGTTTGAATTCGAGTAATAATATTAATTTATTATCACAGAAAAAAATTGTGTTGAATTTAATTTATATCAATTTAAATTAATATCTTCCACAGATGATCGAATTGGACTTCGTGACCTATCCCACTGTGTCCGAAATAGGGGTATTATCCTAAGAATGTCATTTATTTGGTTCAGAGAGGAGTTCAGAATCAGTGTGTATTTTGATTTAAGGATACCGGTTTAATTAAATTAAAATATAATAAAAACAAAAACCCTGCTTCTCTATTACCACAAACTAAAAACAACGGGGCTTCTCTATTACCACAAATCAAGCTAACCTGTGCTTCCTATATGACCACAAAACAAAGACTAACCCGTGCCATTCTTTTCTTCCACAAACATAAACAAATCGTGGCCTTCTTCATTCCACCGATTCCTTTATAAATATCGCACCCTCTTCTTTACTTCGCAAAGAATCATTTAGGCTTCAGAAGAAAAACCACTCCCTCTTGTAATGAAAAATCAAAATCAAATCGAATTTAAAAGGAGGAGGGGCGAAGTCTCGATCCGTTCAAAGGTGTCACGAGGCTCGAATGGATATGTTGTGAATCGGTGTAGGGATTTTACGGGGTGTGATGCTGTTCTTCGAGGTTGGAAAATCAACAGCGAATTTAGGGTTCGAGTTTGGGAAAGTCGCGATGGGATCCATCATCACCGCAAGGCTGAGTTCGTATCAGGAAGGAGGTACGCATCGATTATGACATCAGATGAGGATTTGGCTAGAAGACATTGCGTCTTCACTATCGCAGCGAGTGGATACCTCGAGGATGGAGTACACAGGAAGCTCGATTGGGTGAAGTAAAGATGTAGTTAATACTGGAGTGGGGCCTGCTGTGTTTGGGGGAAGATGATGATGGGGGATTGACCGAAACTGGGTACAGTGGCAAATGGACAGCAACGACGATCAGACAGAGTTCGGAGCCATGGCAGTTTGGAGGTGCAACAGTAATGGTAGACGCCGGGAATGTGTTTGATGGATTGCCGAACTCAATTTCAGTTTTGGGATGAGCATGATTTTTCTGTAGCATGAACCGTGTGAGACTGAAGGAACATGATAGTGGGATAAGAAGAGTTCGAATGCATTGTTATTGAAATAGGTAGAATTCATGACGGTGGAAATTGAAATGGCAAGTATGTTGAGTTCGAATTGGTACAGCAAAAAGGAAAAGGGGAATTGGTCGAGTGGGATACAAGAACAATAAGGCATACAATGGATTTCATCTGAGATGACTCGAGGGGACTCACGTACAATAGAAATTTAACTGGATATTCAGCAGTTTAAAACCCTGGTGAGTAAACCTCACTCACCATTTAATTAGAATTATTTCTAGTTGTTAAAAATAATTGCTATGCTTGTTTGAATGTTGTCTGATGGTTTTAAAATATATATTAGTTATTTAGGACTATTATATATATATATATATATATATTGGGTTGATGATTGGTTGGATTCCCGCAGTCTCATTAGCGGATGGCCGCGGTACCATAGCGGATGATTACCCTATACGCCCCACGCTATGATTAGTGGATGACCTTCTATACCGCGATATCCTGCCTCGAAGCAGGATGGGTATTACTATGTTGACTAACATCTGTGGATGCAGGAAAACAGGTTGGAGGAATCCAACTGGATTCCTCAAAAATATATTATCTGTTTGTTGTTTGTTTGATTTCATATATATTCATATATGATGTGTTAAACATCAAATGATTGAAAATTGGTTGATTTGATTGTTTAAAATATCCCTGGGGCTCGAATATTGATTTATAAAAATATCGAAAAGGGTATTTGAGATTTAAAAAGGAAATTCTATTTGTATAAATAGAATTTGAATTTTTAAATGAACTATAGAAAATATTAACTTGTTTTGAATATATATGAACGAGTATTAAATTTATAAACTCTGTTTATAAATGTAAAGGTGGGTTTTGAATCGAATTTATAAACGTTGTTTATAAATGGAAAGGTGGGTTTGAATTGAAGTTATAAACGTTGTTTATAAATAATGCCGAGAATTCAAATGGACTTTAAACTATAGATTTGAATATAGAAATTCAAATGGACTTTAAACTATAGATTTGAATATAGAAATTCAAATAGACTTTTAAACTATAGATTTGAATATAGAAATTCAAATAGACTTTTGAACTATAGATTTGAATATAGAATTTCAAATGGACTTTAAACGATTTGAATATAGGGATGCAAATAGAATTCAAATGAAGTTTAAATAAAGAGAATTCAAATAGAATTGATTTGGAATTTGAATAAGAAGTCGATAAGGGAACGAGAGTATGAGTATAATTAGAATTTGTTAATATGCAGTTAAAATATATTTCAACATGTCATGTTCAAATATGAAGGTGAAATAGACTGAAGAGTTAATTAACAAATTAATTAACGAATTTAGTTAAAACGATTGGTATAGTTAAAATAGATTGGGCAGGTATAGATACAGGAGACAGGTATGGAATAAAGTATAGAAGTGAAATAAATAGAGTGCCCGACAAAAAGGTACGTATTTAATTTCCATATGAGATTTTATGCGCCGTATCGGCTAGCCGCTTGGCTTTTCTTTTTCTTTTTGAGATAAGAAGGACCGGGAAAGCTATTTGAAATTTCCCGACGCTCCCGGTACAAAGGAGGTTATGGCGAATTTTTCCGGGAATTTAAGGAGATAGAATATTTTTTAAGATAATTTGATAGTTAGAAAGGAACGTATCAAAATATATAGAAGTCAATAAGAAAACGAACTTAGAAATAGAATAGTATAATCAAAAAGGAAGTATAAGAATAAAATCTAGTAAGAATAGAAAGAGAAAATGTATATGTGTTTAAAGGTGGATAATCAGTTGTATGGTATTGATTATTCGAGTAAGTAGTCTTGTCTGTTTTGACGTTAAATGTTATTCAGTCAAGGTCTGAGAGGTAATTATACCCCAACTTGGTTGATTTCATGATATACCGATAAGCAGCAAGATTCAGGCTCGAAGATCAATGTGAAATGAGAATTAGTTAAATACTGTATTTGGGTTGTCGTAACGATGTTTTACACAACATCTGTTTTAACCCAAATATGTGCAAAGCTTGGAAATAGAATAATGAATATTTCCTAGTATAGAAAATAAAGGAAGGCGATATATGGAAATGTTTTCCAAAGAACGTATAAGGCCAATATGGTTATTGAAAATATTTGGTTAACAAATATTGATAAAGAAATAGAGAAGTGATTTAATTAATGGAATATTAATTAAAAGCTCAGTGTTTGGATGTTTGGATGAACACTTGTTTTATTCGATAGTTAAATCATCGACTATCGAAACACTTGTTTTTATTCGATAGTTAAATCACAGACTATCGAAGTTTTGACCATCGTTGTCAATATGGAGAGACCGGTTGGATTATTATCCGAAGAACCACTCCGTATTGGCAGTAGCGTGCGAATCAGATTATATAAAGATAATCGAAGACGGAGTATAGTGCAAGGACTTTCTCTATTAATAGAAATAGTACCTTCGGTTCATCCTGTTCCTGGGTGACGTGTATGGATGAATGTCTGACCGAGTATTTCCAGAAAGGTCACGTACGTTGATTTCTTCAACCGTACCAAGAGTGGAAGCGGAGAAGGAAACTTCTTTTAGCTAACACGTAATGTACTGTTGAGGACGTCAATTGGTGATTTGATGGATTTGACGATGTGACTTTCGAAGTGAATCTGGTGTGATGATAAAGCGTAGCTTCTAGCCTCATCAACCGGTAAATGACAGAAATCGGGCAAGCAGCATGGCTATGTAGGTCGCACCTATTAGGGTGTATAATCACCTGATCTAGAGTTTCATTTACTTCTAAAAATCTATTGTCGATGCTGTCCCATTCGGGAAACGGTTGCTGATCCCAATCGTTGGTGATATACATTCGATACACTCAAGCGAAATGAGTGGTCGGTCATGTGTGGCTGAGTTGCAAGATGTTCTTGTTGAACTCGGTGTATTCTCCTCTAGAGATATACCAGCGGAAGGTGATTCCATACCTTGTCATAGTTGGAAATCCATTACCCAATACGTGCTTGCGGTTTTGATTGTATATATATGTGGAACGTGAGATGCAAACGTTCCACTAGATTGTTATTTAATTGATTTAGACATTATTATAATATCAAAAGAGTTTGATATAAAGTTGAATCAAGTGTTTGGATTTTCATTAGGGAAAAACCCGTTCCGTGTTATGCGGCGTGGTCTTATGAGATATCATTTAGTTTTCTGAAACTGTTTTAAACTGTTTACTCATACCAGTCCCATGACTGACCCGGAGTTTATTTGTTTGTTCTACCTAAACTCTTGGGTGCCTAAATTTGTACGGGCAGTCAAGTAGTTCAGGATTTTTCAGATATATCTAAAGGAGCTTGGAGCAGGAGGCTTCAGCGTTATCTAGTTATAATTTGTTCCGCTATGTTGTAAGTGTTGTACTCTGATAAGTGTATATTATACAGTGAAATTTTGTATTTCAAAAGGTTGTATATATTATATTTTATTCCGCTGCGATGTGAGATTCTGTGATGTTGTTTCTGTTCTGCTTCTATCCTTTTCTTCTAAAAAAAAATGTCTCGTATTTTCGTGATATTTGGGTTGGACGTATGATGTATATAGTCAACTCTGATGTTATGGAAATCTGGGTCATTACAGTTGGTATCAGAGCTTAGGTTTAGCGAATACCTAGGCTGTGTGGAAATGTGCTCATTAGAGATAGGATCAGTAGTATCCTAGAATGAGTTGAGCGTATATATATACGAGAGAGCGTATTTGTTATTTGATATAAAAACTGCTTTATATTGTGTTGACTAGTCTGTTGAGTGGATTATAAATTTTGGTCGAATCGTGGGACGCCACGAAGTCGATAGGAATTTATAAACACTTGAACAGAAGATTGGACACGATATTGTTTTCAAATAGTTAAGTTGATTGTTAGGATTATAATCAAATTAGATTATAAAACAGAAATAGTTATATATATATAACCAATGGAATTTGTATATGAAATCAAATATACAAATAAGATGAATTGAAATTGAATTCAAACCAGAATTCAGAATTTAAAATCCTGGGAGTTTGGAAAATATTTTTCTAAATGGGTTTTGAAAGAAATAAAGCACTGAACTCATTCAGTAGCTGGGAAATAATTCTGATGATGGTCGCAACATCATCAGTATTCATTTTCGAGTTTCTAAGTGAGGAATTGTTGCCTTAGAAAAGTTTTGACAGAAATTTGTTTGAAAGAAACAAGTTGTTTGAAAATTCAAATGTTTTGAATTTGAGATAGATATAAATATATGGATATATTTATATAACTTCAAAAGAATTTTGAAATGTGAAATGGGAATATAGATTTCAAATAGAAGTAAAATAAAGGAATTTGAATATATATAATTCAAATAGAAGTGAAATAGAAATTGAATTCAAAGGAATTCAAATGAGTTTGAATAAAGAAAATTCGAATAGAAATTGTATAAGAAAAATTGAAATGGAATTTGAATTCAAAGAAATTCAAATGGATTTGAATAAAGAAAAGTCAAATAGAGATTTGAATATTAGAATTCAAATGGAATTTGGTTAAGTAGAATTTCAAAGAGAATATAAAGTGGAGGTTGAATATTGGAATTCAAGAAAATATAGAGTTTGAAATAGAATTTAAATACAAAGGAATTTAAATAGAAATCGAATAAAGGATTTCAAATGGAATTTGAATAAGGGATTTGAAATGGATTTTGAATAAAGGATTTCAAATAGGAATTGAAGATAAGGAATTCAAATAGAAATTAAAGATAAGAAATTTAAATAGAATTTGAAGATAAGAAGTTGAATTAGAATTTGAATCAAGGAAAATTCAAACAGAAATTGAATAGAAGGGAATTCAAATATAGAGTTTGAATAAAGAAATTCAAATGGAATTTGAATATTGTAAATATATAGAATTTCAAATAGTAGGGAAATGGATCGGGAATATTATGTTGAAATGGAAAAATGGATTGGATATATATTAAAAATATATCAGAATGAAGTTGAATTTATTATAAACGAAGTTAAAACGTTTATATTTATAAATATAATTAAAACGAGCTTGCTATAGCGCGGCAGTTCGTAAATTGGCGATTCGAACTTCAATTTAGTACACAGGACTCAAATTAAGTCGGAATTCTTTGAAACAAGAATCGTCGGGACCGGTTGAACTATAGTTTTCTAATGAAAGAGAAAAATCTGGATTTCGTCGTATAGATTTTGAGTTATGTCAAAATCAAATTTTTAGAAAAGCAGCGCCAGAAACCATTAAAAATCACAATGGTATATTTATATATAAGTAAAAGGATTTTTAAAGTAAATAAAATCCGAATTGGCCTTAGAAAAATCCAGACTAGGGATATAAAATAAATATGAACTTCAGTGAAGTAAGTGAAATGATTTTTAAGACAAAAATCATATTTTAAATGGTTAAATAGAATTAACTAAATTGGAGAATAATTAGTTAAAGGAATTTAAATCGAAATTGGATTTTTGGATAAGTGAAAGAGATTGAGAATTTATATTCGAAATCGAATATATAACCCGAGTTGGAAATATAATTAGATTAGTTTATAATTAAGTTGACATATGTTTGAACAAGTTATATTCAAATAAAAATGGTGAAATAGGAAAAACGGTTAATCAGCAACTAGTTAATGGGAATTTGAATGATTGAAATTGAATTTAACTTAAGTAAGTTAAATAGATCGAAATGAATAAATTGAGTAAAATCAATGTGAATATGAATTTGGTGTGAATAAAGGAAATACCAAAAGAGTTTAAGAGGAAATATATTTGTAACACAAATACAAATGAAGTTATGTGCAAACAAATAGAAGGAGAAATATTTGTAAAAACATTTACAAATAGAATTTAGAAGGGAATATTTGTAAAACATCTACAAATAGATTCAATGGAAATATTTATTTATAGAAAATAAATAGAATGTTATAGATGAGATATTTATTTGTTAAATAAATAGGATTTAATCAAAGGAATATATAGAAGGTGAATAGAAAATGGAAATCTGTTTTTAACAGATAAATAGGAAAGATTAATTTATAAATAACAGTTTATAAATTAAACATGTATCATTCGATAAATGGAATATATAAGTCTGAACTTATATAGAGAAGGGATATTGGTTTTTTAACACCGATAGTTTTAAATAGAAGGGGTACACAACACTTTTATAAGTGAAGTAACGTTATTAAAGAGAACATTTATAAAGTGAAGAACCGTTACTAAAAGTAAATCTTTATAAATGAATAAATGTTATCCAATAGGAGTTATTCGAATAGGAGAAGTCGATTATAGTTAGAAATAATTGATTAGAGTTAAAATAAATCGATTAGAGTAAGAATTAACCAGTTAGAGTTAATCAGTTAGGGTTAATCCGTAGAGTTAATTGAATATTAGTTTTCAATTAGAATTTATCGAATATTTGTTATTCAAATAAAGAGTTAACCAGATAGAGTTAATTGAACATAGTTAATCGAATTAGAATTTAATTGAATGATAGTTATTCAATTAAAGTTGATCGAATATAGTATTGAGATAGAATTGGTCAACCATAGTTACTCAGGATAAGTGCCATTTCGTACGACTGCTAGCGTAATTTGCAGGGCTGCAGATAGCCTAGGGCGGTCGGATGTTTCCTGGGGGAATCAGGCGTAACCATTGTGATCGCTGCAATCTAGAGTCAAGCGAATGGAGTTAAATCAAATAATAGTTTAATTGAAAGGAGTTAACGATTAGTTTAATCGAAGTGAGTTATAGAATATTGGTTATTCGATAGGGTTAATCGATGAGTTAAATCCAATGGAGTTAATTGATAAGAGTAAATAGAATAGAGTAAATCGAATATAGTTTATTCGAAGAAGGGTTTTCGAATCTAGTTATTTGAAAGAGAGATTATTAAATATAGTTATTCGAAGGGAGGAGTTATCAAATATGGATTTATTCGAAAGAGAGTTACGTAAGGAAGTTTGAAATGTTGAGTATCAACATAAATAAGTTCTGAGAAGTTAATGGGTTTGTAGCACTTTTTCTACCTTAGCAATTTCGAGGACGAAATTATTTTAAGTGGGGAAGATTGTAATGACCCGGATTCTTATGGGTAAATTTTAAATATTTAATACAGATTTAAATATTGGGTGGATAATATAAATGAATTTTTATATTAAGTTATTGAAATAAAAAAATCGATTTCGATTTAATATCGAATATATTAAATCATCGTTATACGAAAATATAATTCAGTTCGAGATTTAAAACTGAATTTAATACAGTTAAGACTTCTGTTTGAATTCGAGTAATAATATTAATTTATTATCACAGAAAAAAATTGTGTTGAATTTAATTTATATCAATTTAAATTAATATCTTCCACAGATGATCGAATTGGACTTCGTGACCTATCCCACTGTGTCCGAAATAGGGGTATTATCCTAAGAATGTCATTTATTGGGTTCAGAGAGGAGTTCAGAATCAGTGTGTATTTTGATTTAAGGATACCGGTTTAATTAAATTAAAATATAATAAAAACAAAAACCCTGCTTCTCTATTACCACAAACTAAAAACAACGGGGCTTCTCTATTACCACAAATCAAGCTAACCTGTGCTTCCTATATGACCACAAAACAAAGACTAACCCGTGCCATTCTTTTCTTCCACAAACATAAACAAATCGTGGCCTTCTTCATTCCACCGATTCCTTTATAAATATCGCACCCTCTTCTTTACTTCGCAAAGAATCATTTAGGCTTCAGAAGAAAAACCACTCCCTCTTGTAATGAAAAATCAAAATCAAATCGAATTTAAAAGGAGGAGGGGCGAAGTCTCGATCCGTTCAAAGGTGTCACGAGGCTCGAATGGATATGTTGTGAATCGGTGTAGGGATTTTACGGGGTGTGATGCTGTTCTTCGAGGTTGGAAAATCAACAGCGAATTTAGGGTTCGAGTTTGGGAAAGTCACGATGGGATCCATCATCACCGCAAGGCTGAGTTCGTATCAGGAAGGAGGTACGCATCGATTATGACATCAGATGAGGATTTGGCTAGAAGACATTGCGTCTTCACTATCGCAGCGAGTGGATACCTCGAGGATGGAGTACACAGGAAGCTCAATTGGGTGAAGTAAAGATGTAGTTAATACTGGAGTGGGGCCTGCTGTGTTTGGGGGAAGATGATGATGGGGGATTGACCGAAACTGGGTACAGTGGCAAATGGACAGCAACGACGATCAGTCAGAGTTTGGAGCCATGGCAGTTTGGAGGTGCAACAGTAATGGTAGACGCCGGGAATGTGTTTGATGGATTGCCGAACTCAATTTCAGTTTTGGGATGAGCATGATTTTTCTGTAGCATGAACCGTGTGAGACTGAAGGAACATGATAGTGGGATAAGAAGAGTTCGAATGCATTGTTATTGAAATAGGTAGAATTCATGACGGTGGAAATTGAAATGGCAAGTATGTTGAGTTCGAATTGGTACAGCAAAAAGGAAAAGGGGAATTGGTCGAGTGGGATACAAGAACAATAAGGCATACAATGGATTTCATCTGAGATGACTCGAGGGGACTCACGTACAATAGAAATTTAACTGGATATTCAGCAGTTTAAAACCCTGGTGAGTAAACCTCACTCACCATTTAATTAGAATTATTTCTAGTTGTTAAAAATAATTGCTATGCTTGTTTGAATGTTGTCTGATGGTTTTAAAATATATATTAGTTATTTAGGACTATTATATATATATATATATATTGGGTTGATGATTGGTTGGATTCCCGCAGTCTCATTAGCGGATGGCCGCGGTACCATAGCGGATGATTACCCTATACGCCCCACGCTATGATTAGTGGATGACCTTCTATACCGCGATATCCTGCCTCGAAGCAGGATGGGTATTACTATGTTGACTAACATCTGTGGATGCAGGAAAACAGGTTGGAGGAATCCAACTGGATTCCTCAAAAATATATTATCTGTTTGTTGTTTGTTTGATTTCATATATATTCATATATGATGTGTTAAACATCAAATGATTGAAAATTGGTTGATTTGATTGTTTAAAATATCCCTGGGGCTCGAATATTGATTTATAAAAATATCGAAAAGGGTATTTGAGATTTAAAAAGGAAATTCTATTTGTATAAATAGAATTTGAATTTTTAAATGAACTATAGAAAATATTAACTTGTTTTGAATATATATGAACGAGTATTAAATTTATAAACTCTGTTTATAAATGTAAAGGTGGGTTTTGAATCGAATTTATAAACGTTGTTTATAAATGGAAAGGTGGGATTTGAATTGAAGTTATAAACGTTGTTTATAAATAATGCCGAGAATTCAAATGGACTTTAAACTATAGATTTGAATATAGAAATTCAAATGGACTTTAAACTATAGATTTGAATATAGAAATTCAAATAGACTTTTAAACTATAGATTTGAATATAGAAATTCAAATAGACTTTTGAACTATAGATTTGAATATAGAATTTCAAATGGACTTTAAACGATTTGAATATAGGGATGCAAATAGAATTCAAATGAAGTTTTAATAAAGAGAATTCAAATAGGATTGATTTGGAATTTGAATAAGAAGTCGATAAGGGAACGAGAGTATGAGTATAATTAGAATTTGTTAATATGCAATTAAAATATATTTGAACATGTCATGTTCAAATATGAAGGTGAAATAGACTGAAGAGTTAATTAACAAATTAATTAACGAATTTAGTTAAAACGATTGGTATAGTTAAAATAGATTGGGCAGGTATAGATACAGGAGACAGGTATGGAATAAAGTATAGAAGTGAAATAAATAGAGTGCCCGACAAAAAGGTACGTATTTAATTTCCATATGAGATTTTATGCGCTGTATCGGCTAGCCGCTTGGCTTTTCTTTTTCTTTTTGAGATAAGAAGGACCGGGAAAGCTATTTGAAATTTCCCGACGCTCCCGGTACAAAGGAGGTTATGGCGAATTTTTCCGGGAATTTAAGGAGATAGAATATTTTTTAAGATAATTTGATAGTTAGAAAGCAACGTATCAAAATATATAGAAGTCAATAAGAAAACGAACTTAGAAATAGAATAGTATAATCAAAAAGGA
This sequence comes from Allium sativum, assembly GCA_030737875.1. Classification (NCBI taxonomy): domain Eukaryota; kingdom Viridiplantae; phylum Streptophyta; class Magnoliopsida; order Asparagales; family Amaryllidaceae; genus Allium; species Allium sativum. The sequence goes on along the minus strand of CM060920.1, from coordinate 75,621,418 downwards.
AGTATAAGAATAAAATCTAGTAAGAATAGAAAGAGAAAATGTATATGTGTTTAAAGGTGGATAATCAGTTGTATGGTATTGATTATTCGAGTAAGTAGTCTTGTCTGTTTTGACGTTAAATGTTATTCAGTCAAGGTCTGAGAGGTAATTATACCCCAACTTGGTTGATTTCATGATATACCGATAAGCAGCAAGATTCAGGCTCGAAGATCAATGTGAAATGAGAATTAGTTAAATACTTTATTTGGGTTGTCGTAACGATGTTTTACACAACATCTGTTTTAACCCAAATATGTGCAAAGCTTGGAAATAGAATAATGAATATTTCCTAGTATAGAAAATAAAGGAAGGCGATATATGGAAATGTTTTCCAAAGAACGTATAAGGCCAATATGGTTACTGAAAATATTTGGTTAACAAATATTGATAAAGAAATAGAGAAGTGATTTAATTAATGGAATATTAATTAAAAGCTCAGTGTTTGGATGTTTGGATGAACACTTGTTTTATTCGATAGTTAAATCATCGACTATCGAAACACTTGTTTTTATTCGATAGTTAAATCACAGACTATCGAAGTTTTGACCATCGTTGTCAATATGGAGAGACCGGTTGGATTATTATCCGAAGAACCACTCCGTATTGGCAGTAGCGTGCGAATCAGATTATATAAAGATAATCAAAGACGGAGTATAGTGCAAGGACTTTCTCTATTAATAGAAATAGTACCTTCGGTTCATCCTGTTCCTGGGTGACGTGTATGGATGAATGTCTGACAGAGTATTTCCAGAAAGGTCACGTACATTGATTTCTTCAACCGTACCAAGAGTGGAAGCGGAGAAGGATCTTTTAGCTAACACGTAATGTACTGTTGAGGACGTCAATTGGTGATTTGATGGATTTGACGATGTGACTTTCGAAGTGAATCTGGTGTGATGATAAAGCGTAGCTTCTAGCCTCATTAACCGGTAAATGACAGAAATCGGGCAAGCAGCATGGCTATGTAGGTCGCACCTATTAGGGTGTATAATCACCTGATCTAGAGTTTCATTTACTTCTAAAAATCTATTGTCGATGCTGTCCCATTCGGGAAACGGTTGCTGATCCCAATCGTTGGTGATATACATTCGATACACTCAAGCGAAATGAGTGGTCGGTCATGTGTGGCTGAGTTGCAAGATGTTCTTGTTGAACTCGGTGTATTCTCCTCTAGAGATATACCAGCGGAAGGTGATTCCATACCTTGTCATAGTTGGAAATCCATTACCCAATACGTGCTTGCGGTTTTGATTGTATATATATGTGGAACGTGAGATGCAAACGTTCCACTAGATTGTTATTTAATTGATTTAGACATTATTATAATATCAAAAGAGTTTGATATAAAGTTGAATCAAGTGTTTGGATTTTCATTAGGGAAAAACCCGTTCCGTGTTATGCGGCGTGGTCTTATGAGATATCATTTAGTTTTCTGAAACTGTTTTAAACTGTTTACTCATACCAGTCCCATGACTGACCCGGAGTTTATTTGTTTGTTCTACCTAAACTCTTGGGTGCCTAAATTTGTACGGGCAGTCAAGTAGTTCAGGATTTTTCAGATATATCTAAAGGAGCTTGGAGCAGGAGGCTTCAGTGTTATCTAGTTATAGTTTGTTCCGCTATGTTGTAAGTGTTGTACTCTGATAAGTGTATATTATACAGTGAAATTTTGTATTTCAAAAGGTTGTATATATTATATTTTATTCCGCTGCGATGTGAGATTCTGTGATGTTGTTTCTGTTCTGCTTCTATCTTTTTCTTCTAAAAAAAAATGTCTCGTATTTTCGTGATATTTGGGTTGGACGTATGATGTATATAGTCAACTCTGATGTTATGGAAATCTGGGTCATTACACTATGATTGATACTTATGATTGAAATTGTTTTGACATTATACACTTATAGCAATAATAAAAGATGAAATTTAGCGTATCAAGCATTCTTTGGCTATTATAAGGTAAAACCTTATCCTCCGGCTTGTGTTGCATTGTGTGATGGGACCTGGGTCTTATAATAGCTTCATTGTTCTTTATTTAGCATTGCACTGTTGTTTTATGCACTGACATTCTTGGGAGGAAACCCATTCCGTGTTATACGGCGTGGTCCCTTGATTCACCTAACTTTAAAATAAAGATTAATAACTATTTTAGTTCTCACACCAGCCACATGACTGACCTGGAGTTTATTGTTTTAACCTGAACTCTGGGTGCCTCTATTTTCTACACGGGCAGCTAGTAGTTTTGGTTTTGTAGATTTATATTCATAGGATCCTGGTTTACAGCTGGAATGATATTCAGAAAGCTCTGTATCCGTATATTCTTTTCTGTTGTGTTTTGTATTGTTTTTTCGTTGCTATGTAATGTATTGTATATCTCTGATATTTAGTGTGTAATATTTATTCATACTCTGTCTATTCTTGTATTCTGATGAAATTGTTGTAATTAACAATGAAATGTTCTTCTGTTTGTGTCCCGATGTGGCTTGTTCTCAAAGCAATCCGTTCTTTCCTTCATGGGGAAGTTCGGGTCGTTATAGTTGAACTTAGATTTAACAATCAACATTTTTTTCAATCATTGATATCTAAACCGGATATAAATTGGAATAAAAAGCTCATATTTAATAATATGAAGATAATATACAATATACAACTTATTTGAGGAATCCGGTTGGATTCCCCCAACATGTTCTTCCCTGCACGACAGCTCAAAATATTGTTTAACACTAGCATGAGAATTATAATATAATGCATTTGAACGACCAATTTATAGACAAACAATTAGTCAATACCGGATAAGAATCACCCATAGCATCCATAGCATCTGCTCAGCCAATTTATACTTATTAATGATAAATATTAATAATACGAATTTAACACATCACAACATTTCAAAAGTGTGAGAATAAACTCAACTTTGTTGCCGATTAGATGGTTTAGGATGATTTATATAATTCCAAACGAGTGTTTGAAATTACAAAAACCCCAGTTGATTCTAATTAATTTCAATGCAACTTGATCGCTTAATACTTGTCCATGCGATTCCAATGAATTCAGTTCCGTGGTCTTCTGATATTAAATGAACATGTTACATAAATTATAAGTTAGATATAAATTTAATGACTATAAGTAATTATTATATTAATTAATGGGTTAACAATCTTAGTTTAAAATAAACAACGCAATGCTTTTTGGAAAATGAAGCTATTATAAGACTTAGGTCCCATCACATAATGCAACGCAAGCCGGTGGATAGAGTTATACCTTATAATAGCCAAACATGCTTAGTACATTTAAAAGAAATCATTTTGATACTATTATAAGTGCACAGTGTCATAAAACAACTTCAAATATAAATGTATTAATCATAGACGACATAGGTACTATATATTATGCCGCCATACATAGGTTTACAACCAAAAACGAAAAGTATCGTATTGCAAATTGGATTCCGTCTATTAATTGAGGCAAGGGATGGCTCCTCACTGATTCGAAACACTCTAGCAAATGCCCCAGGATCCCCCGCAGTGAACCCTGTGAACGGTAGTGCCGGTCCACACTTACTTTAGTGGATTAATTATTCCTGAACAATACATTTCCCGGTCCTATCGGACCTCCAAACAGGTCAGTACGTCGACCCTATGAGCATATAGCCATATATCCGAGGCACCTCGAATTCCATCATCCACATAAGTAAAAATGTCTAGGCTCCATACCATGGCACCACTTCTAGCAAGAAAGAAACACATGTTCTCCCTACGGTCACTATCCCATTTTTGACTTATACCGAGTGCGAGGCTCACAAATTAACGTTATACACAAAGCTGTGCTATTTAAAGTCGTGTTTTGATCATCAGCCACAAGACTCTTCTTTTCAACAAAAGCCTAATTTTCATCTTAGCATGCTACACTAACAATTCACGCCATACAACTGATGTCTATCCATATATAACCTCTAAGCTCGTACGTCTTAGAGATGAGTGTTAAGCAAGAGAATAATGTAACACCCCACATCCGTTAGTGTCACTCACAAAGGGAATGCACTAAGTTCTGTGGAGCATTTAGGGTAAAAGATGCAGATAAATTACAAGACAGACAGAAATTAAACAGCGGAAAATAAAACTTTGCTTTATTGATAAAATAGTTTGTACAATGATTTCTTTACAATATCAGAGTATCATCTGTCTTACAAAATAAAGAAGCATAAAACAACATTTATATTCCCCAATTTTAGCAAGAGCCAGCCATACCTCTGGAAAGAGAATCCAAGCAAACTCCGACAAATCTTCAAGCTGGGAAAGAGTGACGGTCCAACTCAACCTGGGCTATGCTATTCCCTCCTTCACTACCTGGGGAGGGGAACGGAAGAAAAGAAGACGAAAGAAAAACAGAGTCAGACATAATGCCTGAGTAAGTTCAGTAACTTCTAGCATGTGAACATGGAACAACAAAACGACATGAATTAACTGAATACAAGATAACACCATGATGATAGGGTTGGCAAGATTAGACAAGATTAACACAAGATATGCTAAGATAAGATTAACTGGATATGCTCTAATACTTTCGTCGCTTCGTTATTTCCTTGTTATACTAGTTTCTATATCTCTGCACCGCCTAACTAGTGTCCCAACTAGTAACGATAACGTGATCCCAATCCCTGTAGTTTCCATTGCCTTCAGGCATACATTTGTTACCTGGATCTAATCTAGGGTTTTCTATCAAGTGCTTTCTAGTTTCAACTAGAGTTTACGCTATCTGCTGAACGCTTCTCGGATTCAGGGTTTATGCCCCCTAGTCCAATCGATGCCCCCAAGTCTAGGACACACTACCTAGAGTGGTATATGTTCCTATACTTCCCCACGCATGTATCGCGAACCGTTATCGCTTGTCTAGATGCACATATCCTGTAATGTGCAGTCCGAGTCCTGTGGCAGGGAAAATCAAGGAATACAGAACTCGGTCGGGAGCTTTCAGATATCTGCCGATGCAGATGCTAAGGTCTGTTTTTATTCCAATGGCTATGGTCCCACTTGACCCCTCCCTCAACTAATGAAAGGCACACCTTGAAAAATGAGAACTATACGCAGGCCCTCGGTGCCCCACTATTTTATGGCCATCCTCACCCATAACTAGATAGCAAGTATATGGTCTTTTGGAGTTCTCCGCCTTTCCGCTTCACGTATCTTGATTGACTCAAGATGGATGGTAGACGACAAGTTGCTATCACAGGGCTACCGTTTTCTCGCCGAATCACGCTGGTCCATCCTAGTCTTTAGGTTGCCATATATTGCAACCAAGGCATACCCCTGGTTCTTCTACGCAGACCTTAACCTCTGTGAGCCCAGGAGGATCATCTGCAGCCTCACAGAGGGATACCAAGAGTACCCTCACGTCCCCTCGAAGCCTCGGGCTTCGTAACCCAATTCGTTGGAGCCTCCTTTTTACTCAGACGGACATTCGCTCCTTCTCGTGTTATACTAAGAATTACTACTTAGTTTTACTAACTAAGATTTACCACTTAGTTTCCAGAATCGTTGTTTTCTTAACCAAGGTTTACTACTTAGTTCTCTTTCCCGTCAATTTGGATTGGTTAAGTGTCATTAGTCAATTCAAGCCAACTTAACCCTCTTCATTTATCCTGTCAAGATGGTTAAGTGTTATCAGTAATTCATGTTGACTTAACACCACCACAAACCAAGTTATATTGGTTAAGTATTTCTTATTACTTAACCCTACCCATTCACCCTGTATTGGTTCAGTGTTCCTTTTTAACTTAACCTTGCCCGTCTATTATTAACGGTTAAGTATTATCCCTTCATGTTTTAGACTTAACCCTATTCCTTTATCACAATCTTATGGTTAAGTGTTCAAGTTTACTTAACCCTATGGTCTAGCCCAGCTATCATATCAAATTGGCTAAGTGTATTAAATCTTACTTAACCCCAACCTCTAGTCTAGTTAACATGTTAATTTGGCTAAGTGTTTTCTTAGTTACTTAACCTCTACAAATCTTGTCTTGTTACCATGAGTTTGGTTAAGTGTCCCTATGGAATTAGCCCTCCGTTCTAGCTTAACTGTGCTAAGTTGGTTAAGTGTTCCTATGGACTTAACCCTCCCATTCTAGCTTAACCGTGTTGAGTGTCTGTATGAACCTAACCCCACCCATCGGTTTGGTTATCTTGTTGAATTGGTTAAGTGTCTTAGTTAACTTAACCCTACCATTCTTGTTCTAGCTTTAATTAAATAGATTAAAGCCGCGACCACTCACATTAGATAGATATTGTTGCGAATACTGGATGTGCTGTTGGTTCCGGGCAGGTTTACATCGCAACTCAGTCTAACCTCGGGTTAGGCATATTTGTGTTTTCTACGTTCAAAGGGTTTCGATTAATTTTCAAATCAGGTTTTGAAAGCAACCATCCTATCCGTCGGATCAGTTAGGGATAGCCAGGGAGAGCAGGAAACTTGTATTTTCCAAACCCAAGCCTAGACAATATTCTCTGTCACCCTAGAACTTTCTGGTGTGTTATTAAAAGAGATGTCGTTAATAAACCTTTAATTTGTCTAAATTTGTATTTTCTCATTTAGGACAAATTCTATAAGTAAATTATTCCTAATTTACTTATTTCCCAATTACTCTTTTAATGTAAATTGTCTACATTTATTTCTATGGCCCATTTTCCCCTCTATATCACATTTATGCCTTTTTGGTATGTAAAATATACCAAATTAAGTGTCACTAACCATGATTTTGCTAAACCTGACGATTTACTCCCAATTATGACCAATTTCAAATTTATGCCATTATACTTATCATACCAATTTAGCTAATCCAATTCCGATTCAATATTCTAATTACAGTTCATGTCAAACTAGACTTATTATTCTAGTTTACAAGTCAATACTAGATTCAAATTACACATCCTATAATTCTTGTCAAATTTATCCAATTTGTATTTCTATGAACATGCCATAATTCATGTTCCCAATTTATGCCAATTTCCAAGTTTATAACTATGTTTTTAGTAAATTTCATATTTTTCCCAAATCGTATTCCCACCGTTCGTATAATCGTGATTCAATCTAGATTATAGATAAATCTAGATTCGTAGAAAATAACCAAAGATTGCTATGCAAAAGATAGACATAATAACTGGCATAAAAAGGGTTGAATAACGACGTAGGTTCAAGAACATGGGTAGACCTAACTTAATAGGTAAATTCCCAAGGTCTAAAACCAAAGAAAACCAAGAATAGACAGAATAGAGACGTAGGTTCAAGAACATGGGTAGACCTAACTTAATAGGTAAATTCCCAAGGTCTAAAACCAAAGAAAACCATGAATAGACAGAATAGAAAATCAGGTTTAGACCCAATTTCGCAGTCACAAAAATTAAGTAGCACTTTCCTAGTCATGAATCACAGTTGTTCTTGTTATGTCATAGGCAATAGTTTACGTTTCCTAACCCAAAGGCATAGGCTTGTATTCATAGTCAAGGAAATAATTCTCATAGTCACAGTCACAGTCATAGGCAATGTCCATAGTCATCGGCAATGTTTATAGTTATAGGCAATGTTCATAGTCAAAGAGGCATATGGTTCTAAGGTCCATAGTTTCATAGTCACAGTCTTATTTGTCCTCGAATCATGACATTTCTTAATTAGGTCCAAAGAAATAGGCACTGATTCGAATAGAAAGAGTTGGCATACTCTTTTATTCCTTTAATTTCATGTCACGAATAGAGAAAGCGTTCATATCTAAAAATAACTGACTTACAGAGATTAGATTAGAATAGAAAGATGGCGATGCTATGATTCGTGCGACGTTGCTCGAAATCGTTTGAGGTAGCCTTTGATTCTCATTCTGAAGCCTTAATCTTGATTCGAACCTCCTCTTGACAACTTGAGCAGCACTTCCTCGTCTTGATTTATTTTATATATTACTTATTTATATATTTTCTCAGAGGCAGCATAAGGATAGAAAAGAATTGTGAATAGAGAAGAAGACTAGGGCTGTTTATATAGTGTAGAAGTCAACGAATCTGGTCAGAAGGGCGTCCCGATACAGAGAAACGAATTAGGTTCAGAAAGCTGGAAAAAGCGGGAGGGGGTCGACCCCCAGGTCGACTACCCAGTCGACCTGGGTGCCTTGGGCGGGAAAATTCCCGCCTAGCCCAATCTGGGACTGTTTTTGAATTTCGAACTCGTTTTCTGATCTGTTTTGAAATTTGAACTTAGCTGAATCTTCCAGAGGCCATATCTTCCTCATACGGATTCCGATTTACGCAAACTCGGACTCATTTTCATGTAGAATTCCGAGACGAACCGAATGGTGTAGCCCTTTTCCCTTGATTTTGATTTTAACTTTTAATTCTGCCTTGATTCGTGAATCTTAGTGTTGCAGAATCACGGGGTGTTACAAATAAATTCTCCGCTACCAAACAAATATATATTTAATAGAAATCAATCACATAGAATGAACTCCAATGTCAAACACACATCCATTTACAAGTTCGTTCCTGGTATGAATGAAACCGAAGGCACCTTATTCCTCGTCCCATATGTCCAATACAGGGGAGAGATCCTCGCATATCCGGTAGATCTCCAAGTACGTCTGGACGATCACCACTTATTACCTTGTCTGGGGTATACAGCCCAATCAAGACATCAGTAATCATACAAATGATGTGAAGATCTCCAGTCTTCAACCACCATCTTCGCCTTCGACTTTTAATCGTCGTATCAGTTATTCAGAATGGGATAAACGCGGTCTTTCTGAATAACCCGTGTATTTTATATTCAATAATAAAGTGCTATAAAAACACATCATACACCTCATTCCAATTCAGTATATTATTTTATTCAAATATTCACATCTTAGGGGAAAGGTTCCCATTAATTTTACCTATTAACTAGTCGGGATTATCGAGCCATACCGAAGTAATAATTTCTTTTCATTATCCCAATCCCAATCTAGTCATCCCATGAAGCAAAACTGTTAGTACTCCATATTTAACATCCACTATTTTATTGGTAAAATTAATTACCATTTCACGTTTAAATCTCATTAAAGATTTAACTATCACCTGGAGTAAAACTGGTGGTACTCCATCTTGAAACATTTCTTGAATTTGGTAAATTTAATTACCTCATTCACATGCCAATCTAATTAAAGATTTATCATAACTCCAATTTTTTAATCTCAAAAATCGTTATTTAATGATTTATTCAATCTTAGAAAATTTATCCTATCTTTAACTGGGTTAAAGAACCAATGTCATTTAAAACACAGTTCACAATAAACCCAAATCATCTTTCATTAACTATGGAATCTTCACGGAAAACAGATCAATATATATAATCGATATAAATTTCCGTATCAGACTAATAATATAAATGCAATAACGGCAAAGCCTTTTAAATTCCATATATAGTAACGACCTTCATTCCCAGAAGCTCATCTCGATTTTTATTAAATTGAATTCCATTCAATTCCAATTTAATGTATTAAATTGGAAAACTTTACCTTGAAAATTTTCCATTAAATCTTAATAAAAAGACTTATAAATCCAAATCATATCTTCACTGTTAATTCGGCTAAAGAATAAATGTTATTTAAAATACCATTCACGATAAACCCAAAAATCCACTTCTAATTCAATTCCAATTAAGTATTAATTAATTGGTAAATTTCCCTAAATCCTAATTAAAAGATTTATTCTTTTCTCAACTGGCTTTAAGGACAGTGTTATTTAAGACACCACTCATGACAAACCCAAAATCCAATTTGATATCAAATACAAGGCTCTGAATAGAAATTATATCGGCTTATATTCAATATCAAATTCTGAAACCAACGGGTATCTTATTGGGAATAACAATATCTGCATCTTTCAAATTCCTAACAATATCCGTATAATCATGAAATTCAGTATCAAAATATTCTGAAAATTATTTCCATCCAAATCAATTCCAATTGATTCATTGGAAAATTCTGGTTATGAAAAACCCATTCACAAATCCAACTTATTTATTTAAAAACATTTATTATTCTATTTAATAAATAGTTCATTCAGATAAAAGTATCTTTTATGTTTTCAAAACTTGGAATTTTTCATCCAAAATCTTTCCAAATCAGTAATTATGATTTTACATAAATTTTCCATTTCATAATAATTTTCATAAGGCCCGTACAGTCGGTTTCCAACAACGGCCACCGAACTACATCCATAGTTACTTTTCTAAAATTAATTTGGACATATTTTAAAATCCAGCCATTTAAATTTAAATCTCTTATATTCATTGGAAAGATCTTTTCGATACAAACCCAACGGTTACAGCTTTAGGAGAATCCGACGATTGGTCTCCCATTACGTCCGTTTGATGTCAATGGTTGAAATTCGTGAATGGTCGCTGCGCAACGCATTCTATTCAAACCATTTATATGTATATATAATATATATTTCATCAATTTCTATTTAAAACGTATTTTATAAATTTGTTTTAAAAGCAATTCCAACTTCCATTTCAATTTTAAATCAAAATTGAATATTCCATATCACTATAATTTTAAAATGATAATATTTTCAAAATATCTAGTCTTGAAATCCGTTCTTTTCGATATTAATTATAAAATGAATAAAATCGATAAACAAATCAACCCGAGTTAAAATGGCGTATATACTTGACTCGACTTCCATATTTCAACATTTTTCGTGTCCATCCAAAATCGGACATCAAAACCATATGCTGATTATTCACTGAATATTATTTTAAAATATTCATTATTTTAAAATATTCGTTATTTCTAAATCGGAGTGGACTCAATCAATTACCATATAATTTCATTTATATGGATTTCATACATCACGTGTATTCAACAATAATGATAAATAATCATTCAGCTTTCAAGCATCATCCAGAGTACATTCTATAACTGTATAAGCATTAAAATAAATAAATAACGCTTACAACAGTCTGTCAATCCATCAATCGACATACAACTAAATACTGGGATTAGTGTATGTCAAATATCATCCCAATACCGTGTGGGGTTTTCAAACAACAGTCTATTTAAATAAATCATTGGTTAATAAATTTAACCAATTCTAATTCGGTTTTCTACTTAACAAATTTTCACTGTTCAAATTATAAATGGATATTTATATCACATTTCAACAACCACAAAGTGTATCCACATTATTTGAAACACGAGTGTCAGATATTCAAACGACGCTTCTAGTGCAGACGAGTCGTGAATAGTGCATGTGTTGAACTCAAGCAATGTCACATACAACAGATAAAAATCAACACTGGCAATTCATATATTTTTAGTTATTAAATAAATTAAATAACTGTACAAATATTTTAGTGAGAAAATTCACACTTTGGGTTCCGCTCCGTCAGTCTTTATTTGAAGATTTCTGTACAGTTTGGGTTAAAATTTGCTTGAAATTCTAACGTGCTTTGTTTCTTTTCTGGTCATTTCCATAGCGTAATGTTCGATCCCACGATCATAATGCAACTGAAATCATTTGATTTGGACCTCGTATGAGCAAGATACAATATTTTAAAGGTTAATGACTTTATTATGATAATTAAATAATTAATTTAATTAAAAATTTCCCAACCCTCTCTTCTTCCTTTAAAGATAACAGTCGACCCCCCAACCCAAACCCTGCTCCGCCAATTCCAAAATCGCGCGCACTAGGAACCACCGGAGGTTGATCGGCGATGCTCACATGAACCGCAACGACAGCACCACCCCACACCCCCTATCCTCGAACTCGACTCCCTAGAACCACTAGAAAGTGGCTTCGAACGGCCACCGCTTGGAGCGTGAATTCGGCTTTAATGCGGAACAGAAAATGATCTCCACTGCTGAAGATGAAGAGCTCGAGATGCTGAACAATTTTGCCTTATGAAGTTTTTGATTTTATTGTGTGGTGGAGGAGATCGGAGGGGGAGAAGGTTGGTGCGATTTTGGCCATTGAGATAATAATGGCGGCTAGGGTTTTTGAAGGGGGATGAGGGCTTTAAGGGGGTATTTATGTAAATTAATATATTATTTAATTAAATTAAATTCTAAAAAGTGATTTTCACATTCGAACCCCAAATCAAACCCAACAATTGTCGCCCCTAGCTAAATACCCTCATTCCGGACATAATGAGATATTTTTCATAAGCCAATTCGATTGTTTCGATTAGTTTTTCTTTAAATTAAAATATAAATCAATATATTGAATTTCAAATGTACATTTTAATTTACCGAGGCCACTACTTACTCCAAAAACTATAGGAAAATAAATCTAGCTATGTTTTGACGATACGGTCCTAGGCAAACTGATTTCGTCAAATTTGGAGACCGACTGAAAAATGGCCTTTTTCTGGTCGTCCCTATTCAATTGAAATTACAAAACACATTTAATTTTACTGTGTTCACATATTAATCTCAAAAATTATAAAATTTGAAATCTGACTATAAATTGGCATTTTGGATCCAACAAAAGTGGTTTCATCGAAAACGGAGGTTGTATGTAAAATGGCTATTTTTAAGGGCTATATGTATATATATTTTTGAATATTATTTTAAGGGCTATATATTATATTAATATATTATTATTTTTGAAAATTGGTTCACTTTATTTCAAAAACCAATAAAACCTATTTTATAAGCCTCGTTAAAACCTCATAATCCCCCTAGTGGGTACCTTATAAGGAAAAAGAGTACTCATAAAATAGGTATACATCATAGAAATAGTCTAAAGTATTACAAGAGAAATACAAACTTAAAACATAAAGCAAATAAAAATCCTCTCACTAATGCCCAAATCCGGCCCACTGCCACGTCTTCAACAAAACCCCTTCACCGGGTCAGCCGGTATCCTTCAAGTCTATACCCCATCTGCCAAGAATCCTCTCACTTCTTCCATCCCTTTTAGAACAGCTGCCATTGTTATTCACCAAAAACTTGATTTCTCTTTTGATTTTCCAGTGACAAACTGATGGATCCGTTCTTTTGTTGTGAAAAATCCTCAAATTCCTTTCTTTCCAGATGAAATAAATCGCTGTAGATAGAGTAGCACATGCCAAATCTTTCAATTGACCTTTCTCTTTGAAATTATCATGGATAAGCATCACTTGTTCTTTCAAGTCTTCCAAATTCAGCGAAAGATCCAAACTTTGCTTCAAGGAAAGCAATATGAAAGCTGAATAGTCGCATGAGAAGAAGATATGCTGAATTGACTCAGGGTGATTGTTGCAGAGAGAGCATAGCGGATATGATATGTTACTAAATTGCTGGATTCTATCCTTCGTATTCAACCTGCCAAGAAAAGCAAGATAAGTAATAAAGGACATTTTTTTACTATTTTTTCCATGACAAATTACATAATAGGATTTTTCTTGATGTTCATGATTTCGTAGCAGATCCCATGCTTTATGGAATGAAAACTGTCCTCCTTCAGACCATTCGTAAACATCATGGATTTTATTTGGAAAAGTTGAAATGGAGCTTATCTCTTCAATCAATTCTCGAGTAGCTGGGTGGATTTCAGGTATAAAGTTATCATTCCTTTTTATGTAGCTTACTTTTTGATCTTCATTACCTATTAAATTCAATCGGTCAAAACCAAGTATATCCACCAGACTCTTACAGTTAATCCAAGGATCATGCCATAGATTTGTGTCATCCCTTGTAGCAATTGTTTTGTTGAATAACTGCTTTGATCTTGTTCTTAACTTTAAAAGAGCCTTCCAAGTTGAAGATGCGTTATTATCACGAGAAATAGACCAGAAAAATCCGTTATTACAATATTTATGATGCATCCACATGCCCCAAAGAGATGAATTAGATAAGAATTTCCAAAGCAATTTCACACTAGCTGCTTTTTTAAGGTCAGATAGCAATTTCAAACCAACTCCCACTTCAGATTTTGGTCTACATAACTTTTGCCATGAAACTTTATGAGATGTACCCCCCAAAAGAAATCAGCACATAAAGATTGGATCTTATCTATTGTATATTCAGGAATTTGATAGATAAAAATCCAATATAAAATAATAGGTGTGATAACAGAATTTATCAGCTCAGCCTTGCCTACAAAACTGAGTAATTTGGTTTCCCACCCATTAATTTTACTTTGAATTTTTTGTATTAGGGAATTACATTCTGAATAATGTAAATAGTTGGATGATAGAGGTACCCCTAAATACTTGATAGGTAAAATTCCTTGTTGAAATCCTAAAATTTGAAGAATCTGATCTGCATTTAATACTGAACAACTGAAAAAGACTTTTATCTTTGTAGCATTGACATTAAGACCAGCATAGATACTTAAATTTTGAAAAATCTTCTTAAGAGTCTGAGCATTTGCAATAGATGATTTTCCAAATATCATGAGGTCATCAGCATACAGTAAATGAGATACTATAGGCTGAACTGAATTACCGGGTTGAAAATTCTTTTCTAGAGTAGCTGCATCCATCATATAAGAAAAATATTGCATGGCAATTGAAAACAAATAAGGGGACAATGGATTACCCTGTCTTATGCCTCTATTAGAGCTTATGAAACCCTTAGGCACTCCTTGTATCATAATTGAATAAGTTGCCGTAGACATGCATTCATATATTATGTTTATAAAATGAGTAGGAAATCTCATTTTAGACATTATAAAGCAAATAAATTGTCTATTCACACAATCATAAGCTTTCTGCAGATCAACCTTAACACACATTTTAGGCATCCCCTTTTTCTTAAAATCCCTCAACAACTCAAGAGCTAGTAGAATATTTTCTCCAATATATCTACCATAAATGAAGGCACTCTGATTCTCAGATATTAAATGAGGCAAAAAGTGTTTTAGTCTATTACATAAAACTTTAGAATTTTTTTTATAGTAGACATTGCAACATGCTATAGGTCTATAATGAGCTATTTCAGATGGCCTATCATTTTTGGGGATTAGAGTGATGAAAGTATGATTTAAAGATTTTGGCAGTTTACCTGATGTAAACATATCAGAAATTGCAAGTAACAAATCATTTTTTAACTCTTTCCAATGCACTTTAAAAAAATTTGCATTCATACCATCAGGCCCCGGGCTTGATTCATCATCTATTGAGAAAACAGCTTCTTTAATCTCTTTCAAGTCTATGGGTTGTAAAAGGAAATGCTGGCCACTGGAATTTATGGTGGAAATAGGTTGAAAATTTGGAAAAGAATTGATACTTTGACCATTAAACATGCCTTGAAAATAATTGATTGCTTGAGCTTCAATTTCCTCAGCCTTATATAATAAATTCCCTGATTGATCAATAAGAGCTCTTATATGATTGAAAAACCTTCTATTAGACATCCTTGAATAGAAAAATTTAGAATTGGTGTCTGCATGTTGTAACCATGTAACCTTTGCCTGCTGTTTTAATGCTTTGAAATGAATTTGTTGCAGATTCTGGAATTCTTTTTTTGCCATCAAATAATTATCATATAGAAGACAGTCTTCTGGATCTGCATCTGCAGCCTTCTCTAATTGATTTGCAACTTCTTCTGCAAGTTTAAGGTCTGACTGATTTCTATCTCTCATTTTGTTCCAGTTTTTGAGTTCTTTCTTGCATTTTTTTAACTTTTGCATTAGCTGATAACCTTGAAATCCCCAAACTCCTGAATTTAAACCTTTGTGAACTGCTTCTGAATAGCCATCCAAAAGATGCCAATTATTTCTATATCTGAAAGGAAAACCCTTCACCTCTGGAGTTGAAATTAGGTCTAACAATATAGGATTATGATCACTTGATTTTTGAGGAAATGATAGAGCTTTTAGATCAATAAATAAATGCAAACAGCAGTTATTAACCAAGATTTTATCAATACAAGTAGCTATTCCTATGCCAAGTATAATTAAAACCAAGAGGTTTAATTTCTGATAATGATACTTGAATTAGAAATTTCTGAAATTCTCTTAATTGTTGAAATGGCACAGATAAACCCCTTTTTTTTATCTTTTGGAGATGACACATTGTTAAAATCCCCCATTAGAACCCAAGCTTTATTTATCAAGCAAGCTTCATTTGTCAAGTTTTGCCATAGAATAATTCTTTCTGCAAATAAGTTGCTTGCATAAATGACTGAAAACACCATTTCCAATCCACCTTTATTACAAACATTCAATGTCATATGTTGAAAAGATGAAGATGATAACACAACATCCCACACATTTGTATCCCAAATTAGTAAGATTCGACCAGTAGAATGAACTGAAT
Organism: Allium sativum; assembly: GCA_030737875.1. Taxonomy (NCBI): domain Eukaryota; kingdom Viridiplantae; phylum Streptophyta; class Magnoliopsida; order Asparagales; family Amaryllidaceae; genus Allium; species Allium sativum. The sequence goes on along the minus strand of CM060920.1, from coordinate 75,605,119 downwards.
TATTATTTAATGTTTTCCATGAACTAGGTAACATAGATGCAAATAAAACTAAATTATTAGCTGATAATTTGGTTTCAACTAAACCAACCAAAGTTGATTTAGTGAAATTCAGGAGGGATAACACTTCTTTCATTCGAAAAGTAGTGTTCATCCCCTTGACATTCCATGTAAGCATCGTCATTTAATTGAAGAAGAACTCCTTCTAGTTCTTTTAGAAGGAGGAATATAAGTTGGGCTGTATTACTATCTTTTGCATAATTTGCATTTTTATCAACCATGCTAGAAACATCCACATATTTACCTTTGTCCTTGATCACTTCCTTGTCAACTTCTGAGATAGCATCAGCTAAAAATTTAGATCATCTGGCATAACATTCTCTAGCAGCTTAGAATTCAAAAATTCTAAATCATCTGTTGGGTTTGAAGAGGAGCTACCCATTACCTTTTCATTTTGCAAGAATTCTGTATTCACTTGTTCAGTAATTTCCTCATTTATCTCATTAGTTTCATTTTGGAATTCAGGTGGAACCCATCGTGGATCTATTGAGACTTCATGATATTCTTCATCATGCCCAAACAGATTGCATTGAAGACATTTGGAAGGAACAAATTCATACTCCACATTTAAGTTAAGCTTAGATCCATTATGCATTAATATTGGAATTTCAGTTTTGAGATCTGATGATGTATTAATAGACAATAGGACTCTAGCATATTTTGTAAAACGTTTATATGCAGTATTTTCATCAATTAACACTGGTTTTGCTATAAAACTTGCTATCATTTGAATAGCATCAATGGTCCAATATTCCATTGGTAAATCAACCAACCTAATCCAAATCTGAACTAGGTCACTTTGTTTTTTAGAGAAATCATATCCCGGTGATCATGCTTCAGTTAGGAACAGCCTCCCAAAGTAGGAATAAGTAGAAGTTTCCAATATTCTATCATAATCTGATTGATCCTCAAACTGAACAACAAAATCAAAAGAGGGAGATACATGTATGTGAAAATTACCCTGAGGCTTCCAAAATTTGCTGATATAATCTTTCAGTTTAATCGATGAAAGTCTGCAATGAATCGGTATTAGAGCTAATGTATTTATCCAAGCCTCCCTTGATTTGTTGAAGATCTGTTCTGGAATAGTCACATAATCTTCTGAGGGTTTAATATACTTTAGATTTCGATCAGATCTGGCTATTTTACTTGGATCGGAAGAAAGGTTTGGTAAACTATTTGGAGCATCTGATTTTGATTGAGGATTTACTGACGTAAATGGAGGAGAAGGATGTTGAATCTGAAAAGCTTTCAAGTTACTTGCGCCTGAAGAAGACGCCATTAGAGTGGAAAACAAATGGAATTGGTAAGGTTTATATTAATATATATATATATATATTTAGAATAGTCGCTATGGAATATATATATATATATATATATTAATATATATATATATTCCATAGCGACTATTCTAAATTTTAAACTTGACATAACTTATCATTTATAACGTGAAATCTCAGTTTCTGACATTCGTTAGAAAATTACAGTTCAAAATATTCCAACGTTTCTTATTTTATTCAATTCTGACTTATATTGAATTCTGTATATGAATTCAAAGTTTTAAATCGAATTTTCAAACTACCACTCCATTTCAAGCTCGTTTTATAATTAAAGTAAATTTATACTTTCTAACTTCGATTTAAATAAATTTTTAGTCGTTATTATTTAAAATAAATTATTTAAAATATTCAAAATCCATTAAAATAGCTAAAATAAAAATTTTAAATTGGTTCAGAAATTTCAGGTTGTTACAGGATGTTTCTCTAATTTAACTTTAAGACAAAGAATTTTACAATGTCCTACAAAGATCTAAGCTTAGTAGAATATTTGTCACCCTCTAATATTTATCAGACAAGACATTATGATAATAGACAACCAGTCTAACATCAAAACATTAGACCACATGGGTTGTAACATCCCGTATTTTTGGTAGTCAAATATTAATTTTATTTTATTACTTTAAATATTGATTTGGGAATTTTAAATGGATTTGTAATATAGAATTCATTATTTAACGAAGTTTTAACGTTAAATTTATATTAAATTATAATTGAGCTCATAACGTCGTAGTAGTTCGTAATTTACGATTTAAACTTCAATTGAATATACATGATCCGATATAAGTCGGAATTTTATGAAATAAGAATCGTTTGGATCGACTTGATTATAAATTTCCAATTTATGAGAAAAATGGAGATTTCATATTTATAGATTATGAGTTATGTCCAATTCAAATTTTCGAATAGCCGCTATGGAATTTTTTAATAAACGATAATGTTTATTAAATAAAATATAAAGGATTTTTATATATTTTGAATGTCGTTTAACCCGGAATTGTAAATATTGAGTTTATAATATACATTGGTTTATTTTGAAGCTATATAATATTTTATTTAGAGAAATACGATAATAATAAATTAATATTATTTAAATAGAATTATTTTGGATTTATTTATATTTTATCGATATTATATATGCCTTAGAAATAGTTGTTTTTCAAACGACCTCTGTTTTCGATGAAACGAATTTTATTGGTATATGTATAACTAGTTATTGCTAGATTTCCAGTTTGGGGTCAATCGGTGTTGTTTTAATTGTGTGTTCAATTTAACAACGAACCGACGAATAAATTGAAATTAAAATAATAGCGTTGTGCAAGCGTAGCCGGTTTTCAACGAAACAAATTTCATTGAGACTGAAACGTTAAGATGTAGCAGTACGTTCATTTACATTTCGATTGGATATCGCTTGTGATGATACATATAGGGAACGATCAACGAAAAATATGGTTAGCAGTAATACACGGTAGAATAAAATAATTGTATAAATAAATAATTTACTTCAGGCTTAAGGAAACAGTACACCCGTGCTGCCTGTCTATCCCTTTCACTCTACCAAAAAAAAAGAATATACATTCAGCCTACCCTACACTTTCTTTCTTCAGCTTCCCTACGTCCTGTTATTTTGAAACTACACTGTTACATGGTAGAGAAACTAATACAGACCTGCTAATAGATTTAATGTTGTTTCTATCCACAACATATTCCCCCCCCCCCCACACACACACACACACACACACACACACACATATATATATATATATATATATATATATATACAGGGGAGGCTATTTAGACACAAAGCCACAACCGTTGGAGGTTTTTGTCTTTATGTGGAGAGGTGTAATTCATGGGGTGATCCAATGGTGGAGATTGGTTGTCTCACCAATTGTGTCTACATTTTGTGTCCCAATAGACTTTCCCATATATATATTAATGTATTATTTGCTGCTGTTCTTTTCTTTCTCTAACAAAACACTCCACCTTCAATGAAACAAATGGCTGCGAGTTTCCCCAATCATCTTCCCTAATTTTCGTTCAATCCCCACACTGAATCAAAGTCTCCCCAAAAACAATTATCTCCAGACGAGACATGGCTTATGGCGTGGGCCATGGACAGTAAGGAGCTTAAGGCGGCGGTTTCTGATCATCTCCAGGTGGGGGGAGTGAGGCACGGGGGCGTGATGAAGTATGGTGAGCTGAGTGGGTTACTATTTTGGAATGAAGCAAATATATATATATATTTATATATATATATATATATATATCTGGACCGTTATTTTTGCAAAGTAAGGAAATATGGCACAATGTTGTTCAAACGTGAAGGACAGGAGTTCTCGCGTGGAGCTGGAGGATGAATGAGTTTCGAACAAAGCAGTGGAGTATTAAATAAATCTAGCTCGTCTTGTTTTTTTCGATAGCAAAGTTTGGAGACGGGCCTCCTTTTTGTGACGAAGGGTAGGGAAGTATTTGGTTCGAATATGAAGTGTTTCTGAACGATGGAACCCAGAATAAATGAGATGAAATCAGTTAGGCAAAAGGCAACAGGTTTTCGAAAACTGTATGGTGGAGAAATGTCTGTTTTGAATACTGGAGACGATGATGAAGAAGAAAAGCACGAGTTGCCCCATTATATAATTGAATTTTTTGGGTCCATCCATTAGCACCCCACAATTTACTCTTCACACCCCGTTGATTAGGAAATAAAATGCACACCCTAATGTTTTCTTTTCCCGCCTCGTTTTCTTCCAAAAACGCCCTTATTTTATTTTTATTCTTTCTCGTTTGTTTTTTTCTTTTCTCGAGTTTGCAAATTGTTAGTGCTGCTCTCTTTAAAATCATGATTAAGTTAATTAACGTTTGTAGGCGACGTCATTGATTGCCTAATGTTGATTATGAAAATTAATGTTGCATACTGCTGACTTTACAGTTTTCAAATTTGTAATCATTATATGTAATTTTAATGGTTGTTTAATCATTCTTAATCATTGTTTCTAATTTTTGTCTTAACTTATTTTTTTTAAAGAATCATGCATACTGTTTTTTATTTTAATTATTGTATGCGATTTAATCTCAAACATACATATATGTATATAGTTGATTTTATTATTATTTTTAATCGTCGTATAACGTTAGACAAGTTATTAAATTAATTATTAAAGGGTATAACTGGAAATAAAATTTTAAAACTTTAATTGGGGTGTGAAGAGTAAATGATGGGGTGTCAATAGCCGGACCCATTTGTTTTTTAAGTAAAATAAAGGGAAGGGGATGAGGCAGTTTTGTTTCCTATTGGAAGACGCGGTGGCCTATATATTTGTTTTAAAAAAAGAAAGTCCGTAGGTCACGAAGCAGTAATAAGAAATTGAAAGGTTCACCCGACACTATAGGTTCAAAGAAAAATGGGAAAAAAATTGGAAAAAAATAAAAAGATTTAGGCAACATCAGAATGTGGTGAAAGAAAAATTTCGAGCCTGATATATTTAAAAGTAAGTCGGCCTCTGAAATTTGCTAACCAAAGTGAATATATTTATTTAACAATTAATTATAGTTTGGGAATTATGTTGGTTTAATTCAATTGTTAACTCGTAACGCAAATAACTATTGATTTCAAGGTCCTAACCCAACGGACAAATTGCATTCAAACCCTATCGAGGAATGCAAAATATTGGAATTGTTTTGGATATAGAAGGAGATAGCTGGAAATTACAGTTAAATTAAACACTATTTAATTAAACTATAACCGAACCAATACAACGAATAAATGAAAATCAAGGTGAGTATTATGCACTCTGATTAACCCACATATATTTTATATAAGTTGGGGTTAATTTTGTATGCTATAGTTGATAATTTTTTGTTGTGTGCTGAGTGTTTATTGGATGAATTGGTTGATTTAACGTTAGTTTAATTTAAATAAAATCTAATCGTTATTTTAACGATTATTTTCAAATGAGGTAACTTACCTTGTTGGTTACATTTGTAATAATATAAACGTATTGAATTAAAATATGGATGCTTAGATAATTGTTTTTTTATTTATTATTGAATATTATATATGTTTATTGAATTGAATAATACTATTTGAGATAACATATTTGGATGTAGGGAAAAACAGGTTGGAGGGATCTAACTGGATTCCTCAATTTATTGTTTATTTCCATATTACTATTATGTGAACTATTTAACCAATATTATTAGACGACTGATTTGATTCTTGATATTTGAATCTAAATTCAATGGTTGTTTTGTTATTAACCAATAAGCAGTAATGGTTGAGTAATTGTCAGTATATGACATATAAATCAATATTTTTATAAATATTGATTTACCATCGGGTGGATTGACGGAAATGAAGTTACAAAATTTATTTTATAACTGAAGATAGATTTTTGAATCTATTATTTTAAACGAAAGTTTATTTTAAAATAAATAAATAATTATTATTTATTATTTGAAGTTTATAATTTATTACTAAATGATTTTATAAAGTGAATTCTTATATTAATAAGACTTATAGACTAATTAGCAGAAATTAACCTAAGGGTTAAGAGTTGGATTAATTATTCTAAGAGACAACTAAATATAATTATTTAAATTAATTGTATTATTAATTAATTTAAATGAATGAATAATTAGAATTAGTTAATGGGTTGACCATACTTTGAGTTGTCTAAGTCAACTGTTTTGTTGAAATTGGTTATTTAATTAATTTGTTTTTAGTAGTCTGATGAAATAGTTTAACGAACATTGGTTTTAATTTAATAAGATCTTAAAGAGAAATTTATTGTTTATTTTAGTTAATAAAGAATTTAACTACTTCTACAGTAGTGAATAATGAGGTAAATTATTATTTTAATTAATAAGGATTTAAGTGATTACTATTTAAATGAAATTCATTTAAGTAAGTAATCAAGTTGAAATGAATCTAGTTAAATTTGAGAAGAGTTGATGATCGTAATTTATGGTAAAGCCCGAGTTTTTATAACAAAGTTATAAAAGAGTTTTTGAACTGATGCAATAGCTTAAATAAATGTTTCATTTAATATTTGAAGTAAGCAAGAAGAAATTGCGATGAAAAGGTGTATATAATAAACCTGAGCTTATAAATAATGTTTATAAAAGAGGTGTGAAGTGAAAACATTGATTCTGAATTGATAATACTTATTAATGAAAAATGAATGGAGTCGAAACGTGATTTTTAAAGTGGAAATGGTTGAATGGATTAGAAGTGGAATAATACGGGTTGATAAGGAATTAAGATAAGAAATTAAAGAATCGGAACCTAACTGGAGATGGGTTGAGTTGAGTGATTTTCTAAGCGTTAATATGATGTTTATTTCGGTCTTCGGGGTTGATACTTAGGGGATTATTCTCTTACCAATTTACGGTCAAGGACCAATGGATGTTGAAGTATAGAAATGTATGAATACGAAATAGGAATGTTCCAACTATAAAAGGGTTTGTGAATTTATATTAATTCCAAAGTAACGGAAATAAAAAGGGTTTGAGAATATAAATTAATATTTCCAATGTAAAGGAAATAGGAAGAGATTTTGCGAAATTATGCGATACTTACAAAGTAAAGAAATTAAAGAGATTTCATAGAAATGTTTTTATATGGAATTTATTGAAACCAAAACCGGATATATATATATATATGATTTGATTCCAAATTATATAAAATAGTTTTGTACATATTCTTATATTAAAATAAGAAATAAATACAGTGTTTTAAAATATTGAAAGATTAAGTAGTTTTAATAAGTTTTTAAATTAAAAAGGCCAAGTGATGCTAAGTACCAAACCACTAAATTCATTTTATTTTTATGGTTGAATGGTTGTTTATTTGATAGTTAAAAACCGACTATCAAATCTAACCTATATGGTTATTGCCATGGAAAGTTTGGGATCAGATTATATTTGAAAACCATTCCAATCAGCAAATACGAAATTAAGAAGATATCGCATGTGGATCAAGACAAATCCATTGAAGACCATAGATCTGTATAAAACGAAAGGATTACGTAAATCTCCGGTTAACTAATACTGTTTTCAAAGTCTACTATATATTAACTTAATTTATAATTTATAGGCAGCAATATATTGTGGTTTTGTTGTGGTTGAAATCTACGGATTTACAAGGACTAATGGCTATTGATCTATAGGGTAATTCCTAGGATGTGGTAGGAGGGTACCTTTGGTTCATCTTGTTTCTGGACGACTTGTATGGACGAATGTCTGACAGAGTATTTCTTAAGAATCATGTATGTTAATGTTTACAAACGTATTTCTGTAGGTGGCAGAGAAGATACCTTCTCCTAGCATAAACACCCAAAGCATTTTTGTGGATGTTAATTAGTAATTTGATGGATCTGATGATGTGGCATTCAAAGAGAATAGTGATATGTTGTTCTAAAGAAAACGTTAACCTCAAGCCTTTTCAACCGGGAAATGAAAAAAATCGGGCAGGCGGCTAGGCTAAGTGGGTCGCTCCCAATTAGTGTGTATTATCACCAATCTAGAGAAAATCCATTTCTTTTTTTATTCTATTCGATGTTGTCCCTTTTCGGGAAATGGTGGTTTGAGCCCAACTGTTGGTGATATACATTCGATACACTCAAGCGAAATGAGTGGTCGGTCATGTGTGGCCAGGTTGTAAGATATTCTTGTTGAACCCAGTGTATTCCCCTATAGAGATACACTATCGGAAGGTGGTTCTGTACCTTATCATAGTCAGAATCCAATTTCCAATAAACGCCTGCAGTTTTGATTGTATACTATGTGTGTGGAGCATGAGATGCAAGCGTTCCGCTAGATTGCTATTTAGTTGTATTTAGACACTATTATAATATCAGAATAAGATATGATTTCAAAATGCTTTGGGTTATCGTAAGGTAAAAACCATCTGTGTTGATGTGTGGATTGGTCTTACCATTATCCTTTTCTTTCAAAAAGAAATGCTTTGACTATAAAATCAAGTTGGACGATATTTTAAAAATAGAAAGTTTTCTCACTCTGGTTAACTAGACTGATCCGGAGTTTGTAATGCTCGAGGTTAGACCGGGTTTTACAGGTTTATATTTGGATGCTGTGAACTTCAGAAGATGTGTCGGAGGAGTTCAGACATATTTAGTGTGTATTCCGTTGTGTGTTGTATAGAATGCCATATTGATATAACTGTCCGGCTATGTTAACTGTAACTTGTACTATGATGTTTGTAAGTATTATTTCAAGCTCTTAATAATGATCAATTTCTATATTATATTTTATTCCGCTGCGACGTGAGACTCCGTGTTGTGTTGGTTAGTTGGTTTCTTCTTTTTCTTCTATTCTGATATTTCTTTCTTTCTTATCTCGCCCTTTATTTTCTTTCATTAACAATTTGGTGTTTTCGATACTTGGGTTTTGGCAAGTGATACGGGTTTATGTATTATTTTCCAAATTCAAGAATCAAATTCCCCGGGTCGTTGCATGGGTAATATAATAGATACCCGCCACATTAAAAGAAAATATATGTGTTTCTGTTACTACTTTATCTAGTTTTTAGTAATCCTTCCTTGAACCTGTGAAAAAGGGGTAATTTGATGTCATTATAAATATATAAGTTAGTATCGCATGATTACAAATATACAAGCTAGTATCACGTGCTCATATTGTTAGATGTTAAGGTACTTCTTTTATTGTACGACAAGTATATGGAGATATTTTTAAGCCATGTATCCACCAATTAAGTATCACCACTTTCATTCCCCAGTTCATCAATAGAAATACCCATAGCAGAACATATTTCTGATCTCTGCTTTAAATCAAGCTCTCCCTCTTATTTTGAATCATTACTCATCTTATTGAACAAGAAAGGCATTAAGCCAACATCATCTTGAATATCAGAAATATCAAATCTCTGTTTAGCCCAATTAACCATAGCATATAAATCGTCACAACCAATATTACTTAAGACATCAGATGCATTGCACAAAATAATACCATTTGCCTTGATGTTCTTATGCGTAAATATTTTTCTAGGAGCGTATAAATCCTTATAACTAATAGAAACTTCCAAGTCTGAAGTAATAGGCTCCTCAAACAAAAAAACAAGATTTTGATTTGAAGCTTGACACATCTGGATCTAGAACAAAATATAAATCTCATGATCAACCAGAAAATCATTCTATAATTTGGTTTCTCATATCATTACTAAACAAAAATCAACTAACCTAGGAATAATATTAGAACCAACAAGACTCTTCTTACTCAAAATCTCATTAATAACGATATTTTTTTCGAAACCAAAAGAGGTAAGGATTTCGAAATTGCTTCTAATAACAGAATAATTATCATCAAAATCATTGAGGATTTCATGAAATAGTGGATATATAAGATTGTTAAGCAAACCCAAAAAAATCCTTATGATTTAACAATACAGTGGAATTCAGAGTGCAAAATATCCATAATAGTTTATCAAACAATATGAACTTTTCTCCTTATTTTTTTGAAAAGCAATCAAGAATTATATTCTTTAATACTAAAAACTTCCAGCAGAAGCAAAAAACACAAAATTTCAATTTTGCAGGATTTTGGCAGTTAATTAAGATCAATCTTTTTCGAAAAACAAGGAAACCTCTCATATCCACTAAAACTCATGCTTAAAAGTATCGAATATGTTCTCTACAATACTTAGCTTTATGATTACCTCCCTCGGATCTGAAATATAACAAATTGTGCTTTCTTCCGACACTGTAAAATCTGCTACGAATTTGTCCTAAATTGAGACGAGATGGAAGATAATCTTTAACAACAAAAGCATGTACTCATAACATTTAATTTAACATTATTATACATAGCTAAGAAAGTTATAAAGCTATAATAAATTAGATTTTTTTATTTATCTTCAACAACAATTGTGTAACACCCCGAGTTTTCTATTAACATTAACTTAACAAATTAAAGTATAATCAATTCTAAATGATGGAATTAAGGGAAATGGGTTATGCCATTGCGTTCGTCTCGAAATTCTGCTTGAGATGGAGTCCAAGTTTGTGCAAAACGGATATCGTATGAAGAAGATATGGACGAACGAAGTTGGGCAGAAAAACCAGAAAACGGGTCAGAATGCACTGGCACACTTGGGAAGTGCACCAGAACAGAATTGCACTGGCGCACTTGGGAAGTGCTCCAGTACAATTTAGCCCTAGCGCACCAGCCAAGTGCGCCCAGGCCTGAAACCCTGCTTGGTCAGGCCCTGGCTGGCCTGGTCGGGTTCTGGTTGATTTCTGAGGCTTGGCTGAGTCACTAGGGCTTACATGTCGCTTTCTGATTGGCTTCACTTGAGATGTATGGTCTAGATTCACTCTAGTTTCATCGACGGCTCTAATCAGATTAAAATTCTATAAATACAACTCAAGTCTAACCCTAAATTCACACAAATAATATAATACAAAAGCCGTCATGATGCTGGAAAGAAACTAGGAGTGGCCGTCAGTTAGAAAGCTTAGAGACAAACCAATACTAAAGTAAAACACGAATCAAAACAACGTTAGTCTACCCAAAGGAAAGCATATCAAATTCAGAATTCAGAATCTAGAATCCAAGTTCGTCGTTTGCTGTGAGTATAGTGATTTTTCCGATGAGAATAAAACTAAGACTTGATTCGATGTAGTTTGGAAGTGGAATTGTGCTAATATGTAACGACGATGTTAATTCATATCTATGTATTGAAATGATTGTGTTGCTAATGAAATTGGGATGTTTGTGGTATAATTAAGATTGATGTGGATCCTATTGTACTTTTAGAATGACAACAACATCACAAGCAAGTTGTATAGTTCATGTTTATGTGATTATATAGGTCGTTTGTGATTAGAACCTCATGTATATACTTTATGCTAGATTTTTTTTTGCCTAATTGGTTATGTTCATATCCATGCCCCTATGTTTATACAAAAGTTGCAAGTTCCTAATTGGATCCATGTCAAGATCCACTTTAGTACATGTTTTCATGTTGTAATTAGATATGCGATTGGATCTAGTTCACACCCTTGTCATAAAGTTATACATATTTATGAAAATGTCATATTCTTGTCATGTGCTAGTGATGTTTGATGTTATGCCTAGATCCAAAAACAAGTTTAGACTTATGTTGTCTAAATCATATGCTAATTCATGTGACACCTATTTGGTTAGACCCTTATTTCAATGCAAATTCACATATATGTAAATTGATTTAGGCTATGTTGCAAATTCACATATATGTATATTGACTATTTTGCAAGTTCACTTCTATGACATTCATGTTGGCTATTTTGCAAGTTCATACCTATGATGTTCATATTGACTATGCCAAAAATGCCAAGTTTACACCTATGTCATGTTTATGTTTATGAATTCCCTTATGCCTATTTGTGTGCGCTAAATTAGGCAATGTTTTTAGCCTAATATTATATGTTAAAACTATGCGAACCGAAATTAGGCTAAGATTGTTAGCCTTATGTTTAAACGGGGTAACGTTGGGGATATTAATAAAACTTGACATAAAATATATGGAATTGGCATGTTTGTCACATGCCAAAATTGGTGGCATTTAAACGGTATAAATTCTTATAACAAAAATGTTAAACTTGGAATGTGGGCCATAACATTTAATTGTTGACAAATTTACATATATTCAGTAATAAAGACAAATATGTAAATTTAGAAAATACGAATATGCTTAACACGAGGTTGGATTGAGTTGTGATGTAAATCTGCCCGGACCCGCCCGGCTGTCCAGTAATCACAACAACACCTATCAATGTGGGTGGTTAAGCATTGAGCCCAATAAGGACCCGAGGTTAGACTGAGTTACGGTGTAAATCTGCCCGGAACCGACTGGCACATCCAGTAACCGTAACAATATCTGTCTAATGTGAGTGGTCGGTGCTTTAAAAGTTTAAGGACAGACAAGTCAGGATGGTAGGGTTAAGTTAACTAAAACACTTAACCAATTAAACATGTTAATGAAATTGATGGGTAGGGTTAGGTAAATACAGACACTTAACCGCTTAACATGTTTGACTAGAAAACCCTAGTAACGGGGACCCATTTCAGCAGTAACCCAATTAGGTATCGTGGTACCCTGAAACTAGGCAGGGTGGGGCACGATTATTAGGCTGATTGTAAGCGGTCAAAAGCGATGGCGATGGGTGCAATAGTGTGGGTTCTAACGGAGTGCGGGCGTGCACACTCTTCGGAGCAAACAAACAGGGCACTAGGGGCACTAGTAGTATAACCTATGCATTTTAAGGATTGTTTCGGGCCACCACCATGGGACTTGATACACCCCATGGTGGGGCCAGCATAGGTATCTACAAATTTTGGGGGCCGTAAGACACATGTAATTATGCGAGTAGGAGCCGATCTTTAAAATAAGGGGATCACTTCACCCTCAGCATGGGGGTACCAGTTTAGAACTAATGCATGTAGGTCCAGAGATATAGTGTGGGGTGCGATAGTACATTCGTTTTAGAACTACCTTATCTTAGTTTATGATACTTTTCTGTTTCCAGTTTATACCTATCATGCCCTTATTCTTATTCTCATACTGAAGAGTCACTAGACTTACCAGGCTTTATGTCTGACCCTATTTTCTTTCGTCTTCTTTTCTTCCGTCCCCCCCCCTCCATAGGGAGGAAACAACCCAGCATAGTCAGATTCTTTAAAAGCTTCATGATAGTTGATGTACGGTTTGGAGTCTCTTTCCTTGGCTATGGCTGTTGGACACACTCTATGGGGATTTATGCAGTTTTAATCACGTTTTATGCTTCTTTATTTAAAAACCAAGACAGAAATGATGTTGTAATGTTTTGGAAGTTGTTATGAGACAAGTATGGAAATGTTTTGTATGAACAAGTATTTTATGAAATGAAAGTCTGATGTTTTCCACTGCTTATATATATGTGTTTATATCTGTCTTGTGTTTTATCTGTGACTTTTACTTACAAACCTCCACCAAAGTTAAGGCAGTCCCTTGTGAATGACCTTAATGGAGGGTGGGGTGTTTCACTTGGTATTAGACAATAGATTTACCAGACTAGATAAAAAAAATTGAAACTATTTTCAAAAAGAAGTTTAAAGAAGCATCTTTTTCAAGAAAAAGTGTTGTTATTAAAAAGCATAATTCCCCAGAGCCATATGCATTACCACTCTATCCCTTTATCTTGAATACTTTCTTTTTTGTTCCAGCATGTCTGGAGATCTTAACCTTCCAGAAGGAGTACCGATCCCTGGCTGGTTCCGAAGGTACCTAGAGGCTAGGGCCAATGGTGCGGGCCAAGCAGACATTCCTCCTCCTACAGTGGCAGCGGTTCCCCCTCCTTCTCCTCCTTATGGGAACACTTTCGCTAAGACGTGTAGAGACTTCAGGACTTTGGGAAGGAAGGACTTTTATGGATCTGAATCATTTGTGGTAGCAAGGAACTGGCTGAAGGAGATTAAAGATTTATTCGTTATCTTCGAAGTTGATGACAGGCAAAAGATACAACTAGCAGTGTGGTGGCTCAAAGATGAAGCTTCCTATTGGTGGGAAGTTATGTATGTGGAGAGGCCAGTGGAAACATGGGAGGATTTCAGGACGAGGTTTGAGATGAAATTCCTCTCCCAAGCTGAAAGAAGTCTGCAGATGGAGAAGTTCCTAACTCTCAAGCAAGGGAGTATGACGATCAGGGAGTATGTCAATCAGTTTAATCAGCTGGCCAGATTTGGGCTTGATTTAGTAAACACCCAACACAAGAAGGCCCTTTGCTTCGTCAGAGGCCTGAATGAGCCTCTACACAACCTTGTTATGACCCATATACCCATGGGGCGACCTATGAAAGCTTGGTGGACATGGCGCTGCTATATGAGGAAGATAAAGGCAAGAAAGAGGCAAAGGCAGAACTGCCTCAAGAAAAGAAGGAGGGTTTACAGGCTAAGAAAACAGACTTCAAGAAAGGCGGGAAGAACAACGAATCCCGTGAAAAGAGAAAGTGCAATTTCTGTGGCATTGTGGGACTTAGCAAAAGACTGCAGAAAGAAGAAGGCAAAGATGAATGGTGGTTGCTTCAGTTGTGGCGAGACTGGACACTTGGCTAAGGACTGCCCAAAGGAGCGGGGGCAGGGACAGAGGACCGGATCCACCTCAGGCGGACAAGTTCACGTGCTGGTGGCACCTCCACAGGAACGAGGTAGAAATATTTCTGTAGAAAGCTTAGTTTATCTGTATGATCATCCAGTTCACACTGTCTTTGATTTTGGTGCATCACACTCCTTTATTTCATCTGCTTTAGTAGAATGTCTGCACCTAGACACTAGTATGGTAGAAAATCCCTTGGTTGTTTCAAATCCGATTGGGGGCTCAGCTTTTTTGTCGATGGCTTGCTTGGATTTGAAAATCTCTATTCTAAGTGTTGAATTTAGATGTAGTGCCTTTGTTTTGGGCTTCTCAGGGTATGGACTGATCTTAGGCATGGACTGGTTATCTAGTAATGGTGCCATTCTTGATTGTGAGAAACGAGTGGTTAGGCTCTTGACTCGGCTCGGTAACACTCTAGAAATTTCTTGCGGGAAATAGACTTTCGCATATATCTTGTTGATAATGCAAAGTCCGTAGCTCTGCCTGTTAGACACATGGCTCCAAAGGAGAGAAAGGAGCTCAGTAAGCAAGTTAAGGAGCTTCTCAAGAAGGGGTTTATAAGAAGGAGTATCTCGGAATGAGGTGCTCCAGTGGTGTTTGCCACCAAAGCAGATGGTTCACTACGTCTTTGTGTGGACTATAGGGAGCTAAACAAGCTGACTAAAAAGAGTAGACACCCGCTTCTCCGAATAGACAATTTGTTTGATCAGCTTGTAGGTGCGTCAGTCTTCTCCCAACTTGATCTAGCTACGGGGTTCCATCAGCTAAGGGTAGCTGAAGATAGCATTGATAAAACGACGTTCAGAACCCTAGACGGTTTCTTCGAGTGGTTTGTCATGCCTTTTGGTTTGACGAACGCACCCGCTTATTTCATAGACCTAATGAGCAGGGTGTTCAGAGAATTCCTCAATAAGTTCGTGGTGGTCTTCGTAGATGATATTTTGATCTTGTCAAAGAATGAGGAAGAACATGCTCAGCATCTGAAAGAGATCATGGATACTCTCCGTGCACATCAGCTAAAAGCCAAATTCTCCAAGTGCCACTTTTGGAGAAAAGAAGTAAGATTTCTAGGGAATATAGTGTCCAAAGAGGGGTTAGCTGTGGACCCCGCGAAAGTGGTGGCAGTGCAAGATTGGAAGACACCAAGAAATGCAACTGAAGTTCGAAGCTTTCTTGGGCTAGCCGATTTTTACCGAAAGTTCATTAGGGATTTCGCGAAAATATCAGCTCCACTCACAAGGCTAACAAAGAAGAATCTAGCATTCCCTTGGGATTGGGATTGCGAGTTTTCTTTCCAACGATTAAAAAGGGCTCTCACAACAGCCCCAATTCTGACTTTGCCGGATGGAAGCAAAATGTTCACAGTATATACAGATGCTTGTGGTACAGGGCTAGGCGCTGTTCTGATGCAAGAAGGGAGGGTAGTAGCTTATGGTGGAAGATAATTGAAAGTGCATGAAAAGAACTACCCAACCCACGATCTTGAGTTGGCCGCCATCGTCTTTGCGCTTAAGTCTTGGCGCCATTATCTCCTAGGTGAGAAGTTTGAATTATATACTGACCATAAATCGTTGAAGTATCTTTTCTCGCAGAAAGATCTTAACTTGAGGCAGCAAAGGTGGATGGAGTTCCTTGCCGCGTATGACTTTGAAATTTCCTATACTCCTGGCAAAGGCAACATAATAGCAGACGCGTTGAGTAGAAAGAAACTGACCCTAAGCCCTCTCTTTGTAGAAAGGAAAAGCTTGGAGTATATAGCCAGTTTTGACTTTAGGCCCTCCTCAGATTTTATACCTGGTTTATTGGCATCCCTAGAAGTACTGCCCACTCTTTTAGACTCGATAGGGGCTGCACAACGTGAAGATCCGCAGCTTGTGGATGTGATTGATAAAATAATTAGGGGTGAAACTTCCAGCCACCTCAATAGGTACTCCATCGATGATAAGGGTTGGCTGAGACGGATGGAAGGCTATGCGTCCCATAAGCTAGGGATTTAGTGAAGAAGGTTCTCGAGGAGACCCATCATTCCAAGATGACAATACACCCAGGTGAATACAAGATGTACAAGGACGTAAAGAGAGTTTTCTATTGGAACGGCATGAAGTAGGACGTGGCAGATTTCGTTTCTAAGTGCGTAACATGCCAACAGGTCAAGGCGGAACAAAAGAAACCTGGAGGACTTCTTCATCCTCTAGAAGTCCCGCAATGGAAGTGGGATAGCATTTCAATGGACTTCATTGACGGGTTGCCTAGGTCAAGAAGAAGCAATACTAGCATTTGGGTAATAGTGGAAAGGCTTACTAAAAGCACCCATTTTATACCTATCAAGAGTAGAAGAACTGCTTCGTCTCTGGCTTCTCTTTATCTCAAGGAAATAGTTCGACTCCATGGAATACCCTCCAGCATAGTAAGTGACAGAGACCCCATATTCACGAGCGAATTTTGGTGGAGTCTGCAAGAAGCTGTCGGCACACAGTTATGCTTGAGCACGGCCTATCACCCCCAAACTGATGGTCAGACAGAAAGGGTGAATAGAGTACTAGAAGATCTTCTAAGATTGTGCGTTCTTGATTTCGGAGGGACTTGGGAGGATCACCTTCCTTTAGTGGAATACGCCTACAACAACAGTTACCAAACCACCATCGATATGGCGCCCTTCGAAACTTTGTATGGAAGACCTTGCCGATCACCAACTTGTTGGTGGGAGTCTACCGACAAGATTATACTTGGGCCAGACATAATTAGAGAGACTTCATAAAAAGTGGACTTGATACGAAGGAGAATGAAGAGTGCGCAAGATAGACAAAAATCCTACGCCGACAAAAGAAGAACCGACCTTGAGTTTGAGGTTGGGGACAGGGTTTTCCTTAAGGTATCCCCTTTAAGGAACGTCGTTCGCTTTGGGTCCGCAGGAAAGCTAACACCAAGATTTGTAGGACCGTTCCCTATTATCGAGAAGATTGGGAAAATGGCTTGTAGAATATAAATGCCTGAAAAATTGGTTGGAATTCACAACGTCTTTCACGTTTCTCATCTCCGGAAATGTCTACATGAATCAGCGGAAGTGGTGGAGCCAAGCATTCTAGAAGAAGCCGAAGTGGAACGCGAAGCAACCATGAGGAGAGTTCCAACTCGAATCGTAGGAACTGAAATCAAAAAGCTATGCAACCGCGAAGTGAGGCTTGTTAAGGTTCAGTGGAGTGACGCCAAGGAAGATGCAACTTGGGAAACTGAGGATAGAATACGTGCGACCTACCCTTTTCTTTTTGAGGGTACATCTTTGACCTCTCTTTTTCCTTAAGTTGTGCTTGTATCTATCTTTTTAGGTATATCTCCTCGATATTATCCTTTATCCTTAGGTAGAAACCCCTTTGGATGTAAATATGTATTTTGAAACATGTTGTGGTTGATGGCTGCAAGTGGTTGCAAGTCGTTGCTAGTGGTTACTCGTGGATGCATAGACACACACAACCTAGGTTTAGATCGGCTCAGTCACATCATACTGCATATGCATATGTGTTTTCATATTTGTATGTGGTTGAAACTTGATATGTTGTCATATGGATGTCACATTTGTATTGATGGTTGTGCACTCATGTAGAATTATGAGTAAGGACAAATTTGCATACATAATGGACTCATGACACTTTCATGATTTTCATTAAGGAGGTCAACTGGATCAGTAGACCGCCTGATTTTGCATTAGTTAAGGACATATACACACACGATGCATATAATCATAAAGCATTAGAAGTCATTTAAGGACAATGGATGCCTGTGTTTGTTGATTGAGTAGATGGAAGATTGGATGTTAGGACTTACGTTCTCCTAGACTTGAAGATTTCGGAGATGAAATCCTTTAAGGAGGGGAGAATGTAACACCCCGAGTTTTCTGTTAACTGTAACTTAACAAATTAAAGTATAATCAATTCTAAATGATGGAACTAAGTGAAATGGGTTACACCATTGCGTTCGTCTCGAAATTCTTCTTGAGATAGAGTCCAAGTTTGCGTAAAACGGATAACGTATAAAGAAGATATGGACGAACGAAGTTGGGTAGAAAAACCAGAAAACGGGTCAGAATGCACTGGCGCACTTGGGAAGTGCGCCAGAACAGAATTGCACTGGCGCACTTGGGAAGTACGCCAATACAATTTTGTACTGGCGTACTCCCTGCTAAGTGCGCCCAGGCCTGAAACCGTGCTTGGTCAAGCCCTGGCTGGCCTGGTCGGGTTCTGGTCGATTTCTGAGGCTTGGCTGAGTCACTAGGGCTTACATATCGCTTTTTGATTGGCTTCACTTGAGATGGATGGTCTAGATTCACTCTAGTTTCATCGTCGGCTCTAATCAAATTAAAATTCTATAAATACAACTCAAGTCTAACCCTAAATTCACAAAAATAATATAATACTAAAGCCGTCATGATGCTGGAAAGAAACTAGGAGTGGCCCTCAGTTAGAAAGCTTAGAGACAAGCCAATACTAAAGTAAAACACAAATCAAAACAACGTTTGTCTACCCAAAGGAAAGCATATCAAATTCAGAATCCAGAATCCAAGTTCGTCGTTTGTTGTAAGTATAGTGATTTTTCCGATGAGAATAAAACTAAGACTTGATTCGATGTAAATTGGAAGTGGAATTGTGCTATTATGTAACGACGATGTTAATTCATATCTATGTATTGAAATGATTGTGTTGCGAATGAAATTGGGATGTTTGTGGTATAATTAAGATTGATGTGGATTCTATTGTACTTTTAGAATGACAATAACATCACAAGCAAGTTGTTTAGTTCATGTTTATGTGATTATATAGGTCGTTTGTGATTAGAACCTCATGTATATACTTTATGCTAGAAATCTTTATGCCCAATTGGTTATGTTCATATCCATGCCCCTATGTTTATACAAAAGTTGCAAGTCCCTAATTGGATCCATGTCAAGATCCACTTTAGTACATGTTTTCATGTTGTAGTTAGATACGCGATTGGATCTAGTTCACACCCTTGTCATAAAGTTATACATATTTATGAAAATGTCATATTCTTGTCATGTGCTAGTGATGTTCGATGTTATGCCTAGATCCAAAAACAAGTTTAGGCTTATGTTGTCTAAATCATATGCTAGTTCATGTGACACCTATTTGGTTAGACCCTTATTTCAATGCAAATTCACATATATGTAAATTGATTTAGGCTATGTTGCAAATTCACATATATGTATATTGATTATTTTGCAAGTTCACATCTATGACATTCATGTTGGCTATTTTGCAAGTTCATACCTATGATGTTCATACTGACTTTGCCAAAAATGCCAAGTTTACACCTATGTCATGTTTATGTTTATGAATTCCCTTATGCCTATTTGTGTGCGCTAAATTAGGCTATGTTTTTAGCCTAATATTATATGTTAAAACTATGTGAACCGAAATTAGGCTAAGATTGTTAGCCTAATGTTTAAACGGGGTAACGTTGGGGATATTAATAAAACTTGACATAAAATATATGGAATTGGCATGTTTGTCACATGCCAAAATTGGTGGCATTTAAACGGTATAAATTCTTATACCAAAAGAGTTAAACTTGGAATGTGGGCCATAACATTTAATCGTTGAAAAATTTACATATATTCAGTAATAAAGACAAATATGTAAATTTAGAGAATACGAATATGCTTAACACGAGGTTGGATTGAGTTGTGATGTAAATCTGCCCGGACCCGCCCGGCTGTCTAGTAGTCACAACAATACCTATCCAATGTGGGTGGTTAAGTATTGAGCCCAATAAGGACCCGATGTTAGACTGAGTTACGGTGTAAATCTGCCCGGAACCGACCGGCACATCCAGTAACCATAACAATATATGTCTAATGTGAATGGTCGGTGCTTTAAAAGGCTAAGGACAGACAAGTCAGGATGGTAGGGTTAAGTTAACTAAAACACTTAACCAATTCAACATGTTAATGAAATTGATGGGTGGGGTTTGGTAAATACAGACACTTAACCGCTTAACATGTTTGACTAGAAAACCCTAGTAACGGGGACCCATTTCAGCAGTAACCCAATTAGGTATCATGGTACCCTGAAACTAGGCAGGGTGGGGCACGATTACTGGGCTGATTGTAAGCGGTCAAAAGCGACGGCAGTGGGTGCAACAGTGTGGGTTCTAATGGAGTGCGGGCGTGCACCCACTTCGAAGCAGACAAATAGGGCACTGGGGGCACCAGTAGTATAACCTATGCATTCTTAGGATTGTGTCGGGTCACCACCATGGGACTTGATACACCCCATAGGGGCCAGCATAGGTATCTATAATATTTTGGGGCCATAAGACACATGTAATTATGCGAGTAGGAGCCGATCTTTAAAATAAGGGGATCACTTCACCCTTAGCATGGGGTGCCAGTTTAGAACTAGTGCATGTAGGTGCAGAGATATGGTGTGAGGTGCGATAGTACATTCGTTTCAGAACTATCTTATCTTAGTTTATGATACTTTCCTATTTCCAGTTTATACCTATCATGCCCTTATTCTTATTCTCATACTGAAGAGTCACTAGACTTACCAGGCTTTATGTCTGACCCTATTTTCTTTTGTCTTCTTTTCTTCCGTCCCCCCCCCCCCCCTAGGTCCACAGGGAGGAAACAACCCAGCATAGTCGGATTCTTTAAAAGCTTCAAGGTAGTTGATGTACAGTTTGGAGTCTCTTTCCTTGGCTATGGCTGTTGGACACACTCTATAGGGATTTATGAAGTTTTAATCACGTTTTATGCTTCTTTATTTAAAAACCAAGACAGAAATGATGTTGTAATGTTTTGGAAGTTGTTATGAGACAAGTATGGAAATGTTTTGTATGAACAAGTATTTTATGAAATAAAAGTCTGATGTTTTCCGCTGCTAATATATATGTGTTTATATCTGTCTTGTGTTTTATCAGTCTTGTGTTTTATCTGTGACCTTTACTTACAAACCTCCACCAAGGTTAAGGCAGTCCCTTGTGAGTGACCTTAATGGAGGGTGGGGTGTTTCAATTTGTGTCCTCCTCTTTGTTCAATTTTCAAATCTGAATTTTTTTGGATATGTAAACTCCATAATTGTTGTCCAATGAGTATATTCACTGAAGATGACAACTTAAGCTTATGTATAATGTGCAACTTCTCACATGCCTTTAGGGCGTACTTTTCTGATGAAACCATGAACATTTTTTGCACTGATCAGAGAAGTAGAAATTGTAGAAATAGTACCTCCCACCAATATACATATGCAAAAATATGTTTGTTCAATTTACTGTAAGATAATTCCCTAACAAGTGACGTGATCGGCAACATATTAGTAATTAAACCATTTCATTTATGTGTGTATATGTCTGACGATATGTATATTTGTGTTAATATAAGCGTCCATATTTTCGTGATAGCATATTAGTGAAAGATAATATCTAACTGTAAGTTATATATACCAAGTTTAGGACATAAAATTTCAAATACAATAATCAGAAAAATATTTCAACAGCCCAACACATGTCCAGGTTAGCTACATAGTAAAATAAAAGTTATTTACATACAAAGATCCCAAAAATGCATTTACAACCAACTATGTTTTTGTAGATCGACTAAATACGTTGAGGAATAAACAACTATAAGACATTAATGTCTAAATTTGCTGGAAGAACAACTGAGATAAAAGTAGATGCTTGGAAAAAGATGTAGTGAACACTAAGCCTACTTTAAGATAAATTAGTAGCTCAAATAGGATTTTACAATTTTTATACTGTCAGTTATTCTTATAAGTAATTTTTATATAACCAAGTTAAACTGTTAATTCCTACCTAAAAAAGTATATTTATTATTTTATTAAAATTATATTGAAAATTTGCTGGGTATCTCGGTCTGAATTACCATAATGTATTGCATGTTAAATTATAGTTGAAGACCTACAAATCATGCAGTCTTCTTTTAAAACTGACAGATTTTCTAGTTTTCTATTAAACCAAATGTTAAGTGTTCATACTAGCAGTGACCTTTTATTTTATTTTTTTCATTTTCAATTTTTTTAATTATATTTGAGTTGCGAATTGCAACAACAGTGGCCTTTATAATTTTTAATTTCATATTCCCAAAATTTATATAGGCATTTTTTTCTTTCTTCTTCCTTTTTCTTAAAGGCTAATGAGCCTTTCTTCTTTTTGATTTTTAAAGGGTAATGAGTAGTCGGGTTGTTTTCATGATCAACCCATTACTATCCGTATTTTGAAAATGAATCATATTCAGTACATTTAGTTCACTAGCCATATTTTTAAATAATCCTAAAACCATATTACAAACCATTTCTTCTTTCTATGTTTATTTAACTTTGTGCTAGACTAATATTGTTGTTATAGTCATATTTTAAAGGTCAACAAAACTGTTAAACCTTTTTGTTTTAATATAAGTTTGATGCAATCATTGGACCTTCTAGTTCCAACTTAGACTGGTTAACTTTTACCTAACTGCAAATAAACATTAATAGCATTGCAATTTTTTTTATCTAACAATAATATTTCCAAAATTTTAAAGTTTAACAGATTCCCATATTTTACTTATGTAATTATTATACCTTGATTTTCAATTAAAAGTAAATCACATAATTGTTTCAATTACTTAAACAAATACATATGCAATTATATGGGAAATAAACAATGAGATCTACAGACTTGAATTGAAATCATCAGAATTTACATTAAAATTACAAAAAATTGATGCTAAGGCCTTTTTCACATGAAGTTTAGAAATGAACTAAATTGAATCTAAGGTTAACCGAATAAATGAATATCTGAAATAATCGGTTAACTATGAGGGAAAGTGGACCATATTGCAATGAATCAGCGACGTCGGTCGTTTATGAATGCTTTTCTAATGTAGGCTGCTAAGATTTGGCATTCACCATTTGTGATGAAGTTTGAGAGTTGGGAAGGAGTGAGATTATTTTTATTTTGAGATATAGGAATTGAGAATTGAAAAAGGAACGATAGAAGAAAAAAAGCCGTTTAATGAAATTTAAATAAAACATTACCATGGCATTTCAGAAGGAGTGAAAAGGGGATCGTAGAAAACAATGGCGCATTCTAGGGAGAGAACAACGATGTTGTCAGCCCATATAATGGACTGCGGTTGTTAATATAACCGTCGCAATATTAAAATATTTGCTACAGCTTTTATAAAAAACCATCGCAAATATGTCTAATAGTTATTTCCATGTATAGCTTGCAACTGATTTCAAAAAACTGTTGCACAAAACCATATTTGCTACAGGTTTTTGCTAAACCAATGCAAATAAGGCTGACGTAAATATACAGTTTTGCACTAGTGTGTCATTTCGAAGAGTCTGAAATTTAAATTCCACTTCGACTGAATTTAAACGTTGCGAGTCAGATTATATTAAATGCGGTTGAAGATGGATTTTATGCAATGGCTGTTTTGTTAATCCTATGTAGAAATTGCCTAAGATGGATTTATAGGATAGCGCCTTCGATTTTTCCAGTCCCAAGACAACTTATATGGATGAACGTATAGCAGATGTAACAACCCGAATTTTAATAACACGTTAAAACAAGAAATCAAGGCAGAATTAAATTTTAAAATAAGAATCAGGAAAAACGGGTTGCGCCATTGCGTTCGTCTCAGAATTATACATGAAACAGAGTCCAAGTTTTCGAAAATCGGGGTCCGTATGACCAAGATATGGCCTAAACAAGATTCAGCAGACTTTCAGGCATACTGACCCCAGGTCGACTGTAGTGTTTACTGCGTAGTCGACCTCCCCCCCCCCCCCCCCCGGTCGACTGTAGTGTCGACCTCCCCCCTGTACAGGTCGACCTGGTCGGCCTGGTGTGGCCCAGATCTCATTTTTGAGGCCCGGGATGAGTTTTATGGTCCGGATTGATTCTAGGGTTAATCCTATGGCCTAAACTAGTTTCCTACACCTATATAAACACCCTAAGACCCTAGCTAATCCACAATAAATCATTCTAACACCATTTGTTGTTGAGCCTCCTCTTGAACCATGGCCGCCGTCTCCAAACTTGAAGCTTAAACATTCAAGCTAGATCCAAATCAAAGACCAATGTTCATACATCAATTCAAGGGAATAGATCAACGTCTCTACAACAATCCTACGACAATTTATGTTCTTAGTTCTCAAAAACCATGATCTGTAAGCCCCAGTTACTCTTAGATCTAAACTCTAAACTTAATATGGACATGTGTAAATTGAAATTGAATATAAACATGATAACTACTTGAGACCTATTCTTGTAAATCTTTGATCTATGACTATTCTTTTTGATCTATTATGTTAGATCTACTCTTGTTCACCCTAGATCTATTCAGCTTGAACCTAGTACCGTTCATATTAAACCTTGATTTGTGGAATACTGATAAGAACTTGATTTAGGGGCACGTTCATGTCATAACCTAAACCCTATCATGTCCATTATTTTAACATGTCTGTGATGTTGTGATGTTGAAACTATTGCTAGTCACAAGTTTAGGATTATCATCTTATGTCATTTATTGCTATATTTATCACCCTATTTCATATACCAGTGATGTTATGATCATATCTCAAGTTACGCCATGCTTGCCTTGAAATCACCTTTGCCACTTTATACCCATCCTTGTTATGTTATTCCCTAGTTACATCTATTGCCTTGATTCGAACTCACGAGCGTTGGGGATGCGATTTGGGTAGTTTAGGAAAACCTGAATTTAGTATGAACTTGAAAACATGAATATTGTTATAACTTGAGCTTGGATATGAACATGAACTTGACATGAAATTATACCTGAAAATATGAATTTGGGACATGACACTTAGATAACTAGAACGTGGCCAACTCGAGGTTGGGTTGAGTTTGTAGCATAAATCTGCCCGGAACCGCCCGACGAATCCAGTAACTGCAAACAATAGGACCCAATGTGAGTAGTTGGTCATATCGCACTCGAAACCCGAGGTTAGACTAGGTTATGGTGTTAAACTGCCTGGACCCTCCCGGCACATCCAGTAACCATAACCAAGTCTAATGTGAGAGGTTAGGGGTGCATTAAGTAAATTAATGCCACAGGATAGGGTTAAGTCATGGACCACTTGAATATACTTAACCAATTTGACACGTTGATTTGATAGGGTTAAGTCATGAACCGCTTGAACACACTTAACCAACTTGACACATGATTCGTAGGGCTAAGTCTTGAACTAGAACGATACACTTAGTCAATTTGACATGACACATAGATGGGGTTAAGTCTCGATTTTAAATGACAACTTAACCTGCTGGACGAAACCCTAGTTACGCGGTCCTTTTCAGCAGTAACCCACTAGATGTATCACGGTACCCTGGGACTAGGCAGGGTGGGGCACGATTGCTGGGATGATTGTAAGCGACCAGAACGACGGCTGAGTTGTTGCGCCATTTTAGGTTCAGGCGGACTAGGGTCATGCACTTAGTCCGGAGTTGAAAAAGCAGGCATTGGGCATCAGTAGGATTATCTGTGCATTCTTGATTCGTGTCGGTGGTTGGCACCATAGGGCTTGATACACCCTATGGTGGACCTAGCACAGGTGACTACATTCGTGATAGGGCCGTATGACACAGACACACGACGAGCTAGACTTGTAGGGAGCCGATCGATTAGATCGTACCGTCGGATCCCGAATTGGGTCACTTCACGATATTGGGCCAAGGGATTATTTCTTGATTTATAGTTGACACGGGATTAGTATATCAGTATAGTTGGTATGGCGAATCTTGAATACGCAATGTTAGACTCGAGTTATCTTGTTAGCTTAGTTATCATGCCAGACTTATCATCATTCCTATGTTTAGTTCAAGTTTATTCATGTCTTGTTAACTTTGCTAGTTTCTACGCAGATAGTCACTAGGGCTTATCAGTCTTTTTGACTGACCTGTTTTCTTTCGCCTCTTTGTCTTTCGTCCCCCCCCCCCCCCCCGCCCCCCAGATTCTCAGGGAGGAAACTCTAGATCTTAGCTTGGACTTTGCTTGCTTTCTGACAGCTCATGTACGGTTTGGTCTTGAGCTATGCCATGGCTGCACTCATGCTCTTTATGGGGAATAATATTTTACTTATGTTGTTTTAAGTACTTTGCTTCTTTAGAACTTGATGTAATGAAATAATGACTTGGTATTTTGATGTAAGAGGTTTTGACTCTATTTTTCAGTAATGAGATTTGGTTTTAAAGTTTATATCCGCTGCCTTATATACTATATTTTATCTATGTTCTGTCTTGTGTTATCTCTGTGCCTGTTTACTAGATAATACCCCTCCAAAACTAGGGCATTCCCTTTGTGAGTGACCCTAGCGGAGGTGGGGTATTACATTTGGTATCAGAGCAGAAGGTTACCAGACTGGGCATAAGCTTTTAAAAACCTTCTGAAACTATTTTCAAAACCGTTTATAAAGAAGCATTTTTCAAGAAAAGTTTATTTTGAAAAGGCTATTCCCCAAAAGCCATTAGCACTATCCTTTGTTTCCTTGTTTGAGTCCCTTTTCCTTTCTTTTCTCCGTCTATAGTCACAGTAGTCTTACGTGCGGCTAATCTTCTTTCTAGCTTTGTAGAGGGTTTTCCGTACGATGGAGATAGTTTTTGTGAGTCTTGTTAACATGATACATAGGAAAGGTATGAGTGATAAGAAAGAAGTTAAGGGGGATGAGTCCCAGAACGAGAAGAAAGACTTCCAGAAAGGAGGAAAGAACAGCAACAACAAGAATGACAAGTCACGTGAGAAAAGAAAATGCAACTTCTGTGGTATTGACGGGCATGTAGTCCAGGACTGTAGGAAGAAGATGATGTAGATAGGAGCATGTTTTCAATGCGGTGAAACTGGACACATCAGCAAGAACTGCCCTAAGAAGCAAGGGCAAGCCCCGCAAGAAGGACCTTCTAGGGGTACATCTTTAACTTCTTTTCCCTAGATAATGTTTTATCTTGTATATCCTTTCGATCCTGTCTTGAGAACCTTAGGTAGAATCCTATGAATGTAAATATGTATTTGAAAAATGTTATGCTTGATATTTGTGAATGGTTGCAAGCGGTTGCAAGTGATTGCTCGTGGTTACATAACACACATTAGGCACTAGATCGGCTCAGACACATTTTCATATTGCATATGCATGAGTGTTTATACTTATTTATGGATGAAATTGAATGTGTTATCATATGAATGTTGCATATGGATGAATGTTTGTGCACACATATAGTGCTTACGTGACTAGGATTATTTGCATACATGTTGGATTCATGACACTAAACATATTTTGCATTAGAAAGATCAATCAGGCCTAATCATTTGCATTAGACAAGGAACATATACACACACTTTCTGCATATGTCCATACAGCATTAGAAATCTCTTAAGGACAATGTTTGCTTGTGGGTGATGTTTTGAGTAGATGGATAATGGATGGTAGGATACGTTCTTCCTAACTTGAAGATTTCGGGGACGAAATCCTTTAAGGAGGGGAGAATGTAACAACCCGAATTTTAATAACACGTTAAAACAAGAAATCAAGGCAAAATTAAATTTTAAAATAAGAATAAGGTAAAATGGGTTGCGCCATTGCGTTCGTCTTGGAATTATACATGAAACAGAGTCCAAGTTATGGCCTAAACAAGATTCAGCAGACTTTCAGGAAGACTGACCCCAGGTCGACTGTAGTGTCGACTGCGTAGTCGACCTCCCCCCCCCCCACAGGTCGACTGTAGTGTCGACCTCCCCCCTGTACAGGTCGGCCTGGTGTGGCCCAGAACCCATTTTTGAGGCCCGGGATGAGTTTTGATGGTCCAGATTGATTCTAGGGTTAATCCTATGGCCCAAACTAGTTTCCTACACCTATATAAACACCCTAAGACCCTAGCTAATCCACAACAAATCATTCTAACACCATTATGTTGTTGAGTCTCCTCTTGAACAATGGCCGTCCTCTCCAAACTTGAAGCTTAAACATTCAAGCTAGATCCAAATCAAAGACCAACGTTCCTGCATCAATTCAAGGGAATAGATCAACGTCTCTACAACAATCCTACGACAATTTCTTAGTTCTCATAACCCACGATCTGTAATCCCCAGTTACTCTTAGATCTAAACTCTAAACTTAATATGGACATGTGTAAATTGAAATTGAATATAAACATGATAACTACTTGAGACCTATTCTTGTAAATCTTTGATCTATGACTATTCTTTTTGATCTATTATGTTAGATCTACTCTTGTTCACCCTAGATCTATTCACCTTGAACCTAGTACCATTCATATTAAACCTTGATTTGTGGAATACCGATAAGAACTTGATTTAGGGGCCTGTTCATGTCATAAACTAAACCCTATCATGTCCATTATTTTAACATGCCTGTGATGTTGTGATGTTGAAACTATTGCTAGTCACAAGTTTAGGATTATCATCTTATGTCATTTATTGCTATATTTATCACCCTATTTCATATGCCAGTGATGTTATGATCATATCTCAAGTTACACCATGCTTGCCTTGAAATCACCTTTGCCACTTTATACCCATCTTTGTTATGTTATTCCCTAGTTACATCTATTGCCTTGATTCGAATTCACGAGCGTTGGGGATGCGATTTGGGTAGTTTAGGAAAACCTGAATTTAGTATGAACTTGAAAACATGAATATTGTTATAACTTGAGCTTGGATATGAACATGAACTTGACATGAAATTGTACTTGAAAATATGAATTTGGGACATGACACTTAGATAACTTGAGCGTGGCCAACTCGAGGTTGGGTTGAGTTTGCAGTATAAATCTGCCCGGAACTACACGGCGAATCCAGTAACTGCAAACAATAGGACCCAATGTGAGTAGTTGGTCATATCGCACTCGAAACCCGAGGTTAGACTAGGTTATGGTGTTAAACTGCCCGGACCCGCCCGACACATCCAGTAACCATAACCAAGTCTAATGTGAGAGGTTAGGGGTGCATTAAGTAAATTAATGCCACAGGATAGGGTTAAGTCATGGACCACTTGAATATACTTAACCAATTTGACACGTTGATTTGATAGGGTTAAGTCATGAACCGCTTGAACAAACTTAACCAACTTGACACATGATTCGTAGGGCTAAGTCTTGAACTAGAACGATACACTTAGTCAATTTGACATGACACATAGATGGGGTTAAGTCTCGATTTTAAATGACAACTTAACCTGCTGGACGAAACCCTAGTTACGCGGTCCTTTTCAGCAGTAACCCACTAGATGTATCACGGTACCCTGGGACTAGGCAGGGTGAGGCACGATTGCTGGGCTGATTGTAAGCGACCAGAACGACGGCTGAGTTGGTGCGCCGTTGTAGGTTCAGGCGGACTAGGGTCATGCACTTAGTCCGGAGTTGAAAAAGCAGGCATTGGGCATCAGTAGGATTATCTGTGCATTCTTGATTCGTGTCGGTGGTTGGCACCATAGGGCTTGATACACCCTATGGTGGACCTAGCATAGGTGACTACATTCGTGATAGGGCCGTATGACACAGACACACGACGAGCTAGACTTGTAGGGAGCCGATCGATTAGATCGTACCGTCGGACCCCGAATTGGGCCACTTCACGATATTGGGCCAAGGGATTATTTCTTGATTTATATTTGACACGGGATTAGTATATCAGTATAGTTGGTATGGCGAATCTTGAATGCGCAATGTTAGACTTGAGTTATCTTGTTAGCTTAGTTATCATGCCAGACTTATCATCATTCCTATGTTTAGTTCAAGTTTATTCATGTCTTGTTAACTTTACTAGTTTCTATGCTGATAGTCACTAGGGCTTACCAGTCTTTTTGACTGACCCGTTTTCTTTCGCCTCTTTGTCTTTCATTCCCCCCTAGGTTCTCAGGGAGGAAACTCTAGCTCTTAGCTTGGACTTTGCTTGCTTTCTGACAGCTCATGTACGGTTTGGTCTTGAGCTATGCTATGGCTGCACTCATGCTCTTTGTGGGGAATAATATTTTACTTATGTTGTTTTAAGTACTTTGCTTCTTTAGAACTTGATGTAATGAAATAATGACTTGGTATTTTGATGTAAGAGGTTTTGACTCTATTTTTCAGTAATGAGATTTGGTTTTAAAGTTTATATCCGCTGCCTTATATACTCTATTTTATCTATGTTCCGTCTTCTGTTATCTCTGTGCCTGTTTACTAGATAATACACCTCCAAAACTAGGGCATTCCCTTTGTGAGTGACCCCAGCGGAGGTGGGGTGTTACATTTGGTATCAGAGCAGAAGGTTACCAGACTGGGCAAAAGCTTTTAAAAACCTTCTGAAACTATTTTCAAAACCGTTTATAAAGAAGCATTTTTCAAGAAAAGTTTATTTTGAAAAGGCTATTCCCCAAAAGCCATTAGCACTATCCTTTGTTTGAGTCTCTTTTCCTTTCTTTTCTCCATCTATAGTCGCAGTAGTCTTACCTGCGACTAATCTTCTTTCTAGCTTCGTAGAGGGTTTTCCGTACGATGGAGATAGTTTTTGTGAGGCTTGTTAACATGTTACATAGGAAAGGTATGAGTGATAAGAAAGAAGTTAAGGTGGATGAGTCTCAGAACGAGAAGAAAGACTTCCAGAAAGGAGGAAAGAACAGCAACAACAAGAATGACAAGTCACGTGAGAAAAGAAAATGCAACTTCTGTGGTATTGACGGGCATATAGTCCAGGACTGTAGGAAGAAGATGATGAAGGTAGGAGCATGTTTTCAATGCGGTGAAACTGGACACATCAGCAAGAACTGCCCTAAGAAGCAAGGGCAAGCCCCGCAAGAAGGACCTTCTAGGGGTACATCTTTAACTTCTTTTCCCTAGATACTGTTTTATCTGGTATATCCTTTCGATCCTGTCTTGAGAATCTTAGGTAGAATCCTATGAATGTAAACATGTATTTGAAACATGTTATGCTTGATGTTTGCGAATGGTTGCAAGTGATTGCTCGTGGTTACATAACACACATTAGGCACTAGACCGGCTCATACACATTTTCATATTGCATATGCATGAGTGTTTATACTTATTTATGGATGAAATTGAATGTGTTATCATATGAATGTTGCATATGGATGAATGTTTGTGCACACATATAGTGCTTACGTGACTAGGATTATTTGCATACATGCTGGATTCATGACACTAAACATATTTTGCATTAGAAAGATCAATCAGGCCTGATCATTTGCATTAGACAAGGAACATATACACACACTTTCTGCATATGTTCATACAGCATTAGAAATCTCTTAAGGACAATGTTTGCTTGTGGGTGATGTTTTGAGTAGATGAATAATGGATGGTAGGATACGTTCTTCCTAACTTGAATATTTCGGGGACGAAATCCTTTAAGGAGGGGAGAATGTAACAACCCGAATTTTAATAACACGTTAAAACAAGAAATCAAGGCATAAATAAATTTTAAAATAAGAATAAGGGAAAACGGGTTGCGCCATTGCGTACGTCTTGGAATTATACATGAAAAAGAGTCCAAGCTTTCGAAAATCGGAGTCCGTATGACCAAGATATGGTCTAAACAAGATTCAGCAGACTTTCAGGAAGACTGACCCCAGGTCGACTGTAGTGTCGACTGCGTAGTCGACCTCCCCCCCCCCCAAAGGTCGACTGTAGTGTCGACCTCCCCCCTGTACAGGTCGGCCTGGTGTGGCCCAGAACCCATTTTTGAGGCCCGGGATGAGTTTTGATGGTCCGGATTGATTCTAGGATTAATCCTATGGCCTAAACTAGTTTCCTACACCTATATAAACACCCTAAGACCCCAGCTAATCCACAACAAATCATTCTAACACCATTATGTTGTTGAGTCTCCTTTTTAACCATGGCCGTCGTCTCCAAACTTGAAGCTTAAACATTCAAGCTAGATCCAAATCAAAGACCAACGTTCCTACATCAATTCAAGGGAATAGATTAACGTCTCTACAACAATCCTACGACAATTTCTGTTCTTAGTTCTCAAAACCCACGATCTGTAAGCCCCAGTTACTCTTAGATCTAAACTCTAAACTTAATATGGACATGTGTAAATTGAAATTGAATATAAACATGATAACTACTTGAGACCTATTCTTGTAAATCTTTGATCTATGACTATTCTTTTTGATCTATTATGTTAGATCTACTCTTGTTCACCCTAGATCTATTCACCTTGAACCTAGTACCGTTCATATTAAACCTTGATTTGTGGAATACTGATAAGAACTTGATTTAGGGGCCTATTCATGTCATAACCTAAATCCTATCATGTCCATTATTTTAACATGCCTGTGATGTTGTGATGTTGAAACTATTGCTAGTCACAAGTTTAGGATTATCATCTTATGTCATTTATTGCTATATTTATCACCCTATTTCATATGCCAGTGATGTTATGATCATATCTCAAGTTGCACCATGCTTGCCTTGAAATCACCTTTGCCACTTTATACCCATCCTTGTTATGTTATTCCCTAGTTACATCTATTGCCTTGATTCGAATTCACGAGCGTTGGGGATGCGATTTGGGTAGTTTAGGAAAACCTGAATTTAGTATGAACTTGAAAACATGAATATTGTTATAACTTGAGCTTGGATATGAACATGAACTTGACATGAAATTATACTTGAAAATATGAATTTGGGACATGACACTTAGATAACTTGAACGTGGCCAACTCGAGCTTGGGTTGAGTTTGCAGTATAAATCTGCCCGAAACTGCCCGGCGAATCCAGTAACTGCAAATAATAGGACCCAATGTGAGTAGTTGGTCATATCGCACTCGAAACCCGAGGTTAGACTAGGTTATGGTGTTAAACTGCCCGGACCCGCCCGACACATCCAGTAACCATAACCAAGTCTAATGTGAGAGGTTAGGGGTGCATTAAGTAAATTAATGCCACAGGATAGGGTTAAGTCATGGACCACTTGAATATACTTAACCAATTTGACACGTTGATTTGATAGGGTTAAGTCATGAACCGCTTGAACACACTTAACCAACTTGACACATGATTCGTAGGGCTAAATCTTGAACTAGAACGACATACTTAGTCAATTTGACATGACACATAGATGGGGTTAAGTCTCGATTTTAAATGACAACTTAACCTACTGGACGAAACCCTAGTTACGCGGTCCTTTTCAGTAGTAACCCACTAGATGTATCACGGTACCCTAGGACTAGGCAGGGTGGGGCACGATTGCTGGGCTGATTGTAAGCGACTAGAACGACGGCTGAGTTGGTGCACCATTGTAGGTTCAGGCGGACTAGGGTCATGCACTTAGTCCGGAGTTGAAAAAGCAGGCATTGGGCATCAGTAGGATTATCCGTGCATTCTTGTTTCGTGTCGGTGGTTGGCACCATAGGGCTTGATACACCCTATGGTGGACCTATCACACGTGACTACATTCGTGATAGGGCCGTATGACACAGACACACGACGAGCTATACTTGTAGGGAGCCGATCAATTAGATCGTACCGTTGGACCCCGAATTGGGTCACTTCACGATATTGGGCCAAGGGTTTATTTCTTGATTTATAGTTGACACGGGATTAGTATACCAGTATAGTTGGTACGGCGAATCTTGAATACGCAATGTTAGACTTGAGTTATCTTGTTAGCTTAGTTATCATGCCAGACTTATCATCATTCCTATGTTTAGTTCCAGTTTATTCATGTCTTGTTAACTTTACTAGTTTCTATGCTGATAGTCACTAGGGCTTACCAGTCTTTTTGACTGACCCGTTTTCTTTCGCCTCTTTGTCTTTCATTCCCCCCCCCCCCCCGTTTCTCAGGGAGGAAACTCTAGCTCTTAGCTTGGACTTTGCTTGCTTTCTGACAGCTCATGTACGGTTTGGTCTTGAGCTATGCTATGGCTGCACTCATGCTCTTTATGGGGAATAATGTTTTACTTATGTTGTTTTAAGTACTTTTCTTCTTTAGAACTTGATGTAATGAAAAATGACTTGGTATTTTGATGTAAGAGGTTTTGACTCTATTTTTCAGTAATGAGATTTGGTTTTAAAGTTTATATCCGCTACTTTATATACTCTATTTTATCTATGTTCTGTCTTGTGTTATCTCTGTGCCTGTTTACTAGATAATACCCCTCGAAAACTAGGGCATTCCCTTTGTGAGTCACCCTAGCGGAGGTGGGGTGTTACATTTGGTATCAGAGCAGAAGGTTACCAGACTAGGCAAAAGCTTTTAAAAACCGTCTGAAACTATTTTCAAAACCGTTTATAAAGAAGCATTTTTCAAGAAAAGTTTATTTTGAAAAGGCTATTCCCCAAAAGCCATTAGCACTATCCTTTTTTTCCTTGTTTGAGTCTCTTTTCTTTTCTTTTCTCCATCTATAGTCGCAGTAGTCTTACCTACGACTAATCTTCTTTCTAGCTTCGTAGAGGGTTTTCCGTACGATGGAGATAGTTTTTGTGAGGCTTGTTAACATGTTACATAGGAAAGGTATGAGTGATAAGAAAGAAGTTAAGGTGGATGAGTCTCAGAATGAGAAGAAAGACTTCCAGAAAGGAGGAAAGAACAACAACAACAAGAACGGCAAGTCACGTGAGAAAAGAAAATGCAACTTCTGTGGTATTGACGGGCATATAGTCCAGGACTGTAGGAAGAAGATGATGAAGATAGGAGCATGTTTTCAATGCGGTGAAACTGGACACATCAGCAAGAACTGCCCTAAGAAGCAAGGGCAAGCCCCGCAAGAAGGACCTTCTAGGGGTACATCTTTAACTTCTTTTCCCTAGATACTCTGTTTTATCTTGTATATCCTTTCGATCCTGTCTTGAGAACCTTAGGTAGAATCCTATGAATGTAAACATGTATTTGAAACATGTTATGCTTGATGTTTGCGAATGGTTGCAAGTGGTTGCAAGTGATTGCTCGTGGTTACATAACACACATTAGGCACTAGATTGGCTCAGACACATTTTCATATTGCATATGCATGAGTGTTTATACTTATTTATGGATGAAATTGAATGTGTTATCATATGAATGTTGCATATGGATGAATGTTTGTGCACATATATAGTGCTTACGTGACTAGGATTATTTGCATACATGTGGGATTCATGACAATAAACATATTTTGCATTAGAAAGATCAATAAGGCCTGATCATTTGCATTAGACAAGGAACATATACACACACTTTCTGCATATGTTCATACAGCATTAGAAATCTCTTAAGGACAATGTTTGCTTGTGGGTGATGTTTTGAGTAGATGGATAATGGATGGTAGGATACGTTCTTCCTAACTTGAAGATTTCAGGGACGAAATCCTTTAAGGAGGGTAGAATGTAACAACCCGAATTTTAATAACACGTTAAAACAAGAAATCAAGGCAGAATTAAATTTTAAAATAAGAATCAGGGAAAACGGCTTGTGCCATTGCGTTCGTCTCGGAATTCTACATGAAACGGAGTCCAAGTTTTCGAAAATCGGAGTCCGTATGACCAAGATATGGCCTAAACAAGATTCAACAGACTTTCAGGCAAACTGACCCCAGGTCGACTGTAGTGTCGACTGCGTAGTCGACCTCCACCCCCCCCATAGGTCGACTGTAGTGTCGACCTCCCCCCTGTACAGGTTGGCCTGGTGTGGCCCAGAACCCATTTTTGAGGCCCGGGATGAGTTTTGATGGTCCGGATTGATTCTAGGGTTAATCCTATGGCCTAAACTAGTTTCCTACACGTATATAAACACCCTAAGACCCTAGCTAATCCACAACAAATCATTCTAATACCATTATGTTGTTGAGTCTCCTCTTGAACCATGGCCGCCGTCTCCAAACTTGAAGCTTAAACATTCAAGCTAGATTCAAATCAAAGACCAATGTTCCTACATCAATTCAAGGGAATAGATCAACGTCTCTACAACAATACTACGACAATTTCTGTTCTTAGTTCTCAAAAACTACGATCTGTAAGCATCAGTTACTCTTAGATCTAAACTCTAAACTTAATATGGACATGTGTAAATTGAAATTGAATATAAACATGATAACTACTTGAGACCTATTCTTGTAAATCTTTGATCTACGATTATTCTTTTTGATCTATTATGTTAGATCTACTCTTGTTCACCCTAGA
Organism: Allium sativum; assembly: GCA_030737875.1. Taxonomy (NCBI): domain Eukaryota; kingdom Viridiplantae; phylum Streptophyta; class Magnoliopsida; order Asparagales; family Amaryllidaceae; genus Allium; species Allium sativum. The sequence goes on along the minus strand of CM060920.1, from coordinate 75,568,417 downwards.
TCTATTCACCTTGAACCTAGTCCCGTTCATATTAAACCTTGATTTGTAGAATACTGATAAGAACATGATTTAGGGGCCTGTTCATGTCATAACCTAAACCCTATCATGTCCATTATTTTAACACGCCTGTGATGTTGTGATGTTGAAACTATTGCTAGTCACAAGTTTAGGATTATCATCTTATGTCATTTATAGCTATGTTTATCACCCTATTTCATATGCCAGTGATGTTATGATCATATCTCAAGTTACACCATGCTTGCCTTGAAATCACCTTTGCCACTTTATACCCATCCTTGTTATGTCATTCCCTAGTTACATCTATTGCCTTGATTCGAATTCACGAGCGTTGGGGATGCGATTTGGGTAGTTTAGGAAAACCTGAATTTAGTATGAACTTGAAAACATGAATATTGTTATAACTTGAGCTTGGATATGAACATGAACTTGACATGAAATTATACTCGAAAATTTGAATTTGGGACATGACACTTAGATAACTTGAACGTGGCCAACTCGAGGTTGGGTTGAGTTTGCAGTATAAATCTGCCCGGAACCACCCGGCGAATCCAGTAACTACAAACAATAGGACCCAATGTGAGTAGTTGGTCATATCGCACTCGAAACTCGAGGTTAGACTAGGTTATGGTGTAAAACTGCACGGACCCTCCCGGCACATCCAGTAACCATAACCAAGTCTAATGTGAGAGGTTAGGGGTGCATTAAGTAAATTAATGCCACAGGATAGGGTTAAGTTATGGACCACTTGAATATACTTAACCAATTTGACACGTTGATTTGATAGGGATAAGTTATGAACCGCTTGAACAGACTTAACCAACTTGACACATGATTCGTAGGGCTAAGTATTGAACTAGAATGACACACTTAGTCAATTTGACATGACACATAGATGGGGTTAAGTCTCGATTTTAAATGACAACTTAACCTGCTGGACGAAACCCTAGTTACGCGGTCCTTTTCAGAAGTAACCCACTAGATGTATCACGGTACCCTGGGACTAGGCAGGGTGGGGCACGATTGCTGGGCTGATTGTAAGCGACCAGAACGACGGCTGAGTTGGTGCGCCATTGTAGGTTCAGGCGGACTAGGGTCGTGCACTTAATCCAGAGTTGAAAAAGCAGGCATTGGGCATCAGTAGGATTATCTGCGCATTCTTGATTCGTGTCGGTGGTTGGCACCATAGGGCTTGATACACCCTATGGTGGACCTAGCACAGGTGACTACATTCGTGATAGAGTCGTATGACACAGACACACGACGAGCTAGACTTGTAGGGAGCCGATCGATTAGATTGTACCGTCGGACCCCGAATTGGGTCACTTCACAATATTGGGCCAAGGGATTATTTCTTGATTTATAGTTGACACGGGATTAGTATACCAGTATAGTTGGTACGACGAATCTTGAATACGCAATTTTAGACTTGAGTTTTCTTGTTAGCTTAGTTATCATGCCAGACTTATCATCATTCCTATGTTTAGTTCCAGTTTATTCATGTCTTGTTAACTTTACTTGTTTCTATGCTGATAGTCACTAGGGCTTACCAGTCTTTTTGACTAACCCGTTTTCTTTTGCCTCTTTGTCTTTCGTCGCCCACCCCCCCCAGGTTCTCAGGGAGGAAACTCTAGCTCTTAGCTTGGACTTTTCTTGCTTTCTGACAGCTCATGTACGGTTTGGTCTTGAGCTATGCTATGGCTGCACTCGTGCTCTTTTTGGGGAATAATATTTTACTTATGTTGTTTTAAGTACTTTGCTTCTTTAGAACTTGATGTAATGAAATAATGACTTGGTATTTTGATGTAAGAGGTTTTGACTCTATTTTCAGTAATGAGATTTGGTTTTAAAGTTTATATTCGTTGCTTTATATACTCTATTTTATCTATGTTCCGTTTTGTGTTATCTCTATGCCTATTTACTAGATAATACCCCTCCAAAACTAGGGCATTCCCTTTGTGAGTGACCCTAGCGGAGGTGGGGTGTTACAGCAGAGTACGCCTAATTAATCATGAACGTTGATCTCTTTAAATGTACTTACATTTGTTGGTGGATAAATTCGTTTTCCTTAGCTTTATACCCATGATATTTTGAGGGAATCAATTAGTGTTTTGGTGGGTTTGACAATGTGGCATTCAAATTGAATGAAGATGTGATATGGCTAAGGTAAGCATGGTTTCAAGCTTCACAACCTGGTAATGACAAAAATCAAGCAGGCAGCATGGCTATGTGGGTCGCTCCCATTAGGGTGTATTATCACCCGATCTAGAGAAAAATTAACTTGCTTCTTTATTCTATAACTATTGTATGCTCGGAAACGGTGATTTGAGCCTAACCGTTTGTTATAATTCATTCAATACGCTCAAGCGGAATGAGTGGCAGGGTTGCAAGATGTTCTTGTTGAACCCAGTATATTCCTCTCTACAGATACACTATCGAAAAGTGGTTCTATACCTCTCATAGATGGGAATGCATTATCTATAAGCGCCATGTGGTTTTGTTAGTAAATATGTAGTGAAATGCAAGCATTTTGCTAGATTCTAATTTATATTTGAAAACCTTAGACACTATCATAATATTTGTTTTTGATATATAAATAATGTTTTAGTTTTCGTAAGGGAAAAACCTTTTTCGTGTTTATATACGGCGTGGTCTTGTGAGATATCCTTTATTTCTTAAGCTGTTTTAAATCGTTTACTCACACCAGTCCCATGACTGACCCAGAGTTTACATTTCTATGTTTTCCCTAAACTCTTGGATTCTCAAATTTGGACGGGAAGTCAAGTAGTTCAGGATTTTACAGATACACTGGAGGAGCTTGCACTGCAAGAAAAATACCCTGTTGCAATTAGCTATTTGCAACTGGTGACACATGATAGTCGCAGTAAATGATATTTAGCAACAGACCTTTCGTAGCAGTTGTAATAGATGAGATTTAACAATAGGTCTTTTCTTTCTATTGCGAAAAGCATATTTTTAGTAACTGCGCTTCTCTTCTAGTTTCAAAAACATACTTTTAGGAAATTCACTTCCCAAACAATTGCAACAAAAATATTATTTACAACTGTGCTTTCAAACTTATTGCAAAAAAATAACTTTAGTAACAGTTTTCGTCACTTGCGATAATTGTATTTTCATACAACTGGTAAAGCCAGTTGCGAAAAACATACTGTTAAAAATTGTTTTTTTCCCAACCTTTGGTAAACATAATTACTATTAAATACAAAAGTAAACAGTAATGTTTAGTTATAATACAATACGTGTTAAGTAATAAGAATTAACTAATGTGAATTAATACTTGAATAATTTATCATGGTAAGTTATTAATAGTGTGTAAATTATATTTAACAATTATTAACTATGAATAATAATGCTTTGCCAAAAAATAAATTTAATAATTAATAAATCTAATTAACAATAAATATTAAATTATTAATAAAATATTCATAATGTTAAATAATTAATAATTATCTATAATTAATAATTAATGATTATAGATAATATCGTACGATCTGTAATTTACTATAATTATTGATTATACATAAAAAGATTATAAATACTGATTATTATCAAAATTCAATACGTTTTTTATATATTTAATTGTTTTTATACTTAATTATGAATAAATAGTGAATTACGTTTAATATTTATTAATTACATTTGATAATTAATAAATATAATAATAACTACTATAAAATATTTAATAATCAATACTTAACATTTAATATTTAATTAATAAGTATTATTAATATGCAATAAATAATCTTTGACAAGTGACATTTTCTAGTACTTGTAATAAATACTTTATTTGGGCGTTATTCTACCAGTTGCAATAAATATATTTTTAGTAGGTGTGTTATTGACCAGTTGCGAACACATAAATTTCAACAACCGTGCTTTCCCGCCAGTAGCAAAAACGCATTTTTTCACAACAACGATTTACTATCAATTTCAGTAAATATATTTTGAACAAGTATATTTTCTTGTCTATTGCAATAAATATATTTTTGAAAACCGCTTGTTTCTACTAGTTGTAATTAGGATCAATAACGATTAATTAATTAATTTTAGCTGTAACATCCACTTTTTATATAAATTGCAGTAAATACATTCTATAACTAATAATTATCGTTACTATTACTATACCGTTAAACAATTGACTTCGGTAATTAACATCTAATAGTTTTTTAGAAGAAATTTTCAAAATAGGCTAGTTTTTAAAACTAATAGCAAATTTATGCTTGTTTTCAAACTATTTGCAGAAATAGGCTTGTTTTGGCCACCTAAGTGCTGAGGTGGCGAAGACTTAAAAAAATACTCGGGGTCCACTTGGGAAGTGCGCCCTTTAAGAAATATAAGGACGCACTTGTCAAGCATGCCCTTGCTCATTAGCTTTCCAACACATACGTGCTTATAGTATAGGTATGAGCGAACGTGTCCTCAATTGCAAGAGACTACAGCTTTCCAGCACTATATATAGTATATACCACATTTTTCTTCAACTTCTAATTTATTATTTTTTGGCATCTGAAGTCGTAACATTGAGCCTGAACAATGATCATTTTATTCGAAATATCATATAACATTTTAGTATGGATGTGTGTTTTATTACATTCGGCGTAGAAAACGCTTCTTTTGAGCTATTTAATCCTTTCGAAATTTTAAAATAGCTAGAACGATAATTATGTAATTATCAATATGGCAATTCTACACTGATCAGAATCCCATATTTGCTTAGACTGAAGAAAGCAATTATAATCTTTGGGTAGCTCTCTAGGTTACATGGTGATTCTATCATGATCGAAATCTACGGATTGCAAGGACTACTCGGTACTGATATAAAGGTTGATACCTAGGATGTGGTAGGTGGGTGCCTTCGGTTCATCATGTTCGTGGATGACTTGTATGGAAGTATGTCTGACTAGAGGTTTTCAAAGGATCGTGTACATTGATTTCTATAAACGTATTTTCTGTGGTGGCAGAGAAAACACCTTCTTTCAGCTTAACACCCAGGATATTTTGGGGACATCGATTAGTGATTTGGCGGATCTGACAATGTGACATTCAAAGTGATGTTGTGATGTTATTAGAAAGGTAATAGTGACATCAAGCCACATCAACCTTGATATGACAAAAATCTAGCAGGCAACATGGTTATGCGGGTTACTCCCATTAGGGTTTATTATCACCCGATCTAGAGAAAATCCATTTGTTTCTTTATTCTATCGTTGTTGTATGCTTCGTTGATGATAGTTTGAGCCCAACTGTCGGTGATATACATTCGGAACACTCAAAGGAATGAGTGGCCAATCATGTGTAGCCGGGTTGCAAGATGTTCATGTTGAACCTAGTGTATTCCTCTCTAGATATACATTATAAGAAGGTGGTTCCATACATTGCCATAGTCGAAACCCAATCTCCAATAAGCGCCCATGGTTTTTGATTATAGACTATGTATGTAGAGCGTGAGATGTAAGTGTTCTACTAAATGGTTATTTATTTGATATAGACACTATCATAATATCAAAATAAATATGGTATCAAAATGTTTTGGGTTATCATAAGGTAAAAACCATTTGTACTTATGTTTGGATTGGTCTTACGATTATCCTTTTCTTTCAAAAGAAGTTTTAAAAAGCTAAAATCAAGTTCGATGATGCCTATAAACTTAGTGGGTTTTCTCATGTTGGTTCACCAGGCTGATCCGTAGCATTTGTAATGTCGAGTCAGACCGAATTTTACAGGTTCAGGCTATTAGGTGTTGTGAAGTCCAGAGATGAGCTTAAGGAGTCCAGATATATGATTTGTATAGTATTTATTCTGTTATGCGTTGTATAGGAGGGTAAGTAGTTATAACTGTCCAAATTGTATTGTCTTCTATACTCTGATGATTGTAAGTATTATTTCAAGCTCTCAATAAAAAAAAATTATTATATTTTGTTCTACTGCGATGTGAGATTCTGATTGTGTTGTGTTCATTCCTCTTCTTATTTCTTCTATTCTAATATTTTCTTCTTTTCTTATCTCACCATCTAATTTCTTTCTATTAACTATCTGTTGTTTTCAATACTTTGGTTTTGGCGAGTAATACGAGTTTATGTATTATTGTCGAAATCTATGGCATCGAATTCCGTTGGGTCGTTACAGTGCTACTTTAATTGATGCGATAAGATTTCATCAAATTACGAACAAAATAAGTAAATACTCATTCACGTGGGTGATTGTTGGAAATGAATGACTATTTTATGTATTAAATGTCTTGAGATATGTATAGTCCCACATCCTAGTATTTATAAATATTATATGGTTATATACTAAGGTGAGGACTTTATTATAGTCCTCATGAGACAATTAAAATAATAAGCCATCTTCATGGGTGCAACACACTAAAACGCACGCACGCCCGCTCCCCCGCCCGGGCTTTAGCCTGAACCTGAATCTGCATCTGCAGCATGGACGAATGACATTTGAGGCGTATTAGAGGCACTTAGCACATTGCATTTGGAAGGTGGCAGTGATAGTTGGCTTGGTTATACTTAGTACAGTTTTTTCCATTTGAATTTAAATGGAAATGACCATAAAAACGGTCGCATCACTTGGTCAAAGGGTCGCAACTTTTCCAATCGTTACAACTGTTAACCAACCTTCCACACTGGTATATAGGAAGAAGCGGATAGAACACATAATTCAATTATTTTTTCTACAATCTGCTCTTCATCTTCCTCATTATATCTCTGTTCTTAATTACTTTCTTTAGTTAGTCGGGATCTGCAAATTCCAGCGTAGTATTTTGCAGAGTAGGTACTTTTTATCTGGGATAACAGTTGCTTATCCACCTTTTATTCCATAGAGGAAGCAGTGTTGTTTCAAGGAAACAGACCATTCAAGACTAGGACAAAAAGAAAGGTACTATACATCACACTGATTCTGTATAAAAGGTTTTTGGAAATAGATTTATACAAAGTATTTGCGTTGGTTTGCCATTACATAATCAAACATCATTTTTTTGCAAACTATTTGCAAATAGTTTTCAGAATATAAGTTAACATGGTTTTTGCTAACCGTTTACTGTAACACCCCACTCCCGCTATGGTCACTCACTAAGGGAATGCCATAGCATCGGTGGAGTATTTTAGTGAATATAGAACAGAAAAATTACAACAAGACAGATATAAATAGTACTTGAAATTTAAAACATCATCTCATAACAGCGGAAGTAAAACATGTCTGGTTACATCATAAAACCACAATAAAAGTCAAGTACAATATCCATCAAAATAAAGAAGTACATAATCCCACTCTCATACAATAGCCATGACAAAAGAAAAGATAACTGGGTAACTGGAGCTTTACATCAATCCAAGCTCCTAAAGACTGGAACAGCAATCCGATCAAGCTCTACTACTGCTAGGATCCACCGTAGGACCTGAGGGTTGGGAAAAAGATAAAAACAACGGGGTCAGACATAAGTCTGAGCGAGTCCTATAACTTTAACAATACAATCGTTAAAGTAACCAGAGAAGACATAAACTGATATACGGTAACTAATGGGGATGAATGGCTACACTAAGCAGTCAACTAAACTAAGATAAAAGATAAAGACGCATCTACCCTTCCAAAGGTAAATTACTAAATTGCACCACACCAGTCATTCCTAACTTAAAGGTTGATCCCACCCATGGACTTATAAAATTAACTTAATAGTTCTCGCGTACCCCTAGGTGACTAAGTAGACGCCACGGGGCCCTACAATCCACTAGGTGTACACACTACTCCCCATTCGATCGGCTCCATAACGTAGATACCCGTGCTGGCCCCACCGTGGGGTGTACCATTCCCCAACGTGACAACCTGATAAAACTAACGGTGCACGGCTTATATCTACACGATGCAACAACGTCTTATTTACCAGCCCGGGTCCACACACGCATATGAAACCCGTTGGTCATGCGTTGCCACCGCTAACCCATTTTGGCCTCTTATAGTCAAGCCCAGTATGCGTGTCCCGTCCTCGACATGGGTCGAGCCCACTAAGATACGTATGGGTTACTGGTTGAAATGGGCCCCCAGCACAAGCCATCCCCCTAAGCTTGGCCCACACACTAGTGTTTCCCACTTAACCCTTTAATCATGTTTAATCACATGTTTCATCTTGGTTAAGTATTTTATCATATTTTCTATTGGCAACCACTAGCAATTTCCACATACCACCCAAGGTACCCACTTAACCCCCATGCCCCACTACATGCTTATCTGGTTAAGTGTTTCTTAATTGATTAACACCGTAACCGTGTAAAGGATCCCTCACATTGGACCATCATTTGTAGATGCCTGGTTAAGCCGGTAAACTCCGGGCAGTCTTACACTACAAACGGGTCCAACCTCGTGTCATTTACCCTTGTTACGTATTTAATTTATGATTAAGACCCCTCACATTAGACCGTCATTTGTAGATGCCTGGTTAAGCCGGTAAACTCCGGGCAGTCTTACACTACAAACGGGTCCAACCTCGTGTCTTAATCGATTAATGACTCCTAATTAATCACCCCCATAATTTGTGTTAATTATCCTGTTTATTTTAGGAATATGGGTGCACCTAACTTAATAGGCAAATTCCCAACTCCAAAGTGTGGGTACACCTAACTTAATAGGCAAATTCCCAACACATAGTATGGGTACACCTAACTTATTAGGCAAATTCCCATACTATGTTCATTTATTTTATGTTATGCATAATTATATTAATTTCACACAATCTTATTAACATATGCATTTAATTAACCCCATCGTTCCCACGTAATTTCGTTCTCATGACATAACACATATAAAAGGTGTCAACTTGCATATGTATGAACATGTTTCAAAGGTGCCATCTTGCATATTAACAAACACATAACTTGCATATGAACTTGCATAACATGTCACATAACTTGCATATTAACTTGTATAACATGTCACATAACTTGCATATTAACTTGCATAACATGTCACATAACTTGCATATTAACAAATACATGACTTGCATATGAACTTGCATAATATGTCACATAACTTGCATATTAACTTGTATAACATGTCACATAACTTGCATAATTATCATACATGTAACATATGATCACAAAGCACAAAACTTGCATAACCCACATACATTAGCAAACTAACATCATGTCATATGACTTAAAACCCATTAATCCACAAACAAAACCATATGATCTCATCATATCTCATCTACTTAGTTTAGCAATTGATCATTAGAGTGATAGAAACTCACAACTAGCCAATTTGCACTCCAAATGAAGAAGATTAAGATGCTTAGAATGGATTAGAGGTTGATTAGAGAGTGATTAGCTTGCAACCCTCTTCATAAATTAGTGGAGGCTCCTTCTAAGATTTAATTTGGCGGCATGTAGCCCTCAATTCTATTTTTAGTATGGATTAGGGTAGGTTTAGGGTGTATTTATAGATTAGGTGAGTGTTTTAGGCCCTTAGATTAACCCTAAATTAGATTAGGACCCTCAGATTTCGGAACCTTCCAGAAACCAGCCCTAAGACCAAGCCCAAACCCCAAACTGGTGCACCCAACCACAGAACTCTCTAGAAACTGTGCAGGTTTCCTGTCCCGACATGGGCGCACTTCCCAAGTGCGCCAGTGTATTTTTGTGCTGGCGCACTTCACAAGTGCGCCAGTGCATTTCTGGCCTGTTTCGGGTTTTTCTGCCTAACTTCGTTCGTCCATATCTCTTTCATACGGTACCCGTTTTACGCAAACTCGGACTCTATTTCGCGTATTTTTCTGAGACGAACGCAATGACGCAACCCGTTTCCCCTGATTCTCACATCTGAGATTAATTATACTTTAATTACTAACCATTAGTGTTAATTGAAATTCGGGGTGTTACATTCTCCCCTACTTAAAGGATTTCGTCCTCGAAATCTCTAAGTCAAGAAGAACGTATCCTACCAACCAAACAACCATCTACTAAACTATCAACCACAAGCAACCATTATCCTTAGAAACTTCTAATGATGTATGAACATATGCAGAAAGTGTGTGTATATGTCCGTATACTAATGCAAAATCAGGCGGTCTACTGATTCAGTCGACCTCCTTAATGCAAACCATGATAGTGCCATGCATCCAATATGTATGCGAAACCCTATTGACACATACAATTTCTATATGCGTGCACAACCATACACAAAAATGCATCATCCACATGATAACACAGTCATGATACATCCATCAATCTAACTACCACATCCATTTATGCGATATGCAACATGAAGTGACTGAGCCGATCTAGTGCCTAATGTGTGTGTATATGCATCCACGAGCAACCACTAGCAAACAATTGCATCCACATGCATCCATCAACCATAACATGTTTCAAACACATGTTTCAACCATAGGTTTTACCCTATCTAAAGGTCATAGGTACTAGCGAGAGGATATACTAAAGATAAGATAAGTACTAGACAAGAGATAAAGGAGAAGTTAAAAGACGTACTCTCAAAAAGAAATGGGTACAAAGAACGCATCTTCGCTTCCGTCTCCCAAGTAGCATTGCTTTCGTCATCTCCCCATTGCACTTTAACTAGCTGAACTTCTCTGTTCCTCAACTTCCTAGTTTCTGACCCAAGGATGTGAGTAGGAGCTCGTCGAATCGTCGCATCACGCTCTACCTCTACATCTCTAAGCAAGCTCGGCTCTACCACCTCTGCGGTCTCATGTAAGCACTTCCTCAAATGTGATACATGGAATACATCATGAACACCACTAAGTCTGTCGGGCAACTCCACCCTATATGCCATCCGTCCAATCCTTTCCTTAATAGGAAACGGCCCAACAAACCTCGGTGCTAACTTCCCAACGGACCCAAAGCGAACAACATTTCTCAACGGAGATACTTTGACAAAAACCATGTCCCCAACCTCAAACTCAAGATCCGTCCTTCTCCGATCCGCATAAGATTTCTGTCTATCTTGCGCTGCCTTCATCCTTCTTCGAATCAAATCAATCTTCTCTGAAGTCTCTCTAACCATATCTGGCCCAAGCAAGATCTTATCCGTAGATTCCCACCAACATGTAGGAGATCGACAAGGCCTTCCATAAAGAGCTTCGAAAGGTGCCATGCCAATACTAGACCGAAAGCTGTTATTGTATGTGAACTCCACCAAAGGAAGATGTTCTTCCCATGTACCTCCAAAATCCAAGATACAAAGCCTCAAGAGATCTTCTAAGATACGGTTCACCCTCTCGGTCTGACCGTCCGTCTGAGGATGATATGCGGTGCTCAAACACAACTGAGTCCCTACCGCCTCTTGCAAACTTCTCCAAAACTCACTAGTGAAGATAGGATCTCGATCACTCACAATGCTGGATGGTACGCCATGCAATCTAACAATCTCTCTAACATAGACTGAAGCAAGCCATGGAGCGGTCCTCTTACTCTTCACGGGTATAAAATGGGCACTCTTGGTAAGTCTGTCTACCACAACCCAAATTCCCGTATTGCCCTTCCTCGATCTCGGTAACCCATCGATGAAATCCATCGAGACACTATCCCACTTCCATTGCGGAACTTCCAATGGGTGTAGCAACCCACCGGGTTTCCTTTGCTCCGCTTTAACTTGTTGGCACACTAAGCATCTAGCCACATACACGGCCACATCTTTCTTCATACCGGCCCAGAAGAAAACTGTCTTCATGTCTTGGTACATTTTGTCTCTACCGGGATGAATAGTCATCCTTGAACGATGTGCATCATCCAAAATAGCCTTCTTCAAACCCTCATCTTGCGGTACACAAAGTCTACCGTCTCTATGCAACCATCCCCTATCATCTATGGTGTATCTACCCAAATGGCTGGACGACTCCCCCCTTATAAGCTTCTCTACCAACTCAACCAATTGTGGGTCGTCTCGCTGAGCCTCGCCAATCCATCCCAAAAGAGTAGGTCTAACCTCCAAGGATGCTAACAAACCAGGTACAAAGTCAACAGAAGGTCTGAAGTCGAACAAAGAAAGAAACTCCAAGCTTCGCCGTTCCACGAACAATGGACTCAAAGATAGCCTTTTTCTACTCAAGGCGTCCGCCACCACGTTACCCTTGCCAGGGGTATACGCTATCTCGAAATCATAGGATGCTAAGAACTCCATCCACCTTTGCTGTCTTAAGTTTAAATCCTTCTGAGAGAATAAGTACTTCAATAATTTATGGTCAGTGAACAACTCGAATCTCTCACCAAGAAGATAATGGCGCCAAGACTTAAGTGCGAAAACAATCGCGGCCAACTCTAGATCATGGGTAGGGTAATTCTTCTCATGCGCTCTCAATTGCCTCCCTCCATAGGCTATTACCCTTCCCTCCTGCATCAAGACTGCGCCTAATCCTGTCCCATAAGCATCGGTATAAACAACAAACGGCTTACTCCCATCTGGAAGCACTAAAACTGGAGCGGTGGTCAAAGCTCTCTTTAACCGTCGGAAAGCATCATCACAATCTACGTCCCATGAGAAAACCAGATTCTTCTTCGTCAAGCGGGTTAATGGGGCTGATATCTTCGCGAAGTCTTTGATGAACTTCCTATAATATCCTGCCAACCCCAAGAAACTTCTTACTTCGGTAGCATTTCTAGGAACTTTCCAATCCTGGATAGATACTATCTTTGCGGGATCCACAGCTATCCCTTCCTTAGAGACCACATGCCCTAAGAATCGCACTTCTCTTCTCCAAAAATGACATTTAGAGAATTTAGCTTTAAGACTATGTGCTCGAAGAGTCTCCAACACTTCTCTGAGATGTAAGGCATGCTCTTCTTCACTCTTGGAAAAGACCAAGATGTCATCCACAAAGACCACTACAAACTTATTCAGATACTCTCTGAACACTCTACTCATCAGATCAACAAAGTATGCAGGGGCATTTGTCAACCCAAATGGCATCACAAGCCACTCATAAAAACCATCCGGAGTCCGGAAAGCAGTCTTCTCTATACTGTCCTCCGCCACTCTCAACTGATGAAACCCTGTAGCTAAGTCCATCTGCGAAAACACTGAGGCGCCAACCAACTGATCAAAGAGATCATCTATCCTCGGTAATGGGTGTCTATTCTTCTTCGTGAGCTTATTAAGTTCTCTATAATCCACACAAAGTCTGAGGGACCCATCCGCCTTCGTGGCAAACACTACTGGAGCTCCCCACTCCGATATACTTCGCCATATGAACCCCTTCTCAAGCAACTCCCCTACTTGCTTATGAAGTTCTCTTCTCTCACGAGGAGCCATGTGGCGCACTGGCAAAGACACTGGTTTGGCATTATCCACCAAATAAATTCGGAAATCTATCTCCCGCTTCGGAGGCAAACCCTTCACCTCTTCAAACACATCCGGATATTCCCGGACCACTCTGACAGAACGCAAACTCTCGACCGAAGCATCGAGCGATTCAAGATAACTTAGCAAAACAGATTCCATGGGATTACAAGAGATCTCGAGAGTATTACCCAAGCGGGTCATAAGCCTGACAACTCTCCTTTCACAATCAAGAACGGCACCATTACTGGATAACCAGTCCATGCCCAAAATCAACCCATAGCCCGTGAAGCCCAATACAAAAGCATCACATCCAAACTCAACGCTAAGTATAGAAATCTTCAAACCCAAACATATCATAGACAGATATATGGAGCCCCCAATTGGGTTTGAAACAACCAAGGGATCATCAACTAGACTGGTGTCTAAGTGCAGTGACTCAACTAACGATGATGAGATAAAAGAATGCGATGCACCAGAGTCAAACAAAGTACGAACTGGATGATCAAACAGAAAAACCAGACTTTCAACGGAAATAGTTCTACCTCTCTGCTGAATCGGTGGAACTGAGAGAGCCTGAACTTGCCCCCTGCCTGAGATGGTGCCATAAGAGCTTGCACCTGACCTCCTGAGGTAGACCCCGTCTTCTGCCCCTTCTTTGGGCAGTCCTTCACAAGATGTCCTGCTTCACCACAATGAAAGCAACCGATCTTCTTCTTTTTGCGACAATCCTTGCTGAGGTGGCCTGGGGTCCCACAATTGAAGCACTTCTTCTTCTTCTTCCCCTTGCCACCATTGCCTTGTTGTTGTTGCGGTTTCTTCTGATCCCCCTTCTTCTCTGGTGCCTTAGAACTCTTATCATCCTCATGCATAAGTGCCATGTAGACAAGCTTCTCAAAGGTGGCCCCCATAGGAATGTGAGTCATAGCTATTCCTTGCAATGGTTCGTTCAAGCCTCTAACGAACCTCAAAGCCTTCTTCTCCGGTGTATTCACCAACTCTATGCCAAACCTTGCTAATTGATTGAATTTGTTGACATATTCTTTCACCGTGAGATTCCCTTGCTTCAAATTCAAGAACTTCTCCATAAACAGATTCTCTTCCGCCCTTGAGAGAAACTTAGCCCCAAACCTTTGCTTGAAATCTGCCCAAGAGTCAACAGGGCGTTCTCCATTAGTGACCTCCCACCAGAATGAGGCCTCTCCCTTCATTAACCAAGCCGCCAACTTGACTTTCTTTCCCTCTTCCACTTCAAAGATATCTAGCAACTCTTCCACTTCCTTAAGCCAATCTCTAGCCTCTACGAAAGTCTCTGAACCTAGAAAAGGTTTTCCTCCTATAGCCTTGAACTCCTTGCAAATCTTAGCAAAATTATCCACTCTAGGCTGAGGAGGAGGAGCGGTTGCCTCTGGTGTAGTAGCATTGGCTGGACCCGCAGCCGCGGCCCTAGCCTCTTGTAACCTCCTATACCATAGTGGTATAACTAAGCCCTCCGGGATGTTAAGATCTTCAGCCATGCTGAAACGAAAGAGGAAAGTTTCAAAAAGGAGATTTCGAAAGATAAAGATATGGCTATTGGGGATTATGCTTTTCTTTTTCAAAAACTTTTCTCTTAAAAGACATGTTTTATTGAAAATACTTTTTCCAAAAATAATACCTTTACTATTTTCCAAAAAAAAAGTATTTTTCTCAAAAATTTATCTGTTCCGGTAACCTTCAGCTCTGATACCACGTGTAACACCCCACTCCCGCTATGGTCACTCACTAAGGGAATGCCATAGCATCGGTGGAGTATTTTAGTGAATATAGAACAGAAAAATTACAACAAGACAGATATAAATAGTACTTGAAATTTAAAACATCATCTCATAACAGCGGAAGTAAAACATGTCTGGTTACATCATAAAACCACAATATAAGTCAAGTACAATATCCATCAAAATAAAGAAGTACATAATCCCACTCTCATACAATAGCCATGACAAAAGAAAAGATAACTGGGTAACTGGAGCTTTACATCAATCCAAGCTCCTAAAGACTGGAACAGCAATCCGATCAAGCTCTACTACTGCTAGGATCCACCGTAGGACCTGAGGGTTGGGAAAAAGATAAAAACAACGGGGTCAGACATAAGTCTGAGCGAGTCCTATAACTTTAACAATACAATCGTTAAAGTAACCAGAGAAGACATAAACTGATATACGGTAACTAATGGGGATGAATGGCTACACTAAGCAGTCAACTAAACTAAGATAAAAGATAAAGACGCATCTACCCTACCAAAGGTAAATTACTAAACTGCACCACACCAGTCATTCCTAACTTAAAGGTTGATCCCACCCATGGATTTATAAAATTAACTTAATAGTTCTCGCGTACCCCTAGGTGACTAAGTAGACGCCACGGGGCCCTACAATCCACTAGGTGTACACACTACTCCCCATTCGATCGGCTCCCTAACGTAGATACCCGTGCTGGCCCCACCGTGGGGTGTACCATTCCCCAACGTGACAACCTGATAAAACTAACGGTGCACAGCTTATATCTACACGATGCAACAACGTCTTATTTACCAGCCCGGGTCCACACACGCATATGAAACCCGTTGGTCATGCGTTGCCACCGCTAACCCATTTTGGCCTCTTATAGTCAAGCCCAGTATGCGTGTCCCGTCCTCGACATGGGTTGAGCCCACTAAGATACGTATGGATTACTGGTTGAAATGGGCCCCCAGCACAAGCCATCCCCCTAAGCTTGGCCCACACACTAGTGTTTCCCACTTAACCCTTTAATCATGTTTAATACATGTTTCATCTTGGTTAAGTATTTTATCATATTTTCTATTGGCAACCACTAGCAATTTCCACATACCACCCAAGGTACCCACTTAACCCCCATGCCCCACTACATGCTTATCTGGTTAAGTGTTTCTTAATTGATTAACACCGTAACCGTATAAAGGACCCCTCACATTGGACCGTCATTTGTAGATGCCTGGTTAAGCCGGTAAACTCCGGGCAGTCTTACACTACAAACGGGTCCAACCTCGTGTCATTTACCCTTGTTACGTATTTAATTTATGATTAAGACCCCTCACATTGGACCGTCATTTGTAGATGCCTGGTTAAGCCGGTAAACTCCGGGCAGTCTTACACTACAAACGGGTCCAACCTCGTGTCTTAATCGATTAATGACTCCTAATTAATCACCCCCATAATTTGTGTTAATTATCCTGTTTATTTTAGGAATATGGGTGCACCTAACTTAATAGGCAAATTCCCAACTCCAAAGTGTGGGTACACCTAACTTAATAGGCAAATTCCCAACACATAGTATGGGTACACCTAACTTATTAGGCAAATTCCCATACTATGTTCATTTATTTTATGTTATGCATAATTATATTAATTTCACACAATCTTATTAACATATGCATTTAATTAACCCCATCGTTCCCACGTAATTTCGTTCTCATGACATAACACATATAAAAGGTGTCAACTTGCATATGTATGAACATGTTTCAAAGGTGCCATCTTGCATATTAACAAACACATAACTTGCATATGAACTTGCATAACATGTCACATAACTTGCATATTAACTTGTATAACATGTCACATAACTTGCATATTAACTTGCATAACATGTCACATAACTTGCATATTAACAAATACATGACTTGCATATGAACTTGCATAATATGTCACATAACTTGCATATTAACTTGTATAACATGTCACATAACTTGCATAATTATCATACATGTAACATATGATCACAAAGCACAAAACTTGCATAACCCACATACATTAGCAAACTAACATCATGTCATATGACTTAAAACCCATTAATCCACAAACAAAACCATATGATCTCATCATATCTCATCTACTTAGTTTAGCAATTGATCATTAGAGTGATAGAAACTCACAACTAGCCAATTTGCACTCCAAATGAAGAAGATTAAGATGCTTAGAATGGATTAGAGGTTGATTAGAGAGTGATTAGCTTGCAACCCTCTTCATAAATTAGTGGAGGCTCCTTCTAAGATTTAATTTGGCGGCATGTAGCCCTCAATTCTATTTTTAGTATGGATTAGGGTAGGTTTAGGGTGTATTTATAGATTAGGTGAGTGTTTTAGGCCCTTAGATTAACCCTAAATTAGATTAGGACCCTCAGATTTCGGAACCTTCCAGAAACCAGCCCTAAGACCAAGCCCAAACCCCAAACTGGTGCACCCAACCACAGAACTCTCTAGAAACTGTGCAGGTTTCCTGTCCCGACATGGGCGCACTTCCCAAGTGCGCCAGTGTATTTTTGTGCTGGCGCACTTCACAAGTGCGCCAGTGCATTTCTGGCCTGTTTCGTGTTTTTCTGCCTAACTTCGTTCGTCCATATCTCTTTCATACGGTACCCGTTTTACGCAAACTCGGACTCTATTTCGCGTATTTTTCTGAGACGAACGCAATGACGCAGCCCGTTTCCCCTGATTCTCACATCTGAGATTAGTTATACTTTAATTACTAACCATTAGTGTTAATTGAAATTCGGGGTGTTACATTTACTGTTGTATTATTAACTTTGTTCTTTTTTTTAAATCTTTGCAAATATTTTTCTGCAATATATATGCAACAGTTTGTGTTGCATAATTACTGGTTTTCCCTAAATGTATGTTTACAAAAAAGCTTTATTTAATTATTCAGTATAAGTACTTGTAATTTGAAGTATATAACTCAAATTTTCGCATTTACGTAAAATTTACACTTGCCTGTGCAATGAAATAGATTGTGCAAAATGTAAATTGGTGAAAGTATTTGCAATTCAAAACAGTGATGCAAATTATATTCGTTTGGTGTAAATATTTGCACTTTTCGGTTATTATAATATGTTATATTTTAGGTGAAAACTTGTGTCCTTTAAAGTGACCGTATATAAACACTTCCATGTAAATTTTGTCTTATGTACGAATACAATAAAGATTCATTAATGTCAACGATTGTAAACTGAGATGCAATAAATTTTACTATTATTGCTGCAAATGGGTTATGTTAGAACCAGTCTTTTAAAGACCCAACCCAACATCGGCTCGACTTTGGTTAACCTGACATTGTAGCGTCATGGCTCTGAAAATAAAATAACCTTGCACGTGCACAAACCCACAGTTTACCCTCATAACCATTTAAAACCTCCTAGACTAACCTCTTTAAACCTCACGGTTCTTCAAATTTGAAAAAAAGCAATCATTTCACTTTTCATTTTTTGACATAATAAATATAGTAATAATTTCATAGCTATTGTCATAAAATTGTTGATGAAATAATTCATAATTATTTACATTTTACGAACTATTCTTGAACTAATACTCTTTCATTATAAAAAATTAGCAAATTTACTACTTTGCTATGATAAGATGTTATATAATTATTCCAATTAGGCAGTATATAACATACTACATAATAAGTGGGTTAAAAATGTAAATCAAACCCATGACAAATTGCACCATGTCAAAGTGTCCCAACCAGTTTGGACAAGGTTGCTTGTCATAATTGGTAAAATTTTTATCTATTTAAACTAGTTATACATTTAAATCAGAAAAATAAAAATAAACTATTAGCTATGTTCTAACTGTCGGACTGGTTGAACCACAAGAACCTTAGACCTTGCAATACCACAGTTTAACTTAAGGTTTAGTCTTGGCAACTATGGTTAGAATAGTTCATTAATGTCTTATGTTATAACAGTGGGTTTTATAGGGATATCTGTTATAGTGAGCTCTGGCTGAACCAAAGTGCAACATAGCTCAGGAAGTAGTTGGCTAATATTTTACAATTTGTGAAATCGTTATTTCATCTCATTTTGTTTTATCTCCCTTGGTATCCAAATCTATTGATGGTGTGAGCAAGCTTTATCCACACTCTTAACGGTTGCAAGTGACGACTTATGCTCGGTAAAAAATTTAAAATATTTAAGGTGAAATTTTTTGGTTTTTTTCTTTTCCCGACATATCATTAACTACCAAATTTATGAAAAGGTTTGGATTATGTGAGGTTTTTGAAATTGAATAAGAATTAACCTTTTCAGTTTGAGCTGTGGTAAGTAAGCTACAGGCTATATCATATGTGTATGAATTTATAGGAAAACAACAAATGTATTATATTGGAAACATATTTCTTCATTAGCTTAAAACCAAAAGGGTTATCAATGTATACATATTAACATTATGAGTGTTTTACTTGGGTTAATATTGGGAAACATATGTCTTCATCTTTTCTGGATTTTGTATTAAATAAAAAATGTAAATTTTATTGTCACGTGATTCAAATTGAGTAATCTTGGATTCTTCTGTATTACAATTTACTTGTTGTCTTTGTTTAGTTAATAATTAAGATAGTAGTGCGTGAAACTGGATATATTGTATGTGTGGATCTTAGGAGTGATGTGGGAAAGTGTGTCGTGTGCACATGAATTATACCCTGCTCTAATACCATGTTAGAAAACTCAAGTTTTCACAAAACCAATTGGTAATGTGAAAGGTGGACTCTTAAAGTTTATACATGATTTGTTTTATAAATTCCTCAATATGGGACTTGTCTCAACAAGTTGAGATGAACAAGAGGTCTTACAAGTACACATGGGTCCTAGACAACCTTAAGCAAGAGCATGCGACAGATATCACTGATTCACTTCTGGTATTGCCTTATGGAAGCTTGGGATCATACTGCACTGTCATTGATGCTGCTAGGCATCGTGACTTTATCATGAACATGATTACCGGAACATCCCAATATGATTGTGTAGTGTTCACCGTTGACTCAATCGCCGATGGTGTTGAAGATGGTATTTCAAAGGATGGTCAAACTCATGAGCATGCTTGCTTGCCTTTACTCTTGGAGTGAGGCAAACAATCTAATGCTGTAATAGGGTATAATTTTATTTAGTTTTTGTTGGTATTAGTTGTTATTTTCATCTATTGATAGTAGTTGATATGTAAGCAGAATATTTCCTTATATATACACATATACATACATATTTCCTTATATATACATACATATGTAGTCCAGCGGTTAAGGACTTTGCGCCATGGTAACAGAGGCAGAGGTTCGAAATCCGAAATGACATGTTAAGAGCTTACCATGTGTATACGAAGACCGGTCACTTATCTGGTGATCGCGGATCAGGCAAAGAGCATACCATATGCATACACTAAAATCGGCCACTTATGTGGTGTTTGCAGATCAGGCTAGGTGCACTATGGAGGGTTTTATGACTCCGGTCAGTTTCCCTCTTGAACAAATTCAAAAAAAAAACATTTACATAAATACGCATGTGTATGTACTAAGTTTTGATATTGTATGGAAGAATGAATAATTGTTTTAGAGATAGAAGAAAGATTCAATGTTATTTCAGTAATGAATGATTCAATGATTACAAATGTTTACTAGACCTATATTTATAATATGTTACATATGGTATGAGAACAAACGAAAGAGTATATGGGCCCATATGTTATACAAAAGATAAGTACCCTATCGGGTTTTGTTTATTCATTATTATTCCCCCGTAAACAAAACCTAGGGTTTTCTGCAGCTTCTAAAATAATGGTGACAACCATAAATCTTCAAAATCAACTTCATATTTTCTTCAATCTGAGTAAATCCATGTTCCATAATACAGATCTGAAGTTTGTCTTTTCTTATAATATAAATTGAGAGACTTTCAGGAAGCTTTTGTACTCAAAGTTGCTTTCTTTGGTAAATAAAGTTTTTTTGTTGCTGCTCCTTGCTGCTTTGAGAGATGTTTTGTTGCTCCTCCTTGCTTTTTTGAGATATCAGGAGGTTTGTCTTCGCTAGGGTTTTCGGATCTTTGCTTTTCCTCTTGCTATTGTAAGTCATCTTCAGTTACTTTGAGCTCCGCTCTTAATCTGGTAAACCCTTTTGCCAATAATGCTTTAGTAAGTACATTAGCTATTTGGTAAGTGGCATGTACGTGATTTATGCATAATTTTCCACTCATGAATTGTTCGAGAACAAAGTATATATTATCTCCATGTGTTTTGTTCTAGAATTTAAAACTGGATTAGTTTATAGTGCTACCGATGTAACTTGTAACTCATTTACAATAGATTGTATCCATGGTATTTTAGCAGTTGCATGAGCTACATTCCTGTACTCTGCTTCTATACTTGATTTGGAAACGGTTGATTGCTTTTTTGAACGCCAAGATACTGGATTGTTTCCCAAATAGATACAATACTCTGATGTTGATCTTCTGTCATCAAGATCTGTTGCCCAATCAGCATCACTGTAGCTTTCTATGTATAATTGGCTGCTTGCTTTGAAACGTAATCTATGATTGACAGTTCCTTTTAGATATCTCAGCGGTCTTTTCATTGCTTTCCAACGCTCCACTTTAGGATTCTGCATGAATTGAGAAAGTTTATTAACACTGTATGTAATTTCAGGCCTAGTGATGGTTACATATTGTAATGCACCAACAAGGCTTCTGTACTCTTTAAAATTGAGTATGCTTTCTCCCGTATTTGGATAATTGATGATTTGTTATCATAGGAGTAATAATTGAATTTGCACTATCCATTTTTGCCTCAGTTAGGATTTCTTGTATATATTTTTTTGTAACATATGAACATTTCAGTCTCTGAAAACCTTTTGACTTCAATGCCTAGAAAATAGTTGATTTCACCTAGGTATTTAATTGAGAAGGTTTTGTCAAAGAGTTGCATAAGCTTCCTTACTTCAGTGTCATCATTCCCTATAACAATAAGATCATCAACATAAATTGGCACATATATAGTTATAATATTTGAGATTTTGAAAAACAAAGAGTGATCAGATTTTGCTGATTGAAATCCTTGAATTGTCAATGTTTGCTTCAACTTGTCAAACCAGACTCGTGGGGCCTGCTTAAGACCGTAAATTGCTTATTTAGTCTACACACTAATCCTTATCCTTTACTGTAACCTTGAGGCTGACACATGTACACCTCTTCTTTTAGATCACCATTCAAAAAAGCATTATTGACATCTAATTGTTGTATTTTCCACCTTCATTGTAATGCTATAGTGAGAACAATTCTGATAGTTTTTGGTTTTACCACTGGAGAAAAAGTATCTTCAAAATCAAATCCATACTGTTGTGTAAAACCTCTTGCAACATTTCGAGCCATATGTTTGGCTATTGATTAATTTTCATTTCTTTTTAGTTTGTATATCCATTTGCAATCAACAATATTTTTATTCTTTGGTGGTTTGACTAAGGTCCAGGTCTTGTTGCTAGTAAGTTCTTGATATTCTTCTACCATAGCCTTCCTCCAGTTTTCACTTCTAACTGCTTGTTCATAATTACTTGGTTCTTCTAGCTTGCATGCAGCAATATAATCTTTTGGCTTGAAAATGCCACTTTTATACCTGGTGACCATATGATGACCAGTTTGAACTTGTTGTATATTTTGTCTTGAATTTCTGGTATCACTTTGTGCAGAACTCTGAGAAACTTTTTTATTATTCTGATTTGATCTTTGTGGTGAACTTTCAAGTGATGATTGAGTGGGTTAATTGGTTGGATCAAAATCACCATGACCTGGCTCTATTGGCACTGTTTGTTGTGGTGTTGATCTGTAATTACAGTTATGGAAGGAATAGATTGTATGGTATTATAAATTTTTTGTGTTGTAGAAATTTCTGTACTTGAAAAAGGAAATGTGTTGTCATTGAACACAACATGTCTACTCACAAATACTTTACCATTTTTGCTCAAACATTTATATCCCTTCTGATCATTAGCATATCTAATAAAAGTACATGGAGCATATCTGAAACTTAGTTCGTGTGTATTATAATGCCTTAAATTAGGATAACACAAACATCCTTAAGTTCTCAAACTTCTATAATCTGGTCTTACATTATGCATAACTTCTATTTGACTATTACCTTTTAGTACTGTAGTAGGTAACCTGTTTATCAAATATATTGCAGTACTGAAAGCATCTGGCCAAAATTTCATAGGGAGAGAACTTTGTGATAATAATGTAAGACCACAATCAACATATATCTATGTTTCCTCTCAACTAGCCCATTTTGTTCAAAAGTATAAGGACAGCTTAATCTATGTGTAATTCCTTTTGGTTTGCAAGTATTCACTTATTGGTTTAAACTCTGTACCACCATCAGTTTGCAAAATTTTCAATAGTTAATCTTTTAGCCTTATTAATGAAGTACACAACTATTTTACTAGTTTGAGATTTATGTTTCATAAAGTATATCCATGTATATCTAGTACATGAGTCAACAAAGGATATATAATAGTTAAAACCATAATCTGTATTAAATGGTGCAGGACCCCATAAATCTACTGCAACTAATGCAAGGGATTTTGTGTATGTTGTTTGTGAAGCAGAAAAGGATAGCTTATGGCTTTTGCCATTTGATAATGAGTACACACATATGGTAATGTTATGTTATCAAAAGAAATAATATTATCTAGTAAAACCTGTTTGAAAACATTTGCATTAGGATGCCCTAACTTGGCATGCCACAAATCAAACACTCCTTTTCGTTTTTTAGTTTCAGACAAATAATAAGTCTTGCTACTCTTGTCAAATTTTTTATCACATCTGTTCACATTGTTTGTAACACTAAACTTGTACAGTACTTTATCAACTAGACCCTGTAAAAGAATTTCATTAGTTAGTATGTCTTTGACAAGGCAGTGACTAGGATGAAATTCAAAGTAAACTATATTGTCTTTAGCCAACTGAGATACACTCAGTAAATTCTTCTTGATTTATGGCACTCTTAATAAATTATTGAAGAACATTTTTTTTACCTGTAATGCTGCCAAAGCCAATATATGTGATATTGATACTCTCACTATTACCCATTTGAATAGTTTCATTATCTCTATACTCCTTCTGACCAAGATTTAAGTTGTCCAGATTATTTGTGATATGATTTGTGGCTCCTGAGTCGGGATACCAATTATCATCCCCAATGTCATCAGATTTTGCTTAATTTCTTCTAGATCTTTCAATATTTGAATTAGCTTCAATTTGCACCAGGTTTGCATTTGCATTGGCATTAGAATTTGAATTTCTTTGACTGCTCTGATTTTGACCTGGCATATAATTTGAATTGAACATGAAATAACATCTTGCCATAGTGTGACCTAGTTTTCACATATTTGACACTTAGGTCTTCCACTATTATTATTCCATCTTCCGTTGCGTCTAGATCTATTTGAATAATTTCCTCTTTAAAATGGTTGATCAGTTCTATTTCCTTGGTTTTTATTTTTAATGTAGTTTGCATAATTGACAGATAAGTCTGAAATATGAGATTTCTTAGTTTCAAATTTAGCCTCATGTGCTAAAAGAATTGCATGTGCATCTTGTAATGAACATACCACCTTTTGGGATGATCTAACAGCCACAACCCCTTCATAATCCTCACTTAGACCATTTAAGATAGAAAATACTTATTCAGATTCACTAACTTTCTGACCTGCTACTTCTAGAAGATTATAAGTGTCTTTTACCTTTGCAAGATATTCTCTTATAGATTGATAATCTTTTCTTGCACTTTGTAATTGTCTTTTATAGAACATGACCTTTGCTGCAGACTGGTTACTGAATGATTACTCTATAGTTGTCCAGATTTCATGAGAGGTCTTACAACCAATTACTTGTAATAGTAAATAAGCACTGATTGATGACAACAACCAAGAACTGATCAATCTATCTTGCCTGTGATATTTCGTATATTCTTCATTGCTAACTACCCTATTTTGTTCATCAGTGATGAATAAAGATGGTATAGGCATAGTCCTAAGAATGTAGCCTTCAAGCCCATATCCTTGGATTGCAGTTTCCACTTGCGGATCATTATCTTCAGTAGACTTACTGTGGTAGCAATAGTTTGCACCTAAGTTAGGTTCGCATTGTTGGATGTGGAAGAATTGCTTGTATCCCCCATGATGACCAATCAGAAATACTGCAGAAATCTAGTAAGTATTCTTGATTTTGTTGCTTTGAATTGAGAATTTGAGAATCTATTTTCAGAACAAGGTTGCTGCAATCTTGGTAGGTAAGAATGATGAATTGATTCTTTTCACCTTCAAATCGAAATGAAAAAATATGAGTACCTACTTTAAGAATGGCACTTCTTTGCTTGATTATTGATTCTTGAATTTCTTGATCAGCAAAAAATCAGAAATACCAAATGATTGTTACTGTAGTTTTAATGCAGCCACAAGATTTGTAAGCGAGGCACAAAAATACTATGTTGATTATTGCAGTATCTTTGATGCAGCCACAGTTTCCAGGCTAGGCACAAAATTACAGTGATGATCCACAACTTCCAAATGAGAAGATGTAAATCTTGGATGGAAGGGATCCAAATGATGATATCTTTCTAATGGATCAAAAATGTTGTTAAGCAATTGATGCTCCGATACCATATTAAGTTTTGATTTTGTATTGAAGAATGAATAATTGTTTTGGAGATAGAAGAAAGATTCAATGTTATTTCAGTAATGAATGATTCAATGATTACAAATGTTTACTAGACCCATATTTATAATATGTTACATATGGGATGAGAACAAACGAAAGAGTATATGGGCCCATATGTTATACAAAAGATAAGTACCCTATCGGGTTTTTTTTATTCATTATTAGTATGCGCATCAATGCATCTTTTAATCTGAATGTAATTTCATAAACTAGAGCTAAAAATTATGTAATCAGTTTTTTGCTTCCTTACTCTTGCATCAAATTATGAACTGCTCGAAACACGTGTGGAATGGCTTAAAGCAGGCCAGTCACTAATTTATGTTGGATTTGGTAGCATGGTTAGTTTTTCACTTATTACATCTTCTATCTTCAGACCCTTTAGTTTTACAAAATTGTATATGACATTGTGTTTCGACAAGCTACTGATACCAATTCAATAAAAAAATAAAAGATCATATGGTTATATTTATTCATACATGTAGGAAATATTTATTTTGTCTATGTAATTATCGTTCTATACTTTCTCCAGAAAAGTCAACGACTGACCAAGTTTATGATAACCTTAGGTTCATTAGGTCTGGAACAACAACAGCTAGCCCCAAAGCTGGGATCTCTATTTTTGCTTATTTTCAGTTCTTTTAGTTCTTATTATTAGTTGCTATATTAATGAAAAAATATGCAGGAAAGTTTCCATCTATTTTAACAGTTTGCAAATTAATGTGTTCAATCCAAGATTTAAAATTCTATTTTCTGGTTCTGTTCTGTGTAACAACCCTCATTTTTAAATGTATATATATATATGCATAGATAGGTAAATATGGTGATGTACAACGGAAATTATTTAATACATGAAAGACAAAGGAAAGATTAATTCAATGAAAGTGTACATAACGAAGAAGATAATAAAATAAGGATACTTAATTTATATATCAGGAATTAAGTAAAATGGACATCACCATTGCGTTCGTCTCGGAATTCTACATGAAATAAAGTCCAAGTTTTCGAAAATCGAACTCCGTATGAAAGAGTTATGGCCTTTGGAAGATTCAAAACAGTTTGAAATTCGACCCAGGCAGCTGGGCGGGAAATTTCCCGCCCAGAACAGGGCAGGTCAACCTGGGGGTCAGGTCGACCTAGGGGTCGACCTGCCTCCTAGGAGGTCGACCTGGGGGTTGACCTACCCCAGATCTGGGCAGTTTTTGTTCCTATGACGTGGTTTGATGTGCTGTACGGACCAAATGGCTTCTAGGTCAATCCTAGGGCCCTAAAACGCTCTCTACACCTATAAAATAGTGCCTAGACCTAACCTAATTCATAAACAATTCCTTTTGACGCCTCCATGCTGTCAAACTTCAACCAAACATGGCCGCCGCCTCAAAACTCTGAACTAAATTGCCAGTTCTTCAGCAGCTTTGGAGTTTAATCAAATCATGAAGCAAAGTTCTTCATCAACAATTCATGCTATTCACCAATAATCAAATAAGAAGATTAAATCAGCGTTCTACATCAACAACAAATCGCTTATTTCTCTAATCCAGTCAAAGTGAGTGGACTTGAACAATATTTGTTTTATAATGTTGCTTCTATCGTTTACCATTCCCCATAATCAATATGATGTTAATTTAATAAGATCTGTTATTTTATTCATGCCTACGTTTGAGTTCTCTCCTTTTTATCCTTTCCCCTTTTTATTTTTGGATCTAGGTTATCTCGAACCTAGACGAAATCTTATTATACAATACGCACGATTGGAATATGGGGATATTGGAATATAATCTGTAATTTTGGGGTTTGCGGCATAACAATTGTTATTGCATATATTGGGCATAATCTATTTTATGCAGTCGAGGAATATAATCTATAATGTTGAATTTATGTAAGTTTGACATAATTGTCATTGGATATGGAATTAGTATAATTCAATATTAACAACATGTAATTGGATAACATGGATTGGTGAAATTTATTCGTGACTTGAAAAGTAAGCCTAGAGGGTGAATTAGATTATATGTATGAATGTGTGAATGTTGGGGTATATATATTGGGAAAATATTGACTATATGAAATTGGGTATAATTGGATATTGGAAATTGACATGTTTGGGTATGAATAACATGGAATTAGTGAATTTGGCAATAATTGGATAATTTGGGTAATATGAAAATTGGCTAACTATTATGTAATTGGTGTAGTGAATGGCAAATGGAAATAGGCATAAAAATGAAATGTAATTAAGTTGAATTTGGAACATATGACATGAATTTGTTGTTTGGGTGAAAGACGATTGTTAATGAACGCCTATAACACGAGGTTAGATGCGTTTGTGGTGTAAGACTGCCCGGAACCGCTATAAAAATCCAGCAACCTTAAGCGGACGTCTAATGTGAGAGGTCAACGGCAAGAACTAGAGGCGTAACGGTTTATGACACGAGGTTAGGCGCGTTTGTGGTGTAAGACTGCCCGGAACCCCCCAGCAAATCCAGCAGCAACAAACGGACGTCTAACGTGAGAGGTCATACATCAATACAACATTATAAATAAATTAAGAAATACTAACCATAATAAGACATGTGGGTGACATGGGTATGGTTAGAGGGTTAAGTGGGCGATATAAATGACATGTAAAGCATAACAAATGTGGAATTAACCGTTGTGAGACATATGATGTAAGACATAACCAAGGTAGACTTAACCGTAGTAAAACATGTGTAAGACGTGGAAACTGTAATAAAAAGGGGGTTAAGTGAGACACGTGTGACATGTAAAACAGAATTTAGATATGCTTAACCAAATGGGACCTGTAACGGTATCATAAATTAATTGAACTGGAAAAAGGTTAAGTAACAGGTTAAGTAAAAGGAAGGGTTAAGTCAAATATAAAATTAATGACACAGTAATGGGGGAATGTTAATTACCTATTATAAACTTGAGTTGCGGTGATGTAAAATTAAATAATAGGCAAACTTGTCATAGGGACAAGGGAAGGTTATGACTTGAGATGTAATACAAGACTTGAAGGGTAGGACGACTAATACTATGAAATAAGTCAAATCTAAAATTAATGACAAGAAATGGGGAATGATAAACCTATTATGAATAAACTTGAATAAGGCAAGAAAGGATAATAGGTGGAAATTATAACTTATGGGACAAGATAAGTTATAGGACACGATAAGGAAGACGAGATAACTTATATGTAAAGATATACTTAAATTAAGTGGTTTGGAAAGGCGAAATGTGAATTTAAAAATGATATAAGTTACGTGAGTGAAAAAGAAGTAATTTAGAATCATATATGTTGGTTGGTTTGAGTAATTCTCTGGGTGCCAGTCTGATGTTGATTTCGGTCTTCAGGGCTAGTGTTTAGAGGGTTATTCTCCTAATCAGTATGTATGTAGGATAAGGCATACTTAACTATGAATTAAGTATAACATGTTGTTGTAACCCAAAAAGGGAATAATTTATGAGATTGGAAAGTAACATGTTGTGGGCTTATTAATGGACTTAAGTGGGTTAAGTATAAATTGAATTAATAAGCAAGGGTAACTTGGTGAATACGGGGAAAGAAAAGGGAAGCTACTGTGAATAACCATGTTAAATGAGAAAGTTGACGAGGTGGCACAAGTGTGAAATAAATAGTTAGACTTAGGGTCTAATGACGTATAAAACTAACGCGCTTGAAGCAGTCCGTACGTTATAGGATGAATAACCAAACGAGGTAGATCATGATGGTGTTATAATGCACGAGGAGAGCGCACATTCGCTATTTTGGTGGCTCCAACGGACTGGAAGGGGAAGCACGCGGCTTCCTGAGACGCTAAAGTTTCTCCTGGTAGTCCTCTGTAGTAGTTTAGCTTCGGGCTAGGATTACAGAGATTGGGTCTGCGCAGAACTACCAGGTGGATGGGCCTTGACTGCACAAGTTGGGGGCAGTCAGAATGCTGTACACGGTGGCATTAAGGGTGGTTCGGCGATTGCCTCGGGCAGAGGTGGAGGGTCAAGACCAAACGTTAGCAAGATCGTCGGACGCCTGTCACCAGCAGCCTAAGGAATGCGAAAATACAAGAGTTAACCCCTAGAGATCGTTAACCTTTGCTATCAAGGGACGGGTGCGGGGAGACTCCACATGGATGTTTAGATTGTTTTCTTGTTAGAGGTGGTCCTTAGCTCGTGAGTTCTTTACTAGTTGATGGAGGGGCTGAGGTGGGGCCATAGCCACTATAGAAAAAACAGACCCGAGGAATATCTGTACATTAGACACTCTTAGATGCGGGCGCGTACAGATATAGAAAAGCTCCTGACCGAGTTCCTTGTTTTCTGGTGTAGCCTTGCCACGGAACTTAGGTGCACAAGTAGAGGTTATTTGCAGTAGAAACATCGAGTACGATTTATGATACGTACGTGGGAAAGTCTAGGTACAACCATGTCTGCTCTGGGTGGTGTATCGTGGACTAAAGGGCATTGTTCAGTGATGGAACCAAACTCGATCGAATAGTTCGAGGATAACAGTCAGTACGCTTACGTAGCACTGCGATAGTGGTTCTATGTGGATGTAGCGTTGTACGTTACTATGGTATAGGATGAGGGACTGCGCATATTACTGTGGCGATACGGAGGAGACCGTGCGAGTGGGGTATCACAGGGTGTACCTCAGTTTGGGGGTAGCTACATATACACTATATTAGGTTAATCTACTAGGGGGTAGATGGGTGTGACGTGTGTGTAAGCTTTGAGTGCTAACAACACATATAACCTAATAAATAAGAAAGTGTAATTGAACGATATATGTAGGATTATTCAAGAAGTGTAGTTTAAATTCATTCACACAAAACTTATGTTCTGACCCCCTCCTCATAACATTCGCAGGTTAGACAGAGACTTATAGCTTTGGGAATACTGATTTAGCAGTTTTGTGATTAAGGTAAAGCTATGTTTTAAAATATATTATATTTTATTCCTTCCGCTATGACGTGTTTTTCCATACTCTGACATATCTCTTTTCTCTGTCTTTTCTGCAGGATACCAGAGCAACCAACTTGGGTCTCGATGGATTGAATTTTGAAAAAAAAATCGGTCCGTCGGAATCCGGGTTGTTACATCTGGTATCAGAGTTTCGGTTTAGTGATCTTAGGGAGATAATGAGTGAACGTATTTGTATTTTCTAAAATATAAATATATTATATATATAAACCTAAATCCACCACTAGACATGAAAAGGGTTGGGATATCTAGTTTGTACACTCAAGGAATGAACATAGGAATTTGGAAACCATTAGGTGGTTGGGAAAGTGTACAATATGACTTGAAGCTAGAGAAAAAAAAAGTATCACATAGGATGGAAATTGAAATATTAGTATTTCAGATTAGTGCGTTTAGGAATGAAACCCTAGAAACAAGAAAAGGTTGAAATATGAAAAATGGATTAGGAATATATATATATATAGTTAAGAGAATTGAATTCGTGAAAGTGCCTACGAAAGCCTAGTCGAGTTGAAGACCCGCTTTGAGTCTAACTCAATGTAAGCTTTTAAGAACTTGAATCTGTAAGAGAGTTTGCGGTATTTTTTCCAAGTTTTGATCTTAAAAGTATTTTGATGTTTTTAGTGCATGATGGGTTTTAAAGTAAAGTAAGGTATATTGGGTAAAACAATGATTTCTTGTTTTAAAAGAAATCTCTCATGAAAAGGTGCGTATTATGGAGCATAAATAGCTCGCTCGTTTTCATATATCAAAATAAGTTTTTAAATATCTATTCGGTTAACAATAAATTTTGATTATTGTTTTAAAAAGAAATTTTGTTGGGTAAACAAATTAAGAGGTGCAGTGCAAGAATAGAGTAGATATTTGCGCCTTAGCAACCAAAGTTAATATTGTAAGTAGGAACAGTGTAACCCATTAGTTGTCCTTGTCTACTCCAGATTTTGTGATTTGAAATTTTTTTTTGCAATTTTACTTTGTAACATGTTTTTATAGTTTGGCAAAAGCAAGTTTTGAGAAGAGGAAATAAAGTTTTAACGCTTTTAATTTTTTGAAGAAATATGCAATGCAAAGAAGGAGGCCAAACCATATTTTTAAAAGAATGGGGTAGGTAAGGATTAAGGCCTAGAAAGATCGAGATATAATTAAGGCTATGAATTAAAGAAATAAAACCTAACTTGAGATTGGTAGAGTTGAGTGATTCTCTGAGTATCAATCTGATGTTGATTTCGGTCTTCGGGGTTGATGCTTAGGGAATTATTCTCTTACCAATTTTCGGTCAAAGATCTAATATTAAATGAATAGAAAATTCCTGTTGATTGCATAAACATTGAGAAACCTAGGTTTGTTTCTTGAGAAAAAGATATAAAGTATAGGTTAGTAATACACAGCAAGAACTAGTAGTAACTACAAGGTAGTGGAAGGACAAGTAAGTGTAGTGGGTTGGTGGTTGGACTTTTCTTTAGAGAAACAGTCTTATGATTCTTGGCTCTTGGTAGTAGCTGTGTAGGATGTTGTTTGATTTAAAAACAGAAAAGCTTATTTGGAAAATAAATTTAAGTAATTGGAGTAAGTCAAATAAGCTAAGAAAGAGAATAAACTAATTAAGAAGAAAATAACAAATCCAATAAAGCAACAAACTGACGGGAAAAGAAAATGGAAATCTTAAGAAAAAGATGAATAAATATGAAATTTTTCCAAGTTAAGTGGAAAAGGAGAAGAAATTTTCTTATGTGGTTGTACTTGGATAGGAAAATAGGAAATCTTTGTAGAATAGTTATGTAAAAATCCAAGTGCAATTAGAAAAGAAAAACGGAGGATGTGAAATTTTCCGTTTTCATAACATAAGAAATCGAATTTGGAAAATTAGATTTTTCTAAATTTCGAATCTAATGATGGTTGGTAGGGTTTTGGATGCAAAAATTGAACGAACTATGATCTTACTCTGTAAGTGTGTAGGAAAATTTGGATGAAGAACGTTTTGATTTTTCAAAAATATTGCATTCATATAGAATTGCAAGTATATTTAGGATGTGAGCATCATGTTTTGAAAGAGTTTTTAAGATTTGCATACATATAGGTGGATCCAAATTAGGCATACATACTTTACTATGATGTATCTTACTTTGCATATATGCACAATGTTTGCAACAATTAAATGCACACTTGATGGATGGATGTTGCGAGGGATTATCTATTTTACTCTTATCGAATTTCGGGGACGAAATTCTTTAAGGGTGGGAGAATGTAACACCCCACATTTTTAAATGTATATATGTATATATATATATGCATAGATAGGTAAATATGGTGATATACAACGGAAATTAATTAATACATGAAAGACAAAGGAAAGATTAATTCAATGACAGTGTACGTAACGAAGAAGATAATAAAATAAGGATACTTAATTTATATATCAAGAATAAAGTAAAATAGACATCACCATTGCGTTCGTCTCGAAATTCTAGAAATTGAGTCCAAATTTTCAAAAATCGGACTCCGTATGAAAGAGTTATGGCATTCGAAAGATTCAAAACAGTTTGAAATTCGACCTAGGCAGTTGGGCGGGAAATTTCCCACCCAGAACAGGGCAGGTCAACCTAGGGGTCGACCTAGAGGTCAGGACGACCAGGGGGTCGATCTGGGGGTCGACCTACCCCAGATCTGGACAGTTTTTATTCCTGTGACGTGGTTTGACGTGCTGCACGGACCGGATGGCTTCTAGGTCAATCCTAGGGCCCTAAAATGCTCTCTACACCTATAAAATAGTGCCTAGACCTAACCTAATTCATAAAAAATTCCTTCTGACGCCTCTATGCTGTCAAACTTCAACCAAACATGGCCGCCGCCTCAAAACTCTAAACTAAATTGCAAGTTCTTCAGCAGCTTTGGAGTTTAATCAAATCAAGAAGCAAAGTTCTTCATCAACAATTCAGGCTCTTCACCAATAATAAAATAAGAAGATTAAATCAGCATTCTACATCAACAACAAATCACTTGTTTCTCTAATCCGGTCAGAATGAGTGGATTTGAACTATATTTATTTTATAATATTGCTTCTATCTTTTACCATTCCCTATAACGAATATGAAGTTAATTTAATAAGATCTGTTATTTTATTTATGCCTATGTTTTAGTTCTCTCCATTCTATCCTTTACCCTTTTTATTTTTGGATCTAGGCAATCTCGAACCTAGACGAAATCTTATTATACAATACGCACGATTGGAATATGGGGATATTGGAATATAATATGTAATTTTGGGGTTTGCGGCATAACAATTGTTATTGCATATATTGGGCATAATCTATTTTATGCAGTCGAGGAATATAATCTATAATGTTGAGTTTATGTAAGTTTGACATAATTGTCATTGGATATGGAATTGGTATAATTCAATATTAACAACATGTAATTGGATAACACGGATTGGTGAAATTTATTCATGACTTGAAAAGTAAGCCTAGAGGGTGAATTAGATTATATGTATGAACGTGGGAATGTTAGGGTATATGTATTTGGAAAATATTGATTATATGAAATTAGGTATAATTGGATATTGGAAATTGGCATGTTAGGGTATGAATAACATGGAATTAGTGAATTTGGCTATAATTGGATAATTTGGATAATATGAAAATTGGCTAACTATTATGTAATTGGTGTAGTGAATGGCAAATTGGAAATAGGCATAATAATGAAATGTAGTTAAGTTGAATTTGTAACATATGACATGAATTTGGGGTTTGGGTGAAAGACGATTGTTAATGAACGCCTATGACATGAGTTTAGATGCGTTTGTGGTGTAAGACCGCCCGGAACCGCACGGAATCGCCCGACAAATCCAGCAACCACAAGCGGACGTCTAATGTGAGAGGTCAACGGCAAGAACTAGAGGTGTAACGGTTTATGACATAAGGTTAGGCACGTTTGTGGTGTAAGACTGCCCGGAACTGTCCGACAAATCCAGCAGGCACGAACGGACGTCTAATGTGAGAGGTCATACATCGTCACGGCGTTATAAATAAATTAAGAAATACTAACCTTAATAAGATATGTGGGAGACATAGGTATGGTTAGAGGGTTAAGTGGGCGATATAAATGACACGTAAAGCATAACAAATGTGGACTTAACCGTTGTGAGACATGTGATGTAAGACATAACCAAGGTAGACTTAACCGTAGTAAAACATGTGTAAGACATGGAAACTGTAATTAAAAAGGGGGTTAAGTGAGACACGTGTGACATGTGAAACAGAATTTAGATATGCTTAACCAAATGAGACCCGTAACGGTATCAAACATTAATTGAACTGGGAAAAGTTTAAGTAACAGGTTAAGTAAAAGGAAAGGTTAAGTCAAATCTAAAATTAATGACACAGTAATGGAGGATTTATAATTACCTATTATAAACTTGAGTTGCGGTGATGTAAAATTAAATAATAGGCAAATTTGTCATAGGGACAAGGGAAGGTTATGACTTAAGATGTAATACAATACTTGAAGGGTGGGACGACTTATACTATGAAATAATTCAAATCTAAAATTAATGACAAGAAATGGGGAATGATAAATAACCTATTATGAATAAACTTGAATAAGGCAAGAAAGGATAATAGGTGGAAATTATAACTTATGGGACAAGATAAGCTATAGGAAACTATAAGGAAGACAAGATAACTTATATGTAAAGATATACTTAAATTAAGTGGTTTGGAAAGGAGAAATGTGAAATTATAAATGATATAAGTTATATGAGTGGAAAAGAAGTAAATTAGAATCATATATGTTGGTTGGGTTGAGTAATTCTGTGGGTGCCAGTCTGATGTTGATTTCGGTCTTCGGGGCTGGTGTTTAGAGGGTTATTCTCCTAATCAATATGTATGTGGGATAAGGTATACTTAACTATGAATTAAGTATAACATGTTGTTGTAACCCAAAAAGGGAATAATTTATGAGATTGGAAAATAACATGTTGTGGGCTTATTAATGGACTTAAGTGGGTTAAGTATAAATTGAATTAATAAGCAAGGGTAACTTGGTGAATACGGGGAAAAAAAGGGAAGCTTGTGTGAATAACCAAATTAAATGAGAAAGTTGACGAGGTGGCACAAGCGTGAAATAAATGGTTAGACTTAGGGTCTAATGACATATAAAACTAAAGCGCTTGAAGCAGTCCGTACGTTGTAGGATGAATAATCAAACGAGGTAGATCATGATGGTGTCATAAGGCACGAGGAGAGGGAACGTTTGCTATTTTGGTGGCTCCAACGGACTGGAAGGGGAAGCACGCGGCTTCCTGAGACGCTAAAGGTGCTCCTGGTAGTCCTCTATAGTGGTTTTGCTTCGGGCTAGGATTACAGAGGTTAGGTCTGCGCAGAACTACTGGGTGGGTGGGCCTTGATGGCACAAATAGGGGGCAGTCAGAATGCTGTACGCGGTGGCATTAAGGGTGGTTTGACGATTGCCTCAGGCGGAGGTGGAGGGTCAAGACCAAACGATAGCAAGATCGTTGGACGCCTGTCACCAGCAGCCTAAGGAATACGAAAAGACAAGAGCTAACCCCTAGAGATCGTTAACCTTTGCTATCAAGGAACGGGTGCGCGGAGACCCCACATGGATGTTTAGATTGTTTGCTTGTTAGGGGTGGTCGCTTAGCTCATGTGGTCTTTACTAGTTGAGGGAGGGACTGAGGTGGGGCCATAGCCACCATAGAAAAACCATACCCGAGGGATATTTGTACATTGGATACTCTTAGAGGCGGGCCCGTAAAGATATAGAAATGCTCATGACCGAGTTCCGTGTTTTCTGGTGTAGCCCTGCCACGTAACTTGGGTGCACAAGTAGAGGTTATGTGCAATAGAAACATCGAGTACGATTGATGATACGTACGTGGGAAAGTCTAGGTACAACCATGTCTGCTCTGGGTGGTGTATCTTAGACTAGAGGGCATTATTCGGTGATGGAACCAAACTCGATCGAATAGTTCGAGGATTGCAGTCAGTACGCTTACGTAGCACTGCGATAGTGGTTCTATGCGGATGTAGCGTTGTACGGTACTATGGCATATGATGAGGGACTGCGCATATTACTATGGCGATGCGGAGGAGACCGTGCGAATGGGGTATCACGGGGTGTACCTCAGTTTGGGGTAGCTACATATACACTATATTTGGTTAATCTACTAGGGGGTAGATGGGTGTGACGTGTGTGTAAGCTTTGAGTGCTAATAACACGTATTACCTAGTAAATAAGAAAGTGTAATTGAACGGTATATGTAGGATTATTCAAGAAGTGTAGTTTAAATTCATTCACACAGAACTTATGTTCGGACCCCCTCCTCATAACATTCGCAGATTAGACAGAGACTTATAGCTTTGGGAATACTGATTTAGCAGTTTTGTGATTAAGGTAAAGCTATGTTTTGAAATATATTATATTTTATGCCTTCTGCTGTGAGGTGTTTTTACGTACTCTGACATATCTCTTTTCTCTGTCTTTTCTGCAGGATACCAGAGAAACCAACTCGGGTCTCGATGGATTAAATTTTGAAAAAAAAAAAACCGGTCTGTCGGAATCCAGGTTGTTACATTCTGTTTATCTGTTATTCATGAAATTTCGGCCCCATTTCAGAAATTTTGTTATTTCCATTTTTATCCCGTTCTGGGTATTCACACATTTTAATATGTTATATGTATATATAAATACATTTTATGACTGTGAAAAAGAAAATTGATTTGATTTGGGCTTTTTAGTAGCAAAAAAAAGCACATTATTAGAAAATAAAAAGGTATGGATAAAACAAATAACTTGATATTGATATAATTTCAATAAAAAGCTCAAGTTATACATGCACATCCCTACTTAAACCATCTCCAACAATGGCTCAATTCATGTTAGAATCATGAATTGAGCCCAAAAGCCCCCAATAAACATTCTTCCCCTGAATATTCAAGAGAAAATTATGGGGCCAATTCCGAAACCAGAATTGGCCCATCGCGCCGATTTTTTCAGCTCGTCCTGTGGCAAGCCGATTTTTTCGGAACACGCCAAAAAATTCAGCTCGCCACCAGACAAGCTGAAAAAATCGGCGCGCCATCACCTACGCCTCATGATCGTTTCACATTGACTATACAACAAGAAAACGGGCTTATTTACCGCAACGGCTATAAAACGGTAAAAACTTTTCAAACGGTTGTATCTTCAATTATATATTGGCTCCATTCTATCATTCTTCATCACAACATATTATCTATTCTCTTCTATCTCTTTAATCTAAGAAAATCTTACCTGATAATGTTGTCACCATTTGGAAATTTCTCACATCCGACGATGGACGGAAGCCTGTTTTCGCAAGGCAACACGAGCAATGTTTTGGGAACTCAGCCAAGCAAACAAGGAACCATGTCGTGGACAGACCAAGAGGACATCAATCTATGGACCATCAATTGTCACTTTTCACAAGATTTTGCAATGGGGAACGACCAATCATCCATTACGTTTTGGAAAAAAAATCAGACCGCTTTTGTTGAGAAGCATCCAGAATTTGGACGGCCATTATCAGCGATACAAGGCCGTTTTGGCAAAATAAGCCATCAAACCCAATTTTACGAATCACAACTTTACAAAATAAAGATGGAGAATCCAAGATTCATGGGAGGAGAAGATAACATGGTTTATTTTCTTACTACTTATGTTAGTTGTTGGTAGATTATTTTATGATTCATATTCCTTTTTTAAAATAGAAACAAATAGAAAACGAGGAGTTCAAGAAGCTTTTTCCTAGAGAAAATGGCATGAAAAGGCCGCAGTGTTATCGGTTTATGCATTATTATGATATGCCAGGACTTGCTAAGAGCCTCCGCGATGTTCAAACCGCAAGCAACAACAAGAAAAAAGCTTATAAATCTGGGTATTCTTTAGTCCATCCGGGTCAACTACCAAAAATACTCAATGTGAACGGGAAAAACCTAATTGATGAGTTCAATGCCACGATTGACGAAGATTGTAGACCTGAGGGAGTCAAATCTGTGAAAAGAAGGGGAAAAACAACGGTTGAGCTTGAAGGAAAAGTGAACGCACGTCATGAAGAACATAGTCGTAGAGCTGAAGAAAGACGTGCAGATGTCAGGGAAAGAATAGAAGTTATGAAAAGGTTTACTAATTTGAAAGAGAAGAAGCTACAAATTCTAGTGGACGACTTAGTGTACAAGAAAGAGCAAGATGCGTACAAGAAAGATCAATAAGAGATTTCTATCATGAACAAAGATCTGACTTGAATGCCTCAATTGGAGCAGGAATTTTGGATGGGAATGAAACAATGTATTCTAACGTCATAGTTTCCGCACTTATAAGTTGATTTTTCACCACTATCCATAGTACTAGTTGCTTGTATTATGTTGTTGTAGTAACCTTATATTCCCTGCTGTAGTAATGGTTCTTCTTATAAATGGAATATGTGCTTTTTTATATTGCTATTGTTTCCCTAAGCTGATAGTTTTATAACTTTACGAAAGTATCAAATTAGAGGAAATCTCAATTTTTTTACATAGAATCATCAAATAACTGAAATATTCAACAAGTACTAAACAAAACCATTTGCTTATCCAGCACCATATCGGGTTATCAACCTATAATGCAGTTTGTAGGCTTCATACCCAACAAAATCAGTATCGTACTCTACAAGGTAACAAGATCAAAAGTTCCCTAGTTGTTTTAAATATGTCTTCATCTTAAACCGTATGTGCAATCTTTTGGTATCGTTCATAAGCTTTAATGAAATGCTTATGAACCATATGAATTTCACTAGAAGTTCATGTAGTGGTACAGGTACGATGGTTGTTATGTAATCTTGTTATCATGGACCAAAATTATTCATGGGTTAGACCTCCTCCATTTTGCATCAGCAACAAATCTCTTTTATCAACTTCGATATAGGATTTCATGAGTATAAGTATGTCCTTTGGAGAGAATTTTGTTGTAGTAGCACTGGAGCTAGCATTACTATGGTTGTGATGATTAGGGTTAACCACTTGCCTCCTTATGTTTTTGCATGGACGTGCTTTTGGTTTTTGAACTTCAGCTACTTGTTGACCACCACGAACAATCTCATTTTGAACTGGTTCTGCCGCCTCTTCTACTTGTGTATCTGGAACGAATCCACCCTCTTTCTCTTCCTCCTTGTTCCGTTCATACTCGTCAAACATTTTATCCATTAGTTCATCACTGATTTCCCAATCGTCCATTTAAGTTACATAGAAACAAGAAATGTATTATCTACAAAAAGAAGTACTTGAACACGTAGAAGAAAAAAAGAGTAATAGTTTCTCACCTTAATGTCGTGGTTGATCTAGAACGCACAAATTTTCGTTCTGGTTAGGGAATGAAGTATAAACTATTTAAACAAAGGGGTTGATTTTTGGTAAAACTCTGTCATCATTAGTTGAGCAGTAGGATTGATACATATGACATGACTACCCTCTGTGCGCAATAGTTGAGTTGTTATGGCTCGGCCTTAGAACAGTTGACGTTACTACACTCTACAACACTCAGGTAACGTGCTAAAGGTTGTCCAATGAATATAACCAACATGACTTGACAATTCGTAATGATTAAAGATGACATGTCCACTGCTCTAATAAAGTAAAGCACGAAATCAGAGGACTTGTCAACCTTTACGACCACTCAGCCCTCTACCTTTAAATTTAGCCCTTTCGAATTCTTAGGCTTTCCAAATTATTCATTTTATCTACCTACAAATTTTCAAGTAGTTTAACATGTCTTCTTGGGAATACGATGATGAATCCATGGTCAAAATGTACGATCAATATGAAAGAAATAAGAAACCAGTCGATTTTGTCCCCGAAACGCACTTGGAAGATCACGTGGAAGCTGGAGAAGTGGAGTCTGAACTCTTCAGTGCCACGCAACCAGACGTTGCCGTCCCACGTATTGGACCTGTTCAAAAAACCCTCAATGCTCGATTAAGGGAAGTAATTTCTCGAGAGAACCTAGATAGGTGTAGCTCTAGCATGACGGGTCATTCAACTGTGGAGTGGAATGTAATGTGGTTGTTTCTAAAAGCCAGAGCAATGCATGTCGTCGCTTTATGGGTGCAAAGCGTACATTACTGCACTAAACTGACAGGGGTTGGAACATTGTAATTTTTTCTCATGGATCGACTCACCACTGATAGAGAGGGGTGTCACGTACGCTCTAGAGATGCAAGAGGAGGTAAGTCGCTTGGAAAGGTCATTATTGTAGCATAGGATGAGATGCTGTATGGGTTCAACGGTTTGGCCCGAAACTAGGAGCTTAGTTATATGGTACTACGTCTTAAATACATATTATACGTATTGTATTCCACGTTAATTCGTGCTTTATCATACTTGTATGTTGGGTCGAACATTCACTGTATCATGTATCTTATATTTTGTTATATTGAACGAAGTTTGTAGGCAGGTTAATAGGTATTGTTTATATATATGAATGCAACTGAGTTAAAAACTAGAGTCGTCCCCATATAAATTAAACATTTCAATACACAAAGGAGTTAGAAAATAGGGTTATACTTATCCACTTGAGCATTATTGCTGACCAATTCTTTGAAAATAGCATCACGTAAAGCAAAGTGGAACCAGCGATCGTTCACATCGATGCAGTACGAAAAGCAGATTCCCTACACTTTTACGTCAGGCGAAACAGTATCGAGCAGCTCATAAAGCATAGTCGTAACAGTGACCAGTTGCATCATTATTTCTTTTATTGATTTGTACTATGCAGCTATATATTTCTTTCAAATTACTTATAACTTTCCTCGCTCAAACAAAGTTGTTCCCATTCTTGTACTACCTCCTCCTTTTATCACTCATTCAAAATGCCTTCTTGGCCATCAGCTACAGACTCTGATGAACAGGCGTACAAATAAATGAGACTTCAGGAGCTCGAAGGCGAGTTCCGGTTTCTAAACCAAATAAGACCTCAGGATGAACCATCGCATGAACAGCGGAACATAAATCTTCCACATGAAGCTTAAGTACCACATGTTCAACTATCGTATGAACAGACGGTCGCTCAACCACAACAAGAAGTAGAGTTCTATCAAGTACCACTGTATGAACATGGAGTTGATTCTTATCCAGTACGTTACTACTAAGGTTATGTGGTTGAAGTTATGGTTCAAGCAGAGGGCAAAAAAATAGGTCGACTCATGCAGAAATGTCCATTTTATCCAAACAGATGCAATTATATGAAATGGGTAGATGAACCTTTGTGCCCAAGGGGAATAACATATGCAAACGAACTCGAACGGGAAATTAGATGTCTCCAAAATGACATTGAACAGTTGTGATTGAACATAATGAGACTCCCTTGAGATTGAACGTATAACATGTAGTTGGCTTTAGTAACTATTTTCTACATTTGCTTTGATGTTTTAGTTGGCATCTACTATCATTAGTTGTTGTATCTTTAATGACCAGTTGTATCTGTATGCTTATTGTTAGTGTTATCGTTATACGAAATATTAGTTGAATCAGTTTGATCATAACCACTTGTTTCAGTGCGTTCAAACGTTGTATATCAACCTTAAAAATTAGTATTTTTCAAAATAATAACATCCATGATCCGATTTAATTGGCTTGTGAGAGCGCGAGCTATTTTATCGGCGCGTGCTGATAAAATCAAGGCACGCCGATAAAATGGGCTTGCCCCTGTTGGGAGATATCAAAGATATCAACCTGAATGTTATGGGTCGTAATTTTACGACCCGTAACCTTGTTGGATATGCTCTCAGGACGTGCCTTTATTGCCAACAAAATAGTGAAAGGAACCTCCATCAATAGCGGAAGCCTCCATCATCTTCTGAAAACAGTTACTAAATAGGCTACCTAATATCATCAAAAGCAGGAATAATAGGATAATTAATTCACTGCAGCTTGATGATTTGTCTTTCTTAGTCTAGATCTCTAATCTCTTAGCATCGATTTTAAAGCCATAAATATCCACTCATGAAACACTAATTTTCATCCATGCATCTGGTTTGTCGAATTGGGTTGCTTTCATTGTTCTGTTCTTGGTTTCATTTTACATGGATCAAGTTCTTTGCTTTTTTTAACATCAAAACTTGTTTTTACTCACACATCCCGAAAATGGATTTAAAGCCATATTGAGGTCCGGTCAACTCCGGAATTGGACCGAAATGACAGAAATCTAGGCGTGCCACCTGGAATTATGAACCTTGGTTCAATCTTTACAATATTTCATTCCAAAATAATATAAGGTTTCAAATTTTGAGTTTCATCTTTTGTGTAAACTTTCAAGAGAACTCAATTTGTCAAAATCGATCAAAAAAATTATGAATTATAATTTTGGTTGTTCAAATCATCAAAAAAGAAAATTAGGGTTCTATGAAATGACAATATACACTTTTTATCCTAGAGAAATTTAAACGGATACCAATGTTGTTCTCTTCTTCATTATGAAGATCCATATCACCTTTTTTGGCCAAATGAAGTTGTCAAAGTTGAGAAATTATATGGAAAATTTTATATTATTTCCTACATACAGAATGGTTGTTTTTGCTTTACAAGAGCATAATTTCCTTTTCTTTTTTTCTATTTATAAAATTCTAAACAGCTTAACTTTGCTTGGTTTTAGCAGTGAAATGGCTGCATTTTATTACGTTTGAATTAGCACTTTAATGTGATCAGCAGGTACAACCTAATTATATCATAAAAGGATCAATCAAATTGTTTGCAACAACGATGTCTGTGCACATGCACGTAGGTATGTATGTGCGTATGCAAACATTTACTTGCAACAAGATGTGGTTGACATAATGAATGTTGGTCTAAGTTTAATATCAGGATATTGGCGATCCACTCATCGAATTTGACGGTCTATTAGAATGATGAATGGTTAAGTTTTCATAACTTGTGAAATGCTCTTTATAATTGTTAAGCTCATTATAATCGTTAATATATGTCTCTTTGTTGATCTTTAGAAAGCACATTATTAGAACTTGCGGAAAAAATGTTTGTATTTCTATATGTGTTACACATGCATAAAATGTTTGTGTTTCTATATGTGTTACACACATGCATAAAAATTCAAATACAAGATTGATGGAGAACTATGTGCACGATTAGTTTCATCAGAAAGATTAAGGGATTGTTTCTTATAACTTCTTAACAAGATTAAAAATTTATGGCTTAAACTTCAATAGTTGTTCCATTAGATTTATTTAATGGGTGTGTTTTTTACAGGTTCCTATTAAGTTTCAAAATTAAGCTCACATCTGGTCATAAAAATAATATAGATTACATCCCTATTTTTGAAACACGACTGGAAAAATTCCAGCTTTACCCTTCCGCAATTCCAAAACCCTCAAACCACGATTCGTCATTTGTTCAGTCGTCAAATATCTCTTTCAATATCTATCAAAAACCTAAATCAACGATTCTTCAAAACCTAAATTGATCAATCGTGGTTTACAATCAACAGCCGATTCTCATCAATTGAATCTCGATTGTACGA
Source organism: Allium sativum (assembly GCA_030737875.1). Lineage (NCBI taxonomy): Eukaryota > Viridiplantae > Streptophyta > Magnoliopsida > Asparagales > Amaryllidaceae > Allium > Allium sativum. Next base: position 75,524,041 of record CM060920.1, on the reverse strand, counting down.
TTTTTCGTTAAACCGTTGTCGTTGTCATCATCAAGTTAGAATAAATGGCAAGAACGAAGGTATAATTTTTAATTTTTTATTTCATCTCCGACCATTCATAATCTCTGCGTACAATATACAGTAATAGAACTGAACAAAATATTTTGTGTGCTTGTTTCCTATTATTGAGAATTATTGCATGCGTGATTGTATGATTATATTGACAATTGTTGCGTAAATCTATGATTATGTTGCGAAATGTTGCATTAGTACATGCAGTTATCAACTGATTGTCGTGTTTGTGTGTTTAGAATATTTTTGCATTTATCATTGGAATAAAAACATTTTTTAGTTAAATAAATAAATTTTATAAGAAATATTGCATGCAAGTATGCATGAATTCATAATAAATTCGTAGTTATATGCATATATTCAACACATTTGAACATAGGCATTGCATATATTCATGACATTTGCATGCATGGATTCATTTAACTAATACAGTTGAATAAATCCAAGAATTTATGCAGAACATTTGAATACAGTAATGAATTTAATGAGAACATTTGCACTATGGTATTCATTTTTTCACAATTGTTGCATTATTGTATGCATGTAAAAAGAATTGTTTCATTGCAAGTGTGCAACCCTCAGCTGGTTATTTTAGTATTCTATATATTTAAAAAGATATGTTACATGATTTAAGTGAGAATTTTTCAGCTGATTGATACAATATTATATGCATTTAATAGGAAATGTAGCATGGTTGTGTGAATTTATCAGCTGAATGTTGCAGTATTATATGCATGTAATATTGTTGAATTTAATAGGACATAAGTAAGTAAGTAAATTAAGAATATTTGCATTCTCGTATGCATTTTTCAAAAATTGTTGCATGTTTGTATGCATATAGTATATACACTTTCGTAACAATACCAATTACGCAACCTAAAATTGTTGATTTTTTAAAATTATTTCAGGGAGGACTGTGAAATGTATGTTATGAACATAATGAAAGAACGAAGCGAATATAAAGAACTCAATAAAAACGATGATATCTGCACTACTGGGGAAGTTAATCTACAAAGGGTTGTGCTTGCATACAAACTTGTCAATTGCAAACCACATAGTTGGACTCCAGCAGAAAACATGACACAGAACTACCTTATATCAGATGCAAGCTTTACTGGTTAATATTGGGAAAGATGATGTTCACAATTGTTGTAAATATTTTTAGATGTTTTTTTTTTCAAACTATAGTACACGATTACTTAGTTTCTAAAATGTTTTCTGTAGAATTTTATGATTGTAATTTAGAAATTTTGATTTTAAATGTTATGATGAAATACTGCGTACTTGTGTTGAGTTTTTCATAATAGTTGCATGCTATTCTGAAAATTTTATGAAATTTGATAGTTTGAATTGCCAAAATATTCATAAGACTTGTACAAAAGTATTGTTGGTAATAGCTTATTTATATGTAAATGATATAAATTTTTTCTTTGTGAATTAATTTTGAATACTTGCATACATTAATGCATTTATTTGGGTAAATTGCCTACACAACTACATTTATTTGCAAAATTCCAGAAAAATAAACTGCCTTATTTTTTACAAATACTTAATGTACGATCAGAACTACAAAATATTTAAGTAGTAGATTGGAAAATCAAAACTGATGAATAGTCAGATTAAATAAAAGAATGCAACATTAAACAGGAAAAATTTATTCAAATTTAAAAGAATGTATGCAGATATATAGAACAGTTTAATATTTGCATGCAAATAATATGAATAGTTGCACCATTATGTGCAAAAATGAGCAACAGTTGTATGCTAGTATGCATATTTACAAAATACTAGAATACCTCTGTATGCAAGTAATATGAATTGCTTCAATGCTGTATACACCAATACCATAAACTTGAATACGTGAGGTATACAAATATGCAAAATAACAGAATATATTTATGCAACTATTATGAATTTTTTCATACATATAAGCTGAAATAAATCACTATAAGCTGCACAAAAATTCACATTAAAATTCTCAACTGATTTTATTGCATTACAGAAATGTTTCAAACAAATAGTAGCAGTAAACACTAAAACCAAGTGTCTTAAAAAAAACATATCTAATATTCTTTTGAAGAACAAGTCCTCTTACTATGACCCAGCTTCTTGCACAAACCACATCTAGTAGTCTTTGTATATTCACCTGCAGATTTCAACCTTTTAGAAGATGATGAACGACCAGGCATATATCAGTAATAACTGCGTACTTATATAAAACTATAAAGAATAATTGCATATACTAATATTCAGAAGAGATGCAAACGAGTATGCATATATTATGAATGAATGCATATTTTTATGCCATTTTCATCATACACGGATATAAACAAAATATTCTGGATAGTTGCATATATGTATGCAATTATGAAGAATATTTGCATATATATATATGCAACTATGCAAACCAGTATGAACGTATTTTAACAAAGTGGCATATTTGTATGCTTATATTCACATTATTTGCGTAATTTTATGCATGTTTTCAATTATCATCGGAAAAAATTAAATATGGCTATATGATGTTGTAGTAACAATAAAAATTTATACAATAACTACATTTAACATGGAAAAACTCAAGAACAAGTTGAACATCAGAATAATCATTGAACAAAAAAATGTAATAATAAATTGATAACGATATACCGAATTTTTTCAAAAACAAGCATAAATTACGGAATTTTTACAAATACTTACCGTCGTCGTCTTCATCAACTTAATCTCTAAACAAATTGCAAGTAAATTGAGTACAGGCAAAAAAATCCAAAGTGAAAAAAATTAGATAGAGGCCTGCGCCGCTATGGATCTAATTAAATTACTAAAAGAATTCCGAGCGCCTAAATTTTAGATCGAAGGAACGAAAAAATTGAGAATGATGGTAACGCCGCCATGACCCAGAACTATTTGATTATGGAAAAAATAAAACCCTAATACATGCTTCGTATTACATAAATTACAGCGTGAATTAAGTGAGAAAGGGCAGTTCTATATAAAAAAAAAAGAGCGGCTATTTTAAAATAAGGATGAAATTTATATGTTTCTAAAAGGGAGGATGTGAGCCTAATTAAGTTTATATTTAAGGATGTGAGCCTAATTTTCACTATTATTTAAGTTTGTATTTAATCATTAAATCATTTTATAAAGAAAATTCTGAAGTTAATCAGATAAATAAACAAATGAGCAGAAAATTAGCCTAACGGTTAAGATTTTGAATAATTGTTTTAAGAAACAAGTAAATGAGATTATTTAAATTAATTATATTATTAATTAATTTAAAGTGGAAACTAATTGGAATTGGTTAACGAGATAACCGGGGGGATTGATTATTAAATTAGTTTGTTCTAAGTTTATCTAATAAAATAGTTTAACGATAATTGTTTTAACTTTAATAAGATTTTAAAAAAGGAAATTTACTTTTCATTTTAGTTAATAAAGAAGTTACCTACTTCTAAATTAGTTAATGATTGAAGTAAATTATTATTTTTATTAATAATAATTTAAGAGATTACTTTTAATTGAAATTCATTTAAAAAGTAATGGAAGTTGAAATGAAATAGAATCGAATGGTCAAAGGAGTTGGCAAACAGGTTTTATATTAAAACCCGAGTTTTTGTAACGAAGTTATAAAAGAAAGTTTAAGAAAATTTGATATCTTAAATTAATATCTACTTAATATTTGGAGTTAGAAAAAGGAAATTGAGGAATTGGGAAATGGTATGAAATAACGAAGTGAGATTTATTCCAAGGTTTGTAATGTGATATTCCGAAGTTCGGAATGTTAAGCGAAGTCGCGAGTATATGCTAAGAAAATATTTTGGGAAATGAATAAGAAGATAAGTCTACGCAAGTAATTTACAAACTATTTTGTAAATGGAAGTCGGGAGTTGAAATATAATCGAAATATTAGTTGTCGATAAAAATTTACAAATGGTATTTATGAATGAAGTGAGAGATTTGAAAAATAAATTTTGTAACAATTGTTACAAATAATAAATTGAGTTTTTTTATTTATAAACTGAAGATCGCTAAAATGATTGCAATGTGATTTTAGACAGTGCATAAGTTGTCGTAACGAATTTGAAAAAGGTATAAAGAGAGAAAGGAAAAAGTTTCGCAATGAAATCTGTAGTGTTTGTTAAAGATGACAAGTTGAATTGTTTTGATAAAAATAAAAATACAAGGGTTCGTAAGAGATGTCAATTATAAGATTTGTAAAGATATTTATATATGATTTAAACCAAATATGGTATTGTTGTTACAAACAAGTTAAAGAATGTTTATATAGAGATGTTGAAGAAATGTTATAAAGGATTCTATTTTTAAAGGAATCGAAGCTCGAATATAATATAATAATAGTTTACTTAATAATTAATTAAGTAAACGTTGTTGGGTTTTAAATAAGGTTTTTAAAGAAAATGTATGGTTAATAAATTTCTATCTATTCCAAAGATATGAATGTTGTTGGTCAAGATCTGAGAGGTAAATAAAATACCCTAACTCGAATGACTTCACGATTATCCAAGAATGGTATTAGTTTAAAATGAGAGGAGTTGAGGGAAATATAAGTTATGATTTCCGTGAATGATTTTATAAATTGTATTAGAAAAGTTGATAAGCGAATGAAATGATTTTAAAAATATTGTAATTTATAATAAGAAGAAAAGATGAACTCCAATATTGGAAGATTTAAAGAATATAATTAACAGATGTTTAATTAATGAGGCCAAGTAATGTCCAGTACTGAATCAGTAAACTTATTTCATTCACATGATTATTTATTTGATAGTTAAATAACCGACTATCAAATCTGACCAAGTACGATTATTGGTACGGAAAAACTGGGATCGAATTATATTCAAAAACCATTCCGACCGGCAAATACGTGGAAAATGTTAATTGAAGATAGAGCATTGGAGACCGTGGATCTTTGTAAATGGAAGAACCACTTGTTGAATTTCTCTGGTTTAGCGGCCATAGATATTTTGACTTGTTATTATATCGTGAGTGAAATCTTCGGATTGCAAGATCTTCTCACCACTGATCCTTGGTGTGATACCTATATAGGATGCAGTAAGAGGGTGGCTTCGGTTCATCCAGCTCCTGGATGACTTGTATGAATGAATATCTGACAAAGTATTTCTTAAAAATCACGTACATTGATTTTTACAAACGTATTCTGTTAGTGACGTAGAACGGCCGTTCTCTTAGCTTAACAGTATTTTTGTGGACGCCAATTAGTGATTTGGTGGATTTGACGATATGGCATTCAAAGTGGATGGAGATGTGATGTTCTGAAGTATAAGCTTAACCTCTAGCCTCATCAACCGGGAAATGGCATAAAATCGGGTAGGTCGCATGGCTATGTGGGTCGCACCCATCAAAAGGGTATATCATTACCTGATCTGGTGAAATCAAATGTCTTAGGTTGTCCCATTTTAATTTTTATATGTATGCTATCGGTTCAGTTGGTTGGCCCCTAATCGGGGTAATGATATATTCGGTAGTCTCAAGAGAAAGTGAGGGGCCGGTCATGTTTAGCCTGGGTTGCAAGATGTTCTTGTTGAAATCCAATGTATTCATCTCCGGAGAAACATTATCGGGAAGGTGGTCCCATACCATGCCAGGAAATCCATTCTCAATAAGAGCTCGCGGTTTTGGTTGTATACTATATATGTGGAGCGTGAGATGCAAGCGTTCTGCTAGATTGGTATTTATTTGTACTTAGACACTATTATAATATCGGAGAAATATTGATTTCAAAAATGTTTTGGGTTATCGTGAGGTAAAAGCCATCCATATTTATGTGTGGATTTGGTCTTACGATTATCCTTTTCTTTCAAAAAGGATTTTACTTTAATAATCAAGGTGTGTGATACCCATAAACTTAGTGTGTTTTCTCACTCTGGTTCACCAGACTGACCCATCGTTTGTAATGCTCGGGTTAGACCGGGTTACACAGGTTCAGATTATCGGATGTTGCGAAGTTTCACAGGCGAGCTGGAGGTGTTCATACGTATGATCTCTAGTACTTATTCCGCTGTGTGTTGTATATGAGGACAGATTAATATAACTGCCCATATGTGTTGATGTACTCTGATGATGGTAAATTTTTATTTAAAGCTCTTCATAAAGATGTATTTCTATATTATATTTTGTTCTGCTGCGATGTGAGACTCTGAGTTGTGTTGGTTCTTCTTCTTCTTCTATTCTAATATTTCTTTCTTTCTTATCTCATCCTCTAATTTCTTTTTAATAATGTTCTAGTGTTTTCTATGCTTGAAGGTTCGACATGGTGTTTTTTTGTCGATGTTCGGGATTGAAAATCCCGTGGTCCATTATAGTGGTATTAGAGCTATTGGTTTAGTAATAACCGTGGCTCTGTGGTGTAACTCAATAGAGATATGGTTAGAAATATCCTAGATTGAGTTGAGTGTATTTATACGAGGGTAAATTTGTAATTTTTATATACAAATATTTTGTATTGTGTTTGTTGTTCAGATCGAATGTTGAGAAACATTGGACAAGTAATGGATACAATATTGTTTTGTAAAAAGGGTTAATGTAACACCCCGTACTTTCTGAGAATATTAAAAGAATGAATTAAAGAATACTTAATTTTTAAAGTGAGAATTAAGGGAAATGGGTTACGCCATCGCGTTCTTCTCGGAATTCAGCTTGGAATAGAGTCCAAGTTTTCGTAAATTGGACTTCGCATGAGGAAGTTATGGCACTCAGAAGTTTCAGGAATTTAAATAAAATAAAACAGCTCAGATTCAAATTCGAAATTCAAATAACACACCCGGGTTGGGCGGGAAATTTCTCACCCAGGACCCAGGTCGACCAGGGGGTCGACCTGGGTCACATAGGTTGACCAGGGGGTCGACCTCCCCCCAATTTCCAGATCCAAGGCCTAGTTCATTTTTTTGCATTTGGACTTTCTGACTAGATTCGTTGATCCCTATGCTATATAAACACACCTAAGGCTATGGTTTTCTCTATACAACTTCATTTTGCCTATACTCTACCCTAATTCATATCAAAATAAATCAAAGACGGGGTTATGCCACTCAAGTTCTTCGTAGAATCAAGTTTGGAATTCAAGTAGAGATTCAAAGGCTAATTCAACGACTTCAACCACTATTTTCAAAGAATCAAATCTAAATTAGAGAATTGATAATTTACGTCAAGGGATCGCTTTTCAGTTTCAGAAAACAAATTCCAAAAATACAAGAATCATTCTCTTTTTGTAAGTTCAAGTTACTTTCAGATGTGAATTCTTAATTGAGATTCTTGGCATGTAATAATATGGATCTAAGCTATACTTGATTATGAGATAATCCTTTTAGATTTATCAAATCTAATCTATTAGATTTATGCCTGCAATGTTATTCAAATCTAATCCATTAGATTTATGCCTGATGTAAGTAATCCTTTCATATGAATCTGTTCTTGTATATTCCTTTGGGAATCTTTATTGACTGTGGAATTGGTCCAATCATATCTATCCTTGTTGTATATCGGAATTGTAATCTTGTTTAAGATTAAGATATGACTCTTGTCAAACCTTTATGTCTGTGATGGTTCATAATGATATTCATATCATATCTATATGCCTGCAATTTATTCTATGCAAAACTTGTCAATTTGGTATATCAAATTTATTGAACCAATAGTCCTTATCGTCATATGCCTATTCTTATGCTTCTTATGTTCCATATTGTTTCTCCGCTTATTTCATGAATCTTGTGCTAAATCTCGAAATACGTATGTTATGAATGCGGGGGTAATTGGGTATAACATGAAATTGACATTTATTTTGCATAATTTGGAACATGTATTATGGCATGACTGTTAAGATGCAATTTGGGGAAATTTGACATGAATTATGGAATATGTAATTCGACATATTGGACCTAGAATTGGCATGAACGACAAAGTATGAAATTTAGCATGAAAAAACCTAGTTTTGGGCATAAACTGTAAATTGGAATATTAAATTTAGCTTGGGCTTAATTATTGATTTGGGACGCCAAACATAATGAATAGTGATTTTGGGCATGACTACTATTGCAAATTTAGGGATGATTGGGTATAGCCAATTTTGATTAATAATTGGAAATTGGAATTTGTTGGGCATAACTTGGGAATTGGATCATGACTAGTTTTGATGAATTTGCTAATTAACATGTAAAATCTAGATTTGGGTATGTATGGTAAATGTGTAAATTAAAGATGAACATGCCTAACCCGATGTTTGATTGAGTTGTGGTGTAAAACTACCCGGAACCGCCCGACACATCTAGTAACCACAACAACACCTATCTAATGTGAGAGGTGCATTATGCCCAAGGAAAACCCGAGGTTAGATTGAGTTGTGGTGTAAAACTGCCCGGAACCTCCCGACACATCCAGTAACCGCAACAACACATATCTAATGTGAGAGGTTGATGCATTAATGAATCAATTAATGCTAATGAACAAGATGAATGACTAGGGTTAAGTTCATAGGAACACTTAACCAATATAACATGAATGACTAGGGTTAAGTTCATAAGAACACTTAACCAATATAACATGAATGACTAGGATTAAGTTCATAAGAACACTTAACCAATATAACATGAATGACTAGGGTTAAGTTCATAAGAACACTTAACCAATATAACATGAATGGCTAGGGTTAAGTTAATGAGAAACACTTAACTAGTATAACAAGATGAATGACCAGGGTTAAGTTAATGAGAAATACTTAACGTATATAACAAGATGAATGACCAGGGTTAAGTTAATAGGAAACACTTAACCAGTATAGCATGATGAATGGATCGGGTTAAGTAATAAGAAACACTTAACCAATATAACTTGATTTGTGGTAAGGTTAAGTTAAAACAAAACGGCAACACTTAACCAATATAACTTGATTTGGTGGTAGGGTTAAGTTAACACAAGAAGGCAACACTTAACCAAAGTAACATGACAAGTAGGTAGGTTAAGTTAACTTGAATTGATTGATGACACTTAACCAATACAACATGATGAACACGTGGGGTTAAGTTAACACGGAACACTTGACCAATATAACTAGATGGACGAATGGGGATGAGTTAATAGGAAACACTTAACCAATCCAGTATGATGAGTGAGGAGGGTTAAGTTAATAAGAAACACTTAACCAACATGACATGATGAATGGGTGGGTTAAGTTAACGTGAATGGACAACACTTGACCAATATGGCATAATATGTGGAGGGTTAAGTACATATCAAGTTGGGTGGGTAATATTAGTAAATATAGGCCCACAAACTTAACCATTAAATAGTATAGTCCCACAAACTTAACCATTAAGTAAACATGCTTGAATTGGTGGGAGGGTTAAGTGCATATCGGGTTGGTGGGTAATATTAGTAAATATAGGCCCACAAACTTAACCATTAAATAAACATGCTTGAATTGATGGGAGTGTTAAGTACATATCGGGTTGGTGGGTAATATTAGTAAGTATAGGCCCACAAACTTAAGCAGTAAGAAACCCTAGTAACGGGGACCCATTTTAGCAGTAACCCATACATATGTATCATGGTACCCTAAACTAGGCAGTGTGGGGCACGATTACTGGGCTTATTATAAGCGGTCAAAACAACAGTAGGGGGTATGTCAGTGTAGGTTCCAACGGTTTACGAGCATGCACGTGCTCCGGAGTGGGAAAAAGAAGGCACTGGGTACCAGTAATTATACACTGTGCATCTTGAATTGTGTCGGGTTGCTATCATAAGGGTTGATACACCTTATGGTGGGACCAGCACAGGGTATCTACACGCAAGAGGGGGCCGATTGACACAGACACAAGGAAAAATTAATACGAGTAGGGAGTAGATCGATAGAGTAGTAAGAGTACATCTAACATGTTCATGGCAATTAGGCAGATTGAGGTGGAATCCTCACGATAGATGTACACCTGAAGGCTACCGCAATTGCGGGGATTGGGATTACATTACAATATGATTATTTTATATAGATTACTAGTTGGGACACTAGTTAGGTGGTGCAAAGATATAAAAAATCAGAATAACAAGGTAGTGGCGAAGCAGAGAAAGAGTAGAAGCGCATTCAGTTTATCTTGCCTTATCATATCTATACTAATCGTATGTTATCTTGTTATCCTTGTTCTCACGGTATTGTCTTATATTCGGTTTATTCATGTCATGATGTTTTTGCCTGTTTATATGCTGAAAGTCACCGGACTTACCAGACTTATGTCTGACCTAGTTTTTTTGCCTCTTTTCTTCCGTTCCCCCCCCCCACCCCAGGTTCATAGGGAGGAAATGTTACCACTTAGCACAGTTTTCTTTCCAAGCTCGAAGATAGTCGATGTATTGCTTTGGACTCTCTCTCCCACTGCTATGGCTGGTTCATGATTTATTGGGGGATATCATTGTTATTTTTATGCTTCTTTTATACTTGGAAGTTTTTAAATCAAGACAGAAGTTCTATGTATTACTTCTAAGTATGATTGAGACAACTATTGTAAAATCTTGACTGAACCACATTGTTTATAAAATGACTTTATTTTCTGCTGCTTTATTTGTCTTCCTTGTAATTTATCTGCATCTTTTACCTAAAATTCTCCACCGAAGTTAAGGCATTCCCTTTGTGAGTGACCTTAAGGAGGTGGGGTGTTTCACTTGGTATCAGAGCTAAAGGTTACCGGATCAGATAAAAGATTTGAAAAATTATTTCTAAAACGGTTTTAAAAGTAGCATTTTCAAAAGAAAGGTTTTGTTTAAAGGCATATTCCCCAAAGCCATATGCACTATCTTTTGATCCTCTGTTTGAATCCTTGTTTCCTTCTTTCATGAGTCTCCGGGGCTCCTGGCTTTCTGGGAGGTAACCTCTTCGCGGCATGGTTCTTTAGGCTCGATGAGACTACGACACCTATCAAAGGGCGAAGAAGTGCCCAACCTCCATCCATGGTCGTAGTAGTTCACCTGCGGCTAATTCTCTTCCAAGCTTTGTAGGGTTTCCCATGCGATGGAGGCAACGTTCGAGAGACTTGTCAACATGATTCACAAAGGAGGTAAAGAGAAAGAGGCCGAAGGGGAAGAATCACAAACAAGGGATTGGAATATAAGAAGGGCGGAGGAAATAATAGATCCCGCAACAAGACGAAGTATCTTTCTGCGGTATAACAGGTCATTTAATTATAGGAAGTAAAACACAAGTGGTTGTTTTCAGCATGGTGAGGCAGGTCATCTTATCAAGGATTTCCTAGAGGACAAGGACAGGATTTTCAGGAAGGCAAGTGCATGCTTTCACCGCCAGCGTACTAGAGAGAAAGATAGTAAAGTTTAGTTTTTCTTTTTGATCATCCTGTTAGTACTCTTTTTGATTTCAGCGCTTCACATTCGCTCATATCTGCTTCTATAGTTGAGTCTCTGCACCTTAGTACTAGTATAATAGAAGATCCCATTATTTATCAAATCCGATTGGTGGTTTGGCTCATTTATCTTTGGTTTGTAAGGATTTTAGAATATCTATATTAAGGATTAAGTTTAAGTGTAATGCTTCTGTTTTTGGTTTCATGGGCTATGGGTTGATTCTAGGCATGGATTGGTTAGCTTGCAATTGTGAAAGGAGGGTAGTTAGACTTTTTACTTGCCTAGGGAATACCCTCGAGATTTCGTGCGATCCTAAGGGGATCAGTTAGGCTTAGCTACCTAGAATCACTTGATGCATCTATCAACGATTTGCGATCCGTTAGAGTAGTCCATGAGTACGCAGATGCTTTTGACTAGGTTAGGGATTTTCCCCCTAAAACTCGAGATAGACTTCTGCATATATCTAGTTGACAACCCAAAGCCAGTTATGCGATCAACAATAGTTTTGGAGCAAGATTGGCGAGGATAGCCAGAGTCGGTTAAGTGCTCAATTGTTTGGTTGTTTTGCTAGTATCATCTCACGTAAATCGTCCAAATTCGGAGGAGGTATTACTTGGGTGCTTGTCTGATATTGGTTTAGGCCTTTAGGACTTGTACTTGAGGGATGTCGAGTTCGACTAGGATGGTTTGCATGAGAAATAAATGGTTGTGGCAGGCGCCCTAAGTAAGACTGACCTTAAGAGAGGTAAAAAGTACATAGCAACCTTTAGCTTTAGACCCTCATATTTGTGACATGATGGATAAGCTAAGTAGAGGAGAGACCACTGATCATATTAGTATATACACTTGGTATCAGGGTTAACATCTGTTTATCTTGGAAAGATAGTTCGACTACATTGGATACCCTCTAGCATAGTAAGTGATCGAGGTCTTATCTTTACTAGTGAGTTTTGGAAATCGAGGTCAAGAAGCTTCGCAACTATGAAGTTAAATTAGTTAAGGTACAGTGGAGTGAAGCTCAATAAGACGCGATGTGGGAGACTGAAGATAAGACACGCGCATCATACCCATTTTCTTGAGGGTATATCCTTAATCTCTTTTTCTAGGAATTCTATGCATGTTTGTTTCTATCTTTTTTTAGGTATATCCTTTAGGTCATATCTTATATCCTTAGGTAGAAGCCAATGGATGTAAATATGTGTTTGAAACATGTTATGATTGGTGGTTGCAAGTGGTTGATAGTGGTTTCTCGTGGATGCATATACACACATAGGCACTAGATCGGCTTAGTCACTTTCATATTGCATATGCATGAGTGAATTTATATACACATGAACTGAAACTTGATGTGTTATCATATGGATGTTCCATTTATATGAATGATTGTGCACTCATGTAGAAGTTATAAAATACGATTAGGAATAATTTCATACATGATGGACTCATGACACTGACACAATTCGCATTGAGGAGGTCAACTGAATCAGTAGACCGCCTGATTTTAAATTAGATAAGGACATGTACACACACTATGCATATGATCATGAAAGCATTAGAAATCTTTTTAAGGACAATGGACGCCTGTGATTGAATGGTTGATTAGATAAATGTTGGATGTTAGGATATGCATTCTTCTTAACTTAGAGATTTCGGGGACGAAATCCTTTAAGGTGGGGAGAATGTAACACCCCGTATTTTCTGAGAATATCAAAAGAACGAATTAAAGAATAGTTAATTTTTAAAGTGAGAATAAAGGGAAACGGGTTACGCCATTGCGTTCGTCTCGGAATTACGCTTGGAATAGAGTCCAAGTTTTCGTAAATCGGACTTCGTATAAGGAAGTTATGGCACTCAGAAGTTTCAGGAATTTAAATAAAATAAAACAGCTCATATTCAAATTCGAAATTCATATCACACACCCGGGCTGGGTGGGAAATTTCCCACCCAGGACCCAGGTCGACTAGAGAGTCGAGTTGGGTTACATAGGTCGACCTGGGGGTCGACCTCCCCCTATTTCCATATTCGAGGCCTGATTCATTTTTCTGCATTTAGACTCCCGTTCTGACTAGATTCATTGATCCCTATGCTATATAAACACCCCTAAGGCTACATTTTTCTCTACACAACTTCATTTCGCCTATACTCTACCCTAATTCATATCAAAATAAATCAAAGACGGGGTTATGCCACTCAAGTTCTTCATAGAATCACGTTTGGAATTCAAGTAGAGAATCGAAGGCTAATTCAACGACTTCAACAACTATTTTCTAAGAATCAAATCTAAATTAGAGAATCGATAATCTATGTCAAGGGTTCGCTTTTCAGTTTCAGAAAACAGATTCCATAAATACAAGAATCATTCTCTTTTTGTAAGTTCAAGTTACTTTCAGATGTGAATTCTTAATTGAGATTTTTGGCATGTAATAATCTGAATCTAAGCTATACTTGATTACGAGATAATCCTTTTAGATTTATCAAATCTAATCTATTAGACTTATGCCTACGATGTTGTTCAAATGTAATCCATTTGATTTATGCCTAATGTAAGTAATCCTATCATTTGAACCTGTGCTTGTATATGCCTTTGGGAATCATTATTGACTATGGAATTGGTCTAATCATATCTATCCTTGTTGTATATTGGAATTGTAATCTTTTTTAAGTTCATGATATAACTCTTGTCAAAACTATACGTATGTGATGGTTCATAATGATATTCATATCATATCTAAAAGCCTGCAATGTGTTCTTTGCAAAACTTGTCAATTTGGTATATCTAATTTATTACCAATAGTCCTTATCGTCATATGCCTATTCTTATGCCTCTTATGTTCCATATTGTTTCTCCGCTTATTTCATGAATCTTGTGTTGAATCTCGAAATACGTATGTTATGAATGCGGGGTAATTGGGTATAACATGAAATTGACATTTATTTGGCATAATTTGGAACACGTATTATGGCATGACTGTTAAGATGCAATTTGGGGAAATTTGACAAGAATTATGGAATATGTAATTTGGCATATTAGACCTAGAATTGGCACGAATGACAAAGTATGAGATTTGGCATGAAAAAACCAAGTTTTGGGCATAAACTGTAAATTGGAATATTAAATTTAGCTTGGGCTTAGTTATTGATTTGGGACGCCAAACATAATGCATAGTGATTTTGGGCATGACTATTATTGCAAATTTAGGGAAGATTGGGTATAGCCAATTTTGATTAATAACTAGAAATTGGAATTTGTTGGGCATAACTTGGTAATTGGATCATGACTAGTTTTGGTGAATCTGGTAATTAGCATGTAAAATCTAGATTTGGGTATATATGGTAAATGTGTAAATTAAAGATGAACATGCCTAACCCGAGGTTGGATTGAGTTGTGGTGTAAAACTGCCCCGAACCGCCCGGCACATCCAGTAACCACAACAACACCTATCTAATGTGAGAGGTTAGTGCATCATGCCCAAGGAAAACCCGAGGTTAGATTGAATTGTGGTGTAAAACTGCCCGGAACCGCCTGGCACATCCAGTAAACGCAACAACACATATCTAATGTGAGATGTTGATGCATTAATGAATCAATTAATGCTAATGAACAAGATGAATGACTAGGGTTAAGTTCATTGGAACACTTAACCAATATAACATGAATGACTAGGGTAAAGTTCATAGGAACACTTAACCAATATAACATGAATGACTAGGGTTAAGTTCATAAGAACACTTAACCAATATAACATGAATGATTAGGGTTAAGTTCATAAGAACACTTAACCAATATAACATGAATGACTAGGGTTAAGTTCATAAGAACACTTCACCAATATAACATGAATGACTATGGTTAAGTTAGTGAGAAACACTTAACAAGTATAGCATGGTGAATGGATAGGGTTAAGTAATAAAAAACACTTAACCAATATAACTTGATTTGTGGTAAGGTTAAGTTAAAACAAGAGGGCAACACTTAACTAATATAACTTGATTTGGTGGTAGGGTTAAGTTAACATAAGAAGGCAACACTTAACCAAAGTAACATGACAAGTAGGTAGGTTAAGTTAACTTGAATTGATTGATGACACTTAACCAATACAACATGATGAACACGTGGGGTTAAGCTAACACAGAACACTTGACCAATATAACTGGATGGACGAATGGGGATAAGTTAATAGGAAACACTTAACCAGTCCAATATGATGAGTGAGTAGGGTTATGTTAATAAGAAACACTTAACCAACATGACATGATGAATGGGTGGGTTAAGTTAACGTGAATGGACAACACTTGACCAATATGGCATAATATGTGGGAGGGTAAAGTACATATCAAGTTGGGTGGGTAATATTAGTAAATATAGGCCCACAAACTTAACCATTAAATACACATGCTTGAATTGGTGGGAGGGTTAAGTACATATCGGGTTGGTGGCTAATATTAGTAAATATAGGCCCACAAACTTAACCATTAAATAAACATGCTTGAATTGGTGGAAGGGTTAAGTACATATCGGGTTGGTGGGTAATATTAGTAAATATAGGCCAACAAACTTAACCATTAAATAAACATGTTTGAATTGGTGGGAGGGTTAAGTACATATCGGGTTGGTGGGTATTATTAGTAAATATAGACCCACAAACTTGACCAGTAAGAAACCCTAGTAACGGAGAACCATTTCAGTAATAACCCACATAGATGTATCATGGTACTCTGAACTAGGCAGGGTGGGGCACGATTACTGGGCTGATTATAAGCAGTCAAAACAACGGCAGGGGGTATGTCAGTGTAGGTTCCGACGATTTACCGACGTGCACGTACTCCGGAGTGGGAAAAAGCAGGCACTGGGTACTAGTATTTATACACTGTGCATCTTGAATCGTGTCGGGTTGCTATCATAAGGATTGATACACCTTATGGTGGGACCAACACAGGGTATCTACACGCAAGAGAGGGTCGATTGGCACGGACACAAGGAAAAATTAATACGAGTAAGGAGCCGATCGATAGGGTAGTAAGGGTACATCTAACATGTTCATGGCAATTAGGCAGATTGAGGTGGAATCCTCACGATAGATGTACACTTGAAGCTTACCACAATTGCGGGGATTGGGATCACATTACAATATGATCATTTTATATAGATTACTAGTCGGGACACTAGTTAGGTGGTGCAGAGATATAAAAATCAGAATAACAAGGTAGTAGCGAAGTAGAGAAAGAGTAGAAGCACATTCAGTTTATCTTGTCTTATCATTTCTATACTAATAGTATGTTATCTTGTTATCCTTGTTCTCACTGTATTGTCTTATATTCGGTTTATTCACGTCATGATGCTTTTGCCTATTTATATGTTGAAAGTCACTGGACTTACCAGACTTATGTCTGACCTGGTTTTGTTTCGCCTCTTTTCTTACGTTCCCCCCCCGGTTCACAGGGAGGAAATGTTACCACTTATCTCAGTTTTCTTTCCAAGCTCGAAGATAGTCGATGTATTGCTTTAGACTCTCCCTCCTACTGCTATTGCTGGTTTATGCTTTATTGGGGAATATCATTGTTATTTTTATGCTTCTTTTATACTTGGAAGTTTTCAAATCAAGACAGAAGTTCTATGTATTACTTATAAGTATGATTGAGGCAACTATTGTAAAAGCTTGACTAAACCACATTGTTTATAAAATGACTTTATTTTCCGTTGCTTTATTTGTCTGTCTTGTAATTTATCTGCATCTTTTACCTAAAATGCTCCACCGAAGTTAAGGCATTCCCTTTGTGAGTAACCTTAACGGAGGTAGGGTGTTTCAGTTAATGATATAATTTTACCCAAATTATATTTTTGTATTGAAAAGAAATAATTTTATAAAATTGTTGAGTTTTGTTTTGTTTTGTTGATTTGAATGGAATTCAAATTGAATTAAAATATTGAATTGGAGCTTAAGCTGGTTAAGTGAAATTAAATTAATAATGATATTGAAATTAATTTAAATAAATTTGGAATTTACAATCTGAATAAATAATAATTAAATAGAAATCAATCAAATATTAATTGATTGATGTTCAATTATGTTGAATTAAAGTAAATGTTATCATTAAACCAAAATTCAATTGATTTGATTAATTTGGTTATGTATTGGTTGATTGATTGACTATTGATTGTGTGTTAGAATGTTGGAATATATTCATCAATGGTTTAAAACAAGTTAAATGAATTGGAAACCAAGAGAAAAGAATTCTAATATTATAAATTGGAATGAAACTGCATATGACTTGAAGTAATTGATTTATCCCTATATTTACACATAAATGGTGTTCATGTTTGGTTTTTGAGAATTTGTGTAGTTATGCTTGTCAGTTAATGAAATATTATCCGAAATTTTCATGTAATGGGTACTTACATGTTAAATGAGTTGAGTAAAGGTGCCAGAAGGCTATGAGGATTAAGTTTGGTTGCGTAGATTGCATGTAAATTGAGCAAATATGCTCAATAGCGCTTGCATAAGGTACGCCTACGTGAAAATATAACTTTTGCCTTTTGATTTTGGTTTTCCGACCAGGTGGGTCGATGTATATATACATTATTTGTTCATGCGATATCGCAGATGTCACTCCGTACAGGGGAGACTCTGCCGAATTTTTTCGGGAATTTAGTATGTTAGAAAATTTTTATACTTTTGAAAATTTTATTTTTCCATAATAAATTAGTTGTCGATTTAAAATAAATTGGATTTTAAAGAATGGGATTTGTAACATTTATCTTACCTTAGTAATTTTGGGGATGAAATTCTTTTAAGTGGAAAGAATCTAATGTCCCGTATTTTTGGTAGTCAGATATTTAATATACTTTATTATTTTAAATATTGATTTGGAATTTTAGATGAATTTATAATATATAATTCGTTATTTAACGACGATTGAATGTTAAATTTATATTTAATTATAAATCGAGCTCGAAATGGCGCGGCAGTTCGTAATATTGAATTTTGAAGTTCAACTGAATATACATGATCCGATATAAGTCGGATTTCTGCGAAACAAGAAACGTTGGAATCTTATTGATTATAATTTTCATATGCAAGAGAACAATTCAGATTTTGTAATATAGATTGTTAGTTGTGTCCAATTCAAATTTTAAAATAGTCGTTATGGAAATCGTTATTAAAATATAACGTTTATTTATTGAAATAATAGGGTTTTAATATAATTTGGACACCGTCTTGACTCGAAATCGATGATATGGAGTTGTATAACTATATGATAATTTTATTTGATAAATATGATGACAATAATTTCTTATTATTTATATTCGAAATATTTTCGAATTTTAATATAATATTTTATCGATATTATATAAGCGTTAAAAATTGTCATTTTTGCAAATGGTCTTAGTTTTCGATGAAATTAGTTTCATTGGAACCGTGTCGTTAAATTATTATAAGAAAACCAAATTTCGCGGTAAACGGATGTCGTATGTGAATTCGGTGGCCGAAAACATCTTTTTTTATTTAATTGTTTAGATTATTTTGAAAGGGGTAACTTTTAACGAATAAACGACTGGCCAAATGAACTTAAAATTTGTCGAAACAAGATTCATTGGATCCGGAATAATTTTTTATGCTAGGATTACATGTTAGTTTGTCAAAAACAGAGGGTTTATGTAGGTAATTTGACATTTTTCTTCATGCAAAGTATGGTATAATAAAATAATAATATTTTATCGGCTCTCTATATAAGGGATGTGCTATGACCTAATTTTGGTCAATTTTCCTTGCATGGTCAAATTTAGTTGCGCCTCCACTTATATTTTCTAGGGCCAGAAAACCATCATTTCCTCCTACGATTTCCGAGTAAACCATTCACCAAATTCAAAACTCCTTAACTTCAAAACCACTCAGCTCTGTGAGATCTCAAATGTCAAGGCGGCGATCATTTTTCGAGCTCTGAGGTGGCGGAATTTTAGGCTCAATGCCGCTGTGTTTTAGACCCTATTTCGTGATCATGGAGGAGACGGAGGTGACAAGATTTGGGAGGATGGTCTTCGTTAGTAAGGCGCAGCTTTCAATAGGATTTGATCGGTGTTAAGTGTCGAGAGGTTGACGCAGCGATGAGGTTGTTCGATCGAGCATGGTGACGGGTTCATTCCGAAAGAGGAAACATGAGAAGTGTATTGGATCAGCTTGTATACGGTATATTGAAACATGGAATTAGCAGTTTATATGTGGAACAATGGAAAGGGCTGAAGGCTTTCTGTTTTGCAACAGAGAATGTCGGGAATACGAAGGTCAAGCAAACTAAAGGGACATCAAGTTAGGGTACAATTGCATGAGGGATTGAAATGGAGCGGTATAAGCAGTTGTTGGGAAGAAGACAAAACTGTTCGGCCAAAGGGTTTTAGATGCATGAGTATGCTGGAATGAGGATGGCATTACAAACAGGAGCAGCCTTGTTTGACCGATATCCTTAAACTAAAAAGTAAACTAGATATTTATAATTAATTTTTAATTAAGTTATAGATTACATACAATATATATGTTACATAACGCGGGAGTGAGTTTAAATGTGCAACTAGAAGGACTCGTGACTGAAGGACTATTTTCTTGTAACCACTTTGAACACGTAACGTAAATAAAATAAAGTATAAGGGAAATTAGTTTTTAATTTAAATTATAAATTGATTGTGTCAGGTTAAGATTGCCAAAACGTTAGGACACTGAAGCCAAACGCAAAGATGAGCGAAAGAATGGGAACCTGGTACCGTACATTAGGAAGGAGAAAAAGGGTAACCGACTGTTTAGCCGTATATTGAAGATAATTGATATAATTAATTCTATATTTAAGAATCTATAATTTAATTAAATTAGCTAAACTTATAGTGGATATAATTCTCACATATATTAACAGAATGTGACAAACTAGGATATGCTAGAACCGCGTCAATGGTCACTGCATTATAGAACTGATCTGGACGGTGCAGGAGACGAATGGAATTTACAGTTAAATTAAACGACCATTTAATTTGACTGTAACCGAACCATTTCAACGAAAAACTCAAAATGAGTTAAACTCACACAGTTCTTCCCACTTATATTTTATATAAGTCGGGTTTTATAATTGTGTGCTATGGTTGCTAATGGTTGACTATTTGTTTGTTTGTTAATAATATATATTTTTATATATTGATTGAACAGATAAAATTAAACCTTTGTTTAATTTCGGAGAAAAACCAAATCGTTATTCTATGATTGGTCCCAATAAAGGTAACTAACCTTGTTGGTCACATTTATGAAATAAACGTGTTAACTGTTTGAATTGTTTTGTTAGTATTAAATAAACTGGCTGATGTTAAGTTGTCATTATTTATTGCTATATCAGTTAAATTGAATTAAATGAGTTTATTTGAGATAACCCATTTGAATGCAGAGAAGTATAGGTTGGAGGGATCCAACGGGATTCCTCAAATATGTTTCATGTTATTTATTTTCATATTATCATTAAATGAACTGTTCTGATTGAATGATTAATTTGATTATTAGCCATTGACCTGAAATTCAACATTTGTTTTGTTTAAACCAATGGGTAATATTGGTTGATTAATTGGCAGTATATGGCCTATAAATCAATCGTTTTATAAATATTGATTTAGCGTTAGGTGATTCGTTAGAAGTGAAGTTATAAAATTTGTTTATAACCGAAGATAGATATTTAAATCTATTATTTTGAACAATAGTTTATTAAAAGGGAAATAAATAATTGTTATTTATTATTTAAGTTTGTATTTAATCATTAGATGGTTTTATAAAGAAAATTCTGAAGTTAACTAGATATATGAGCAAATGAGCGAAAAATTAACCTAACGGTTAAGATTTTGAATAATTGTTTTAAGAAACAATTAAATGAGATTATTTAAACTAACTATATTATTAATTAATTTAAAGTGGAAACTAATTGGAAATTGGTTAACGAGATAACTAGGTTTTGAATCGACTAAGTCGACCGTTTTAACTGGTATTGATTATTAAATTAGTTTGTTTTGAATTTATCTAATAAAATAGTTTAATGATAACTGTTTTAACTTTAATAAGATTTTAAAAAGGAAACTTACTTTTTATTTTAATTATTAAAGAAGTTAACTACTTCAAAAGTTGTTAATGATTGAAGTAAAATATTATTTTTATTAATAATAATTTTATAGATTACTTTTAATTGAAATTCATTTAAAAAGTAATGGAAGTTGAAATGAAATCAAATCGAATGGTGAAAGGAGTTCGCGAACGGGTCTTATATTAAACCCGAGTTTTTATAACGAAGTTATAAAAGAAAGTTTAAGAAAATTTGATAGCTTAAATTAAATACTTACTTAATATTTGGAGTTAGAAAAAGGTAATCGAGGAATTGGGAAATGGTAAGAGATAACGAAGTGAGATTTATTCCGAGGTTCGGAATGTGATATTCCGAAGTTTGGAATGTTAAGCGAAGTCGCGAGTATAAGCTAAGCAAAGATTTTGGGAAATGAATAAGAAGATAAGTCGTCGCAAGTAATTTACAAACGATTTTGTAAATGGAAGTTAGGAGTTGAAATATAATCGAAATATTAGTTATCGACAAAAATTTACCAATTGTATTTGTAAATTAAGTGTGAGATATGCAAAATGATTTTTGCTACAATTGTTACGAACAATAAATTGATTTATTTGATTTTTAAACTGAAGATCGTTAAAATTATCACAATGTGATTTTAGACAACGCATAAGTTGTAATGATTTGAAAAGGGCATAAAGAAAGAAAGGAAAAGGTTTCGTAATGAAATCTATAACGTTTGTTACAGATGATAAGCTGAATTGTTTTGATAAAAATAAAAATACAAGTGTTCGTAAGAGATGTCAATTATAAGATTTGTAAAGATATTTATATATGATTTAAACCAAATATGGTATTGTTGTCACAAACAAGTTAAAGAATGTTTATATAGAGATGTTGAAGAAATGTTATAAGGGATTCTATTTTTAATGGAATTGAAGCTCGAATATAATATAATAATATTTTACTTAATAATTAATTAAGTAAACGTTGTTGGGTTATAAATAAGGTTTTCAAAGGAAAATGTATGGCTAATAAACTTCTATCTATTCCAAAGATAGGAATTTTGTTGGTCAAGGTCTGAGAGGTAAATAAAATACCCTAAATTGAACGACTTCACGATTATCCAAGAATGGTATTAGTTTAAAACGCAAGGAGTTGAGGGAAATATAAGTTATGATTTTCGTGAATGATTTTATAAATTGTATTAGAAAAGTTGATAAGCGAATAAAATGATTTTAAGAATATTCTAATTTATAATAAGAAGAAAAGATAAACTCCAATATTGGATGATTTAAAGAATATAATTAACATATGTTTAATTAAAGAGGCCAAGTAATGCCGAATACTGAATCAGTAAACTCATTTCATTCACATGATTATTTATTTGATAGTTAAATAACCGACTATCAAATCTGACCAAATACGATTGTTGGTACGGAAGACCGGGATCGAATTATATTCGAAAACCATTCCAACCAGCAAATGCATGGAAAATGTTAATTGGAGATGGAGCATTGAAGACCGTGGATCTTCGTAAATGGAAGAACCACTTGTTGAATTTCTTTGGTTTAGCGACCGAATATATTTTGACTTGTTATTCTGTCATCAGTGAAATCTTAAGATTGCAAGAGCTACTCACTATTAATCCTTGGTGTGATACCGATATAGGATGCAGTAAGAGGGTGGCTTCGATTCATCCAGTTCCTGGATGACTTGTATGAATGAATGTCTGTAGAGTATTTCTTAAAAATCACGTACGTTGATTTTTACAAACGTATTCTGTTAGTGACGTAGAACTGCCGTTCTCTTATCTTAACAGTATTTTTGTGGACGTCAATTAGTGATTTGGTGGATTTGACGATGTGGCATTCAAAGTGGATGGAGATGTGTTGTTCTGAAGTATAAGCTTAACCACTAGCCTCATCAATCGGGAAATTGTGGCGACTCGAACTTCCCCGTGAAGGAAAGTCTGGATTGTTTTGAGGACAAGACGAATCAGAAGACAAATAGAAGAACATTTCATTTCTTATTACAACAATTTCATCAGAATACAAGAATATACGGAGTATGAATAAATATTACACATTTATTAAATATCAGAGATTTACAATACATTACATAGCAGCGGAAAAACTATACAAAACACAAAAGAATATACAGATGCAGAGCTTTCCGAATATCATTCCAGTTGTAAACCAGGATCCTATGAATATAAATCTGTAAAACCCAACTACTAACTGCCCATGTGGAAAATAGGGGCACCCAGAGTTTAGGTCAAAACAATAAACTCCAGGTCAGTCATGTGACTGGTGTGAAAACTAAAACAGTTATTTAAAACTTTAGTTCAAAATCAGATATATCAAGGGACCACGCCGTATAACACGGAATGGGTTTCCTCCCAAGAATACCAGTGCATATAACAAAAACATTGCAATTCTTTTTGGAAAAATGAAGCTATTATAAGACCCAGGTCCCATCACACAATGCAACGCAAGCCAGAGGATAGGGTTTTCCCTTATAATAGCCAAACATGCTTGGTACGTTAAAACAAATCATTTGATACTATTATAAGTGCATAGTGTGTAAAACAACTTCAAATATAAATGTATCAATCCTAGACGGCACGGGTACCATATATCATGTCGCCAATACTAGGCTCTTCAATCAAAACCGCAAATATCACGTATTGGAAGTTGGATTTCCATCTGTGAACCAAGGCAAGGGAACGTCCTTACCAAATTCGAAACGCTCTAGCCCGCCCCTCAGGATACAGCTGCAACTACACCTTGGATCGTCAGGGCCGGTCCACTCGATGTGGATTAAAATGCCTGAACACTGAGTTTCCCCGCCCTATGGGGCGTCAACTGGTCATATCCCGACAAAAATATCGGCCCCAGAACGACCGATATAACCATAGCGCCTCGCAATCCATCATCCACATAAGTAAAATGTCAGGGCTAGTAAAACGCTGACACCACTCCTAACTAGAAAGAAATGCATGCCCTCCCTGAGGTCCTCTCCGGTTTTTGGTTCACACCAGTGTGTGAGGCTCGCGAATTAACGCTACACAAAGCTACGCTATATTAAAGCCGTTCTTGATCATCAACCATAAGACCCTGCTTTTCAACAGAAGCCTTGATCATTTGCTCAGCATGCCACACAGGCAATTCACGCTATGCAACCGATGTCAATCAATCATACAGAATGCAATCCGATGTCAGACACACATCCATTTACAAGTTCATTTTGGGTCTGAATGAAACCGGAGGCACCTTAATCCTCTCCTGTATGTCCAATACAGGAGAGAGGTCCTCGCATATCCGGTCGATCCCCAAGTACGTCTGGACGATCACCACTTATTACCTGGTCTTAGGTGTACAGCCCAATCAAGGCATCAGTAATCATCCAAATGATGTGAAGACCTCCGGTCTTCAACCACCGTCTTCTCGACACATCATCGAATCAGTTATTCAGAATGGGATATATCCAGTCTTTCTGAATAACTCGCGTATATAATAAACAAGTGCTATAAAAACACAACATACGCCTCATTCCAATACAGAATATTCCTTTATACAAATATTCTTTTACTTTGGGAAAGGTTCTTATTAATTTTATCAAAGATAAATTCTTTAAATTTATTCTTCAATCTTCCTTTGAATATCAATTCAAACCAAATTATGGTTTATCCAAACTAGTCGGGATTAACGAACCTTACCGAAGTAATCATTTATTTTAATTTCCCAATCCCAACCTATTCATCCCATGAAGTAAACTAGTAATACTTCATATATAACACCACGGTGTTATCGGTAAATTCAGTTACCATTTCACGTTCAAATCTAATTAAAGATTTAACTATCTCCTGGAGTAAAACTGGTGATACTCCATTCTCGATCATTTCAATCTAATTAAAGATACATTAAAACTCCACTTGGTTTTAATCTTCCCAAAAATCAATATTAATGATTGTTTAACTTGGGAAATCATATCCTGTCTTCAACTGGGTTAAAGAACCAATGTCATTTAAAACACGGTTCACTATAAACCCAAAATCACATTCCATTCCATCATCCTTTAACCGTAAATTAGCAAGTGAACAATTCCCTAAGTATTAACCCTGAAGGCCGAACCCAACATCAGATCAACACACAGGAAACCATTCAACTTAACTAATCTCTAGTTAGTTTCTGATTTTCTTAACTCCATTGGGTCTAAGAACAATATTATTAAAGATACCATTCACACAACCCAAAACCTCATTCCATTGTTAATCGGGTTAAAGAAAAAGTGTTATTTTAAAACACCATTCACGATAAACCCAAATCACATTCCATTAATAATGGAATCCTCACGGTAAAACAAATCAATATATAATCGACATCAATTCCCATATCCGACCAATAATATAAATGTAATAACGGCAAAGCCTTTTAAATTCCATATGTATTAACAGTCTTCCTCCACAGAAGTTCACTTCGATTATTATCGATCGAATTCCATTCAATTCCAATTCAATATATTAAACAGGAAAACTTTACTTTGGAAAATTCTCGTTAAATCTTAATAAAAAGATTTATAAATTCCAAATCACATTTCACTGTAAAGCGGGTTAAAGAACGAATGTCATTAAAAACACAGTTCATAACATACCCAAAATTCCATCAGTCTATAACCGTAAATTAGTAAGAGAACAATTCCCTAAGTATTAACCCCGAAGGCCGAAACCAACATCAGATCAATACTCAGGAAACCATTCAACTTAGCTAATCTCCAGTCAGTTTCTAATTTTCTTAACTCCATTGGGTTTAAGAACAGTATTATTAAAGATACCATTCACGACAAACCCAAAATCCAATTCGATATTAAATACAAGGCTCTGAATAGAAAATATATTGTTTTATATTCAATGTCGAATTTCGAAACCAACAAATATCGTTTTGGAATAATGATATATATATCTTCCAAATTCCTCCACAATATATGTATAATCACGAAACCCAATATCGAAATATTATGAAGGTAATTTCGATTCCGATCCATTCCAATTCATATATTGGAAATTCTGGTTATTTTAAAACCATTTCAAATCCAATTTAATTATTTAAAAATATTGGATAATAATTCTAGTTCATAACTAGTTCATTTAGATAAAAATATATTTTTCTCTTTTCAAATTTGGAATTTTTCATCCCAATTATTCCCAAATCATTAATTATGATTTTACACAAATTATTGATATTTTTAATAATTCTATCAAGGTTCGTACAGTCGGTTTCCATAAACGGCCATCGAACTGCACTTACAGCAACCTTTTCCAAATTTGATTTGGATATAATTCTAAATCCAACCATTATATTTCAAATCTCTAAAATTCTTTGGAAAGCTCTTTTCGATACGAACCCAATGGTTTCGTTTTTAGGAGAATCCGACGGTCGGATCTCCCGTAATGTCCGTTCGAAGTCAATGGTTGAAATTCACGAACTGCCACGGCGCGTTCTATTCAGGCCATTATATATATATATATATGTATGTATGTATATTTCATCGATTTCCTTTTAAAACGTATTTTATAAATCGTTTTAAATTCGTTTTCAAAACGATTTCAACTTCATATTCAATTTCAAGTCAAAATTGAATATTCCATATCATCAATATATAAATGATAGTATTTTCAAAACATTATTTTTCGAAATCATTTCATTTTGAATATTCATTATAAAATGAATAAAATCGATATAAATATCGTTCACGTCAAAATGGCGTTAATCTAATCAACATGGCTTTATATATTTATATATATTCGTGTCCATCCCAAATCGGACATTAAAATCACATTTTGATCTATTACTGAATATTATTTTAAAATATTCGTTATTTTAAAATATTCATTCTTTTAAAATATTCGTTCATTCTGAATTGGAATCAGACACAGTCAGTTACCATATAATTTGATTTATATGGATTTCATACACACATGTATACAACAATAATCAGACACAGTCGAACATCATCTAGAGTGCATTCTACACTGCATAAGCATCAAATATAAATATTCCACACTTACACAGCTGGTCAACAAATCAATCGACATACAGCTAATTATTGGGATTAGTGTATGTCCAATATCATCCCAATACCCATGTGGGGTTTCAATCAACAAATAATGAATTTTATTTGTGCAGCTGGGCGATGTGTAAAATTTATCGTCTTAATCAATATCAGTCAACTGTGCTTACATAAATAAATCGTCCGATTCATTTATAAGTATTTATTTATTTCATATATAAGTTAAAAATTATATTTTTAACTATAAAATATTTATTCCATTTCACATCACACAATCAGTTTTCACAACACAATCAAATAAACAAACAAGTCGTCCATGGTCTGCGGACGACGACTGTCGGGTGCTGCTAAGCACCGTCTGCATCCTAGTATATATTTTAACTAGAAAATGAAATAAAAGTGATGAGTTCTCACCTTGGGGTTCCACTCCATTATTCTTTATTTCTAAACGGTTCAGATTTTGTTTTGATTTCATTCCATTCCATCGCACTCCTTTTCACGCTGTTCATAGTAATAATTACATTTTTATTTCACTTTCATGAGAATAAAAATCATATTTTTCTATACTAAAAATCGTATTTTTATTACGCCATTCAAATAATAAGAATCACATTTGTTCCCAGAAAAATCTTACCTTTTTTATATTTAAAATTCACATCTTTTTATTCACTGTTTTAATACATAAAACATCAAATTTTTATTCAATGTTATATATATATATATATATCAAAAATCCTATTTTTATTTCAAAGTTGTTCATATTTTAAAAATACCATTTTTACACCAAATCTATTTATAGAAAAAAATCATCCTTTATAACATCGCTATATAAGTATAAAAATCAAATTATATGTTTTTAAAACATATTCTATTTATATGTTTAAAACAACTTCTATTTATATTTTTAAAACAACTTCTATTTATATTTTTCTTTTAAAAATCATATCTTTATAACCATGGTATTTTTACTCTTTAAAAACAAAGTAGTTCACATTCTAATAAACAATAACATATATACATTTTCAGATTTTCTTAAACAATAAAATGAATAATTTCATATTTTCTTGAACAATAAAATAAAAAAAATTAGATTTTCTAAAACAATAAAATTTATATAATAAAAAGGGGAAAAACTTACTGCATCTTCTTCAACATTGCATGCAGGAACACGTGAAACAAAATATCGAGTAATTAGGGTTGCCCTTGGCCACCTGTACACTGCGCCGGACCTCGATCGGAGAGCCCCACCGCTGTGCCAGAGACCTCGCCTCCCACCGTCGTGCCCCATTCCTAGCTTGCGCCCCACTCCCTCCCCCCATCGACCTGAAAACCCACTCGAACCACGGTTGTCTGAGCGGAGATTTCAAGGGATATTGGCGATGATAATCCATCACCTGGGTACCAATTGAAAGAGCTCGAACTGGTCTTCAAATGTTGTTTTAGTTTCATACTCTAATTCAAATTATTGGGGGAGGAATTAACGATTTCACTTTGGAGGATTTAGGCTGTTTAATCGCAAGGAGAGGCGGCTGAAACCTTTGACCGTGGGATGTATGTTTTGACTAGGGTTTGACTCTAGTGGGAATACATATATTTATATAATATTTTATTTTATTCAAAAATAATTGGTTTATCTTTTCGAACTCCAAATCAAACCCAATGACTGTCGCCTCTAGCTGAATACCCCCATTCCGAACACAATGGGATATATATCGTAAGCCAATTCGACGGTTTCGATCAGTTTTCATCAAATTTAAAGTATAAATCAATATATTTTAAATTTAAACGCACATTTTAATTTACTGGGATCACATACGAACTCTAAAAATTCCTAAAAAATTATTTCTAGCTTCGTATTGACAATACGGTCCTAACAAAACTAATTTCATCAAATTTGGAGACCGTTTGAAAAATGGTCGTTTTCTGGTCGATCCAAATTGACTGAAACTGTCAAAACACGGTTTACTTCGCCACGCTCATATATTGATCCCAAAAATTACGAATTTTAGAATCTAGCAATAACCTAACATCCCAAATCCAACAAAAGTGGTTTTGTCGAAAACGGAGGCCGTTTGCAAAATTTCCATTTTTAAGGGCTATATTTCCGTAGCGACTATTCTGAATTTTCATCTGGGAATAACTTTTTATTCCCGCTATGAAATTTTGATTTTTCAGATTCGTTGGAAATATATTTTCAAATAGATTCTAATATTTTTGGTTTCGCTAAAATCCGGTTTATTTTGAATCCTGTACATTCATTTGAAATTTGAAATCGAATTTTCAAACTACCGCGCCATTTTCAATTCCTTTTATAATTAAAAATAAATATTTATATTCTAACATCGATTCAATTGAATATATATGTTCCAATTCTATTCAAAATAAATTTCTCGTAATAATTATTTAAAATAATTCATTTTAAATATTCAACATTCACTAAAAGGGCCAAAATAAAAAATTTAAATTGGCTTAGATTTTCCGAGTTGTTGCAATCTCCCCCACTTAAAATCTTTTCGTCCTCGAAAAGGAACGGAGCTGAAAGTTGTTTAACAAATCAACTCAACTTTCATTATTTTAATTATGGATTAAGTTCTTCTAATTTTCAGTTTCTAAGAACTTTTCAATTTTTTCAAAAATTTGGCTAACACCCTATGTTTTCGAAAAATTTCGCCGTAGCCTCCCCTGTACGGAGCATCGGGAAAATCCCGAAATCGCCATACAGGCCTCTCCAATCCAAAAGAAAAAGAAACAGCCAAACGGCTAGCCAATCGGCTCATAAAATCATCAAAAACCCCAAAAAATACAATAAACATGTACCCATTTGTTGGGCAAACAATTTTATTTCTCTACTCTAGCCTCCTTGCAATGACTTGTTCACATATATATATGTACATGCATGCATTCCCAAACAATTTTCAATACAGTTCAATATTTGACTTGTTTTGGCTAAATTTACCATATATCTATGTGTTGGTTTAAATGAATAATCACATAACACAATCAACAATCAGCAATCAATTAGTTGATTATCTTTTCAAATTCATAATTTTAGTACATAGTCCAAAAAAAATCAGATTTTGATGCCAATTCACAACAATAGACCCTATCTAATTTTTGTTCTCAGATCAGTCAATTGGAATCATATAGAAATCCCACTTTCGAAACTCGAACACAAACACTGATGAAGATGCATCATCATCAGAATTATCTCCGGGAGACTAGAGTGTGATTCTATATCTATCCTGTGTATTAAAACTTCGAATACACGTTTGCAAATATACAAATAAAATAACCAAATACATATAAAATGGTTTAAATTTTCAAAACAAAATTTGTTTTCATTTTATTTTAAAAATAATATTCTTTCGACTCGTTCTAGGATACTACTGATCCTATCTCTAAGAGTCATTCTCATTGGATATTACTAATCCAACCTCTGATGAATTCTTTCATTTGGTTCTTATGTGTCTTGCTCTCGAGCTCTGTAAACCAGAGCTCTGATACCAAATGTGGCCACTCGAACTTCCCCGTGAAGGAAAGCCCAGATTGCTTTGAGGACAAGACAAATCAGAAGACAAACAGAAGAACATTTCATTGCTTATTACAACAATTTCATCAGAATACAAGAATATACGGAGTATGAATAAATATTACACATTTATTAAATATCAGAGATTTACAATACATTACATAGCAGCGGAAAAACAATACAAAACACAACTGAAAAGAATATACGAATCCAGAGCTTTCTGAATATCATTCCAGCTGTAAACCAGGATCCTGTGAATATAAATCTGCAAAACCCAACTACTAGCTGCTCGTGTGGAAAATAGGGGCACCCAGAGTTTAGGCTAAAACAATGAACTCCAGATCAGTCATGTGACTGGTGTGAGAACTAAAACAGTTATTTAAAACTTTACTTCAAAATCAGATATATCAAGGGACCACGCCGTATAACACGGAACGGGTTTCCTCCCAAGAATACTAGTGTATATAACAAAAACATCGTAATGTTTTTTGGAAAAATGAAGCTATTATAAGACCCAGGTCCCATCACACAATGCAACTCAAGCCGGAGGATAGGGTTTTCCCTTATAATAGCCAAACATGCTTGGTACATTAAAACAAATCATTTGATACTATTATAAGTGCATAGTGTATAAAACAACTTCAAATATAAATGTATCAATCCTAGACGGCATGGGTACCATATATCATGTCGCAAATACTAGGCTCTTCAATCAAAATCGCAAATGTCACGTATTGGAAGTTGGATTTCCATCTGTGAACCAAGGCAAGGGATCGTCCTTACCGAATTCGAGATGCTCTAGCCCACCCCTAAGGATACAGCCGCAACTGCACCTTGGATCGTCAGGGTCGGTCCACTCGATATGGATTAAAATGCCTGAACACTGCATTTCCCCGCCCTATGGGGCGCAACTAGTCATATCCCGACCAAACTATCAGCCCCGAAACGACCGATATTACCGAGGTGCCTCGCAATCCATCATCCACATAAGTAAAATGTCAGGACTAGTAAAATGCTGACACCACTCCAAGCTAGAAGGAAACGCATGCCCTCCCTGAGGCCCTCTCCCGTTTCTGGTTCACACCAATGTGTGAGGCTCACGAATTAACGCTACACAAAGCTATGCTATATCAAAGCCGTGCTTTGATCATCAACCACAAGACCCTGCTTTTCAACAGAAGCCTTGATCATTTGCATCTCAGCATGCCACACAGGCAATTCACGCTATTCAACCAATGTCAATCAATCAGAACGAATGCAATCTGATGTCAGACACACATCCATTTACAAGTTCGTTCTAGGTCTGAACGAAACCGGATGCACCTTATTCCTCTCCTGTATGTCAAATACCGGAGAGAGGTCCTCGCATATCCGGTCGACCTCCAAGTACGTCTGGATGATCACCACTTATTACCTTGTCTTGGGTGTACAGTCCAATCAAGACATCAATAATTTTCCAAACGATGTGAAGACCTCCGGTCTTCAACCACTGTATTCATTCTCGACACATCGTTGAATCAGTTATTCAAAATGGGATAAACCCGGTCTTTCTGAATAACTCACGTATATGATAAACAAGTGCTATAAAAACACAACATATGCCTCATTCTGGAGTATTCCTTCATTCAAATAATCTTTTACTTTGGTAAAGGTTCCCATTAATTTTATCAAAGATAAATTCTTTAAATTTATTCTTTAATCTTCCTTTGAATATCAATTCAAACCAAATTAGGGTTTATCCAAACTAGTCAGGATTAACGAACCTTACCGAAGTAATCGTTTGTTTTAATTTCCCAATCCCAACCTATTCATTCCATGAAGTAAAACTAGTAATACTTCATATCGAACACCACGGTGTTATCGGTAAATTCAGTTACCATTGCACATTCAAGTCTAATTAAAGATTTAACTATCGCCTAGAGCAAAACTAGTGATACTCAATTCTCAATCATTTCAATCTAATTAATGATTCATTAAAACTCCACTTGGTTTTAATCTCCCCAAAAATTAATATTAATGATTGTTTAACTTGGGAAATCATATCCGGTCTTTAACTGGGTCAAATAACCAATGTCGTTTAAAACACGGTTCACTATAAACCCAAAATCACATTCCATTCCATCAGCCTTTAACCGTAAACTAGCAAGTGAACAATTCCCTAAGTATTAATCCCGAAGGCCGAACCCAACATCAGATCAATACCCAGGAAACCATTCAACTTAACTAATCTCCAGTTAGTTTCTGATTTTCTTAACTCCATTGGTCTAAGAACAGTATTATTAAAGATACCATTCATGACAACCTAAAACATCATTTCATTTGTTAATCGGGTTAAAGAACAAGTGCTATTTTAAAAAACCTTCACGATAAACCCAAATCACATTCCATTAATTATGGAATATTCACGGTAAAACAAATCAATATATAATCGATATTAATTCCCATATCCGACCAATAATATAAATGGAATAATGGCAAAGCCTTTTAAATTCCATATGTATTAACAGTCTTCCTCCACAGAAGTTCACTTCGATTATTATCGATCGAATTCCATTCAATTCCAATTCAATATATTAAACAGGAAAACTTTACTTTGGAAAATTCCCATTAAATCTTAATAAAAAGATTTATAAATTCCAAATCACATTTCACTGTAAAGCGGGTTAAAGAACGAATGTCGTTAAAAACACAGTTCATAACAAACCCAAAATCCCATCAGTCTATAACCGTAAATTAGTAAGAGAACAATTCCCTAAGTATTAACCCCGAAGGCTGAAACCAACATTAGATCAATACCCAGGAAACCATTCAACTTAGCTAATCTCCAGTCAGTTTCTAATTTTCTTAACTCCATTGGGTTTAAGAACAGTATTATTAATGATACCATTCACGACAAACCCAAAATCCAATTCGATATTAAATAAAACGCTCTGAATAGAAAATATATCGTTTTATATTCAATGTCAAATTCTGAAACCAAATAATATCGCATTGGAATAACGATAAATATATCTTCCAAATTCCTCCACAATATCCGTATAATCACGAAACCCAATATCGAAATATTCCAAAGGTAATTTCGATTCCGATCCTTTCCAATTCATATATTGGAAATTCTGGTTATTTTAAAACCATTTCAAATCCAATTTAAATATTTAAAAATATTGGATTATAATTCTAGTTCATAACTAATTCATTTTGATAAAAATATATTTTTCTCTTTTCAAATATGGAATTTTTCATTCCAATTCTCCCCAAATCATTTATTATGATTTTACACAAATTATTGATATTTTTAATATTTTTATCAAGGTCCATACAGTCGATTTCCATAAACAGCCATCGAACTGCACTTACAGCGACCTTTTCCAAATTTGATTTGGACATAATTCCAAATCCAACCCTTAGATTTCAAATCTCTAATATTCTTTGGAAAGCTCTTTTCGATACGAACCCAACGGTTCTGGGTTTAGGACAATCCGACGGTCGAATTCCCGTAATGTCCGTTCGAAGTCAATGGTCAAAATTCACGAACTGCCATGGCGCGGCGCGTTCTATTCAGGCCATTATATATATATATATATAATATATTATACATATATTTTGTTGATTTCCTTTTAAATCGTATTTTATAAATCATTTTAAATTCGTTTTCTAAACGATTTCAACTTCATATTCAATTTCAAGTCAAAATTGAATATTCCATATCATCGATATATAAATGATAGTATTTTCAAAACATTATATTTCAAAATCATTTCATTTTGAATATTCATTATAAAATGAATAAAATCGATATAAATATCGTTTACGTCAAAATGGCGTTAATCTAATCAGCACGGCTTTATATATTTATATATATTCGTGGCCATCTCAAATCGGACATCAAAATCACATTTTTATCTATTAGTGAATATTATTTTAAAATATTCATTATTTTAAAATATTCATTCTTTTAAAATATTCGTTCGTTCTGAATTGGAATCATACACAGTCAATTACCATATAATTTTATTTATATGGATTTCATATACACATGTATACAACAACAATCAAACACAGGTAACCATCATCTAGAGTGCATTCTACACTACATAAGCATCAAATATAAATATTTAACGCTTACACAGCTTGACAATCAATCGATCGACATACAACTAATTATTGAGATTAGTGTATGTCCAATATCATCCCAATACCCGTGTGGGGTTTCAATCAACAAATAACGAATTTTATTTGTGCAGCTGGGCGATGTGTAAAATTTATCGTCCCAATCAATATCAATCAAATGTGTGTACATAAACAAATTGTCCGATTTCTTTATAAATATTTATTTATTTCATATATACGTCAAAAATTATATTTTTAACTATAAAATATTTATTCCACTTCACATCACACAATGAGTTTTCATAACACAATCAAACAAACAAACAAGTCGTCCATAATCTGTGGACGACGGGTGTCGGGTGCTGCTAAGCATCGTCTGCATCCTAGTATATATTTTAACTAGAAAATAAAATAAAAGTGAGGAGTTCTCACCTTGGGGTTCCACTCCATCATTCTTTATTTTTGAACGGTTCGGATTTTGTTTTGATTTCAATCTGTTCCATCGCACTCTTTTTCACGCTGTTCATAGTAAAAAGTACATTTTTATTTCACTTTCATGGGAATAAAAATCATATTTTCTATACTAAAAATCGTATTTTTGTTACGCCATTCAAATAATAAGAATCACATTCATTCCCATAAAAATCTTACCTTTTTTATATTTAAAAATCACAGCTTTTTATTCACTGTTCTAATACATAAAAAATCAGATTTTTATTCAATTTTATATATATCAAAATCCTATTTTTATTTCAAAGTTGTTTATATTTTAAAAATACCATTTTTACACCAAATCTATTTATATAAAAATTCATCCTTTATAACATCGCTATATAAGTATAAAAATCAAACTATATATTTTTAAAACAAATTCTATTTATATTTTTAAAACAACTTCTATTTATATTTTTAAAACAACTTCTATTTATATTTTTCTTTTAAAAATCATATCTTTATAACCATTACCATGGTATTTTTACTCTTTAACAACAAAGTAGTTCACATTCTTTAAAACAATAATATATATACATTTTCAGATTTTCTTAAACAATAAAATAAATAATTTCAGATTTTCTTGAACAATAAAATAAATAATTTCAGATTTTCTAAATTAATAAAATTCATATAATAAAAAGGAGAATAATAAACTTACTGCATCTTCTTCAACGTTGCATACAAGAACACGAGAAACCCATTATCGAGTAATTAGGGTTGCCCTTGGCCACCTGTACACTGCGCCGGACCTCGATCGGAGAGCTCCACCGCAACGCCGCAGACTTCGCCTCCCTCCGCCGTGCTCCATTCCCAGATTGCGCCCCGCCCCCCACCCATCGACCTGAAAACCCACTCGAACCGCGGTTTTTTGAGTGAAGATTTCAAGGGATATAGGCGACGATAATCCATCACCTGGTACCAATTGAAAGAGCTCGAACAGTTTCAAATGTTGTTTTAGATTCATACTCTAATTCGAAATATTGGGGAGGAGTTAACGATTTCACTTTGGAGGATTTTGGCCGTCTAATTGCAAGGAGTGGCGACTGAAACCTTTGACCGCGGGATGTATGTTTTGACTAGGGTTTGACTCTAGTGGGAGTATATATATTTATATAATATTTTATTTTATTTAAAAATGATTGATTTATCTTTCCGATCTCCAAATCAAACCTAATGACTGTCGCCTCCAGCTATATACCCCCATTCCTAACACAATGGGATATGTGTCGTAAGCCAATTCGACTGTTTCGATCAGTTTTCATCAAATTTAAAATATAAATCAATATATTTTAAATTCAAACGCACATTTTGATTTACTGGGGTCACATATGTACTCTAAAATTCCCCGAAAAAGTTATTTCTAGCTTCCTATTGACAATATGGCCCTAACAAAACTAATTTCATTAAATTTGGAGACCGTTTGAAAAATGGGCATTTTCTGGTCGATCCAAATTGACTGAAACTGTCAAAACACGTTTTACTTCGCCACGCTCACATATTGATCCCAAAAATTATGAATTTTGGAATCTAGCAATAACCTGACATCCCGGATCCAACAAAAGTGGTTTCATCGAAAACGGAGGTTGTTTGCAAAATTTCCATTTTTAAGGGCTATATTTTCATAGCGACTATTCTGAATTTTCATCTGGGCATAACTTTTTATTCCCACTATGAAATTTTGATTTTTCGGATTCGTTGGAAAGATATTTTCAGATAGATTCCAATATTTTTTGTTTCGTTAAAATCCGGTTTATTTTGAATCATGTACATTCATTTGAAATTTGAAATCGAATTTTCAAGCTACCGCGCAATTTTAAGTTCCTTTTATAATTAAAAATAAATATTTATATTCTAACATCGATTCAATTAAATATGTACATTCCAATTCTATTCAAAATAAATTTTTGTCGTAATTATTTAAAATAATTCATTTTAAATATTCAAAATTCACTAAAAGGGCCAAAATAAAATTTTTAAATTGGCTCAGAATTTCCGGGTTGTTACAGAAATGGCATAAAATCGGGTAGATCGCATGGCAATGTTGGTTCTTCTTCTTCTATTCTAATATTTCTTTCTTTCTTATCTCACCCTCTAATTTCTTTCTAATAACGTTCTAGTGTTTTCTATGCTTGAAGGTTCGACATGGTGTTTTTGTGTCAATGTTCGGGACTGAAAATGCCATGGTCTGTTACATTAATCTTCATGGCACCTTTACCAATGATATCATAAGGTTGATCATCACCAAGATATACCTTTCCAAGATTTCCAAAGGCATACCTTTTGAACAATTATTTCTATGAAGTATCATGAAACGATACTCCAGAGTCTAGCACCCAAGGATCTTTGTGACGACCCAAAAACCCTCACCCTTTGAGCTGACTATAAACCACACTAATCCAGTCCAAAAGGTAAGCATCTTTGGAATCATGCGATAAAATGAATTTCTTATCTTCGATAGTCAATACTTAACACGTTCACGGTGTTCATGTACTGCAAAATCAAATATCTCATACTCAATCCGTCGAGGTTTTTATCAGAGCAAACACAGCGAAACAAAAACAAAGGAGAAAAAATCCTCACAGTGGAATAGAGCAAATTTAATGTTCAATATAACTTTATAGCGGTAACATCTAAATCGGAACAACATACCATGGATAGTTATAAACACCATCCTCGCATAATACAACCATGACATCCAAATAGTTAGAACATTCCCTACCTTCATATGAAGATCACTAGCTTCTTTGGAATCGTCTGGGAACTTCTCGAATATCCTATCTGAACCTGAAATACACTTGGATCTGACTCGAGTATCAAACACTCAAGCCAGATTTGGATTTACAAGCTTGAGAAATAGATAATAAGTCATACATGTCTCAAACCATCATCAAAAAGGGGTTTTCAAACTTCGTGCATGATTTTTTGAAAATGAAGTTACCATGAGACCTGTGTCCCATTACACAATGCAAACGCACACCATTAGGAGCAAGTTTTACATTATGATAACCAAGTATGCTTGGCACGCGTAATTCATTTGATATTATCATTGATGTCTATCTTTGAAAACTTTACAAAATAAAAGTATATATCCTAATATACGTAGGTACCCATATATTATGTCTACATACATAGAGTACAACTAAAACCGTAAGGGTTCGTATTGGAAGTTGGGTTCCATCAATGACCAAAGCATAGAATTTTCCTTAATCGCATTTGGATACACCTTTAGCGGGTAGTCCCAGGAGTCAACCAATGAGTCCTTTTTGTATCGGCAAAGCCGGCACACCTTTACTAGGTGATGTTCGATATCTCCTGAACGTAACGTCCTCCAGTCTTTGTCGACCATTATCGTGGCGTCTCGTTCCATTATCCACTGAGTAAATTTTCTGGGATCCATACCATGGCATCACTTTCCCAACTGGAAAGAAATGTTAGTCCTTAATTTTGAGCTACTTCATCCTGTTTCAGCTCATTACCGGTTGTGAGGCCCTGAAGTTACGCTTCCACACAAAGCTCTGATTTTCAACAAAAGCTTTGATCATCTATGGGTCATCACATATCATGCCACATTGTTAGTTAAAAACATATAATCAGTGTCTATTAATATATAACCCTCAGAGTACATAAGTCTGAGAGGAGGGCGTTAAGCTAAGAGGATAAATCCTCCGTTGCCTGGCTAATCTATCATAAATAGAATTGGAAATAAGATCGGTGTGTGTATGGATGTTTTTCTTTGATAGTTAAATAGCGACCTATCAAAGTATTGACCATTTTTCCGTTGTCAATACAGAGAGACCGGGATCAGATTTATTATCTGAAAACCACTCCGTATGCGCATTAGCATGTAATCAAATATGATGAATATAATTAAATACGGGGTTATGCAAGGGCTATTCTGGCAAATCCTAGGTAGAAATTGCCTAAGATGGGTTTACAGAATAGTGCCTTTGGTTTGTCCAATCCCAAGATAAATTGTATGGAAGAATGCCTAACAGAGTATATCTAATAGATCGTGTAAGTTCATCTCTTCAAACGTACTCACATTTGGTGGCAGAGGAATTTGATTCTCTAAGCTTTATACCCGTGGTAATTTTGGAGAAATAAATTTGTGATTTGGCGGGTATGACAATGTGACATTCAAAGTAAATAGAAGTGTGATCTGTCAAAAGGATATGTAATGACCTCAAGCCTCATAACCAGAAAATGGTATAAAATCGGGTAGGTCGGATGGCTAACTTGGTAGCTCCCAATTAGGGTGTATTGTCACCTGATCTAGAGAAAATGCATTTGCTTCTAAAATCTATTTTGATGTTGTCCCTTTCAGGAAATGGTTGCTGATCCCAACCGTTGGTGATAATACATTCGATACACTCAAGCGAAATGAGTGATCGATCATATTTAGCCTGGGTTGCAAGATATTCTTATTGAACCCGGTGTATTCCTCTCTAGAGATACACTGTGGGAAAGTGGTCTGATACTTTGCCAGTTGGAATCCATTACCCAATAAGCACCAATGGTTTTTGATTATATATTATGTATGTGGAATGTGAGATGAAAGCGTTCCACTGGATTGGTATTTATTTGATTTAGACATTATTTTAATATCAGACGAGTATTGATTTTAAAGAATATTTTGGTTTATCGTAAGGTTAAAACCATCTGTATTTATGTGTAGATTGGTCTTACGATTATCCTTTCTTTAAAAAAGGAATTTGAAAATTTAAATTAAGTGGTTGGAGTTTACTGACACTAGCCCCATGACTGACCCAGAGTTTATTTTGTTTTGTTTTACCCTAAACTCTTGGGTGCCCCAATTTTTACGGGCAGTCAAGTACTCGGGAATTTATAGATATACCTTGAAGAGCTTGGAGCGGGGGGCTTCAGGATTTTATATTTATTGTTAATTTCTGCTATGATGTTATGTGTTATACTCTGAAATGGTATGTATATACAGTTATAAGTTTGTATTTCAAAAGTTATGTTATATAATATATTTTACTCGATACGCTGTGCGATTTGTGTTACTCTGATGTCGTTGTATTCATATTATTCTTCTCCTTCTTCTATTCTAACTTCTTTCTATCTACTTTCATCCTCTAACTTCTTTTTATTAATGATCTGGTATATTCAATGCTTGAATAGTTGACATGGATTTTATGTCGATTTTCGAGGTCGAAAACCCCAGGCCATTACAGTGGTATCAGAGCTGAAGGTTAAGAGACTACCTTGGCTCTGTGGCGTAACTCAATAGAGATGGGGTTAGTAATACCCTAGATTGAGATTGAGTGTATATATACGAGAGAACGTATTTGTAGATTTTATAAAAAATGTTTTATATTGTGGAGATTTATTGGTTGAGTTGTTTATGAGTTCAGGTCGATCTGTTTGATCCATTCTATCGGTAGGGGTTTCTAAACGCTCGAGTATGATGAACCGACACAATATATTTTGAAAGAGGGTAAATGAAATAATTTGACCCAAAGTATGTTTTGAGATAAAGAAAATATTTATCTTAGGATTATTATTAAGTATTGTAACACCCCACCTCCGCTAGGGTCACTCACAAAGGGAATGCACTAGTTTTGGTGGAGCATTATCTAGGTAAACATACACAGAGATATCACAAGAAAGAACATAAATAAAGCAGCGGTAGATATTAAAAAAACCAAATCTTATTACTTTCAAGAAAAGAGACAAAACCTCATATATCCAAAGTACAAGTTGCCATTATTCCATTACATCAAGTTCTAGATAAGGAAGCATAAACTTAAAATAACAAAAGTAAATTATTCCCCAAAAATAGCAGACGTGCAGCCATAGCATAGCTCAAGACCAAACCGTACATGAGCTGACGGAAAGCAAGCAGAATCCCAGCTAAGTGCTAGAGTTTCCTCCTTGAGAACCTAGGGGGGAACGAAAGAAAAAGAGGCGAAAGAAAACGGGTCAGTCATAAAGACTGGTAAGTCCAAGTGACTTTCAGCATAAAAACAGGTAAAGGTAATATGACATGTATAAACTGAAAGTAAACATAAATACGATGTCAAGATGGACAAGATAGACTAAGGTAACATGATGAATCAAGTATAGGTCAAGTATAGCATCGCATGTTCAAGGTTCACTGCATCATCTGTACTAGTAGCCCAACCCATGTCAAGTATTAATCATGAAATAATCCCTCGGCCCAAAATCGTGAATGACCCATTACTGGGTCCAATGGAACGATCCACTAATCGATCGGCTCCCAACAAGTTCAAGCTCGTTGTGTTTCTGTGTCATACGGCCCAATCATGAATGTAGTCACCTGTGCTAGGTCCACAATAGAGTGTATCAAACCCTATGGTGCCAACCACTAACACGAATCAAGAATGCACAAATAAACCTACTGATGCCCAATGCCTGCATTTTCTGCTCCGGAGATTGTGCATGCCGGATCTCCGTTAGAACCTACACTTGCGCACCCACATAGCTGTCGTCCTGGTCACTTACAATCAGCCCAGTAATCGTGCCCCACCCTGCCTAGTTCCAGGGTACCGTGATACATCTAATGGGTTACTGCTGAAACGGACCGCGTAACTAGGGTTTCCTTCTAGTAGGTTAAGTGTTGTCATTTAAATTCGAGGTTTAACTCCATCAGTCTAGTATATCAAGTTGGCTAAGTGTTGTCATTTAAGTTCGTGACTTAGCCCTACCATTCACGTGTTAAGTTGGTTAGGTGTTGTCATTCAAGTTCATGACCTAACCCTACCAATCATGTTTCAAGTTGGTTAAGTATTGTCTTTCATTGTAATGACCCGCATTTCCAGGGGTAAAATAAATAATTTATTTAATTATTTATATAGTGAAAAGGGGATTAAATGGTCGTTAATTCAATTATACGGAATAATTAATTAAATTTAATAATTAAATAATATATATAATTCAAAAATAATCAAAAATATTGGAAATCACAATATTCTGTGAACTGGGTTATCCCTAAGATTTTATTTCAGTTTAGAGTTGAATTCTAATAACGAATATATTTAAATAACAACAGTTTGAACATATAATTATATTACAATTAAAACCGAGCTCGAAATGGTGCTGCAGTTCGTAAATTGGCGATTCGAACTTCAACTGAATGTACAGGATTCATTTTAAATCGGATTTCTGTGAAACAAGAAATGTGTGGAGCTTGTGGAGTATATCTTTCTAGTGGAAGAGAAAAATCGGGATTTCGTCGTGTAGATTTTGATTTACATCCAAATCAAATTTTAGAAAAGTCGCTGTGGAATTCCTTTATAATTTGCGACGCTTTAATTACGTTATAAATGGACTTTTGATATAAATTGAATATCGATTTATTCTGGAATTCTGGATAATCAAGTTATAAATTCTGATAGGATATTCTGGAACCGTACGACATCGTATGTGGATATATACGATAATATTATTTTATTAATATTTAATTTAATTATATTTAAATATATTTATATATTTAAATAGGGTCATCCAGAGCTTTAAAAATACGCTGTGTGAGCATACGGAGTCAGAATTCGACGAAACTAATTTTGTAAGATCCGAAATGTCAAATAGTTGTTAGATTTCCAGTTTTTTGATTTTTAGAGTCACTGTGTGGCCTCACGGATTTTTAGAGTGAGAAATAGTCAGTATTTTGACAGTTAAAATACGCTGTGTGAGCAAACAGAGTCGGAATTCGACGAAACCAGTTTCGTTGGGACCGAAATGTCGAACTCTAGCTGCATGTCCAGTTTGGTGATTTTTGGGTATCGTGTGTGGTCATAGAGATTTTTAACAATAAAAATAGATAGCATAGGATTTGTATATTAATATAATAATCAAGAAAAATATCTAAGCCTTCTATAAATACCCCACAAAATCCTTAAAACCTAATTTTTACTTCCTCTGGTCAACCAAGTAAATCCGCCGCGAGCGATTTCTTTCTTCCAGTAAAAAGTTCGATCTTCAATAATCATTCTAAAACCATGTAAAATCTCTAAAATCACAACGCTCACTTATTTGAATTCCTGAGACCAAGAGATTTCCGCTGGTGCTAAGCGCGTATGGTGCGACGCAAATTGTTGCTGCTGGAAAATATGCAGTACAAACTAGGGTTCAAGATCTAGTCGAAACAAGGAAGTGTTGGTTCGTTTCGGTGTTAGTTTTGGGATTGTAGATGAAAACCGCACTTGGGTGTATGATTTTGGGTTGAACGGTGACATTGTGGTTCGGTGGTTTTCACGGTGTCGAGCGAATTAGTTGTCGACGCGATTTTGTTTAGGGGTGAGAGGCGATGAACATTGTGATGAAGTTGAAGTGTTTGAGTTGAGAAGTTTAACGGTGCTGAAAGTTTTGATTTTTCGTGAGAAGGTGATGGAGGAAGGATCACGTATTGGGTGCGGCATGGCTTGGGTTTGCATCGAACTGTTGGGGAAGAAGCGTGATGAGCAGGGTAGTTAATACGGTAATGATGTTTGAAGAGCGCTTAAGTTATATTAATTATTTAATTAATTAAGTCGTGACTTTAAATGTGTACGTAACTTGTAAAATTTATGGAGTTAGTGGGTGGGCTTCCCACGGTTTGTGTTTGGACTGAATGGCATGGGTTACTACTGTTGTTCGAACAGGAAGCAGAGGATGGAGGAGGAAAACTTCAGCCATGGTTTTGCTGGAGTAGATGAGGATGCTGGTTGTAACGAGAGGGGGAGATGATGTCTGATATTTGCAATAAAGTTTGCTTTGCGGATGGACGAAACTAGGAGCAGAATTTATCAGGGAAGAAGGATTTTTTTAGTGGGCCTTGGTTTTTAAAGTGGGGAGTTGGGCCAGAACTTACTAATTGGGCTAAAGAGGAA
This sequence comes from Allium sativum, assembly GCA_030737875.1. NCBI lineage: Eukaryota > Viridiplantae > Streptophyta > Magnoliopsida > Asparagales > Amaryllidaceae > Allium > Allium sativum. The sequence continues at coordinate 75,479,479 of CM060920.1, read as the reverse complement.
ATAAAAGGTACCAGAATTCAGCAAACCAAGATCCGACAGGATTGTATGGACGGACACTACCCAATGGAACTGACCGGGAGTGGATTGGAGCTCGTTTGAATTTATGGCGAAATAAACTGTTTGATTCAAATCAAATAACAGTTTATCGTTCTTTAACGATGAACTGCAAATGTGAGTAAAACTCACCAACTCTGAACTGTTATATTTTTATAATGTATGCTTAGAACTGATAATTATCTGTTGATTACTGTGTGTTGATTTGGTTGATTGAACTGCTAGTCAGTTAGTTGAAATTATATATATATATATATATATATATATAAACCGTTATATATATATTGCTGTTGTTTATCAGAACATTTCATACTGAAATGAAGTGATGTTAATTATATGGTTTAACATCTGTGATGCAGGGGAACAGGTTGGAGGGACCCAATTGGGTTCCTCAATATATAAAATACTGTTTTGTTTCATATACTGTGATGTATGATGTGATATATAATCTTTGTTGATTATATGTGTTTGAACGGTATCGATCACTGTATTTGGTATTGTAAATACCGTAAGAAATACGGGAATGGAAAAAAGGGGATTTTCAAAGTATATGTTTGAAAATAAATTATTTATATAAAATCAATGGATTTTATATATAAAGGAAAAGGATTTTATAAAAGGAGTTATAAAATCAAAGAAATAAAAAGGGAATATTTTGTGAGACAAATATAGAAGAAATATATTCGTGAAACAAATATAAAGTAAATATATTTGTAAAACAAATACAAAGGGAAATATTTGCAAAAACAAATAGAATAGAAATAGGGATATTTATAAAATATTTACAAATTGAATAAAAAGAATTTATTTATTTAGGGAATAAATAAAAGTAAAAGAATTTATTTATTTAGGGAATAAATAAAAGTAAAAGGATTTATTTATTTAGGGAATAAATAAAAGTAAAAGAATTTATTTATTTAGGGAATAAATAAAAGTAAAGGAATTTATTTATTTAGGGAATAAATAAAAGTAAAAGGGTTATTTATTTAGGAAATAAATAGAAATGAAAAGAGATATTCATGTAAAACAAATAAGATTGAAATACAAACATTTGTTTAGAAAACAAATAAGATAATAAGATTGAAACAGAAAATATTTGTTTAGAAAACAAATGGTATTGAAATAGGAAATATTTATTAGATAAATAGAAAAGATAAAAGGAATATTTATTTAGAAAATAAATAGAGTTTAAAAAAAGAAATCATTTATAAAGGAAATAGGATGTTATAAAAAGGAAACCGCTATGAAAAGGAAAACTTTATTAAAGGGAAATCCTTATAAGTGGAGAAGCGTTATTAAAAGAACATTTATAAAGTGAAGAACCGCTACTAAAAGTAAATCTTTATAAATAAATAAACGTTGTTAAAAGGAAATCTTTTTGAATAGATAAACGTTATAAAAAGGGAATCTTTATAAAGCAAAAGAGTTAATCGAATAAGTGTTATTCAAGAAGAGTTATTGAATATTTGTTATTCAAAAAGAGTTATTCGAAAAGGAGTTATCGAATATTAGTTATTCGAATGGAGTTAAAAGAGTTATTGAATATAGTTTATTCGAAAGGATTTAATCAAATTTAGTTGATCGATTAGAGTTAAGTTAATCGATTAGAATTAAGTTAATCAAAGAAGAGTTAATCGATTTGAGTTAAGTAAATCGATTAGAGTTAAGCTAATCGCTAGGAGTTAACTAGTTAAAGTTTAATCAGTAGAGTTAACTAGGTAATGTTAATAAGTAGAGTTAACCAGTTAGAGTAAATCAGTTAGAATTAACCAGTTAAAGTAAATCAGTTAGAGTAAATCGATTAGAGTTAAATCGAACTAGAGTATTCAAATGGAGTTAATCGAATTTAGTTTATTCGAATAGAGTTGAAATGAGTTAATCGAACAGTAGATATTCGAAGTGAGATAATCGAATCAGAAATATTCGAAGTGAGTTGATCGAATCTAGTTATTCGACAGGAGTTAAATCGAATAAGATTTATTCGAAGAAAGAGATTTACGAATATAAGTGTTCGAAAGTAAGCAAATCGAATAAAAGTTATTCGAATAAGAGTTAACCCAGTAGGAGTTATTAGGTGGGAGTTATTCAAATAAGAGTTATAGATTAGAGTTCACCGAATAGGAGTAAATAAATTAGTTGTTGTTATATTATTCGACTTAGGAAATAAGAGTCATATTAAAGATAATATATTTCGGAAGCAGGAGATTATAACACCATTGTTATAATCATGTAAACTTGTAAAAGAAGGGGGTTCGTAAATAGAATCCGAGAGTTCGTATGGAAGTGTTAAAGAGTTAAAATGGTGAATCTTATCTATTTCGAGATTTGAATGGTGGTTCAGTTAAGGTCTGAGAGGTAGCTATACCCCAACTTGATTGACTGCGTTTTAAATTAAGAAATGGTTACGGTTCGAGTGTGAAGTGGTTAAGTGAATTTAGTAAATAAGTATAGTGGTTTGAGTTGGCGTCACGATGTTGATTTAAACACCTTTTTAAATCCAAGTAAAGAAGATTGGAAATGGTTTCCTGTGTTAACGTATATTTTCTAAACATAGAAAATAAGGATATATATATATGGATATATATATGATTGATGATTGAGTGATAGAATTTCCATCTGGAAATAATATCGTTGTTTGCACACGTATTATTCTTTGATAGTTAACTCACCGACTATCGAAGTTTTTGACCAATTTACGTTGTAAATATGGGGAGACCGGTTGGATTATTATCCAAAGAACCACTCCGTATTGGCGTAAGCGTTGCGAATCAAGTATGCTGAATACCGTGAAGACGGAGTTTTATGCAAGGGCTGCTGTATAAGTCTTAGATAACAGTGCCTAAGATGGATGTACTGAATAGTGCCTTCGGTTTGTCCAGTCCCAGGACAACTTGTATGGAAGAAGGTCTGACAGAGTATTTCCAGAAAGATCACATACACTGATTTCTCCAACCGTACCAAGAGTGGAAGCGGAGAAAGAAACTTCTTTTAGCTAACACATAATGTATTGTTGTGAAAGTCAATTAGTGATTCTGATGGATCTGACGATGTGACATTCGAAGTAAATATGATGTGCTGATAAAGCGTAAACTCTGGCCTCAACAACCAGGAAATGACAAAAATCGGGCAGGCAGCATGGCTAAGTCGGTCGCACCGAAGTAGGGTGTATAATCACCTATCTAGAGAATATTCATTTGCTTCTTTAATCTATCAATGTTGTCTCATATATATACGGAAAACGGTTGCTGATCCCAACCGTTGGTGATATACATTCGATACACACAAGCAAAATGAGTGGTCGGTCATGTGTGGCTGAGTTACAAGATGTTCTTGTTGAACTCCAGTGTATCGTTCCTAGAGTACACTGATCGAAAGGTGGTTCCATACCTTGTCATAGTTGGAAATCCATTACCCAATAAGTGCTTGCGGTTTTGATTGTATACTATATGTAGAACGTGAGATGAAAGCGTTTCTGCTAGATGATTATTATACTGTGGTTGATAGACATTATTATAATATCAAAAGGTTTTAATATAAAGATATTTTGGATTCTCATAAGGGAAAAACCCGTTCCGTTATACGGCGTGGTCTTATGAGATATCGTTACTTGTTCAAACTGTTTACAAACTGTTTTACTCATACCAGTCCATGTTGCGTGCTTAGGCATGTGTCGCATGATAGGGGGTTCTCGCTTTTCGTTAGGTGGCGAACATGAGACTCTTACTCCTACATGTCCCTTTGGTAGGGTTGGTTGTGAAGTCGAAAGGCTGGCCGTAAAATATGGTATTGGGGTACTAGTGTAAGCCACAGTGGGTTTCACCTGCTGCTTTGGAGGATGGAGAGAGGATGGTTGCAAAGCCTACTTAACTCAAGATCCGGGTCACTACAGTTGGTATCACAGCTTAAGGTTAAGTATTACCTTTGCTCTGTGGCGTAACTCAGTAGAGATGGGGTTAGTAATACAATAGATTGAGTTTGAGTGTATGTATACGAGTGCGTATTTGTTATTTGATATAAATATTTGTTTTATATTGTGGAGCTTTATTGGTTGAGTGGCTTATGAATTCTGGTCGATGGTGGGGCACCACAATATCGATAAGGGTTTCTAAACACTCGAATACGATGGGTCGACACGATATGTTTTGAAAAGGGGGTAAATAAAAATAATTTTTCCCAAAGTATATTTTGATATATATATTGGTTGTGTTGGTTGTTATTATAATCGAGTAAGATTATAAAAGTAAAAATGGTTGTATATATATAACCAAGTAGAATTCGTACAAGTGTTACGAAATGAATTAAATCTGAATTTAAACCAGAAATTGAATTAAAACTCTGGAAAAAAATTGGATAAGTGTTTGTAAATGGATTTGGATTAAAAATAAGGAAAATTTAAGATCCTGGGAGATTTTAAATTGTTTTACAAGCAGTGTAAATTATATTTTTGAAATGAATTTCAAAGTGGAAAAGTTTAGAAATGGTTTTATAGTATTGAACTCACTTCGAAAGCTGGAAATAGATTCCGATGATGATCATGACATTATCGGTGTTCAATTTCGAATTGTAAGTGACAGATTACTGCCAAAAAGGTTTTTGTTTTTGAATTGATTTGAGAAAGGCAAGTGTTTTGAAGCCTGAAAAGGAAAGTTTGATTTTCGATATGGTAAACTGTTTAAAATTCCCAGGAAAAGATTTGTTGAATTAAAACCAAATTTAATTGAAATGTGGTAAAGCAGTTGGAATTGAGTTGAAATCAGTTAAGTGGTAACTGAAATTGAATTAGAATATATCGAGACAAATTGGGTTTGGGAGATTCGAATTTGAAGTGTAATTTGATAAAGCAAGTTAAGAATTTGGAATCGAGAATGAAACTCGAGTTTGAAATGATATTTGGCTTGGATAAGCGAATGGTTGTGTTGAGGATAAATTGGTCAGAGTTGATTTGATTAATATTGGTATATGCTGAGTTGATAGCATATGGAAGTGATAAAGTTGATATGCCCGAAAAAAAGGTACAAGTTTATATTTCATATGGGTTGATATTTTGATGAGCCGAATTGGCAAGCCGCTTGGCTGTTTGAATTTCTTTTGGGTTAGAGATGGCCGAGAGAGGCGAGTTGTGGTTTTACCGATAGGGCGGTACAAAGGAGGTTATGGCGAAATTTTCCGAAAATTTAAAGTGTTAGAAAATTTTCAGAATTTGTGAAAATTTAAGTTAGTCGGACTGGATTAATATTTGAATCGATATTAGTTGGTTCAGTTTAAACTGAAGTTAAGTGGTAAACAGATAAATTTTTACCCAGTAGATAGGGTCGTCCACTACCCTAGCAATTTCGAGGGCGAAATTATTATAAGTGGGGAAGAATGTAATGACCCGCATTCCAGGGGTAAAATAATTAATTAATTTAATTATTTATATAGTGAGAAGGGGATTAAATGGTCGTTAATTCAATTATACGGAATATTTAATTAAATTTAATAATTAAATAATATATATAATTCAAAAATAATCAAAAATATTGGAAATCACAATATTCTGTGAACTGGGTCATCCCTAAGATTTTATTTCAGTTTAGAGTTGAATTATAATAACGAATATATTTAAATAACGACAGTTTGAACGTATAATTATATTACAATTAAAACCGAGCTTGAAATGGCGCTGCAGTTCGTAAATTGGCGATTCGAACTTCAACTGAATGTACAGGATTCATTTTAAATCGGATTTCTGTGAAACAAGAAACGTGTGGAGCTTGTGGAGTATATCTTTCTAGTGGAAGAGAAAAATCGGGATTTCGTCGGGTAGATTTTGATTTACGTCCAAATCAAATTTCAGAAAAGTCGCTGTGGAATTCCTTTATAATTTGCGACGCTTTAATTACGTTATAAATGGATTTTCGATATAAATTGAATATCGATTTATTCTGAAATTCTGGATAATCAAGTTATAAATTCTGATAGGATATTCTGGAGCCGTACGACATTGTACGTGGATATATACGATAATATTAATTTATTAATATTTAATTTAATTATATTTAAATATATTTATATATTTAAATAGGGTCATCCAGAGCTTTAAAAATACGCTGTGTGAGCATACGGAGTCGGAATTCGACGAAACTAATTTTGTAAGATCCGAAATGTCAAATAGTTGTTAGATTTCCAGTTTCGTGATTTTTAGAGTCACTGTGTGGCCGTATGGATTTTTAGAGTGAGAAACAGTTAGTATTTTGACAGTTAAAAATACGCTGTTTGAGCATACAGAGTCGGAATTCGACGAAACCAGTTTCGTTAGGACCGAAATGTCGAACTCTAGCTGCATGTCCAGTTTGGTGATTTTTGGATATCGTGTGTGGTCATAGAGTTTTTTAACAATAAAAATAGATAGCATAGGATTTGTATATTAATATAATAATCAAGAAAAATATCTAAGCCTTCAATAAATACCCCCACAAAATCCTTAAAACCTAATTTTTACTTCCTCTGGTCAACCAAGTAAATCCGCCGCGAGCGATTTCTTTCTTCCAGTAAAAAGTTCGATCTTCAATAATCATTCTAAAACCATGTAAAATCCCTAAAATCACAACGCTCACTTATTTGAATTCCTGAGACCAAGAGCTTTCCGCTGGTGCTAAGCGCGTATGGTGCGACGCAAATTGTTGCTGCTGGAAAATATGCAGTACAAACTAGGGTTCAAGATCTAGTCGAAATAAGGAAGTGTTGGTTCGTTTCGGTGTTAGTTTTGGGATTGTAGGTGAAAACCGCACTTGGGTGTATGATTTTGGGTTGAACGGTGACATTGTGGTTCGGTGGTTTTCACGGTGTCGAGCGAATTAGCTGTCGACGCGATTTTGTTTAGGGGTGAGATGCGGTGAACATTGTGATGAAGTTGAAGTGTTTGAGTTTGGAAGTTTAACGGTGCTGAAAGTTTTGATTTTTCATGGGAAGGTGATGGAGGAAGGATCACGTATTGGGTGTGGCATGGCTTGGGTTTGCATCGAACTGTTGGGGAAGAAGCGTGATGAGCAGGGTAGTTAATACGGTAATTATGTTTAGAAGAGTGATTAAGTTATATTAATTATTTATTTAATTAAGTCATGACTTTAAATGTGTACGTAACTTGTAAAATTTATGGAGTTAGGGGGTGGGCTTCCCACGGTTTGTGTTTGGACTGAATGGCATGGGTTACTACTGTTGTTCGAACAGGAAGCAGAGGATGGAGGAGGCAAACTTCAGCCATGGTTTTGCTGGAGTAGATGAGGATGCTGGTTGTAACGAGAGGGGGAGATGATGTCAGATATTTGCAATAAAGTTTGCTTTGCGGATGGATGAAACTAGGAGCAGAATTTATCAGGGAAGAAGGATTTTTTTAGTGGGCCTTGGTTTTTAAAGTGGGGAGCTGGGCCAGAACTTTCTAATTGGGCTAAAGAGAAAATAAAAGGTACCAGAATTTAGCAAACCAAGATCCGACAGGATCGTATGGACGGACACTACCCAATGGAACTGACTGGGAGTGGATTGGAGCTCATTTGAATTTATGGCGAAATAACCTGTTTGATTCAAATCAAATAACAGTTTATCATTCTTTAACGATGAACTGCAAATGTGAGTAAAACTCACCAACTCTGAACTGTTATATTTTTATAACGTATGCTTAGAACTGATAATTATCTGTTGATTGCTGTGTGTTGATTTGGTTGACTGAACTGCTAGTCAGTTAGTTAAAATTATATATATATATATATATATATATATATATAAACCGTTATATATATATATATATATTGCTGTTGTTTATCAGAACATTTCATATTGAAATGAAGTGATGTTAATTATATGGTTTAACATCTGTGATGCAGGGGAACAAGTTGGAGGGACCCAACTGGGTTCCTCAATATATAAAATACTGTTTTGTTTCATATACTGTGATGTATGATGTGATATATAATCTTTGTTGATTATATGTGTTTGAACGGTATCGATCACTGTATTTGGTATTGTAAATACCGTAAGAAATACGGGAATGGAAAAAAGGGGATTTTCAAAGTATATGTTTGAAAATAAATTATTTATATAAAATCAATGGATTTTATATATAAAGGAAAAGGATTTTATAAAAGGAGTTATATAATCAAAGAAATAAAAAGAGAATATATTTGTGAAACAAATATAGAAGAAATATATTTGTGAAACAAATATAAAGTAAATATATTTGTAAAACAAATACAAAGGGAAATATTTGCAAAAACAAATATAATAGAAATAGGGATATTTGTAAAATATTTACAAATAGAATAAAAAGAATTTATTTATTTAGGGAATAAATAAAAGTAAAAGAATTTATTTATTTAGGGAATAAATAAAAGTAAAAGGATTTATTTATTTAGGGAATAAATAAAAGTAAAAGAATTTATTTATTTAGGGAATAAATAAAAGTAAAGGAATTTATTTATTTAGGGAATAAATAAAAGTAAAAGGGTTATTTATTTAGGAAATAAATAGAAATGAAAAGAGATATTCATGTAAAACAAATAAGAATTAAATATAAACATTTGTTTAGAAAACAAATAAGATAATAAGGTTGAAACAGAAAATATTTGTTTAGAAAACAAATGGGATTGAAATAGGAAATATTTATTAAATAAATAGAAAAGATAAAAGGAATATTTATTTAGAAAATAAATAGAGTTTAAAAAAATAAATCATTTATAAAGGAAATAGGATGTTATAAAAAGGAAACCGCTATGAAAAGGAAAACGTTATTAAAGGGAAATCCTTATAAGTGGAGAAGCGTTATTAAAAGAACATTTATAAAGTGAAGAACCGTTACTAAAAGTAAATCTTTATAAATAAATAAACGTTGTTAAAAGGAAATCTTTTTGAATGGATAAACGTTATAAAAAGGGAATCTTTATAAAGCAAAAGAGTTAATCGAATAAGTGTTATTCAAGAAGAGTTATCGAATATTTGTTATTCGAAAAGAGTTATTCGAAAAGGAGTTATCGAATATTAGTTATTCGAATGGAGTTAAAAGAGTTATCGAATATAGTTTATTCGAAAGGAGTTAATCAAATTTAGTTGCTCGATTAGAGTTAAGTTAATCGATTAGAATTTAGTTAATCAAAGAAGAGTTAATCGATTTGAGTTAAGTAAATCGATTAGAGTTAAGCTAATCGCTAGGAGTTAACTAGTTAAAGTTTAATCAGTAGAGTTAACTAGTTAAAGTTAATAAGTAGAGTTAACCAGTTAGAGTAAATCAGTTAGAATTAACCAGTTAAAGTAAATCAGTTAGAGTAAATCGATTAGAGTTAAATCGAACTAGAGTATTCAAATGGAGTTAATAGAATTTAGTTTATTCGAATAGAGTTGAAATGAGTTAATCGAATAGTAGATATTCGAAGTGAGATAATCGAATCAGAAATATTCGAAGTGAGTTGATCGAATCTAGTTATTCGACAGGATTTAAATCGAATAAGATTTATTCGAAGAAAGAGATTTACGAATATAAGTATTCGAATGTAAGCAAATCGAATATAAGTTATTCGAATAAGAGTTAACCCGGTAGGAATTATTAGGTGGGAGTTATTCAAATAAGAGTTATAGATTAGAGTTCACCGAATAGGAGTAAATAAATTAGTTGTCGTTATATTATTCGACTTAGGAAATAAGAGTCATATTAAAGATAATATATTTCGGATGCAGGAGATTATAACACCATTGTTATAATCACGTAAACTTGTAAAAGAAGGGGGTTCGTAAATAGAATCTGAGAGTTCGTAAGGAAGTGTTAAAGAGTTAAAAAGGTGAATCTTATCTATTTCGAGATTTGAAAGGTGGTTCAGTTAAGGTCTGAGAGGTAGCTATACCCCAACTTGATTGACTGTGTTTTAAATTAAGAAATGGTTACGGTTCGAGTGTGAAGTGGTTAAGTGAATTTAGTAAATAAGTAAAGTGGTTTGAGTTGGCGTCGCGATGTTGATTTAAACACCTGTTTAAATCCAAGTAAAGAAGATTGGAAATGTTTTCCTGTGTTAACGTATATTTTCTAAACATAGAAAATAAGGATATATATATGTGGATATATATATATATGATTGATGATTGAGTGATAGAATTTCCATCTGGAAATAATATCGTTGTTTGCACACGTATTATTCTTTGATAGTTAACTCACCGACTGTCGAAGTTTTTGACCAACTTACGTTGTAAATATGGGGAGACCGGTTGGATTATTATCCAAAGAACCACTCCGTATTAGCGTAAGCGTTGCGAATCAAGTATGCTGAATACCGTGAAGACGGAGTTTTATGCAAGGGCTGCTGTATAAGTCTTAGATAACAGTGCCTAAGATGGATGTACTGAATAGTGCCTTCGGTTTTTCCAGTCCCAGGACAACTTGTATGGAAGAAGGTCTGACAGAGTATTTCCAGAAAGATCACATACACTGATTTCTCCAACCATACCAAGAGTGGAAGCGCAGAAGGAAACTTCTTTTAGCTAACACATAATGTATTGTTGTGAAAGTCAATTAGTGATTCTGATGGATCTGACGATCTGACATATCGAAGTAAATATGATGTGCTGATAAAGCGTAGACTCTGGCCTCAACAACCAGGAAATGATAAAAATTGGGCAGGCAGCATAGCTAAGTCGGTCGCACCGAAGTAGGGTGCATAATCACCTATCTAGAGAATATTCATTTGCTTCTTTAATCTATCAATGCTGTCTCATATATATACGGAAAACGGTTGCTGATCCCAACCGTTGGTGATATACATTCGATACACTCAATCAAAATGAGTGGTCGGTCATGTGTGGCTGAGTTACAAGATGTTCTTGTTGAACTCCAGTGTATCGTTCCTAGAGTACACTGATCGAAAGGTGGTTCCATACCATGTCATAGTTGGAAATCCATTACCCAATAAGTGCTTGCGGTTTTGATTGTATACTATATGTAGAACGTGAGATGAAAGCGTTTCTGTTAGATGATTATTATACTGTGGTTGATAGACATTATTATAATATCAAAAGGTTTTGATATAAAGATATTTTGGATTCTCATAAGGGAAAAACCCGTTCTGTTATATGGCGTGGTCTTATGAGATATCGTTACTTGTTCAAACTGTTTACAAACTGTTTTACTCATACCAGTCCCATGACTGACCCGGAGTTTATTTTGTTTTGTTTTCCCTAAACTCCTGGGTGCCCAAATTTGTACGGGCAGTCAAGTAGTCGGGATTTTACAGATACACTTGGAGAGCTTGGAGCAAGAGACTTCAAGATTCTATAGCTATTATTATTTCCGCTGTTGTAAGTGTGGTATTCTGATAAGTGCTATTGTATACAAATACTGTTTGTATTTCAAAAGTTATGTTATATTTTATTCGTTCCGCTGTGAGATTCGTGTTTACTCTAATGATGATGTTCTTCTTCTTATTCTATTCTATAAGTTTCTACCTTATCTATTCTCACCCTCTATCTTCTTTTTATTAGTTCTTGAATTTCTAGTGCAATTTAGGGTTGGACTTGTGTTATTTAGTCAGCTCAAATTGGACCGGATTTTCGGGTCACTACATTCATGTTCATGACTTAACCCTATCATGTGGCATTAATTCATTAATGCACCCCAACCTCTCAAATTAGACCTGTTGTTGTGGTCATTGGATATGCCGGGCAGTTCCGGGCAGATTTACACCACAACTCAGTATAACCTCGGGTTTCAAGTGCGATATGACCAACTACTCACATTGGATCCTATTGTTTGCAGTAACTGGATTTGTCGGGTGGTTCCGGGCAGATTTACACTGCAAACTCAACCCAACCTCGAGTTGGCCATTTTCAAGTTCATTCTAGTGTCATGACCATGTTCAAGTTTCATGTCAAGTTCGTGTCAAGCTTCAAGGATAAGTTTCATGCCCACATCCCGATTCAAGTTATAACAATGTTCATGCTTCAAGTTTTGCCTATTATCAAGTTCATAATTCATGTTTTTCCTAATCTACCCAAATCGAATTCCCATCGCATGTAAACGTTAATCGACCTAAATTACAAGCAAATCTAATTCTAGAGATAAAGGGAATAACATCGAAGCTATGATAGGCAGAAGAGACAAGCATAAAGCGATAAAAGAGATTACAAGACTAGCATGATATGACTTGAGATAATCGATCACAACATCACTGGCATATAGAAATTAACAGGGTTTTCAAATCTAGTAAAATAATGCGATAGTCCTGATAAAAAGCTTGACATAAAAGAATAGATATGCGAAAGCAAGCCAAATACAAGGATAATGGATCCAATGGTTTTGGTGTACGTAATAGCGAATAAACTAAACAAGTCACACCCTAGGTATGAGATCCAACAAACTACCAATTCAGTGTACAACATGGGTTTCAACTATGGGCATGAACTATCAACTATAATAGTCTTAAGCAATTAACCCCAATAGTCATAGGTATAAATCTCATAGTTATGAATCATAAGTGACTCATCACAATAATCATGGACAATTATCAAAAATAGTTCTAGGCATATGGTTATAGGCAATTAACAGTAATAGTTTCAAAGTCATGGTCATAGATAATGGTCTTATGTTCATAATCATAGGTAATATCCTCATAGTCAAGAGTCATAGATGATTAGCCACAATTGTCCTCGTCATAGCCATAGGCATAGTCTTATGTTCACAGTCATAGGCATGGTCTTATGTTCTGTCATAGGCATAGGTATAGTCATATGTTCATCGTTATAGTCATAGGCATAGGTATAGTCTTATGTCCATAGTCATAGGCATATTAAGGTTATAGTCCTGAAGGAATTTGATTTACAACATGAATAGATCCAAAGCAATATTCACGAAAGTCGAGATCCAAGATGAATAAGAATAGATACGAATCAATTTCCATACATAGATCCAATTCCAATTTACAACATGGATATTAAGTTTACAGCTTTTATCTAAAAGTAACTTGAACTTACAGTGCGTGGATCGAGAATTAGAAAGCAGGATTTGATTGTTGAATCTCTATTTGATTGATCGTGTTTTAATTGAAATCCCCCAATTTGCAAATCTCTAAACGTAGTCTTGATGGAGAAGGAGCGGTCCTTTTTCCTCCCTTTTTATCTTATTATTTAGATTATCTTAGAAGCAGCATAAGGACAGAAAGAAATTGGTGTCGAGAGAATGAGGCTAGGGGGGCTGCTTATATAGGGTTAGGCAGATGAATCTGGTCACGAAACAGGTCTAAATACATCAGAATGCATCTGGTTCAGAAAACAGGTTCGGGAGGCAGGTCGACCCCCAGGTCGACACTATGGTCGACCTGGTCCCTAGGAGGTCGACTCTATGGTCGACCCCCAAGTCGACCTGGTCTATGGGTGGGAGTTTTCCCGCCCTGCCTGCTGCGGGGTTTGAATTTGAATTTCAAATTCGAAATCCGAGCCGTCTTTGATTCTGAAAATTTCTGAAACTTCTAAAGGTCATAACTTGGTCATACGAACTCCGATTTTCGAAAACTCGGACTCTATTTCATGTAAAATTTCAAGACGAACGCAATGGAATAAACCGTTTCCCTTGATTCTTATTTTAAAATTTAATTCTGCCTTGATTTCTGACTTTAACATGTTATAAAAATTCGGGTTGTTACATTCTCCCCTCCTTAAAGGATTTCTCCCCGAAATCTCTAAGTTAGGAAGAATATATCCTACCATCCAATCATCCATCTACTCAACCATCATTCATGAGCAATCATTGTCCTTAAAAGATTTATAGTGTTGTATGAACATATGCAGAAAGTGTGTGTATATGTTCCTTATCTAATGCAAATGATCAGGCCTGTTTGATCTTCTTAATGCAAAATATGTTTAGTGTCATGAATCCAACATGTATGCAAAGAGTCCTAGTCACATAAACACTACATGTGTGCACAAACATTCATCCATATGCAACATCCACATGATAACACATTCTATTTCATCCATAAACAAGTATAAACACTCATGCATATGCAATATGAAAACGTGTCTGAGCCGATCTAGTGCCTAATGTGTGTTATGCAACCACGAGCAACCACTTGCAACCATTTGCAAACATCAACCATAACATGTTTCAAATACATGTTTACATCCATAGGGTTCTACCTAAGGTTCTCGAGATAGGATCGAAAAGATATACAAGATAAAATAAAGCATCAAGGAGGAGAATTTAAAGATGTACCCCCAGAAGGTCCTGCTTGCGGGGCTTGCCCTTGCTTCTTAGGGCAGTTCTTGCTGATATGTCCAATATCACCACACTGAAAGCATGCTCCCATCTTCATTTTCTTCTTTCTACAATCCTGGACTATATGCCCTTCAATACCGCAGAAGTGGCACTTTCTTTTCTCAAGTGTCTTGTTGTCATTACTGTTGTTGTTGTTCTTGCTTCCTTTCTCGGAGTATTTCTTCTTGTTTTGAGAATCATTCGCCTTGACCTCCTTCTTGCCATTCTCGTCTTATTCATGAAGGAGGGCCATATCCACCAAGCTCTCAAAGGTCACCCCAATGGGTACATGATTCATAGCAAGACTGTGTAGTGGCTCATTCAAACCACTGACGAAGCGAAGAGCCTTCTTGTGTTGGGTGTTCACTAAATCCAATCCAAATCTGGCCAGTTGATTAAACTGATTGACGTACTCCCTGACCGTCATGCTTCCTTGCTTAAGAGTTAGGAACTTCTCCATCTGCAAGCTTCTTTCAGCTTGGGAGAGAAATTTCATCTCAAATCTCATCCGGAAGTCTTCCCAAGTTTCCACTGGCCTCTCAGCATGGGTAATCTCCCACCAATACGAAGCTTCATCTTTAAGCAACCACCCTGCCAGCTGTATCTTTTGCCTATCGTCAACTTCGAAGATGACGAACAAATCTTCGGTCTCCTTCAGCTAGTTCCTCGTTTCCACAAAGGATTCAGTCCCATAGAAGTCCTTTCCACCCATAGCCTTGAAGTCTCTACACGTCTTTGCGAAAGCATTTCCACGAGGAGGAGGAGGAGGAGGAGGAATCGCTGCAGCTGGTGGAGGAATATCTGCTGAGCCGGTATCGTTGGCCCAAGCCTCTAAGTACCTCTTGAACAAGCCAGGTATTGGCACGCCCTCTGGAAAGTTAAGATTCCTAGACATGCTGAAAAACGAAAAGATAGAGATTCAAACGAGGAAACAAAGGAAAGTGCTAATGGCTTTTGGGGAATAGCCTTTTCAAAACAAACTTTTCTTGAAAAATGCTTCTTTATAAACGGTTTTGAAAATAGTTTCAGAAGGTTTTTAAAAGCTTTTGCCCAGTCTGGTAACCTTCTGCTCTGATACCAAATGTAACACCCCACCTCCGCTAGGGTCACTCACAAAGGGAATGCACTAGTTTTGGTGGAGCATTATTTAGGTAAACATACACAGAGATATCACAAGACAGAACATAAATAAAGCAGCGGTAGAAATTAAAAAAACCAAATCTTATTACTTTCAAGAAAAGTGACAAAACCTCATGTATCCAAAGTACAAGTTGCCATTATTCCATTACATCAAGTTCTAGATAAGGAAGTATAAACTTAAAATAACAAAAGTAAATTATTCCCCAAAAATAGCAGACGTGCAGCCATAGCACAGCTCAAGACCAAACCGTACATGAGCTGACGGAAAGCAAGCAGAATCCCAGCTAAGTGCTAGAGTTTCCTCCCTGAGAACCTGGGGGGGGGTCGAAAGAAAAAGAGGCAAAAGAAAACGGGTCAGTCATAAAGACTGGTAAGTCCAAGTGACTTTCAGCATAAAAACAGGTAAAGGTAATATGACATGTATAAACTGAAAGTAAACATAAGTACGATGTCAAGATGGACAAGATAGACTAAGATAACATGATGCATCAAGTATAGGTCAAGTATAACATCGCATGTTCAAGGTTCACTGCATCATCTGTACTAGTAGTCCAACCTATGTCAAGTATTAATCTTGAAATAATCCCTGGGCCCAAAATCGTGAATGACCCATTACTGGGTCCAACGGAACGATCCACTAATCGATAGGCTCCCTACAAGTTCTAGCTCGTTGTGTTTTTGTGTCATACGGCCCAATCACGAATGTAGTTACCTGTGCTAGGTCCACCATAGAGTGTATCAAGCCCTGTGGTGCCAACCACCGACACGAATCAAGAATGCACAGATAAACCTGTTGATGCCCAATGCCTACTTTTTCTGCTTTGGAGTGTGTGCACGCCCACACTCCGTTAGAACCTACACTGGCGCACCCACACAGCCGTCGTTCTGGTCGCTTACAATCAGCCCAGTAATCGTGCCCCACCCTGCCTAGTTCCAGGGTACCGTGATACATCTAGTGGGTTACTGCTGAAACGGACCGCGTAACTAGGGTTTTCGTCTAGTTGGTTAAGTGTTGTCATTTAAATTCGAGGCTTAACCCCATCAGTCTAGTATATCAAGTTGGCTAAGTGTTGTCATTTAAGTTCGTGACTTAGCCCTACCATTCACGTGTTAAGTTGGTTAGGTGTTGTCGTTCAAGTTCATGACCTAACCCTACCAATCATGTTTCAAGTTGGTTAAGTATTGTCTTTCATGTTCATGACTTAACCCTATCATGTGGCATTAATTCATTAATGCACCCCAACCTCTCACATTAGACCTGTTGTTGTGGTCACTGGATATGCCGGGCGGTTCCGGGCAGATTTACACCACAACTCGGTCTAACCTCGGGTTTCAAGTGCGATATGACCAACTACTCACATTGGATCCTATTGTTTGCAGTAACTGGATTTGCCGGGCGGTTCCGGGCAGATTTACACTGCAAACTCAACCCAACATCGAGTTGGCCATTTTCAAGTTCATTCTAGTGTCATGACCATGTACAAGTTTCATGTCAAGTTCGTGTCAAGCTTCAAGGATAAGTTTCATGCCCACATCCCGATTCAAGTTATAACAATGTTCATGCTTCAAGTTTTGCCTATTATCATGTTCATAATTCATGTTTTTCCTAATCTACCCAAATCATATTCCCATCGCATGTAAACGTTAATCGACCTAAATTACAAGCAAATCTAATTCTAGAGATAAAGGGAATAACATCGAAGCTATGATAGGCAGAAGAGACAAGCATAAAGCGATAAAAGAGATTACAAGACTGGCATGATATGACTTGAGATAATCGGTCACAACATCATTGGCATATAGAAATTAACAGGGTTTTCAAATCTAGTAAAATAAGGCGATAGTCCTGATAAAAAGCTTGACATAAAAGAATAGATACGCGAAAGCAAGCCAAATACAAGGATAATGGATCCAATGGTTTAGGTGTACATAATAGCGAATAAACTAAACAAGTCACACCCTAGGTATGAGATCCAACAAACTACAAATTTGGTGTACAACATGGTTTTCAACTATGGGCATGAACTATCAACTATAATAGTCTTAAGCAATTAACCACAATAGTCATAGGTAGAAATCTCATAGTTATGAATCATAAGCGACTCATCACAATAATCATGGACAATTATCAAAAATAGTTCTAGGCAAATGGTTATAGGCAATTAACAGTAAAGTTTCAAAGTCATCGTCATAGATAATGGTCTTATGTTCATAATCATAGGTAATAATTCTCATAGTCAAGAGTCATAGGTGATTAGCAACAACTGTCCTCGTCATAGCCATAGGCATATTCTTATGTTCACAATCATAGGCATGGTCTTATGTTCTGTCATTGGGTATAGTCATATGTTCATCGTCATAGTCATAGGCATAGGTATAGTCTTATGTCCATAGTCATAGGCATATTAAGGTTATAGTCCTGAAGGAATTTGATTTACAACATGAATAGATCCAAAGCAATATTCACGAAAGTCGAGTTCCAAGATGAATAAGAATAGTTACGAATCAATTTCCATACATAGATCCAATTCCAATTTACAATATGGATATTAAGTTTACAACTTTTATCTAAAAGTAACTTGAACTTACAGTGCGTGGATCGAGAATTAGAAAGAAGGATTTGATTGTTGAATCTCTATTTGATTGATCGTGTTTTAATTGAATTCCCCCAATTTGCAAATCTGTAAGCGTAGTCTTGATGGAGAAGGAGCAGTCCTTTTTCTTCCCTTTTTATCTTATTATTTAGATTATCTTAGAAGCAGCATAAGGACAGAAAGAAATTGGTGTGGAGAGAATGAGGCTAGGGGGGCTACTTATATAGGGTTAGGCAGATGAATCTGGTCACGAAACAGGTCTAAATACATCAGAATGCATCTGGTTCAGAAAACAGGTTCGGGAGGCAGGTCGACCCCCAGGTCGACACTATGGTCGACCTGGTCCCTGGGAGGTCGACACTATGGTCGACCCCCAGGTCGACCTGGTCTATGGGCAGGAGTTTTCCTGCCCTGCTTGCTGCGGGGTTTGAATTCGAATTTCGAATTCAAAATCCGAGCTGTCTTTGATTCTGAAAATTTCTGAAACTTCTAGAGGTCATAACTTGGTCATACGAACTCCGATTTTCGAAAACTCAGACTCTATTTCGTGTAAAATTTTGAGACGAACGCAATGACGTAACCCGTTTCCCTTGATTCTTATTTTAAAATTTAATTCTGCCTTTTTTTTGACTTTAACATGTTATAAAATTTCGGGTTGTTACAAGTATAGTGAATGTTAGTAGTTATATTAATCGAATAAGATTAAAATTGAGTTGGTTATGCATATATAACCAAATAGAATTCATATAAGTATTATGAAATGTATCAAAGTTGGTTTTAACCATGAATTGGAATTAAAAACTTCGGACACTTGGAAAGTGTTTGTAAATGGACTTAGATTAAATATATTAGAATTTTAAAATCCGAGGAGAATTTAAATTGTTTTACAAGCATTATGAATGATATTTTGAAATAATTTCAAAATAGAAATGTTTAAAAGTGAATTTTGAACATGATATAGTATTGAACTCACTTGGGTCACTGGAAAATAACCCTGATGATGCTGGCTACATCATTATGTTCATTTTCAAGTTTCTAAGTGATGGATTACTACCGAAGATATAGTTTGAATTATTTAGAGTAAACAAGTTGTATTAAATTCCGAAAAGGGATATTTGATTTTTGAAAGAGATAAACTATTTAAAACCTCCCGAGAAGAGATTGTTAGAATTAAAAACAAACTAAATAGAAATTTATGAAAGCAAATAGAAATTAAATTAAAGCCAGTTAAGTGGAAATTGAATTAAATTAAAAAATATCGAATAAAATTGGATTGTGAGATAGGAATCTAGAATCATGTTGAATTGATAAGTTAACAGTTGGAATTGAGAATGGGATTTGAACTGAGGATGAAATTTGATTTAGGTATAAGCGAATGATTGGGTTTGAGGATAAAAACTGATTGGAATTAACTGGGATGACAATGGTATATGCTGAATTGGTAGCAAATGGAAAGGATATAATGAAATATCCAACAAAAAGGTACAAGTTTACTTTTATATGAGTTTGGTGATTTTATGGGCCTGTTTGGCAAGCTGCTTGGCTTTTAGATTTTCTTTGGATTGGAGAAGGCCTACAAAGGCGAATTGTAGTTATACCGATTGAGTCATGCAAAGTAGACGCTGGCAAAAAAATTCAAAAATTTAAGGTGTTAGAAAGTTTTCAGAATTTTTGAATTTTTTTTAATAGAAATGAATTAATATTTTAATGAAATTTACTTGGTTCGGTTGAAAACTGAAGTTAAAAAGTAAAATGAATAATTTTTAATCTAGTTAATAGAGATTGTAACATTTTTTCTATCTTAGTAATTTCAGGGATGAAATTCTTTTAAGGGGGAAGGAGTGTAACGTCCCGGATATGTAGTGATTAAATAATTTGTTTATTTAATTATTTAAATGTTGATTACTTAATTATTTAAACAAGAAAGCAGGCAACTCATCGTTCTTACGTGGCATCTCTATTTCCAAGTTATTCTAAACTATGTCTGATTACGACCTTTCTCCTTTTTCAACTCCTACAACCGTTTTCTTCATCCAATTGAGTACTCCCTACAAAAAAAAAATATTTCCCTTCTATTCCTCCTAACCGCTTCGTCCACCCCTCTTATCATCAAAACACTTTCTGTCTTTTTATTTTTCAACCACCCCAGTATCTCCACTCCATATTCTTCTCTACCCAACGATTTCCACTTATTTTCCTCAAATCCCTAAAAAAACCAATCTTGCTACACCCATGAAGTCCGTGCCACTACGCGACAGAGGATCGACCGACGAACTGTATTCTTCTCCGGTCGTCTGCTATCACTTGCCTTCACTTTGTAATTCCACCACTCTCCTTCACCTTATCCCTATATGTTTTCACATGGTCTCCTACTGCCAATTTGCAGACAAAGTCCCTGCAATCCTAAGCCCTACCCTTCGTTCCACATTGGAAGTTCATACCCTACTTCGGCAGACGAATATTACCAGTTCAACGTCGAAGTTCAGTACATCCGGGCACCATTTTCATTATAAGATTCCTACGACTTAATAATGCAATCAGACAACGAGTTTAAGGCGGCCTTTAACGACATTTGGAGTGCTAGAACCATTACTACCAGCGAGTTGACATAACCCAAGGTTTGATCCTTTTCTCCCAGATTAGTGCTGTACGAAAATTGGTATTCTTTAGTACCATTATGCTAACTATGTTGGGTGATAAAGTACTACAATTGTACACAAAATTAAAAAACTTCTGCTTTCCCGGTGGAGTACATATGATAAAAATTCCCCTTCCTCCACAGACAGACAATTTTTTATTGCACTCCTTGCATTTCAATTTACAAACATGTTTATGTTGCTGCAATAGCAAATCACAAAAGACATCACATCATACGCCATGTTGCAGTGTACAACCTTATCGGCTGTAATTCACTATTTTGTTTCATGTTTATGTACTAAAACACTACATAGCTTGTGCAGCAGAGAGAAGTGTAGGTCTTGACTTCCGTCATTAGTGCCCTTATCCCACTGTCTATATGTTGACAGCAGTAACACAACCACAAAAATGACGATATTTTTGACACTCATTTTGCAAATAAAGGAACAGTGTAACTAATCTTGCTGAAACACCCCACCTCCATTAAGGTCACTCACAAAAGGAATGCCTTAACTTTGGAGGAGGTTTATAAGTAAAAGCCACAGATAAACTCAAGACAGATATAAATACACATATTTTTAAACAGCGGAAACCAAACAGACTTTTATTTCATCAATGTGCGTTCAAAACAAAACATTCCATAATTGTCTCAAAATACTTCCAACATTACAACATCATAACTGTCTTGATTATTAAAGAAGCATAAAACATAAATAAAGTGACAAAAATCCCCATAGTGATATCCAAAGCCATAACTTGAGCAAAGGAGATCCAAATCATACATCTACAGTCTTGGTACTTGTAAAGAGCCTGATTGAGCTGAGCTGTTTCCTCCCTGTGGAGCTGGGGGGGAAACGAAAGAAAAGAAGACGAAAAGAAAATAAGGTCAGACATAAAGCCTGAGTAAATCTAGTAACTCTTCGGTATGTGAATAAGAAGAGGGCATTATAGATATATACTGAAAATAGGAAAGTGTCACAAGCTAAGGAAGTGTCGAATGTACTATCGCACCCATACTATATCTCTGCATCTACTCGAGTTTATTCCAACTGGCACCCCGTGGTGAGGGTGAAGTGATCCCCATTTCTATTTAAAGATCGGCTCCTACTCGCGTTAACATGTGTCATACGGCCCCCATGAATAGTAGATACCTATCTTGGTCCCACCATGGGGTGTATCAAGACCCATGGTGGCGGCCCCGACACAAATTCTAGAAGGCATAAGTTATACTACTGGTGTCCCCAGTGCCCTGGTTATCTGCTCTGGAGTGTGTGCACGCCCGCACCCCGTTAGACCTGCACTGTGCACCCACCGCCGTCGTTTGACCGCTTACAATCAGCCTAGTAATCGTGCCCCACCCTGCCTAGTTTCAGGGTACCGATGATACCTAACTTGGGTTACTGCTGAAACGGGTCCCTCGGTACCAGGATTTTCTAGTCAAACATGTTAAGTGGTTAAGTGTCTGTATTTACCTAACCCTACCCATCAATTCTTGTTAACATGTTGAATTTGGTTAAGTGTTATAGTTGACTTAACCCTACCACCTGTCCTTAGCCTCTTAGGAGCACCAAACCACTCACATTAGACAGGTATTACTACGGTTACTGGATGTGCCGGTCGGTTCCGGGCAGGTTTACACCGTAGCTCAGTCTAACCTCGAGTCTTTATTGGGCACAATGCTTAACCACTGACATTGGATAGGTATTGTTGTGACTACTGGACAGCCGGGCGGGTCCGGGCAGGTTTACATCACAACTCAATCCAACCTCGGGTTAAGCATATCGCGTTTTCTAAATTTACATATTTTATTTCTTCTCAATTATATATGTAAATGTCATGTCTTTTATTCTTGGGTATAACAATTTATACCACTTAAATGTTATTTTCATTGGCATGTGCCAAACATGCCAACATATATTTTCAATGGTTTTACACCCAACGTTATTACCCCCGTTTATACGTTCGCAACATTATAACAAATGTTGGGCTCGACACAATTCAGCCCAACTTTATAAGCGTGAGGAAAGGGGAAATCAAGAACATGTAATATTTTACAACATATAAGGGTGTGTGGCGCATGAACTTGCAATTTAGCGATTCAACTAACATATTATATGGGTCATGTGAACTTGCATTCAAATCAAAGCACAACTAAGTAGGTGACATATGAAATGGCATAGTTTAGGCTAATACAAACTTGTGTCTAAACATGTTTAACTTGGCATAATGTCGACCACAAAACTAGCATGTTGTATATTCACCAAAATGTCCAATTTTAACATCTAATCACATAGCCTATTTCAACATGAACTTGCATAGTTTTTGAAACCCAAACGATACTTAACATAAATCCAATTATAGTTGCAAATAAACATGAACTTGCATAGTTTATGAAACCCAAACGATACTTAACATAGATCCAATTATACTTGCAAATAAACATGAGAATGATATAATAGTTTTTGGGTCATGTAGGCATAAAAGATTTCAATTCTAGAGCATGTTTACATAAGACTTAATTTAGACTTAGTGAGTGTATATAATCCATGCTATAGGCATAAACATAAAGGGATCAAATTCTAGTTTTTGCCACAAACTTACAAGTGCCATTGTTCTCATATACAATTGTTCAATATGCTTGCATAAATCAATTTATGCCACAAACATCAATACACAAGTCATGATAGAACCAATTACAATACACATAATTTATAGAATACAATAACACAATTCTATTTTTATTTACATCGAATCACATCACAGTTTTTATTCATATTCTGAAAGGTCACTATACTTACAACGAATGCAGAATCTTGAATTCTGGATTCTGGATTCTGGAATTGAGATGCGCTCCTTTGAGTAGACAAACGTTGCGTTGATTAGTTTGATTAAACTTTTAATCTTCTTCTTAATTTGATTTGTCTCTAGGCTTTTCTCTCTTGACGGCTATGTTCAATTCCTCCCTAGCAGCATGACGGCTCCTTTCTCATTTTTTTGTGTGAATTTTCAGTTGAGACCTAGGGTGTATTTATAGATTTTTAAGTTGTTTTGAGCCGTCAGATGAAGACAGGAGGAATCTAGGCCATTCAAAGTTTAGAGAGCTAATCAAGAGGTGACACGTCAGCCCTAGTGACACACAGAGCTATAGAAATTCGAGCCAGAGCCAGACCTAGCCAGGCAGGTCGACACCCAGGTCGACACTATGGTCGACCTGGGTGGGACCAGGTCGACACTATGGTCGACCTGGGGTGACCAGGTCGACACCATGGTCGACTCTATGGTCGACCTGGTTTCTGGTAGGGAATTTTCCAGCCCAGCCCAGTTTGAACCTGAAATTCGAAATTTTGAAATTAAACTGAGCTATTTGAATTTAAATTTGATTCTGAAACTTCCGAAGGCTATAACTCCTTCATACGGAGTCCGATTCACGCAAACTCGGACTCTATCTCAAGTAGAATTCCGAGACGAACGCAATGACGTAACCAGTTTCCCTTAATTCTTTCATTTAGAATTAATTATACTTTAATTTGGGAAACTTAACGTTATAGAATTCACTGGGTGTTACATTCTCCCCCCTCCCTTAAAAGGATTTCGTCCCCGAAATCTTCAAGTTAGGAAGAATGTATATCCTACCATTCAACAGTCCATCTACTCAACTAACAAACACTGGCATCCATTGTCCTTAAAAGACTTCTAATGCTTCATGATCATATGCATAGTGTGTGTACATGTCCTTATCTAATGCAGGAATCAGGCGGTCTACTGATTCAGTTGACCCCCTTAATGCGAATCATGTAAGTGCCATGAATCTATTATGTATGCAATTTTTTTTCCTACTCATAATTCTACATGAGTGCACAACCATTCATACAAATGCGACGACCATATGACAGCATATCAAGTTTCAACCATATACAAATGAGAATACATATATGCATATGCAATATGAAGTGACTGAGCCGATCTATAACCTAGGGTGTGTGTGTATATGCATCCACGAGCAACCACCAGCAATCACTATCAACCATTTGCAGCCATCATCCATAACATGTTTTCAAATACATGTTTGCAACCATTTGGCTTCTACCTAAGGAGTTAGGAAAAAGGACTGAGGAGATATACCTACAAAGAAATATAAAGCATAACTTAAGGAAAAATAGAGATCGAAGATGTACCCTCAAAAAGAAGAGGGTAGGCAGTGCATATCATATCCTCAGTTTCCCAAGTCGCGTCTTCCTCGGCGTCGCTCCACTGAACTTTAACGAGTTTGACTTCGCGGTTGTGTAGCTTTTTCACTTTAGTTCCTAAGATGCGGGTTGGAACTCCCCTCACAGTTGCTTCACGTTCCACTTCAGCTTCTTCTAGAATGCAAGGTTCCACCACTTCCGCAGACTCATGCAAACACTTCCGGAGGTGAGAAACATGAAAGACGTTGTGAACTCCGACCAGTCTCTCGGGTACCTCTAGTCTATAGGCCATCTTCCCAACCTTCTCGATGAAAGGAAATGATCCTACAAATCTTGGTGCTAGCTTTCCTGCGGATCCAAAACGAACGACGTTCCTTAAAGGTGATACCTTAAGGAAAACCCTGTCCCCAACCTCAAATTCAAGGTCGGTCCTTCTTTTTTCGGCGTAGGATTTCTGTCTGTCTTGGGCAGTCTTCATTCTCCTACGTATCAAGTCCACTTTCTCCGAAGTCTCTCGAATCATGTCTGGCCCAAGTATAAGCTTATCTGTAGACTCCCACCAACAAGTTGGTGATTTGCACGGTCTTCCATACAAGGCTTCGAAAGGTGTCATACCGATGGTAGCTTGGTAGCTGTTGTTGTAGGCAAATTCCAATAAAGGAAGGTGATCCTCCCAAGTCCCTCCAAAGTCAAGAACGCAAAGTCTCAAAAGATCCTCTAAAACTCTATTCACCCTTTCCGTCTGGCCATCGGTTTAGGGGTGATAGGTCGTGCTCAAACATAACTATGTGTCTACAGCTTCTTGCAGAATCCTCCAAAACTCGCTTGTGAAGATAGGGTCTCGGTCACTAACAATGCTGGAGGGTATCCCATGGAGTCGAACTATTTCCTTGAGATAAAGAGATGCTAGAGATGTGGCAGTCCTTCTACTCTTGATAGGTATGAAGTGGGCACTCTTAGTAAGCCTATCCACTATTACCCAATTGCTAGTGTTGCCTCTTCTCGAAATAGGTAGTCCATCAATGAAGTCCATTGAAATGCTATCCCACTTCCACTGTGGGACCTCTAAAGGATGAAGTAGTCCTCTAGGTTTCTTCTGTTCCGCCTTGACCCGTTGGCAGGTCATGCACTTAGAAACGAAATCTGCCACATCTTGCTTCATGCCGTTCCAAAAGAAAGTCCTTTTTAGATCCTTGTACATCTTATCACCGCCAGGGTGTATAGTCATCTTGGAATGATGTGCTTCCTCGAGAACCTTCTTTGTCAATTCCCTTGCTTGTGGAACGCATAATCTTCCATCTCGCCTCAGCCAACCCTTATCATCGATGGCGTACCTACTGAGGTGACTAGAAGTCTCACCCCTAATAAGTTTATCAATCACATCGACAAGCTGAGGGTCTTCACGTTGTGCAGCCCCTATTGAGTCCAAGAGAGTAGGGCGTACTTCGAGAGATGCTAACAAACCCGGTAAAAAATCTGAGGAGGGCCTAAAGTTAAAACTGGCTATATACTCCAGGCTTTGCCTTTCCGCAAAGAGAGGGCTTAAGGTCAGTTTCTTTTGGCCCAACGCATCTGCTACTACGTTGCCTTTGCTGAGAGTATAGGAAATTTCAAAGTCATATGAGGCAAGAAACTCTATCCATCTTTGCTGCCACAAGTTAAGGTCCTTCTTCGAGAAGAGATATTTCAACGATTTATGGTCAGTGTATAATTCAAACTTTTCACCTAGGAGATAATGGTGCCAAGACTTAAGCGCAAAGACGATGGCGGCTAACTCAAGATCGTGGGTTGGGTAGTTCTTTTCATGAACTTTCAGTTGTCTTCCGCCATAAGCTACTACCCTTCCTTCTTGCATTAGAACAGCGCCTAGTCCCGTTCCACATGCATCCGTGTATACTGTGAACATTTTGCTTCCATCTGGCAAAGTCAGAACTGGGGCTGTTGTGAGAGCCCTTTTTAATCGTTGGAAAGCAATATCACAGTCTAAATCCCTAGCGAATGCTAGATTCTTCTTTATTAGCCTTGTGAGTGGGGCTGAGATTTTTGCGAAATCCCTAATAAACTTCCAGTAAAAACCGGCTAGCCTAAGAAAGCTTCGAACTTCGGTTGCATTTCTTGGTGTTTTCCAATCTTGCACTGCCACCACTTTCACGGGGTCCACGGCCAACCCTTCTTTGGACACTATATGCCCCAGAAATATTACTTCTTTTCTCCAGAAGTGACACTTGGAGAATTTGGCTTTTAACAGATGTGAACGGAGAGTTTCCATGATTTCTTTCAGATGCTGAGCATGTTCTTCCTCATTCTTTGAGAAGATTAAGATATCTTCTACGAAGAAAACCACAAATTTGTTAAGGAATTCTCTGAACACCCTGCTCATTAGGTCTACGAAATAAGCGGGTGCATTTGTCAAGCCGAAAGGCATGACAAGCCACTCGAAGAAACCGTCTGGGGTTCTGAACGTCGTTTTATCAATGCTATCTTCAGCTACTCTTAGCTGATGGATCCTAGTTGCCAGATCAAGTTGGGAGAAGACCGTTGCACCTACAAGCTGATCAAACAAATCGTCGATTCGGGGAAGAGGGTGCCTATTTTTCTTGGTCAATTTGTTTAACTCCCTATAGTCGACGCAAAGGGGAAGCGAACCGTCCGCTTTGGTTGCGAACACCACTGGAGCGTCCCATTCCGAAATGCTCCATCTAATGAGCCCCTTTTCGAGAAGTTCTTTAACCTGCTTACTGAGCTCCTTTCTCTCCTTTGGAGCCATGTGTCTGACAGGTAAAGCTACAGGCTTTGCATTATCCACAAGATATATGCGGAAGTCTATTTCCCGCCTCGGAGGTAAGCCCTTCACCTCCTCAAAGACATCCAGATATTCCAGGATTACTCTAACAGATTGCAAATTTTCATTAGATGCATCAAGCGACCCTAGATAACTAAGCATAACAGCATTCAAGGGATAACAAGAAATTTCTAGAGTGTTACCAAGCCGAGTCAAGAGCCTAACAAGTCTTTTCTCACAATCAAGGATGGCACTATTACTGGATGACCAGCCCATGCCTAAGATCAAACCATATCCCGAGAAGCCTAAGACAAAGGCATCACAACTAAACTCAATGCTGAGAATAGAGATTTTCAAACCCAAACAAACCATTGACAAGTAAGCGGAGCCCCCAATTGGATTTGAAACTACTAAGGGATCTTCTACCATTCTAGTGTCTAGATGCAGAGATTCTTCTAAGGCAGATGAAATAAAAGAGTGCGATGCGCCAAAGTCAAAAAGTGTACAAACTGGATGATCATAAAGATAGACTACACTTTCTACAGAAATATTACTACCTCGTTCCTGCTGAGGTGCCACTAGCGCATGAACCTGACCCCCTAAAGTGGATCCAGCTTTCTATCCCTGCCCTTTCATTTTTGGGCAGTCCTTAGCTTGGTGCCCAATCTCTCCACAATGGAAGCAACCACCCATCTTCGCCTTCCTTTTCCGGCAGTCTTTTGATATATGGCTCACAATGCCACAGAAATTGCACCTTCTCTTCTCATGGGGCTTATTTTTCTTCCCTCCTTTCTTGAAGTCTGTTTTATTTTCTTGTAGACCCTCTTTCTTCTCTTCCCCCTTAGTTTCTTTCTTGCCGTGGTCTTCCTCGTATAGCAATGCCATGTCCACCAAGCTTTCATAAGTCACTCCCGTTGATACATGGGTCATAGCAAGGCTGTGTAGAGGCTCATTCAAACCTTTGACGAAGCGAAGCGCCTTCTTGTGTTAGGTGTTTACTAAGTCTAACCCAAATCTGGCCAGCTGATTAAACTGATTAACATATTCCCTGATCGTCATGCTCCCCTATTTGAGAGTTAGGAACTTCTACATTTGCAGGCTTCTTTCAGCTCGGGAGAGGAATTTCATTTCAAACCTTGTCCTGAAGTCTTCCCAAGTTTCTACCGCCCTCTGAGCATTGGCAATTTCCCATCAATAGGAAGCTTCATCCTTAAGCAACCATACCGCTAGTTGTATCTTTTGCCTGTCATCAACCCCGAAGATGACAAATAGATCCTCAGTCTCCTTTAACCAGTTTCTTGCTCCCACAAAGGATTCTGTCCCATAAAAGTCTTTTCCACCCATTGCCTTGAAGTCTCTACATGTTTTTGCAAAGGCATTTCCACGAGGAGGAGGAGGAGGAGGAGGAACCATGGCCACTGGAGGAGGGATGTCTGCTGGGCCCGCGCCATTGGCCCTTGCTTCAAAGTACCTCCTAAACTAACCGGGAATCGACACTCCTTCCGGGAGGTTAAGGTCTCCAGACATGCTGAAATAGAAAGGAAAGATTCAAAACGAAGGATAGGGAGAGATAGTGCATATAGCTTTGGGGAATTTTGTCTTTTTATAAATATAAAACTTTTCTTGAAAAATGCTTCTTTAAATTTTCTTTTTTGAAAACAATTTCAAAAACTTTTATCTTATCTGGTAAACCTATGCTCTGATACCAAGTGAAACACCCCACCTCCATTAAGGTCACTCACAAAGGGAATGCCTTAACTTTGGTGGAGGTTTATAAGTAAAAGCCACAAATAAACTCAAGACAGATATAAATACACATATTTTTAAACAACGGAAACCAAACAGACTTTTATTTCATCAATGTGCGTTCAAAACAAAACATTCCATAATTGTCTCAAAATACTTCCAACATTACAAACATCATAACTATCTTGATTATTAATGAAGCATAAAACATATATAAAGTGAAAAAAATCCCCAATAGTGATATCCAAAGCCATAATCCGAGCAAAGGAGATCCAAATCATACATCTACGGTCTTGGTGCTTGTACAGAGCCTGATTGAGCTGAGCTGTTTCCTCACTATGGACCTGGGGGGGAACGGAAGAAAAGAAGACGAAAAGAAAATAGGGTCAGACATAAAGCCTGAGTAAATCTAGTAACTCTTCAGTATGTGAATAAGAAGAGGGCATGATAGATATATACTGAAAATAGGAAAGTGTCACAAGCTAAGGAAGTGTCGAATGTACTATCGCACCCATACTATATCTCTACATCTACTCGAGTTTATTCCAACTGGCACCCCGTGGTGAGGGTGAAGTGATCCCCATTTCTATTTTAAGATCGGCTCCTAGTCGCGTTAACATGTGTCATACGCCCCCTAAGAACTGTAGATACCTATGCTGGTCCCACCATGGGGTGTATCAAGACCCATGGTGGCGGCCCCGACACAAATTCTAGAAGGCATAGGTTATACTACTGGTGTCCCCAGTGCCCTGATTGTCTGCTCTGGAGTGTGTGCACGCCCACACCCCGTTAGACCTGCACTGTGCAACCACCGCCGTCATTTGACCGCTTACAATCAGCCCAGTAATCGTGCCCCAACCTGCCTAGTTTCAGGGTACCGTTGATACCTAACTTCGGTTACTGCTGAAACGGGTCCCTAATTACCAGGATTTTCTAGTCAAACATGTTAAGTGGTTAAGTGTCTGTATTTACCTAACCCTACCCATCAATTCTTGTTAACATGCTGAATTTGGTTAAGTGTTACAGTTGACATAACCCCACCACCTATACTTAGCCTCTTAGGAGCACCAGACCTCTCACATTAGACAGGTATTGCTGCGGTTACTGGATATGCTGGTCGGTTCCGGACAGGTTCACACCGTAGCTCAGTCTAACCTCAGGTCTTTATTGGGCTCAATGCTTAACCACCCACATTGGATAGGTACTGTTGTGACTACTGGACAGCCGGGCGGGTCCGGGCAGGTTTACATCACAACTCAATCCAACCTCGAGTTAAGCATATCGTGTTTTCTAAATTTACATATTTTATTTCTTCTCAATTATATATGTAAATGTCATGCCTTTTATTCTTGGGAATAACAATTTATACCGCTTAAATGTCATTGTCATTGGCATGTGCCAAACATGCCAACATATATTTTCAATGGTTTTACACCCAACGTTATTACCCCCGTTTATACGTTCGCAACATTATAACAAATGTTGGGCTCGACACAATTCAGCCCAACTTTATAAGCATGAGGAAAGGGGAAATCAAGAACATGTAATATTTTACTACATATAAGGGTGTGTGGCGCATGAACTTGCAATTTAGCGATTCAACTAACATATAATATGGGTCATGTGAACTTGCATTCAAATCAAAGCACAACTAAGTAGGTGACATATGAAATGGCATAGTTTAGGCTAATACAAACTTGTGTCTAAACATGTTTGACTTGGCATAATGTCGACCACAAAACTAGCATGTTGTATATTCACCAAAATGTCCAATTTTAACATCTAATCACATAGCCTATTTCAACATGAACTTGCATAGTTTTTGAAACCCAAACGATACTTAACATAAATCCAAATATAGTTGCAAATAAACATGAACTTGCATAGTTTATGAAACCCAAACGATACTTAACATAGATCCAATTATACTTGCAAATAAACATGAGAATGATATCATAGTTTTTGGATCATGTAGGCATAAAAGGTTTCAATTCTAGAACATGTTTACATAAGCCTTAATTTAGACTTAGTGAATGTATACAATCCATGCTATAGGCATAAACATAAAGGGATCAAATTCTAGTTTTTGCCACAAACTTACAAGTGCCATTGTTCTCATATACAATTGTTCAATAGGCTTGCATAAATCAATTTATGCCACAAACATCAATACACAAGTCATGATAGAACCAATTACAATACATATAATTTATACAATACAATAACACAATTCTATTTTTATTTACATCGAATCACATCACAGTCTTTATTCATATTCTGAAAGGTCGCTATACTTACAACGAATGCAGAATCTTGAATTCTGGATTCTGGAATTGAGATGCGCTCCTTTGGTTAGACTAACGTTGCGTTGATTAGTTTGATTAAACTTTTAATCTTCTTCTTAATTTGATTTGTCTCTAGGCTTTTCTCTCTTGACGGCTATGTTCAATTCCTCCCTAGCAGCATGACGACTCCTTTCTCATTTTTTTGCGTGAATTTTCAATTGAGACTTAGGGTGTATTTCTAGATTTTTAAGTTGTTCTGAGCCGTCAGATGAAGACAGGAGGAATCTAGGCCATTCATAGTTCAGAGAGCCAATCAAGAGGTGACACGTCAGCCCTAGTGACACACAGAGCCACAGAAATTCGAGCCAGAGCCAGACCTGGCCAACCAGGTCGACCAGGCAGGTCGACACCCAGGTCGACACTATGGTCGACCTGGGGGGGACCAGGTCGACACTGTGGTAGACCTGGGGTGATCAGGTCAACACCATGGTCGACACTATGGTCGACCTGGTTTCTGGGCGGGAATTTTCCCGCCCAGCCCAGTTTGAACCTGAAATTTGAAATTTTGAAATTAAACTGAGCTGTTTGAATTTAAATTTGATTCTGAAATTTCTGAAGGCAATAACTCCTTCATGCGGAGTCCGATTCACACAAACTCGGACTCTATCTCAAGCAGAATTCCGAGACGAATGCAATGGCGTAACCCGTTTCCTTTAATTCTTTCATTTAGAATTAATTATACTTTAATTTGTGAAACTTAACGTTATAGAATTCACGGGGTGTTACATTCACCCCCCCCCCCTTTAAAAGGATTTCGTCCCCGAAATCTTCTAGTTAGGAAGAATGTATATCCTACCATTCAACAGTCCATCTACTCAACTAACAAACACAGGCATCCACTGTCCTTAAAAGACTTCCAACGCTTCATGATCATATGCATAGCGTGTGTACATGTCCTTATCTAATGCAGGAATCAGACGGTCTACTGATTCAGTTGACCCCCTTAATGCGAATTATGTAAGTGTCATGAATCCATTATGTATGCAATTTTTTTCCTACTCATAATTCTACATGATTGCACAACCATTCATACAAATGCGACGACCATATGAGAGAATATCAAGTTTCAACCATATACAAATGAGAATACATATATGCATATGCAATATGAAGTGATTGAGCCGATCTATAACCTAGGGTGTGTGTGTATGTGTGTGTATATGCATCCACGAGCAACCACTAGCAATCACTAGCAACCATTTGCAGCCATCATCCATAACATGTTTTCAAATACATGTTTGCATCCATTTGTTTTCTACCTAAGGAGTTAGGAAAAAGGACCGAGGGGATATACCTAAAAGATAGATAAAGCATAACTTAAGTAAAAAAGAGAGATCAAAGATGTACCCTCAAAAAGAAGAGGGTAGGCAGCGCGTATTCTGTCCTCAGTTTCCCAAGTCGCGTCTTCCTCGGCGTCGCTCCACTGAACTTTAACGAGTTTGACTTCGCGGTTGCGTAGCTTTTTCACTTCAGTTCCTAAGATGCGGGTTAGAACTCTCCTCACAGTTGCTTACGTTCCACTTCGGCTTCTTCTAGAATGCTAGGTTCCACCACTTCCGTAGACTCATGCAAACACTTCCGGAGGTGAGAAACATGAAAGACGTTGTGAACTCCGGCCAGTCTCTCGGGTAGCTCTAGTCTATAGGCCATCTTTCCAACCTTCTCGATGATAGGAAATGGTCCTACAAATCTTGGTGCTAGCTTTCCTGCGGATCCAAAACAAACAACGTTCCTTAAAGGTGATACCTTAAGGAAAACCCTGTCCCCAACCTCAAATTCAAGGTCGGTCCTTCTTTTGTCGGCGTAGGATTTATGTCTGTCTTGGGCAGTCTTCATTCCCCTACGTATCAAGTCCACTTTCTCCGAAGTCTCTCGAATCATGTCTGGACCAATTATAAGCTTATCTGTAGACTCCCACCAACAAGTTGGTGATTTGCACGGTCTTTCATTCAAGGCTTCGAAGGGTGCCATACCGATGGTAGCTTGGTAGTTGTCGTTGTAGGCAAATTCCACTAAAGGAAGGTTATCCTCCCAAGTCCCTCCAAAGTCAAGAACGCAAAGTCTCAAAAGATCCTCTAAAACTCTATTCAACCTTTCCGTCTGGCCATCGGTTTGGGGGTGATAGGACGTGCTCAAACATAACTATGTGTCTACAGCTTCTTGCAGACTCCGCCAAAACTCGCTTGTGAAGATAAGGCCTCGGTCACTAACAATGCTGGAGGGTATCCCATGGAGTTGAACTATTTCCTTGAGATGAAGAGATGCTAGAGATGCGGCAGTCCTGCTACTCTTGATAGGTATGAAGTGGGCGCTCTTAGTAAGCCTATCCACTATTACCCAAATGCTAGTGTTGCCTCATCTCGACCTAGGTAGTCCATCAATGAAGTCCATTGAAATGCTATTCCACTTCCATTGTGGGACCTCTAAAGGATGAAGTAGTCCTCCAGGTTTCTTTTGTTCTGCCTTGACCCGTTGGCAGGTCATGCACTTAGAAACGAAATCTGCCACGTCTTGCTTCATGCCGTTCCAAAAGAAAGTCCTTTTTATATCCTTGTACATCTTATCACCGCCAGGGTGTATAGTCATCTTGGAATGATGTGCTTCCTCGAGAACCTTCTTTGTCAATTCCCTTGTTTGTGGGACGCATAATCTTCCATCTCGCCTCAGCCAACCCTTATCATCGATGGCGTACCTACTGAGGTGACTAGAATTCTCACTCCTAATAAGTTTATCAATCACATCGACAAGCTGAGGGTCTTCACGTTGTGCAACCCCTATTGAGTCCAAGAGAGTAGGGCATACTTCGAGAGATGCTAACAAACCCGGTACAAAATCTGAGGAGGGCCTAAAGTTAAAACTGGCTATATACTCCAGGCTTTGCCTTTCCAAAAAGAGAGGGCTTTAGGTCAGTTTCTTTCGGCTCAACGCGTCTGCTACTACGTTGCCTTTGCTGGGAGTATAGGAAATTTCAAAGTCATACGAGGCAAGAAACTCCATCCATCTTTGCTGCCTCAAGTTAAGGTCCTTCTACGAGAAGAGATATTTCAATGTTTTATGGTCAGTGTATAATTCAAACTTTTCACCTAGGAGATAATGGCGCCAAGACTTAAGCGCAAAGACGATGGCGGCTAACTCAAGATCGTGGGTTGGGTAGTTCTTTTCATGAACTTTCAGTTGTCTTCCGCCATAAGCTACTACCCTTCCTTCTTGCATTAGAACAGCGCCTAGTCCTGTTCCACATGCATCCGTGTATACTGTGAACATTTTGCTTCCATCTGGCAAAGTCAGAACTGGGGCTATTGTGAGAGCCCTTTTTAATCGTTGAAAAGCAATATCACAGTCTAAATCCCAAGCGAATGCTAGATTCTTCTTTGTTAGCCTTGTGAGTGGGGCTGAGATTTTTGCGAAATCCCTAATAAACTTTCGGTAAAAACCGGCTAGCCCAAGAAAGCTTCGAACTTCGGTTGCATTTCTTGGTGTTTTCCAATCTTGCATTGCCACCACTTTCGCGGGGCCATGGTTAACACTTCTTTGGACACTATGTGCCCCAGAAATCTTAATTCTTTTCTCCAGAAGTGACACTTGGAGAATTTGGATTTTAACTGATGTGAATGGAGAGTTTCCATGATTTCTTTCAGATGCTGAGCATGTTCTTCCTCATTCTTTGAGAAGATCAAGATATCATCTATGAAGACAACCACAAATTTGTTGAGGAATTCTCTGAACACGCTGCTCATTAGGTCTACGAAATAAGCGGGTGCATTTATCAAGCCAAAAGGCATGACAAGCCACTCGAAGAAACCATCTGGGGTTCTGAACACCGTTTTATCAATGCTATCTTCAGCTACTCTTAGCTGACGGAACCCAGTTGCCAGATCAAGTTGGGAGAAGACCGTTGCACCTACAAGCTGATCAAACAAATCGTCGATTCGGGGAAGAGGGTGCCTATTTTTCTTGGTCAATTTGTTTAACTCCCTATAGTCGACGCAAAGGCGAAGCGAACCATCCGCTTTGGTTGCGAACACCATTGGAGCACCCCATTCCGAAATGCTCCGTCTAATGAACCCCTTTTCGAGAAGTTCTTTAACCTGCTTACTGAGCTCCTTTCTCTCCTTTGGAGCCATGTGTCTGACAGGTAAAGTTACAGGCTTTGCATTATCCACAAGATTAATGCGGAAGTCTATTTCCCGCCTCGGAGGTTAGCCCTTTACCTCCTCAAAGACATCCGGATATTCCCGGACTACTCTAACCGATTGCAAATTTTCATCAGAAGCATTAAGCGACTCTAAATAACTAAGCATAACAGCATTCAAGGAATTACAAGAAATTTATAGAGTGTTACCAAGCCGAGTCAAGAGCCTAACTACTCATTCTCACAATCAAGGATGGCACTATTACTGGATAACCAGTCCATGCCTAAGATCAAATCATATCCCGAGGAGCCTAAGACAAAGGCATCACAACTAAACTCAACGCTGAGGATAGAAATTTTCAAACCCAGACAAACCATTAACAAGTAAGCGGAGCCCCCAATTAGATTTGAAACTACTAAGGGATCTTGTACCATTCTAGTTTCTATATGCAGAGATTCTACTAAGGTAGATGAAATAAAAGAGTGCGATGCGCCAGAGTCAAAAAGTGTACGAACTGGATGATCATAAAGATACACTACACTTTCTACAGAAATATTACTACCTCGTTCCTGCGGAGGTGCCACTAGCGCATGAACCTGACCCCCTGAAGTGGATCCAGCTTTCTATCCCTGCCCTTTCTTCTTTGGGCAGTCCTTAGCTTGGTGCCCAGTCTCTCCACAATGGAAGCAACCACTCATCTTCGCCTTCCTTTTCCGGTAGTCTTTTGATATATGGCCCACAATGCCATAGAAATTGCACCTTCTCTTCTCACGGGGCTTATTGTTCTTCCCTCCTTTCTTGAAGTCTGTTTTCTTTGCTTGTAGACCCTCTATCTTCTCTTCCCCCTTAGTTTCTTTCTTGTCGTGGTCTTCCACGTATAGCAATGCCATGTCCACCAAGCTTTCATAAGTCGCTCCCGTGGATACATGGGTCATAGCAAGGTTGTGTAGAGGCTCATTCAAACCT
Source organism: Allium sativum (assembly GCA_030737875.1). NCBI lineage: Eukaryota > Viridiplantae > Streptophyta > Magnoliopsida > Asparagales > Amaryllidaceae > Allium > Allium sativum. The sequence continues at coordinate 75,442,632 of CM060920.1, read as the reverse complement.
TTGACGAAGCGAAGCGCCTTCTTGTGTTAGGTGTTTACTAAGTCTAATCCAAATTTGGCCAGCTGATTAAACTGATTAACATATTCCCTGATCGTCATGCTCCCCTGTTTTAAAGTTTGGAACTTCTCCATTTGCAGGTTTCTTTCAGCTTGGGAGAGGAATTCCATTTCAAACCTTGTCCTGAAGTCTTCCCAAGTTTCCACCGCTCTCTGAGCATTGGTAATTTCCCACCAATATGAAGCTTCATCCTTAAGCAACAATACCGCTAGTTGTCTCTTTTGCCTGTCATCAACCCCGAAGATGACAAACAGATCCTCAGTCTCCTTTAACCAGTTTCTTGCTCCCGCAAAGGATTATGCCCCATAAAAGTCTTTTCCACACATTGCCTTGAAGTCTCTACATGTTTTTGCAAAGGCATTTCCACGAGGACGAGGAACCGCGGCCACTGGAGGAGGGATGTCTGTTGGGCCCGCACCATTGGCCCTTACTTCAAAGTACCTCCTAAATCAACCGGGAATCGACACTCCTTCTGGGAGGATAAGGACTCCAGACATGGTGAAACAGAAAGGAAAGATTCAAAACGAAGGATAGGGAGAGATAGTGCATATAGCTTTGGGGGATTTTGTCTTTTTATAAATATAACACTTTCCTGGAAAAATGCTTCTTTAAATTTTCTTTTTGAAAACAATTTCAAAAACTTTTTTCTTATCTGGTAAACCTATGCTCTGATACCAAGTGAAACACCCCACCTCCATTAAGGTCACTCACAAAGGGAATGCCTTAACTTTTGGTGGAGGTTTATAAGTAAAAGCCACAGATAAACTCAAGACAGATATAAATACATATATTTTTAAACAGCGGAAACCAAACAGACTTTTATTTCATCAATGTGCGTTCAAAACAAAACATTCCATAATTGTCTCAAAATACTTCCAACATTACAACATCATAACTGTCTTGATTATTAAAGAAGCATAAAACATAAATAAAGTGACAAAAATCCCCATAGTGATATCCAAAGCCATAATCCGAGCAAAGGAGATCCAAATCATACATCTACGGTCTTGGTGCTTGTACAGAGCCTGATTGAGCTGAGCTGTTTCCTCCCTGTGAACCGGGGGGGAACGGAAGAAAAGAAGACGAAAAGAAAATAGGGTCAGACCTAAAGCCTGAGTAAATCTAGTAACTCTTCAGTATGTGAATAAGAAGAGGGCATGATAGATATATACTGAAAATAGGAAAGTGTCACAAGCTAAGGAAGTGTCGAATGTACTATCGTACCCATACTATATCTCTGCATCTACTCGAGTTTATTCCAACTGGCACCCCGTGGTGAGGGTGAAGTGATCCCCCTTTCTATTTAAAGATTGGCTCCTACTCGCGTTAACATGTGTCATACGGCCCCCAAGAATTGTAGATACCTACGGTGGTCCCACCATGGGGTGTATCAAGACCCATGGTGGCGGCCCCGACACAAATTCTAGAAGGCATAGGTTATACTACTGGTGTCCCCAGTGCCCTGGTTGTCTGCTCTGGAGTGTGTGCACGCCCGCACCCCGTTAGACCTGCACTGTGCACCCACCGCCGTCGTTTGACCGCTTACAATCAGCCTAGTAATCGTGCCCCACCCTGCCTAGTTTCAGGGTACCGTTGATACCTAACTTGTGTTACTGCTGAAACGTGTCCCTCGTTACCAGGGTTTTCTAGTCAAACATGTTAAGTGGTTAAGTGTCTGTATTTACCTAACCCTACCCATCAATTCTTGTTAACATGTTGAATTTGGTTAAATGTTATAGTTGACTTAACCCTACCACCTGTCCTTAGCCTCTTAGGAGCACCAGACCACTCACATTAGACAGGTGTTGCTACGGTTACTGGATGTGTCGGTCGGTTCCGGGCAGGTTTACACCGTAGCTCAGTCTAACCTCGGGTCTTTATTGGGCTCAATGGTTAACCACCCACATTGGATAGGTATTGTTGTGACTACTGGACAGCCGGGCGGGTCCGGGCAGGTTTACATCACAACTCAATCCAACCTCGGGTTAAGCATATCATGTTTTCTAAATTTACATATTTTATTTCTTCTCAATTATATATGTAAATGTCATGTCTTTTATTCTTGGGTATAACAATTTATACCGCTTAAATGTCATTGGCATGTGCCAAACATGCCAACATATATTTTCAATGGTTTTACACCCAACGTTATTACCCCCGTTTATACGTTCGCAACATTATAACAAATGTTGGGCTCGACACAATTCAGCCCAACTTTATAAGCGTGAGGAAAGGGGAAATCAAGAACATGTAATATTTTACAATATATAAGGGTGTGTGGCGCATGAACTTGCAATTTAGCGATTCAACTAACATATAATATGGGTCATGTAAACTTGCATTCAAATCAAAGCACAACTAAGTAGGTGACATATGAAATGGCATAGTTTAGGCTAATACAAACTTGTGTCTAAACATGTTTAACTTGGCATAATGTCGACCACAAAAATAGCATGTTGTATATTCACCAAAATATCCAATTTTAACATCTAACCACATAGCCTATTTCAACATGAACTTGCATAGTTTTTGAAACCCAAACAATACTTAACATAAATCCAATTATAGTTGCAAATAAACATGAACTTGCACAGTTTATGAAACCCAAACGATACTTAACATAGATCCAATTATACTTGCAAATAAACATGAGAATGATATCATAGTTTTTGGGTCATGTAGGCATAAAAGGTTTCAATTCTAGAACATGTTTACATAAGCCTTAATTTAGACTTAGTGAATGTATATAATCCATGCTATAGGCATAAACATAAAGGGATCAAATTCTAGTTTTTGCCACAAACTTACAAGTGCCATTGTTCTCATATACAATTGTTCAATAGGCTTGCATAAATCAATTTATACCACAAACATCAATGCACAAGTCATGATAGAACCAATAACAATACACAGAATTTATACAATACAATAACACAATTCTATTTTTATTTACATCGAATCACATCACAGTTTTTATTTATATTCTGAAAGGTCACTATACTTACAATGAATGCAGAATCTTGAATTCTAGATTCTGAATTCTGGAATTGAGATGCGCTCCTTTGGGTAGTCTAATATTGCGTTGATTAGTTTGATTAAACTTTTAATCTTCTTCTTAATTTGATTTGTCTCTAGGCTTTTCTCTCTTGACGGCTATGTTCAATTCCTCCTTAGCAGCATGACGACTCCTTTCTCATTTTTTTTGCGTGAATTTTCAGTTGAGACTTAAGGTGTATTTATAGATTTTTAAGTTGTTTTGAGCCGTTAGATGAAGACAGGAGGAATCTAGGCTATTCAAAGTTCAGAGAGCCAATCAAGAGGTGACACGTCAGCCCTAGTGACACACAGAGCCATAGAAATTCGAGCCAGAGCCAGACCTGGCCAGCCAGGCCGACCAAGCAGGTCGATACCTAGGTCCACACTATGGTCGACCTGGGGGGGACCAGGTCGACACTGTGGTCGACCTGGGGTGACCAGGTCGACACCATGGTCGACCTGGTTTCTGGGAGGGAATTTTCCCGCCCAGCCCAGTTTGAACCTGCAATTCGAAATTTTGAAATTAAACTGAGCTATTTGAATTTAAATTTGATTCTGAAACTTCCGAAGGCCGTAACTCCTTGATACGGAGTCCGATTCACACAAACTCGGACTCTTTCTGAAGAATTCCAAGACGAACACAATGGCATAACCCGTTTCCCTTAATTCTTTCATTTAGAATTAATTATACTTTAATTTGTGAAACTTAACGTTATAGAATTCACGGGGTGTTACACTTGCTCTTTGAAATCAGTACTTATGTATACTTAACAATAACATTAATTTGCATTGACTGCCAAAAACATGTGATGAATTGTATAAAATTCGTATTTGCTTAACACTTTAACTACGCTGTCGCAATCACATGTACATTACGAAATTATTACTGTTATGATAGTCGAATATTATTTGGAAAAACCTTTGAGCATAACCAGTATTACTTTCGTAATCTGTCCACCCAATTTTTTTCGTATTGTCGTTTTCCTTTACTTTTATCATTTCCACCGAACTTCCTTATTCCTAGTACCCTGGATTTACTCCAATTCTCCAACGAACATCATTGTACGGGTTATGTTGTGATTTGGAAAATTACGCCCCTACTTGAGTGTAGAAATTTCAATCATTATTTTGTGATCTCTGATGTAATTTCAACATTACAATTTGTACCCCTTTCATCAATCCTTTTTATTACATCAAAAAGCCTAACTAACACCAGCCACATAGTAAAAATGTTGTGTTCTACACAACTAACTAAAGAGCTAAAAGTTTGTATTGCTGAAGTTAATTGAACCGATAGTTATTACAATTAGGTCATATTCACACAAGATCCATAGTTTGTAAACCTCTTCACGTGAATATGGGTTCATATTTTTTAAATAACAATTTGTTAGAATGGACTAAATGACATCTTTGGTTACCAGTTGAAAACAGCCAGCAAAAATTACTTCTGTTTCATTTAAATATATTATATTTTGTACCAAATTTTGTAGTCTAACCATTGAAATTAGAAGTAGTACTTGCATAATCTCAGCATTTAACTTCAACCAAATTATTGCTTGTCTTAGTTTCTTCAGTCATACTTGATTTTCTTATTCCTTACTAACTTGATTTTCTTGGATTGTAACTTGTGGGACTATACTGCTCACACGGTAACTCATTAAACAATTTAACTTCAACCCTTTCATACAGGGGAAAAGGTTGCTTCTGCTTAAATCACGGTGCTCGCTGCAGGAAAACCATACAGTACACGATTTTGTCAATGAATAAGGTAGACTACTATTTTAACAAATTATTTTTCTGTGACACCTATGGTTAACCTACACCAAATGTAGTATTGACGAAAAGATTTAATCGTAATTTGATATCACTACTATCTCGCAGGGAATGTCATAATGGTTGCCACTGGCGTTGCAGAATACCATGACAACAGATGCAAGGCTCTGGTAATTGTTAACGAAAATAAACCAATGTTAACATATGACATTATTTTTAATCACCGGGTTCTGAGGTGTATAAATATCTACTACTGCAGATAACATGTTTTCTTACACTACCGAAACATAGCACACAGCCATGCACATGCAAGGGTCATGCTGAAAATGAATTATAAATTTCAACGTGGTCTCTGCTTGGTTGTGATTATGATTTTTCATAAATTACCCCTCAAAACCTTAGGCCATTACTGCTGATTGGGTATACTACGACCGGTTTGAGCTTGGCTTTATTCATAACAATGAACGACTTCCCAACGCTTTAGTTTACCAAATTTTCAATTCCAAACGAAATGTTAGTTCTAATCATATGGCATTGCTGGAGAGACACAGTCACCATAAGAAATGCTTTTTACAATCCCTAGGCTACACAGAAAAAATTAATAATCGTGTTGTGAATATACATAAACGAACAATTCAACGTTTCAGTTTACCAATTGTTTGACTGCTAACAAAACGTTTATTCCCGCAATTGCTTATGCTTTTGTTAATTACCTTGCTATATTTACATAATATATAGAATTTAATAACCATTTTAGCAATACCTACCATTTAACACTATTATTTACGCTGCTTGACAAATCTGAATGCAAATATATGTAACATGAATGCTTACCAAAGATTGATAAAAATAGCATTTTTCCTTTCATTGTTGCTCAATTCGGATTACCCATTACTTGATATAGGTATTTATGCCAATAAATAGATGTTTAACCTAATGATTTACAGCCAATGTTTCCTTATGGAAATTTATCTTCACCCAAAATGAAAAAATTATTTTACACTTGAATTTCTTACCACAGCTATTGTCACTAATTTACATATTATCCCCACTATTTCACAAGGTATATTTTATCATTTCCTTACCTACATTCTATTTTTATAATTTGGTATAACCTTCTTATGTTATATGGAAATTAATATGTGTGAAACTTCTGGAAGAAGTATTATTATTATTTTTCTTCAAATAATACTTATGTTTGGGAATTCATATATAGACATATATATGATAAGTTAATAAAATTTGTACTAAAGAATACCTGCAGTTCCTAAAAAAATTAACATTCAAAAAATATTTAAAACACTTCCTTGGGACAATAAATACAGATTTTTTTATTCATTACAATTTTTGGTACTTCAGTTACTTGGTTTAGTATGTTTCCAAGTTGTGCATGTACATAAACTATTGTGATATGGTTTACTTTATTTCCATAGTTGTGCATGCATATAAAATATTGTGACGGAAATTTGCTTTGTAAACAGTTTGACCAGTGTTTATGCTTCAAAATTTACATGCACTATATTGGAATTACACACATACCCTCACACACATTTGTATTTTGTATTTCCTTTATTTCGATTATTGATACAGGATCTCAAAATGAAATTTGACCTTTTTGTTCCATTGTGTCACTCATTTGGTATGGTTAACTTTTTTTTATCAAACCATTACATTAAAAATCCTTCTTAACATTGCTTTGCATAAGTGCAAAAATTATGAAATTCTATACAGTCTTTGATTTTAAATTTGGTATTATTATTTTCAACAGTAAGGTGATACCTCTCTAAATCTGCCTATGCAATTAATTCATTCGGTTCGCATTAGATGCCTATTTACATAATTCTAATTTATACAGAAGGTTTTTATATTTTTGTTACCGAAACTTATCTTTATGGCATTAGAAATAAAAGTACAACAATTTTGATCTTTTACCCTCAGTATCGTTTACGACTTTAGCCATTCTGTCAATGATTTTGTAACGTTTGCGATATTTGTTATAATGCACTAGAGTGAATTTCGTTTTATCATAACCTTTTTTTGGGAAAAATTGATCCCTTTAAACATAGAGAGCGCTTAATTTTATTAATATATAATTTAATAAATTACTAATACGTATAATATAAAGGTTTGCCAAAGTGAATACATGATTTTGATCATCATATACATGATCAAGTTGTGTTTTTATAGAACAAATTACTATTAGTTACACAATAAAAATGCATAACAATTACTATGTGATATAACCGCATAACTTAGCTAAACAAAATGATGCTACATCATTGTTTGGCAACTACTAAACTGATATTAAACAATCTGAATAATTGCTGAATGTAATATCCTAGAAATTTTCAACTAAGTTAATTTGGATTTTTATTATATAATTTAGTTTTTCTAAATATAAAATTGGTTTTAATTAGGTTTAAATATAGATCTTTGATATTGAATAAGTATCTTGTTTATTTTGTAAATATGATTTGTATCAGAAAAATTATTTTAAAAAGTTACATTAAATTTATAAGATTTTACAAATGTTTCAATATTTATGAATGATGATATTTTCTGATTTTGATAATATAAATATAAGAATATAATTTGGTAATGGATAATTTAATTTATTTATTGAATGTTATTTATTTAATTTCAATCCATATTTTTTATATTTATATAGTTAAGATCCATAAATGCTACATTGATAAGTATGGCAAAGTTTGGCTACATCTATAAGTATTGCAAAAGTGTGGCCAATTTAAATAAATTTAATATCTCCCTAAGATAAGGAGGAAGATGATGTGTTCCATTAGGTGTTTTAATGCATGGTAAAGGCTTCATGAAGAGAGCCATGTGTCCTTTGATCAAATGACTAAATTACCCTTGGAAGTCCCTATATAAGGAGAGCCTAACCTCCATTCTCATGCACAATTCTTCACTTCGGTTACATAACTTCTTCATCACGTACTCTTTCTTATTTCTGTTCTCTGTTATTCAATTTTGTTCATGAAAATAAACATTTCTCCTCATTCAAAAAATCCAAATCTCTCAATCCGTTGATCTTTAGCTAATATGATATGCACGGGAATTGTCCGGATCATTATTGCCGATTTTTAGAAATTGTCGGATCGAAATTTCATTGACAAACAAAAGAGAAATCTTAGTTTTACAGAGAAATGAAAATTTGTGAAGAGAAGTTCAAAAAATCGTGTCTCTCAATCCGAAGAGAATTGGATCGCGCAGTCTGCGCCGTTGCGATCTGCTAGAGATGTAGTATTTTTCATGTGATTTTTGAGCAATTCCGTGTCGATGATTCGAGTTGGTCGGAATTAGGTTTTGGGTTGGTCGATGGTTGAAGCGACGATTGGTGAATCAGATCATGGCGTGATTATGAGGGAAGAGAGGGCTTCGCGATGGCATGATTTGGTGGAGATCAGAGTAGAGATATGGTGTGCGACATATAGGGGCACGCGGGCTGTCTGCTCCATGTCTCGAACTAATCAGGGGATCGGAGTTTTATTAAGGGGACCGAACTTGAGATAGGGTGGTGCAATGAGATGAGGGGAGGAAGCGAAGTTCGTGGGTGCTTTCCGATTGATGAACGATGAAGAGAATAGTTGGTGCACGTGCACACGCGGTGCGTGAAAATGGATTACAGGAGAGATAAGAAGAAGAGTCGTGAGGGAAGAAGAAAAAGAGGGAGTTTGGGCTAGTATTGAACGTGGAGAATGGGCCGGGGCTTCATTGATTTGGGTATGATTTAATTTATTTTTAAGTTTAAATTTAGTTAAACTTTAAACACCTCTAAGTTATTCAATTTAGCACCGATCGAATCGCCGTTAGAGGCGTTAAAATCGTGTTCACAAGTAGGATACATTAATATATAATATTGATTATTTTGATCAAGTACAAATTTGTATAAAAATAAAACAAAATGTCCTTATATATGAATATATATAACGAACATCATTATTTATTTAATTCCAATATATGTAAATTAACAGAAAAATTACCAGCTGCTAATAGAAATGGACTGAGAGAAGTACGAGTAGCGATGGCAGTGTTAGTTGGCTTGATTCACTCTGGTAATGAAGATTTTGGAGCTATTATGGTGAGAAATCCTAATTTAAAACTATTTATTTAAATGGATAGTTGTTAAATAATTATAATTAGCTGTGATAAATTATAATTGGTCGGTTATGTATGTTATTACTTGAATGGATGTATAGATAGCACACTAAACACTGATAAGGGTTATTGTCTGTAACGCTTGTGCACAACTGAAATGGTTGTTTATTGGTTGTGATTATAATTCATGTTTATCTTATTTATATGGTTGATGTATGATTGCATGATTTCACACACACACTTTAGTTGTGGAATTACATAGGTGATCGATTTAGTCTTCCTTCCATATAATTGAAGATTGATTTTTAAATATTTAAATATTATTTTTAAGTCAGTTTAGTTCAAAATGAGATTTTGGGAAGTGGAATGGTTTTGAATATATATATTGACGATGTTTTTGATTATATATATATATATATATATATATATTCCAGTACGTTCTAGGATGACAAAGAGGACAGTGTCTAGATTTGGGTTTGGAAAATACAGTTTCCTGCTCTCCCTAACTGATCCGACGGACAGGACGGTTAATTCAAAATATAATTTGAAATTGTTTAAACTTAGAAATAAAATTAAATTAATAAATGTCACATAGTGACTATTTAAATTTCAAATAATGGGTTTGGAAATAAAATTATTTTGAAATTGGAATGGAAAAATAATATTATTTTGAAAAAAAAAGAAATTCGGAATATGGTTTTAAATCTAAGTTATGGAATTTAATCTATTCTGGAAAGCGGTATTTGGCAATTTATATTTAAAAGCGTTATATGACTTGAATCAAATTGATTTAAAAAATGATGGATTTATATTAATAATGATTTTAGATTGATATGGTTAAATCTCCATTTCTCAGCGCTTTCCATAACACTTTTAACGTTGTTATACTATTTCTTTGAAACGATTGAAATTAAAAAATTTAAAACATGAACCATTAACTAAATTATGGAAAAGGATTTGTTTATACGATTTTAAAATGTATGGTATGAAATTTATGGTAAGTCGGATTTGGGAAATTTGAATTTAAAAGGAAATGAGTTAAGATAGAGTTTATCGTCAAATATTCGATATGGAATCCCATGATTGGACGAATACTATCAGAAACCATCTTCACATCCAAATTCTGATGGTGTTTACCCATGTTGGTGAATCAATATTAAATATAAGTCGATTAAACTTATATTTGAAATATCAATCATTTGAATTACCATAAATGGAGATTTAAATCCAAATTAAGATTTAGTTGTTTTGAAGCATATGGAAAGAGATAATGACGAATAAATGGATTTGATTTTTTTTGAAATATAAGGTTGGAAATGAATATTGAATTTCAAGGAAAGGGCTAAGATTGATAATGTGTTTACGGGAATTGAATAAATCCAACCTTAATTCAAAGTAAAGGAATTACATAAAGGGAACGAAGAATTATGCTTTTGAAGTATAATGATCTAAGATGCATATTTGATTTCCAAGAAGAGTTAAGATGGAAATCGATTTATGGAATTCAAAGTAAATCCAACTTTGAATTTTAAATGAATTCACAACTATTTGGGAAGGGGATTTTAATTGAGAAACTTGTACAGTCCATAACTACTAATTTTAAAAGTACGCTTAATATTTGGAAAGATCGGGATTGAATATATGTTCGAAAACCATTCCAAGTAATAATACGATGTTATGAAACAAGTCAAGACCTGAGAAGCAACGAATGAAGACCATGATTCTTTGAATTGTTTGGATTGATTGTTGATGTCTCGATTGTGCTGATCCCCCGATACGAGGTTATAAGTGGCATGAGGTGTGAATATATTTGAAGATTTTTGGATGATGTTTCGTTCAGACCCAGAAAGGACATATATGGATTGTATGTCTGACATTGTAATTTACTGCGTTGCACTGTTTTATCAATTTATTCCTATTTGGTGGCGAAGAGTTATTCTCTTGCTTAACACCCTTCTCTAAGATGTATGAGCTTAGAGGTTATATATTGGAATTCAATGATGCGTTGTTAATGGATAACGTGGCATACTTAAGATATGCGATGAGCTATAGACGATTCAATCATGGCTTGTTTAAGCGTAGCTTTGTGTATCGTGACCACGGCAAGCCTCACAACCCGGTAAATGGCTAAAGCAGGAAAGATGCAGCGAGGTTAAGGGTAGTCATTTCCTTATAGATAAAAGGTGTACTATGGTATGGAGCCCAGCTATTAACCTATGTGGATAACTTCTATTTACATGGATGTTGATGTTGCGAGGCCTCGGTTTTAAAGATTGGTAACGACTGGGAATTGATATACTTAGGCGTGCTCTAAGTTACCCAGTAAAGGGGTAACCCAGCCTCGTGTTGGCAGAGATCCCGATTTGGTAGTCGGGGCGTCTCTTTAGAGGCGTAGCCATCGATTCAGTAAGGAAGTTCCTTTGCCTGATCATTTGTCGGAAATCCAATTTCCACTACGATCCCATACGATTTTAGTTGTATAGCCTGCTACCAGCAGGATTACGTTAGTATAATGGGATGGGGCATTATGCTGGCTATGATTGATACATTTATTTGCGAAATTGTTTTTACACTACGCACTATTAGTAGTAAAAGAGGATTTTTCACCTATCAAGCATTTTTGACAATCATAAGGAGAAACCTCGCCCATGTGTGCGTTTGGATTGTGTGTGTGCCGCGAGACCTTATGGTAGTTTCAATTTTTCAAAAGTCATACCGAATTTCTACACACGGGAATTCATATGGAGTAAACCCGTTCCGCGTTAGCGGCATGGTCCGTTGAATTACCTAACTTTAAAATGAGTCTTAAATAACAACTATTTTATGTTCTCACACCAGTCCCACGACTGACTTGGAGTTTATTTTTCCCTCACCTAAACTCTGGGTGCCCATAATTTTGACACGGGCAGCTAGTAGTTTGGTTTGCAGAGTTAGCCTTGGATTTGGTTGTAGCAGGATTCTGGTTTTAGCTAGAGCTATATGTTTTGGAGCATTCGCATTCTTCCCCCGAGTTAGTATCTTTTCCGCAGTGAAATCGATGTACTTTGATGTATTTCTTGTAACTCTGATGTTATATTATGATAATGAAATGAAAAGTTCTATTATTTTTATGCGAATATGAAAGTACCCATAACTATCCGTCTTTATGAACGGTTTAAGTTGGTTTAATTACTGGCGAAAACCGGGCAAAAAGCCGGGTCATTACAAATTGGTATCAGAACTTTGGTTTTTACAAAGCAATGGGTACGACATATTTGAACAAAAATATGGACTCATCAGAGTTATGAATCTCATTAGAGATAGGGTTAGGAATACCCTAGAATGAGATTTAGAAATATTACGCTTGAGAGAGTGTCCTTTACCATAAAGTCAATATGTTTTGAATTAGAGTAAAATTTATGAATCGAAATTAACTTATGGAAATATTAGAAAATTTCCTTAACTCATAAAGTGTTAGGCATTTATAATTTTATATGAGAATAAATAACTCAAGTAAGTAAAACCATTAAAAAGGAAATTAATGGAATGTTAGAATACACTGGTATTTAAATAAAATTTATTTGCCAATTTGAATAATCTATTAATAATTTCTGGATTGGTAAAGAATGACCCAGGTTATGTAAATTAAATCCCATAATTATTTTTAGAATATTTTGGGTAGAAAATTCAAAGTATGAATGCTAAATGCATAAAAATTTAGCTTGTAAACGGATTAGTACGGGACTGGAAACAATTTGAATAAAAATTGAAATAGAATGAGTGTTCTAGAAACATAATTCTACCTCTTCGCTTGTCACAGGGTTTGTTTGAATCATTGTCATCTTTTGATGATCACTGTCTCCCCGGTTGTCAAGCTTGGATTTTTGTTCAATTTCATTCTTGAATCCTTCTTTTTATCATGCTTTGACAAAACCATAGACAGGTGGATTAATGACATGGTTTTGAATTTGAAGCAAGTATATTGAATTATCTCTTAAATTGAATTTGAATTTGTATTAAGTGCAAAAGAATTTTAAAATGATCCAAGATGTAATTTTTAAGGGACAATTGGATGATTTGAGAAAAGGAATATTTATTTGAGAATTTGGATTCGAGATAATTTTGAGAAATTTGAGGTGGGAACACTTAGTGTTAAATAGACCATGGATCCCATAACTTCAGCAGTAAGATAGAAAGATAATTTCTAAACTTTAAAATTCTTAGGGTCATAGACATCCAAGTATTAGATAGTTTCTCCTTTGTGGCAGTGGTAGCAGCTTTGGGTCTAACCTAGAGAATTTGATTTTAAGACCAGTGACGACCCTAGTAATCATGAGATTATGTAAACCTCTACCTTTAATGAGAACCGGATAGAGTATCCTGAGATGATATGGGCCTTGGTTCTGACCATTACCTTTCAGATATTTTAAAAGAGAAATTTAAATATAAAATTGGTAAAGGAGTTTAAAGTTACTCGTCTTCCTTTTCGAGGACGAAAAGTTCTAAGGGGGGATGAACGTAATATCCCGGGAATTTTTAACTAAACTAATTTGGATTTTTATTATATAATTTAGTTTTTCTGAATATAAAATTCATTTTAATAAGGTTTAAATATAGATTTTGATATTTAATAAGTATCTTGTTTATTTTGTAAATATGATTTGTATAAGAATAATTATTTTATAAAGTTACATTTAATTTATAAGATTTTTCAAATGTTTCAATATTTATGAATGATGATATTTTCTGATTTTGATAATATTGATATAAGAATATAATTTGGTAAAGGATAATTTATTTCATTTATTGAATGTTATTTATTTAATTTTAATCCATATTTTTTATATTTATATAGTTAAAATCCATAAATCTACATTGATAAGTATGGCAAAGTTTGGCTACATCTATAAATATTGCAAAAGTGTGGCCAATTTAAATAAATTAAAAATCTCCTTAAGACAAGGATGAAGATGATGTGTTCCATTAGGTGTTTTAATGCATGATAAATGCTTCATGAAGAGAGCCATGTGTCCTTTGATCAAATGAATAAATTACCCATGGAAGTCCCTATATAAGGAGAGCCTAACCTCTACTCTCATGCAAAATTCTTCACTTTAGTTACACAACTTCTTATTCGCGTACTCTTTCTTATTTTTGTTCTCTGTTATTCATTTCTATTCATGAAAATAAACATTTCTCCTCATTCAAAAAATCCAAATCTCTCAATCCGTTGATCTTTAGCTAATATGATATGCACGGGAATTGTCCGGATCAATGTTGTTGATTTTTAGAAATTGTCGGATCAAAATTTTGTTGACAAACAAAAGAGAAATCTCAGTTTTACAGAGAAATGAAAATTTGTGAAGAGAACTTCGAAAAATCGTGTCTCTCAATCCGGAGAGAATTGGACCGTGCCGTCTACGCCGTTGCGATATGCTAGAGATGTAGTATTTTTTGTGTGATTTTGGAGCAATTTCATCTCGATGATTTGAGTTGGTTGGAATTAGGTTTTGGGTTTGTCGATGGTTGAAGCGACGGTTGGTGAATCATAAATTGGCGTGAATACGAGGGAAGAGACGGCTGTAGGGTGGCATGATTTGGTGGAGATCGGAGTAGAGATGGGGTGTGCGGCATGTGGGGGCACGCAGACTGTCTGCCCCAGGTCTCGAACTAATCAGGGGATCGGATTTTTATTAAGGGGACCAAACTTGAGATAGGGTGGTGTGGTGAGAGGAGGGGAGGAAGCAAAGTTCGCAGGTGCTTTCCGATTGATGAACGTTGAAGAGAATGGTTGGTGCACGTGCACACGCGGTGCGTGAAAATGGGTTACAGGAGAGAGCAAGAAGAAGAGGCACGAGGGAAGAAGAAAAAGAGGGAGTTTGGGCTAGAATTGAACGTGGAGAATGGGCCGGGCCTTCATTGATTTGGGGATGATTTAATTTATTTTTAAGTTTTAATTTAGTTAAACTCTAAACACCTCTAAGTTATTCAATTTAGCTCCAATCGAATCGCCGTTAGAAGTGTTAGAATCGTATTCACAAGTAGGATACATTAATATATAATATTGATTATTTTGATCAAGTACAAATTTATATAAAAATAAAACAAAATATCCTTATATATGAATATATATAACGAACATCATTAGTTTTTAATTCCAATATATGTAAATTAGCAGAAAAATTACCAGCTGCTAATAAAAATGGATTGAGAGATGTACGAGTAGCGACGGCAGTGTTCGTTGGCTTGATTCACTCTGGTAATGAAGATTTTGGAGCTATTACGGCGAGAAATCCTAATTTAAAGCTATTTATTTAAATGGATAGTTATTGAATAGTTATAATTAGCTGTGATAAATTATATTTGGTCGGTTATGTATGTTATTACTTGAATGGATGTATAGATAGCACACTAAACACTGATAAGGGTTATTCTCTGTAACGCTTGTGCACAGCTGAAATAGTTGTTTATTGGTTGTGATTATAATTCATGTTTATCTGATTTATATGGTTGATGTATGATTGCATGATTTCACACACACACTGTAGTTGTATAGGTGATCGATTTAATCTTCCTTCCATATAACTGAAGATTGATTTTTAAATATTTAAATATTATTTTTAAGTCAGTTTAGTTCAAAATGAGATTTTGGGAAGTGGAATTGTTTTAAAAATGGTTTTGAATATATATATTGACGATGTTTTTGATTATACTATATATATGTATATATATATATATGTATACCAGAACATTCTAGGATGACAGAGAGGATAGTGTCTTGATTTGGGTTGGGAAATAATAGTTTCCTGCTCTCCTTGGCTATCCCTAACTGATCCGACGGACGGGACGGTTAACTCAAAATATAATTTGAAATTTAAATTTGAAATTGTTTAAACTTAGAAATAAAATAAAATTAATAAATGTCGCATAGTGACTATTTAAATTTCAAATAACGGGTTTGGAAATAAAGTTATTTTGAAATTGCAATGGAAAATTAATATTATTTTGAAAAAAAAAAGAAATTCGGAATATGGTTTTAAATCTAAATTATGAAATTTAATCTATTCTGGAAAGAGGAATTTGGCGATTTATATTTAAAAGCATTATATGGCTTGAATCAAATTGATTTAAAATCCAATTTCCACTACGAGCCCGTACGATTTTTGTTTTATAGCCTGCAACCAGCAGGATTACGTTAGTATAATGGGATAGGGCATTATGCTGGCTACGATTGATATATTTATTTACGAAATTGTTTTTACACTATGCACTATTTGTAGTAAAAGAGGATTTTTCACATATCAAGCATTTTACACTATCATAAGGAGAATCCTCGCCCATGTGTGCGTTTGCATTGTGTGTGTGCCACGAGACCTTATGGTAGTTTCATTTTTTCAAAAGTCATAGCGAATTTCTATGCACGGGAATTCATATGGAGTAAACACGTTCCACGTTAGCGGCATGGTCCGTTGAATTACCCAACTTTAAAATGAACCTAAATAACAACTGTTTTATGTTCTCACACCAGTCCCATGACTGACCTGGAGTTTATTATTCCCTCACCTAAACTCTGGGTGTCCATAATTTTGACACGGGTAGCTAGTAGTTTGGTTTGCAGAGTTAGCCTTGGATTTGGTTGAAGAAGGATTCTGGTTTTAGCTGGAGCTATATGTTTTGGAGCATTCGCATTCTTCCCCCGAGTTAGTATCTTTTCCGCAGTGAAATCGATGTACTCTGATGTATTCCTTGTAACTTTGATGTTATATTATGATAATGAAATGAAAATTTCTGTTATTTTTGTGCAAATATGTAAGTACCCATAACTATCCGTCTTTATGAACGGTTTATGTTGGTTTAATTACTGGCGAAAACCGGGCAAAAAGCCGGGTCATTACACTGGCATTACCTTCTGAACATGTAGAGCTGCTACAATGCTAGAGCCAGAAGAAGGATATTACTAAAAAGCAAAAGGCTGGTATGATTTGTCCACCGATCAATCAGCGTGTGCAACGAATGCAAACAACAATCCGTACACATGTGTAACAACTTCAGTTTTGAAAATCTATGTGCATACCATATGCAAACGGTGGGCAACATGAACCTGCAAATTAATAAACACAGAAAATGGGGTTTTCATGTTATCTATGTCTCAAGAACGACACCAAATAATACGTTATAATAATACAAAATAATATATGAATCTCTGCTGTTGTACCCAGCAGTATGCTGCCTCAATCGAGCATCCAGGCATCAGCAGCTGAAGCATAAGACATCCAAACAACTGTCTGGAGGTAAGTGCCCAATATAATTTGTAGATACCTACTAATTCCAACTATGCTGCCCAACTGTGAAAGTTAAATGAAATGTCATTTTCAATGTCATAATGATATTATTTTTTCATTGAACAACTGCAAAGAAGCATCCCCGATAATGTCCGCCAAACTCATTCCACCTTTTTGACTACTCAAACAACGTAGGAATCACATGCACTATAAATACGACAAAGATGGAACACCCACCGGAAGTAGCAACTGAAAATCGACGTAAAAGCTGCTTACCAATCATTTTTGGTTGAACATGACATGATTATTTTTTTCACAGCTGACTGACTTTTAGCAAATGTTGTAGGCAAGATAAAACCATCCAACTTTGGTCCTCCAACTTTTGCCTGCTCTTCCTGTGGGGCTACCCTATGGTACAATGAATGGGTGAAAAAATATAGTACACCAACTTCTCCTAAATTTTCCATTTGTTGTCAGCAAGGTAAAGTCCAGCTGCCAAGGTATAAAGAAATCCCTGAGTATTTGTGATTTTTACTGGCAACAGGTAATGCACCATAGTGTCGAAAATTCAAAGAAAACATACGAGCTTACAACTCTATTTTTGCATTTACTTCAGTGGGTGGTCACGTTGATAGTACTTTCAACGATGGTCGGAGGCCATACATTATTCGAATAAATGGTCAAAACCATCACAAAATAGGTTCATTACATCCTACACGAAGTAAACCCAAATTTGCACAACTATACTTCTGTGACACAAATAAAGAGATTAGCAATAGGTTATCTTCCTGCAACGAATTCAGCGGTCTCAAATTGGATGAAAATATAATGCTAAACTTGCTGGCAATGTTTGACGAGTGCAATGAATTAGTGAAAATTTTCAGAATGGCAAGAGATAGATTTCACGCAACTGAATATCAGCCAATAACTATTAGATTGTATGAAAGGAGACTTCGAGATGGTAGACAGTATAAACTTCCAATGTCTTCTGAAATAGTAGCCCTTACATCCACTTTTAACTCCGAGTCTTGTGGGGTAAGGGATGTTGTAATCGAAGAGAGAAGCGGTGTACTGAAACGAATCAACAAAAAACACCCGTCGTTTATGTCAATGCAATATCCATTGTTATTCCCGTATGGTGAGGACGGCTACAGAACCAATATTGAGTACAGAGAGCCTGATGTCCCTAGGTCAACAAAGAGGGGAACAGTTACCATGCGGGAATATTATGCATATCTACTGCAACATATGCCTGATGATGGTACCCTGCTGATGTATGGTGGTAGAATTTTCCAATAATTCAATGTCGACGCCTGCACATGCATTGAAGAGGAGCGACTTGCGTGGATACGGTGCAATCAAAGAACACTTAGGTGTGAGGTTTGCAGCGGTTTACATGACGCAGTTGACCAAGGTGACACTTCTGTCAGTACTATTGGACGTAAAGTTATTTTACCATCCTCATTTACTAGTAGTCCAAGATACATGGTTCAAAGTTATCAGGACCCGATGGCCATATGTTGATGGGCTAGATCTCCAGATTATTTTCTAACATTTACCTGTAATCCTAAGTGGCCTGAGATTGATAATGCTTTACATCTTACACCAGGCTTGCGCTCCGATGACAGACCAGATTTAGTATATTGGGTTTTCCATCTAAAACTAAATCAAATTATTTCAGATTTGAAGGATGAATGTCATTTTGGTAGAGTGAATGCAAATAAGTTCTCTTAATCACTGCAGTCCTACATAACAGTATAATTTGACCGCTTTTTTACATTAAATTAACATATTACACTTTTGCATTCAGTAATTTACACCATCGAATTTTAGAAACGAGGGCTACCAAATGCACACATTCTTCTTTTTTTACACGCATCTGACAGGATCAACAGCCCCCTCGATGTTGATAATGTTGTTAGTGATGAATTTCTAGATGCTTCAAAGGATGCAGTCATATACCAATCTGTTTGTCAGTTTATGGTTCATGGACCATGTGGAAATGAAAACCCATCTTGTCCTTGCATGATTGGTACCAACTGTTCAAAGAGATATCCAAAAGACAACTGCAATGATACCACATTTGACAAACAAGGTTTTCCAATTTATAGGCAAAGGAATGATGGTCGGAGTACTACAACTGCCAGTGGGTTCAAGCAGGACAGCCGCTGGGTAGTGCCACACACGTGGATTTAGTTGTAAAATATCAATCACATATAAATTTTGAAGTATGCAACAAAGCCCAATCAGTTAAGTACTTATTCAAATACATAAACAAAGGGCATGATAAGGAAAGTGTTGTAATTGAGACCAGCAACGGTGAGGAACAGATCTTCAACACTGAATTTTATGAAGTAAAAACTTATTTAGACTGCAGGTTTCTTTCTGCTTCCGAGGCATGTTGGAGAATATTTCAATTTGATATTCAATATCGTAACCCAGCTGTGGAAAAATTGATGTATCATTTACCGGGAGAGCATAATGTATACTTCAATGAAGCTAGGCATAATGTCAAAAAGACAATGTTTACAGAATGGTTTCATACAAACCAAATCTGCCCTGAAGCCAGCGAACTAACTTACGTTGAGTTTCCTACTAAATGGGTTTGGGTTAAGGATAATAGGAGCAGAAAAAAAGGCAAAGGGGAGACACAATCGGTAGAATATATTACGCTCACCCTACTTCCGAAGAAAGATTTTATTTACGAATGTTGTTGAATATTGTCAAAGGGGCGAAAAGCTATGATGAAATAAAAACAATGGATGGTGTAGTGATGGACTGCTTTAAATTTGCATGCCTCGCCAGAGGATTGTTGGAAGATGACAATGAATGGGACTAAGCAATCAACAATTCAAGTATATGGGCATCACCATCTTCACTTAGAGAAATGTTTGTCACAATGCTTCTGTTTTGTGAGATCTCTAACCCAGAGATGTTGTGGAATAACCATTGGGAAGCTTTGGCTGAAGATGTCACTTGGCATACAATAAATGACTGCAACTTGCCATGTTCTTCCAACATTGAGGCAGAGGTAAAATCGCACACACTTATGAAAATTGAGCAGATTCTTAATAAAAATGCCATGTCATTGAAGGAGTTTTGGTCTTTATTGACAAATGAATTTACGTACCAGCAGTCTACAACCAATGCATTGATTTTAGACGAAGAAGGTTATGACAGTACTGTCTTACAAAATGAAATCCAGGATATGCTCCCGCTTTTAAATGAAGATCAAAAGGAGGTGTTTGATGTGGTTTGCCATGCCGTACACGGTGGCCATGGTGGTTTCTTTTTTGTCTACGGAAGCGAAGGCACAGGTAAAACGTTTCTTTGGAGAACAATAATAAATAGTTTGAGGGCTGAAGGATGAATTGTCCTCGTTGTTGCTTCTTCAGATATTGCTACACTACTTTTACCTGGTGACCGGACTGCACATTCAAAATTTAAAATTCCAATAAATGTGGATGATTGCTCTACTTGCAATATCCCAATGCAATCCTTATTGGTTGACTTACTAAGACATACAAATTTGATTATATGGGATGAAGCTCCAATGGTACATCGACACGCTTTGGAAGATTTTGAAAAAAGTTTGCGCGATATAGTACCCACCAATTCAAACGTATCCGAGACCATTATCTTTGGCGGTAAGGCTGTATTGCAAGGAGGTGACTTTCATCAAACACTTCCTGTTGTTCCTAAAGGTTCTCGACAAATGATTGTTAGCTCTGCAATAAACCTGTCAACATTATGGAGTAACTGCAAAGTGTTCACTTTAAAAACAAATAAGCGCTTGCAAACATGTAACCAGCCTACTGAAGAAAGTGCCAAAATTTGTTCCTTTTCCAAGTGGATTCTAGATGTAGGTGAGGGGAAGATTCCTACAATCTCCAAAAATGAAGATCAAATTCCCACATATATTAAAATCCCTGATGACTATCTTCTTCCAAATTCTGAAAATTCCGTGAAAGCTATCGTAGACAGTGTCTATCCAAATATAGTGGAGAACATAAAAACAATAAACTATTTTCAACAATGATGCATTTTAGCGCCTACCAACGAAACAGTGGAGGAAATTAACTCTTATGTTGTTGATTTTATAGGAGGTGATGTGAAAAATTATTTAAGTGCAGATTCGGTAAGTCCACAATGTAATGCAACCGAAGAGCATCATTCTTTGTACCCTATAGAATTCCTAAACTCGCTCAAAATATCCGGACTTCCAAACCATAATCTACAACTTAAAATTGGTGTTCCAATTATGCTTTTGAGAAATTTGAACCAAAGTTTAAGGTTGTGCAACGGAACAAGACTGATTGTTACACAATTAGCTTCTAGAGTGATAGAGGCTGAAATTATTACAGGAAATAATGTTGATAGAAAAGTGTTAATTCCAAGGATCATAATGACGTCTCCAAAGGAAAAAATGGCCTTTTATACTTCGTCATAGACATTTCCCAGTGAAAGTTTTCTTTGCTATGACAATAAATAAAAGTCAGGGGCAAAAACATCAACATGTTGGGATTTATTTGCCCCGACCTGTTTTCACACATGGTCAGCCATATGTAGCGCTATCCAGAGTAACATCACCAAATGGCCTAAAGATAATACTACCAGATGACGGGGATGGTTGGAAGAAACATACACAAAATATTGTGTATCCTGAAGTATTTAACAACCTAACAGGTACATCTGCACTACCCAATTAATTCAGTTACTACACAGGTTTGTTGTATCAACGATTATTACCTAACCACCAATGTATTACAGCGATTGCTAACATTTTAACTCAGGTCTCCACTAATTCTGCGAGTATCGTCAACTAAACATAACTGATCTGACAAGATGCTTTCTTCGTAACTATTTTTACAGGTATCATTTTATATTGTTTATCTATTTATCTGTTATCCCTAATGGCAACGCAATATGATATACAAACAAATCATATATTTGTTTTGTCCACTACTATTAGTTTGTATCGTTTCCATTGAAAAATTGGTGATAGTCATTTCTGAGTAAAACTTAAACACAAGTTATTTGGACTACGGTAGTTTAATTCAGACGTTTTGTCAAACATCATAAATATGTTGCATAGCGCATTTGCTCATCCTAATCTATCATAACCAGTTACAATCTCCTCTTGAAATAACTCATCCCTTACCAACGACTGCTCCAAGTTTCCATACTGTACAATATTTATGCCAGTGCTATCCCATGAAACCCGTAATATTTTATTCCTTGTTCCTGCTGTAATTTCATCGAATCCCTCCTTCATCAATGAGATTGATATAGCAATCGTCATACCATGTCTGTCATATGCAACAAACCCATTTAAAAAGTTAGATTCAACCTTCCTCTTCAAATTCCTCCCCACAAAACTATCATTAATAAAAAAATTAAAAACATTCATAACTACCAAATTAAATGGTATTAGGGGCACTCAAGTAGAGGCTAAAATAACGTAGGGCCCCTAATAAGAATGAATTAGTGGCAGATGTAATAAATGCCTCTAATATATCTTAATTGAGGTACTCTAAAATGCCACTACCATATTTGTAACTGTCAGAGGCTTTACATTGAAAGCAAATTAAGTTAATTGCCTCTAGTAATATCTAATTAGGGGCAAATATATCATTCGTCAGTAATAGTGGTAATTCAGGCCCATTTATCTACCTTTAATAAACTCCAACTCTTTATCAACATGTCCTGTATAAAAGGACATTTATCATTATCTGTAATTTTTAATTCCCCCTTTTCATTCTCCCTCTACCATAATTTTCCCTTTTCATTCACTTCTACCCTAATTTCTAAAATCAAACAATTGATTTCTTCCAATAAGTAGATGAGACCGCCTCCGCCCGTTTCCTCCCTCAGCTCCGCCACTTCTCATGCCAGAAAAGAATAATTGCCGCTACTCCAACATTTTGGTTCCAGATCCAAACCGTTTGGTTCTTTCATTCGTTGTGGTCATTGTTTCTCAGGCCCTATGCCCTCGTCTAACTCACAGAAGTCTCCTATTCTCGTCAAGTTGTTCCAGTCTCTACGTTGAATATTTTCCGTTTGGTAACTCTAACTATGTAAAGCCTCGTCGAGCTTCCTTGTTCCAGTGTTGTTCTGCCTACTGTCGGGAACACTCGCACTCTTTCCCTTTAATTTCTGTAAGTTTCCCTACTCTATGTGCTATTGCAACGAGCTTAATGCTTGCATATTTCAGCTTCTCTATATCTCCGTTTATCTATCTTCTTCGATTGATTTGAGTAACATGGCATCTCTGTTTGACGCCCATATGATATAATTGATAGTGGGGTTGTGTTGGCATAAGCAATTAAACTTGTCAAAAGTGTATATCTTGATAAATCATAATGCGCTCATGATGTTTGCTGTAGTGTCCAATCAAATATCTATGGAGTTGCTAGTGCAAATGCATGAAGTTACTTTGTTGAAACCTTTTTATTGACTATAGTACAAGCAATTCTTCTTATTTTGTAGAATGTTGGGTTCATTTTGATAAGAAATACGGCCAGTGAAATTGTACGTGATTTTGTGAATAACGCCAACATAAATGAGTAAATTGGCCAAAGAGGTGGGATTTTCTTCTTTCGAGATATTATTAGTATATCTATATCCTTTAATCCTATTATATCATTCTTAAGTTTCTATGTAATTTCCAGCAGTTGAATAATATCCAATTATAGGAGCACAAACATATTTTATCCAATTGTAGGAGCACAAATATATTTTATCCAATTGTAGGCTACATAGCTTCATTTTTCGTGTAGTGAATGTCTATAGAGAGCTATTCTTTTCAACACACTAGAGTTGTGAATTTTTGGAAAATACAACTAGACTAGTATTTGTTTTAGTTATCATTTGTGTAAGTCATTCAAAAAAATGAGTTTAGTAATTCATTCTCTCATAGTTCGCAATTCCTTCCATTAATTTTGGTAGTAGCGAAATTCTAGTAAAAAATTCTTTTGTCTAGTATATGTTCGTTAATTTAGGAGTACAGTAGTTCTTGTGAAATCAGGAAGTCCAGGTAAAAGTATACCAAAAAATGATCAAAATAAAGGAAAAATTTTCTTTGTTATTTCTGCTACCTAAACAACCGCTGTATCACAATCTGAAGTGGTCAAACATACATGCAATATGGTATCCATTAATTGGTTAGAATGCAATTGATTATAAGTTAAAAAATATCAGTCAACTGCATTGAACACGGTGCCTCCATAATTTAGAGAGTTGATAAAATTTGGTAAGTGTAGATCATATTAGATGCAGGAAAAATAACCTTATCGATAGCTAGGTCAATAGATCCTTGTTAGACTATTTGTAATTTTTTTTTTTTTTGGGCTAATCCTTGTTCTCTTCTTTGTTCCCAATTTGCTTACATGCAGATTAATTTGGGTCGTCTGCTAAATTATGTTTATTTATGCCGGCAACTCTTGTTTATGCAGCTCCAGGATTAGGAAGCCAAGTGGAATCAATTTTCCAAAAGAGTAACAATGAGTTTAATGTAATTTTATTGTTACATTGTTTTTTCTCGTGATCCGACAACTTCTTTGTGAACTCATCTTCTTTTGAGTGCTCTATTTGATTTTAATTAACAATCGCTACTTTTTTCTATCTTTAATCTGTTGCACATCTTAGTATTCTTGTCAAAATTTTGTACTGGTTTTTTTTCTTATATTTATTTTGCATTTCATGATATTTGTAACTAGAACAATACTATCAATTACCTGCATGCCCTTATTCAGCCCTTTTATGTACCTAAAGCAGTTTTGAAAATAAATTTCATGAGATAATTTGTGACATGCTGCAATAAAAATTTCTATTCATTACATTATCAAACAGCGTTTGTAATCTCATTATTATTGTGAAATTTCTTCGTTTTGAATTTTTTAAAAGAAATAAGCAGTTGCAATTTTTTTCCTCTTCCATTGGAGAATTATCTCTTTGTTGGCCAGTGGTATTATAAATGTAGGAACAAATATTTACTGGTATAATTTTGTAGTATTAAACACATGTTTGGTATCAACAAATAATCTTGTTGCTAATTTTATCTTTTAGTGCAGTGTGGTGATTGATCCAAAGCTAGAGTAGAAAAGTTGGAGCTTTAACAACATTATATGAGAGAAGCAAAGAAGATATGATTGAGAGCAACATGGCAGGCATGCATGAACACTTTTGATCAGAAATGGGTAACAGTTATTGTTGCGCTAACATGAAGAGAACGTGAAACATGGTTAGAATGCACCAGGCTGAGAGACCCCGACATTGGAACTGACATAAGTGCAACATGTGTGTGCATAAACCATAGATGTAGGGTCGAGAGATTTTGGTTGACTTAGGTTTGTGGAGTTTTCTTATGAAAAACTTAACGTTGGTGTGTATTTGACCAGCAATTTTGGCTCAGTTCTTGTTTTTGAATGTTTAGTTGATAATTTGGCTCCAAAGAGTTGTATCAGAAATATGCAGTGTCAACTAATATTATGGTTTTATCGTTTAACTTTGGTTATTTTGTACGGATGCATGTGTGCAGCAAATGATTTTTTCTTCTTTAGTATTCATGCGTTCATTCATTTTTATGTGCATCTCGTCTAGTTCCTGTATGATGGTTACTGATGTCTAAAATCAAAAATGAAAAAAAAAATTGTTATATGAAATGATTACTAATTTTATCTGTGTTAATGCACTTAAAATAATAGTAGGAATAGGGGCATTTGGATTTGTCATGCTATCAACCTAAAAGGGCAAAGAGAAGTGCCCCTAACGCTATTGTCAATTTATCATAGGATGTTTGCCTACGTGGCATCAGGTATAGTAGGGGCACTTTACCAGGTCGTTAAATATTATTAGGGACTCCACAATTTGAGGCAAATCTTTATTTGCCTCTCCTTCTTGTAGGGGCTTTCTAGCTGAAATTTTTGTCCCTGTTTGCATTAGTAGTGACAATTGCAAATGCCTTGTTATTCTAAAATTTGGTAGTATATAGCCTCTCTTTCAACCTCCAAAAAAGATATTGCGTTTCCCTTGCTTACCAAAAACGTATTACCAGTATATCCACACTTCAGCCCATGCATTACACATTCAGTTAATCTACCATTTACACATTCTCTATCCACAATATTACTCAACATCTTAAAACTGTTGGACAAGACTATATCTTCCGCAGTGATCTAACGAGATCCATCGGCCAATACCACCCCCATTCAAAGAATCACGACAGCCATTCTTATTCACCAAGCAATCCATGTTTTCATGATGCAAAGATTCATTACCATGCTCATACATATCCACCACTGTTGCACATTTCACCCTGATTCCCGAATATGGTATACATGAATCCTTACAATTGTATAGCTCTATTCACTGCTTAACATTGGGGCCGAGCTTCATAACATCCATTTTCCAAATCTCAGAAAGCACAACTGCAGATTCCACCATAGTAATATCCTCTAAAAATGATGCTACTCCCCTTTGTTTCACTATTGAAAAATTGGTGATAGTCATTTCTGAGCAAAATTTAAACACAAGTTATTTGGACTACAGTAGTTTAATTCGGCCGTTTTATCAAACGTCATACATAAGTTGCATAACGTATTTGCTCATCCTATTTTTGAGCTTAGATTTTACTGGCATTAAATCAAAGCTGTAGTATAAACCATATGCCAGTGTTCATATGCTGTATTCATTGTCCAAATGACTACCTGAATTCGTTCCCATCATAAAACACCAGATTTTAAACCATTATTTTTTTCCCATGATTAATATCAATCCCATTATACTTATCAACAATTTTGTCATAAAAACAATGTACATATAGCAAAGAAAGGAGCTCTAGCAGACAAACATAATCTCAAATATCCACACCTTACATGCTAATCACTTAGCATTTGATTGCAAACCTGATTCAAATTTGCACTTAATTAACAACTAATCTAAATATGCAAGAGTAAAAACATCTTGCAACTATTATTATTTTCCATTTATGTCCATTTGTGATATTAACGTCTTATTCGCTGCTTCTGCAGGAAACAACATTATACACACACTGTCCTGGCAAATTTGTTCAACATGATTTATTCTACTCTGCAACAAACTCTTGGCGGCTCGCTTTAGAGATATATCACGCTGTAAATTTATGCAATGATGTAGAACAGTAAACAATTGTAATATTGAATTCAATACAGTATTCATATAACTGTGAATCTTGACAATGTGAACCCTTATAATAAAGTGTAGCCGTATAAAAAATATTTGCTTGGGCCTATTTTGTCAATGCTTATGCATTTTAACAAATATTTAAATGTTGGAAAGTAGTTCCTTTTGAAAACTGAGCAAACAAGTTTCAGCAAATTCCTTTATTTTTCAGATTGCTAGGAACGAACTTCTTCTACTTTATACCATAGCAAATAAGGTTGCTTTACCGAGTCTGTGTCCTGAATATTTGAAAATTTTATAATAAGCATGCACCATTATTTTTGAGCTGTAAATTATTTCAATAAGTATGGTGCTGTATATCATGCATGCATGCATGCCTAAGGATGCGCCATCATTTGTGTGTACTGCAAAAAATTTATTCGATAAGTATATCATGCATGCGTGCGAGGGAGTGCCTCAAATATGTTTGACAATCACAACGTGTTTACTGTCCACCATACATAATTGTCTGATAAATCCAATGTATAATCCACTACATATTCATGGTTTTTTTTTACCACATGTTATGATGCAGTTTAATAAAATGTGTGGTCATTATAATACAAAACTTGAAGACAAAATACAGTGCATACGAAAATACGTACTAGATTAACAAGATCCCCAAAGCAGTAACCGAGCATTAAATCATGCCACCTTATTCAAATACAATAATAAGTTAATAACATTATATTTTCTTCACTTTCCATAATTTCGGTCAAACATTACTTACACACGTTCAGTACCCAGCATGTTTATTTCAAGGTAAATGAGAATGAGGGCTCAATCTATAAAATCGTCTTTTATATTTTCTTGTTTAGTTTTTGGGCCAAGCCCAATATTTCTTTTAGCCTATATAATACAAGACAATGTACAAACGAGATATGTATGTAAAAATAAAAACGTTGCTTCCGCATCAGTGAATAATAAAAACATTTTCTTCAGAATTTCAACTTGGTATCAGAGCCAAGTCTGATTTAGGTGAAAGATCATCAGTAGTGTTGATCTTTCAGGCGATCCATCAGATAAAGTTCATCATTTGGATCTCCCTTCATCAAAGTTACAACTTATCCCTTGAAGGTTGTGGCTTTATTCAAGAATCAAGTGCCTCGCCAATTTAATCTGAACTGCATCTTGATTCAATCCTAAAGCTTGTGACGGTCCAGAATTGTGATCAAGAAGCTGATCAGAAAGCACCAAGAAATCATCATATTTGAATCAGTGCCATCACAAATTGCTTATCAGTTCTTTCTTACCTATTCTTATCAGATTTAATCTGTTCTTTCATCATCATTTAAGCAATCTGAGTTGCATCTTGTTCAACAAAGAGATTTCTTGAAATACTTTACAATTCAAAGCTTCTGACAGCAATTCCTTTCTATACTTTTTAGAATCAGTGTTTATCATTCTGTCATCATGGTAGAAACTGATCCTTCAAATATAAATCCAACAAGCCCACAAGTTTCCAGTGCTCAAGGTTCCAGCAATAAAGGTCATCAAACTCAGAGTGATCCAATCCAAGATTTGATGAAAACTATCATCAAACCGCAAAGCCAATTGATCTCAACTCATCTTGATGAAACAAATTACCTGTTATGGAAATTACAGGTTGAAACAGCAGTTAGAGCATATGGATTAGAAGATTACATTCTTGAAACGAAAATTGTTCCACCCAAGTTTATTAGAGACAGTGAAGAAAGGTTGGTGAGTAATCCTGAATATGTTATGCATCAGAGACAAGATGGTTTGGTGTGTGCATGGTTAATGTCTTCTATTGGACCAGCAATATTACCACAACTTATTGGAGTTAAAACAGCTCAAGAAGTCTGAGAAACTATACAAAGAAATTTTTCAAATCAATCTTCAGCAAGGGTCATGCACAATAGAAGGCAGTTGCACAGTATAAGGAAAGGTGAATCATCAATGAATGAGTATTTACTCAAAGTAAAAAAACATTTGTGATCAGTTAAACTCAGCAGGTCAAAGAATACCTGAATCTGAACAAGTTATTGCAATTGTGAGTGGTTTAGATGATGAATATGAAGCAGTCACAGCAATTATATTGTCAATGGATCCAACACCCTCACTACAGTATGTTCACTCTACTTTATTATCTCATGAAGGAAGAATTGAGCACAAGAAAAATATTGGTTCAGATTTATCTGTTAACTACACAACATATGGTAGAGGCAAGAACCAAGAACCAAGAAAAGGCAAATAATTCAAGAAATCAAGCCAATAATCAAAGAGGAGGTTGGTCTGGCAGAGGTAGAAGAGGTGGCAGAAGCAATAATAATAACAAAACTAGATGCCAAATATGTGAAAAAGTGGGACACAGTGCAAGCAAATGTTATTTCAGGTACAATTCTAATTACACACCCTCACAACAAAGCAGTTCTAGTGCAAATCTGGTCAACACTACAAAAGATGGTAGTAAAACTCAAGCAGAAATTCAAAATACCGAAGCTACAACAAGTGATGATGTGTCAGATGATTGCTGGTAACCAGATTCAGGTGCAACCAACCATGTAACCAACAGCTTAAGCAATTTAAACTTGGGAAACAAAGAGTACAAAGGTATGCAAAATCTTACTGTTGGTAATGGTAAATTTGCACTTATAACACACACTGGAAATGCAAGTTTAGATGGAACCAGGAAATTATTTTTAAAAAATTTATTGAGAGTTCCTTCAATAAAGAAAAATTTAATGAGTGTTTCCCAATTTGCTAAAGACAACAATGTCTTTTTTGAATTTTACCCAAATGCATGTATTGTCAAGGACATACTGACACATAAAATTCTTTTGCGGGGTAAAGAAAGTGGGGGATTATACATGTTTGACTGTAGTTCTATTGACTCTAATCATGAATGTGATAAATGTATAATGTCTGTTACTAATGATTCTAATAGATTCAAGGAATTTGATATGTGGCATTGTAAGCTAGGACATCCTAGTGTTAAAATTACTAGACATGTCATGTTGAATAATAATATCTCTGTTAATCAAGTCCCAGAATCTTATATTTGCAATGCTTGTCAATTGGGAAAGAGTCATAAACTTGCATTTCCAGACTCACAAACCACATACACTAGACCACTTGAGTTAATTGCCACAGATTTATGGGGTCCAGCACATATTAGTTCTAATTATGGGCACAAGTATTATATTTCATTTATTAATGCTTACTCAAGATTTGTCTGGATTTACATGTTAAAATCAAAATCTGAAACCAGTAGTGTTGTTATACAATTTATTAATAAAGTTGAAAACAGAACTGGAAATAGGGTAAACATTTTTCAGACAGATGGTGGCAGAGAGTTTTTACCACTAAAAACTTTTTTTGAAAGAAAAGGTATCAGCCATAGAACAACTTGTCCCTATACTTCTGAACAGAATGGCCTAATAGAGAGGAAACACAGGCATATAGTTGAGACAGGATTAACATTACTTGCTCAAGCATTAATGCCATTTAAATACTGGGCAGATGCTTTTTATACTGCAGTTCACTTGATTAACTTAATGCCTACTACGGTGTTAAAGTTCAAGTGTCCTCAAGAAATGTTAACTAAAATTACACCTGATTATAAACATTTGAAGGTGTTTGGATGTGAATGTTTTCCTTGCTTAAGACCATATAATAATCATAAACTAGATTACAGGTCGACTGCCTGTACATTCTTGGGTTATTGCTCTAAACAAAAAGGATATAAATGTCTAGATAAAAATGGGAGAATTTATATTTCTAGACATGTAAGATTTAATGAACATGTATATCCTTTTGTCAAAACAAATGAGAGTATTTCAAATAAAATTGTAAGTGCTAGACAAGTTAGATTTGACATACCAGATGAAATTGAAGTATTGGTGCCTGCTCGTCATGAACAACATAACACCAGTACTAGCTCTCAACACGCAATACCTTCAAGTAGGCCAGGTCAAGAGCAATCTACTTTCAGTAGTGATCATACTAGCTCTCAACACACCATGCCCTCAAGTAGGCCAGGTCAAGAGCAATCTACTTTCAGCAGTGATCATGGTGCAGAACAACAAGGACAATGTGTTAGTGGAACTCATATTGATCAAGCTGAAGACAATAATATTACGAATGAAAGCCCAAGTACAACAATAAGAGATGCAGGCAATCAAGTCACTACAGTCAGAGAAGCTGAAAATAAGCATCCTATGATTACTAGAGCAAAAAGTGGTATTTTCAAACCAAAAAATTATAATACTACTGATGATATAGAAGAACCATCATCATATTATGAAGCAGTTCAGAATGATAACTGGAATTCAGCCATGCAGGATGAGTACAATGCTTTAATCAACAAAGGAACTTGGATATTGGTAGAAAAACCAGATCATAAAATATTATTGGCTGTAGATGGGTTTATAAATTAAAAAAGAATGCAGATGGTTCAATTTCCAAATACAAAGCAAGATTAGTTGCAAAAGGGTATTCACAACAGTATGGATTTGATTTTTCAAAAACATTCTCACCTGTTGTGAAACCAGTTTCAATAAGAATCATATTAACTATTGCTTTGTATAGAAATTGGAGCATCAAGCAATTGGATGTTAATAATGCCTTTCTTAATGGTGAATTGCAGGATGAAGTATACATGGAGCAACCTCAAGGATTTATTCAGCATGAAAACAAGAATTTAGTGTGCAAGCTGGATAAGGCCATCTATGGTTTAAAGCAAGCACCAAGAGTTTGGTTTGACAAGCTCAAGGCTACTCTAGTCAACTATGGCTACATATCATCTAAATCAGACAATTCAATATTTATTAAAATTACTGAAACTACTGTAACATATATACTTATTTATGTTGATGCTTTTATTGTTACAGGAAGCAGTATTGATGAAATCAAGAACATTACACACATGTTGAATTCAGAATTCTCAATTAAAGATCTGGGTGACTTAAACTGTTTTCTGGGAATAGAGGTCAAAAGAACATGTGATTCAGAAATTCAACTTAGTCAGAAGAAATATATATCAGAAATACTTCACAGAGCTCAGATGAATAAGGCCAATTCTTTACCTACTCCAATGGTTATTAGCACACAATTATCTAAACACAAAGGAGAAACATTTCAAGATGGAAAATTTTATAGAAGCATTGTTGGGGCTCTCCAATATGCCACAATAACTAGACCTGACATAGCCTATAGTGTTAATAAAGTAAGCCAGTATATGCAAAATCCATTGGACAATCATTGGGAGGTAGTCAAAAGAATTCTCAGATATCTCAAAGGAACTATAGATCATGGTCTAATCCTGAAGACAAGTAATTCATTAAACATTAATGCATATGCAGATGCAGATTGGGGAACAGACTGTGATGACAGAAAATCGACATCAGGTTTCTGTATATTTTTAGGTCAAAATCCAGTGTCTTGGTGTGCAAAAAAACAAAATACTGTTTCCAGATCAAGCACTGAAGCTGAATTTCGAAGTGTAGCAAGTTGTACAGCAGAAGTCATGTGGATACAATCGTTGTTATGTGAATTAAAGATTACTTCATCTAAACATCCAACAGTATGGTGTGATAATGTTAGTGCAATCTCATTATCTTCAAATCCAGTGTTACATTCCAAAACAAAGCATATTGAGCTAGATCTCTATTTTATCAGAGAACAAGTTATCAAAGGAAAGTTAAAAATTGGATATATACCTTCTGCGAATCAAAAAGCAGATATACTTACAAAACCCTTGTCAAAGCCTAGCTTCGTCAAGCTCAAAGAAGCACTGAACGTCGATGTGGTCAATAAAGCTCAAAGATCCGACAGATTGATTTATGTTCCAGATGTATAACGAAGCATAAACTTCGCTTGTTGATAGGGCCTCCGATTGTTGTCAGATCAACTCCCTCAGTCAGGTTTTCTTCAGAATCGACATAGATCAACTCTGATTCATCAGTTCAAACCTCTCTCAACAAACCCAGAGGTCTTGAGCGTTTTAAACTCAAGCTTAGCTGGATTCATCTGTCGTGGAGGCCTGCCTGAAGGAAGATCGTCCATCAATTGGAGGCATCGATGATAAAGGAGCCGCCATTTTTCTGTCGAGAGCAAACTCTAAGTAGGTTTGAAGGGGGCAAATGAGAATGACGGCTCAATCTATAAAATCGCCTTTTATATTTTTCTTGTTTAGTTTTTAGGCCAAGCCCAATATTTCTTTTAGCCTATATAATACAAGACAATGTACAAACGAGATATGTATGTAAAAATACAAACGTTGCTTCCGCATCAGTGAATAATAAAAACATTTTCTTCAGAATTTCAACTAAGGTACATAAAAACCATAGGCCTCCACCAGATAGAACCATACCGGATACGTTTTACATCATTGATTTCGCTTGCTATCAGTAGTAATTAGATATGTAGAAGAATACTAACAGAGTATTAACATCCTGTATATGGGAGACCATTATTTAATAAACGAGCAAAAATTTCTTTTAATAACGTTCAAGCCAAATTAGAGAATGACCTTTACATGCACGCACGGTTAAATTTGAATAGGGGTGTAAATCAGTCGGACCGAACCGGAAGGAGGAGTGTTCAGTTTCTGTCCTTCAAGAAATTTAACCGAACACAGACCGGACCAAATTTTTTTCTCTAACAAATTCCAGTGTACTATTTCAAGCACTAAATAAAATTGGTCAGACATGGACATATGTTTTTCGGACACGAACACAATCAGACTCTGTCGGATATAGCTATTTATACCACATTTCGGACATTTAACCAGATTTTCTCTCATCTATGCGACAAATTATTATTAATTCGGACAAAGTCAGATGAGCCTGGACCAGATATAATTATTTTCCATTCAAAATTTGTTGTCCTAACTTGTGTCCTAAATGAAAATCAAACGAACTCATACGAACGTTTTTCGGTCACAAATACGAACGGACGTCGAATATTCAGACAAATTTTACAGTCCTAAACTTGAATATTACTAACACTGAAGTGCTTTTTTTGTCAACAATTTTTCCTCTACTTAACCAAGTAATTTTTTTTTAAATTTGTATACATCAGACTTACGATAGAAAAAATATAAGCTAAGTTTTACAGGCCAAAAACTGACATTCCATACAAAATACAATTAGTACAAAACCAAACAGTTGGCATTATCAACATAGGACGGTAACCACTAATCGTTTGTAACAAATATTATATTTTCAGGTATCATTCTGTTGACACATTCCTAAAGAGGCTTTTCTTCCCTACACGATTGAATTTTTTTTCTAACGTCGACTATTTATTTCAGTAATATATATTAAAATGACTTGAATTAAATAATCTGAAATATTTATTTAATATTTATAATGGGATAATAAATTTAAATTCTGAAATAGTCGGAATTTGTAGAATTCGCAATATTGTGTAAATTGGATTACTTATAAGATTTAATTTGGCTTAGAATATAATTATAATAATGAATTTATTTATTTAATAAAGTTTGAACGTACTAATTATAACATAATTTAAAACGAACCCGTAACGTCGTGGTAGTTCGTAATAATGAGTTTTGATCTTCAACTGAATATACATAATCCGTTTTAAGTCGGATTTGTCTAAAACAAGAAATGTTCGAATCTGCTGAACTATATTTTTCTAATGGAAGAGAAAAATCGAGATTTCGTCTTATATATTGTAAGTTATGTACAAATCAAATTTTCAAATAGTTGCTATGGAATCGTTTATGAACCATAACGATTTATTTAATATAATTAATTATTGATTTCTAATTTGGATAAGATTTTTGAGACGTATACTTATTTTAATTTACAGATTTTTTCTATAACTTTTAATTTGGAAAAATAAGCAATTTTTTGGTTGTAGTATTTTACACCATATATCAGCATTTTGGAATTTTACAGGATAACTTATCTTGTCTATTTTATTATATTTCTGGGATAGTAGCACATGGCTCGTTATAAAACTATTGTTATTTTTGTCACTAGCAGTCCGTAAGGGAACTAAGTTTTAAGTGATGGGTACATAATTTCTTACTTATGAAGTAAGGTTAATTTTATATTGATGTACGTCCACATCAAGGACTTTCCTGCATCCATCCATAATTTCAAAAAAAATGAATAGTACTTCGTTTCCTTAGCCTTTAAGCAACCATTGCTTATAAATATACAACCTTCAAGCATCCACATTTATTTTTTACTTTCACTCTCTTCTCCAGAAAAATGGAGGCATTCATTACCTTCCCATTTACAGACATCACGCAATCACTTCTATTCCTTACTTTCCTTTCTCACTTCATTTTTCTTTCTCAGACAAACATTTTGTCGTTAACTACTTGCATCTGTATGATGCTATGGTGTGTGCATGTGGGTTTGTGGCCATGCATAGGCTTGCATGGGCACATATATAAAAAAGAAAAATTAGTGCATTTGCATCAGCACGTCTAGGTGACTCGCGTGTTCAAATGCATGGCGTGCAATCATGTGTGTGTGGAAAGGTATTAAGTGGTTATGGCAAGGTCTTCCTCTTTCCATAAAGAACAATTAAACATACCGACGAAATTTCAAACGGTATCATTTAGGGAGTACTAAAGAAGGGTCCATCTTCGATTGGATTTAAATGGCAGAGATTCACCTTGGTTATGCTCAAAGTCTGTCTAATTCTCACTAAAGATATACTGAATGGCTTGTGTAAATTTCTCACATCGTTAGAACATGAGTGACATGAGACTGAAAGAACATCTGTCATATAGCTGAAGATAAGTTATAGAATTGGACTTGAAGACCACAAGTTATAAAGTTGTTCTAAAAGAGCCTTCAGGGTTACCATCAGAGATAATTCGTGCATGAAATGGGTTACACGTTTTTGGGATAAGGTGGCGTTGAGGGGGGGGTTGCAGTTCAGTAATGAAGAGTTTCATGCTTGAGACTTGGCATGCGTGAGATCTGACATTGCGTGAAGACGTGTTCATTTGGGTAGCACATGCGTGAAGGAAAGAAAGAAATATAAATCAAGTTTACTGCTCATGCGCGAGTGGAAGTCTGCAGACCCACTGTAGAGGAGGACATCGAATTGGCGGAGGAGTGATGAGCTCGTCGAGCTCGAGAAGAAAAGGAGATTAGTATTCTTAGTTTTGGAAATAATGGTGTAGAAGGAAGTGATGATTGGAGCTTTGGAAAATGTTGGAGCCTCATTCACGTGTACTCGAGCTTTAGTTCGGGATGAAGAAAGGTCACGTGGGTCATATGAAGATGATGGGCCAAAGTTAAGTAGGAGAGCCCAAATTGATACAGAAATGAAATTTAATAATATAAATATTCAGTTAAACTTGTAAATGTTATAGCTTTTTCATACGATAACAAAATTACGGAAAACAAGATTCGTTCGAATCGCAGTAACGAACACTACGAGCCCGTGAAGTTTGGAGTGATTTGGAATTCATTGGAATTATTGGCAGAATAAAACGCCCGAATGAACTTATAGACTGTTTATCATTATTTAACGATAAACGACCAAAGTGAGTAAACTCACTAACTCTGTCCAGTTTATATTTTTATAAATGTATTTTAGAATTTGATAAATAATGATTTAATGTTGTGTGATGGTTGTTAGAATTAATTGCTAATTAATTAGTTGAAAATATAAATATAGTTATATATATAAATCGTTAATTATATATTGATTTTGTTTATCAGAATATTTCATGTTGATATGAAATTCGTGTTATTTATGTTGATTAACATGTGTGGATGCAGGGAAACATGTTAGAGGGATCCAATGTTACTGTTTTTCATATATTACGATGTATGATGTGATATATATCTGAAATTGATTGTGTGTGTTTGGATGGTATTGGGCCTTTTTATTTGGTATTTTAAATACCATAAGAAACATTGGGATATAAAAAGGAATGGTTGAAGTGGGAAATAAATTTAAGAATTTTTTTAAAATTTTTAGATCAAAATTTTGACCTAACACCCAAATCGTTCTAATTCTTAAAGAATTTTAATTGGAGAATAAGGAAAAAGTAGAAAACACACAGAATTTATAGTGGTTCGGCGTTAACGAGCCTACGTCCACTTTATATGTTCTCGATTATACTTTGAATGCTAGTACAATCAATTATCTCTTTCAAACTCACTCTTACAATTGTGATTTCTCTCAGTAATCTCGTAGTCAAACTGAAAAGAAATGGTGGTATGACAATACTGGCGGAATCTGTACTCAATATTGCCAAAGATCCTGAAAAATGCCAAGCTCTGGGCTATTTATAGCTGATTTTGTCAGGCGGATCGCGGTCACACGTGGCACGAATCCCGAGAATATCGGATCGTATCGCAGCCAATGAAGAATCAGTCAAATTAGCCGTTGTGGACAGGTGTCGTGATCCCCTCGAATATCGGATCGAGCAAAGGGGGAGAATCAGTCAAAATGATAGTTGGGGACACGTGTCGCTGGATCCGTGCATCTCGGATCGCCGAAGACTAGCTCGTGCTTGAACGGGTCAGAGGCTTCGTCGTGCATCAGGGGATCAGATCGGTCTGTGCAGGATAGTGGCGTAAGGACGGATCGAGTCGTGCAAGGGTTGTCGGATCGCTGAAGCTATGGGGGAGATCCGATGAGGGGCGATCCGAGAGGAGCGATTCGAGAGGGGCGACCCGATCCTTCATGGACTTTTAAGGAACGTAGTTTCATACTTTCTTCTTGTGAATGAACCTTGGTGGCTTGGTCAAAAAGCTAGCCAACATTTTGCCCCCTCGAAGTATGTTTTAACGATGATGGAACATGCTTCGAAACTATAAAAACGTTTTTTCATAAAGAGATGCAGATCAGTGGACAATTCTTTTTTCTGGGATCTTTCAGAGTCTTCATCATCGAATCTGTCAGGTGCATCTTTAAATTTTCATTTATGTTGGTCATTTATCGATTCGGATCGCATGCGCTAGTCGCGGTCCGTTAGCGAGTCATTCGCCTCGTCCTTTGGTGAGCACTTGGGCCTCTTCACGGAACGGAACGAGGTGGGCTTCTCTTTGAGACGTGGTGGGCTTTTGGTTCGCGGCCTGTCGATTTTCGCGGATCGAATAAGACAAAAAAGGGAAGACAAACGATCGCCCTTTTGCCTATATTAATCGACCCTCACCTTCATTCTCCTCTTCTTCTTTCTTCGTTCACAGCCGCCGCCAATTTTTTCTGAGAGAAAACCCTAACTTTGATTTTCGAATTCCCAATCAATCTCAAACTTTAAAAAGGTAATTAAACTGCTTTTCTTTAGTTTCTAGCTTGTTCGCACTGATTCAAAGAGGGGAGACAGCGGAAATTCGTAGGATTCGACGATAGTGAACGCGAGAATGTCTGGTGCGAAAAGGAGAGTTGGGGAAGAAGAAGGAAGGGATGACCAGGTCGGTTCGTGGAATGTTGATTTGGCTAGTGGATCGGATCGCGGAAACGGCAAAGCTACGATTCGTGGGGAACTAGGCGTAAGTGTCGGATCGCGGAGATACCGGAGCTTCGGATCGTGGAGGATGGGGGGCGATGTAGATCGCCAAGATACCATTGCGATCTGTTCAGGATGAATTGGTGCGCCTCACGATTCGAAGCTTTTTCATGACCTAATACCATTCCGCGTATCGAGTCCTTCACCACGATCCGTCCATATGTTGCGATCCGAACCTGTCCTGCGATCCGACTGACGAACGATCGGATGCACATGCTGACTAAATAATATGATGCAACTCTAACAAATCGATGAACAGTTAGGTTAGAGCCCTTGAGACGAACATTCTAGATCGAACAAATGCATAATCTATCAACCGAACGATGACCAATGTCTTGATGATTTTATTGACCCTTGTACTTTTCTTTAATGCATGCACAAGCACACACGCCGTCACTTGCACACACGGGGGACGGGTAGTTTTAATCTCATTTCTCATGTTTTCTCGCCTAACAGTAATGTCGGATAATCATTCCTCTTCAAGATCCGTTACAGAAGCGGAGTCCAAGGTTCCTGAGCAATACAACCCCGAGGTCCCTCCAATTAACCCAGGGGGTGAAGATTCTGGATCCGAATATGAGGCAATGGAATCGGATCCGTCTGAAAGTACTTCACTTAGTGAAGAGTCGGAAGCAGACAGGCGAGCTCCCGACGAGATTCCTGGCGCGCTCGGGATAGAGAAATTTTCTGATTCTTTAGCATCTAAACTCGATGATATAAAGCTTAAAAGAATTTTCCTGAGACATGGGATCCCTTGGGATGATGTGAGGACACCCGTTAGCGAAGACAGACCCCACTTAGCTCCGGAAGGGTATATGGCAGTCAGTCGAACCATGTGCTTGGTAGGGGCTATTCCTCCATTTCCTCCAATCGTCATCGAGACCTTAAAACGACTGAGTATCGCTCCGATGCAGCTTCATCCTAACGCTTACGCGTCTCTATACATCCTATATATTGCATACGCGGAGATCCTGCATACCAAACTCACATTTAGAGATTTAACATTCTTTTATCTCTCAAGCATCGCTCCTCGGCAACCCCAAATTTCTCTTTCTTTGAACCGGTGGCGAATAGGAAGGTTCTGTATGACGGATATAGCAATATAGGGGATCCCAAGTCTGATTGGTTCTATATAAAGAAATAGGCCGGGTGCTCAAGAAGATGGCTTAAATCAAGTAAACTTTAATCTTTCGATTGAATATCTTGCTTAAGAAACTGAAGCATTAACATTCCCCCTTTTTTTTGTTTTAAGCAGATCACGTCTTCCCCAAGACGGAAGGCCCGTTATACAATAATCGATTGTCTATTCTTCTTCAAAGCAGATCCGATTTTCTAAGGATCAAGAAGTGCATCACTGACGAGAATCTTCATAAGCATCGCCTTCTGGATATAAGATTTGGACTTGGTGCTGGCGGCAAACCCTACAAAAACGTGCCCCCAACGGAGGGAGAGGGAACATCTCGGGCAGCAGAAACAACTAAATTCCGTAAGAGTCCTTCTCCGATAATCATCCAGGATGACGAGGACCTGAACATATATAGAGGAGATGAGGCTCGTGGTGACAATCCTAAGGAAATCCCAGTTTCTCCGCGGGGTTTCCCCTCCAGGGCTTCTCTTCCGATCGAACCTGCTGCTCCCGATGATTTGACAGATGAACAGCTATTTAAAGAGCTGAGCAAAATTCCTCTGCCCGATGATGTATACACAGAGGGGGACTTTGAAGGGGAGCCATTCTTCCCTGCTTCTGAGGAGACCACCGTTCCAATTAGAGAACAAGAAACTACTCAGATGAGCCTGACTTCAGGCCCGGGTCCGTTAGGGGGAATTATATGGGATGCACAAACCACACACACTGCCTGACCCCGCACTTTTATATCAACAGTATTCAAGGTTTTAATATGCTCTTTTCTCCTTTGTAGGAAAAATGTCTCGCAGGCGGTCTTATTCTTATCGTTCTCTTCGTGAGGGCACACCCAGTCTCCATCCGAGTACCGAGCGCTCTCGCGGCCTTTCTCACAAGCCGACTTCTTCGCAACCCGGTCTCCACCGAAATCGACATCTGGCAAGCTTCCCAGTTATCTGGTAGCTCCTGCAGGGGGAAAACAACTTCCTAAAGAGTTAACTCCTCCAAAGAGTGCACCTTCTCACAGCAGGTTGTCAAAAAGACATTACGAGCCTAAGGATAAAAGCAAGGATCCAATCAAAGATTCTGAAAAGGAGAGGAGTGATATTGTCCCTTCCAACCAGCCAGAGTTGGCTGCCCCCGGGTCACGGGATTACATCCATGGTCCCGAGACTCAAGGTAGGCTAGAAAAGTTGCGAGAACAATTCCCCAACATCTTCTTCGAAAGGATGACGTTTGTTCTAGCCTTGGAGCCAGTCCCTAGGAACTGGGATAATGAAGTTGTCGGGCACATTCGCCATGTAGCCAGGCAGTATGAGATGATGAAGAAACACGCGGTTAATCTTTCAGAAGTCATTCGAACGCTTGAAACGGAAGCACATAGATCTAAAGTGAAAATTGATAACAACGAAAGGGCCAGGACAAAGATGGAGAAGGACTTGGAAGATGCTCAATCCCAACTCGCCTTAGCGCGGAGAGATGCTGAAAATTATAAGATCGAATTGGAGAATGCTAAGAAGCGCTTTCATTCGGAACTTGACTCAAATAGCCAAGAGAAGATGGCCTTAAAGAAGGAGGTAGAAGATCTTAAAATGGCCAACATTGAGTTGAAGACAGCACAAGGCCATTTTGAAGCTGAGAGAGCTGCCTGGGAGGCAGAAAAAGCAAGTTTGAGAGAAAGTTTAGCTTTGGCTAAAGCGGAAAAGGTAATTTTGAATGATCAAGTCGTGGATGCGGAGAGACGGGCGACTCGCCGAAAAGAATGTTGAAAGTGCCATTGAAATGGCTACTGCTTCCAACAACAAGCTCCTCGA
Source organism: Allium sativum (assembly GCA_030737875.1). NCBI lineage: Eukaryota > Viridiplantae > Streptophyta > Magnoliopsida > Asparagales > Amaryllidaceae > Allium > Allium sativum. Next base: position 75,400,773 of record CM060920.1, on the reverse strand, counting down.
GAGAGAAAAGGATGTCGAGGGGTTTGAAGAAACGATCTTTGTCTTCCTGGGCCAAGTCCTCAAAACCCGCAACATCTCGTGGATCCCGGACTACCACGTTACTTTAGCCAATTTATGGGATGCCATCGTTGAGGGTGAGAAGCAGAAATTGGGAGTCGAAGAAATTGATGAAGATGAGCTGATGAAGACCATCCTCAGGGATAACGAGCCTGAGGATCTGGCAGAGGGTCGTCATCTAATTCAAGCGGAAATGGAAAAGGAGAGGGTCCTGGCTAAGGGCAAAAGGAAGGCTGACGAAGGTTCGAGCTCAGCTGTGGAGCCCAAGACCTCCGGAGTTGAGGAATACCATCCTGATAATCCATTAATCCCTTTGGGCCTAACTCCTGTGGTTGTTGGAGCGCCTGCAGCTAGCCTAGATGGAGGATCTGTGGAAGGTATCTCCCTTTTTTCCCCATAATTTGTTAAAGCAATTGTGAATTGTCGTCGTCTTGTAGAGCAACCAATTGAATTAGTAACATGTGTCCCCCACAATACAGGTGGCGAGCCCGTCGACAAGGATGTTGAGCAAAGGAAAGAGGCGGAGAAGGTTGTCGTCTCGCCAGGTGTCGATGTTGATATACTGAAGCAGGCTGAGGGTACAACAGCAGAGAAAGGCGTCATGGCACCCAGTGCTGATGTTCCCAAGGATGATGAAACCATCGAGGCCTTGAAAGATATGGATGGGCGCCATGTAGAGGATGAGGAGGATATCATTAGCGCCAAAGAAACCGAAGATGATGACGACGAAACTTTGGCCAACAGAAAAGCTAGGCAAGAAAAGGAGATGGCTTTGAAGAAAGTAGGACAAGAGCCTTTGAACATAGTCCCTATCGCGGAGTTTGATCCCAAAACTGGGATGGTTTTGAAACTCCAGCCCAAATCCATCAGCAGACAACTTCATTTTGCGAATCCTGATGATTTCCCAACTTCCCTTACTGATAAAAGGAAGAGAAAGGAGGCGGAAGAGGAATCTTCTGAAGAGTCGGACGTTCCTCTCATAGACAAGAGGAAGAGAAAGAAAGGTGATCAATCCGACGCTGATAGGGCGAAGCTAGAGAAACAGAAGCAGGAGAAGCGGTCAAAGCGTAAATAGGATATTGTCGCTTGTTTATATTTTGTCTTTAGGTTTCCCACTGGCCAGGAAATGTAATTATGAGACTGGCCCACTTTTTGCTTTCTAGGTTGTTTTTCACTTTGTAGGCTTGCAGTATAAAAATGAAAGTTTATCTCTTTTTGCATCATTGTGTACCTGTATTCAATAAACTTTTCATGCTTAGTCACAGACCATCTAATTATAACTACAAATCAGTCAAGCAACAGAAAGAAGAATTTAACAATTTCAGTGCTGTATCGAAGTTCATGTATATATGTATATATGTATATGTGCCCCCAATCAATCGTTAACATAGCGCCTAACTAGGGCTTATTAAGGATTGATTAGCATTTGTCGGCACGTTGCCCCCTATTTCTGAATATGGAGGGCTTAGAGAATTTAGCAAGATAATGGTCCTTATGGTGCTGAGTTTCTGGCACCTTTCTCAGTGCTTAACCATAGACTCCTTTATACTCTCTCGGCGGCTGCCGAGGTTAGAGTTTGAATTCAGTAGTTCAGTCGGTCCCCGTTCCTTCAGCGGGGAAGAAGTTCTTTCTCTACGCTCAATCGGAGACGCTTTTATACTCTCTCTCTCTCTCTCTCTCTCTCTCTGGAGAGTTAGAGTTCGAGCTCAACAATTCAATCGCTCCCCGATCCTTCAGCGGGGAAGGAGCTCTTTCTCAGCGCTCAATCGGAGACGCTTTTATACTCTCTCTCTCTCTCTGGAGAGTTAGAGTTCGAGCTCAGCATTTCAATCGCTCCCCGATCCTTCAGCGGGGAAGGAGCTCTTTCTCAGCGCTCAATCGGAGACGCTTTTATACTCTCTTTCTCTCTGGAGAGTTAGAGTTCCATCACGGCGGTTCCGATCATGGTACATCGCCATGACCTACGGACATCGCCTTCATGTCCGTTATCCTCAGAATTTTGACTGGTGATTACATTCCATTCTGATGGATGGCACCTATAATTATATGCTTCTGGGATCGTTGCATGATTCACAGCAATTTCCATAAAAATAGAAAGACAGATAAATAATGCAATAAAGGTAAACGACACACAATATTTTTATAGTGGTTCGGTCGAATCATGACCTACATCCACTTTATAATTTTTTGCTTTAAGGAATCAGACTATTCTAGGCAAGTCGTGCCTTGTACATGGTTCTCAACAAAGCAAAAGAACAGATTTGAAATTTTTATGTTAAGTATGGCCGTAAATGTTGGGCATTCCACACTCTGGGAATTTCCTTTCCATCTACGGTTGCCAGCTTGAAGGTTCCATTATCAAGCTTGCTCAGAATGGTGTACGGTCCTTCCCACTTCGCATCCATATGAGTTGGGGGTGGAAAGACACGCTTCAGAACCAAGTCTCCGGGTTCCAAGGTTCGGGATCGAACCTTTTTGTTATAATATCGAGCGACCTGTTGTTTGCATCTCAAGGTACGCAGATCTGCTTCATCCATCTTTTTTTCGATCATATCCAGGGATTCAAGGAGCAATTCGTTATTAGTCATCGGATCGTAATAAGTCACTCGGTGAAGGTACTTTTATCTCAACCGGGATGACTGCTTCTGCTCCAAAAGCAAGGGATAAGGGGGTATGCCCTGTTGCCGATTTATACGTTGTCCTGTAGACCCATAGTGCCAAGGGTAACTCATCAGCCCACATGGCTCTGGCCCGCTTCAGTCTTCTTTTCAGAATGGACTTAATCACTTTATTCGCCGCTTCGACTTGTCCGTTTGATTGCGGGTGTGCCACAAAGGTGTATCGTTTCTCAATGTGGTATTTCTGGCAGAAGTTTCTGAATTCAGTGCTATCGAACTGAGTTCCATTATCAGTTATAACAATCTTTGGAATTCCAAATCGGCAGATGATGTTTCTAACGACAAAATTGATCACTCGTTTGGTTGTGATTGTAGTCAGTGGTTCGGCCTCGACCCACTTTGTGAAATAATCCACGACTACAATAGCGAACTTCGCTCCGCCCCTAGCTATGGGGAGACTTCTGATAATATCAATTCCCCACATAGCGAAAGGCCATGGGCTCGTCATTGTTTTTAACTGATTAGAAGGTTCTCTAGGTATCTTTGAAAATCTCTGGCACGCATCACACCGTCGTGCGTATTTCGCCGCATCCTTGTTTATGGTAGGCCAGAAATAACCATGCCGCAACACCTTTTTTGCCAATGTTTGCCCTCCAGTGTGATCGCCGCATTCACCTTCGTGTACCTCCTGCAGCACACGCTTGATGTCATCATGAGCTATACACCGAAGAAGGGGCATCGAAAATCCTTGTCTGTAAAGAACTCCGCCTTGCAGAACGTATCGGGCAGCTTTACGAATTACTTTACGCCTGTCGCTTTTCTTGGTCGGAAGCGCTCCATTTATCAAGTAATTCTTTAGAGGGGTCATCCATGACTCCCTTTCTGGTTTCGTCTCTAGTATTGGATCGATTTCCATTTGACCTATACTAGGGGACCGAAGTACTTCAACGGGGGCTAGCCCGGTCTCTTCAGGATCGTCGGAACTAGCCATCTTTGCCAACTTATCCGCCTGCTGATTCTCTGACCGCGGAATGTGAGATATGCTGTAGTGATCAAAGTCGTTCAGCAACTTCTTCACTTTCCTCAAGTATAAAATCAATCTTGCACTTTTGGCTTGGAATTTTCCAGCAACCTGGTTCTGTAATACCCCACCTCTGCTAGGGTCACTCGCAAAGGAATGCACTAGCTTTAGAGGGGTATTATTGGTAAACATGTACAGAAATATTACAAGACAGAACATATATATATATAAAACAGTGGAAGTAAAACAAATTTCATTACCTTATAAAATAAGGTCTAAAAGCCTTTTACATCAAAATACATCAAAACCTGTCTTGCAATAATAAAGAAGCATAAAACCATTTCATAAATTATTCCCCAAGTAAAACAGTAAAGTAGCCATAGCCAAGAAAAGTCCAAGCCATGCGTGATGACCTTCAAACAGAAGAAGTCCAAACTAACAATAGCATTTCCTCCCTGTAACCTAGGAGGGGAGGGGGGAAAAGGAAGACAAGAGGCGAAACAAAACGGGGTCAGTCATAAAGACTGGTAAGCCCTATCTACTATCAGTATATAAACTAGTAAAGTTAACTGGCATGAGGAACTGAGATGAACATAAGTATGATGGCAAGATAGATAAGCTAAACCAAAATAACAGGATGAACTATGGTACCAAAATAAACGAGTGTGTCATGATGAACTACGGTGTCAAGATAAATCAAGGTACCACATCGTCAGGTTTCTATCAAGTATACTATCCCAACGTATTTATCATGTATAACATCCTAAGGTATATACCATGTATATTTGCTCTGTACCCCTCATACTAGTATCCCAACCCGCGTCATGTGTTAACTATGAATGTCCCTTGCCCAACGCCACGTAATGGTCCATGTCAACCTAATATATAGCATATGTAGGTTTTCCCAACTCGTATGTTTCTTTCCATGTATAAGTTTAGTCCTTTGCCGTAGGCCATACGGTCTTTCCCTTGTAAACGTCTTATCCTTGAAGTTATTTTGGACTGCTGCCCTTGATCTAGTTATGTTTTCTTACCATGAACTGTCGCGTGTCCACTTAGGATTTATGCCACCTAGGACCACTAGGGATTATGCTACCTAATGAACGTTTCCGTGTCTCGGTTTGGGTTCAGCCACCTAGGGCCACTAGGGATTATGCCACCCGTCAACCGCGCCCTTTATCCCACGTATGTATCGTGAATCGTTTTCCATGTCTAGATGCACATGTTCCTCAATGTGCCATCCGAGTTCCGTGCCAGGGCAAATCAAGAAATACGGGACTCGGTCGGGAGCTTTAAGTCGTCTGCTGATGCAGATATCAAGGTCTGTTTTTGTACCCGCGGCTGTGGTCCCACGTGACCCCTCCCTCAACTACTGAAAGGCAATCCAAGAAAAATCATGTATGAGAACTACACTAAGGCCCATCGATGCCCACTTCCAGATAGCCAACCTCACCCATAACTTGATAGCTAGTATATGGTCTTTTGGGAGTTCCCTGCCTTTCCGTACGTACACGATTGACTAAAGATGGTAGGTAGTCGGCGACATGCTATCCCGGGGCAAAATCAAGTATCGTCGACTCCACGCTAATCCGTCCCAGTCTTTAGGTCGCTCGCATAGCAACCAAGGCATACTCTTGGCTCTTCTACCGCAGACCTTAACCCCTGTGAGGCCGGGTTTCATGGACCACTCGCCACCTCACAGAGGGATACCAAGAGTACCCTCACGTTCCCCGAAGCTTTCACTTCGTCACCCAGTTCGCTGGAGCTTTTATCCTAGTTAGATAACTTGCTCCTCCTCGTATACTAAGCGATGACCTACCGTACCAGGTTACTCATCTCTTTATGAACTAGTCTCATGTCCTTAGCTAAGAATTATTACTTAGTTACCCTTAACTAAGGTTTACCACTTAGCCCCTCTTTCCGCTATCCTTGTTAACTACGATTTCCAACCTAGTCCTTTGAGCTAGGGTTTTGTCAAATGGGTTAAGTGTTGTTATCCAAGTTCGTGACTTGACCCGCCTACAAATCATGTCAAGATTGGCTAAGTACTCAAGTTCAAGGCTTAGCCATACAAGTTGGTTAAGTGTACCAAGAAGCTCATGACTTAACCCTATCAAGTCAAATTGGTTAAGTGTTTATTTGCCTTAACCCTATCAGATTTTCATGTTAGATTGATTAAGCATGGATTATCTTAATCCCATCAGATTATCGAGTCGGATTGGTTAAGTATGGGTTAGCTTAACCCCATCCACTAATCGTATTACAATGGTTAAGCCTAATCTTAAAAGGTCTTGTGACTTAACCCTTATCAGGTCCACCTATTAGATTGGTTAAGTATAGGTTACTTAACCTCATCAAATCATCACGTATAATTGGTTAGGTATAAGTTACTTAACCCCATTAAATTATCATGTTAAATTGGTTAAGTATTGGTTACTTAACCCCATTGAATAACCAAGTTTAGATTGGTTAAGTGTTTAACTTAACCCCATCGAATTCCCGTGTTTAGATTAGTTAAGTATAGATTACTTAACCCCATCTAATTACCGTGTTTAGATTAGTTAAGTCTTAGTTACTTAACCCCATCTAATTACCGTGTTTAGATTAGTTAAGTCTTAGTTACTTAACCCCATCTAATTACCGTGTTTATATTAGTTAAGCGTAAATTACTTAACCCCATCCCCTAGCTGTCTTGTATGGTTAAGTGTCATTAAGAAATCAAGCCCGGTCCCACTTAACCTACCCATTTGTGTCATATCGGTTAAGTGTCATTAGTCAAATTTACTTAACCTTATCATGTGGCATCAATTTAATTAATGCACTCTCAACCTCTCACATTAGACTTTGTTGTGGTTACTAGTTAAGCCGGGCGGGTCCGGGTAGATATACACCACAACCTAGTCTAACCTCGGGTCTTAAGCGCGACATGACCAACTTCTCATATTGGATCCTATTGTTTGTAGCCACTAGTTAAGCCGGGCGGGTCCGGGTAGATTTATGCTACAAACTCAGCCCAACCTCGAGTTAGCCATTTTCATGTTTGGTCTAGTGTCTTGTTACACTTACAACCCATACGTGTCAAGTTTCCAAGTCCCATGCTCATAGCCAAAGTTACATGTTGTCACGTTTATACCAACTTACCCAAATCATGTTTCATGTCATTAAAGTTTCCCCATAACCTAATCCCAACGCTTTTAAACTCGCATATACATTCACAACAACGCATAATGGATTTAAAGAAGGAAGTTGGCAAAGGCATGACAAAAAGGGTGTAAGGCCACAAGTTAAACATGGTGGAAATGAGGCATAAATGTGCTCACAAACTTGCATGTTACATTGTCAAGCCTCAAAAACATGCATAACATTCAAACTTGGCAAATAGGTGATACATGGTCATAGATGACATGAAATGATGACAAGTAACTCGCATATAACATCACATAAGGGTTATGACTTCATATGCAAGTTAACCTAAAGGTTATGAGGGTTCTCATGTTGCATAATGCAACATTTCAACATAAAGGTTATAGCTTTTAACCCACAAGATCAAGGTAATGACTTTATAAACTTGCATAACATGATAGCATGTATCATACTTAATGATCAAACCCAAACTTGCAACATTCATTTAACTTTATAGTTAATATCTAAGAGTAGGAGGGGGCTTACAATGCTATGAAGGCACAAATCAACATATAAAACAAAGATTGAGACGAAGCCATTCATGCTATCACCCAAAAACCCCAAAAGAACAAGCTCCAAATGAAACCCTTGAGCAAATATCAATAAAAATCCTTGCTTTGAATACGAAAGGTTTCAACTTTGGCTTTGAATGAAGCTTACGAGCTCTCATGCAAGATCCTTGCTTTTTGGTCAAGAAAAGGTTGCAACTTTGGCTAGAATGCAACTTATGAACTCTCATACAAACATGAAATCACTCAAATGATCATAGAATCTCTCATGAATGAAGAAAAGAGGCTCCTTTACTTTGAAACTAGCTTAGAACACTTAAGCTATCATGAAGAAGAAGATGGAGGCCATGGGTTGAAGTGGAGGCCATGATGAGGAATCATTTTGGCATAGTTTAGTAGTAGGATCAATTTATGAGGGTTTTAGGAGAGGGTTAGGGGTCTTTTTATAGAAGACTAGTGTAACAACCCGTATTTCAATAACATGTTAAAACGAGAATCAAGGCAGAATTTAATTTTAAATTCTGAATCAAGTAAAACGGGCTATGCCATTGCATTCGTCTCGGAAAAATACGCGAAATAGAGTCCGAGTTTTCGAAAATCGGAGTCCGTATGACCCGGTTAGGGCCCAAAGAAGTTTCCGGGAAATTTGAATTTCGAAACATGCAGAAATGGGGCCAGGCGGGAAAATTCCCGCCCAGACATGTCGACAGGCATGTCGACAGGCATGTCGACATGCATGTCGACAGGCATGTCGACAGGCATGTCGACAGGCATGTCGACAGGGCTGTCGACTTGCCCTGTCGGCTGATTCTGGTCTGGTGCACCTATTTTCTATCTTGGCTAGGTTTTTGGGCCTGGTTTGAAATCTGACGGTTCAGGTTGGTCCTAGGGTTAATCTAAGGGCCTAAAACTATCCTAATCTCTATAAAAAGACCCTAAACCTACCCCTAAACCCTCATTATTCACTCATGTAACTAAACTATGGCCAAATTTCTACTCTCATGGCCTCCATCTCAAATCCCTAGAGCCTATGCATCCAAATCAAGTTCAAATCAAAAGGTGCAAGCTTGCTACACCAAAGAGAGGCAAAATCAAAGTTGCTATGCGAGTTCCATGACGATTCTTCAACAAAGGAGGCACCTTTCTTAGCCAAGATGATTCATGCTTCTTTCCCTAGGCCTAACTATGTAAGTTCTAGCTACTTTTAGATGGAAACGGTAGTTTTGATAATGACATGGGATAAAATGAGGCTAAACATGATTATGCGAACCTATATGAACCTTACCTTGCCTCTTGTGTTCATGTTTATGGTTTTAGGCCATGTGAGTGACTTAATCATGCCTCTCATGTTATGCATAACCTAGTTTAACTTGCAAGTTTGGATCTTTATGCATGAAATGCTAGCATGAACCTTTAGGAACCACTTTACTTGTGAAACATTGGCTAAGACAAGATTTTGGGGCTTATGCATGTTTATGAACCCAAACCCCTTATGCTATCATGCAAGTTTGTGGCCAAATCCTTTATGAGATTATGCATGCTCGTGGCCAATCCCCTCTTTTAAGTTGTGCATGTTTATGGCCAAACCCTTTTTGATAATATGCATGTTTGTGGCCAAATTACCTTATGACACTATGCATGTTTATGGCCAATCTCTTTATGATGTTATGCATGTGGAAGCCAAGCCCTTTTTGGCATCATGCATGTTTTGAGACCAATATGTGACATAGTATCCTTACTATGTTGACTCGCTTTGCTTGTGTTGGGAAAACATGATTTTGGGTAGTTAGATAAACATGAACATGTCGCAAAATCTTAACTTGAGTATGACATGTGTTTATACTTGAAAATATGACTTGAAAGATAACATGGAATTTGACATGTAAGTATGCATAAAAACATAAGCTTGGGAATTTACCTATTAAGTTAGGTCTACCCATTGGGAATTTACCTATTAAGTTAGGTCTACCCAATTGCTTGAAAACTTGACTATGAACATGACACTAGACTAAACATGAAAGTGGCCAACTCGAGGTTGGGTTGAGTTTGCAACGTAAAACTACCCGGAACCGACCGGCCTAACTAGTAGTTGCAAACAATAGGACCCAATGTGAGAAGTTGGTCATGTCGCGCTTAAAACCCGAGGTTAGACTAGGTTGTGGTGTAAATCTACCCGGACCCGCCCGGCTTAACTAGTAACCACAACAAGGTCTAATGTGAGAGGTTGAGGGTGCATTAATTAAATTAATGCCACATAATAGGGTTAAGTTAATTTGATTAATGAGGCTTAACCAAATATGATATGGACAAATGGGTTAAGTAATTTGATTAGGCAAATGATATTTAACAAAACATGATAAGCTTGGGTAGGTTAAGTAACTTGATTTGCCTAATGACACTTGACCATTTTTATACGACTAGTGGACGGGATTAAGTTAACCAACACTTAATCAATCCAACACGATAACGTGATAAGGTTAAGTAAATTTTCTTAATGACACTTAACCGTATAATACAGTTAATGGATGGGGTTAAGATTAGGCTTAACTAATCTAAACATGGTAATCGGATGGGGTTAAGTTAGCCTAGACTTAATTAATCCAACTTGGTAATTTAATGGGGTTAAGTTAAACACTTAACTAATTTAACACGAGGATTTGATGAGGTTAAGTGACCTATACTTAACCAATCTAACTCGTTAATTGGATTAGGTTAAGTTAACCTATACTTAACCAATCTAACGTGAAAACATGATAAGGCTAAGTCACGAATCACTTGAATACGCTTGACCGATTTGACTCGGTAATTTGACAAGGTCAAGTTAATTTATATAATTAACCAATCTAAAATGATAATTAGACGAGGTTAAGTTATGGATTGCTTAATATACTTAGCCAACTTGACACATGGTTTGTAGGGTTAAGTCTTGGACTTGGATACTTAGCCAATTTTGACATGGTTTGTAGACGGGCTAAGTTATGAACTTAAGTGACACTTAACCCATTAGATAAACCCTAATTCGGAGGATTAGGTAAATAACCATAGTTAACAAGGATTATGGAAATAAGGCTAAGTGGTAAACCTTAGTTAAGGGAAACTAAGTAATAATTCTTAGTCAAGGAAATTTGGACCATTTCTTAGATAGATCAGTAACCCGATACGTTAGGTCAACGTTTAAGTATGCGTGTAGGAGCAGGCTATCTGATTCAGATAAAGGCTCCAACGAACTGGGTAACGAAGCAGCGGCTTCGGGGAACGTGAGGATATTCTTGGGATCCCTCTGTGAGCTGCCAGGTCATTATACTAGGCTCACAAGAGGTTGAGGTCTGCGGTAGAAGAACCAAGAATATGCCTTGGTTGCTATGCGAGCGACCTAAAGACTGGGGTGGATAGTAGTGAGCCGACGAACACATAAGGTGCCCGAGATAGCAAGTTCGTCGATCATCTACCATCTTGAGTCAAGCGTGTACGTACGGAAAGGCAGGGAACACCCAACAGACCATAATTGCTATCTAATTATGGGTGAGGTAGGCCGTAGGATGTGGGCTGGCCGGAGTGTAGTTCTCATGCAAGATTTTCTCTTGTGTTGCCTTTCACTAGTTGAGGGAGGGGTCTCGTGGGACCATAGCCACGTGTAGAAAAGCAGACCTTAGTATCTGCATCGGCAGATAAATCTAAAGCTCCCGACCGAGTCCTGTATTTCTTGTTTTGCCCTGTGACAGGACTCGGATGGCACGATGTGATACATGTGCATATAGTTATAGAAAAACGATTCACGATGATTGCGTGGGAAAAAGGGCGCGGTTGAGGGTTAGCGTAATCCCTAGTGGCCTAGGTGGTTTAACCCAAACCAAAATACGAAAGCGTGCGATAGGTAAGCGTAATCCCTAGTGGTGCTAGGTGGCGTAAGTCCTAGTAGTTCAAACGATGATTCATATGGAAGAGCCTAGCTAGAACAAGGGTGACAGTCCAAATGATTTCAAGGATAATACGACATGAGGAAGCCCGTACGAGGTACGGCAAAGGACTGAACTTATATACATGGAAAGAAACATATGATTTGAGTAACCTATATATGCGATATTAGGTTGACATGGACCATTACACGACCTGGAGCACGGGACATTCATGGTTAACACATGACGCGGGTAGGGATACTAGTACGAGAGGTGCAGAGCAAATATACATGTTAGAACTGGGAAGAATATACATAATAGATACCGTGGGATGTTAGACGAGGTAGATACCTTGGGATAATGTACTCGATAGAAATCTGACGATGTGATACCTTGACTTATCATAACACCGTACTATATCATGATACCTTAGTTTACCTTGCCGCAGTAGTTCAACCAGCTACCCTGGTTTATCTATCTTGTAGTTATCCTCGTGTTTACTTTCAGTTTATGCATGTCATGTTACCTTTACCTGTTTTTATACTGGAAGTAGATAAGACTTACTCAGTCTTTTTGACTGACCCGTTTTGTTTCGCCTCTTTTCTTCCGTTTCCCCCCCCCCAGGTTACAGGGAGGAAACAATGCAGTTTAGTTCGGGCTTCTTCTGCTTGAAGGTCATCATGGATGGCTTGGACTTTTCTTGGCTATGGCTACTTTACTGTTTTTACTTGGGGAATAATTTATGAAAAAGTCTGTATGCTTCTTTACTATTGCAAGACAGGTTTTGATGTACTCTGATGTAAAAGGATTTAGACCTGAATTATTAATGTTTATAAAAGTTCGATTTTACTTCCGCTATTTTTTTTATATGTTCTGTCTTGTGATATTTCTGTGCATGTTTACCAATAATGCCCCCCTAAGGCTAGTGCATTCCTTTGCGAGTGACCCTAGCGGAGGCGGGGTGTTACATTTGGTATCAGAGCAGAAGGTTACCAGACTGGGCAAAAGTTTTTAAAGACCTTCTGAAAATTATTTGAAAAACCGTTTACAAGGAAGCATTTTTCAAGAAAATTTTCTTTTAAAAAGAAAAAGGCTATTCCCCAAAGGCCATTAGCATTATCCTTGTTTCCTTGATTGAATCTCTTTTCCTTTCTTTCCTCCATCTGTAGTCACAGTGGTTTTGACTGCGACTAGTCTTTCTAGCTGCGTAAGTGTTTCCCGTACGATGGAGGTGGTTCTCGAGAGACCGTTGCAGAGTTATGCATGAAAGGATAGTAAGAACAAGGATAAAGGATACGAGCTCAGGGATAAGCAACATGTTGGTATGGCTGAGTCCTAAAAGGAGGGAGAAAGATGAACAATGAAACCCATGACGAGAGAGTACCTTTGGCGTGGTGGAACAGGACGGATAGTTAAGTATCATGGGACAAGGACAAGATCATCGGGAGGGCAGTAGTATGCTCTCATTTCTAGGGTGCCTCGGAAGGAGGGTAACGATCTTGTTAAAGGTTTAGCTTTTCTTCTCTATCATCCTGCCGGGACTTTGTTTTGATCACCGCATCTTTTAAGTCCGCTTCGATAGTTGAGTCTCTGCACCTTAGTACTAGCGTAGTAGAGGATCCCGTTTTTGTCTCAAGTCCAATTGGAAGATCGGTCCATTTACTCATGGCTTGTTTGGATTTGAGAATGTCTATATCAAGTGTTGAGCTTGGAAATAATGCTTATGTTTATAAGTTGCGGATGGATTCTAGGGGTAAAGTGGTCATCCAGTAAGGGATACCATTCTCGGTTTTAGAAAGAGGGTGGTTGGATTCTTGACTTGCCTTGGTGATACCCTCGAAGTCTCGTGTAACCCTTTTTGGATTCTGTCATGGTTAGTTACCTAGAATCCCGGGATGCATTTGTTGGTAATCCGTTCAAATAGGATTCGCCGCTAAGGCGGATGGTTCGTTTCGATTATGCATGAGTTATGGGAATCACCCTAGTAAGAACTCTTGGCAACATGGATTGGCATCGGAAAACGAGATCCAGAATTCACTGGTGAATTTTGGAGAGCTTGCATGAGTACGCAGATATGTTTGAGCCAAGCATACTAGGGAAAGAATAAGTGAAACGAGAGGCGGCAGTGAAATGAGTTCCACTCACACCTTGGAAATAGGAATCAAGAAGCTACGAAATCGCGAAGTTAAAGGACGGTCAAGGCACAATGGAATTGAGCTCAAGGAAATACGACTTTGATGGTCAAAGACTAGATACGCGCATGATATCTCTTTTTGGGAGTATATCCTTGATCCCTGTTTTCTGTAAAGCTTACTTGTAGGCTATCTTTTGTGGACATCCTCTCGGTCCTATTTTCTGTTACAAACCCCATAAGGAGTTTGTCTTGTTTATCTTCTCGACCCTGTTCCAGGGAATCCTAGGTAGAACCCTATAGATGTAAACATGTATTTGAAACATGTTATGGTTGATATGGTTGCAAATGGTTGCAAGTGGTTGCTCGTGGATGCGCGAATTTACATTAGATATTAGCTCGACTCGGTCACATTTCATATTGCATATGCATGAGTATTTATACTTGTTTATGGACGAAATTGAATGTGTTATCATATGGTTGCTGCATATGAATGAATGATTGTGCACGCATATAGTATCTATATGACTAGGACTATTTGCATACATGCTGGATTCATGGCACTATACATATTTTTGCATTAGAAAGATTATCCAGGCCTGATCATTAGCATTAGCTAAGGAACATGTACACACACGTTTTGCATATATTCATACAGCATTAGAAATCATCTAAGGACAATGGTTGCTTGTGGATGATGTTTTGAGTAGATGGATGATGGATGGTAGGATATGTTCTTCCTAACTTAGAGATTTCGGGGATGAAATCCTAAAAGGTGGGGAGAATGTAACAACCCGTATTTCAATAACATGTTAAAACGAGAATCAAGGCAGAATTTAATTTTAAATTCTGAATCAAGTAAAACGGGCTATGCCATTGCGTTCGTCTCGGAAAAATACGCGAAATAGAGTCCGAGTTTTCGAAAATCGGAGTCCGTATGACCCGGTTAGGGCCCAAAGAAGTTTCCTGGAAATTTGAATTTCGAAACATGCAGAAATGGGGCCAGGCGGGAAAATTCCCGCCCAGACATGTCGACAGGCATGTCGACAGGCATGTCGACATGCATGTCGACAGGCATGTCGACAGGCATGTCGACAGGGCTGTCGACTTGCCCTGTCGGCTGATTCTGGTCTGGTGCACCTATTTTCTATCTTGGCTAGGTTTTTGGGCCTGGTTTGAAATCTGACGGTTCAGGTTGGTCCTAGGGTTAATCTAAGGGCCTAAAACTATCATAATCTCTATAAAAAGACCCTAAACCTACCCCTAAACCCTCATTATTCACTCATGTAACTAAACTATGGCCAAATTTCTACTCTCATGGCCTCCATCTCAAATCCCTAGAGCCTATGCATCCAAATCAAGTTCAAATCAAAAGGTGCAAGCTTGCTACACCAAAGAGAGGCAAAATCAAAGTTGTTATGCGAGTTCCATGACGATTCTTCAACAAAGGAGGCACCTTTCTTAGCCAAGATGATTCATGCTTCTTTCCCTAGGCCTAACTATGTAAGTTCTAGCTACTTTTAGATGGAAACGGTAGTTTTGATAATGACATGGGATAAAATGAGGCTAAACATGATTATGCGAACCTATATGAACCTTACCTTGCCTCTTGTGTTCATGTTTATGGTTTTAGGCCATGTGAGTGACTTAATCATGCCTCTCATGCTATGCATAACCTAGTTTAACTTGCAAGTTTGGATCTTTATGCATGAAATGCTAGCATGAACCTTTAGGAACCACTTTACTTGTGAAACATTGGCTAAGACAAGATTTTGGGGCTTATGCATGTTTATGAACCCAAACCCCTTATGCTATCATGCAAGTTTGTGGCCAAATCCTTTATGAGATTATGCATGCTCGTGGCCAATCCCCTCTTTTAAGTTGTGCATGTTTATGGCCAAACCCTTTTTGATAATATGCATGTTTGTGGCCAAATTACCTTATGACACTATGCATGTTTATGGCCAATCTCTTTATGATGTTATGCATGTGGAAGCCAAGCCCTTTTTGGCATCATGCATGTTTTGAGACCAATATGTGACATAGTATCCTTACTATGTTGACTCGCTTTGCTTGTGTTGGGAAAACATGATTTTGGGTAGTTAGATAAACATGAACATGTCGCAAAATCTTAACTTGAGTATGACATGTGTTTATACTTGAAAATATGACTTGAAAGATAACATGGAATTTGACATGTAAGTATGCATAAAAACATAAGCTTGGGAATTTACCTATTAAGTTAGGTCTACCCATTGGGAATTTACCTATTAAGTTAGGTCTACCCAATTGCTTGAAAACTTGACTATGAACATGACACTAGACTAAACATGAAAGTGGCCAACTCGAGGTTGGGTTGAGTTTGCAACGTAAAACTACCCGGAACCGACCGGCCTAACTAGTAGTTGCAAACAATAGGACCCAATGTGAGAAGTTGGTCATGTCGCGCTTAAAACCCGAGGTTAGACTAGGTTGTGGTGTAAATCTACCCGGACCCGCCCGGCTTAACTAGTAACCACAACAAGGTCTAATGTGAGAGGTTGAGGGTGCATTAATTAAATTAATGCCACATAATAGGGTTAAGTTAATTTGATTAATGAGGCTTAACCAAATATGATATGGACAAATGGGTTAAGTAATTTGATTAGGCAAATGATATTTAACAAAACATGATAAGCTTGGGTAGGTTAAGTAACTTGATTTGCCTAATGACACTTGACCATTTTTATACGACTAGTGGACGGGATTAAGTTAACCAACACTTAATCAATCCAACACGATAACGTGATAAGGTTAAGTAAATTTTCTTAATGACACTTAACCGTATAATACAGTTAATGGATGGGGTTAAGATTAGGCTTAACTAATCTAAACATGGTAATCGGATGGGGTTAAGTTAGCCTAGACTTAATTAATCCAACTTGGTAATTTAATGGGGTTAAGTTAAACACTTAACTAATTTAACACGAGGATTTGATGAGGTTAAGTGACCTATACTTAACCAATCTAACTCGTTAATTAGATTAGGTTAAGTTAACCTATACTTAACCAATCTAACGTGAAAACATGATAAGGCTAAGTCACGAATCACTTGAATACGCTTGACCGATTTGACTCGGTAATTTGACAAGGTCAAGTTAATTTATATAATTAACCAATCTAAAATGATAATTAGACGAGGTTAAGTTATGGATTGCTTAATATACTTAGCCAACTTGACACATGGTTTGTAGGGTTAAGTCTTGGACTTGGATACTTAGCCAATTTTGACATGGTTTGTAGACGGGCTAAGTTATGAACTTAAGTGACACTTAACCCATTAGATAAACCCTAATTCGGAGGATTAGGTAAATAACCATAGTTAACAAGGATTATGGAAATAAGGCTAAGTGGTAAACCTTAGTTAAGGGAAACTAAGTAATAATTCTTAGTCAAGGAAATTTGGACCATTTCTTAGATAGATCAGTAACCCGATACGTTAGGTCAACGTTTAAGTATGCGTGTAGGAGCAGGCTATCTAATTCAGATAAAGGCTCCAACGAACTGGGTAACGAAGCAGCGGCTTCGGGGAACGTGAGGATATTCTTGGGATCCCTCTGTGAGCTGCCAGGTCATTATACTAGGCTCACAAGAGGTTGAGGTCTGCGGTAGAAGAACCAAGAATATGCCTTGGTTGCTATGTGAGCGACCTAAAGACTGGGGTGGATAGCAGTGAGCCGACGAACACATAAGGTGCCCGAGATAGCAAGTTCGTCGATCATCTACCATCTTGAGTCAAGCGTGTACGTACGGAAAGGCAGGGAACACCCAACAGACCATAATTGCTATCTAATTATGGGTGAGGTAGGCCGTAGGATGTGGGCTGGCCGGAGTGTAGTTCTCATGCAAGATTTTCTCTTGTGTTGCCTTTCACTAGTTGAGGGAGGGGTCTCGTGGGACCATAGCCACGTGTAGAAAAGCAGACCTTAGTATCTGCATCGGCAGATAAATCTAAAGCTCCCGACCGAGTCCTGTATTTCTTGTTTTGCCCTGTGACAGGACTCGGATGGCACGATGTGATACATGTGCATACAGTTATAGAAAAACGATTCACGATGATTGCGTGGGAAAAAGGGCGCGGTTGAGGGTTAGCGTAATCCCTAGTGGCCTAGGTGGTTTAACCCAAACCAAAATACGAAAGCGTGCGATAGGTAAGCGTAATCCCTAGTGGTGCTAGGTGGCGTAAGTCCTAGTAGTTCAAACGATGATTCATATGGAAGAGCCTAGCTAGAACAAGGGTGACAGTCCAAACGATTTCATGGATAATACGACATGAGGAAGCCCGTACGAGGTACGGCAAAGGACTGAACTTATATACATGGAAAGAAACATATGATTTGAGTAACCTATATATGCGATATTAGGTTGACATGGACCATTACACGACCTGGAGCACGGGACATTCATGGTTAACACATGACGCGGGTAGGGATACTAGTACGAGAGGTGCAGAGCAAATATACATGTTAGAACTGGGAAGAATATACATAATAGATACCGTGGGATATTAGACGAGGTAGATACCTTAGGATAATGTACTCGATAGAAATCTGACGATGTGATACCTTGACTTATCATAACACCGTAGTATATCATGATACCTTAGTTTACCTTGCCGCAGTAGTTCAACCAGCTACCCTGGTTTATCTATCTTGTAGTTATCCTCGTGTTTACTTTCAGTTTATGCATGTCATGTTACCTTTACCTGTTTTTATACTGGAAGTAGATAGGACTTACTCAGTCTTTTTGACTGACCCGTTTTGTTTCGCCTCTTTTCTTCCGTTTCCCCCCCCCCCAGGTTACAGGGAGGAAACAATGCAGTTTAGTTCGGACTTCTTCTGCTTGAAGGTCATCATGGATGGCTTGGACTTTTCTTGGCTATGGCTACTTTACTGTTTTTACTTGGGGAATAATTTATGAAAAAGTCTGTATGCTTCTTTACTATTGCAAGACAGGTTTTGATGTACTCTGATGTAAAAGGCTTTAGACCTGAATTATTAATGTTTATAAAAGTTCGATTTTACTTCCGCTATTTTTTTTATATGTTCTGTCTTGTGATATTTCTGTGCATGTTTACCAATAATGCCCCCCTAAGGCTAGTGCATTCCTTTGCGAGTGACCCTAGCGGAGGCGGGGTGTTACAACTAGGATAGTTTTAGCCATAGGATAAACCCTAGAACCAATCCTAGCCTTTAAAGCATGTCTTGGGGAAGAAGTCACATATACGAACCATTTAGGGCCTTTAGATTAAAGCTGAACCATGAGAACCATTCAAATGCAAAATCTGCATTCGAGCGAATCGGCCCACGAGTTGACAGCCAAACACCCTGGATTAACCCCTAGTCGACCCAGCGGGCTTGGGTCGACCTCAAAAATCGGCCGGTTCGGTTATTCCCCTCTCCCAATTCGCTGTTTTGAACATTTTTGCATATTTATTTATTAAATTTTCAATTATATATATATATATATATCAATATATATATATATATATTTCTCTGCGCAAACCATTTCACTTAATTAAGTATACTTTAATTTGTGAATTTTTATGATCAAATTACGGGGTGTTACATTCTCCCCTCCTTAAAGGATTTCGTCCCCGAAATCTCTAATTCAAGAAGAACGTATCCTACCAACCAAACAACCATCTACTCAAACCATCAAACACTGGCATCATTGTCCTTAGACGATTTCTAATGCCATATGAACATATGCAGAACGTGTGTGCATATGCTCCTTAGCTAATGCTAATGATCAGGCCTGAATGATCTTTCTAATGCAAAATATGTTTAGTGCCATGAGTCCAACATGTATGCGAATAGTCCTAGTCATATAAGTACTATATGCGTGCACAAACATTCATTCATATGCAACATCCGCATGATAACACATTCAATTTCATCCATAAACAAGTATAAATACTCGTGCATATGCAACATGAAACGTGACCGCGTCAATCTAGTATCTAATGTGTATTCGCGCATCCACGAGCAACCACTTGCAACCATTTGCAACCATATCAATCATAACATGTTTCAAATACATGTTTACATCCATAGAGTTCTATCTAAGGTTCCCAAGATAAGATCGAGGAGATAAACAAGACAAACTCCTTATGGGGTTTGTAATAGAAATAGGACCGAGAGGATATCCACCAAGCGATAGCATGCAAGTAAGCTCTACAGGTGAACCAAGGATCAAAGATACACTCTTAAAAAGAGACATGATGCGCGCGTTTGGGCCGAATTTCCACGAACTTAATTCCATTGTGCCTTAACCGTTTGACTTCATGGTTTCGTAACTCCTTGATTCCTATTTCCAAGGTATGAGTCGGAACTCTTTTCACTGTCGCCTCTCGTTCCACTTTCATTTATTCTTTCCCTAGTATACTTGGCTCAACCATATCTACGTACTCATGCAAGCTCTCCAAAATTCACTAGTGAATTCTGGATCTCGTTTACCAATGCCAATTTATATTACCATGTGCACTTACTAGGGTGATTCCTATAACCCATGCTTAAGCGGAATGAACCATCCGTCTTATTGGCGGACGTTACTCGATTGGATCAGAGATTTCCGATAAATGCATCAAGAGATTCTAGGTAACTAACCATGACTGAACCAAAAAGGTTACACGAGACTTCGAAGGTATTACCAAAGCAAGCCAAGAGTCTGACTGCCCTCTTTTCAAAACCGAGAATGGTATCCCTTACTGGATAACCACTTTACCCCTAGAATCTATCCATAGCTCAACAATAGAAGTATTGCTTCTAATCTCAACACTTGGCATAGACGTTCTCAAATCCAACAAGTCATGAATAAATGGACCGACTCTCCAACCAGATTTTGGGACAAAAACTGGGATCCTCTGCCATGCTAGTACTAAGGTGCAGAGACTCAACTGTCCAAGCAGACTTAAATGATACGATGGTCAAGACAAAGTCTGGACAGGATGATAGAAAAGAACGACTAAACCTTTACCAGAAACGGTACCATTTCTTTTAGGTACCCTAGAAATGGGAGCGTACAATTGCCCTCTCCGATGATCTTGTCCTTGTCCTCCTTGATGGACTAAGCCATAGCAACAGTTGCTTATCCTTAAGCTCGCGTCCTTTATCCTTGTTCTTATTATCCCTTCTTATAACTTCGGTAACCGGTCTCTCGAGAACTTCCTCCATCACACGGGAAGACACTTACGTAGCTAGACAAGGATTAGTCGCAGTTAAAACTACTGTGACTCCAGATGGAGGAAAGAAAGGGAAAAGAGATTCGATCAAGGGAACAAAGGATAGTGCTAATGGCTTTTGGGGAATAGCCTTTAAAAACTTTTCTTGAAAAATGCTTCTTTGTAAACGGTTTCTCAAATAGTTTTCAGAAGGTTTTTTTTTTAAACTTTTTCCCAGTCTGGTAACCTTCTTCTCTGATACCAAATGTAACACCCCACCTCCGCTAGGGTCACTCGCAAAGGAATGCACTAGCTTTAGAGGGGTATTATTGGTAAACATGTACAGAAATATTACAAGACAGAACATATATATATAAAACAGCGGAAGTAAAACAAATTTCATTACCTTATAAAATAAGGTCTAAAAGCCTTTTACATCAAAATACATCAAAACCTGTCTTGCAATAATAAAGAAGCATAAAACCATTTCATAAATTATTCCCCAAGTAAAACAGTAAAGTAGCCATAGCCAAGAGAAGTCCAAGCCATGCGTGATGACCTTCAAACAGAAGAAGTCCAAACTAACAATAGCATTTCCTCCCTGTAACCTGGGGGGGAACGGAAGACAAGAGGCGAAACAAAACGGGGTCAGTCATAAAGATTGGTAAGCCCTATCTACTATCAGTATATAAACTAGTAAAGTTAACTGGCATGAGGAACTGAGATGAACATAAGTATGATGGCAAGATGGATAAGCTAAACCAAAATAACAGGATGAACTACGGTACCAAAATAAACGAGTGTGTCATGATAAAATACGGTGTCAAGATAAATCAAGGTACCACATCGTCAGGTTTCTATCAAGTATACTATCCCAAGGTATTTATCATGTATAACATCCTAAGGTATATGCCATGTATATTTGCTCTGCACCCCTCGTACTAGTATCCCAACCCGCGTCATGTGTTAACTATGAATGTCCCTTTCCCAACGCCACGTAATGGTCCATGTCAACCTAATATATAGCATATGTAGGTTTTCCCAACTCGTATGTTTCTTTCCATGTATAAGTTTAGTCCTTTGCCGTAGGCCATACGGGCTTTCCCATGTAAACGTCTTATCCTTGAAGTTATTTTGGACTGCTGCCCTTGATCTAGTTATGTTTTCTTACCATGAACTATCGCGTGTCCACTTAGGATTTATGCCACCTAGGACCACTAGGGATTATGCTACCTAATGAACGTTTCCGTGTCTCGGTTTGGGTTCAGCCACCTAGGGCCACTAGGGATTATGCCACCCGTCAATCGCGCCCTTTATCCCACGTATGTATCGTGAATCGTTTTCCATGTCTAGATGCACATGTTCCTCAATGTGCCATCCGAGTTCCGTGCCAGGGCAAATCAAGAAATACGGGACTCGGTCGGGAGCTTTAAGTCGTCTGCTGATGCAGATATCAAGGTCTGTTTTTGTACCCGTGGCTATGGTCCCACGTGACCCCTCCCTCAACTACTGAAAGGCAATCCAAGAAAAATCATGTATGAGAACTACACTAAGGCCCATCGATGCCCACTTCCAGATAGCCAACCTCACCCATAACTTGATAGCTAGTATATGGTCTTTTGGGAGTTCCCTGCCTTTCCGTACGTACACGATTGACTAAAGATGGTAGGTAGTCGGCGACATGCTATCCCGGGGCAAAATCAAGTATCGTCGACTCCACGCTAATCCATCCCAGTCTTTAGGTCGCTCGCATAGCAACCAAGGCATACTCTTGGCTCTTCTACCGCAGACCTTAACCTTCGTGAGGCCGGGTTTCATGGACCACTCGCCACCTCACAGAGGGATACCAAGAGTACCCTCACGTTCCCCGAAGCTTTCACTTCGTCACCCAGTTCGCTGGAGCTTTTATCCTAGTCAGATAACTTGCTCCTCCTCGTATACTAAGCGATGACCTACCGTACCAGGTTACTCATCTCTTTATGAACTAGTCTCATGTCCTTAGCTAAGAATTATTACTTAGTTACCCTTAACTAAGGTTTACCACTTAGCCCCTCTTTCCGCTATCCTTGTTAACTACGATTTCCAACCTAGTCCTTTGAGCTAGGGTTTTGTCAAATGGGTTAAGTGTTGTTATCCAAGTTCGTGACTTGACCCGCCTACAAATCATGTCAAGATTGGCTAAGTACTCAAGTTCAAGGCTTAGCCATACAAGTTGGTTAAGTGTACCAAGAAGCTCATGACTTAACCCTATCAAGTCAAAATGGTTAAGTATTTATTTGCCTTAACCCTATCAAATTTTCATGTTAGATTGATTAAGCATGGATTATCTTAATCCCATCAGATTATCGAGTCGGATTGGTTAAGTATGGGTTAGCTTAACCCCATCCACTAATCGTATTACAATGGTTAAGCCTAATCTTAAAAGGTCTTGTGACTTAACCCTTATCAGGTCCACCTATTAGATTGGTTAAGTATAGGTTACTTAACCTCATCAAATCATCACGTATAATTGGTTAGGTATAAGTTACTTAACCCCATTAAATTATCATGTTAAATTGGTTAAGTATTGGTTACTTAACCCCATTGAATAACCAAGTTTAGATTGGTTAAGTGTTTAACTTCACCCCATCGAATTCCCGTGTTTAGATTAGTTAAGTATAGATTACTTAACCCCATCTAATTACCGTGTTTAGATTAGTTAAGTCTTAGTTACTTAACCCCATCTAATTACCGTGTTTAGATTAGTTAAGTCTTAGTTACTTAACCCCATCTAATTACCGTGTTTAGATTAGTTAAGCATAAATTACTTAACCCCATCCCCTAACTGTCTTGTATGGTTAAGTGTCATTAAGAAATCAAGCCCGGTCCCACTTAACCTACCCATTTGTGTCATATCGGTTAAGTGTCATTAGTCAAATTTACTTAACCTTATCATGTGGCATCAATTTAATTAATGCACTCTCAACCTCTCACATTAGACTTTGTTGTGGTTACTAGTTAAGCCGCGCGGGTCCGGGTAGATTTACACCACAACCTAGTCTAACCTCGGGTCTTAAGCGCGACATGACCAACTTCTCACATTGGATCCTATTGTTTGTAGCCACTAGTTAAGCCGGGTGGGTCCGGGTAGATTTATGCTACAAACTCAACCCAACCTCGAGTTGGCCATTTTCATGTTTGGTCTAGTGTCTTGTTACACTTACAACCCATACGTGTCAAGTTTTCAAGTCCCATGCTCATAGCCAAAGTTACATGTTGTCACGTTTATACCAACTTACCCAAATCATGTTTCATGTCATTAAAGTTTCCCCATAACCTAACCCCAACGCTTTTAAACTCGCATATACATTCACAACAACGCATAATGGATTTAAAGAAGGAACTTGGCAAAGGCATGACAAAAAGGGTATAAGGCCACAAGTTAAACATGGTGGAAATGAGGCATAAATGTGCTCACAAACTTGCATGTTACATTGTCAAGCCTCAAAAACATGCATAACATTCAAACTTGGCAAATAGGTGATACATGGTCATAGATGACATGAAATGATGACAAGTAACTCGCATATAACATCACATAAGGGTTATGACTTCATATGCAAGTTAACCTACAGGTTATGGGGGTTCTCATGTTGCATAATGCAACATTTCAACATAAAGGTTATAGCTTTTAACCCACAAGATCAAGGTAATGACTTTATAGACTTGCATAACATGATAGCATGTATCATACTTAATGATCAAACCCAAACTTGCAACATTCATTTAACTTTATAGTTAATATCTAAGAGTAGGAGGGGTCTTACAATGCTATGAAGGCACAAATCAACATATAAAACAAAGATTGAGACGAAGCCATTCATGCTATCACCCAAAAACCCCAAAAGAACAAGCTCCAAATGAAACCCTTGAGCAAATATCAATAAAAATCCTTGCTTTGAAGACGAAAGGTTTCAACTTTGGCTTTGAATGAAGCTTATGAGCTCTCATGCAAGATCCTTGCTTTTTGGTCAAGAAAAGGTTGCAACTTTGGCTAGAATGCAACTTATGAACTCTCATACAAACATGAAATCACTCAAATGATCATAGAATCTCTCATGAATGAAGAAAAGAGGCTCCTTTACTTTGAAACTAGCTTAGAACACTTAAGCTATCATGAAGAAGAAGATGGAGGCCATGGGTTGAAGTGGAGGCCATGATGAGGAATCATTTTGGCATAGTTTAGTTGTAGGATCAATTTATAAGGGTTTTAGGAGAGGGTTAGGGGTCTTTTTATAGAAGACTAGGATAGTTTTAGCCATAGGATAAACCCTAGAACCAATCCTAGCCTTTAAAGTATGTCTTGGGGAAGAAGTCACATGTAGGAACCATTTAGGGCCTTTAGATTAAAGCTGAACCATGAGAACCATTCAAATGCAAAATCTGCATTCGAGCGAATCGGCCCACGGGTTGACAGCCAAACACCCTGGATTAACCCCTAGTCGACCCAGCGCGATCGGGTCGACCTCAAAATTCGGCCGGTTCGGTTATTCCCCTCTCCCAATTCGCTGTTTTGAACATTTTTGCTTATTTATTTATTAAATTTTCAATTATATATATATATCAATATATATATTTCTCTGCGCAACCCATTTCACTTAATTGAGTATACTTTAATTTGTGAATTTTTATGTTCAAATTACGGGGTGTTACAGGTTCACAACTAACTTGGAGTCGCAAAAGATGTCCATCTTTGTGACTTCTAACTCCTTTGCGATCCTTAGTCCGGCTATCAGGGCTTCATATTCGGAGTCGTTGTTAGTGGCGTGAAACTCCATCTGGATAGCATAGGATATCAATCGTTTCTCGGGAGTTTCAAGCACTATTCCAGCGCCGGATCTCTTGTCATTCCTAGCGCCATCAGTATACAATCTCCAGGCACTGGGATCGAGAAGTAATTTTGAGGGGTCAACTTCTTCGTTTGCTATATCCTCCTCCGGGACGGTAAACTCTGCTATGAAGTTGGCTATCACTTGCCCCCGAATTGACCGTCGGGGCTGAAAGTTCAGATCAAATTGACTTAACTCAATGTTCCATTTGAGTAATCTTCCAGACGCCTCTGGTCTCTGTAGAACTTGCTTGAGTGGATGATCAGTGTATACGGTAATGGGATGCGCTTGAAAATAATGTTGAAACTTTCTAGAGGCGATTAGCAAACCATACGCCAACTTTTCTATCCTTGGATAATTACGCTCTGCTGCCATCAATTTTTTGCTCACGTAATACACAGGTCTTTGGACCTTATCTTCTTCTCTTACCAACGCTGAGTTGATCGCGTGGGACGACACTGCCAAGTACACGAATAAGTCCTCGTGATCCATCGGCTTAGATAATATCGGAGGTTTCTCCAGGTGTCTCAGCAAGTTCTGAAACGCTTCTACGCAGTCGGGCGTCCATTTGAAGTGGCGTTTTCCTCGCTTTATCAATTCGAAAAATGGGATGAATTTTTCCGTAGCCCTGGAGATAAATCTGCTTAGTGCGACTACTTTCCCTGCAAGGCTTTGCACATCTTTAATTTACCTTGGTTTATCGCGATCTGGTCTGGATTAATCTCAATCCCACGAGAACTGACGATGAACCCCAAGAATTTTCCGAAGGCGACACCGAATGAACATTTTGTTGGGTTGAGTTTCATCCCGTACTTTCGAAGAATGCCAAACATTTCTGCCAAGTCCGTAGTGTGATTGGAGGATTGTTTGGACTTAACCAACATGTCGTCAACGTATACCTCCATTGTTTCCCAATTTGGTTATAGAACATTATGTTCACTAACCGTTGATATGTAGCGCCTGCGTTCTTCAAGCCAAAGGGCATTACTACATAGCAATATAATCCCAGATCCGTAATAAAACAAGTGTGTTCTTGATCTGGAACGTGCATTGGAATCTGGTTATATCCTGAATAAGCATCCATAAAGGATAGAAGTTCATGACCCGCCGTTGAGTCCACCAACTGATCGATCCTAGGTAACGGAAAGCTGTCTTTCAGGAAGGCTTTATTCAAATCCGAGAAATCAATACACGTTCGCCACTTCCCGTTGGCCTTCTTTACCAGGACTGGATTTGAAATCCAGTCTGGGTAGATTGAGTCTCTGATAAATCCATTACTTTTTAGCTTTCCAACTCTTCTTTCAAGGCAGCGGACCTCTCTGGGCCCAACATTCGCCTTGTTTGTTTTACCGGAGGATGTTTAGGGTTAATGCTTAATGAATGGCTCATGATTGATGGAGATATCCCGCACATGTCTGCGTGGGTCCAAGCAAATACATCCAAGTTATTTTTAAAGAAATTAGTCAGTTCTTTAGCGAGATTCGGATTTAACTAGGATCCGATCTTAAGGACCTTCTCTGGGTCACTATCATCGATCGATACATCCACAGTTGTCTCGTTAGGAGTCGCCATTCTGCCCCCAGGTTCTTGGTCCTCTCTGGGATCTATATCCTCGGGAAACTCTCTGGGCGACTCTCCTACGGTTATCCTCTTTAGTTGCTATAAGGTCTCCGCCCTTGTAGGGGGAGAAGCGCCCTTGGTTTCTATGTCCCCTCCATTGCGGAGTAGCTTTAGCTCTGCAACATAACATGCTCATGCGGCAACCTGATCTCCTCTGACAATACCAACACCAGCTTCCGTAGGAAATTTCAATAATAAGCACGAGGGGGCTATACAGGCTCTAAACTTTGCGAGGGTCGGTCGGCCCAGGAAGGCATTGTAGGGTGATTCAACATCCAGAACCACGAAGGGAAGGATTCTCACTCTCTGGCGTTCTCCTTCCCCAAGCGCAACTGGTAACTCTACATAACCCATTGGAGCGGTGGATGTTCTGTTAAATCCACGGATCCATCCCTGACAGGGCTTCAAGTCTTTTATCTCGAGGTTCATCTGATCGAATGTCCTTTTGAAAAGAATATTGACAGAACTCCCGTTATCCACCAAAACTTTATGAACAGTGGTCGGGCCAATAGGTACTGTGATTACAAATGGATCTTCAGTCGGAGCATGGACTCCAATGCTTTCTTGTTCGCGGAAAACAACATCGTCGGACATCATCTTTTATTGCTTTATCGGGACGTTGTCCTAGGGGTTGCTACACTCCCCTACCTCGAGGTGTTGCTTGGCTGCATTGACATACTGATCCAACGCCTTGGAACCGTGTCCGGCAAGATAAAGCCCTCCGATCACGGTATTAATAACAATGTCCTTTCCCTTTTGCTGGGCAGTTGGCCTGACAGCAGGTTGATTCTGGTTCTGATTTGGGGCCTGTACGGCTTGCCCCCTGTCTCTGGGAGTTACTCTGTACTCATCTAATTTTCCTTCTCGAAGAAGCCTCTCGACTACATCTCTTAGGTGACGGCATTCATTTGTCGAATGGCCATGAATCTGATGAAAGAGACAAAACTTCCCCGTTTCGCGTTCTTTCTCCGTCGACTCTCTGGGAGGTGGCCTCTTATTTTGGAGGACATTATACGAATCCTTGAAGATATTTTCCAAAGTATCGTTTATTGGCGTATAATTCTCAAAAGTCCTGGGACGAGTCCTTCTCTGGGAGTCGTTCCCTCGATTCCTCTTCCGGTTGTTGCCATTACTGTTATTATCATTGTTCCCTGACTGACGACCACCCTGATTCCGATTTCCGACATTAACTTCGACCTTCCCCGAGCTGTCTCCTGCCTGCTTAATGGCGACATTGCTATAGATTTCCTCCTTATCGGCCGTTTTTGCCTTTCGGTTAGCATATACTTCTTCCCGGCGTAAATGTACGTTAGCTTTTTCATAGAATAACTCTCTAGTATGGGGTGGCTTGCCGACCACGTATCTCCCAAATTCAGTGTCTTTATCTACTCCATCAATCAGAGCTGCGACAACGGTTGGCTCATGAGGATCTTTAACTTCAGTAGCGGCCAGGTTGAAACGGTCTAGGTACACCCTCAAACTCTCGCCTGGTCGTTGCTTGACAAGGAACAAGTCAATCACACTCTTTGTCTTTTGTGCGTAGATGCGGAACTGTTCCACGAACCTTTCACTCAACTCCCTGAAGCTGGAAATTGATCTTGCTGGTAAGCGAGTAAACCATAACAATGCTACATCCTCCAA
The DNA here is from genome assembly GCA_030737875.1 of Allium sativum. Taxonomy (NCBI): domain Eukaryota; kingdom Viridiplantae; phylum Streptophyta; class Magnoliopsida; order Asparagales; family Amaryllidaceae; genus Allium; species Allium sativum. The sequence goes on along the minus strand of CM060920.1, from coordinate 75,372,028 downwards.
GAATATGGGAAATGCTTTGCACTTGACAGCATCAGAAGCTGCGGCAGCGGTCATTGACCAAGAATATCTCATCAGATGCTGGACGGGATCAGATCTACCGGCGTAACGGTTCATCTGTGGCATGTTGAAACGCCTCGGGAAAGTCGCATCTAAAATATCATCAGTGAAAGGGGTATGACTGCGGTCAATTCCCCAATCTTCATTCCGTTGTCCACGGCTATCTGCCAGAATTTGATGGATCATAGCTGCAACATTTGCACTGGTCAGCGGAGGTTCGGGGTCAGTGCTTCTTGCTCGGTGGGGTTCTCTAATCTCTCTTCCGGGAGTAGTCACAAAATCCAGGGCTCGGATTGGGCTTCGTTGCCCCCTGTTACCATGAGCATTTGCACGGCGACGGGGCTGAGGCAGTCTGTTCTGTACAGGGCGGTCCACACCTCGAGCTCTGGGAGTTGCGGCATGATCGTTCACATTACGGTTTGAGGGCCCTGCACCCAGTGCCTCTTCTTCCTGTGACGGCAGGGTTCCAAATCGAAGCTGCTCTATATTTTCGGGTCTCTCATATGGTTGCTGTGGAGGTCTCGGCGATTCCTCTGACGAAGAAGAGTATCCTGGGGTGAGCAGACGAACTGGTGGCGTCCTTTGCCTTGCGAGATCATTAAGCTTTCTATCCATAGCGGTCAAATTTTGTCGCAGAACGGAGCTTTCCTGCCTTTGAGCAGCCAATTCATCAAACAGTCTCTCCCACATTTCGGAAAAGCGAGAGAGATCCCCCTCAGTAACAGGAGCAGAAGGGTCATACTGATCATCATCACTTTCTCTTATGCGCAAAGAGCTTGAGCCAGGTCGAGCGGAGGGCCAGGACGGTTGGAGCGAGCCATAGGCTCCTTTCCAGGTCTAGTTGTAGTCTGATCATCAATTCGGATCGCTGTGGATCGAGGATGGCAGCTCACAGTGCCCCCATGGGATCAGTTCGTGGTCATGGTTCGTGGAGGATTCGAGGCGTTATCACGGGATCGAGTAACAACCCCTTCAGTAGTTCGGATCGTCTCGTCTTCGTCGACTCGGAGCATGGCACCTTCATCGGATCGGTTCGTCCCCGGCGCTCCGCGATCCAAAGTCCCCTCGTTGCCTAGCTCGTGCACACTTTCTTCAACTGCTTCATTCGCAATTTCATTTGTTCGTGAAGCTCGTACTTCCTTAGATCTCTTTCCAGCCATGATATCAGATGTCGCTGGAATCTTCAAAGAACTGAATAGTGAAGTTTTGGGACTGTGTTCTCAGTGAAAGCACCAAAATGTTAGATCAAAATTTGGACCTAACACCCAAATCGTTCTAATTCTTAAAGAATTTTAATTGGAGAATAAGGAAAAAGTAGAAAACACACAGAATTTATAGTGGTTCAGCGTTAACGAGGCTACGTCCACTTTATATGTTGTCGATTATACTTTGAATGTTAGTACAATCAATTATCTCTCTCAAACTCACTCTTACAATTGTGATTTCTCTCAGTAATCTTGTAGTCAAACTGAAAAGAAATGGTGGTATGACAATAATGGCGGAATTTGTACTCAATATTGCCAAAGATCCTGAAAAATGCCAAGCTCTGGGCTATTTATAGCTGATTTTGTCAGGCGGATCGCGGTCACATGTGGCACGAATCCCGAGAATATCGGATCGTATCGCAACCGATGAAGAATTAGTCAAATTAGCCGTTGTGGACAGGTGTCGCGATCCCCTCGAATATCGGATCAAACAAAGGGGGAGAATCAGTCAAAATGACAGTTGGGGACACGTGTCGCTGGATCCGTGCATCTCGGATCGCCGAAGACTAGCTCGTGCTTGAACAGGTCAGAGGCTTCGTCGTGCATCAGGGGATCGGATCGGTCTGTGCAGGATAGTGGCGTAAGGACGGATCGAGTCGTGCAAGGGTAGTCGGATCGCTGAAGCTATGGGGGCGATCCGATGAGGGGCGATCCGAGAGGAGCGATTCGAGAGGGGCGACCCGATCCTTCATGGACTTTTAAGGAACGTAGTTTCATACTTTCTTCTTGTGAATGAACCTTGGTGGCTTGGTCAAAAAGCTAGCCAACAAAAATCAATAGATTTTATAAAAAGGAAATATTTGGAAATTAAATAAGAAACTTCTGTAGAAAGTTACTAATAATTATATGGAATGGATATGATTTGTTTTGAAATTAATAGAATTACAAAAGGGAATTGCAAGTTATGAAAAGAACTATGAGAAGATTGATATAAGGTAGATATTAAATAGAAATATGTTTTTAACAGATAAATTGAGAAGAATAATTTATAAACGATGTTTACAAATTAAGAAAAATATTTATCATTGGATAAATAAAAAATATAAGCCTGAATTTATATAAAGAAGGAAAAATCGGTTTTAACACCGATATTTGAAATCGAACGTGAACGTGGCATTTATAAAGGGAATTATCAATAAGATTATAAGTGTTGGAAATAAAATAAGCTTTTTATGAATAATTCTATAAATAGAAGTATAAATAGAATATGGAAATGGGACATTATTTTTAAATGTGAAATCATGTTGAATTGCTTATATAAAAGAAATATTATTCACATTCAATGTGATTAATGGATTTAAGTAAATATTTGCAAATAAAACCTTTTATAAAGGAAATTGGGTTTTGAAATAGGAATAAAAATGAAGTTAAGAGAATTAGAAACTAACTGGAGATTAGCTAAGTTGAATGGCTTTCTGAGTGTTGATCTGATGTGGGTTTTGGCCTATGGGGTTGATACTTAGGAAGTTGTTCTCTTACTAGTTTACAGTTAGAGATTGATTGATGTGGTTGATACAGGATAACTTATCTTGTCTATTTTATTATATTTCTGGGATAGTAGCACATTGCTCATTATAAAACTGTTGTTATTTTTATTAGTAGCAGTCCATAAGGGAACCACATTTTAAGTGACGGGTACACTATTTCTTACTTATGAAGTAAGGTTGATTTTATATTGATGTACGTGCACATCAAGGACTTTCCTGCATCCGTCCATGATTTCAAAAAATGAATATTACTTTGTTTCCTCAGCCTTTAAGAAATCGTTGCTTTTAAATATGCAACCTTCAAGCATCAACATTTATTTTTTGTTTTCACTTTCTTCTCCAGAAAAATGGTGGCATTCATTTTCTTCCCATTTACAGGCATCACGCAAACACTTCTATTCCTTACTTTCCTTTATCACTTCATTTTTCTTTCTTAGACAAACATTTTGTCGTTAACTACTTGTTTCTGTATGATGCTATGGTCTGTGCATGTGGGTTTGTGGTCATGCATAGGCTTGTGTGGGCACATATATAAAAAAGAAAAATTAGTGCATTTGCAGCAGCACGTCTAGGTGACTCGTGTGTTCAAATGCATGGCGTGCGATCATGTGTGCGTGGAAAGGTATTTAGTGGTTATGGCAAGGTCTTCCCCTTTCCATAAAGAACAATTAAACAGACCGACGAAATTTCAAAGTGTATCAGTTAGGGAGTACTAAAGAAGGGACCATCTTCGATTAGATTTAAATGGCGGAGATTCACCTTGGTTATGCTCAAAGTCTGTCTAATTCTCACTAAAGATATACTAAATGGCTTGTGCAGTTTTCTCACACAGTTAGAGCATGAGTTACATGAGACTGAAAGAACATCTGTCATATAGCTGAAGACAAGTTATAGAATTGGACTTGAAGACCACAAGTTATAAAATTGTTCTAAAAGAGCCTTCAGGGTTACCATCAGAAATATTTCGTGCATGAAATGGGTTACACGTTTTTGGGGTAAGGCGGGATTGAGGGGGGGTTGCAGTTCAGTAATGAAGAGTTGCATGCTTGAGAGCCGGCATGCGTTAAATCTGACATGGCGTTAAGACGTGCTCATTTGGATAGCGCATGCGCGAAGGAAAGAAAGAAATATAAATCAAGTCTACTGGTCATGCACGAGTGGAAGTCTGCAGACCCACTGTGGAGGAGGACAACGAATTGACGGAGGAGTGATGAGCTCGACGAGCTCGAGAAGAAAAGGAGATTGGTATTCTTAGTTTCGGAAATAATGGTGTTGAAGGAAGCGATGATGGGAGCTTTGGAAAATGTTAGAGCCTCATTTACGTGTACTCGAGCTTTAGTTCGGGATGAAGAAAGGTCACGCGGGTCGTATGAAGATGATGGGAGCCCAAATTGATAAAGAAATGAAATTTAATACTATAAATATTCGGTTAAACTTGTAAAAGTTATATCTTTTTCATACGATAACAGACTTATGCAAAACAAGATTCGTTCGAATCGCAGTAACGAACACTACGAGCGCGTCAAGTTTGAAGAGATTTGGAGTTCATTGAAATTATTGGCAGAATAAAATGCCTGAATGAACTTATCGACTGTTTATCGTTATTTAACGATAAACGACCAAAGTGAGTAAACTCACTAACTCTGTCCAATTTATATTTTTATAAATGTATTTTAGAATTTGATAAATAATGATTTAATGTGGAATGATGGTTGTTAGGAGTAATTGCTAATTAATTGGTTGAAAATATAGATATATTTATATATATAAATCGTTAATTGTATATTGATTTTGTTTAACAGAATATTTCATGTTGATATGAAATTCGTGTTATTTATGTTGATTAACATCCGTGGATGCAGGGAAACATGTTCGAGGGATCCAACTGGATTCCTCAATTTTTATATTACTGTTTTTCATATATTACGATGTATGATGTGATATATTATCATCAGAAATTGATTGTATGTGTTTGGATGGTATTGGGCCTTTTTATTTGGTATTTTAAATACCATAAGAAACATTAGGACATGAAATGGTTAAAGTGGGAAATAAATTTAAGATTTTTTTTAAAATCAATAGATTTTATAAAAAGGAAATATTTGGAAATTAAATAAGAAACTTCTGTAGAAAGTTACTAATAATTATATGTAATGGATATGATTTGTTTTGAAAATTAATAGAATTATAAAAGGGAATTGCAAGTAATGAAAAGAATTATGAGAAGATTGATTTAAAGTAGATACTAAATAGAAATATGTTTTTAACAGATAAATTGAGAAGAATAATTTATAAACGATGTTTACAAATTAAGAAAAATATTTACCATTAGATAAATAAAAGATATAAGTCTGGATTTATATAAAAAAGTAAAAATCGGTTTTAACACCGATATTTGAAATTGAACGTGAACGTGGCTTTTATAAAGGGAGTTATCAATAAGATTATATGTGTTGGAAATAAAATAAGCTTTTTATGAATAATTCTATAAATAGAAGTATAAATAGAATATGGAAATGGGACATTATTTTTAAATGTGAAATCAAGTTGAATTGCTTATATAAAAGAAATATTATTCACATTCAATGTGGTTAATGGATTTAAGTAAATATTTGCAAATAAAACCTTTTATAAAGGAAATTGGGTTTTGAAATAGGAATAAAAATGGAGTTAAGAGAATTAGAAACTAATTGGAGATTAGTTAAGTTGAATGGCTTTCTGAGTGTCGATCTGGTGTGGGTTTCGGCCTTCGGGGTTGATACTTAGGAAGTTGTTCTCTTACTAGTTTGCAGTTAGAGATTGATTGATGTGGAAGGATTGTAATGAGTGAATAAGAAATGGAAAAAATTTCCAATGTTAATAGCATATACTTTCTAAATTTAGAAAATAATAATTTATGACTATATGGAAACGGGAAGTGGGGAAATGAATAAGTTAATGATAAATTAATTTAAAGGGAAGAATGTTGATTGATAATTGACTGATAAAATTTCCATTTGATCGTTGTGTATGTGGATGTTTTCCTTTGATAGTTAAATAACCGAATATCAAAGTATTGGCCATTTTTCCATTGTCAATACGGAGAGACCAGGATCAGATTTATTATCTAAAAACCACTCTGTATATGCGAATCAAATATGATGAAGATAATTGTTTGCGAACAAATTATGCAGTTGTAAACAACTGTAAAATCCGTTCGTCTTTCCTAAACAACAAGGATTGTTGTAGAGGGTGTCGAACTCTGGGACCAAATTATTTTATTAATAAATCCAATCAAGTTATCCCTAACTTTTGATTGGTGGAAAACAAAGAAAATAGCAGAAATTAAATAAAAGAGAGTTTTAACACTAAGTGAAAGCAATTAGGGGATAATGACATAGATCAGATTCATAATCATCAATAGCCAAAAGGTTAACCAGATCTAATACATGTTTCTGTCACAAACATGAATCAACGATAATAAGTTTTTAGAAACAAATATGTAAATAACGACAAGCATAGCCTATGCAGGAGCTCAGCTCTACAACCATAGGCTATCAGGACAGATTCACTATTTTATTTCTAAAACCCTAAATTTAGATCTAGATCTGATAAACGTTAGATCGAACACGAATATATCCTGTGAAGGAGCATAGCTCTTAAACGACACAAAATATGAAGGTTCAGATCTAACCCTTAATTCAGATCCATATCTACATGTATACAGTCCTCATCTTTTGGCTATGTGATTCATATTGAATCATACTATCAGCGTCATCACCCCCTAATCAAAGGGGATTAGCTAGACATAGCTAAAGAAGAAGAGAAAAAGAAAATAAATAACATGAACATAAATAAAATAAACAAAAAGTAAAAAGAAAGGGAGAGAATGATTTTATTCCAAGAAGAGAATTACAGAATAAAACCTAATGTGTTTTTTACAAGACTAAGATACAATGTATTTATAGCTGATATGACAAAGGTTAGCTAGCTGATTACATAATGTGGGACAAAAGAAATAACCCAAATAACACATAAGCCAGTGTGAACGCAGCTTTAGAGTGAGTGGTCTAGCAAATAGGCTAGTGTGAACGCAACATGAGTAAGAGGCCTTCCAAATGAGCTAATGTGAATGCAGTTTGAGTCTTTATTGAGCCAAATCTTCTTAACTGAAATATAATTGCAACCGTTCTTCAAGCTTTAGACTCTTCAAGCTTAAGCAATTTTAAACTTCACTCTTTTTAAGCAAATTCTTCATGCTTTATCCATCAAATGCTCTAAACCCTGCTTCTTGTCAACAATCTGAAAATACAGCTATAAATACAAAATATCAATTATTTTAAAGGGAAAATAAGATAAATAAGCGGATAAAATATACACATTTACGTGTATATCAAATACCCCCACACTTATCTTTTTATTCGTCCTCGAATAAACTAAACTAAGATATGTCACACTTTCGTAGGAAACACGATTGCATTTAGCGTATGCAACAAGCCGTTAAACCTCTGGGTGTCCCCAGTAGGACGAGTGTTGTCTCGTGAGGGTTTTCAGCGGATACTACCCACAAAATCCAAAGCGTCTTATGTACGCAGATTAATCAAACAATATATTTAAGGTCTTTCACATTCCAAGGATTTCACCTAACTTCAATAATAACGGTTTAGTCCCAAATTGTCCATCCCATAATTAGTGCAGAAATGAACAAAATTTTTCAAGCTGAATCGTAATTCCTTGATAACACTGTAATTGTCTTGAAGGTTAAGAGCGTGGTGTCAACCAAAGTTTTACACATCGACTATGTGCACCCAATCATTTCTTTATTCTTTTTTTTTTTTTTTTTTTGAATAATTTTGCACCAATGTAACTGTAATGTATTGGATGTGAGTTATGCATAGATGAAGGAGAATTTTGTAAGTTCTAAAAAGATTATAGATAAGAGGGCAAGTGTATTAGTTGAACTTCAAGTCACAAAAGATAAAGTAATACTAAGGCACATATAGACATTTTGTCTTTCATCTTCTCTACTACAATCCTTGCTTCTAAGTACGGTATGATGGATGTGGACGGAATGGAACTGAATGCTTTATAGTCAAGAATGATGAATGACTATTTTATTCTGAGAGACTCTCTCTTTATTTCATTTATTTCTTTTTTTCTCCTTTTTTTTTCTTTCTTCCTTCTTTTTTTTTTTCATGATGAATGATGAATGGAGATGGAATGGAATGATACCGTACATTATTTCGTTTGATTCCTCCTCTACTAAACCAACACTTCATGAAAGGAAAGTTTTGTGCCCTAGTTACTCTACTTCTATAACCTTAATTCAACACACAAGTCTGGATTGATGTTATATAAAAAGCTGAAAGGAATGATAAACAAAGTTTCGTAAGATAGATAACCCATATAAAATAAGATGTGGTATATGGTTATCCTACCTTAAAACAAGTACGGAGTGGGTGGTGTAATATTGGTATAAAAAGTGACGTTTTTGACCTTTAAACAAAGGTTCTTGAATATACCAATATAAGATAAACTTGTCAAAACATGGATGTAAATCGACTAAAACTTGGGTTTGAATAATGTGGGGTATCGAAGAAGAACGCTACAATGAGTCATTTCTCCTTAACTGGGCCAAGTGGATTTTAGAACTTACGATTTTGAAAATTTGAGTGAAAAGAAAATATTATGCATTAAAACGAACTCAGAAAATCCAATGTAAGTGCAAAATCATTATTATTTGACTTCTTTTTTTATTATTATTTTTACTTGCACGTTCTAACATGTATAACAAAGGTTGACACGCTTACTCCAGAACACGACTAACGTCTGCACAGTCTCAAGCTAGCATCTTAAAAAGACACATTACGATTCAATGAATAAATAATGTTCATTCTCATCACCCAACAATTCAACTTATCAAACAAGAACCAAGGTGTTATTTATGAATTTAAGTTAATCCTTGTTCAATGAATGACCTACTTCATAAAATTTGATTGCTGATGTAATGTAAATTCCCCCCACACACTTGAGTGTGACTGTGTCCTCACAGTCGTTAATCAGACATATCTTGGTGAAAGGGAAATAAAATAAGAGGGTCAGCACGGCTTACCGGATGTGTGTGCAGAAAATACGCAGTCATCGAATAGATGAACCGGTCCACAATGGACCAATGGATCAGCCTCATTAAGCTTATGAGACACAGCTGAAGCACAGAAAACCAAATCATAAAGGATTGTATATTACGTGACAGATTTGGAAAAACAAATTTCGTTTTTTCAAAAGTTTGAGTTGATAGTTTTAAAAGCTTGAGCTTACAATTGATCCTGAAATCGAATTGAATTTTTATAGCAACAAAAGAGAGGTCATCGAGCTGGGGTTCAACAAAAGTTTCAAAAACAAAGTTTGACTTGTTCAGATGATGTATAAATTGAGAGGCATGTGCATCGTTCTCACCCCCACACTTGTTTTGAGAAATATTGTTCGGTTTTGCTTTAATATTTGAAATTTTATTAACTAAAGGTTCATTCGTAAACCTAAAGTCAAAACCGAACAAATGAATTTTCAGTAAATTTCGAAATCGTGTTTTCTCAAAAACAGTGTTATTCCAAAAGGAGTTCATGTACTGCAGAAATTTATCAGTGAAAAACAAGTGATCATAGTGAGGTTCAGTTGAAACGATTAAATCGCAAGGAGTTTCAACAGTTTTGGAAAAATCGTCATTGTGTTCAAGATCACATTCAGCAGTTTCATTATTATCAACCTCAAGAGTTTCAAAGTTTTCAAACATTTCATTTTCAGTTTCATACCCAACAACATTATCGTCAATCAATTCAAGAATTTTTAGCTCATCAAAGTTGTCCTCACTTGAACAGTTGTTAACAACTTCATCATTTTTGTCAAGTTGACAATCTAAAGTTGCTAAATTTTCAAAATTTTCAGAATCTGATAGAGGAAGATCAATTTGAAGATTAACGTCTTCGTTTTCAAGAGAATTTAAATTCAAATCAGGCACAGGGCTTTCAACAACTTTATTAAGATTTTCATCAATTTCAAAAGTTGTTAGTTGAAAATCGTCGATTGTGGGCAAAGGTGGATTTTTATTTGAATCGTCACAAGTTTGGATCCGATTTTGTTTCTCACGAAACTTCAAGTAATCGTCAAGTATGTTCGTTTGCTCAACAAAATCAAATTTATAATTATTTACATGAGAATTTTTACTTTGAAATTGTTGAGAACAAAACTTTTCAGTAGCACCACAATTGAAATTATTCCCGTTGCCAAAATCATTTGAAAAGTAATTTACATTTCCATTTTGAATTTGAAATTCATTTTGGAGTTCAAAATTGAATTGACAAGTGTTATAATCAGAATCATTTGAATTTGGAGGTGAAATCAAATTTTGATTATTTTGAAAGCTTTCACTTGAATTGTTGCACATGTATAACTTACACAATTCATTTATTTCTTTATTTTGTTGTATGCTCATTTCAAGTAAAGATTCAACATGTGTTTCAAGAGTTGAGGGCTGATCATCATTTTGAAAATTTGGTGGTGTAGAAACGGGATTATCTTGAAAATTTTGAAATGTTGGTGGCGTAAAATCCAAATTGTTTGTACCATAGTTGTTATTAAAATATCCATATGTATTTGGTGTAAAATTATATGGATTATATTGATTTTCACAACTATCGTAAAATCCGTAGGAATAAGGGAATTGAGACATTTTCAAGAAAGCTCTTAAAAAATATGTTAAAATTAACAACTTTGGATTATATGAATACAAGTCTAGGCCAGGTTCGGACAGGGATTATCAGTGTGCCACGAATCACCGTAGAAACACGACTGAAGGTTTAAGAACCTGTTTGAGTTCTTGACTCTACCGTTCCTTAGACACCTTAGAGAGTATCAATCCTAATTGTCAATTTAACGAATATTTTGTCCTATGAGCTTTGGGGAATCCTCGATTTGATTTCAAAAATAATGTCTTCCACGTTTGTTTTAAAATTTCCAACCACACATCAACAGGAAAAATAATCCATCACAGACAGTCATAGAATAATAATTGCAGAAAAAAAATTACAAGCAAGCCGATGCCCTGCAGAAGAGTTTTACAAGCAATGTCTATATATATTTTTTATTTGCAGCAGCGGTCCCTGTAGAGATAGAAAATACTCACCTTGATCGGCAGTCCGTCCAGTGCAGTTGAGTCGCGCTAGCGCGTTCACACCCCACTTGGTGTGCAACCGCTCGAACCCTGAATCGTCCGCTGTTTGTTATTGTTGTCGCCTCCTATTATTTGCTTGACTGCGCTGCGGCACGGGTTCGGGCTAGGAGCCCGAAAAAAATTTTTTAAGACCTTTTTCAAAATACCACTGTACCTGCTTTCGAAATTTTTTTAAAAAAAAAACAATAAAAAAAAAATAGCAAGAGACTGAAAAGGAATTGGAAAGAAAAAAAAAACTAAACCCTAGATAAACAAACTAAACAGCAAGAGACAAGACCTGGGCTCACTAAAACAATTGGCTCAATACAATGCAAACCGACAAAAAACAAGGCTCAGAAATTTTAAACAGAGACTCGCACACCCTTTTGTATGAACAAAATGTCCACACTTAGACTGAATCAATGTAAAAACTAATCAAAAATCGCACGTCAATAAAAACAAACAGCCCGGCCCAATCTACTAAAGTCCACACTGAATATAAAAACAACAGTTCTGATACCCAAAAAACCCCATTTCACACAGTTCACCGATTGATATCCGAAAATAAGATATGGCACTGAGAGTTTCAGATTTCGGCAAACAAAGGAGATCGAAGCGTTGAGGAATAGGGTTTCGCGTTGTGAATCGCGATGTGAGGTTTTCAAATTGGGGATCGATCTGGATTTGGGGAGCGGACGATTGCGGTTGCTTGTGGATCGGATTTTGAAGTGTTTGAAGAAGTTTGGTAAGGTAGAACAAGTGTATTGCAGGGAATGGTGGTTGTAAACTTGGCTGCGGTTGTTTGCTCTGTGGTATGTAACGGCTTTGAACGTGAAGAAGCTTTCAGTGTTATGATTAGCGGTACTGTGGTGAAGAGGCTTTGCGGGCAGGATGGTTGAAGTGGTAGTGAAATGCTGTTGGAGGGATTGTATTGGTCTGTTATCGGAGAATGGCCTGGAGGTGAAATGATGATGTGGGTGACCGTTGGTAGGATATTGCTGTAGTATGAATGGGGGAGGAAGGTTTGATGACGGCTGGAAGGTGATTGTGGGACGTTTGTTCTGGAGAAGGGTATTTTGAGTGTCTAAAATTGGAAGTGGATCTGACTGTAAGAGGTGAATGGTTTGCTGAGTAGTTTTGTGAAGTGGAGATGTGATTTTTTTCCCTTATGGTTTGGGGTGATGGGGCTCTGTTAATGACTGATGTAGTCGTGTGTGTTGAGATAGCAATTAGTGGTGAACGGTGTATGAGTTTGATGGGAGATGAGGTAGAGGTGATTGCGGTGAATGAGTCTGTGATGAATTTGGCGGCAGAGATCAGAGAAGTTGAACGGAAATTGTTGCTGAGGACTGGTGAAAGTGGTTTGGTCTGTCGTGGGATGATGATGATTGAAGAAGAGACGGAAGAAGAGAATACAATGAAAATTTGTTTCCTAGTTTTTTATTTTATTTGTAGAAATGAAAGAAAGGCAATATGTAATGGGAAAGAAATCAAAAGAAAAGTGCAATTTTTTTTTTATTTTTTTTTTAAAGGAAAGCAATTGTAACAATATCAAGAAAAAGAGATCATAGAAATTTGAAAGGATATGGAAAAGGGGAAAGAAATCACGAATAACGAAGAAAACAAAAATTGAAAGAAAGAAAGAAAAAAAAATATGGCAAGAATTTTTTTTCTCTTATTTGGTAGATATATGGTATCACAAATCAAATACCAAATCAACCAACAAGATTTTTTTTTTTATCTATGCTAGAAAACAAAAGGGAACAAAATAAAAAAAATTATTTTTTTTTGTGTTTTTTTTATTAAAAAAGAAAAAGAAAATTATAACCCGAAGGATTTAAAAACAAAAATTATTTTGATCCCCGGCAACGGCGCCAAAATTTGTTTGCGAACAAATTATGCAGTTGTAAACAACTGTAAAATCCGTTCGTCTTTCCTAAACAACAAGGATTGTTGTAGAGGGTGTCGAACTCTGGGACCAAATTATTTTATTAATAAATCCAATCAAGTTATCCCTAACTTTTGATTGGTGGAAAACAAAGAAAATAGCAGAAATTAAATAAAAGAGAGTTTTAACACTAAGTGAAAGCAATTAGGGGATAATGACATAGATCAGATTCATAATCATCAATAGCCAAAAGGTTAACCAGATCTAATACATGTTTCTGTCACAAACATGAATCAACGATAATAAGTTTTTAGAAACAAATATGTAAATAACGACAAGCATAGCCTATGCAGGAGCTCAGCTCTACAACCATAGGCTATCAGGACAGATTCACTATTTTATTTCTAAAACCCTAAATTTAGATCTAGATCTGATAAACGTTAGATCGAACACGAATATATCCTGTGAAGGAGCATAGCTCTTAAACGACACAAAATATGAAGGTTCAGATCTAACCCTTAATTCAGATCCATATCTACATGTATACAGTCCTCATCTTTTGGCTATGTGATTCATATTGAATCATACTATCAGCGTCATCACCCCCTAATCAAAGGGGATTAGCTAGACATAGCTAAAGAAGAAGAGAAAAAGAAAATAAATAACATGAACATAAATAAAATAAACAAAAAGTAAAAAGAAAGGGAGAGAATGATTTTATTCCAAGAAGAGAATTACAGAATAAAACCTAATGTGTTTTTTACAAGACTAAGATACAATGTATTTATAGCTGATATGACAAAGGTTAGCTAGCTGATTACATAATGTGGGACAAAAGAAATAACCCAAATAACACATAAGCCAGTGTGAACGCAGCTTTAGAGTGAGTGGTCTAGCAAATAGGCTAGTGTGAACGCAACATGAGTAAGAGGCCTTCCAAATGAGCTAATGTGAATGCAGTTTGAGTCTTTATTGAGCCAAATCTTCTTAACTGAAATATAATTGCAACCGTTCTTCAAGCTTTAGACTCTTCAAGCTTAAGCAATTTTAAACTTCACTCTTTTTAAGCAAATTCTTCATGCTTTATCCATCAAATGCTCTAAACCCTGCTTCTTGTCAACAATCTGAAAATACAGCTATAAATACAAAATATCAATTATTTTAAAGGGAAAATAAGATAAATAAGCGGATAAAATATACACATTTACGTGTATATCAATAATTGAAGACGGAGTTATGCAAGGGCTGTTCTGGCAAATCCTAGGTAGAAATTGCCTAAGATGGATTTACAAAATAGTGTCTTTGGTTTGTCTAGTGCCAGGATAACGTGTATGGAAGAATGCCTGATAGAGTATATCTAATAGATCACGTAAGTTCATATCTTCAAACGTATTCATATTTGGTGACGGAGGAATTCGTTTCTCTTCGCTTTATACTGGTGGTATTTTTGGAGAAATAAATTTGTGATTTGGCGGGTATGACGATGTGTCATTCAAAGTAAATGAAGGTGTGATTTGTCAAAAGGATACGTTATGACCACAAGCCTCACAACCGGGAAATGATATAAAATGGGGTAGGTCGCACGACAATGTGGGTAGCTCCCAATTAGGGTGTATTGCCATCTGATCTAGAGAAAATCAATTTGCTTCTAAAATCTATTTCGATGTTGTCCCTTTCGGGAAACGGTTGTTGATCCCAACCGTTGGTGATAATACATTCGGTACACTCAAGCGAAATTAGTGACCGGTCATGTTTAGCCTGGGTTGCAAGATGTTCTTATTAAACCCGGTGTATTCCTCTCTAGAGATACACTGTTGGAAGGTGGTCCCATACCTTGCCAGTAGTAATCCATTATCCAGTAAGCGCCCGCGGTTTTGGTTATATATTATGTACGTAGAACGTGAGATGAAAGCATTCCGCTAGATTGCTATTTATTTGATTTAGACATTATTATAATATCCGAAGAGTATTGATTTTAAAGAATATTTTGTTTTATCGTAAGGTAAAAACCACCCGTGTTTATGTGTGGACCGGTCTTACGTTTATCCTTTCTTTAAAAAGGAATTTTAAAAGTTAAATCAAGTGGTTGGAGTTTACTCACACCAGTCCCATGACTAGCCCAGAGTTTATTTTGTTTTACCCTAAACTCTTGGGTGCCCAAATTTGTATGGACAGTCAAGTAGTCGTGATTTTACAGATATACCTGGAAGAGCTTGGAGCAGGGGGCTTCAAGATTTTATAGCTGTTGTTAATTTCCGTTGTGATGTTATGTGTTGTACTATGAAATGGTATGTATATACAGTTATAAGTTTGTATTTCAAAAGTTATGTTATATAATATATTTTATTCGTTCTGCTGTGAGAATCGTGACGTCGTTGTATTCATGTTATTCTTCTTCTTCTTCTGTTCTAACTTTTTTCTATCTATTCTCAACCTCTAACTTCTTTCTATTAATGATCTGGTATATTCGATGCCTGAATAGTTGACATGGGTTTTATGTCAATTTTCGGGGTCGAAAACACCATGCCATTATGGTTATTCAAGGCCATATTGACTATATGGAAAATGGAAAAATCAATACGGGAGCCTTCTCTATCTTTAAAGATTTCCCTTCTTATGATCTTCGTTCGCTTTATCATCAAAATGAAGCTCTGAGTTTGATTGACTCTTGGGATAACGATGAAGAATGTTACCCGAATCTCGTCAAAATGTTTTATGAAAAACTGAATCGTGGCTTTTACGAAGGAAATGAGAATCAAGTATGGAGTAGCGTAAAAGACACCCAAATCGTTTGGATTGTGAAATTTTGGGTACCATTTTAAATTATAGGAGTACAGGCTTGTATTTTTGGGAATTCGAAATTAATGAAATGGATTTGGAAAATTTTCATCACATTTTTGAAAGCGATGAACATTTGGAATTAAAAATCGCTTTTTCCGCCCAAACGCAAGAATCGTCAACCTCCTTCTATAGCATACTTTCACTCCCCGGTCCGAAAATTTCAATAACCCTACCCTCAAAGTCCAAAAAGATCTTTTTTCTCATCTTTGGCACTTATGGTATTAATTGGCCCATGTAATTTTGAAAGAGTTTAAGCCTAAAGAAATGCCCATAAAAAATCACTCTCTATCATGGAGTTTATCTTACTCGGATTTTTAAGTATTTTGGAGTTGATCTCAAAGAAGAGGAATTTGTGCTAAGAAAGTTTTTAACTTGGGAAATATAATTCTTATGCAAATTCCAATCATTTTTAAGCCTATGGAACATTCGAGGATAAACAAGCTTGAATGCAATAAGAAGAAAATCCAATGAAAATCGACAAACAAGAAGAATCTTTTTTGGAAAGTGTAGAATGTCCAAAGAAGATAAAGACTGGGAAGTCATCAAAAAGTATATGATGTTTGGAGGAGATGAATGAGTGGAAGTCCCAAGTGACGTTTGAATTTGTTTGAATTAATCGGTATGCTTTGTTTGAATTTGGTTGAATTTGTCAAACTTGTATATATTGTTTGGTTTGAAATGCTTAGATTAACTGATTGTATGTATTGAACACATTGTTTGTACATATCTTATTGGATTGTTTGGGTATCCTTTTGTGTATTTAGTAGTGTAATAGAATAAGGGGAAATTATTTAGATATAGTTAATTATATATACATTTTATCTACAAATATATAGATTTAGGGGGAGTATAATTTAGTTTAGTCTAGCTTAGTACAATATAATTTAATATAGGATATTATAGGTATTGTTTGCTCCAAATTTGGGATCAAACACCAAAGGTGTAAAACTACACTTCACCGATTCGGTAAGAATATGGAACCGTGTAATCACAAAATAAACGAATAAAAACAAGTAAGAACATAAAGGAATTTTTATAGTGGTTCGATTCAATATGAATCTATGTCCACTTTGTAATGACCCGCATTGTCAGGGGTATTATAATTAATTTATATAATTATATATATCGTGATGTAATGAATTAAATAGAGGTTTAATTAAATTATAGTGAATATTTAATTAAATTAAATAATTAAATAATATAAATAATTAAATAATATATTTAATTCAGAAATAATCAAAAATATTGGAAATCACAATATTCTATGAACGGGGTCGTCCCTTATATTTAATTCAGCTTAGAGTTGACTTATATTGACGAATATATTCAATCGACGTCAGTTTGAACGTATAATTGTATTATAATTAAAATCGAGCTTGAAATGGCACTACAGTTTGCGATTTAGCGATTCGAACTTCAACTGAATGTACAGGATTTGTTTTTAGCCGGATTTCTGTGAAACAAGAAATGTGTGGAGCTGGTGGAGTATATCTTTCTAGTGGAAGAGAAAAATCGGGATTTCGTCGTGTAGATTTTGATGTACGTCCAAATCAAATTTCAGAAAAGTCGCTGTAGAATTCCTTTATAATTCGTAATGCTTTATGTACGTTATAAAAGGGTTTTTCAATGTAAAACTAAATATCGAGGTAATAGGGAATCTGAAATATCAAACTGTATATTCTGATATGATATTCTGGAGCTGGATGATATCATATGCGAAGATATACGATAATATAAATTTATTTATATTTAATTTAGTTATATTTAAATATATTTATATATTTAAATGGGTCTTCCAGAGCTTTAAAAAAATAGCCAGTTTTGCAAACGACCTCAGAATTCGACGAAACTAATTTTGTTGGATCCGCAACATCAGATTATTGCTAGATGTCAGTTTCCGTGATTTTTAGAGTCACTGTGTGGCCGTACGGATTTTTAGAGTGTAAAACTGTCAGTGTTTTGACGGTTAAAAATACGCTGTGTGAGCATACGAACTCGGAATTCGACGAAACCAGTTTCGTTGGGACCGTAATGTCGAACTCTAGCTACATGTCCGGTTTCGTGATTTTTGGGCATCGTGTGTGATCACATGGATTTTTAGAAGTCAGAAACGAATATAAAGGATTAAATAAAATATTAAAATATTACTATAAAAATATCTAGATATTTGTGCTTGCTATAAATACCCCCCTTAACCCTTAAAAACCTAATTCACCTCATTCACAAGTCAAGGCAAAATCCGCCGTAACTTATCTCCTTTCCAGAAAATGAATTCCACCTTCTAAAATCCATAATAAATGAAATCAAATACAATAAATCCTCAAACAAGTTTCTTTGGATTCAGCATCGTAAGGGCTTCAATTTCATGTTCTATTTGTTGGGTTCGAACATCTGTATGGGGTTTGGCGGTTTACAGTGGAAGTTAGGGTTAGATATTTAACTCGAAATAAAGGAGTTCGATTCAATTCGAGGTGGTGGTTGGACTAAGGGAGTCGAGGCGCAGCTGGTGGTGCCATTGAGGGCGGCTCCGATGGACTGGGGTGAACTGCGACAGCACGACTGGAGGCGATCGACAGGAACTCGAGTTGATTCTTATGGGTACGGTTGTGGTGAGGATCCGAAGAGGGATTCAAAGGGTGATTCCGATTTGAGTTTTTATGTGAAGATGAAGGAGGAGAGGAGCGAGATTTATTCGGTGATGGCATTTGAAATTAACAGGAGCAGGTGCGGGTTTTCTTGGTTTGGGAAGAAAGGGGGATGCGGACGGGTTTTAGTGGATGGGTATGGGCCGTTTGAAAGGTTAGAAGGCCCAAATTTTAAAATCAAAGGAAAATTAAGTTTTGTTTTTATATTTAAATACCGATGAACTTTAAAAATGTGTAACTATCTCATACGATATCAGATTGACGAACCGTAAGTTGCGTTGGGACCGTATGGACGAGAGCTTCACAATGAAGCTGACTGGAAATGGATTGGGACTCGTATGAATTTATGGTGAAATAAACTGTTTGATCCAAATCAAATAACAGTTTATCGTTCTTTAACGATGAACTGCAAATGTGAGTAAAACTCACCAACTCTGAACAGTTATATTTTTATAATGTATTTTTAGAACTGTTAATCATCTGTTGATTGTTGTGTGTTGGTTGATTGATTGAACTGTTAGTTAGTTAGTGAAAATTATATATATATATAATTATATATATATAAACCATTAAATATTTATATATTGATTATGCTATCAGAATAATTTATATTGAACTGAAAGTGATGATAATCATATTGTGTAACATCTGTGGATACAGGGAGACAGGTTGGAGGAATCCGACTGGATTCCTCAACAGTTATTTTATTGTTTTTCATATATTGTTATATGATGTGATATAAAATTTGTGGGTGATTATATGTACTTGGACGATATTGAACATCGTGATTTGATATGATTGAATACCATAACATACCGAAATGTTGATAAAGGGATTTTCAAAGTGATATTGAAAATAGAATATTTATAAAATGGGATATTTATAAATAAGAGATATTTATAAAGTGGGATATTTATAAATAAGAAATGTTTATAAATTGGAATATTTATAAATAGGAGATATACAAAAAGGAAATAATTACAAATCATTTTCTTTTTGAATGGAAAGGCCTATGTGGCAGGTCTGGGGATTTTCCCGATGCTCCCGTTACAAAGGAGGTTATGGCGAATTTTTCAGAGAATTTAAGGAGTTAGAATATTTCAAGAATAAATTTGAAAAGGAAATATTTGTAAACCATTTACAAATAGAATTGAAAAGGAAACGTTATAAAAAGGAAATCATTTTTAAAGTGTAGAACCGTTATTCAAAAGTAAATCTTTTCAAATGAATAAAACGTCGTTAAAAAGGAAATCTTTATAAAGTGAATAAAGTAAATCGAATATGGTATTCGAAAGGAGTTAAATTGAATATGGTATTCGAAGGGAGTAAATCGAATATGGTATTCGAAAGTTAGTAAAATGAATATGCTATTCGAAAGGGGTTAGTCGAGTCGAGTTAGTTGAATAGAGTTAACTAGTTCAGTAGAGTTAACCAGTTCAGTAGAGTTAACCAGTTCAGTAGAGTTAACCGGTTCAATAGAGTTAACCAGTTGGGTTAAGTAAGTCAAGTTAACCAGTTGGGTTAAGTAAGTCAAGTTAACCAGTGAGTTAAGTAAGTCAAGTTAACCAGTGAGTTAAATAAGTTAAGTTAATCGAATCTAGTTATTCGATAGGAGTTAATCAAGATGAGTTAAATAAGTTAAGTTGATCGAATCTAGTCATTCGATAGTAGTTAATCAAGTTAAGTCAAATAAGTTAAGTTAATCGAATCTAGTTATTCGAGAGGAGATTATCGAATATAGTTAATTCGAAGGAGTTATCAATTATTAGTTATTCGAAGTGAGTAGTCGAATATTGGTTATTCGAAGTGAGTTAATCGAATATTGGTTATTCAAAAAGGGGAGTTATCAAATCGAATAGATTAAAGGAGTTAATCGAATATAGTTTATTTGAATAGAGTAAATAAGTTAATCGAATATAGTTTATTCGAATAGAGTTAGAGGAGTTATCGAATATAGTTTATTCGACAGGAGTTAAGTGAATTAGTTAAGTTAAACTAAGTGAATTAGTTAAGTGAATTGGTTAAGTTAACCAAAGTGAATTAGCCGAGTTAATCAAAGTGATTAGTTCAGTTAATCGAGATAAGTAAATCAAGATAGGTTAATCGAGTTGAATTAGTCAGTCGAGTTAATAAATTGAGTTAGTCAAACCAAGTAAAACCAATTAGAGTTAATTAATTAAGGTTGACCAGTTAGAGTTGATCGGTTAGAATTAACCAGTTAGAGTTAATAAATCAGAGTTAATCAAATAGAGTTAAGTAAAATTAGAACTGACTAGAGATTAGTAAATTGAATGGTTTTCTAAGTGCCTATCTGATGTTGGTTTCGGCCTTCGGAATTTATACTTAGGGAATTGTTCTCATACTAGTTCACAGTCAGGGACTGATAGTTGGGGAAGAGTAGTGATTTGTAAATAAGCAAATGGAAAACGTTTTCTAGTGTTAATAACATATATTTTCTAAACATAGAAAATAAGGCAATGTGAATATATATATAGATATATGTTGATGATTTACCGATATAATTTCCATCTGGAAATAATATCGTTGTTTGCACACTTGTTTTTCTTTGATGGTTAAATCACAGACTATCGAAGTTTTGACCATTTTAACGTTGTTAATATGGAGAGACCGGTTGAATTATTATCCGAAGAACCACTCTGTATTGGCATAAGCTTTGCGAATCATATATGCCAAAGATAATTGAAGACGGAGTAAAATGAGAGGGCTGTTGTATAAGTCTTAGATAACAGTGACTAAGATGGATATACTGAATAGTGTCTTTGGTTTGTCCAGTCCCAGGACAACTTGTATGGACGAAGATCTGACAGAGTATATCCAATGGATCGCGTAAGTTGATGAAACACCCCACCTCCGTTAGGGTCACTCTCAAAGGGAATGCCCTAATTTTGGTGGAGGTTTATAAGTACAAGTCACAGATATACAAGACAGATATAATAACACATATTTGTAAACCAGCGGAAGAACAACAAATTTTATTTCATAAAGTCAAATACGTGTTACAACAACATCCCTTCCAAAAACATAACATAATACTTCATAATCTGTCTTGAGTACATTATTTTTAAAGAAGCATAAATAAAACATAGATAAACTGCCAAAGCCCCATAGTGAATTGTCCAAAGCCATAGTTCAAAACAGGAAAGTCCAAGCAATACATTTCTCTTCTTCAAGCTGGATGTTGAGGTTGATCAAGCTGCTGTGTTCCCTCCCTGAGGACCTGGGGGGGAAACGGAAGAAAGAAGACGAAAGAAAAATAGAGTCAGACATAAAGCCTGAGTAAGTCTAGTACTACTTTGTCTATGAATAAAGAACCGGGTATGATAAGTAAACAGGAAGTGGGCAACATTATAAACTTGGTTAAGTTATCTAGGGTCGAATATACTATCGTACCCCATGTTAATCCCTGAACCCATATAAACTAGTTTCCAATTTGCACCCCATAATCAGGGTAGTGTGATCCATTCTACGATGATCGGCTCCTACTCGCATAGTTACATGTGTCTTACGGCCCCCGATGCCTGTAGTTACCTATGCTGGTCCCACCATGGGGTGTATCAAGTCCCATAGTGGCAACCCGACACAACCTTAGAGTGCAAAGGTATGCTACTGGTGTCCAGTGCTTTATTTTTCTGCGCCGGAGTGCGTGCACGCCCGCACACCGTTAGAACCTACACTGCTACACCACCGCCGTCGATTTGACCTCTTACAATCAGCCCAGTAATCGTGCCCCACCCTGCCTAGTTTCAGGGTATCCTGATACACCTTCTAGGGTTACTGCTGAAAAGGGTCCCCCGTTACTAGGTTTTCTATCTCTAGCCAACATGCTAAGTTGGTTAAGTGTTTCCTAACCTAACCCCACCAGTCCGTTTAGTTTATCATGTTCCATTTTGATTAAGTCTTTAGTTCACTTAATCCTAACAATCCTGACTCAGCCTTAATTGTCTTATTAAGGCCCTGACCTCTCACATTAGACAGGTATTGTTGTGGCTGCCTGTTGCCGGTTGGTTCCGGGCAGTCTTACGCCACAACTCAGTCTAACCTCGGGTCCTTGCTGGGCTCCATGTTTAACCTCCCACATTGGATAGGTATTGTTGTGACTACTGGACAGCCGGGCGGTTCCGGGCAGGTTTACATCACAACTCAATCCAACCTCGGGTTAAACACATCGTCTTTTCTACATTTACATATTTTGTCATTCTTCTTTATTTCTTATATGTAAATATTTGCGGCCCATTATTATGTTAATGGTGTAATGGTTACACCAACCATGGGCCCAACCCATACTTGACTTTGGGCCCTTCTATTTCATATTTTCATTCATTAATTCATTTTAACCCAATGTTGTTTTCCCCCGTTTTACACGTCCGTTCATATATATTGGGCTTAGCCTTTTAAAGCCCAATTTAGCCATGCGAAAGGGGAGGCTTATGGCGTATACACAAAGAGGGGAAAGTGAGCGCATGAACTTGCATATGACGTTGGAAAATACATAATAAAAATTGGTGTACTTGCATAGTGGTGACATGTATTTTGGTCATACAACATAGGTGACATAAATCAAGGCATGTAAACTTGCATAGGTTTAACTACAACATGAACCTATATTCTTATTTAGGCATAATGTCAAACATAAGCATGGCCTAAATACTTCTAGCATAAACATGGCATATTGTCAAACATAAGCATGGCATAAAATACTTCTAGCATAGGCATGGCATATTGTCAAACATAAGCATGGCATAAATACTTCTAGCATGAACATAACATAATTCAACTTAATCATAATTTAAGCCTAATCACATAACGATGGTATAAACATACTTATGCATAAATATTCCTAATCATGGTGTTTTGCTTTAAACTTGCAAAAAGGGGATTTTTGAGTCTAATCTAACCATGTCTCACATATGTCATCATATAATTCTTTAAAACAAGATAGACTTAATCATAGATCTCAATTATGCCAAATATCATTCCTAGTCATATTCATAAGTTTGCAAAAGCATGACTAATACATGGTGTCAAAATTCCACATAGTTTCATATGAACTATAATAACCAAACTTGTTTCAATTACTTGCAAAATGATTTATACATAAAAACATACATCATAATGGCATAATAACAAAGCCCCAAACTTGCATAAATTTCACTCAACTATATACATGTAGCTTCAACATAGACTACATAATTTGCGCAATATTCCAAACGTATATTTGCATAGAACTACCGCATGTAGTTCTTTATAATGAATAATATAATTCAAGAGTATCCAAATGTATATAAATTGATAAGAACGTACAAATATGAATTACTTCCATTGCCACAATTCAAGCATACACATCAACACAGTTGTTTATTATACCAAAGTAATACTCTACTTACAATGGTTTGATGAATTCTCTAGTTTAGGGATTGAAGACGCAAATTCCTTTGTTGAATTGATTAGCTTTAGGTTGCTTGAATTGCTTTAGGCCTTAGAACTTCCTCCCTAATCCTCTCTTTAGTTGGCGGCTATGCTTTGTCGTTCCTCAGCAACATGGCGGCTATGTTCTTAATTTTTAATGAATAGATTAGGGTTTGGTCTAGGGTTGTTTATATAGAGGTTAGGAACTAATTAGGACCATTGATGTTGCTAGGTTAGATCATAGCCATTCATTAGGAAGAGAGACCAATAAAAACCCGCCACCTAGCCCTAATGACAAAGCAGACCACTGAAATTCGACCAAACACAGACCTGGCCAGCCAGGTTGACTGGGCTCGACCAGGTCGACACCCCTGTCGACAGGGCTGTCGACAGCCCTGTCGACATGGGTAGCCCAGGTCGACAGCCCAGTCGACCTGGGTGGCTAGGCGGGTGTTTTATTCGCCTGGCCCGTTGGGCCCCATTTCAAATTATTATTTTATTCTGTTTGAATTTTAAATTTAATTCAAAACTTCCGAAGGCCATATCTTCTTCATACGGACTCCGTTTTTCGAAAACTCGGACTCTATTTCGCGTATTTTTCCGAGACGAACGCAATGGCGTATCCCGTTTCCCTTAGTTCTCAGATTAATTATGCTTTAATTTGTTAATTTCACAGTTATAGAATTTTCGGGGTGTTACATTCTCCCCCACTTAAAAGGATTTCGTCCCCGAAATCTTCAAGTTAGGAGGAATGTATATCCTAACATCCAAACATCCATCTAACACGAGCATCTATTGTCCTTACAAGACTTCTAATGCTTCATGATCATATGCAAAGTGTGTGTGTATACATGAACTTATCTAATGCAAAATCAGGCGGTCTACTGATTCAGTTGACCTCCTTAATGCGAATTATGTAAGTGCCATGAATCCATTATGTATGCAAATTTTCCTATTCTTGATTCTACATGAGTGCACAATCATTCAATACAAATGCAACATCCACATGTCAACATATTAATGTTCAACCATAGACGAAAGCAAACATATATGCATATGCAATATGAAGTGACTGAGCCGATCTAAAACCTAGATTGTGTGTGTATATGCAACCACGAGCAACCACTAGCAATCACTTGCAACCACTTACAACCATCATCCATAACATGTTTCAACTACATGTTTCCATCCAAAGAGATTCTATCTAAAAGATACGGTCGAGGAAATATACCTAAAAAAAGATAGATAAAAGCGCAACTTAAGGAAAAAGAAAGATCAAGGATGTACCCTCGAACAGAAAAGGGTAGGCAGTGCGGATTCTAGCTTCAGTTTCCCAAGTCGCGTCTCCCTCGGTGTCGCTCCACTGGACTTTGACGAGCTTGACTTCGCGGTTGCGTAGCTTCTTCACTTCCGTTCCTAGTATGCGGGTTGGAACTTTTCTTATGGTTGCTTCGCGTTCCACTTCGGCCTCTTCGAGGATATTTGGCTCTACCACTTCAGCAGACTCATGTAGACATTTTCGAAGATGTGAAACGTGAAAAACGTTGTGGACTCCGGCCAATTTTTCGGGTAGCTCCAATCTATAGGTCATTTTCCAAACTTTCTCAATGATAGGAAATGGTCCTACCTAAAGGTATAGTCGAATGATAGAAGCAAGTAAAAACTTTGTGCCCATTAGGCAATGTCAAAACTGGAAATCTATGCCACATATATATTGATTAGGAGAAGAACTTCTCTAAGCATCAGCCCCGAAGACCGAAATCAACATCAGACTGACACCCAAAGAATTACTCAACCCAACCACCATATATGATTCTAGGAAACTAAGCATGATGGACTCCTTTTAGGTCACAAGGGAGTCCTTTCCTAAGACCAATCCGTATCCTATAAAACCCAAAAACTTTAGTCAAACCAATGAACACCCTCAAGCCCCAACATGTGTTACTAATAGATGAGTCATACTCCCTATGGGGTTTGCAACAGAAATTGGATTGAAAATGGGACTGAGAGGATAAACACAAAAGATGGCATGCAAGTAAGCTCTACAGGAAGAGAGGGACCAAGGATATACTCTTAAGAAGAGATATGACGCACGAATCTAGTCTTCGATCTTTTAAGTTGCATTTCCTTGAGCTTAACTCCATTATGCTTTGTCCGTCTTTAACTTCACAATTTCGTAGCTTCTTAATTCTTGTTTCCAAAATATGAGTTGGAACCTTTTTCTACTGTTGCCTCTCGTTCCACTTTCACTTACTCTACTTCTAATATACTTGGCTCAAGCCTAACTGCGTACTCATGGTCCCATGCAAGCTCTCCAAAATTCACTAGTGAATCTTGGATCTTGTCCACTCACTATTAGGTATTCCACGTAGATGAATTATCTCTTGAAAATAAACAAATGTCAACTATGTTGCCAAATGTACTTACTAAGGTGATTCTTTACAACTCATGCATAAGCGAAATGAACCTTCCACCTTAGTGGCGAACACTACTGGAGCGCCCCATTCTGAAATGCTCCTCCTAATGAACCCCTTTTCTAGAAGCTCTTTAATCTGTTTACTGAGCTCTTTCCTTTCTCGTGGAGCCATATGTCTAACGGGCAACACAACGGGCTTTGCATTATCTACAAGATATATGCGGAAGTCTATCTCCCGCTTCGGAGGCAAGCCCTTCACCTCTTCGAAGACATCCGGATATTCCCGGACCACTCTAACTGATTTCAAATTTTCAACAGAGGCATCTAGCGATTCAAGATAACTAAGCATAACCGAATACGAGGGATTACAAGAAATTTCCAAAGTATTACCGAGCTGGGTTAGGAGCCTAACAACCCTTTTCTCACAATCAAGGATGGCCCCATTACTGGATAGCCAATCCATACCCAAAATCAAACCATACCCCGAAAAGCCCAAAACAAAGGCACTACATTCAAATTCTACAGTTAGAATAGAAATTTTCAAATCCAGACAGATCATAGACAAATGAGCTGGGCCCCCAATTGGGTTTGAAACAATTAAGGGGTCCTCTACCATACTAGTTTTTAGGTGCAGAGATTCTACTAAAGCAGACGAGATAAAGGAGTGTGATGCGCCAGAATCAAATAAAGTGCGAACGGGGTGATCATAAAGATAAACTACACTTTCTACAGAAGTATTTATACCTCGCTGTTGCAATGGTGGCGCTTCTAGCACATGAACCTGTGCCCCTGGGGTGGATCCAGTGCCCTGCCCCTGTCCTCGTTTCCTTGGGCAGTCCTTAGCCCTGTGGCCTGTCTGACCGCACGAAAAGCACCCACCATTCTCCTTAGCCTTCTTCTTCCGGCAGTCCTTTACTAAGTGCCCCACTTTGCCACAGAAATTACACTTCCTCTTCTCTTTGTTACCTTTTCCGCTCTTCTTAAAGTCTGTCTTCTTAGGCTGCAAACCCTCTTTCTTCCCTTGAGAGCTTTCTGCCTTGGTCTCCTTCTTGCCCTTGTCCTCTTTGTTCAGCAATGCCATTTGCACCAATCTTTCATACGTGGCTCCCATGGGTATATGGGTCATGGCCAAACTATGTAATGGCTCATTTAACCCCTTGACGAAACGGAGAGCCTTCTTATGAGGGGTGTTGACTAGGTCAAGCCCAAACCTAGTCAGCTCATCGAACTGATTCACATACTCTCTGACTGTCTTGTCTCCTTGCTTAAGAAATAAGAATTTCTCCAACTGCAAACTTCTTTCCGCATCTGAGAGAAATTTGGTCTCAAACCTTGCCCTAAAGTCCTCCCATGTCTCCACTGGTCTTTCAGCATTGGTGACTTCCCACCAGTAGGAAGCCTCGCCCTTCAATAGCCACACTGCCAACTGTACTTTTTGCCTATCTTCTACCTCAAAGATGATGAATAGGTCCTCCGTTTCTTTTAGCCAATTCCTAGCTGCTACGAAGGACTCAGTTCCATGGAAATCCCTTCCTCCCATAGCTTTAAAATCTCTACATATCTTAGCGAATGTGTTTCCCCGTGGAGGAGGTGGAGGAAAAGGTACTGCTGCGGCTGGATGATTTCCTTCAGCTGGAGGAGGAGAAACGGTAGGACCTGGCTGAGTGGCCCTTGCTTCTAAGAAACGTCTAAACCAACCAGGTATGGGCACCCCTTCAGGCAAGTTAAGTTCTTGGGACATGCTGAAACAAAAAGGATAGGTTCAAAACGAAGGATAAGAGATAGTACCTATGGCTTTGGGGAGCGGACTTTTGCCTTTTTTAAAATAAAATAATATTTTTCTTTTAAAAATGCTTCTTTAAATTTCCTTTTTGAAAATAATTTTTCAAAACTTTTTATCTTATCTGGTAAACCTATGCTCTGATACCAAGTGAAACACCCCACCTCCGTTAGGGTCACTCTCAAAGGGAATGCCCTAATTTTGGTGGAGGTTTATAAGTACAAGTCACAGATATACAAGACAGATATAATAACACATATTTGTAAACCAGCGGAAGAACAACAAATTTTATTTCATAAAGTCAAATACGTGTTACAACAACATCCCTTCCAAAAACATAACATAATACTTCATAATCTGTCTTGAGTACATTATTTTTAAAGAAGCATAAATAAAACATAGATAAACTGCCAAAGCCCCATAGTGAATTGTCCAAAGCCATAGTTCAAAACAGGAAAGTCCAAGCAATACATTTCTCTTCTTCAAGCTGGATGTTGAGGTTGATCAAGCTGCTGTGTTCCCTCCCTGAGGACCTGGGGGGGAAACGGAAGAAAGAAGACGAAAGAAAAATAGAGTCAGACATAAAGCCTGAGTAAGTCTAGTACTACTTTGTCTATGAATAAAGAACCGGGTATGATAAGTAAACAGGAAGTGGGCAACATTATAAACTTGGTTAAGTTATCTAGGGTCGAATATACTATCGTACCCCATGTTAATCCCTGAACCCATATAAACTAGTTTCCAATTTGCACCCCATAATCAGGGTAGTGTGATCCATTCTACGATGATCGGCTCCTACTCGCATAGTTACATGTGTCTTACGGCCCCCGATGCCTGTAGTTACCTATGCTGGTCCCACCATGGGGTGTATCAAGTCCCATAGTGGCAACCCGACACAACCTTAGAGTGCAAAGGTATGCTACTGGTGTCCAGTGCTTTATTTTTCTGCGCCGGAGTGCGTGCACGCCCGCACACCGTTAGAACCTACACTGCTACACCACCGCCGTCGATTTGACCTCTTACAATCAGCCCAGTAATCGTGCCCCACCCTGCCTAGTTTCAGGGTATCCTGATACACCTTCTAGGGTTACTGCTGAAAAGGGTCCCCCGTTACTAGGTTTTCTATCTCTAGCCAACATGCTAAGTTGGTTAAGTGTTTCCTAACCTAACCCCACCAGTCCGTTTAGTTTATCATGTTCCATTTTGATTAAGTCTTTAGTTCACTTAATCCTAACAATCCTGACTCATCCTTAATTGTCTTATTAAGGCCCTGACCTCTCACATTAGACAGGTATTGTTGTGGCTGCCTGTTGCCGGTTGGTTCCGGGCAGTCTTACGCCACAACTCAGTCTAACCTCGGGTCCTTGCTGGGCTCCATGTTTAACCTCCCACATTGGATAGGTATTGTTGTGACTACTGGAAAGCCGGGCGGTTCCGGGCAGGTTTACATCACAACTCAATCCAACCTCGGGTTAAACACATCGTCTTTTCTACATTTACATATTTTGTCATTCTTCTTTATTTCTTATATGTAAATATTTGCGGCCCATTATTATGTTAATGGTGTAATGGTTACACCAACCATGGGCCCAACCCATACTTGACTTTGGGCCCTTCTATTTCATATTTTCATTCATTAATTCATTTTAACCCAACGTTGTTTTCCCCCGTTTTACACGTCCGTTCATATATATTGGGCTTAGCCTTTTAAATCCCAATTTAGCCATGCGAAAGGGGAGGCTTATGGCGTATACACAAAGAGGGGAAAGTGAGCGCATGAACTTGCATATGACGTTGGAAAATACATAATAAAAATTGGTGTACTTGCATAGTGGTGACATGTATTTTGGTCATACAACATAGGTGACATAAATCAAGGCATGTAAACTTGCATAGGTTTAACTACAACATGAACCTATATTCTTATTTAGGCATAATGTCAAACATAAGCATGGCCTAAATACTTCTAGCATAAACATGGCATATTGTCAAACATAAGCATGGCATAAAATACTTCTAGCATAGGCATGGCATATTGTCAAACATAAGCATGGCATAAATACTTCTAGCATGAACATAACATAATTCAACTTAATCATAATTTAAGCCTAATCACATAACAATGGTATAAACATACTTATGCATAAATATTCCTAATCATGGTGTTTTGCTTTAAACTTGCAAAAAGGGGATTTTTGAGTCTAATCTAACCATGTCTCACATATGTCATCATATAATTCTTTAAAACAAGATAGACTTATTCATAGATCTCAATTATGCCAAATATCATTCCTAGCCATATTCATAAGTTTGCAAAAGCATGACTAATACATGGTGTCAAAATTCCACATAGTTTCATATGAACTATAATAACCAAACTTGTTTCAATTACTTGCAAAATGATTTATACATAAAAACATACATCATAATGGCATAATAACAAAGCCCCAAACTTGCATAAATTTCACTCAACTATATACATGTAGCTTCAACATAGACTACATAATTTGCGCAATATTCCAAACGTATATTTGCATAGAACTACCGCATGTAGTTCTTTATAATGAATAATATAATTCAAGAGTATCCAAATGTATATAAATTGATAAGAACGTACAAATATGAATTACTTCCATTGCCACAATTCAAGCATACACATCAACACAGTTGTTTATTATACCAAAGTAATACTCTACTTACAATGGTTTGATGAATTCTCTAGTTTAGGGATTGAAGACGCAAATTCCTTTGTTGAATTGATTAGCTTTAGGTTGCTTGAATTGCTTTAGGCCTTAGAACTTCCTCCCTAATCCTCTCTTTAGTTGGCGGCTATGCTTTGTCGTTCCTCAGCAACATGGCGGCTATGTTCTTAATTTTTAATGAATAGATTAGGGTTTGGTCTAGGGTTGTTTATATAGAGGTTAGGAACTAATTAGGACCATTGATGTTGCTAGGTTAGATCATAGCCATTCATTAGGAAGAGAGACCAATAAAAACCCGCCACCTAGCCCTAATGACAAAGCAGACCACTGAAATTCGACCAAACACAGACCTGGCCAGCCAGGTTGACTGGGCTCGACCAGGTCGACACCCCTGTCGACAGGGCTGTCGACAGCCCTGTCGACATGGGTAGCCCAGGTCGACAGCCCAGTCGACCTGGGTGGCTAGGCGGGTGTTTTATTCGCCTGGCCCGTTGGGCCCCATTTCAAATTATTATTTTATTCTGTTTGAATTTTAAATTTAATTCAAAACTTCCGAAGGCCATATCTTCTTCATACGGACTCCGTTTTTCGAAAACTCGGACTCTATTTCGCGTATTTTTCCGAGACGAACGCAATGGCGTATCCCGTTTCCCTTAGTTCTCAGATTAATTATGCTTTAATTTGTTAATTTCACAGTTATAGAATTTTCGGGGTGTTACAGTTGATCTGTTCAAACGTATTCACGTTTGGTGGCAGAGGAATTCGTTTCTCTAAGTTGTATACCCGTGTTATTTCTGGATAAATCAATTTTTGATTTGGCGGGTATGACGATGTGACATTCTAAGTGAATGAGGATGACTTGTGTTGATGAATGTCTGACAGAGTATTTCCAGAAAGGTCACGTACATTGATTTCTTCAACTATACCAAGAGTGGAAGCGGAGAAGGAAACTTCTTTAGCTAACACGTAATGTACTGTTATAGACGCCAATTAGTGATTTTCGATGGATCTGACAATGTGGCATTCAAAGTGAATCTGATGTAATGATAAAGCGTAGCTTCTAGCCTCATCAACCGGTAAATGACAGAAATCGGGCAGGCAGCATGGCTAAGTCGGTCGCACCGAAGTAGGGTGTATAATCACCTATCTAGAGAATATTCATTTGTTTCTTAAATCTATCAATGTAGTCCCATATATATATATACGGGAACGGTTGCTGATCTCAACCGTTGGTGATGTACATTCGATACACTCAAGCGAAATGAGTGGTCGGTCATGTGTGGCTGAGTTGCAAGATGTTCTTGTTGAACTCTAGTGTATCGTTCCTAGAGTACACTGATCGGAAGGTGGTTCCATACCTTGTCATAGTTGGAAATCCATTACCCAATACGTGCCTGCGGTTTTGATTGTATACTATATATGTAGAACGTGAGATGAAAGCGTTTCTGCTAGATGATTATATATACTGTGGTTGGTAGACATTATTATAATATCAAAAGGTTTTGATATAAAGATATTTTGGTTCTCATAAGGGAAAAACCCGTTCCGTTATACGGCGTGGTCTTATGAGATATCGTTTACTTGTTCAACTGTTTTAAACTATTTTACTCATACCAGTCCCATGACTGACCCGGAGTTTATTTGTTTTGTTTTCCCTAAACTCTTGGGTGCCTAATTTTGTACGGGCAGTCAAGTAGTCAGGAATTTACAGATATACTTGAAGAGCTGGAGCAGGAGGCTTCCGGATCATATAGCTATAGTTTATTTCCGCTGTGTTGTAAGTGCTGTACTCTGATAAGTGCTATTGTATACATAACTGTTATATTTCAAAGTTATGTAATCTATTATATGTTATTCGTTCCGCTGTGAGGATCGTGTTACTCTGATGTTGTGTTCTTCTTCTTCTTCTATTCTAAGTTTCTGTCTTATCTATTCTCACTCTCTAATTTCTTTCATTAATTATCGGGATTTTTCGATGTTTTGGTTATCGACATCGAGCTTATGTCGATAACCAAAGTCGCTCAAAAATCCGGGTCGTTACACACTTTCAATCAATTCTCATTATGATATTTAAGCTTACAACATATGAATTTTCCATCATTACAAACATTTCTCTCTTTCAAATCTATTTATGATCTAACTTCTCTTAAATTGGCGAAGAGTTGGCCGAGTCTCTAGTTTAATTGTAGTAGAAGTATAGATCTTCAATCCTTTAAGTGCTTTGACCTTTCTTTGTGATTTTGTAAGAGTTTTGTGTTTGATCCGGATTTAGAATGAATTAGAGAAGATATGAAATTGCCTGAATGATGTTGGAGTGATTCATCTTGTAGCTTGAATGAGATTGAAGGTGCTTAAATTCAACTGTAGAAAGCTCTCATGATCATTTATTTGGATTTGATCTTCATGAAGTTGGAAAAGTGTTGATGAATCCATAGAGGCCATTAGGGAAGTTGTAGATGAGCTTTGAATTCGACGGAGTCTCCTCGTAGGAATGAATTTTCGGTCCCTCTTTCAAGTGAACTAGGAGGGGTATTTATAGTGGTGTAAAAGGGGTAATGGCACACTTGTAAATAAGTGTGTACAGGTGGAAATTCACCTTTACAGCTGTCATACAACTGGCCCGCGACATGAACGATCTCCTAACGGCCTGCGACATGACTAAGTGAAGAAATTGGACGTCATGGCTTTTCTTCATTCATGCCCAACGACTTGCTTTTATATAAGAGAACCAATCATCATTATCCTCACACGTCATCCCATATTGGAATGCAACACTCATGCTTGCGTTCCAGCTGTCAAGGCTTCAGCACCTTATAATATGTGTGCTCATCGATTTGGCACTTTATTCCATTCATATTGCTGATCCATGGCTTGGTGTATCATGCCGCGGCATATTGTGTATGATATATTCGCCATGAATTAATATTGCTTATATGACCCGGGTGAGGTACAGCTGTCTACAACTACTGTAACGTTATGGATTAAGCTCCCTCACCATGTCGCATGTTCAAATGGATCCAACAGGCTACCTATCTATGCCATGCTGCTGCCACGCATCATCCCCCGAAGCCATGCGACATGATTTAAATGGACTGGTTCTAACAGCATAGTCTTCAGCGGCATGGAGATCTGCGAATTGAAAGAACGACATGCTTCTTGTAGCCCCAATTTCCAATTACCTGAGACGTGCCAGTTCCTGCATACTTCATTTTAATATTAAGGTGCATTGCATAATGTTTAGCTGTCCTCTGACGTCTAGCTTTTAAAATATGGAACACGGCATGATGACACGCCTTCTTTTGAGTTGCGACACAAGGACCAGCGGCTTGACTTTAATAAGAGAAACGACATGCTTTATGCATTCAATTCACTGATGACAGTTGGCGCCTAAACATCCACAACCTCTTGTAATATGGTCCGTAAACAACATGGTATCCCCCTCTCACGACATGAATTGTTTACGCTCCTACGACATTAGTGCTCCAGCATCATGCGACATGGTGTGGGCAATATGAGACATGGTTTAGAATACTCTAGGACGCGGCATGAGGCATAACGACTTAAATGGTCTCAGACAAAGTTCTTTTCAGTCTCCATTTGACAGCTGGCATAGGACTTTCCACTTGTGACATGCTTTATTAAATGATATGTGCCATGAAGACTCCTAGCGACATGAATTAATTTGAGGAGCCAACGACATGGATGTACAACACGCCATGTCGTCCTGATTTTCATGCCGCAAGAGTGGGTTGCACTCATGTCGTGTACATCCCTATCGATATTAGGCCGTGTGAACTGTATTCACTATCCATGGTATTCTTAATGTTAATTCATATGATCCATTCATGTAACTGCAGTGAGGGATTTCAATATCTACATACTGACACGTGGACTGCTATGGATTAATGCACATCTCACGCGTACAAGGCTTGAGCGAGCCAACCTGTATAACGGATTTTGCGGGATGATCTTGCGAAATGTTTGATAATGAATTCGTGGGCTACATACGACGTGACAATACTTGATGCATGGCACGACATGGTGAAGATCGGTTTCCGCTCCCTGATTTGTGTGCCTTGCATCTTTTTATATTATGAAAACACGCGATATGGTCTCAGTAACATGAGCCATACGTCATGAATAGAACGACTTGACCGTGAACCATATTCACGACTTGATTGCCATTGTGAGTACGACATGGCGGTGCACTTTTGTATGTTTGAACGTAGTGGTGGCCATGGCGCACTATGTGACTTCGTTGCATGTCACGCTGACGATAAGACCTTATGTCTCATTAACAAATTTATCTCATGTCGCGTACATCATTCTACGACATGGATATGTCTGGTGCGGATGACATGGTTCATGTTGAACCCGGACAACTTAAGCTACGTCATGTCTGAACGAACTGGACAGTCGCATAGTATTATTTTTTATCCACGTTTTCACAACAGGGTTAACATTTTCCCCTCGAAGCTTGTATTTCTTGTTTGCAAGAAATGCGGGCTTCGAAATGAACGTAATCTGCGTTGAGATTTCGTCACAGCTTTTTGTTTTGCTATGATGAACTATCCATTAAATTTGCATGCTTTGTGTCGCCTCTTCTGTAATTAAAACAAGCATTTGCACAATTTTGGACTTATGCTCGCTATCGACTGTCCATATCGATGGTGGATTAGTTAATCATTAAGAACTGAATCATAGCGAATTTTATCTTGAATTGAACAAAGAGTATGTACATGACTGTTTTTCTCAGTGGCATAAAACTCATTGAAAATTATTTGCACAAACATGATATTCTAATTCGAACCCGCATTATCGCTCAAAATCAAATAATCGACTAAAGCCGACTATGGATTTGAAACGTTATCATTTCAGTGACTAATATGATGGTGTACAATATTTCTCATTCGAGAAATACGTATTTGTGATTTATTTTCTATTTTTCTTTAGAGAATCTTTGATTATCTGTGCCTCGACTTTGGAGGTCATCACTAGTTTTCATTAGGAGAAGAATTTTTGTGGTTCAATGTTTGCCAGCTTCGTCGGTCAGTTCTAACATTGGAGACTCCATTGGATGCCACTATTCGACGATTTGTCTTCTTCATCCCGGTTATACATAGCAGTCTGGAAGTTGGGAGATTCATATATTCTCCCTCATAAACTTGATCATCCGGAAGCCTGCTAATCAAGGTCTGGCA
This sequence comes from Allium sativum, assembly GCA_030737875.1. Lineage (NCBI taxonomy): Eukaryota > Viridiplantae > Streptophyta > Magnoliopsida > Asparagales > Amaryllidaceae > Allium > Allium sativum. The sequence continues at coordinate 75,336,134 of CM060920.1, read as the reverse complement.
ATCTACCATCTTGCCTACTTGAATTGTTATGATTACTCGTGCTTGACCATATCGTATAGTCATGCTTGACCAACATGTTGGTTTAAGTATGCTCATCCCATTATTTGAACATATATTGGTTCGAGTATGCACATTAGTTGAAAATTTTCCTGTGTTAGGGACTTTGTACGTCATTGAATTTTCTGTACTGCTAAACTTTGTTTGATTCGACTCCATGGATTCTGCTCGAGGCTTGGAATGCTGGAAGGTGTTGACTTGTGATAATAGGACCGAGTTTGATTTTTCATAGTCTAAACATTGTGTAATAGTTCAAAAATAGGTCTGCCCGAATCGTAACCAGCACTTGTAGTTTGTATTCGAAAGTTGCATACTTCCAATTTGAAGCAATTAGGTGATATTTTGGTAACTTGCAAAGTACAAATTGGAGATCATGATCGAGCTTGTATGCTTTCAAGCCTTATTGAATTACTAATTTGCTGGAGTGAGCTTGGAATCGGCTTTGGACATTCAGTGATGTAGATGGATTCACAAAATGTCCTTGCATACCAATAGGTACTTTGGAATCTGCAGTGTGCTTTGATATTGGGTTGCTTTAAATCCGGTAATTATATGTTTGTCGTGTTGAGATTCAGTCGCAGCTTTTTATATATCCTGAACTCCCTCATGTCAACACACCACCCGAGCTTTAACTTAATAGACACTTCGAGGCTTTGGGTTGATGTCGCGATATTAAGCTTTAGATCGCTTACCAGGGTCGGGGCTCTTAAATCAGTCAAGGTTGTCATTGCGTCCTACGCTTTAGGTTGTTAGTGGCTTAAAGTTTATACTTGTCAATATAACCTTTTAAATTACGGGACGACTCAAACTCCTCAATTATGGGGCAACTCAAGCCTTTGAGTGATTTGAACAATTTGCTCGGCTCACTATATGGGTCCTTGAGATGACCAAACATCTTATGAGCTTGAAATGTTGCAACACCCTTAACCTTTGAATAGTTGAGTGACCTATCCTTTGAGCAGCCTAAGCTTTTAAGCCTTTAAACAACTTAAGACTTTTAGGTTGTTGAAAAATTTGGGCTTTAAGCCATAGAGTGACCTAATTGTTAGGTCGTTGGGAGATTTATTTGATACTCGATGCTTATTTCAAAGTATGTTATATTTGAGCACTCTAGAACTTGAACAATCCACATTTATGTCTTGAGAGTTGAACACCTTGTGCCCTGTTTCCTGTCCGTACTTTGTTGAAAAATGAAGTTTCATGCGCAGAGTGGATACCGGACAGAAGTTTTTGGCCATCGTTCCGGAAAGTAGATCGCTTTTGCTTAGACTGAAACTTTAATTTAGGTTTCCAAGGTTAAAAAAGGTGTACTTTTTGGATTTTTAATGAACCGATTTTTGGTTATCCATTGTCCTTTTGGCAATTTGTGATTGTTCGCCTTCTAGCTTTGCCATGATAATTTGGTTGGACTCAGAAATATCAGTACATAACTCCTGAACAAGATAGTGATACATGTTGTCTTTGTCTTATTTCGATGGATGGTGGTGTAACACTGGCATAATTTCATCGGAGGATCTCCCTTAGCAGAGGCGACCTTTTAGGGAACCTGTAATGAATAGCTTTTGCGCACATTCGGCGGCAAATTCATTGTTGATTGCTCAAGGTGACAATGGGTTAGTTTAGTAAAAGGAGACAAATCATGAGAAATATTCATAGACTTGAATGTGTTATCAATGTGGAGCTGTTTTTTATTTAGGAGTTTATGACTTGGTAGATATAGTTCACACTGATAATACACTTAACTCGCTCATTGATAATACTCGAGATTTGTCAGTCCTAGTTTTGGACTGCGAATTCTAAGTATTATCTTTCAAATTATCACTGTATTAGGTTCAATACCTATGAAATGTGAGCACCTGACCATTTGTCTGATGTAATTCTGAATTTGGCTTGCCCTGTATAATGATTAATGATGCCCCAGTCCGCTTGACTCGTGTTCTTAGCCAATCTTCTTGGGTGGTCATGACCGTAGGATTTTGGTAAATCAAGTAGCTTATGTGCATCACTTAATAAGTTGTGCTAGGTCAGCATTTCATACAATCCTTTTGCGGTATTCATCCTTTGCATTTTCCCATATCAGTCTTTCCGCAGTCCGAGAAGCACCGTTGTATATTGCAACCTTACGATTTTGTTGTTTCTTTCAATCGTATTTGACAGAGTTTATCATCCCAGGCTGGACAAAACTTTGAATTTTCGCCTCACATTCGTTTGCCCTAGCGCATGGTCGTTGCTCAACCTTACTTATAACTCATGTTGACACTGTTGATGGATACTAGCTTCAATTCCTAGAGAAGTGCTATTGCTTTATGGGATTATGCCATATTAGCATAATTGCTTTCAGCATCATTTATTTTTGGGTTTAAAGTAGAGTATTATCGGGTTTTTGGAGCTATATACGATTAGAGCTTTGTAGTCAAAGAGGCTTTCGTGTTGAGGCGCTTTAGATTTCTTGGTCAAGGAATTCATTCCCACAAGAAATCATTTTTGATCTACCATGACCAATGTACTTACCCTTTCTTCTCATCTGGACTGGTCGGTGTTTAACTAATTGAACTTTCGAGGTCGCCCTTTATTGACGTATCAAGTCAGACTGATTTTTTCGCAATTTCCGGATGCTCTTTTTTGAAGCAGAAATCTTTTTGACAAGCTTTTTAGGATGGATCTTCCGTTGTTTGCGCACTTTGGCTAATGTATTTCTGAGTATACTTGCCTTCTTGTTGAGTATAAATCGGGTTTTTTGTTTATTGCGATGTCGTGGTGAACCTGTGATATGTCTTCCGGATATTGTTCAGTTCTTAGTATGGTCGTGCTACTCTTTCATCATGGGCTGTCATGAATTGCGTAACATGGATACAATCAATTTTGCCAAATTTCCATGATTTAGATTGTCATACTAGAAGCTTCTAACTTGTTGGCAAAAGTATTTTGCTTTTATCGACTTATTTAGAACTTCTGAGCGTGCCAGTACACCTAGGAAACCCGGATTTAGTAGTTGACTATGTACTTGAGTCTTTGAAGGCTATCAATGAGCAAGATAAAACTAAGAGGTTTGTAGTTGTAGACGGATATCTCTGTGAATTCAGACTACTTGCACCGACTCGATTCTTTCAATCCTGAGGGATTATTTTGCTTTTCGTTGTGTGCCCAAAGCATCGGATGCCCCAGGCCTCTGATAGAAGTGCTGCATTGGAAAATTCCATTGGAGAGTTTGTATTGAAAAAGTGTTTGGAAATTCCCTTGGAGAGCTTTGTTAAGACTTGCTTTTGTGATATCATGATGGAAACATGTTCTGTTTGTTGTGCCTTTTTGTTTAGCATTCCGCACCTGTTTCCTTTTCATGCTCACAACACAAATTTTAAACTGTAAGTCATCTGTTTTTGCAATGCTTTATATTATTATAATGATTCCGTTGTACTTTTGGCGAGTTGGTTTTTTCAATTGTAGCCACGAACCTTTAACTTCAAAATTGTGACGAATTTGTGGTATGTGTTAAGTAGTGAGCATTGTCGAATCCCTTAATGTGGTTAGTGCGGTGGTAATGCCCCCATACCAAAATTTGTCACAGGATTTGAAGATTAGGTGTGGCATTGTGTGTCCGACTTCATTTGGAATTTCTTGATCGTGTGTTTTTTCCATTATTGAATTTTTGACGTGATTACGATTAAAAGCTTCCAGTTTGGTCGATCCTACTCATGCCTTTTTTATAAAGATGAATTCTGTTTTTGTGCCCCTGCGTGTGGGGTCTTATATTTTGTATGTTTAATAATATTTCTTGCTAACCTGGCAGTTCAGGCTCTTTGGAGGTTAGATTTAAACATGTGCCCCTGGAGAGGTCTTGATTTTTCCGGAAATCCATTATTCGTTGTAACTGAACAAGTCAGTCACTTGTAGAATTTGTCGGATGCCTTCGAAGAAGGTCTTTGGGTCCGTCACTATCCGAATTTGGAAGATTCGGCTTATGATCAGATGCCCTCGAAGGGGTCTTTGATCCTTTGTTCGTTGATTCTGAATAATTCAGATGCTTGCCGAACTTGTCGGACGCCTTCGAGAAGGTCTTTGGATCCGTCAATAACCGAATTTGGAGGAACCGGCTTATGATCAGACACCCCCGAAGAGGTTTTTGAATCCGCCACTAACTGGATTTGGAAGACCCAACATATGGTCGGACACCCCCAAAGAGGTTTTTGATCCGTTGTTCGTTGAGTCAGAATAATTCAGACGCTTGTCGAACTTGTCGGACGCCTTCGAAGAGGTCTTTGATCCGTTGTTCGTTGAGTCTGAATAATTCAGACACTTGTCGAACTTGTTGGATACCTTCGAGAAGGTCTTTGGATCCGTCACTAACCGAATTTGGAGGACCCGGCTTATGATCGGACACCCCCGAAGAGGTTTTTGAGTCCGCCACTAACTGGATTTGGAAGACCCAGCATATGGTGGGACACCCCCGAAAAGGTTTTTGATCCGTTGTTCGTTGAGTCCGAATAATTCAGACACTTGTCGAACTTGTCGGACGCCTTCGAGAAGGTATTTGGATCTGTCACTAACTGAATTTGGAGGACCAGGCTTATGATCGGACTCCCCCGAAGAGGTTTTTGAGTCCGCCACTAACTGGATTTGAAAGACCCTGTATATGGTCGGACACCCCCGAAGGGGTTTTTGATCCATTGTTCGTTGAGTCTAAATAATTCAGACACTTGTCGAACTTGTCGAATGCCTTCGAGAAGGTCTTTGGATCCGTCACTAACTGAATTTGGAGGACCCGACTTATGATCGGACACCCCTGAAGAGGTTTTTGAGTCCGCCACTAACTGGATTTGGAAGACCCAGCATATGGTCGGACACCCCCGGAGAGGTTTTTGATCCGTTGTTCGTTGAGTCTGAATAATTCAGACACTTGTCGAACTTGTCGGACGCCTCCGAAGAGGACTTTGATCCGTTGTTCGTTGAGTCTGAATAATTCAGACACTTGTCAGAGGCCTTCGAGAAGCTCTTTGAAAACCCTGTGTTTAAATCGCTATCCGGCCATGTACTAATGACGTCGACGATCAACCGGGTGCCCCTAGGGGAGGTCTTTGGTTTGAAAGCCTAGTGTTTATATCGCTATCCGGCCATGAATTAATGGCATCGGCGATGAGCCAGGTGCCCCTCGGGGAGGTCTTTGGTTTTTACAGTTGCGTTGTTTCACAGGGCGGACGCTAGTCCATTTATCGGATTTTTCATCGCGATTTGTTAGAAATAGGGCCCTGAACCTTGCAATTAAGAAGGTGCCCCTATGGTGAAACTTACAATTTTGTTTGTAGTCGGAATGTCACATCATTTGATTTCTCAATTCCTAGTGCCCCCCGTCTGCGGCTTTGTACTTCACACCTTCGTATTTACTATGGACGGTGTTTGAGTGTTAAGCAACAGATGCTTGAGCTATCCTTGTCAAGATGTGCCATAGCAATCACCAGGTTTTATTTGGCTATGTATGTGCTTCCGCTCTATTTTAGAAGATGGTTGCTTCATCTGGTTCCTCCTTCCTTTCTCCTTTATCAGTGAACTTAGCGATGAAACCGGCTAAAACCTATCCATTTATAGTTCTTCGAGGATGGTAAGTGATGTAATATTGGTTAAGCTCAATATCCTACTTTAATTATCCTTTTGAAGCTTATGAGCAGAAGATAACTTGCTTTAGCGGCTCATCGATAAGAATTTTGATAAAATGGGCTTGGTAGTGTGGCCTTTTCTTCTTTGAGGCAATGAGCAGACAATATGCTAACTTCTCCAACTTAGGATGGTTCAGCCTTGCCCTGGTAAGCTTTTTGTTAATATAGTATGCTGACCATGGTACTTTTCCTTGGAATAATATCCTTCGAGTGAAATTTATAACTCTTTAGTTCATTTACTGTGAAATTTGCTCACTGTTCTATCCTTCGCAATTCCTTCTACTTTTCAAGGCAGTGCTCTTTATCTCTATACTTAGATATATTTGTCACTTGGACTGGTGTTTTTAGGGGTCATGAAGTATCGTCGACTTTCAACGGAACAAGCGCTCATCAGGCGTCATTTGTCACAATCAAGCTGAGTAAATGTGGCTTTGGCGATCTTGTTAAGTACACTGCTTGACTTCCCTTTCCGATCTTCTAGATGGTGCATTACACTTTCACTTAACATGCGGAATGATGCTCGTTGCACCCGATGCTTGGAACATCAGTGTCGAGGCGTGTTATAAATATCACTCAGACTTGTGGAAAAACAAGGAAGTAAACATTCCTTGAACTGTATGGTGTTTAACTTGGCAAGTGACTTGCAGTTGGAGATTTGATGTTTTCCAACTTCCTACTTTAATTAGTACCCCTTTCACGAAATATGCGGCTTTATGACATAATGCCCATTTGCTATGCTTTTCATCATTTGACTCCGGATAAATTTTCCATTTGATTTGTAAAGTGGCACTTCACATCACCGGGTTTACTTCATATCATGCTTTCGGTACCCAACACTTGGATTGTCCAAATGTGGTATGTTAACAAGAGTCGCCAGAATTTACCAGACCGCAAGCCAGTAAGCGTCCTGTAGTATTAAATAGATTTTAGTGACTTTCGATATAATGGAATAATCGAAGTAAGCAGATGCAGACCTATCATTATATGAAAATCGTCATAGTAATTGGTCAATTACAACTCCCCTTTTTACCATAGGAGGTTAATATTTGTAAAGGAAAGCATACCAATTTTTCATAAGAACTAAGTAGTGTTTTTATGTAGAGTGTTGTCGCAAGCGGTCGTTATTCTGGATTCCCAGTACTGAAACTTCATCAAAGGTCGACAGTTTGCTGACGCCATTCAGATGCTCTTGGCTAATAACATATGACCTTTGCTGGTTAGACTCAAATATTTCAACACTGGCTTTTACTGAGTTTCGGTATGGAAGTGTCGGGCGATCATTGGATGAACAGGAGCTTGTAATTCCGTTGGGATCACTACCTCCGTCGGGTTATACTCTTGAGAACTTGCATAGCTTTGCATCTTCCCCCAACTTTTATTGTCTGAGAAAGAACTATTCGCCGTAATATTGAACGTTAACTCTGCACGGTTACTCGTTGGAGCCTCTCCACTTGGGCTTGATCGTTTGATGGATATGCTTCGCTTTTGTGGAGTTGAAAGAGGGTTTGTCGTATGCGATTTCCTGACATGTTTTTGTAGCTTGCTCTTCCCAATATCTCGATTGAGCTTTTCAGATGTTTGCAATCATTAGTATCATGAACAGGTTGGTTGTGATAATGGCAGAAACTTCCAGATGTCACTTCTTTGTTTGAGATTTTTAATATTGGCAGTGGCTTTGAAAAGAATGTTGCGCCTTTAGTGGCAAAGAACATGTTCTCCGAGGTATCATTTAATGGAGTTAATTCTTTAGACTTGAAAAAGTGAAATATCTTGTTCACTTTTTCCCCTTTGTCTCCATATGTTCTTTTTCGCCCTCGGACATCCTTCTTGTGGCTTACTGGATAGGTAGGGGAGGAAGGTTGCTTGGACTTGCTTTCCTTATTATCATAATGACCACAATTCTCTATACGGAAATCTGAAACAGTAAGGTACATGCTCCTTTCCACACCAAGTTGTTCTACATGATTTGTGAGCCTGGCTTGAGTGGTTCCGAGAGCCCTTATTTGATTCAGCAACATCTCATTTGAAGCATCTATTTTCTGGTGCAAACTGGTCATAGCGGCAACAAATTCTATTTGAGTTACATAATCCTTTGGAGTTTTATTCGCGGTTAGATTGTTGGCTTGGGAATTGACGGGAGTATCCATAATAGCATTGTTAAAGGTTCCTACATGCTTAATGCTATTTCCTGGGATAGGTTTCTTGTCTTTTCATTATTTCATGGGACAGACATCGGCCCTTTTCTTTGACGGAACTTGTTTGAACACTTCGAGATTTGTTTTGAAATCTTCAATGTCGGTTTCATTTCTGATATTCGACTAAACATCAACTTCATTTACCTCGTGATCGTGATTATGATCTAACACCAACGAGTGTGCATTTCCATTTAAGTCGGTTTCAATTTTGCAAGGTGCATCTTGGGAGTTCTTCACAAATTGTTGCAGACGGTTCTTCCTAATCAACTCTTCAATCAGTGATTTCAGATGCCTGCATTCGTTGGTGTTGTGGCCCGGCTGATTATGATACCGACAGAACTTCCCGGATTTAGTCAGATGGTCATTCATTTTTATTGGCCAAGGCTTTGAGTAATCTTCTGCGTCCTTTGTGGCAAGGTAGATGTTCTCGGAAGTGTTATTCAGAGGAGTTAGCTCAAACGAGTCAAGAAGGCGAAATTTTTAATTGGATCTGTGGTCGTTTCCGCTGTTGGCTTGCTTCTACCCCTAAGTATTCTTTTGATCGCGCTGAGTAGCAGCACTTTTGGGAGCTTGAAGAAGTTGGTTACCACCGATGATCTGAAGAGGCATAGGGTGGTCGTCCACTCTCATGTACTCCTCTGCCTTCTTATAGAACTTGTCAAGCGTAGTCGGTTCCTTCATCTTTATCCATCTTCTAAATTCACTTGTTTTGTCTATAGTGTCGAGTAAAGCCATGAGAATTATGCGTGGCTCTGGATTCCTCACTTTAGACAAGGCAACATTGAATCAATTGAGGAAGGCTTTGACAGTTTCCCCTGGATTCTGCTTCATTGCTGAAAGTGTTATAACATCCTTGGCTTTAGTAGTGTAGAGGCAGAACTGCTCCTTGAACTTTTAGGTGAGGTCATAAAATTGATCGATAGACTTGGGTGGCAGCTTTGTGAACCATAGCGATGCGGTACCTTCTAAGTAGAGAGGGAAGTACGTGCATCTCATCGGTCGCCTTAGCTGCACTCATATGCCATTCATATTTGAATAGGTAGTAGTTCGGATTAACGAGACTGTTGTACGGAGGCAGAGTTGGAGGATTGAACTTCTTCAGACATTGTGCTTTAAGGATTCCTTCGGTGAATGGAGTCCTATCGGGAGAGAAGTCCCATTCTCTTTCGTCGTCCTTGCTAGCTTGAATATTTTTCATGGCTCGTTCTATCATGTCCGAAAAGTATTCTTCGGTGCTATGGTGCTCTATGAAGCTGAGCTCTTTACCAAATGTTCGTCTAGGCATATGATCTCGATTGGAGAGCTTAGGCCCTTTGCCTTCTCAATGAAGAGGTGCCCCTGTGATAGGATTAGTGGCTTTTCGAGCATTCGCTTCGGAATGGTTCTTAGCTTTTGACCTCAATTCTTCTATGTTAACTTCGTCCTTGCCACTTGTCCAATCGTAATCGTCTTCAATATTGTCGTTGCGGTTATGATCGGAAGCGGGCGATTTATCATTCTCCTTGAGATCCACATGCACTTTTGGAGGGGCTTGAATTGGTTGAGCATTTAGAAGAGCGTTCATTTTTTCCATTAGAGCATCATTAGCATCCATCAAAGTTTTATTTGAAGTTTCAATTCGGTGGTTACGTTGGCAATAGCGGCATTTAGTTCATTTCTAGTCACGCCAGCTCCACTTATCGAGTTTTCACCAACAACGAAACGGTTAGAAAGCGGTGTCTCTTCATTAGCAACATCATCGGCTTCTATCACGGTTTTGCTAACGGTTTTCTTAGACTTTGCCATGATTTCGGAGAAGGATGCAATTTAGAGCTTTGATGCAAGGATCTTAACTTTGGGGGAGTGCAAGAAGAGGTAGGAGATGCGAGCGCGGCCCCACGGTAGGCGCCAAATGTTTGCTCCAAATTTGGGATCAAACACCAAAGGTGTAAAACTACACTTCACCGATTCGGTAAGAATATGTAACCGTGTAATCACAAAATAAATGAATAAAAACAAGTAAGAACGCAAAGGAATTTTTATAGTGGTTCGATTCAATATGAATCTACGTCCACTTTCAATCAATTCTCATTATGATATTCAAGCTTACAACATATGAATTTCCCTCATTACAACCATTTCTCTCTTTCAACTCTATTTATGATCTAACTTCTCTTAAATTAGTGAAGAGTTGGCAGAGTCTCTAGTTTAATAGTAGTAGAAGTATGGATCTTCAATCCTTTAAGTGCTTTGACCTTTCTTTGTGATTTTATAAGAGTTTTGTGTTAGATCCGGATTTAGAATGAATTAGAGAAGATATGAAATTGCTAGAATGATGTAACAACCCGGGTTTCGACAAACCGAATTTTTCAAAATCCAATCCATCGGACCCCGAGTTGGGTGCTCTGGTATCCTGCAGAAAAGACAGAGAGAAAGAAACATGTCAGAGTTCGAAAAGCAGCTCACAACGGAAGGAATAAAATATAATTTATTTCAAAATAGCATTACCTTAATAATAATACTGCCAAGCCAGTAGCCAAGCAATACTATCTCTGTCATGAACCTAACCTGCGCATGTTGTGAGGAGGGGGTCAGAACATAAGTTCTGTGTGACTGGACTATAATAAACTCTTATGTAACCCTACATATACCGTTCTGTTTTAATTTCTTGTTTATTAGATTATTCACAATATTAGCACCCAAGGCCAAACCCATGTCATTCTCGTCCACTTACTAGTAAACTTAACCTAATACATCGTATATGTAATTTTTCCCCAACTCGTATAATCCTTTCCATGTATTTGTACAGTCCCTTGCCGTATATCGTACGGGCTTTATCACATAATTCTATACTACTTCAACGTAGTGTCACCATTCTTGAAATCGTTTGGACTGCCACCCTTGATCTGGCTAGGTTTCCTTATCATGAACTATCAAGTGTTCAACTAGGATTAATGCCACCTAGGACCACTAGGGATTATTAAACGTTTTCTAGATTCGATTAGGGTTTATGCCACCTAGGACTACTAGGGATTATGCTACCTGTCGAACAGCTCCCTTTTCCCATGTATGTATCGCGAATCGTTTCCGATGTCTAGGTGCACATGTACACTATATGTGCGGCCCGAGTCCCGTGACAGGGCTAAATCAAGAAATACGGAACTCGGTCGGGAGCTTTAAGTTATCCGCCGATGCAAATGCTAAGGTCTGTTTTTCTACCAGTGGTTATGGTCCCACGTGACCCCTCCCTCAACTAATGAAAGGCAATCCAAGAAAATCAAGCACGAGAACTGTACTCCTGCCACCTATGCCCCACTTTCCTATTGGCCAGCCCCACCCACAACTAGATAGCAAGTATATGGTCTGTTGGGAGTTCTCTGCCTTTCCGTATACATACTACGATTGACTGAAGATGGTAAGTAGATGACGAGTGCTATCACAGGGCTAAACGGCCTTATATCGCAACCAAGGCATACTCTTGGTTCTCCTACCGCAGACCTTAACCTCTGTGAGCCCAGGCGGATCATCTACAACCTCACAGAGGGATACCAAGAGTACCCTCACGTTCCCCGAAGCTACGTGCTTCGTAACCCAGTCCGCTGGAGCCTTTCTCGAAATCAGATAAACGTTCGCTCCTCCTCGTGTGTTTGTTAAGCGATGATCTACCGTATCGGGTTATTCATCTATTTATGGATTGGCTCACTTTCCTTGACTAAGAATTATTACTTAATTGTTCTTAACTAATGTTTACCACTTAGTTTCCTTTCCCATTAATCTTGTTAACTAAGGTTTACCACTTAGTCCCCTTAACTAAGGATTACAACTTAGTTCCCGTTCTCGACCGTTTTCTTAACTAAGGTTTACTGCTTAGTTCCTATTAACTAAGGCTTGTTACTTAGTTATCATTCTCGTTGTTTTACTTAGTCAATTCTCGTTACCTTAGACATCAGACCACATATTCTCGCTTTATAATTCAACTTGTTGACTAAGATTTTCCCATGAATTCAAGCATAACTTAAGTTCTCTTTTATTCGGTGATAGCGCATGGGTGTTTTCCCACATTTCTTGCTTAGCTTAACCCATATTATAGGTTATCCCACCCTTCAGGTCTTACATTACATCTTAAGTCATAGTCTTTCTCTGTCCCTAGGACAGGTTTACCCCCTAATTAACCCTTCGACTATTTCAACTTCGATTTATAATAGGTAGCTAACATTCCTTATTTCCGTTTTTAGTTAAGTTTTGTTCATATGTTCGTGTCGACTTAACCCCATCTCCTTATAACGTTCATTCACAAATTTGGTTAAGTGTTGTCTTTGAATTCATGACTTAACCCTACGAATCATGTGTCATTAATTATTAATGCACCACAACCTCTCACATTGGACCTGTTGTTGTGGTCACTGGTTATGATGGGCGGTTCCGGGAAGAATTACACCACAACTCAGTCTAACCTCAGGTTTCAAGCGCGATATGACTAACTTCTCACATTAGGACCTATTGTTTGCAACCACTGGTTAGGCTGTGTGGTTCCGGGCAGGATTACATCGCAAACTCATCCTAACCTCGAGTTAGCCACGTTTCATGTTTGGTTCATGTCTATTCCAATTGGCATATGTCAAGTTCATAATCATGTAAAAAAAATATTAAGTTCATGTTATGCCAATTACCCAACTTACAAGCATGTTCTTATAAATGTCAACTACCAATTCATGCCATGTTCGCGTTCGTTTTAGATGTCAAGTTCATAAGCATATTCTAAATGTCATATTTCAAGTTTCATAATCTTGTCCATATTTACATTACACAAATTAGTCAACCATGTTCATGTTCAATGCATTTCAATAGTGCCAAAATTCGAGTATCAAGTTCAATCTAGATGTCAAGTGTCAATTCCCTAAATCCAAGCTTTACCTAAAAGCCCCCAATTTATATTCATGCTTGTAATCCCATTAACAGGTTACGTCTATCATTAAATTCATAATTCATATTCATGTCAATTTCATGTCCAAGTTCTAGATGTAAACTTCATGTCAAATTCCAGATGTCAATTCATATCAAGTTTGTGTCCTTATCCAAATTCAAGTTATAATACAGCTTCTATTCTAGAGACATGTGCCCATTAACAAATCCATAAGTCAATTTCATGCTTAAATCAATGATGTCAATTCTACGCCAAACCCCAAATCATGTTCATGCGTATAATTCTAAATTTGGTTTACGCATTCAGGTTTTCTCAATGTTATATTACACCCAACCCTCTTTGTAATTTATAACCAAACCCTCCAGTTCATGTCATAGCCCAAAACCGAGCATTTCCCTTTTTCGCTTGTAATAATCATTCAATCGTATTTATTTTATGATAGATCTAGGCTCGAGATAGCCTAGCTATTAAAAATCAAAAAGGGAAAGAATAAAAGGAGGCACATAATCGTAGGCATAATAATTAAAATCGAGCACATGATAATATTTAACATTATGGATTCAATAATTTCATTTCATGTTTACATAGGGAACGTTTGAAAGATAAATAATAATTTTACACAAAAACTGCATTATAACTCCACTCACAGTGTTTGTCATCTTCAAAATGTAGATCCTCGATTGCCCCTTTGATTTATGAATTGGATTAATCCTTGAACTGATTTCCCCCATTCCCTTTTTGTTGCTTTTGATTCATCTTTGATTGATTTCATGTCCAATTCAATTTATCTTTGATTTCATACGCGGTGTAGGTTGCAGATCTGAATTCCTTCTCTTTGCGCAGTGATTTAGATCTAAGCCTCTTTTCTTTTTATTCATGGTTGTAGTAATTCTAGATCTCATTCTTTTTAATTTTAAGAATAGATGTTGAAGAGAAAAGAGAGAAGAATAGATCTAAGATTTATTTAGATCAATAGCTTGAGGAGGAAGAAGAAATCAAGTTAGAAGAGAGCCATGGCCTTGCCATGAATTGTTGTGGAGTTTACAATGAGCCTAGGATGCTTATATAGGTGTTAGACCAACGTACCAGGCCCACAAACTCATCCAGGTGCTCAAAAATGAACCTGGACGGCTTCTGGGGCGATTTTCCCGCTTCTGGACCAAAATTCCCTCTCCAGGTCGCTACAAGTCGACCTCCCCCCGGGAGGTCGACCCTATGGTCGACCTGGTCATTTTTTTTCTGTTCTGGGCTGGGCTGTTTTCTGATTTTTCGCTGAAACTTCGGGAGGTCATAACTCCTACGTACGGACTCCGATTTTCGAAAACTCGGACTCTATTTCATGTAAAATTTCGAGAGGAACGCAATGTTGATATCCATTTTACTTAATTCCTGATATTTAAATTAAATATCCTTATTTTACAATCTTCTCCATTACACACACTATTATCGAATTAATTTTTCTTCTCTTTCATGTATTAATTAATTCTCATTATACATCACCATTATTTACCTATACAAGCATATTTTCATAAATTTTATTTCATTTTTAATTATATTAAAAATGCGGGGTGTTACAAATGATGTTGGAGTGATTCGTCTTGTAGCTTGAATGAGATTGAAGGTGCTTAGATTCAATTGTAGAAAGCTTTCATGATCATTGATTTGGATTCGATCTTCATGAAGTTGGAAAAGTGTTGATGAATCCATAGAGGCCATTAGGGAAGTTGTAGATGAGCTTTGAATTCGACGGAGTTTCCTCGTAGGAATGAGTTTTCGGTCCCTCTTTCAAGTGAACTAGGTGGGATATTTATAGTGGTGTCCAAGGGGTAATGGCACACTTGTAAATAAGCGTGTACAGGTGGAAATTCACCTTTACAGCTGTCATACAAGTGGCCCGCAACATGAACGATCTACCAATGGCCTGCGACATGACTAAGTGAGGAAATTGGACGTCATGGCTTTTCTTCATTCATGCCTAGCGACTTGCTTTTATATAAGAGAACCAATCATCATTATCCTCACACGTCATCCCATACTGGAATGCAACACTCAAGCTTGCGTTCCAGCTGTCAAGGCTTCAGCACCTTATAATATGTGTGCTTATCGATTTGGCACTTTTTTCCATTCATACTGCTGATCCATGGCTTGGTGTATCATGCCGCGACATATTGTGTATGATATATTCGCCATGAATTAATCTTGCTTATAGGACCCGAGTGAGGTACAGCTGTCTGCAACTACTGTAACGTTATGGCTTAAGCTTCCTCACCATGTCGCATGTTTAAATGGATCCAACTTGCTACCTATCTGCGCCATGCTGCTGCCAGGCATCATCCCCTGAAGCCATGTGACATGATTTTAATGGACTGGTTCTAACAGCATAGTCTTCAGCGGCATGGAGATCAACGAATTGAAAGAACTCCATGCTTCTTGTAGCCCCACTTTCCAATAACCTGACATGTACCAGTACCTGCATACTTCATTTTAATGTTAAGGTGCATGGCTTAATGTTTAGCTGTCCTCTGACGTCTAGATTTTAAAATATGGAACACGGCATGATGACACGCCTTCTTTTGAGTTGCAACACAAGGACCTGCGGCTTGGCTTTAATAAGAGAAAGGACATGCTTTATGCATTCAATTCACTGATGACAGTTGGCGCCTTGATATCCACAACCACTTATAATATGGTCCGTAAACAACATGGTATCCCCCTCTCACGACATGAATTGTTTACGCTCCTACGATACTAGTGCTCCAGCAGCATGCGACATGGTGTTGGCAATATGCGACATGGTTTAGAAAACTCTAGGACGCGGCATGAGGCATAACGACTTAAATGGTCTCCGATAAAGTTCTTTTTCAGTCTCCATTTGACAACTGGCATACGACTTTCCACTTGTGACATGCTTTATTAAATGATATGTGCCATGAAGACTCCTAGCGACATGAACTAATTTGAGGAGCCAACGACATGGATGTACAGCATGCCATGTCATCCTGATTTTCATGCCGCAAGAGTTGGTTGTACTCATGCCGTGTACATCCCTATCGATATTAGGCCGTGTGAACTATATTCACTGTCCATGGTATTCTTAACATTAATTCATATGACCCATTCATGTAACTGCAGTGAGGGATTTCAATATCTACATGCTGACACGTGGATTGTTATGGATTAATGCACATCTCACGCGTACAAGGCTTGAGCGAGCCAACCTGTATAACGGATTTTGCGGGATGAAGTCTTGCGACATGTTTGATAATGAACTCATGGGCTACATACGACGTGACAATACTTGATGCATGGCACGACATGGTGAAGATCGGTTTCCGCGCCCTGATTTGTGTGCCTTGCTTCTTTTTATATTATGAATACACACGAGATGGTCTCAGTAACATGAGCCATACGTCATGAATAGAACGACTTGACCGTGAACCATATTCACGACTTGAATGCCATTGTGAGTACGACATGGCGGTGCACTTTTGTATGTTTGAATGTAGTGGTGGCCATGGCACACTAAATGACTTCGTTGCATGTCACGCTGACGATAAGACCTTATGTCGCATTAACAACTTTATCTCATGTCGCATACACCGTTCTACGACATGGATATGTCTGGTGCGGATGACATGATTCATGTTGAACCCGGACAACTTAAGCTACGTCATATCTGAACGAACTGGACAGTCGCGAAGTATTATTTCTGATCTGCGTTTTCACAACGGGGTTAACACGTATAATATAATATAACTTAGTATAGGTTAGTTTTTGATAATAACAAAAGGGGGGAATTATAAAAAAGGTATAGTTAAGATAGGCATAGTTTAAGGGGGATTTGAAAGGAACTCATGGTGAAAGGTGGGGTAATCAAGGAATTAAATCAACGGGTAATATCAGGTATGAATATTTTATAAACCAAGGTTGTCATCATAAAAAAAGGGAAGATTGTTGAAGAATGGAATTCTGATGACAACAAACTTGTTTTAAGTAATATCATTATTAATTATAAAATATATACTAACATCTTTGTGTAGAATATATATATGTATATGTAGGATATAACTATTGAAAACTGTACAGTTTTAGAGATTAAAGATATCACGGAATTCAAGCCTCATGAGTATCAAGATAATCAAGATTTCAAGAGCTCAAGATTGCCAAGTAATAGGGTTTAGTTTATATGTAAAACTTGGTTAACACTTTCAAATTCTGTTTTCAAATTGATTTCAAAATAACTTTAAACTCCTATTCTAAAATGATATCAAATTATTAAGATTCTACTTATATGTATATGTATATATATATATATGTTTATAGTTTATAAAGTTTTAAAATATATATGTTTGTAATATATATAGTTTTATATTCTATAATTTTATAAATATGCTTATGTTATATATCACTAATTTTTTTATTTGTTTTTATACTTAGTTTTGATTCAAGAATTCCTAGAAAATATATATTGGTTTTCACACTTGAAAAATGATTTTAAAAAATATAAATATACTACATATGTCGACATACACCTTTGACATGTCAACATAGAACTGTCATATTTCCAGTTTTCAAAGGAAGTGTCTTTTCATATTTGAAATGTTTCAGAAACATTATAACCTTTCAAACACTATAAATAGGGGTTAAATTTGATTTTTTTATCACTTCTTCTCCGTCTTTATCCTATCTCTAACCACCATTAATATACATTAATTTCTTGATTTCTACACTTATACTCTGCCGATTTCTACACAAATTATATCAAACTTCTTCTCTTCTTAATCTCTATCAACTACTATCTGTATGGAAGTGCTACTCAAGAGTTCTAGGGATGTTGTAATCATTTGAGAATTGTTTGGGAAATGGTGTGTTCCTTGCACCCTTGAAATTAAGGAAAGGGAGCAGTGTGAACCTTATAGCCGTGAAATAAGGGTGGTGGAATCACTATTAACCATATAGCCATGAAATCAAGGGTGTTGTAAGACTGATACTAGTATTAATAAAACTCTGTGCAATCCAACATTGCATGGGACTGGACATTGGAGTAATCTGAACCGGTATAAAATCTGGTATGTTCTTTCCTTTTGTGCATTTTATATTTACTTATATATGTGTCTGTGATTGTTTTTGTGTTTGTGATCATTTCTGGTGTGGCAATCGTTGTGTGATTCATATAATATTTCAAGTTAGTTAAAGATTTCTATAAATATAAATTTCTATTAAACACTATTCACCTCCCCTCCCCCTCCCCCCCTTCTAGTGTTAATTCTGCCTTAAGATCCTTAATCTGCATCCTTAACACCTAGCTCTTCACATGGTCCTCGACCAAACAGCGTAGTAAATTGCCCAAAGATTTGTTAACAACCTCGATATTTCCCATTTGTTTAGGTATGATAAGTACTACTGAACTTCAATTGGGTACTGACCATCTTCCACAAGCCCACACCAAAAATTACTAAGAAAGATGGTGTCCCTATCAGATACTATAGATGTAGGCAATCCACGAACGCGATACATGTCACGAAAGAATAGTTTTGCCACATTGACAACATTTGTAGTCTGCTTACAAGGAATGAAATGCACCATTTTAGATAATCGATCAACCACAATGTAGATAGAATCATTTCCTCGTTGCGAACGTGGTAATCCCAACATGAAATCCATACTGACATTCACCCAAGGCTAAGAAGGAATAGGTAAGGGTATGTACAATCCAGCATTAGTTGCAACTCCCTTAGACAATTGACGGATCGTGCATCTCTTAATATATTTGTCAATCTTCTTACGAATTTCTGGCCAAAAGTAAGAATCTTGTACTAGTTGTAAGGACTTGTTCTCTCCCCACATGTCCTTCACCATGCAATTCCTGAGTTATTTGTAAACGCAAGCTACAATCTAGGATGCAAAGCTGATTTCCTTTAAATAGAAATACATCATGCAACAAGAATTCTACCCTCTTTCCTCCCTGTATATCTTGTAGTACCAAAAATCTCGATTCAACCACGATTAACCTTCGATTTTGGAGCGTCACGACTCTAAAAATGAAATAACCTTACACGTGCATAAACTCATGGTTTAACCTCAAAACTTTTAAAGACCCTCTTCGCCGACCTCTTTTGAACCTCACGGTTCTTCAAATTAAGTAGAAAAAACTTCACTTCACTTTTCATTTTTTTTCAAATAATCAACTTAAAAAATAATTTCATAGCAATTGTCATTAAATTTTTGACGCTATAATTTGTTAGGGGTATTTAGTTCAAAGAACACATTTAAAAAAATAGATCAAAGGACAACTAAGTTTGATAAGATTATTAGTTATCAGTATTTAGCATTATGCTTTGTGAATTAGACAGTGTTTGAAATTTGCAATTCAAGTTAAACAAGGCATGAAGAATCCAATGAAAGAAAATCCCATGTACCCAAAAACTTCTATACTCCAATATCCAACTAATCAGAACCCTCTGAATTTCACCTTTTTGCAATTAAGCCCTTTTTTTGGACTTAATTGGAAAAGGGTGAAAATCAGAGGTATTGATTGGTTGGACATAGGGAAATACGAGATTTTGGGTACAGGGGATTTGCTCCCGAATCCAACAGGTTGGACAAAATAAAAATATTTAATACGTTTCTAATGTGAAATAATATATGGTAGCATCTATTGAATATTAACACCCTAAATTTCTTACATATTTAATATGAATCGATCAGTTGATTAATGGAAGGAGCGTACGTACTATATTTATAGTTGAAGTTTGAAACATGTTAAAGCATGCATGCTTGGAGTTCAGCCTTCAGTTAGCTATAGCTATACATGTTTACACACTTTAGGCTTGTTTGCAAAATTATTGTGCTTAGCTTTGCTTTGACAGAGCGGGACAATGTAAACTGAACCTGAAGTGGGGAAAGTGGAGACTTTGTAGCTGTTGTATTCTTATTATGTCAGTATATGTTTTGTGGACTTTGGACAGAAGTGGTAATGTAATGCGATCACTGTAACTAATGATGTATGATTGCTTGTAATTCATGAGCCGAGAGGCGTGTGATCTACAGAACTTCAGTTGCAATTAGCTCAGTGTAACCATTCTCCTACTGCATGAAATGTTGTTTAAAACTTTGGTTATATGCATGTTTAACTTAAAATAATTCTTAAACCCTATGCATCGATCCTACCATGCATATAGTCGATTCTTTGATTCAAGTTTACAAGGAAATTAATCACTCTGCACTCATGTAAGTTTGAAATCATGCCATCACATGCTGAAGAACTTGTTTAAAAAAATCATCAATAAAACTAGTTACCAGACAAGGAATTGATTAGTAATCAAAACTAAATTGCATACTACATAATGAAGAAGTAATAGTGAATAAATAAATCAAACAAGACTGGGCTGAAACCAAATAGGAGGAGGCCACTTCAACAATGGATGTTCAAATATACGTTCAATGCTTTCATCCTCTAAATGGTAAATGCCAATATCTCTAGTGGTCTCCCTACTATGATGGATTATCGGAAAGTCTTCATCTGTATAATAGACCGAGTTGCATTTAAGATTTTGATTTAGTTTGCATGATATGCAAATTGGTTGACAGACTCCTATGAAAATAGCATAATCTCCTATGCTCTTTACGCGAATCAGCTTTTTAGTCTCCGGGTCTATCCTAAAGACCATTATCTTTTTTGTTAAATAAAGGTCATCTTCTTTCCTCCTCCTCCTTACGTGCAACATGTCGCCCCATGGTGTCGGTACAAGATAAAAGAAGTAAGGAAGATGAGTATCCGTGATTCTCTTGTCTTCAGGAACATATGTTACAGGTTGTTCTGGGAAACCATGTTTTTGATTGAAGTCCCAAGATTCAACCACTCCAGACCAAATAATGGTGTAGACTATACCGTTATGAGATGAAATATCTTTTCTCAAATTTACGCATGCAAGTGTTGTCCACTTTTTATCTCCACGTCTTGCAAATGCTACACAATCAATTTGATATAGAATGATCACAACAGCATAATCGTCAACCAAGTTAGGAGAATGTGTTAATGTTGCTTTCAAGTAGAAAGCATGTCGGATTTCTTCTGCTGTATAAGTCCATTCATACCCTTCTTCTTCGAAAATGTAACTTGAGATGTGGCCATTCAAATCATATTCAGCAGGAGTAAGGTGACCGAAGGATGACACTGGAGGGAGATCAATTTGTTGTTTTGTTAAGGGATTCACCAGTGAGAGTTCAGATTTTTCATCAGCAGTAATCAACCAACCATGGGCTGATCCTATGTATAGTCTATCATGGAAAGGAAGACCGGGTAGATTGTGAATCTTAATTTGCTTTCTACTAGACAATGCATAGAAATTTGCGGTCCTAGGCTCAAGTTTACCTCCAGAAAACATCAACCACGGGGCTTCAAAACGATTGTATTTGGCATAGGTGAAAACATGATGCCATGAACGACAAACTAAAGAAAATGATGCAAAATCAAGCATTGGCAAGGCCTCGGAAATTATAACAAGCAAATCGAATGGAAGTTCTGACCACATAGCGCTCTCTTCCGACATTCCTATTTAAACAGTAATGAGAGACAAAATGGTTAGACATACAGAGTGGATTAATAAATATCAAACCATGTT
Organism: Allium sativum; assembly: GCA_030737875.1. NCBI lineage: Eukaryota > Viridiplantae > Streptophyta > Magnoliopsida > Asparagales > Amaryllidaceae > Allium > Allium sativum. Next base: position 75,314,707 of record CM060920.1, on the reverse strand, counting down.
TTATATCAAATATTTCTATGGCTCCAGATTTTCATCCAAGGACAAGGAGGACAACCGTTTTTGTACTATTCAAATTTGAATATAACATTGCAAAGTATACCTATTTCCACTTGATCTATCATGAATAATATTGATGGAAAAGTAAGTTGTTTATCTTAGCAAAAATAAAATAAAAAACTTGATTTTTTTTTCACTATCTTAAAAATTAGTAAAAACTATAAAGAAATTTCTTTTATTTTCATTGAAAATACTGTTTTAATAATGTCAAATGTAAAGAGATGAATATTATAAATGATGTATTACTCAAAAATTAAAATGTCTAAAACATCGTATGTTTTTAAGCTATAATTCACAAATATTTCATCTCAGAATTAACTAGGAGCGCTGTACAAACAACTTGTACAAGGATGGTTTTACATAAATCAATGAAAAAAGCATGTCAAAGTTTATTTGGGCGGAACAAAATTGAGATAAACAATTGTACAGTAGGAAAATCATTTAGCTGGTGACATAAAATTGAGAAATATCGGTTATTTAACCGGATAAGAGATCAAGGAACGGAAATCAAATTATCTTAAACCAAAGAGGAAAAAAAAAAAAAAGATTAGAGAAGACGTACCTCTTTGGGGGATTGAAGGGTTCTGAAAATCAATGCCACCTGAAAGGGACGAGGAACAAGGAGAAGTATCCATCTAAGATCTGAGGTAGAATTTATATAAGGACCTGAGGTAAAAGGAATACTTGGAATATCTAAGATCCGACGTTTTAGGCAGAATATACGATTTAGGCAGAAGCAGAACATGTTTTAGGCAGAATACAAAGTACAACGAAAATTTCTGAATAAAACCTAAACTAGTATTACCGTACAACGATGGGAAAACCGACCGTTAAGTTGTGTCAATAGAGAAATCAGAAAATTTACCTGTGATGGTCACCGTATGGGATTCATATTGTTAAAGTTAACATAATATAAAATTTTCCAAATTCAGAACAATATTATATTAGCTAATTTACTAAGCTGCCCAATTTGCAATACTTACACATATTTTAGGTCATAGTTTATACTATAAGCTTCCCCTCAAGTTTGTAGCCGCAATATATTTATGTCATTTCTTTAAGGTGCATAGCTATAGATATGTACATTACTTTCATTTCTCAAAAATTTATGGATGGGAGGAACTAGGAAGCAGGGTGTCACTTGCCTACCCTAGTTATAAGGTGGATCAACAACCTATGGGTGGTATAGTATAAAAACTTTATTAATTTTTTCGCTTAAATAAGAATTTAATGAAAAATTAATTACATTGGTTGGAAAAAAAATAAAAAAGTTTAAATCAAATTACATTAAGATTTAAACATGTAAGGTAGTTTGATAATCAAGAACTACTACCATTGTATTGATATAAATCACACACATTCAAGTACGCACACATTATATCATGACGGCTTATAGATCATTATTGAATCTAAAAATAAAAGGACAAATCAAATAAATATTAGCTTAAAACATATCATTATATTTGTGAATGTTTAATCAAAAAAGACGAAAAATACAAGAATAAAAGCAATAAATCAAATATTATTGAACCACATTATTTAAATAAATAACATTAAAGTACAATAATTAACGTCGCTAAAATAAAAAAATAAAAATAGAAACTAAATTTTGGACTATGTCATTTATGGTATTTCTTTCAACAAGAAGTTTAATTCAATTAAGCAACCAATATTTAATTGAGATATAACATTGATCTTTTACTTTTTACGTTACTCAACGTACACAACATTAACACTGAAAAAACGAAGGCCCGATAATAGCCCATCTAGCTTTAATTAGCGGGGTCGTATTTATAATTAAGACAGAAATAAAACAAAGATTTAATTAGCTTAATAGAAAAATATAGTTAAAAATTAACACTGAATGAATTAGTGCCAAGTATCATGTCATTGTAGTGTATGGAAACTTTCCATGGAGGCCACACAGAGTGGAAAAAGTGTTAAATGCAGTCTTCAATGATTCCATAAATAAGTTGATTATATTCTCCCACGAACTATAAAACAAATAAATCAACGATCAACATTCTGTGTAGAAAAAGTTAGATTCATCAATTTAATTTGATGCTTCTGAGGCGTATGAACACAAGGTAGTAACAAAGGTAAGTGGACAAAAAAGAATTTGACATATAAAAAGGCAGACCTATTAAAGAGCAATATGAATACATAATAACCACCATCTTCCAAAGTCAAGCGGTGTTGAGGCTTCAAAGTTACTCATTGGTGTTTAAGAAGAAAATGCATCCAGTTTCTTTATTTCTTTGCTTTAACTATACAAACACCACTTGTTAGTAGGATGGAAATATTCTAAGTTTTTTGAAGTTGGATACTAAAATTTTTCTAAGCTTTGTAAGTCGATTTCAGCAAGGTTACTTTTTAGGGCATCATACACAAGTAACTTGCCGATGAAGCATCATCGGAAGCCATGATTAGAAATGGAGAAGCCACCGTACACAAGTTACCATATAGCTTGTTTTTCCTTGTCGCATTTCTCTGCTACTTTAGGAACAATAAATTTTGAGTAGTAGATTCGTATATATGTGGTGATTTTAAAATAAGTAAATAAATCAGCAAGATCTCTACTACAACTTATAATGCATTTTTTAGAATAAAACCGAACTTGGAGAAATTGATTACAGCAGCACTTAAATCATATGGTTTCAAAAAAAAAAGGATCAAAATCATCAAAGGAAAGAATTAGAAATGGATCTACCCAATGAAATTGACAAAAATGCATTCACCATAAAATTAGTAAGCATCACTACACCAAAACACGTGATTGCCAATCAGTATAACCGTCGCAAAAAATTTCAGCAACGCTTATTAGTGTTGCTACGGAGGGGTGGCAATGTAGTACCAACGCTTATAAGCGTTGGTAGATTTTCCCTCCCAACGCTTATAAGCGTTGGTATATTTTCATTCACAACGCTTATAAGTGTTGGTAGTATTTTGTTTGCAACGCTTATACATGTTGCAATATTTTTGTTTGCAGCGCTTATACAAGTTGCAAGATTTTCATTCACAATAACTAACATGATTATAATATATACGATATTTAATATGAATCCAAAATAGATATTATTCTCAATTTAAAAAGTATGATTCAATGAATACCAATAGACAACATTCATAATTAAGAACGACATAGAATTAATATCAGTTAACAATATACTAGTATAATACATAACTAAGTTGCTAAATTCGATACATAATTAAGTCGCAAAATTCAATAGATAAATGAAATTCTACAAATACCAAATACAAAACATGGTAGTACTTCTCTCGAATTTCTTTTATGTCCAGCCTTCCATATCGTCGTTCGCGAAATATTTGCTTTTGGATTTGCATAGCACAGAATTTGTGTGTAATCTATGTTCTTCTTTCCATCATCCGCAAACATGCACAGGGTTCCAGTATATGCAAAGGTCAAACTGCTGCAAAGTCCATCAGGAGATAAAATAATAAGGAACTCGTGAATGATTAACTGGCAGGTTTCAAAAGTTGTTGAACCCGGGCTAAAGTAGAGAAACAAAAAAAAACACTCACGTATCCACTGAACTGTTGTACAACTTCTTTGACATCATGAACAGTAGTCATTGCCGGATACTGTTGTACAACTTTTTTGCATTATTTTGGGTTTCGCGGATACTTCAATTCTATGAAAGTACAACTGTTCTACAAGCTTGTAGCTGCTGTGCAAACAGCAGCTACAAGCTGCTGTTTGCACAGCAGCTTGAAGCTGCTATTTGCACAGAATTGCTGAGCCACAGGCTCGGTTTTGCGGACAACATATATGTTTCTACGGCTCAGTAAACGGCGCCTTTCAACACATTCAAAGCATATGTCATGCTGAGACAAGGTTCATTGTAAAAGCTGAACTCATTGTAAAATGGATTTGATTCTTTCCATATTTAACACCCAAAATATTGTATGTTCTCAAAGTCATGCATACAGTATACTGCACATCCAAAACGGGTGAAGAGGGAATGAAAGAGAGAGTTAAATGTGACAGCAAATTAAAATGGATAGATATTGAAATAGCGGTTATCGTTTAGACGGTGCTGATAGAAAAATATGAATTAGGAGTTGAAGAAATGAACGTGGAGTTGCACAATAACATGTCATGCACTATGAAAAACATGATCAAACCAAGAAAAGATAAAATTTCTATTTTTTCATACCAATATAATATCAAAAAATGACAAACTAAGAAAACAAATATTAGACAAATATTTCTCTAATAAATATTTAGAAAATTAGTTTTAAATGATGGAAAAGTACGTCATATCAATCCATTTTAATGCAATCTAACGGATAACTTTGAATCTTATCCATTAATTTCCTTGATAGTATTTGCTAACATTGATATCAAAAAACAAAAAGTAAATAAGTAATCTTTATGTTGCAGATCTGAGAAGTAATTTACTAGAGATTTTATAATCCATACAAAGGCAAGTATTTATAAGTTTTCTCAAAGGGCTTCATATCCTTTATATAAAATCATATAAGGTACAGAAGTCATACTAGATCTAGCAAAAAAATGAATAATTCTCACAATACCTCACTGAAGGGATATAGCAAAAGACTTCAAAATGTTCTTGACAACCTCCTTTTCGTATTAAATTCCCAGTTTTTTCTATAGAATACTAGTAAAATAAATAATTAAAATTGAACCTGAAAATAAAAATATTATATCGGATGCAACAAGAGACAGTCCCTAACAACAATCGTTCAAAATACGCCGAGAAATATCAGAAATTTAGAAACAGAAAGTACTGACATAATATAAATTATCAATATCTAGTAAAACGGGTAATGGTTTGCACATACGATTCATCATAGTAGGTATTTTTTTTTTCAGAAGATTGTATATAATCATGTAGTATTATAAGACCTGCAGTCAATTTTCTTTTGAAGATTGTATAAAATCACACCGTTAGTATAAGATCAAGCAAGTCAAATTTCTTTAGACGCTTTAATCCAGATCAAAAACAGAAAAATCTGTCAATAAAACATTAAAAAAACAGAGTAATGAAATTCCATAACTTACCAAAAATGGTGTTGAGTGGATTCATGGCAACCAAATTCTCAGTGGCGTCCCCAAACAGGCTCTCCCTGTCAAATCCACAAAGAAAACTATAGGCTTTGTAACTTCATAAACAAAAATTAATTTATAAACTCGATGAATAACTAATATAAACTAGGCAACAAGTACACTACAAGCAACTAACAATAATTTATAAACAAACAGTAACTAGTTTCTCACAGGAGCAAGCTGAAATACAAATTTCCTTTCTTGCAAAACAATTGCAGTAGCTAAAGTTGGTTAAAAGATCTCTGGTTAAAACCAACATGCATTGAAAATAAATAAGCAGAATTTAAGGGAAATGCCCCTATCTTCTGTCCTATTGCATGAAACCATCATGCACGTCAAATTGAGGTATCTTCCTAATAAGAATATTAGTTTAATCATAATATTCAGAATTTGAATGTGTAAAATTGGAGAAGTATTTCACTGAGAGGAAACGAGAATGTTACTTTTTAAGTGCAGGACAGAGTATTGGCAATGTATCAAAGGTAACATAATGCTAAAAACTGAAAAATGTAAAAGAAATTACAGTTTCAAGCATTTACTCTCTATACAATTGCAATGCTTGGTGGGACTCGTACGAGGTGCATCTCCTCTGTCATTGTAAGGTTTTCAGTATTCAAAGGAATAAAAATGAAGTATTAACAGAAAGAAAATTGTACATCTCAATAAAAGATGGAATTCTTGCCTCATTTCATTAGTTTTGTTGTTTAACTCACATGAATTTGGAGTTTCCAGCTCAACAATCTTCATCTGGATATTTGTCTCAACTGGAACCAGTCAACAACAGTAAGTAAAGGACCGTATTGAGCAAGGTGTTTGTTTCTAGATTGCATTCATAAACTGAAATCGTAACATAACAATAAAAATCTAAAACTGGTAATTTTCAGGCTTCTTCATCTTGACTACGTATAAAATGCGGTCTGAAACTTAGGTTCCTTACCTGGATAGTAGAAACGGAAGACTCCTCGTTTGGCGTCAAGCAAATTCCGGCGACCGTATAAAACCCTAGTTTTAGTTTGAAAGATCTAATCGGTTACGAGTAAACTACAATTTGTAGACTAACAACTATGGGTCTGCTCACTCAACAAAACATAATCGGATATTAGGGAAAACTTACCCATAGCCGAGCTAATCAGATCCGATGATATTGGGAAGAAAGAATCGGCTCGTAGATCTCAAGGCTGTTAATAGAATCCACGTTAGATCTGGGGTTGCTTCAAATCGCAATACGATAATCTGATGTCGATCTAGATCCGACATTTTGGATGGTAAAAATATATAAAACTGATGTCTTATCAGTGAATTACGAAGAGATAATTCATTGAAGGTTATACGAAGAAATCAGATAAAAATTGAGGATGAAATCTACTCCAGATGAATCTTCGGCAAGCTGCTTTTGTTTCCTCTGAAATCGGATTTGGATAATTCAATTTAGGCGGCCGCTTCTTGGATAAGCGTTGGGCAAATGATTGGCATATGGTAAATAGGGTTACGGAAGACAGTTTACGTTTTTACCCTTAGAAATCAGCACTACCAACCCATATAAGCGTTGCCAATAAAAAAATTATAATCATGTATTTTTGGCGACACTTTTTTAATACAGCAACGCTTATTATTGTTATTACACTGCAACACAAATAAGTGTTGGCGATTGTGAAAAAAAAGGGTTGCCAAATGGCCATTATGGTGTAGTGCATACTGGATTTTTGGTAGATTGTGGAGACTTGAATTTTTTGCAGCTATAGATAAATGAAATGGGAAAACATACTGTGAACGATTAAAATGGAAACTAATCAGAACTGAAAAAAATAAATATCTTTCGACATACCTTGAGAGTACAACTAAGTGCTAAAGGAAAATCAACTTGTTTGGTTGATAAACAACTCCCAGAAATAATTCTCCTGAATTCGCATATCGTAAACTGATGAAAGAAGGAAAAAATCAGTCGATCCAAGGCTCAGGGGAGGCAACGAAACCCTAGCTCGAAAGGAGAAAAAAGTTCGAATGTAGATTTAAAAAAACTTATATTTACTACGACCAATTAAACATACTATTTCGGAACTGGAAAAGGGAATTTAGATTTGAGAGGTCAGAGGACGATCCGAGAAAAAAATTGGGTTGGGAGGAACGATTTTTGAGGAGAAACAGAAATAGAAAAAATCGCGTGAAACAGGGCCGAATGTTTTTGGCTTCAGACTAAATTTCATTGGCTCCCACAGTAGGCAAACCTCCCTAACGGTCGGTTTGATGAGAGATAGTTTCGAAAAGAGGTTTGTTACTGGCACTCCAGTTTATGTTAAAGGGGGGCCAAAATTTAAGGACGCTGTACATTTTTAAAATTGTTAAGGGAGGGTCAATGTAGGTAGCTAATTTTTTTAACTTCTTACACTTTTACCCTTACTTTTAAAAGTTTATGCACCATAAAATCATCAAAACCATAAATCCAAAATCTTTAAATCGTTTATTTGCAAATAACATCAGGGATTGATATCATATGCATACAATTTAATAAACTGGAGTTAATAAACTGAAATTAGATCTTAACCCTAACAACATTTGCATACGATTTAATAAACTGAAATTAGATCTTGTCGTCTCATCACTCTGATCAATTCCTACATAACGCTCACTCTCCTATGTAGATATCGTATTGTTTTCTTTGTCGATCATGTTTTTTTGTTAGGGTTTGATTTCTTCACAACTATTAGTGTTGATTAACCATTAAAAATTAGATTAATGAACAGAAGAGTGAAATTAAGCCTAAATGGGTAATACGGTAAAATTACTTTTATTTGTTAAGGGGCTACTTCCCTCATTGCTACTCCCCTTAACATTTTTTTAAAAGAAGAAAGTTTGGCCTCCCCTTAACAATATTTGGAGTGTCATTAACAATGTCCTTCGGAAATTATAGACTGCTTAATTTATATCATTGAGTACATAACGCAACTTAACTCATATACCCTATTAGCCACCAAATTAGTGTGACAATCATGTTTACTTTTACCATTTTTTCCCTGAGTAAAGAAACGACTATTATACAAGTATAACCATACAGTGGTGAAAACCCGATTGTTAGATTATCTAAATTAAAAATAAAAATATTTTACATTTTTCATGAATTTCAACAAACACCAATTTATTGAAAAAAAAACGAATAGAAAAAAAAACAATTAGAAAAGTTCATGATCGCAAACATATTAGAAACGAATAAAAATAGAAAAAGACACATTAGCACTTGTAAATATGAAGAAAAAAATTGTGCTGACTTCAGATAAAAGTAGCAAAAAGGAATTAAAAAAAAATTACAAAAGTAGAGAAAACATACCAGCAGACATATGCAGACTTGGGATGGGCACGTAACACCCCCCCCCCCTCCATAGCAAATTAGAAAATGAAAAAAAAAATCCTAGAATTACGGAAAGGAAAAAAGAAAGCGAAGTCTCCTACTTATAGAAAAAAGATAGATTACCTAATTGATCTCGCCTTCATTGACCCGACACTCCATAGGACCGTTTCTCCTCCACCGGACCTCCGTAAGACTACCGATGCTCGCTCTCTTCTCCTCTGCTGGTCACGCTGCTAGCGATGATAGCGTTTCGTCTTCGCAAATGGATGGTGAGTGATTTTGATTTACTTATTTGATTTATGTGATTTTCATTGAGATTTGATATTATCGATTTGCTGAAAGCTTGTTTTGATGAAAATTGGTCGTTGCTTCAATTTTTTATTATAGAACTAAAATTTTGTTTGTGTAATTTGGGGTTTATTAGGTTGGATGATTTGTTAGTTGATTTATATGATTTGAATGGACAAGATCAAATCCACTAATAGGGTTTTTTCTTTGTTGCTAAGTTTGGAAATACTTAAAACATTAAGTACATAGCCATTTAATGGTTTGGATTGCTTGAAAACAAAGTTTGGCTTTTTAAAACATTTGGTACTTGTACATAATTTTGTACTACAAAAATTCTGGACATGCACCATACTTGGGGAAAGAATTAAACAAGTTGTAACACCCCGCGAATTCTATAACTGTGAAATTCACAAATTTAAAGTATAATTAATTTCAAATCAAAGAACTAAGGGAAACGGGATACGCCATTGCGTTCGTCTCGGAAAAATACGCGAAATAGAGTCCGAGTTTTCGAAAAACGGAGTCCGTATGAAGAAGGTATGGCCTTCGGAAGTTTCTGAATTAAGTTTAAAATTCAAACAGAATAAAATAGCTCAGAAAATCAAGTTTAAATTCCAAAATGGGGCCCAATGGGCCAGGGCGGAAGAACACCCGCCTAAGGCACCCAGGTCGACTGGGCTGTCGACCTGGTCTAGCCAGGTCGACAGGGCTGTCGACAGGGCTGTCGACCTGGTCCAGAGCCAGGTCGAACCCAGCCCAACCTGGCTGGCCTATTTTATGTTGGTCGGTTTTCTGTAGTCTGCTTTGTCATTAGGGCTAGGTGGCAGGCTCTAATTGGTCTCTCTTTCGTATGAATGGCTACGATCAAACCAAGCAACATCAATGGTCCTAATCAGTTCATAAACCCTATAAAAATGACCCTAGACTCAACCTAATCTATTCATTCAAAAATAAGAACAAAGCCGCCATGTTGCTGAGGAACGACTAAGAGTAGCCACCAATTGGAGAGAGGATTAGGAGGCAAATTCTAAAGCATCAAGCAACCTAAACAAATCAAATCAACAAGGAATCGCATCTTCAAATCCCTAAATTTGAGAATTCGCCACACAATTGTAAGTAGAGTATTACTTTGGTATGAACAAATAATTGTGTTGGTTTGTATATTTGATTTGTGGCGATAAAGTAATTCATATTTGTGCGTTACTATGATTCTTATCGATTTGGAATATTGTATACGTTTGGATATTCTCGAATTATGTTATTCATTATGAAAAACTACATGTTTGCGGTAGTTTTATGCAAGTATACGTTTGGAATATTCGCAAATTATGTAATCCATGTTGAAGCTACATGTATGTAGTTGATTAATTGAAATTCATGCAAGTTTGGGGTTTTGCTACTATGCCATCATAATGTATATTTTGTACAAAAATCATTTTGTACGTAATTGGAACAAATTTGGGTTATTATAGTTCATATGAAACTATGTTGAAATTTTGGCATCATGATCTATGTATTAAGCCATGTTTTTGTACTAGAAAACCTATTTGCAAACTTATGAATATGACTAGGCTATGATTGATATTTTGCATAATTGAAATCCATGTTAGGTCTATATTGTTAACAAGAATTATATGATGACATGTGTGGCACATAGCTAGGTTAGATTCAAAAATCCCTTTTTGCAAGTTTGCATGACTAAAGTGAAAATCATGATTTCATGTTAGAAATATTTATGCCATGGGTATGTGAAAAGATTTAATCATGACTAAGTTGAACTATACTTTTGTGTTAGTAACAAAAGTAAACACCTTTGTAAACATGTAGTAATCTTATGAACATGATTTGGTTATGTTTGACATTATGCCTGAATAAAAATATAGGGTTATGTTGTAGTTAAGCCTATGTGTCAATAGTGATATTCTTAACTTAACTACAAGTTTACATGGTTTGATTCATGTCACTTATGCTTTATGACCAAAGTATATGTTACTACTATGCAAGTACACCAATTTCTATTTTGTAGTTCCAACGTCACATTGCAAGTTCATGCGTTCACATTCCCCCTTTTTGTGTATGTAATCTCGCTTTAAGCCTCCGCTTTTCGCATGGCTAAGTTGGGCTTAAAAGGGCTAAGCCCAACATATATATAATAAACGGACGTGTTAAACGGGGGAAAATAACGTTGGGTTAACTTAATTAATAAATGAAAACATAAAGTAGAAGGGCCCAAAATTCAAGTATGGGTTGGGCCCATGATTGGTGTAACCTTTACACCATTAACTTAATAATGGGCCGCAAATATTTACATATAAGAAAATAAAGAAGAAAGACAAAATATGTGAATGTAGAACATACGTTGTGTTTAACCCGAGGTTGGATTGAGTTGTGATGTAAACCTGCCCGGAACCGCCCGGCTGTCCAGTAGTCACAACAATACCTATCCAATGTGGGAGGTTAAACATGGAGCCCAATAAGGACCCGAGGTTAGACTGAGGTGTGGCGTAAGACTGCCCGGAACCAACCGGCAACAGGCAGCCACAACAATACCTGTCTAATGTGAGAGGTCAAGGCTTTAATAAGACAATTAAAGCGGAGTCAGGATTGTTAGGATTAAGTGGACTAAAGGCTTAATCAAAATGGAACATGCTAAACTAAACGGACTGGTGGGGGTTAGGTAAGAAAACACTTAACCAACTTAGCATGTTGGCTAGAGATAGAAAACCTAGTAACGGGGGACCCTTTTCAGCAGTAACCCTAGAAGGTGTATCAGGATACCCTGAAACTAGGCAGGGTGGGGCACGATTACTGGGCTGATTGTAAGAGGTCAAGTCGACGGCGGTGGTGTAGCAGTGTAGGTTCTAACGGGGTGCGGGCGTGCACACACTCCGGCGCAGAAAAATAAAGCACTGGGCACCAGTAGCATACCTGTGCATTCTAAGGTTGTGTCGGGCCGCCGCCATGGGACTTGATACACCCCATGGTGGGACCAGCATAGGTAACTACAACATCGGAGGCCGTAAGACACATGTAACTATGGGAGTAGGAGCCGATCATCATAGAATGGATCACATCACCCTGATTATGGGGTGCCAGTTGGAAACTAGTTTATATGGGTTCAGAGATTAACATGGGGTACGATAGTATATTCGACCCTAGACAACTTAACCAAGTTATAGTGCTTTCCCACTTCTTGTTTATACTTATCATACCCAGTTCTTTATTCATAGACAGAATAGTACTAGACATACTCAGGCTTTATGTCTGACTCTACTTTTCTTTCGTCTTCTTTTCTTCCGTCCCCCCCCCCCCCCAGGTCCACAGGGTGGGAACACTGCAGCTTGACCAGCCTTAACATCCAGCTTGAAGAGGAGAAATGTATTGCTTGGACCTTTTCTTTTTGAACTATGGCTTTGGACAACCACTATGGGGCTTTTGCAGTTTTATCCATGTTTTCTTTATGCTTCTTTAAATAATGTAATCAAGACAGATTATGAAAGTGTTATGTTTTTGGAAAAGATGTAAGACAATTATGGTGATGTTGTTGTAACACGTATTTGCTTTTATGAAATAAAAGTTGTTGTTTTTCCGCTGTTTACAAATATGTGTTCTTATATCTGTCTTGTATATCTGTGACTTATACTTATAAATCTCCACCAAAATTAGGGCATTCCCTTTGAGAGTGACTCTAACGGAGGTGGGGTGTTTCACTTGGTATCAGAGCATAGGTTTACCAGATAAGATAAAAAGTTTTGAAAAATTATTTTCAAAAAGGAAATTTAAAGAAGCATTTTTAAAAGAAAAATATTATATTATTTTAAAAAAGGCAAAGTCCACTCCCCAAAGCCATAGGTACTATCTCTTATCCTTCGTTTTGAATCTATCCTTTTTGTTTCAGCATGTCCGAAGATCTTAACTTGCCAGAAGGGGTACCAATACCTGGTTGGTTTAGACGGTTCTTAGAAGCAAGGGCCACTCAGCCAGGTCCTACCATTCCTCCTCCCCCAGCTGCCGGAAATCATCCAGCTGCAGCGGCACCTTTTCCTCCACCTCCTCCACGGGGAAACACATTTGCTAAGATATGTAAAGATTTTAAAGCTATGGGAGGAAAGGATTTCCATGGAACTGAGTCCTTCGTGGCAGCTAGAAATTGGCTGAAAGAAACGGAGGACCTATTTATCATCTTTGAGGTAGATGATAGACAAAAAGTACAATTGGCAGTGTGGCTATTGAAGGGCGAGGCTTCCTACTGGTGGGAAGTCACTAATGCTGAAAGACCAGTGGAGACATGGGAGGACTTTAGGGCAAGGTTTGAGACTAAATTTCTCTCAGATGCGGAAAGAAGTTTGCAGTTGGAAAAATTCTTTTTTCTTAAGCAAGGGGACAAGACAGTCAGAGAGTATGTGAATCAGTTCGATGAGCTGGCTAGGTTTGGGCTTGACCTAGTCAACACCCCGCATAAGAAGGCTCTCCGTTTCGTCAAAGGGTTGAATGAGCCATTACACAGTTTGGCCATGACCCATATACCCATGGGAGCCACGTATGAAAGATTGGTGCAAATGGCATTGCTGAATGAAGAGGATAAGGGCAAGAAGGAGACAAAGGCAGAAAGCTCTCAAGGGAAGAAAGAGGGTTTGCAGCCTAAGAAGACAGACTTTAAGAAGGGCGGGAAAGGCAACAAAGAGAAGAGAAAGTGCAATTTCTGTGGCAAAGTGGGGCACTTAGTAAAGGACTGCCGGAAAAAGAAGGCCAAGGAGAATGGTGGGTGCTTTTCTTGCGGTGAGACAGGCCACAGGGCTAAGGACTGCCCAAAGAAACGAGGACAGGGGCAGAGGGCTGGATCCACCCCAGGGGCACAGGTTCATGTGCTGGAAGCGCCACCTCTGCAACAGCGAGGTATAAATACTTCTGTAGAAAGTGTAGTTTATCTTTATGATCACCCCGTTCGCACTTTATTTGATTCTGGCGCATCACACTCCTTTATCTCGTCTGCTTTAGTAGAATCTCTGCACCTAAAAACTAGTATGGTAGAGGACCCCTTAATTGTTTCAAACCCAATTAGGGGCCCAGCTCATTTGTCTATGATCTGTTTGGGATTGAAAATTTCTATTCTAAGTGTAGAATTTCAATGTAGTGCCTTTGTTTTGGGCTTTTCGGGTTATGGTTTGATTTTGGGTATGGATTGGCTATCCAGTAATGGGGCCATCCTTGATTGTGAGAAAAGGGTTGTTAGGCTCCTAACCCAGCTCGGTAATACTTTGGAAATTTCTTGTAATCCCTCGTATGCGGTTATGCTTAGTTATCTTGAATCGCTAGATGCCTCTGTTGAAAATTTGCAATCAGTTAGAGTGGTCCGGGAATATCCGGATGTCTTCGAAGAGGTGAAGGGCTTGCCTCCGAAGCGGGAAATAGACTTCCGCATATATCTTGTAGATAATGCAAAGCCCGTTGCGTTGCCCGTTAGACACATGGCTCCACGAGAAAGGAAAGAGCTCAGTAAACAGATTAAAGAGCTTCTAGAAAAGGGGTTCATAAGGAGAAGCATTTCAGAATGGGGCGCTCCGGTGGTGTTCGCTACAAAGGCGGATGGTTCACTCCGTCTATGTGTTGACTATAGGGAGCTCAACAAGCTAACGAAAAAGAATAGGCACCCTCTCCCTAGAATTGACGATTTGTTTGACCAGCTTGTAGGAGCGTCTGTTTTCTCCCAACTCGATTTAGCAACCGGTTTTCATCAGCTAAGGGTGGCTGAAGATAGCATCGATAAAACGGCGTTCAGAACCCCAGACGGCTTCTTTGAATGGCTTGTCATGCCTTTCGGCTTGACAAATGCACCTGCTTACTTCGTGGACCTAATGAGTAGGGTATTTAGAGATTTCCTCAACAAATTCGTAGTGGTCTTCGTAGATGATATCCTTATCTTCTCAAAGAGTGAAGAGGAACATGCTCAGCACTTAAGGGCAATCATGGAAACTTTGCGAGTCCATCAACTAAAAGCCAAATTCTCCAAATGCCACTTTTGGAGAGAAGAGGTGAGGTTCCTTGGGCACATAGTATCCAAACAAGGGTTAGCAGTGGACCCTGCTAAGGTAGTGGCGGTACAGGATTGGAAGACACCAAGGAATGCAACTGAGGTCCGAAGCTTTCTAGGACTAGCAGGTTTCTATCGAAAGTTTATAAGGGATTTTGCGAAAATCTCAGCTCCGCTCACGAAATTGACTAAGAAGAATCTAGTGTTCAATTGGGATTTGGATTGTGAGTTTGCTTTCCAACGACTGAAAAGGGCTCTCACAACAGCCCCAGTTTTGACGCTGCCAGATGGGAGCAAGATGTTCACTGTTTATACGGATGCATGTGGGACAGGGCTAGGCGCCGTCTTAATGCAAGAAGGAAGGGTAGTAGCTTATGGCGGGAGGCAGTTGAAAGTGCACGAAAAGAACTACCCAACCCACGATCTTGAGTTAGCCGCCATCGTCTTTGCACTCAAGTCTTGGCGACACTATCTCCTAGGTGAGAAGTTCGAACTTTACACTGACCATAAATCGTTGAAATATCTTTTCTCGCAGAAGGATCTTAACTTGAGGCAACAAAGATGGATGGAGTTTCTTGCCTCGTACGATTTCGAAATCTCCTA
Source organism: Allium sativum (assembly GCA_030737875.1). Classification (NCBI taxonomy): domain Eukaryota; kingdom Viridiplantae; phylum Streptophyta; class Magnoliopsida; order Asparagales; family Amaryllidaceae; genus Allium; species Allium sativum. The sequence goes on along the minus strand of CM060920.1, from coordinate 75,299,293 downwards.
TACTCCGGGCAAAGGCAACGTAGTGGCAGACGCGTTAAGCCGAAAGAAATTGACCCTAAGCCCGTTGTTTGTTGAAAGACAAAGCCTAGAGTTTATAGCCAGCTTCGACTTTAGGCCTTCCTCCGATTTCGTACCAGGCTTGCTAGCATCTCTCGAAGTGCGCCCAACTTTAGTGGATTCAGTAGGGACAGCACAACGCGAAGACCCTCAGCTTGTGGAAACAATTGATAGGCTAATTAGAGGTGAGACTTCAAGTCACCTCAACAGATACTCCATCGACGATAAGGGTTTGCTAAGGCGAGACGGAAGACTATGCGTCCCACAGACAAAAGATTTAGTAAAGAAGGTTCTCGAGGAAGCACATCACTCCAAGATGACGATACACCCAGGCGGAGATAAAATGTACAAAGATATAAAAAGGACTTTCTTCTGGAACGGCATGAAAAAGGACATGGCAGAATTCGTTTCTAAGTGCATGGTGTGCCAACAGGTTAAGGCGGAACAGAAAAAGCCTGGCGGACTGCTACATCCCCTGGAGGTCCCACAGTGGAAGTGGGATAGCATCTCAATGGACTTCATCGATGGGCTGCCTAGGTCTAGGAGAGGCAACACTAGCATTTGGGTAATAGTGGATAGGCTTACTAAAAGCGCCCACTTTTTACCTGTCAAAAGTAAAAGAACTGCCTCATCCCTAGCATCACTTTACCTCAAGGAAATCGTTCGACTCCATGGAATACCATCTAGCATTGTTAGTGACCGAGACCCCATCTTCACCAGTGAGTTTTGGCGGAGTCTGCAAGAAGCAGTAGGAACGCAGTTATGCTTGAGCACAGCCTATCATCCCCAAACCGACGGCCAAACAGAGAGAGTGAACAGGGTTTTGGAAGACCTTTTAAGGCTATGCGTCCTTGACTTCGGAGGGACTTGGGAAGACCACATTCCTTTGGTGGAATTTGCCTACAACAACAGCTATCAAGCAACCATCGGAATGGCGCCCTTCGAAGCTTTATATGGAAGACTGTGCCGATCGCCCACTTGTTGGTGGGAGTCTACTGATAAGCTCATACTTGGACCAGATATGATCCGAGAGACTTCAGAGAAAGTAGACTTAATACGAAGAAGGATGAAGACGGCCCAAGACAGACAAAAGTCCTATGCCGACAAGAGAAGGACCGACCTTGAATTTGAGGTTGGAGACAGAGTTTTTCTCAAGGTATCACCGCTAAGGAACGTTGTTCGTTTTGGAACCACAGGAAAACTGGCACCAAGGTTCGTAGGGCCATTCCCTATCATCGAGAAAATTGGGAAAATGGCCTATAGATTAGAGCTACCCGAGAAGTTGGCTGGAGTCCACAACGTTTTTCACGTTTCACATCTCCGAAAATGTCTACATGAGTCTGCTGAAGTGGTAGAGCCAAATATCCTCGAAGAGGCCGAAGTGGAGCGCGAAGCAACCATAAGAAAAGTTCCAACCCGCATATTAGGAACGGAAGTGAAGAAGCTACGCAACCGTGAAGTCAAGCTCGTCAAAGTTCAGTGGAGCGACGCCGAGGGAGACGCGACTTGGGAAACTGAAGCTAGAATACGCACTGCCTACCCTTTTCTGTTCGAGGGTACATCCTTGATCTTTCATTTTCCTTAAGTTGCGCTTTTATCTATCTTTTTAGGTATATTTCCTCGACCTTATCTTGTAGGTAGAAACCCTTTGGATGGAAACATGTAATTGAAACATGTTATGGATGATGGTTGCAAGTGGTTGCAAGTGATTGCTAGGGGTTGCTCGTGGTTGCATATACACACACAATCTAGGTTTTAGATCGGCTCAGTCACTTCATATTGCATATGCATATATGTTTGCATTCGTATGTGGTTGAACTTTAATGTGTTGTCATGTGGATGCTGCATTTGTATTGAATGATTGTGCACTCATGTAGAATCAAGAATAGGAAAATTTGCATACATAATGGATTCATGGCACTTACATAATTCGCATTAAGGAGGTCAACTGAATCAGTAGACCGCCTGATTTTGCATTAGATAAGTACATGTACACACACACTTCGCATATGATCATGAAGCATTAGAAGTCTTTTAAGGACAATGGATGCTCGTGTTTGATGGGTGAGTAGATGGATGATTGGATGTTAGGATATACATTCCTCATAACTTGAAGATTTCGGGGACGAAATCCTTTTAAGTGGGGGAGAATGTAACACCCCGCGAATTCTATAACTGTGAAATTCACAAATTTAAAGTATAATTAATTTCAAATCAAAGAACTAAGGGAAACGGGATACGCCATTGCGTTCGTCTCGGAAAAATACGCGAAATAGAGTCCGAGTTTTCGAAAAACGGAGTCTGTATGAAGAAGGTATGGCCTTCGGAAGTTTCTGAATTAAGTTTAAAATTCAAACAGAATAAAATAGCTCAGAAAATCAAGTTTAAATTCCAAAATGGGGCCCAATGGGCCAGGGCGGAAGAACACCCGCCTAAGGCACCCAGGTCGACTGGGCTGTCGACCTGGTCTAGCCAGGTCGACAGGGCTGTCGACCTGGTCCAGAGCCAGGTCGAACCCAGCCCAACCTGGCTGGCCTATTTTATGTTGGTCGGTTTTCTGTAGTCTGCTTTGTCATTAGGGCTAGGTGGCAGGCTCTAATTGGTCTCTCTTTCGTATGAATGGCTACGATCAAACCAAGCAACATCAATGGTCCTAATCAGTTCATAAACCCTATAAAAATGACCCTAGACTCAACCTAATCTATTCATTCAAAAATAAGAACAAAGCCGCCATGTTGCTGAGGAACGACTAAGAGTAGCCACCAATTGGAGAGAGGATTAGGAGGCAAATTCTAAAGCATCAAGCAACCTAAACAAATCAAATCAACAAGGAATCGCATCTTCAAATCCCTAAATTTGAGAATTCGCCACACAATTGTAAGTAGAGTATTACTTTGGTATGAACAAATAATTGTGTTGGTTTGTATATTTGATTTGTGGCGATAAAGTAATTCATATTTGTGCGTTACTATGATTCTTATCGATTTGGAATATTGTATACGTTTGGATATTCTCGAATTATGTTATTCATTATGAAAAACTACATGTTTGCGGTAGTTTTATGCAAGTATACGTTTGGAATATTCGCAAATTATGTAATCCATGTTGAAGCTACATGTATGTAGTTGATTAATTGAAATTCATGCAAGTTTGGGGTTTTGCTACTATGCCATCATAATGTATATTTTGTACAAAAATCATTGTGTACGTAATTGGAACAAATTTGGGTTATTATAGTTCATATGAAACTATGTTGAAATTTTGGCATCATGATCTATGTATTAAGCCATGTTTTTGTACTAGAAAACCTATTTGCAAACTTATGAATATGACTAGGCTATGATTGATATTTTGCATAATTGAAATCCATGTTAGGTCTATATTGTTAACAAGAATTATATGATGACATGTGTGGCACATAGCTAGGTTAGATTCAAAAATCCCTTTTTGCAAGTTTGCATGACTAAAGTGAAAATCATGATTTCATGTTAGAAATATTTATGCCATGGGTATGTGAAAAGATTTAATCATGACTAAGTTGAACTATACTTTTGTGTTAGTAACAAAAGTAAACACCTTTGTAAACATGTAGTAATCTTATGAACATGATTTGGTTATGTTTGACATTATGCCTGAATAAAAATATAGGGTTATGTTGTAGTTAAGCCTATGTGTCAATAGTGATATTCTTAACTTAACTACAAGTTTACATGGTTTGATTCATGTCACTTATGCTTTATGACCAAAGTATATGTTACTACTATGCAAGTACACCAATTTCTATTTTGTAGTTCCAACGTCACATTGCAAGTTCATGCGTTCACATTCCCCCTTTTTGTGTATGTAATCTCGCTTTAAGCCTCCCCTTTTCGCATGGCTAAGTTGGGCTTAAAAGGGCTAAGCCCAACATATATATAATAAACGGACGTGTTAAACGGGGGAAAATAACGTTGGGTTAACTTAATTAATAAATGAAAACATAAAGTAGAAGGGCCCAAAATTCAAGTATGGGTTGGGCCCATGATTGGTGTAACCTTTACACCATTAACTTAATAATGGGCCGCAAATATTTACATATAAGAAAATAAAGAAGAAAGACAAAATATGTGAATGTAGAACATACGATGTGTTTAACCCGAGGTTGGATTGAGTTGTGATGTAAACCTGCCCGGAACCGCCCGGCTGTCCAGTAGTCACAACAATACCTATCCAATGTGGGAGGTTAAACATGAAGCCCAATAAGGACCCGAGGTTAGACTGAGTTGTGGCGTAAGACTGCCCGGAACCAACCGGCAACAGGCAGCCACAACAATACCTGTCTAATGTGAGAGGTCAAGGCTTTAATAAGACAATTAAAGCGGAGTCAGGATTGTTAGGATTAAGTGGACTAAAGGCTTAATCAAAATGGAACATGCTAAACTAAACGGACTGGTGGGGGTTAGGTAAGAAAACACTTAACCAACTTAGCATGTTGGCTAGAGATAGAAAACCTAGTAACGGGGGACCCTTTTCAGCAGTAACCCTAGAAGGTGTATCAGGATACCCTGAAACTAGGCAGAGTGGGGCACGATTACTGGGCTGATTGTAAGAGGTCAAATCAATGGCGGTGGTGTAGCAGTGTAGGTTCTAACAGGGTGCGGGCGTGCACACACTCCGGCGCAGAAAAATAAAGCACTGGGCACCAGTAGCATACCTGTGCATTCTAAGGTTGTGTCGGGCCGCCGCCATGGGACTTGATACACCCCATGGTGGGACCAGCATAGGTAACTACAACATCGGGGGCCGTAAGACACATGTAACTATGCGAGTAGGAGCCGATCATCATAGAATGGATCACATCACCCTGATTATGGGGTGCCAGTTGGAAACTAGTTTATATGGGTTCAGAGATTAACATGGGGTACGATAGTATATTCGACCCTAGACAACTTAACCAAGTTATAGTGCTTTCCCACTTCTTGTTTATACTTATCATACCCAGTTCTTTATTCATAGACAGAATAGTACTAGACTTACTCAGGCTTTATGTCTGACTCTACTTTTCTTTCGTCTTCTTTTCTTCCGTTTCCCCCCCCCCCCCCCCCAGGTCCACAGGGAGGGAACACTGCAGCTTGACCAGCCTTAACATCCAGCTTGAAGAGGAGAAATGTATTGCTTGGACCTTTTCTTTTTGAACTATGGCTTTGGACAACCACTATGGGGCTTTTGCAGTTTTATCCATGTTTTCTTTATGCTTCTTTAAATAATGTAATCAAGACAGATTATGAAAGTGTTATGTTTTTGGAAAAGATGTAAGACAATTATGGTGATGTTGTTGTAACACGTATTTGCTTTTATGAAATAAAAGTTGTTGTTTTTCCGCTGTTTACAAATATGTGTTCTTATATCTGTCTTGTATATCTGTGACTTATACTTATAAACCTCCACCAAAATTAGGGCATTCCCTTTGAGAGTGACTCTAACGGAGGTGGGGTGTTTCACAAGTAATGCCTAAGCACTTTTCTTTTCAATCAAAACGAAGACAGTGCAAAAAATTCCGTCCTGTCCTTTATTTCCCTTACCAACATTAAAAGTTATACAATATTTTATACTTATTTTACTCTATAAATACACACCTAGTACCATACTAATTCATTCACAAATCATTCAAACTCAAAACAAGAGAAAACCTAAAGTAAAACTTAGTAGCAGGAAAAAAGACAGAGGACATTCTAAGTGAGTAAACTTCACTTTTAATTATAAATTAGATGTTAACACATCTAGTTTAAGGGAGGGTGTTAGAAGTAGCGTTTGAATGAGTCTTGCTAAATAAGTGGAGATGGACTGAGTCTTATGTTTACTTAGTTATTAGATCCTTCTTTTTTAGAATTTAGAATTTGATACAGAGAGAAAAGAGAGATACTAAACGATAGAAACAAACAGACTACATTGTTATTTCTTATCATAAAACAAAGATACGAAATACAAAGCTTTAAATAATCTGAAAACATCTACCCACTAGCCTATAAATGTGGATCTTTATCACCACTTAACACTTTAATAGAAACACACCTTATTGACTAATTGAAACATGAGATAACTTCTAACATCCTCCCTTAAACTGAATGTGCTAATATTCAGTTTACAACTCATAAACGCTAACTGCGCTTCTCAATTTCTTCATCGTCTTGCGTAGACGAACTCTCGGTCACAAATCTCATCTCTACCTGGTTGGACATGCTCAACTGTTTTTTTTAACCAATCAACAAAACTTTTGGTTTCCGCTTAGGGATCCACTGACCTCTCTATTCGGGTCATTCCCTGATACCGCTATATATGTTATCTCTCCAACAAGTGAGAACCGCAACTCTTCTTCCTTACTTGTTGGATAACACAAAACCAAGTCTTTCTCATTTAGCCTACTTCACATGTAGGCATGTCTATCTTCTTATAGACATATCTTTAAACAATTCCTCTTGAGCGCTCCATAAATGTCCAACCTCATAATTGATGTTCTACACATCGTCGTTTTCGTCTTTAACTATTTCTTGTTGCGCCACATGCACCATCACTTCGCTAAGTCTCCAATTTAACAACTTCTAAATGCTCACAGATCTCACTTCGCCCGTTATTGAAACACCTACTACCACTTACAACTGCTACATCGCTCACAATCAACCATTACTTCCTATAACACCCCAAAAGCACTATTCAACACTTCCACAGATCCTCCTACTGCTTCAACCCTTCTCAAATTTATACCATCACCATATCACAACTGCAATCTTCATCAGTAAAACAAACAAATCACAATGATCTAACCTTAAAGTCTTCTCTGAATTCACTGCTTTTGCCTGCTTCGAACAACTCGCGCATCCATTTTTAGTCGCTTATAAGGCAACAATCACTGCACGCACACTACCACCTTATCTTACTCCTCCCTTCCACCACGCTCTATTTCAAAGTTACATGCCAGAAACATTTTCAAAGTTCATATGCATGCTCAATTCACAGAACATTGAAAAATTTACAAGCATACAGATCTGAAAAGCATGAAAAATTCACTTGTACCCAATTTGCACTTGAGACGTTCGGTCTCGTTCCATAAGCAGCAGTTCATCTCACACATCCACAGTGGTATGACCAACATAGCAATTCATCTTTGATAGGAACATCCACGACTTCGGCAGCTCCTTCAGACGGCAGAACCAAAGTGATGAATTAACATCTTAACAACTCATCACTTCGGATCGTATGCAATCCGAACTTGAGACATTCAAAGTTGCAACAATAATGTTTATCATCACCAGTAGATTTCTAAAAGCAGTAGCCAAAAGACTATGCTATGATTCTAAATACAACTCCACTCTATCCTCCTACAGTTCGATTTCTCCCTACATGACAGACTTCGCCACTGACTTGAATGACTTATGGTATCAATGATCCCAAAGTTAAACTTCTTCATGCTGCAAATTACAAATGCAACTGCAAAATTCAATAGACTTTTCACCAATCCCTTCATCATTCACAAAAACACCACTACTGATCAACATTACCTTCACAACTTCAAAAGCCTGCTACTTCAACAATACAAACCCGAAACTAAAGTCTGAAACCACCATCGACTGGCTACAAGTACACAATCAACTCCTCACTACGAAAACCCCCGTCCAAAATCGACCAGTCCACCTTGGCCGTCATCGAAGTCCAAACGCAGCTGCCAAAAATCACGGACCCCCATATCAAAATTCCATGCCCGGACTACACCTACTTCTGACAGCACTTCATGCATCCACCGTATCACCATCCTCTATCCACGCAGCAACTAGCCTCCAAATCACGTCAATTAATACCCCACATCTCTACAAACGATCACCTTGCTTGAAAGAACTCCACTGGAAACATCATGTTCTAGACAAACACCCAAGCAACTTCATTCATCATCATTGTCCACAATCAACTGTCAATTCACTACTATTGTACATCGTCACAAATTTATATATGTGCATCTACTTGTTAATGGTGTGTTGTATCATATATAAACCAAACATTTGGATTGTGGTTTGAATTGAAGCATTGTCAACAGGTTAGCAAGCCTGTATACTAACCAGTGCATACGTTTTCAGCTCCTGTAAATTTTAAAATTCTATAATTTGAGTTCCAATGAGTATTAGGACTTAAGTTTTACATGGAAGTTATTCGTATATATTTGGAGTGTATTCTAAAAATAATTTCAGCTTGAATAAAGTTTCATACATGTAGATATATGTAATATACAGTAAAGAGTATTAAAAACTCATATTTTCGATCATCTTAACTTTGAAATTCAGGTATACGAGTGTATTCGAATTTGGAAACCATGAATTTTAGTAGTAATTTAATGATTTTTAGTGTCCTAATTTATGTGATAGGATTAAAAGTGTAATTTGGGTTTGAAAATTAAATTCATGAATTTGTGTTAATGGATCAGTAATCTGTGTTTGAGGGAGCTTGGTCGGAGGTAGGAGAATATACAGATGGATTTTGATGAACTCTAGTGGTCGGAGATGGCCAAACGAGGCCGATATAGGTTCTTGGATGTGTTTGTTGTGTGTCTGCTTTTTTCACGTCATACGGCTGAGGGAGTTGATTGTGTGAGTTTATTTTTGGTGAGGAGAAGAGCATGGATGTGGGTTTCAGTTAGGTGGTGGACGCAAGTGTTCAGGTGGTTGGAGTTGGTGATGGGAGGCAGTTTTGTGATGGTGCTTGTATGGACATTCTCGGGTTTCAATGGGGTTGAGTAGTGCTTTTTAGGAAGAGAGGGTCCGGGGTTGTGAGGATTGGCCGGTGGCGATGTCAGTGACAGTTGGACTTATGGGTAATGGCGAGGTAGCCCAGAAAATGGCAGTTAGTGATGTGCACATGCACAGGGAGACGATGGTATAGGTAGGGCTGTATCGGTTCAGTTTTAAACCGCATGACCGCACCAAATCCGCACCTTCTAACCGCTGAAAAAGTTTATGAACGGTCTCCGTTTAATTAAATACGGTGCGGTTATCTTACCGTATATTATAACAGACGGTAATGGTTATGAATCTCAAAACCGATGGCAACCATACCGCCTCTTCTCAACCGACCATGAAAACTAGGGTTTTTCTTTCTTCGATTTAGGACCATCGATGTAAAGCAAAATCATCTCGTTCACTCAATATACCCTATAACTTCGAATTTCACGAGCAGATATTTTCATTACCCTAATTTTCTCCCCAATAATTTTTCAACTCGTCGCCGATTATGTTTCAGAATCCAGCTGGAGGTTCTCTCATCCAAGTATAGCAATCAGAAAGTAATGGTATGTTACTTAGTTACTATGTTATCATGTTTTTAGAAAGTGATTTGTTAGCATCGCAATCCGATTTGTTGATTTCTCTTCAAAAACAGCAAGTACCTAATTCTTATTATTGTTACCCTGATCTGAGTCGATGTCCCATTTAGTTTAAGATTAGTATTTCTGTATAGTTTGTTTGTTTTGCAATCCATACTTTAGTGAAATTCCATTCAGGATCTTACTGCAGATTGAACATTTGAATAGTGATGGTATGTATATCAGATCTAATTGTAGATTGAACATTTGGAAATAAATTTACCAATATATAAAACCATTTATCTTCAGGATTTGTACTTGATTTTGAACAAAATGAGACATAGGGTTGATCAGCCTAGCACCTAATAGAAGGGGAAAATGCAAGCTTTGGCTTAACATAATATTTCAGCTAGAAACAACTTGAATCTTTGTATATGATAGAGCAGTTTTAACCTTTAAGGCCGCAGGTGTTAATTTTTGATCTTGATAATTGGATCAAAAATTTAATTCAGCAGTTCTCATTTAAGTAGGGGTGTATCTTGTTAATTGTTTATCTTTGAACCTTTCTTTTATAAATTCATTCATGTGTGAATTAGCACATAGTTGATAGCTGGTTTCACCCTCCATATTTCACTGCGTGAACATTTCTTTTAAGTAAAACTTAAGAATCTCTGCATTAGAAAGATCAATGATTTTTCCTCTTCTAAAAGTATTTTAATTTCCTTTTCCTCTCATTCAACTGAAAAACATATCCACTGTGATTTTGATTTCAGCCAATACTTAACCTCTAGGGTGGTTCCTGTAGTTACCACATCTCTTAGTTTAGCTTGTTGCAGACCTAGCCTCACAATATCAAACTTAGATGCCAGTTGTTTCTATTCGTTTGAGAGCGTCTCAATTAGATCAATGGTAGGTTCGATGCACAATTAGAATGCACCTGGGGATTTCAGATTGCTGCCTGAGATTCAACTTGCCATCAGCTTTGGCAGCAATTGTTTTGGTCACGACGTCGCTCTTTATGGCTCTGTTATATTACCTTCTCGTGCTTGTAAAACTACAAAGGGTGCAGTAAGTTCTAGTCTTACAAATGCAAGTATGACTCATATTTGCAATCTTTGTTAATTGGATTAAAAATTTAATTCAGTAGTTCTCATTTAAGTAGGGGTGTATCTTGTTAATTGTTTGTCTTTGAACTTTTGGTTCCTGCTTTTGGTATCTTGTATATGATGTTGAAGCTTTTTATATTCATCTCAGTGGTTCAAATTTTGGTTCCTGCTTTTGGTATCTTGTATATGATGTTGAAGCTTTTTTTTCCCTCGTGGATGAATTTCTTTGGGTTTCTGGGCTCTGGCTGGGTTGGGTACTTGGATGTCTTCCTTGGTTTCATGGATGTAATTTTTTGCATGCCATTTGGAGTCTTCAGTGTCTATGCAGGCTTTTGATTGTAGTGCTTTAATGTTGTGTTAGTCAGTGAGTTATGTAGTGTCTTTTGAATCGAGCTGAATCTAGTTTGTGTTATGTATAGTATTTGTTCTTGGTGTATGTTGTAATTTGTATCCATACAACAATTTAGTACTATTTTATTAATATATGGTAATGCGGTAGTAGCCCAACCGTACCGCAATTAGTCTAACCGTAACCGTGTCATTTAACGGTTAACCGTTACTAACGGTTGACGATTGCGGTTGGCAAAATGAACCAACCGTCAAAGACCGGTATGGCAGCGGTTGGGGTTAATACCAACGGTTGCCACACCGTATACACCCCTAGGTATAGGTGTTTGGGTCGTTCTCTTGATACCTGCTGTGTTGAGTATATGGTCGAAGTGCTTGGGTTTTGAAACAAATAGGGGAGAAGGGTGTGCAGGCTGTGTTGGTTTTGAGTTAGGTTGGGCCATAGGCTCGGCCCATTTCCACTATGAAAAAAAGAGTTTAAGTTTAAATTTGGAATTTAAATAGCATATAAATACATACATATATTGTTGTGTATATATAGAAGTTTAAATAATGAAGATGTGTTCGAATAGATTTTAGTGTGCGTGTTATTCGAGAGAATTGATAGTGTGTTTTTGTGTAAGCAACCTGACATAGCAGTCGAGTTTTACACGATTAGATATTAAATTGAACTCATTTTAAGTAATTTTTTTTAATTCTAAGAATCATTTATAATATAACAAACATAAATTTATTCGTTGAACTAAATTAACATGCAATTGGTAACAATTGACTCGTAATAATTGGTAAATTTCGTAGATTTTAAATTGACTATTCAATTAATTGAGTTTGTGTTTAATTACGTTAATCGAAATTATATATTTTAAAGTGACATATGTTAGTGGAAATAAACCCTGTACCACTATAAATTGAATTGACTGAATTGTTTTAGACATCCTGCTAGCAAAATAAGCGTCGTTCTGCTATTGTGTTAGTTTGACACTTTTATTTGCAATTAAATATTACTATGCTGCTAAATTATCAATTGATAGTGTACATTATAATTACACGAGTATTTTTTGCCCGATTTGCTAGGCATTAAAATTTATGTTATTAAAAAAAATGTAATGATTAAATATCAAAAATAAAAGAAAAATAAAGTATTGTAATTAATATTAAATAGTTATATACATATATATTATAATTTATGTGGCAACAATAATAAATTGTTCTGTTGTTCATCCAAAAATAATTTTATCATGAATGATTATTTTGATTAATTGTTCTGTTCTCCTTCTAATAACTTATGCAGTAACAATAATTAATTATCTTGTTGTTCACCCAACAGTAATTTTGCCATGGATGATTATTTGATTAATTATTCAGTTATCCATCTAAATTTTTTGTTATGAATGAGTTTTTTTTGGCATAGATATAAAATAAATAAATGATTATTTGTGATCTTATTCTGAAAACATGTTCTTAATTCATTAAAATTTAAACTTATTTTGCGATCTTTAAATGTGAAAAATTGAATAAATAATCATTAAAATAATTTAAGTGACTCAACTCGAGTAATATTATGTAAACTATATACAAACTACTGTATGTTAGCTTTTTTGATGAAATAAAAAAGTGTATATGATGTTATCATATATATATATATGTGTGTGTGTGTGTGTGTGTATATATAATAATAATAATATGATGCAATGTATGCTTTGTTATTAAGTTTTAAAAATATTTTTTAATGTATAAGAGGCATTCTAACTAAAATTTCAAATTACAACATAAAAATAAACATCCATAACAGAAAAATACATTAATCAATAGTAGTTTTCAGAGAAAAATAGATATAAGATCATGAGTACACTACAAGAACACGGAGTCTTTACCTACCAATTGTAAGCGTAGGTAAAACTAATCTAATGGTAGGTAATATGTTTTAGCTACCAATGTTGAATTGGTAGACAAGGGTAGGTAAAGCTTAGTAGAGAAAGATCTTTACCTACATTTATTAATATTGGTAGGTAAAAGAATCTGTGGACCCTCACTGAATTGTGAATCAAATGATGAATCATCAGTTGATGTGTTTGATGACGTGTCATCCTATGTGGCTGTTGACATGGTTGTCACATTAACACATACGTGGGATACATAATTGCTGCCATATGACATCTTCTGGTTGGTCCATGTGTCAAATAACAATTTTCCATGTGGCATCATTATTTGTTTTCTATTTTAATAATTAACATTCATAATAATGATTAACAATACAATCTAAATATAAATCTCAATGTTGTAACACTATTTATTGCATCAAAAGTAGAAAGAATATATAACAAACTAGCGATTAAGTTAGCTTAAATAGATTAATGAATGTTCAACAATTGCATATAACATTTTATTTTTTTTGCATAAACGGATACTTATATTACAATAATACAGGGTACAATGAGAGGAAAGAGCTGAATACAAATGACAACCCAACACAAAATGAATACTATACAAAAATAAAGCAAATCCAGCTCAATCCTTTTAAACATTGCAACATGGCAAAACAAGAACAACCAAAAAATACAATATATAAACAACCCAAGAGACACTGATCAAACCTCCTTTTGATATAGTTCATTCAACCTTTCGGTGTTAAAAAACTGAAAATCATGCAGATGTGGCATGCGAGGAACTCGTGGTTCTCTAGGTTTTGATGGACTGCCTTGGCGAAGAGCTTGCTTAAAATACCCAATCTCTGACTAATTGCGTTTCCTTACTCGTCTTGATGGCTCGGCCCAATTATCAACAAGAAGTTTCTGAAAGTAGATATTGTTCTCATCTTTTTCATCATCAAAAGCATACAGTTCAACATTTTCGTCCATTTTGAATTTAATGGCATCTTCTGTGAACATTTTCGTTTTTGCATCAAATCAGCAGTTGCCTCTTCTCCTTTACCTATAATTTGTTCAATGTCTTCATCTGTTATAGTACTATCTTTAGAACTGAAAACCATTTCAGCACCTAACCTCGCCATTTGAAGCAATTCGTCTTTATTAACAGCTGCATAGGACAGAAACAAATTATTGAAATGCAACAAAATATCAATAACTACGCAAAATAAAATAAGCATGCTTTTCTGCTCTGCTAATCTTCCTTTTTGAATAACTAAGGCATCAAGAGAAAGTTTCTTATAAGCCCTCTCAATAACTTTTTCTTCAACGTAGACTGCAATTCAATTAAACAGCTCTGAGGAATTTCAAATCATAAACACAAAAGTTGTGGAGAATGAAAAGTTCTACACTTTTTATTCACGTCCGACTCGAAACAGAGGTGTGTGGCAGTCGTGACAACCACCACAAGATGAGATGATTTGAGTTAGGACTGCCATGTGGTGCACTATCAACGATGAGTCTAATGGAGAAGATGACACGTCATTTCACGGCCGAAGTAGAGAGAACTAAGCAGAAGAAGGTTGTGAGGTGCATAACTTTAGGAATATCCATGCGTATAAAAAATAGACAAAAAAGAAAGGAAGGAAAGAAGCTGCGCATGCAGCTTGAAGTATAGTGCTACAAGCATGAAGTAAAAAAAAAAGATGTATACAATTTAAACAGCAAGAAGCAAGTATGCCACAAAGAGCCATCAACAATTTGCAACTGCAAATTAAATGGCAAGGCAAGTCATCAGGTCATGGTAACTAAATTAACAAGTACATGCCAGCAAAACACTATACTGTGGCCAGTGTATCGTTGACTGCCACTAGAGAGTATGATGGTTTCATCTCGAAAGTTGGGAAAAGTGCATGTAACTACAGAGCATATTCACGTTCAAACAGAAAATGGACAAACTGGACAATAGTAAGTGAAGCCAATAACAAAGTACAACATTCAAGCCTCAAGGCAAGGCATGCAATGGACTAATGTGGCAGTAACGGAACTGACCAAGTTCAAGTAGAAAAAAAGAAAAACCTCAATAAGCATAAAAAAATGCATCAAAGGAGCAAAGAAAAGATTGAACTTCACTACAGAAAATAGGAAATTACCCTGCTTAAAACCGTTCAATTAAACAGCTGTGAGGAATTTCATATTACCACTAAACTTAGCTTCGTCAATGGCACTAACCTCAGTGCAAAACCAGAACAGTTGAACTTCTTTCTTTTGAACAGTTCTATGGGCACGGTCCTGTTCTTGCAAATCAACTTGTGGAATCCTAATTATCAGTTGAACATATATTACTTCATATTAGCCGCCAGGATGACAAATAAGAAAATAAAGGAACACTATATGTTAAGAGATGAGTAGGAGAGATATTAGTGAGGAACAATTGTAATTTTTATTGATGCAAAGAGCACATATATATAGTGCTACGAGCCCAACGACTAGCACAAAATATACCAAGTATGCATGAGCCTAACGGCTAGTAGATAATTATAAAACATACTAAATATAATAAAACGTGTTCACACGCTAACGGCTCTATTGTAACGACTCTATTGTCTTCATTATGCACCCTCAGTTCGAACTAGGGTATCATTTTTCATTCTGGCTTCCGTCTCCACTGATAACGCGAAGTTCCTCTCTCATCCTAATAAAATTCTTGGTCGAGAGAGATTTTGTGAGAGCATCCGCTCTTTGAGATAGTATGCGGGCACATGACATATTGCAAGTCTTTCTGATTGCGTTCTTTCTCTCACAAAGTGGAGATCAATTTCAAGATGTTTCGTCTTTGAATGTTGAATAGGGTTTAGAGATAGAGATATTGTGCTCTTATTATCGCACCAAATGACCGACTTTCGTCTTGGAGTGAAACCAAGCTCCTCCATCTGTGATTCTATTCACGTGATTTCACCTGTAGCGCTTTGCTAGTGCACGGTACTCTACCTTTGTGCTATATTTGGATGTGGTCTGTTGTTTCTTCATACACCAAGAAATGATATTGGAACTGAGGTAAACGCAGTATCTTGAGACAGACTTTCGATCGCCAATATCGTTTGCCTAATCGACATCGTTAAAGCACTGTAAGTTAAGTTCCTTTTCTGAATTTAGGTGGGTATCGTAACACTCTCTTTAATGCCATCCAATGTTCTGATAAGGGTTCTGCATGTATTGACTGAGTTTATTGACGCTGTAGCATATGTCTGGTCGAGTAATAGTTGTGTATTGCAACGCTCCTATTATGCTTCTATATTGTTTGGCATTGTCGATAGTTTCTCCTTTGTGCTTAGATAGTCTTATGTTACCAATCATAGGCGCATGTAATGGGTTTGCCTTGTGCATATTTGCCCTTTGCAGTATTTCAGTGATATTATTTTGTTGGGATAATATTAATTCACCATTGTTTTTCCTAATCACTTGTATTCCAAGAAAAAAAATTAGTTCCCCTAAGTCTTTAATGGCGAAATTTTGATCCAGCTTGTGTACGCTTCTGTTTATTTCTTCGCTGTTGTCTCATGTTATTAGCATGTCGTCAACGTATACTAGAATGAACACAGTTCCATGTATGCCCTTCTTCATATATAGAGAATTGTCCGATTTAACTTGTGAGAAACCCATGTTAGACAAATTTGACTTTAGTTTTCATACCAAGCTCTCGAAGCTTGTTTTAAGCCATATATTGCTTTGTGTAGTTTGCATACTTTATCACCAGTACCATATCCTTCAGGCTGTTGCAAGTATACCTCTTCAGTCAATTCCCCATTCAAAAAAGCATTATTGACATCCAGTTGTCTCACATTCCATCCTTTGTTTAGAGAAAAGGTCAGTATAATTCTGATGGTTGTGGGTTTTATGACTAGAGAAAAAGTTTCGTTGAAATCAAAACCAAATTGTTGTGCGTAACCTTTTGCTGATAGGATCGATTAGGGGTTACTTCAAGCTACACCCACAATATCATACACAAGACAATCAATCAACACACCATTCAAATAAAAAAGATACGATGAAAGTAAAATAGCAAGACACAAGATTTTATACGTGGAAAACCTGTTCGATGTGAAGAGTAAAAACCACGAGACCTCTTAAGGAGTCTACCCTCTTCTCTTATTGATAAACCAAAAATGGGAAAACAGCCCCAAAATGTTTACAAAAGATTCGCTTCTAATCACCGGAATCCAAAAACAATAAGAGATGAAAAATGTGTAAGAGAACACCCTATTTGTGCACTTCAGGCCAACGGTGAATCGAGCAAGAATAAAGCTCAATCTTGAAGACCAAAACACCTTGAAGAAGATGATAAATGACCAAAAACTACTACTGTCTTATGTGACCAGATCTGGTTATATTAACCATCTTATCTTTTAACGTGCATACCAAAAATGTGAGTAATCTCCCAAATGTCTTTCCCATAAATTAAGCATGGCCTGCATAAAAAGATATGCCAAATATACCTGCATAAAATTATGCCAAATATGCCTGCATAAAATTATGCCAAATATGCCTGCATAAAATTATGCCAAATATAGGCTGGAATACCCAACAATCTCCTCCTCTTGCCCAACTTGGGGAAGATGTGCATGCTTCAATCATCATTTGAAACTCATTCCCACAAGCTTGCTACAAACATCAAGCTTTTTTCCTGGAACCACTTTAGTCAACATATCTGCACCATTCTTGTTTGTATGAATTTTCTTTAACTTGAGCATATTTTCTTCAATCACATTTCTTAACCAATGATACCGAACATCAATATGCTTAGTGCGTGCATGATACGTGGAATTCTTGCTCAAATCCATAGCACGCCGACTGTCACAGAATACTATATACTCTTCTTGTTGCAAACTCAACTCTTGAAGGAACCTCTTCGACCAAAGCATCTCTTTACTTGCTTCCACAGCTGCTATATACTCTGCCTCAGTTGTAGATAAAGCCACACACTTTTGTAACTTGGATTGCCAAAAAATGGCTCCCCCAGAAAATATGAACACATAACCTGAGGTAAATTTTCTTCTATCAATATTACCAGCCATGTCTGCATCTGTATACCCCTCAAGAACATGTTTGCTACCTCCAAAACATAAGCAAAATCTAGAAGTACCACGCAAATATCTGAAAATCCACTTTACTGCATCCTAGTGAACTTTACCAGGATTGGATAAGTATCTACTCACCAAACCAACAGAATGTGCAATATCTGGCCTAGTGCACACCATAGCATACATCAATGAACCAATTGCAGATGAATAAGGAATAGAAGACATACTTGCTTTTTCCTTCTCCGTTGTTGGACAATCCCTCTTACTTAGCTTAAAATGAGATGCGAGTGGTGTACAAACCGGCTTAGCATGCTTCATATTGAACCTTTCAAGCACACGTTCAATATATTTTTCTTGAGATAGCCACAACTTCCTAGCTTTTCTGTCACGAACAATCTCCATGCCTAAGATTTGCTTTGCAGGACCCATGTCCTTCATGTCAAATGACTTGGACAAATCTTTCTTCAAGTTGCTAATCAATTCTAAGTGTTTTCCAACTACCAACATGTCATCCACATATAAAAGAAGAATAATGAAGATATCGCTAGGAAACTTTCTAAAATACACACAAGGATCTGCAGCAGTCCTCTTGTAACCATTGCTTATCATAAATGAATCAAATTTGTGATACCACTGCCTCTTGGTGCTTGCTTAAGTCCATAAAGACTCTTCTTCAACTTGCAAACAAGTTTTTCTTTTCCCTTTTCTTCAAATCCTTCAGGTTGTTCCATGTAGATTTCTTCCTGCAAATCACCATGTAAAAATGCAGTTTTTACATCAAGTTGTTCCAATTCGAGGTCACAAACTGCTGCTAAACCCAAAATGGTTCTGATAGAAGTCATCTTGACAACTGGTGAAAAAATCGCATCAAAATCAATGCCTTTTTTCTGATTGCATCCTTTGACTACCAATCTAGCTTTGCGCTTTACTATCTTCTCACCATCTTTCTTGTTCTTGAAAACCCATTTGTTTTTCAAAACTTTCTTGCCTTTTGGAAGTTTCACTAGCTCAAAAGTCTGATTCTTCATCAAAGAATCCATCTCCTCTTTCATAGCCTCAAGCCAAAGATTTTTGTCTCGACTAGATAACACTTCTTGGAAGCTCTCGGGCTCACCATCAGCTGTAACTAAGATATAATTTGTGCTTGGATATCTTGTAGATGGTTTATGTTCTCTGGTTGACCTTCTGACTTGAGCATCATTGTAACACCCCGTATGTTAAATAACTTGTTATAACATAAATCAGAGCAGAATTAAATTTAATATTCTGAATCAGGGGAAACGGGCTGTGCCATTGCGTTCGTCTCGGAAAAATACGCGAAATAGAGTCCGAGTTTTCGTAAATCGGAGTCCGTATGACCAAGTTATGGCCCGTCAAAGTTTCACGAAAAATCAAAAACGAAAACTGCTCATGTTTTGAGGCCCGGGATGAGTTTTGGGCTGTTTTTTTTTGGGCCCTAAATGGTTCCTACACTTGACTTCTTCCCCAAGACATGCTTTAAAGGCTAGGATTGGTTCTAGGGTATATCCCATGGTCCTAAAACATCTAACTAATCTATATATACACCCTAATACCCCCTTATCCTTA
Source organism: Allium sativum (assembly GCA_030737875.1). NCBI lineage: Eukaryota > Viridiplantae > Streptophyta > Magnoliopsida > Asparagales > Amaryllidaceae > Allium > Allium sativum. The sequence goes on along the minus strand of CM060920.1, from coordinate 75,279,927 downwards.
CCAAAAATAGATCTAAGGCCATTATGCCACCACTTAGAAAATTGGAGAGCCTCCACTAAAAATCCTAAGAGGGTTTGCAAGCTAATCTACATCTTCTTCTACTTAATCATTGGGATTTGCTTCATTTAACTTGCTAATCTTGTTTTGGTGAGCTTCTATCCCCTTAATAATCAATTATTGAATTGATTATGATAAGATGTGATAAAGTATGGCTATGTTTGTGGATCCATATATTTATGCAAGCTTGATGTAGTGAATATTATGTGTTTTGCAAGTTATATGCCTTATGTCATGCAAGTTTCATAATATGTAATCATGATATTTTTATGCAAGTTGTTTCATGATGTTTATGATGCAAAACACCAAGTGAATATGGATCCATTATGCAAACATGTTATGCAAGTATGTGAGTACTTATGCAAGTCATGTATATGCTTATATGCATGTTTAGCATTTTATGCAAGTATATGAATGTTTATGCAAGTTATGTATATGTTGAAATGCAAGTTTAACATAATATGCAAGCCTATGCAAGTATGTGAATGTTTATGCAAGTTATGTATATGTTGAAATGCAAGTTTAACATAATATGCAAGCCTATGCAAGTATGTGAATGTTTATGCAAGTTATGTATATGTTGAAATGCAAGTTTAACATAATATGCAAGCCTATGCAAGTATGTGAATGTTTATGCAAGTTATGTATATGTTGAAATGCAAGTTTAACATAATATGCAAGCCTATGCAAGTATGTGAATGTTTATGCAAGTTATGTATATGTTGAAATGCAAGTTTAACATAATATGCAAGCCTATGCAAGTATGTGAATGTTTATGCAAGTTATGTATATGTTGAAATGCAAGTTTAACATAATATGCAAGCCTATGCAAGTATGTGAATGTTTATGCAAGTTATGTATATGTTGAAATGCAAGTTTAACATGATATGCAAGCTTATGCAAGTATATGAATGCTTATGCAAGTATGTGAGTGCTTATGCAAGTTAAGTATATGCTAAAATGCAAGTTCTACATGTTATGCAAATCACATGTATGATGATATGTAAGTTCATATGCAACATGTTATGCAAATCACATGTTTGATGATATGTAAGTTCATATGCAACATGTTATGTAAGACACATGTTTGATAATATGCAAGTTTGGGTCGAATATAGTTGGGTTAATACATGCTCATATATGCAAGTTGACATCCTCTTAACCCATGATAAAGTTATATGCTAAACCCATGTTATGTGTGGTAAATCTTCCCTTTATTATGTTATGTCATAATGACGATTTACGTGGGGAACGATGGGGTTAATTAATATGTTAATTAAAAGTATGTTGAAATGGGTATGATTAAGCATACAATAAAAATAAATTACCATAAGTGGGAATTTACCTATTGAGTTAGGTCTACCCCATGGGAATTTACCTATTGAGTTAGGTCTACCCATGTTATGGAAAATCTGATATTAATTAGGGATAATTAATATGGGGGTGATTAATTAGGATTAATTAATCAACTAAGACACGAGGTTGGACCCTTTTGTAGCGGAAGTCTGCCCGGAACCGACCGGCCATCCAGCGGCTACAAATGATTGGCCCAATGTGAGAGGTCTTAGTCATAAATTAAATACATGATTAAAGTAAAGACACGAGGTTATGCCCTTTTTATGACGGAAGTCTGCCCGGAACCAACCGGCATATCCAGCAGTCATAAAAGACGGTCTAATGTGGGAGGTCTTTATGAGGTCATGATCTTAATTAATGAATTAAGAAACACTTAACCATATTAGCATGTAGTGGGACATGAGGGGTTAAGTGGGTGCCTTGGGGTGGCATGATGAGACTAGTGGGTTGCCTTGGGTGGCAATAGAAAAATACGATTAGAATACTTAACCAAGGCGGAACATGTAATTAAACATGATAAAAGGGTTAAGTAAGTGCCATGGGTGGCATGTGAGAATACGATTAGAATACTTAACCAAGGTGGAACATGTAATTAAACATGATTAAGGGGTTAAGTAAGTGCCATGGGTGGCATGTGGGAATCTAGTGGGTGCCCTAAGTGGCAATTGAAATATGATTAAAGGACTTAACCAAGATTTATAACATGTAAGGGGACATGGTTAAAGGGTTAAGTGGGATGCACTAGATTAAACGACAAGCTTAAGTAGTAGCTTGTGGGGGCCCATTTCAACCAATATCCCAAACGTATCTTTGTAGGCTCGACTCTTGTCGGGTGACGGGACACGCATATTGGGCTTGACTATAAGAGGCCAAAACGGGTTAGCGGTGGCAACGCGGGATCAACGGGTTTCATATGCGTGTGTGGACCCGGGCTGGTTGGTAAGTCGTTGTTGCATCGGGTAGATATAAAGCCGTGCACAGTGATATTATATGGTAGCCACTTTGGGGAATGATACACCCCCTTTTGTGGGACCAGCACGGGTATCTACGGTAGGGAGCCGATCGCTTGGGGGTAGTGGGTACACCTAGTAAAAATAGGGGCAGACGGCACCTGTGTAGGGGTACAAGAAACTACCGGGTGAAAAATTACTAAGTACACTTAGTGGGATCAACCTTTAAGTAGGAATTACTCTTGGTGGGTAGAACTGGTGTGGTGCAGTGTAGGAATTACCTTTGGATGAATAAGTCTGGTGTGGTGCAGTTAGTAATTATCCTTGGGTGGGTAGATGCGTCTTTACGGTTATCTTAGTTCGTCCTGTGTTCGTGGGCAACTTAGTGTAGTCATTATCCCCAAAGATACCATACCGAGTTCATATCATACCCTAATTACTTTAATAATTGTATTATTAAGGAGATAGGGTTCACTCAGGCTTATGTCTGACCCCCGTTGTTTTTACCTTTTTCCTTCAGGTCCTCAGGTTGGGCCTAGTGCTAGTGGGCTTTGATCAGTTTGCTTTATCTATCTCTTGGAGCTTGGACCGTAGATGTAGAGCTCAGCTTATCTTATCTCTTCTGTTATGGCTATTTGTTATGAGTAGTGGGATTATGTACTTATTTTATTCAGGATGGATATTTTGTACTTGACTCTTGTTATGGTTTTATGATGTAACCAAACATGTTTTACTTTCCGCTGCTATGAGATGATGTTTTAAATTTTCAAGTATTACATTATATCTGTCTTGTTGTAATTTTACTGTTCTATACTCACTAAAAATACTCCACCGATGCTATGGCATTCCCTTAGTGAGTGACTATAGCGGGTGTGGGGTGTTACACGTGGTATCAGAGCAAAGGTTACCAGAACAGATAAAAGTTTTAGAAAACTATTTTTCTAAAAACATTTTTGGAAGAAATATTTTCAAAAACATGTCTTTTAAAAGAAAAGTTTTTGAAAGAAAAGCATAATCCCCGATAGCCATATCTTTATCTCTCAAATTCTCCGTTTTGAATCTTTCCCTTTTTCGTCTCAGCATGGCTGAAGATCTTTATCTTCCGGATAGTGTAGCGGTACCAGTATGGTATAGGAGGTTGTTAGAGGCTAGGGCCGCCGCTGCAGGTCCAGCAAATGTTCCTCCTCCACCCGTTGCACTCGTTTCTCCTCGCGCGGATACTTTTGCTATGACTTGTAGGAAGTTTAAGGCTATGGGAGGAAAACCTTTTGTGGGAGCTAGGGATTGGCTTAATGAGACGGAAGAATTGATGGAAATCTTGGAAGTAGAAGAGGGAAAGAAAGTCGGGTTGGCCGCTTGGTTAATGGAAGGAGAGGCCTCGTTCTGGTGGGAGGTCACTAATGGAGAACGCCCGATTGACTCTTGGGTGGATTTCAGACATAGGTTTGAGGCAAGGTTTCTCTCAAAAGCAGAAGAAAATATGCATAAGGAAGAGAAGGGTCCCAATGCTAGTAAAGCACCCGAGAAGAAAGGAGATCAGAAGAGACCTCAACAGCAACAGCAAAACAAAGGTGGGAAGGGCAACGGTGGCAAGGGAAAGAAGAGGTGCTTCAATTGTGGGACACTAGGCCACCTAAACAAAGATTGTCGCAAGAAGACTAAGACTGGCTGCTTCCACTGTGGCGAAGCAGGGCATCTGATGAAAAACTGTCCAAAGAAGGAGCAAGGGACGGGGTCTACCTCAGGAGGACTGGTGCAAGCTCATGTGGAACCAGGTCAGGCTAGGGGGCAAGTACAGGCTCTCGCGATTCGGAAAAGAGGTAGAACTACTTCTATTGAAAGTCTAGTTTTTCTGATCAATCATCCTGTCCGTACTTTGTATGATTTTGACACATTGAGTTCGTTTATCTCATCATTACTAGTAGAGTCACTGCACTGAGACACCAGTTGGTAGATGATCCCTTAGTTGTTTCAAACCCAATTGGGCTCCATGATGTGTTTGGGTTTGAAAGTTCCTATACTTAGCATTGGGTTTAGATGTGATGCTTGTTGGGCTTCACGGGCTATGGGTTAGTGGGCATGGACTGGTTATCCAGTAGGGGTGCCGTTCTTGATTTTGGGGGGGAGAGTTGTTAGGCTTATGGGCCGCTTGGGTGACACTCTTGAGATCTCTTGTAATCCCATAGAATCTGTTATGCTAAGGTATCTAGAATCGCTTGACACGTTGGTCTAGAGTCTGCGATCTGTTAGAGCGGTCCGGGAATACCCGGATGTGTTTGAGGAGGTGAAGGGCTTACCTCCGAAGCGGGAGATTGACTTCCGAATATATCTGGTGGATAATGCTAAACCAGTATCTTGGCCAGTGTGCCACATGGCTCCTAGTGGGAGGAGGGAACTCCATAAGTAAGTAGGCGATTTGCTTAAAAAGGGGTTCATAAGACGAAGTATATCGGAGTGGGGCGCTCCAGTAGTTTTTGTTATGAAGGCGGATGGGTCCCTCAGACTTTGTGTAGGCTAAAGGGAACTAAAGAAACTCACAAAGAAGAATAGATACCCATTGCCGAGGATTAATGATCTCCTTGATCAGTTGGCTGGCGCCTCAGTATTTTTGTAGTAGGACTTAGCCACGGGATTTCATCAGTTGAGAGTGGCTGAGAATAGTATAGAGGAGACTGCCTTTGGGACTCCGGATGATTTCTTTTATGAGTGGCTGGTGATGCCATTGGGTTTGACGAACGCCCCCGCATACTTTGTTGAGAAGGGTGTTCAGGGAGTACCTAAATAAGTTCGTGATGGTCTTTGTAGATGACATCTGGGTCTTTTCTAGGAGCGAAATAAGTTTTCGTATGTGCTCAATAGGCTGAGCAGGGCCAGTATAGGATAAACGACGGTTTTGGAGCGAGACTGGCGAGAACATCCAGAATTGGTCAAGGGCTTAATTATTTAGCCATTTTTACTAGTATCGTCTCACGTAGGTCGTCTGAATTCGAAGGAGGTGTCCCTTGGGTGTTTGTCTGATATTGGTTTAGGCCTTTGGGGCTTGCATTTGGGGGATGCCGAATTCGACTAGGGTGGTCTGCGTGGGAGACAGTTGTGATGATTTTGGATGATATTCTGGTGGAGAAGAGCATGCCCTACATCTTAGGGAAGTGTTGGAGACTCTTCGAGCGCATAGTCTTAGGACAACAAAAGTGGATGGGATCCTTAGCATCCTATGAGTAAGGGTAACATGGTAGCAGACGCCTTAAGAAGAAAAAGGTTGTCCTTGAGTTCATTGTTCGTTGAACGACGGAGCTTAGAGTTTATTTCTAAGTTTGACTTTAGACCTTCCATTGACTTTGTACCCGGTTTGCTAGCCTCCTTGGTTAGACCTACTCTTTTAGGGTGGATTGGAAGAGCACAGAGGGATGACCCACAGTTGGTTGAGTTGATAGAGAAGCTCATAAGGGGGGAGTCGTCCAGCCATTTGAGTAGGAACACCCTAGACGATAGGGGTGTTTGCGTAGAGACGGTAGACTTTGTGTACCGCAAGACGAGGGTTTGAGGAAAGCTATTCTTGATGACGCACACCGTTCTAGGATGACCATTCATCCCGGTGGGGATAAGATGTACCAAGACATGAAGAGGGTTTTCTTCTGGGCTGGTATGAAGAAAGATGTGGCCGAGTATGTCGCTCTATGTTAGGTGTGCCAGCAAGTGAAGGCGGAGCAAAGGAAACCAGGTGGGTTGCTTCACCCATTGGAGGTTCCGCAATGGAATTGGGATAGCATCTCGATGGATTTTATTGACGGGTTACCCAGGTCGAGGAAGGGTAATACAGGAATTTGGGTGGGGGTAGATAGACTTACTGAGAGCACCCATTTCATACCTATGAAGAGCAAGAGGACTGCTCCATGGCTAGCTTCAGTATATCTTCGAGAGATAGTTCGATTACATGGGGTACCCTCTAGCATAGAGAGTGATCGAGATCCTATCTTCACTAGAGAGTTTTTGAAGAATTCGCAAGAGGCGGTAGGGACTCAGTTGGGTATGAGTACCGCATATCATCCTCAGACGGATAGCTAGACTGAGAGGGTGAATCATGTTTTAGAAGACCTTTTGAGGCTATGTATCTTGGATTTTGGAGGTACATGGGAGGAGCATCTTCCATTGGCGGAGTTGCCCGACAGACTTAGTGATGTATTCTATGGGAGGAAGTGCCTACATGAGACCGCAGAGGTGGTAGAGCCGAGTTTGCTTAGAGAAGTGGAAGCAGAGCGTGATGCGATGATTCGACGAGCTCCTACTTGCATCCTTGGGTCAGAGATTTGGAAGCTGAGAAACAGAGAGGTTCAACTAGTCAAAGTACAAAGGGGAGATGAAGAGAGTGACGCTACCTGGGAGACGGAAGCGAAGATGCGTTCGAGGTACCCTTTTTCTTTCGGAGGGTATATCCTTTTGCTTCTCCTTCATCACATATCTTGTGCTTATCTTATTCTTAGTATGTCCTCTCGTTAGTACTTTTGACCTTTAGATAGGGTAAACCTATGGTTGAAACATGTGTTTGAGACATGTTATGTATGATGGATGCAAGTGGATGCAAGTGTTTGCTAGTGGTTGCTCGTGGATGCATATACACACACTTTAGGCACTAGATCGGCTCAATCACTTCATATTGCATATTGCATATAAATGTGTGTAGGTAGCTATATTAATGGATGTATGATGGTTGTGCTATCATATGGATGATGCATTTATTCGGTGAATGATTGTGCACGCATGTAGAAATAGTATGTGTCGATAGGGTTCTTTCGCATACATATTGGATGCATGGCACTATCATGGTTTGCATTAAGGAGGTTAACTGAATCAGTAAACCGCCTGATTTTGCATTAGATAGGGAACATATACACACACTTTTTGCATATGTTCATACAACATTAGAAACTTTAAGGACAATGGATGCCAGTGTTTGATGGTTGAGTAGATGGTTGTTTGGTTGGTAGGATACGTTCTTCTTGACTTAGAGATTTCGGGGACGAAATCCTTTAAGTAGGGGAGAATGTAACACCCCGTATGTTAAATAACTTGTTATAACATAAATCAGAGCAGAATTAAATTTAATATTCTGAATCAGGGGAAACGGGCTGTGCCATTGCGTTCGTCTCGGAAAAATACGCGAAATAGAGTCCGAGTTTTCGTAAATCGGAGTCCGTATGACCAAGTTATGGCCCGTCAAAGTTTCACGAAAAATCAAAAACGAAAACTGCTCATGTTTTGAGGCCCGGGATGAGTTTTGGGCTGTTTTTTTTTGGGCCCTAAATGGTTCCTACACTTGACTTCTTCCCCAAGACATGCTTTAAAGGCTAGGATTGGTTCTAGGGTATATCCCATGGTCCTAAAACATCTAACTAATCTATATATACACCCTAATACCCCCTTATCCTTACCAAAAATAGATCTAAGGCCATTATGCCACCACTTAGAAAATTGGAGAGCCTCCACTAAAAATCCTAAGAGGGTTTGCAAGCTAATCTACATCTTCTTCTACTTAATCATTGGGATTTGCTTTATTTAACTTGCTAATCTTGTTTTGGTGAGCTTCTATCCCCTTAATAATCAATTATTGAATTGATTATGATAAGATGTGATAAAGTATGGCTATGTTTGTGGATCCATATATTTATGCAAGCTTGATGTAGTGAATATTATGTGTTTTGCAAGTTATATGCCTTATGTCATGCAAGTTTCATAATATGTAATCATGATATTTTTATGCAAGTTGTTTCATGATGTTTATGATGCAAAACACCAAGTGAATATGGATCCATTATGCAAACATGTTATGCAAGTATGTGAGTACTTATGCAAGTCATGTATATGCTTATATGCATGTTTAGCATTTTATGCAAGTATATGAATGTTTATGCAAGTTATGTATATGTTGAAATGCAAGTTTAACATAATATGCAAGCCTATGCAAGTATGTGAATGTTTATGCAAGTTATGTATATGTTGAAATGCAAGTTTAACATAATATGCAAGCCTATGCAAGTATGTGAATGTTTATGCAAGTTATGTATATGTTGAAATGCAAGTTTAACATAATATGCAAGCCTATGCAAGTATGTGAATGTTTATGCAAGTTATGTATATGTTGAAATGCAAGTTTAACATAATATGCAAGCCTATGCAAGTATGTGAATGCTTATGCAAGTATGTGAGTGCTTATGCAAGTTAAGTATATGCTAAAATGCAAGTTCTACATGTTATGCAAATCACATGTATGATGATATGTAAGTTCATATGCAACATGTTATGCAAATCACATGTTTGATGATATGTAAGTTCATATGCAACATGTTATGTAAGACACATGTTTGATAATATGCAAGTTTGGGTCGAATATAGTTGGGTTAATACATGCTCATATATGCAAGTTGACATCCTCTTAACCCATGATAAAGTTATATGCTAAACCCATGTTATGTGTGGTAAATCTTCCCTTTATTATGTTATGTCATAATGACGATTTACGTGGGGAACGATGGGGTTAATTAATATGTTAATTAAAAGTATGTTGAAATGGGTATGATTAAGCATACAATAAAAATAAATTACCATAAGTGGGAATTTACCTATTGAGTTAGGTCTACCCCATGGGAATTTACCTATTGAGTTAGGTCTACCCATGTTATGGAAAATCTGATATTAATTAGGGATAATTAATATGGGGGTGATTAATTAGGATTAATTAATCAACTAAGACACGAGGTTGGACCCTTTTGTAGCGGAAGTCTGCCCGGAACCGACCGGCCATCCAGCGGCTACAAATGATTGGCCCAATGTGAGAGGTCTTAGTCATAAATTAAATACATGATTAAAGTAAAGACACGAGGTTAGGCCCTTTTTATGACGGAAGTCTGCCCGGAACCAACCGGCATATCCAGCAGTCATAAAAGACGGTCTAATGTGGGAGGTCTTTATGAGGTCATGATCTTAATTAATGAATTAAGAAACACTTAACCATATTAGCATGTAGTGGGACATGAGGGGTTAAGTGGGTGCCTTGGGGTGGCATGATGAGACTAGTGGGTTGCCTTGGGTGGCAATAGAAAAATACGATTAGAATACTTAACCAAGGTGGAACATGTAATTAAACATGATAAAAGGGTTAAGTAAGTGCCATGGGTGGCATGTGAGAATACGATTAGAATACTTAACCAAGGTGGAACATGTAATTAAACATGATTAAGGGGTTAAGTAAGTGCCATGGGTGGCATGTGGGAATCTAGTGGGTGCCCTAAGTGGCAATTGAAATATGATTAAAGGACTTAACCAAGATTTATAACATGTAAGGGGACATGGTTAAAGGGTTAAGTGGGATGCACTAGATTAAACGACAAGCTTAAGTAGTAGCTTGTGGGGGCCCATTTCAACCAATATCCCAAACGTATCTTTGTAGGCTCGACTCTTGTCGGGTGACGGGACACGCATATTGGGCTTGACTATAAGAGGCCAAAACGGGTTAGCGGTGGCAACGCGGGATCAACGGGTTTCATATGCGTGTGTGGACCCGGGCTGGTTGGTAAGTCGTTGTTGCATCGGGTAGATATAAAGCCGTGCACAGTGATATTATATGGTAGCCACTTTGGGGAATGATACACCCCCTTTTGTGGGACCAGCACGGGTATCTACGGTAGGGAGCCGATCGCTTGGGGGTAGTGGGTACACCTAGTAAAAATAGGGGCAGACGGCACCTGTGTAGGGGTACAAGAAACTACCGGGTGAAAAATTACTAAGTACACTTAGTGGGATCAACCTTTAAGTAGGAATTACTCTTGGTGGGTAGAACTGGTGTGGTGCAGTGTAGGAATTACCTTTGGGTGAATAAGTCTGGTGTGGTGCAGTTAGTAATTATCCTTGGGTGGGTAGATGCGTCTTTACGGTTATCTTAGTTCGTCCTGTGTTCGTGGGCAACTTAGTGTAGTCATTATCCCCAAAGATACCATACCGAGTTCATATCATACCCTAATTACTTTAATAATTGTATTATTAAGGAGATAGGGTTCACTCAGGCTTATGTCTGACCCCCGTTGTTTTTATCTTTTTCCTTCAGGTCCTCAGGTTGGGCCTAGTGCTAGTGGGCTTTGATCAGTTTGCTTTATCTATCTCTTGGAGCTTGGACCGTAGATGTAGAGCTCAGCTTATCTTATCTCTTCTGTTATGGCTATTTGTTATGAGTAGTGGGATTATGTACTTATTTTATTCAGGATGGATATTTTGTACTTGACTCTTGTTATGGTTTTATGATGTAACCAAACATGTTTTACTTTCCGCTGCTATGAGATGATGTTTTAAATTTTCAAGTATTACATTATATCTGTCTTGTTGTAATTTTACTGTTCTATACTCACTAAAAATACTCCACCGATGCTATGGCATTCCCTTAGTGAGTGACTATAGCGGGTGTGGGGTGTTACAATCATCCACTTGTGGGGCAATTTTCTCCACCTTCTCACAAGCCACTTCTCCATTTGGTTTAGCTTTATCATGAACATCATCACGAATATCATCAAAATGTGCACCATCAAGCTGTGCATCATTAACACCTTCATGTGTTGCATCAAGATCAGCCTGTATTGGCTGTTCAACAAAACCACGAGTAGGGGACAAAGAAACATCAGTAGTATCAATAAAAAAAATCTGAGCTAGTATGATACTTTGCACTCAAAAGTTCTGCACCTTTTTCATGCTCAAAGAACACTACATCCCTGCTTCTTACTACCTTTCCTTTTTCTGGATCATATAGCCTGAACCCATAATCTTCATCACCATAGCCAACAAAAACACATGGATTAGTCTTGGAATCCAGCTTTGATCTTTGGTCTTTTGGCACATGCATGTATGCCTTGCATCCAAATACTCTAAGATGTGTATATACAGGATCACATCCCTTCCATGCTCTCTCTGGAATGTCAAGCCCCAATGGAATAGATGGAGAACGGTTGATCAGATAAACTGTTGTATTCACTGCTTCAGCCCAAAATGACTTTGGTAGGTCGGACATCTTCAACATGCATCGCACCTTCTCCACAATGGTTCTATTCATCCTCTCAGCTACACCATTGTGTTGGGGAGTGCCTGGAACTATCTTCACATGTCGAATACCATATTGCGCACAATAATTCTTGAACTCATGTGAAGTATACTCTCCACCATTGTCTGAACGAAGGCACTTCAACTTGCTTTCTGTCTCCCTTTCCACCATAACATGAAACTTATGAAAAGTTTCAAACACTTGGCTTTTAGTATTCAAAATGTAAATCAATGTCTTTCTAGTAGCATCATCAATAAAAGTGACAAAATATTTGTTGCTACCATTGGATTCAACCTCAATCGGACCACATACATCCGAATGTACAAGCTCCAATTTATCCTGCTTTCTTGTAGACTTTCTAACAAAAGAAGCTCTATGTTGTTTTTCTGCTAAGCAATGATCACAAGGGTTAAGAGAAATTGTAGTATTGACAGGAATAAGAGATTTACCTACTAAACATTTCAAACTCTTTTCACTCATGTGCCCCAATCTTCGATGCCACAAATTAGGAGAATCTTTTTCTTCCATTGCATTGAGCTCACCAAAACATACAGTCAAATATGTCTTGTACAAAGAACAACACAACTCGCCTCTTGCAATTGTCATGGATCCCTTGGATAATTTCCACTTCCCACTCTCAAATGTGTGACGAAAGCCTTCTTGATCAAGAATATGAGCTGAAAGCAAATTAAGACGCAAATCCGGAATATGACGTACACCTTTCAATGTAAGCATGCATCCAACATTAGTCTTCACACGAATATCACCAATCCCAACTATGCTTGCTGAACTCTGGTTACCCATTTTGACACTGCCAAAATCACCTGCTTGATAATTCAAAAAATACTCTCTCTTAGGAACACAATGATATGAAGCACCTGTATCAACAAGCCACTCAGAATTTGTACTGCTAACATGATGACATTCACTAGTTGCGCAAATTAAAGTGACATCATCATCACTTTTAGAGGCTACTGCTGCAACATTTTTATCATCGCCTTCTTTCTGAAAATCATTCTTCTTCCCATGTTCTCTTTTCCAACGAAAGCAATACTTTTTAATATGGCCAGGCTTCTTGCAATAGTTGCATATGAAGTGATTCTTTCCATCACTAGACTTGGATCTTCCTCTTGAGTTATCACGGTCTTTAGGTCCTTTGCTCTTGCTTCTTCCTCTATTCTCCACAACAAGAGCTTGTGAATTGTCAACTCCAATCTCCTTTCTTCTAATTTCTTCATTAAACATGCTTTCTTTGATCACATCCAAAGATAGCACACCATCTGGAGCTGAATTACTAATGGTCACAACTAAAGTTTCCCAACTATTTGGCAAAGAACTCAATAAGAACAAAGCTTGCAATTCATCACCAAAAATGATCTTAATAGCTGTAAACTTGTTAATAATGTCTTGGAAATCGCTAAGATGCTCAAAAAATGACTTTCCATCTTTCAACTTTAGATTAACAAGCCTTTTAATCAATGAAGTTTTGTTATGGGCGGTTTTTCTCTTATACAAACCTTCTAATTTCTTCCACAAATCATATGGATCGGTCTCTTGTGACACATGGTCAAAAATGCTAATGTCAACCCATTGTCTAATGGTTCCTAAAGTTTTACTTTTCAACTTTATCCATTCATTCTCTTCCATTTTATCGGGTTTAGAAGGTTTAGAGATAATATCACTCGAACTAGTGACGGTTTCAATTGGGTCATGTAAATCCTTGCAATATAACAAGTCTTCCTCATAGGTCTCCAAATAGAATAGAATAGAGCTATGACTACTTGACTCCATAGTGTGATAAATAACCTACCTCAAGCTCTGATACCAATTTGATAGGATCGATTAGGGGTTACTTCAAGCTACACCCACAATATCACACACAAGACAATCAATCAACACACCATTCAAATAAAAAAGATACGATGAAAGTAAAATAGCAAGACACAAGATTTTATACGTGGAAAACCTCTTCGATGTGAAGAGTAAAGACCACGAGACCTCTTAAGGAGTCTACCCTCTTCTCTTATTGATAAACCAAAAAAGGGAAAACAACCCTAAAATGTTTACAAAAAATTCGCTTCTAATCACCGGAATCCAAAAACAATAAGAGATGAAAAATGTGTAAGAGAACACCCTATGTGTGCACTTCAGGCCAGCGGTGAATCGAGCAAGAATAAAGCTCAATCTTGAAGACCAAAACACCTTGAAGAAGATGATAAATGACCAAAAACTGCTACTGCCTTATGTGAGTAATCTCCCAAATGTCTTTCCCACAAATTAATCATGGCCTGCATAAAAAGATATGCTAAATATGTCTGCATAAAATTATGCCAAATATGCCTGCATAAAATTATGCCAAATATGCCTGTATAAAATTATGCCAAATATGTCTGCATAAAATTACGCCAAATATGTGCTGGAATACCCAACATTTGCAACCAGTCTGGCCTTTTATTTGTCAATAGATCCATCCTCTTTTCTTTTTATTTTGTATGTCCACCTACAACTAATCACATTTTTGTGTTTTGGTTGAGTCACTAAGCTCCCAAGTGTTGTTTCTTACGAGAGCTTTATATTGAGTGTCCATTAACTCCTTCCATTTATTTGATCTTATGGCCTGAGTGAAATTCAATAGTTCGATCTCACTAGCAGAAATATTATGTACTTTGGGTTGGAAGATGCCTCTCTTTGACCTGGTGATCATGTGATGTTCAGTTGATTGTGGTGGTGTCTGCTGCTGTGTATCATTGTTGTTGGTAGTGTCAGCATGGTTGTTGTTTTCTGTATCTTCACTATACTGCATGTTTTGATTTGATTCATGTATGTTTGTATCTTCAAAGTCATTGTGTGTCTCATTGGTTTTCTCATTTGTTCAGTTCATAGTTTCTTCCTGTGTGTTTAAATTGCCTGCGTGTTGTTGCTCTTCATTTCTATCAATTAAAGGTGATTTAGTAATGAATAGCTCGAACCGTATGTTATTTTTTATGCTTTGTTCCCCATCCTTTTTGCCGATTTGCTTTTTTGCATAAGGAAACTTGTTTTCATCAAATATCACATGTCTAGAAACATATAGTTTTCCATTTTTTTCCATGCACTTATAGACTTTTTGGTTTTTTGCGTACCTAATGAATGTGCATGGGCTTGATCTCATACTTAGTTTATGATTGTTATAGTCTCTCAGACATGGAAAACATAGACACCCATAGGCTTTTAGAAAACCATATTCTGGTCTAACACTGTATGTCATTTCATGAGGGCTTTTATTGTTTAAGACTTTGGTTAGCAACTTGTTAATGAGAAATACAGATGTGTAGAAAGCTTCATTCCAATATTTCATGGGTATTGAGCTTTGTGATAACAAAGTTAGACCAGCCTCTACAATGTGTCGATATTTTCTTTCGACTAAATCGTTTTGTTCGGACGTATGGGGGCAAGTTAATCTATGTTTGATCCCTCTTTTGAGAAAGTAATTAGTTAGAGGTTTAAACTCAGCTCCCCCATCTGTCTGAACAGCCTTAACAGTACTGTTCATTTGTTTTTCGACATGAGTTATAAATTACATAACTGTATTGCAAGCTTCTGATTTAGTTTTCTGCATGTATATCCAAGTATATCGAGAATAAGCATCCACAAAAGAAAGATAATATCAGTGTCCCTAATATGAATTTAGAGGCGCGGGTCCCCACAAGTCAGCGGCTATAAGCTCCATTGGCTAATTATAGCTGATTTCAGAATCACTGAAAGGGAGCTTGTGGCTCTTGCTGAGTTGGCAGTGTGTGCATGTGTGTTTGATAGGTACATTTTTATAATGAATGTTATTATTACGCAGAACAGTCTTAACAGTTTCCAGATTAGGATGTCCTAATGCCAAGAATTAATCACGTTACATTTACTGCTATTATTATCATAATCAACGTTATTGCAGCTATTCCTAATAAAGTCATTGTCACTACTAGCATCTACATTATTGCACCAGAATTCTGCACTTGAGTTTGCAGTCTTCAAGTTGTTGAATTTGTATAAACCATCGTATAGGTTACCTTGAAGTAATATTTCATGATTTAGGGAATCTTTCACTAAGCAAAACCTAGGATAAAATTCAAAGTAAACATTATTGTCGTTGGCTAATTTTAATATACTTAACAAATTTTTATTAATCGTGGGTACCCTAAGAAGATTGTTTAATTTGAGTTGTCTTTTCCCAAAAATTGTCCCTTTGCCTATGTGTGTAATACTAGCAGTACAACCAATACCCATATGAAAATTCCTCATACCTGAGTAATTTCTGCTCCCAATGTTTAAATTCTGAAGATTGCTAGTTATGTGGTGAGTCGATCCTGAGTCATGATACCATTCTTCGAAGCCATTGTCTTCATTTTTTACTTCATCATCATCTGCAGCATTATGTCTTCGGTTTGCATCATTATTATTTTGAGCTGAATTCCCTGTTGTTGCCATATTTTCTTGTGCTTTTCTTTGTGAAGAGTAATTTTGGCTTGCCTGTTGTCCACCTGTGTCTGAATTAAACCTAAAGTAACATTTGTTCGCCATGTGACCAAACTTTTGGCATATTTGACATTTCACACGATAATTGTTGTTATCTCCTTGTATCTTCTTATTACTGACTGTGGCATAATTGGCAGAGAACTTATTTTGTGCTTTTTTTCTTTGGTCGATTCTGCCTTCATGAGCGAGGAGTGTTGATCGAACGAATTGTAAGTCAGGTAAGGTTTGTTGTGTGGCTAACACAGTTACTGGAGATTCGTATTCTTCATCTAATCCACCAATAATAAATAGGATTTACTCACTGTCGCTGATCTTATTGCCAACAACATTTAGTTTGTCACATAGGTTTTTTATTTTTCCTAAGTACTCTTTCATGATTGCCTCCTTTTTTCTAGAATTTTGTAATTCCCTTCTATATTGCATGATTCTAGCGGCTGATTGTGAACTAAAAATTTGTTGCACAATGGTCCATATTTCATGAGATGTGTTGCAGCCTACTATCTATGATAACAAACTCGAGCTTATTGATGATAGCAGCCATGATGATAATAGGCTGTCCTATTTCTAAAATTTGACGTGGTCCGGGTTCGGTGAGAGATTGTCGTCTTTGTCTGCTATCATCACTAGTGGTATAGTTATGGTTCCATTGACATACTCTTATAGTCCATAGCCCTTTGACGTAATTTCAATTTGGTATTTCCATAGTATATAGTTATCCTCGTCCAACGATGTAGTAATGACTTGACTTTTTGGTTTGATCAGGTTATGATGGTTTGGTAGGGTGTTGTTGATGGCGCTTTCTGATGTAGTAGATGTAACAACCCGGAATTTTGGAACCAATTTAAAAAATTTATTTTAGAAATTTTAATGGATTTTGAATATTTAAATTAATTTATGTTAAATAATAACAATTAAAAATTTATTTAAATCAAAGTTAGAACGAATATACTTATTTTAATTATAAAAGTAGTTAGAAATAGCGCGGTAGTTTGAAAAATTGAATTTGAACTTTGACTGAATGTATAGGATTCAAAATAAAGCGGATTTCAGTAAAAAAACAAATATTTAAATCTGTTTGAAAATATCTATCTAATGAGTCTGAAAATTTAAAATTTCATAGCAAGAATAAAAAGTTATGGCCAGTTAAAAATTCAGAATAGCCGTTATGGAATTTATATGTATATTTTAATATAATAAATAGCCATTTTGCAAACGACCTCCGTTTTCGACGAAACCACTTTGGTTGGATCCATAATGTCAATTTATTGCTAGACTCCAATTTTCATAATTTTTCGAACTAATATGTGAGCGTGGCAAATGAAAACGTGTTTTGTCAATTTTAGTCAAATTGGATCGACCAAAAATTGACCATTTTTCAAATGGTCTCCAAATTCGATGAAAATAATTTTGTTAGGACTATATCATCGAAACATAGCTAGATTTATTTTTTGGGAATTTTTGGAGTCCGTATGTGGCCCCGGTAAATTTAAATGTACGACCAAATTAAATAATTAAATGATTTATATTTTAAATTAAAGAAAAGTGGGCTGAGACGATCAAATGGGCTGACGGGACCTAGTCCATTGTGTTTGGAGTGGGGGTATTTAGCTAGGGGCGACAGTCATTGGGCCTCGTTTAGAGTCCGGACAGATAAGCAAGTAGTTTGTAAATTAAAATTATATTAAATTATATTATATGTATATATATATATATATATATATATATATACCGTTCAAAAGAAAACCCTAAAACCTATCTTGTTCCAGCGCCGCCAGTTCTTGACCAGTGGCCTAAAGGCTCCGAATTTCCTCGCTCAAAATTTCTCAATCCCATTAGTAATTTCAATCCATTATAAAACGAAAATCAAAGAAAAATTCGAGATCTTTCATTTGATGTGGGCATGATTGGAATTGGTGTTCACTAGTGGTCGTGGCGGCTTGGCAAAGTGTCGAACTTAGAATAGAATCTCAGGGCGCCAGGGGACTTCGGGCAGGGGAAAGAGGACGCGGGGGAGGACTATCTCGTGGTGATGGCCGATCAACGTTGAGCGATCTGTGGTGGGTGTGCTAGTGGATTCTTCCTTTGGAGCATGGGTTTCAACATACTGGAGCGGTGTAACCAAGGAGACAAAGAAAGGGATTAAGGAGAGGTTGTAATTAATTAGTGATTAATTTAAATAATTATTTTGAAATGTAATGAAATCTATTAATCAGCGTATCTTTTTCATACAAGCACGGAATCACGTGATTTCAGATCCGTTAGAACCACAAAAATGAGATCCACAACATGGAGTTTATCAGAACAAATTTGGAGCTTTCTACAATTTTAAACGGAGTAAAATCGAAGTGAGATTTCTTATTTAGATAATTAAAAATAAATTAATTATTATCGTGTTTAGAAATTCTTGCATGTATGTGATTTGATTTAAATTGGTTGATGTTGTTTGTTGTGATCAGTTTGATTAAATTGTATACAATGGAATTGTTGAAATTTGTAGACAAATAAAAATACCATTTTTATTTGTTATGTTAATGTAAGGATTTGTAAACAAATAAAATATCACTTTTATTTGTTATGGTAAAATTAGATTTGTAAACAAAGAAAATATCACTTTTATTTGTTATGTTAAAATTAGAAATTGTAGACAAATAAAATTATCGTTTTTATTTGTTAAGTTGAATAGAAATTGTAAACAAATAAAATTATCATTTTTATTTGTTAAGTTGAATAGAAATTGTAAACAAATAAAATTATCATTTTTATTTGTTAAGTTGAATAAAAATTGTAAACAAATAAAATTATCATTTTTATTTGTTAAATTGAATAGAAATTGTAAACAAATAAAATTATCATTTTTATTTGTTAAGTTGAATTGAAATTGTAAACAAATAAAATTATCATATTTATTTGTTAAGTTGAATAGAATTTGTATGCAAATAAGATTATCATGTTTATTTGTCATTTTGAATTAGAATTGTCGACAATACAAAAGTATCATTTTTATTTGTTATGTTGAGTTAGAATTGTGATAGCACAAAAGTATCATTTTTACTGGTTATGTTGAATTAGAATTGTCGACAACACAAAAGTATCACTTTTATTGGTTATGTTGGATTAGAATTGTCGACAACACAAAAGTATTATTTTTATCTGTTATGTTGAATTAGAATTGTCGACAACATAAAAATATTTCTTTTTATTTGTTATGTTGAATTAGAATTGTCAACAAAATATAAGTGTCATTTTTATTTGTTATGTTAAAAATAGATTTGCAAACAATAAAAGATTATCATTTCCATTTGTTATGTTAACATTGAATTTGTATACAAATAAAAATAGTCATTTTTATTTTTCATGTTAAAGTAGTAAACTTGTATACAAATATAAATAGTCATTTTTATTTGTCAAGTTAAACATTGAATTTGTGTACAAATAAATAGTCATTTTTATTTGTCATGTTAAAGTAGTAAATTTGTATACAAATATAAATAGTCATTTTTATTTGTCAAATTAAACATTGAATTTGTGTACAAATAAATATTCATTTTTATTTGTCATGTTAAAGTAGTAAATTTGTATATAAATATAAATAGTCATTTTTATTTGTCATGTTAAAGTAGTAAATTTGTATACAAATATAAATAGTCATTTTTATTTGTCAAATTAAACATTGAACTTGTGTACAAATAAATAGTCTTTTTTATTTGTCATGTTAAAGTAGTAAATTTGTATACAAATATAAATAGTCATTTTTATTTGTCATGTTATACATTGAAATTGTATACAAATTAAAATAGATATTTTTATTTGTCATGTTAAACGTTGAAATTTTATACAAATAAAAATATCTCTTTTTATTTGTTAAGTTCAAAGTATAAATTGTATACAAATAGTGAAAATAAAAATTATCTTTTTATTTATCATTAGCGACATAGAAAATGTCATGTAAATAAATATTCATTTTATTTGTCATTAAAAACATTGAAATTGTTATGCAAACAAAATATTCCATTTTATTTGTCATTAAAAACAAAGAAATTGTTATGTAAATAAAATATTCTTTTTATTTGTCATGTTAAACATAGGATGTGAAGAAAATAAAATATTCTTTTTATTTTTGTACATATGAAATATAGTATGATAAACAATAAAATATTCATTTTATTGTAACATGTTAATGTTAGAATATGATAAACAATAAAATATTCATTTTATTGTAACATGTTAATGATAGAACTTGTTTTACAATTGAAATACTCTTTTATTGTAACATGAAATATAGAAAATGTGTAGACAATAAAATACTCTTTTATCGTAACATGAAATGTGATTGAACCAAATACACTTGGTTGCTGATATTGATTGTGATGGATTGACTGTTTGGATTGTGCTCGACCAGTTTATGAGCAAAATATTCTTTTACATTTAGCATTGGGTTGGGTAGAGATATTTGTGTTCTAACACCTTGTGAAACACTTCACGGTTTGACTATAAGGTGTGTAGCGATGTTGTTATTTCAAAATTTAATAAATGATTTTAAAATGAGTTTTCTTAAGTAAAAAGAATAGTATTCCCGATTTTGGACAGGGAATGTTTTATAAAACAGAAAGATTTCGAGGGCTATACCCAATGTTTTCGAAATGATTTGGAATTGGAAATCTATACATATTTGAAAGTACTTGCGATTATTATGTTGTGAAATGATTTTCCCTACTTCG
This sequence comes from Allium sativum, assembly GCA_030737875.1. Classification (NCBI taxonomy): domain Eukaryota; kingdom Viridiplantae; phylum Streptophyta; class Magnoliopsida; order Asparagales; family Amaryllidaceae; genus Allium; species Allium sativum. Next base: position 75,259,261 of record CM060920.1, on the reverse strand, counting down.
GGATATGAAATGATTTGGTATGTGGCTAGAGATTCAAGTAACCCGGACGACTAAAAGTATGGGTGTTATAGCCTTAAATGGCTTTGGGCGGTGTATACTTCCATGCGTGGGAGGTGCATCGTCAGTGTAGCCTGCTCCATAGTGGGAGGTGCACATATATATATATATATATATATATATTATATATATTATATATATATATCGAGTTGCTTAGGTGCGTGCCCTTTGCTTTGTCGACGGGGAGCGCGATATTTGGTTGCATATATATCGTTACGTTTTGGAATTCATATTTCCAAATGTTTTGTTTTTGAGATCCCGAAGTGAAATCTACTTTATTATAAAAGCCAGATATGTATTTCAAATGATTTGAAATAAAAGAAATCGGGAAATAAAGTCCAAAGAAATAATTTCTGTAAAGAGAATTGAATTCTGAAATCTAAGTTTAGGGATTAAGCCTAAATGGGTAGATTAAGAAATTGCATGTTGTATGATGCATTGTAGATCCATAAGTTTATTTATGGTTGTTGTTTATGCACTCACAATCCAATGGAGTAAACCCGTTCCGCATTAGCGGCGTGGTCCTGTGATTAGCCTTATTATTAAATAGGTTAAGTAAGATTTCTTATACCAGTCCCATGACAGACTCGTAGTTTGTTTCACTTGCAAACTCGGGTGCCCTTATTTTCCCCACGGGCAGTCGAGTGGTTTGTTTTGCAGATACTTATTTATTGAGCAGGATTCTGTATTGAAGCTTAAAGCTATGTCCAGAGCATTGATAGTCTTCCGCTGTATTGTATTATAGTTATTATAATTAATCTTCCACTGTATTATTATTTTTCAATGTACTCTGATATATTCAGTACTTTGATGTAACATTATTATGATGTTTATAAAAGTCTTCTGTTATTTTTTATGATGTGTTGTATGCCTAAAGTTAGCGTATGCAGGATTCGAACGGTCTTGGTCGATTTAGCGATCGATTAGGTCCGGGCGAAATCCGTGTCGTTACAGATGATGTGGCTCCGGAATCATTGGCCATTAGATATGAGAATATGACGTGGAAGATTACTTATAGTTGCATACTTTTTGTCTCACTTGTATCACCATAACATGATAAAGATCGCGGCAACATGTAGAGATCCAGAAAAGAATGAAGGTTGAAAGAGGTTTGGAAATACAGAGTTGGTGTTGTAGCTGTGATCAACACTTTTGATAAAGAATAAGCCTTTCGGCATTAAGGCTCTGATATCGTATTAAGAGATGAGGAGGAGAGTTATTAGTGAGGAACAATTGTAATTTTTATTGATAGAAAAAACATGATACAAAGAGCACATACATATAGTGCTTTGAGCCCAATGGCTAGTACAAAATATACCAAATATGTATGAGCCTAATGGCTAGTATAAAATACACCAAGTATGCATGATCCTAAAGGCTAGTAGATAATTACAAAACATACTAAATATGATAAAACGTGTTCACACGCTAACGGCTCTTACCAATCGCTATCATAAAGAATGACAACGTCTGCTGTAGCAAGATTAATTCCAAGACCACCTGCTCTGGTTGAAAGCAAAAATACAAATTTCTCACTACCAGGACGATTAAAAGATACAACAGAAGCATCACGATCGTCTCCTCCAGTATTTCCATCGATACAACAATACTTATATCCACGATACATCAAGTAATCTTCCAACATATCAAGTTGTCTAGTCATCTACATTCCAAACAATTGTATTATCAACAAGAAATACTGGAAATATTAACACAATGCATGAACAAGATTATGTTATTGGCTATAATTCATTATTTCATAATGAAGTTTTTAAGAATAGAGTTTTAGAAAATATAGTTTATATCTTAATAAAAAACATATAATGTATAGGACCTAGGAGAATATAAGAACCCTTGAATCTTGCTCTTTAAGTTTTGGAAGCAATTTATCCAGTAAAACCATTTTTCCTGCAATTAACAGAATCATTGTAAAAAATAGACAAGGGGGAAAAGTGCAAGTAAAAGTGTGTACTATAATAATTGTTTTTCCTGCATTCTCAATAAGATGTTGTCCTATGGCATACGATGGCCTGGGTTCAGCACCTTGGAACAAATTTGGATGATTGCAACACTTTTTAAGTTGCATAGCAATGTTCAGAAGATGTTTTTGCTCTCCTCCAGCATTTACAACTTCTAATTCTTTTTGAAGCAGGGCACGATAATACTGTATCTGCATTTGGGACATTCCTACTTTGAGTATAGTTTCTTTCTTCGGAGGTAAACCCTTTTCAACATCAGATTTAAGACTTCAAAGAAGAAAATGTTGAAGCACCTTCATAATATATTGAAAATTGTTTGAGTGTCTCCGATAGAGACATTCTCGCTAATATAAGAGTAATCAAATCCTCAACTTGCCAAAAAAAAATACACTGGTATGCCCCAAAAAAATCATTTGCTAGCATAGCACTAAACCTTTCTAATTGACTGCTTAACGAGCAAGAATTCCATTAATACCATTTTCATATAAACGTATCAACCAATTTAATCCTGCAAGTTGATAGTCTCCCATTTTCCCTTGTATACAAGATCGTTGGGAGAAAAGACGTGTCCCTCCAATACGAATTAAAGCATTTTCTTCATCCTTCGGGTATTCCTCATCTTCTTCCTCCTATGTTACCTTGGAAGCATGTCGACCCTTTCCTTTGGCCTTATTTTCAGCTTACTGGCTTCCTTTTGCAAAATGGGCAAATATCTCATTTTGTTGGAGTAGATACTTTAATCTTCCCTTGCCTTTGTTGTTGATATCAGCATCAATGGCAGCATTCTGGGAATCCAATATTTCTTTTATCTTCTTTCGCTTAAGTTTCTCCATTTCCCTAAGCCTCTTTTTTTTCCTTCTTTCTAATTTCATTATTTGATGGACCTTCATCCTCTCCTTCCTCTTCGTCTCCATCAGGATTACCGGCAGGAGTTTCAACTTCGGTATCCAGATCCTCTTCTTCCCCTTCCGTCTTTGCCACTGCCTCGAGCTCCTCGTCATCCTCCGTAACTGCCGCCTCGTTTTCTTCAGTCAAATGTTCTTTAATTCCTTCTCCTCTAATGCTATTGCTTCACGGTTGGAGGGTTCTGACATAGTGATATCAAATTAGGGTTGGAGGGTTCTGACATAGTCATTAGGCATTAGAGGAATAGGGAAAGTGGGAAAATCAAAGAGTGAAAAAAATTTGGGTTAGTGGCGGCGGAGAAAATAGCGAATAAAGGAGCAAACAAAGAAGTACGAGAATAAAGGGAAAAGGCGGTGAAGAGAAATAAAGCCTCCTAGTATTAAAATGTAAGCGGGAAATCAAAGCAGCTAATGAAAATAAAGTAGGAATCCAAACGAAATAGATGAGATGAGGTTGCATTTTTTGATTGGATGATGGGTAGCGTGTAGATTGGAAGGGCAAACTAGTTTAAATTAGTGGATTAATCATGGATGTATGGTTGTGATTTTATTTAGGTTGTATCAGGGATTGATGAGGTAGACTGTGAATTTTATTTATAATGCTAGTTGGTAGAGTCGATTTATGGTTGCCATAATTATGACAAAGGATTTGAAGGAACATTACACACACACACACACACACATATATATATATATATATATATATATATATATATATATTTGTATGTATATGTAATCAATTATTACATATTTACTTATATTTAATAATATATATATCATATATTTATTAAAAATATAGTATTAATTTTTGATTTTATATAATTATCAATAACTGATTGTTTGATAATAATTATTAATTAATAGTAATTATTAATTATTATCAAATATTACTTATTAATTAAATGTTAGATATTGTTAACTTTATTTAGGGAATTAATGGCAATTATTATTAGTTATTAATTGATTATAATTCTATATTAAATAGTGAATATTAAATTTTAATCTTAAGTTTTGTTAATTAATTGTTAGTTTTTACTACTTGATTATTCATTAGCATTTGTTGAAAATTAATAATCAATTATTAGTTAGTTAATGAAAATTATGTAATAAAATTTAAAAATTATTTATTAAATATTAAGTATCTAATATTGATTATCAATAGTTGATTATTAGCTATGATATGTAAATGAAATCTTCAACTCGAAATTTTTGCTACAATATACTTTTTTAACACATCATCACACAACTCAGCATTATTTTTAACAAAAGTTTAAAATGATATGAGAAAAATGTAGGGGCTAATCGAAAAAAAACTTCCCCTTCTGTATATGTGTAGATAATACATTTTATATACCAATAATTATTGGTAGATAATCATCCTTCAACAATTTTGTAACATTGACAATATTTACCTACCAATAAATTTTACCTTTAAATATTGGTAGATAAAGGTTCTCTTTACCTGCCCATATTTATTGATAGGTAAAATACTGGTAGTTAAGGGTCAAATTTCTTGTAGTGGTAGTTTTCATTCCAAACAAAATAAATATGAAAATCAAAGAAAAATAAATATAAGATCATGAGTAGAAATATCTAGAATCTCCTAACAATATCAAAACTATTATTACCGGAAGAACGTAACATTAAGATATCACATTATTTAGGTTTCTTTATAGGCAATAAAGTACAACAAAATTAACTATATTATGAAATAAATGGAGAATAAACTAAATGTACATCACGAAGGAAATGATTGGCTGCTTGACAAATTAAAATTGCAGTACAGACTAACAAAAAAGGTAACCAAATCAATGCAAACTCAATTATTAAATAATAATAACTAAATGGATGTTATTTCTACCATCTCGAAATAAGGAGCTATCTCGCATAATGTTTAGGAATTGTTAGAGTTAATAGCTAATCCTTTGTCTCATCCCATATTTTCCATCCAAAACCACTTGATCAAAATACACTGAGTCATATCGATAATAAAGTGAATATACCAAAAAAAAATGGAAGAAAGACATTTTAAAATTATTACCAAAATATCTAGCAAAAACAACATAATATCTCATTTTTAACTTGAACATACGATTGTAAAAAAAAAAATTGCCGGTAATGCTATGAGAGATGAATTCCTCGCTTATTACATAACTCTTTATTTAGAGTGTGACTTGGCATGGAAGATTGACTTGGATTCTACAAGTAAGGAATTTGAATTTGTAAAAACTCGTGAAGTGCAATTAAGCTAAATATTATGAACTGAAAGTGAAATATGATTACTAAACATAATAGATCAATTAACTTTAAACAACCGTGCAATTAATGGGACTATTTTCTTTGGAACTCATCCAAACAAAATGTTTACCAGTATAAACCGTTATGAATGGCCACCAAAATCAATGTATAAAAAACAGTAGAAGTAGACATTACTATCACAATTTCTAGTATTAGACATACAGGTAAGATGAAAATAGTGCACTGTGAAATGAGGTCAAATATAGCGTTGATTTTTCTTCATATACCGCACTTAACTTTGCCTTTGATGCTTTTAAGAAAATAGTGCACTATGAAATGATTTGAACTAATACAAAATAACATGAAAGAAAGAAGTTTTAGAACACTGCATAATATAAATATAAAGTGAATTTTACCTTTTTTTTTAAATTGAAGCTCTAAAAGGAAAAAGATGCAAGTTTGGTTCTATAGGATTGAGAAAGAAAACAAGAATCGTTGTATTTATATTAGTGGTACGGTATGAAATTTTAGCAGTTATTATCAAGGCTTACGGAACTCTAGCACATATTTGGCCGAGGCAACTAAAGTAAAGATGACTCGGTAAGAGGTTAAAAATATATTAGTTGCCCATTGATGCTTTTAAAAAAGAAATATCAGGACTAATTTTGGGGAAAAAGTGAGATTTTGGAATTCTAGCATATATTGGCATCATGGCTAGCACTGAGTGACAATGTGATTTTTGGCAATGTGATTTCGGAATCCTTTCCTTTCCAAAATATCCTACTCGATATATTTGTCTCTTGGTGATTAATGGAATATTTTTACATTTTCCTTCCTAAATTATCCACCAATGCTAAGTTTATGGGAAATCAATTGCCATTTAAATGTAATATAAGTAAATATTGAGGTCATATCAAAAAGGGAAGAAAATCTTATGATTTTTTACTTCTTTCCTAAGTAATCCTAATCGATATATTCATCTCCCAGCGATTTATGAAACTTTTTTTTTTTACATTTTCCTTCCTAAATTATCCAACAAGGCTAAGTTTATGGGAAATCAATTGTCATTTAAATGTAACGTAAGTAAATGTTGAGGTCATATCAAAAAGGGAAGAAAATCTTATGATTTTTTACTTCTTTCCTAACTAATCCTAATCGATATATTCATCTCCCAATGATTTATGGAACTTTTTTTTTTTACATTTTCCTTCCTAAATTATCCACCAAGGCTAAGTTTATGAGAAATCAATTGTCATTTAAATGTAATATAAGTAAATGTTGAGGTCATATCAAAAAGAGAAGAAAATTTTATGACTTTTTACTTCTTTCCTAACTATACCTAATCGATATATTCATCTCCCAGTGATTTAAGATTTTTTTTTTTTTTTTTACATTTTCCTTCCTAAATTATCCACCAAGGCTAAGTTTATGAGAAATCAATTGTCATTTAAATGTAATGTAAGTAAATGTTGAGGTCATATGAAAAAGGGAAGAAAATCTTATCATTTTTACTTCTTTCCTAACATTACAAGAAAAAGCGCAAATAACTGCAGATTTTAGCCGTGGAAAATTCCGTCGTAAATTAGCGATGGATTTTTGTGGAATCTGTAAGAGATATTATCTTGGATTTTTTATTTCATCATGTTTTTAAATATTACCATCGAGTTCTGATTTCCGTCGCTAAACCGTAGCAAATTGCAATGCTTTAACATCATCATTTTTTTGTCGCTGAATTCCGTCGCAATTTGAGACAGTTTACCGTCACGTATTTTTTGAAGCTATTTTGGATTTTCAAGGGATTTGCAAGGGACTCGTATGCTTATTACATAACTATGAATGAAAATTAATTTGTAACAATTAATATTAACAATTAAAAATAAAATAATTAATATTTTTAACAACAGTCATTAATTATAATCTATAAATATAATTATTAATAATTTTTTAACAATTGATAATTAATAAATTTATAATAGCTTATTTTATTAATTTTTAATGTTAATTATTTATATTTAGAAATTATAATTTCTATTCGTTTATAATACTAAATAATTATAAATTATTAATAATTATCATTTATAATACTAAGTTTGATTAGTAAACATTAAGAAGTAATATTTAATAATTATAATTGATATAAATATTCAATATTTAATTAATAAATAATATATTATATTGGTTACGTAATAATAATTATCAAATAATTTGAAATTAAAATTAATAAATTTATCTACCATTCGATATTCTATTATAAAAGTTAAATTTCAAAATTTCTAGAACAAATTGATCATAATTAATATTTAATAATTTAAGATTGTAGTTTTGAAATGATAATTTATAAACGAAAACTTAGATAAGATCTATTTATAACTTATAACAATGACTAGTAATAAATAATTCGTAGTTACTAGGTATTATCTATAGTCAGTAATTATTTTTTGAATTTAATAAATTATTATACTTAATTGTTAATAACTGGTAAATATATAGTATGTATTAATTACATTTAATATTCAATGATTATACTTTATATTCAGTTATATAATTATTATATTTATTAATATTTGATAATTAAAATTTTTATTTTCTAAACTAAAATTATAAACAAATTTTGAAATATTCGTAAAATTCAAAAAAAAAAAATTCTGATTCAACTAACTTTTTAATAAAATTTTAGAAAAAAATAATATTTAGTATTTCAAATAATTTAAAATTTAGAAATTTTATGAAGCAAACCTAAAAGTGTTCATAAAATTATTATTATTATTTTTTGAAAAAATTCATAACATTACGGAATAAAAAGATAAAGTACCCAAAATTTCAGATATTCGATCCTAAAAGTGTTCTCAAATTCCGTAGGTAACTTGGTCCTAACGATGAGATCCTTGTGGAGAGTTTTGAATGAGATATTTGATCGCCTTTAGTTGTAGATACGTGGACAATACTTCTTTTCAACGATCCTTTTTTCTGCTCTTGTTTGCTCTATCTTTTTGCAATAATTAATTAATAAAAGAGCTTCAAGTGGACATAGCAATTATCTTTGGACCACTATATATGTGACTGCTTTATTTCTATTTGTTATACTTTTCCTACAATCTGAAAACCAATGAAAAAATGCATATGTTTTTACATTTTCAAGAAATAACTGTATTATATTTCGATTAATTTGAATAAATCTAAAATGTCCAAAACAATATCTTGAATTTGATGATAAAGATAAATGCTTTAATAATTGCTATTTGAGCAAGTTGATAGTTTCAAAATGATTCAATTTTTTATTTAAACATCGTCCATAATTTTAACAAAATATTTAGAAAATTAGATTAGTTTCAAATTAAGTAAATTAAAATATACATGCAAAAATACAAGGAGGGAATCTTAATTAGCTTAGAGCACACACCCGTAGAATGCTTGAATTTTTCTCACTTATAGCTTATTTAAAAGATCATAGCTATTACTATTAATAATTTTTAACTTATCAACTATAACTTTAATATTGTTACTATAATCAAACCGACTTTGTCGGTTTTTCTTAATTCTACTAAGCCCTCGATAACTTCCGTCCATCTGAAGCTTTTTAACAATACCCATTTTGTCCTCCTATGACTTATGCATTAATTTAATGTAGGTCTGAAGCCTTGCCTTACCTTATTTGAGCTCCCCAATTTAATTTTTAATGTAGTCTATTTGATTCATTAATGCTCATTAATTGTGTGACTTAATCAACTTTGTATTTGGAAGAAAAGCTAATTTTTCCACTTTTGTTGATATGAACATGGTGTTCATTTTAAAACATCACACCTAGCGTTAATAAGCTAAACTGACAACAATTTATTAATTAAATTTATTTCTTAAATTGAAAATCACTTAATTAATTTAAACATATTGACAAAAACCTTATACGATTAAAATTTGATTTAATAAGATGTATATTAATTGTCTCTTTTTCACCATATATATAAATTATAACAAAATAACATGATTCGTTAAAATAATTATTTTTATTTGTATAATATACGTAATTTTGTTTCTTTTTTCTTCTAATGTAAAATCATTTGTATGCAATCTGTTGTTTCTTTTTCCCTCTAATGTAAAATCATTCCTATGATTTTCTGTTTTATGCTTGGTGAATATAATATGTAGTCTTCAAAATATTAATTAATTTACTGTATTTAATTTGTGTGATCATTCTACAATCATAATCAATTAGTTATGTTACCATTTATTTTTATTTGGATGTATAAGAGGGAGAATAATAAAAGTTGGAGTAATAAAATACCAGGCATAAATTAGCTAAGATTTTATAGCATGCTTTAAAGTATTGATTATATTCTTCATAACATTAAAAAAGGAATGCCTGAAATGATAGCCAATTAATTGTTCTAAAAACGGTAACATCAATCAAGGAAAAATATGTATGTATGCGTAATTGATTTCAAATGGTAAACATGGTATGTATGTATGCAATATATGAAAAAATAAGATCAAACCTTTCCTAACTGCACCAAGGTGGACTTTCCCTAACTGATCCCATATTGTGAAATTAAATCACACATTTAGTTCTCTTCTCTTTATTTTTTATAGATTAGCATATAGTGAAATTTAATCACATTTAATCCCATACTGTGAAATTTGACCAAACAAACCAAGATGGATTTTCCCTAGCTGTATATATTATATAAAAATATATCACTTGTACTTAAAATGATTTTTTTATAGATATGCATTACATAGATTTGAATCATCATACCAGTCATTTTTTGATATTTTTCATGAATATTTGTTTGTTTATTTAATCTTTGTGCTTACATGATTGGTTAAAATAATTATTTTTTGTTTTTAATAGTGTATGTAATTTTTCTTTCATATATTTTCATTCATTTGTAGTTTTAAATAATTAAATAAGTACAAAAAAATAAATTTGTTTATCAGTTGTATTGTATTACAAAGTCGGTTTTCCCACCATTATGCGATTATACTAGTAATTCTTCATTTATAATTGCTGAATCTTGGTTTCAAAGCATGGAGCACTGATAGTTTATTGATTTATTTCCTTTTAAAACAAAGGGAAGAAATTTCATTTATAACACACGTTTAAAGGGATTTTTATTATATAAAATTAACTATCACAATCAGTTCTCATTTTCTGCTCTTTAATATTCAGATCTGTTTTATTTTCTTCCATTTTTATGTCTGTGTCTCATCTAAGTTTTGTTTACGATTAGATTCTTTATTTATAACTGATGAAGCTTAGTCATAGAGAGCTGATGATTTGTTGATTTATTTCCTATTGTAACAAGAGGAATAAAAAATTCATTTGTAATTTTGCAGATTTTGAATGGATTTCTTTATTAAATCAAATTAATTATCATAATTGATTCTCATTTTCCACTCTTGAATATTCAGATCCATTTTATTTCCTTTTTTAAGTATGCCTCTCATTTAAGGTTTGTTTACAATTTTATTCTACATTTACTATTGCTACTGTTTGAAAAATGCAGCATTAGGCAATGGGTAGGAAGATCTTACATCTCGATAAGGGTCCCAACTGTTAGAAAACTTTAGAAGAAGAAAAAAAATTTGAGAGAAAATAATGTATGAGGAGGAAATGCTTATTTTATTTATTTTCTTCAAACTTGATTTTCATGCATCAGCTTAATACATTGCTTGATTCAACTTCATACCATAAATGAGATAGTACATCTCTTTTTATAACATAGGAAGCTTCTAGACTTTTCTTTTCTAGATTTTTCTTGCATTCCCGAATTTTCAATATTTCCTTTTACAAAACATTCTCTATAATTTTCTAATTTGAAGGCTTAGAATTTGTTACTACTTAATTTTGACTTTCCTCAATACGAACATTAAATTTGTTACATAATTAGTATTTCCTTACAAAACCAAGTTTATTTTCAACATCCCCTCTTAAACTTGGCTTTGCAAATTAATGCAAGATTTTTGATTTTTATTTTATTTTGCTTTGGAAAGAACAAACAAATTGTCAAAACTTCCATTTTTTTCTTTTCTTCTTCTTCGTCATTATCACGGTCTTTGATGCGACTTCACAAATCTGTGTTATAGTGCTCCATTCATCTTGCTTTCTTTCATTGTTATGGAATATTCCAAAAATTATGTGCTTTAACTTCCATTTTGTTCCCGTGTCATGAATTTTGAATGAGTCATATATGGAGTCTTTGAATTTTTTAAAAAATTCACTTTTACAATCTTTGACCAGTTCAATTTCCTCATTTGTTTTCCAAATTTCTTCAAAATTTTGCTTGTGCTTCAAATTTTCACCAAGCTCTTCAATTTCTCCTTGTTTCATCTGTTCTTCATTTTCCTTAGCTTTCTCACGCTCTTCGTCAGCTAGCTGAGGATCGAAGTATTCCTGCTGTTCTAGCTCCTTCTTTGCTCTCTTTACATCATTCAGCATTCTAAATGTTCCTATGGTTGGATCAAAATCCTTTGAAGACTTTGCAAGTTTCAACAATGCGCTTCCTTTTCTTGTTAGCGCTCTGGCTATCATCTTGAAGTCAGAACGAAGCTATTTTCCCCACTTCTCTGCTTTGTTACAGTCTTTGATGCACTCTTCATACTTTCCCATCTCCAGGTAAACAGGTGCACGGTTAGTCAAGAAGGAAATATCCTCATCATCAAGCTCCAAAGCTTTGCCATAACACTCAACTGCAGCATTCGCAGCTTCCTTTTGCTTCTGCGCCTCCTTTTTCCTCTCCTTCTTCTCCTTCTCTGTCTCATCCATCATCTCTTCTTCCATAGGCTCTGGCACGGTCTCTTCTTTCTTCTTCTCTTGCTCCTTCTCGTTCACACCCTCGCTATCCTTCTTTTCATGTTTCTCATCAATCAACTTATCTTTATTAATTATTTTTTCATCATCTTTTCCATATACCTTTTTCAAAAGATTCCATGAATCTTTTGCACACCTTTCTCCAAAAATGAGATCCGAAGCTTTCTCATCAACGTTCTCAACAATCACATAAAGAGAACAGTAATTATTCTGTTTTAATTTCACAAAGGTTTTCTTGTCCATTTGTGACATGCTTTCGAAGTCATTATGTCGTTCATAGCCATTTTCAACAATCTCACATAAACCTTTAGAGATTAGCTCCTCTTTTTTTTCTACTGCTCCAATCCTTGTAATTCTCTTTTGTGAGAACAATTGATGAAGAAAATAGAAATCCCATGATTTCAACCTTGCTCATGTTGAAAGGATCTTCTAGCTCTGATACCACTGTTAGAAAATTTTAGTAGAAGAAGAATTTTTTTGAGAGAAAATAATGTATGAGGAGGAAATGCTTATTTTTATATTCTCTTCAAACTTGATTTTCATACATCATCTTAATACATTGCTTGATTAAACTTCATACCACAAATGAGATAGTACAATTCTTTTTATAACATAGCAAGCTTCTAGACTTTTCTTTTCTAGATTTTTCTTGCATTCCCTAATTTTCAATATTTCCCTTTACAAAACATTCTCTAGAATTTTCTAATTTGAAGGCCTAGAATTTGTTACTACTTAATTTTGACCTTCCTAAATACAAACATTAAATTTGTTGCATAATTAGTATTTCCTTACAAAACCAAGTTTATTTCCAACACCAACAAACCTACGAAGTTAAAAATACTTAATAACTATTATTAAATATGATAAATTTTAAGAGTATTTCAGACTTACGTCTTGTGCAGTTAAATCATCAAGTTGTTCTCATACACAAATTATGGTTGAAGTAGCATCACCAGATTATTTTATTGGTTGTCATCTACACATCCTCAACATTGTGTTATCATACTTTTTTGTTTGGGACAACATTTGGAAGAATCGGGAAATGATCATAAATCCATGCCTAAATTAATAAATATGAATATTTGGATTTAATAATCAAACTTCCATATAAAATAGTAAAATAGACTCATAGTCAGTAGTGCCTAGTAACCTGCCATTTGTCCGACATTACATCTAGAAGCCAAGCCTAATTGTTGATATGCTATTACTCCCATGCGCCGTCCGTATTCACCTAGCTGATTCACGTTGTCTAAACGTCTCAAATAATTAAGTGAATCCTTAGTCCCAGACTTATCATAGAATATAGAGCAACCCAAAAAAAATACAAAACATAGTACCGAGTAACAATCTCATAATCATGTTCGTTTGCATCTTCTTTATTTGCTCTTTCACCAAATTTATCAATAAAAAATGAAGTTTCATTGAAAGTGATTCATTTGTTTGTTGCCTTGCTTCACTTTCAGTAATATCAAGATATTCTATTAACAAGTAACTTGCATATCGGTCATTTTTCTCCTTATACACCTAAGTACCAACTACATAAATTTTCAAGATTTGGGCAACATCATCTATAATGATTATCATCTCTCCAAATGACATATGAAAAGATTTAGTTTATGAATGCCATCTTTTGACGAAAGAAGATATTGTTACATAATTAACATGCTTATAAAGTATATTGGAGTAAATTGTACAAACTAGAATTTTTATCCTTTTCCACTACAATACTAGGCATGTCCTTTAAACTCTATTCTTGTAGCTTTCTTCAATGCAAGATGCATTTTAATGGCCCTCTCTCCTATAATACAATAAATAAAAATTCAAAAAGTAAATTATACAAAATAAGCATATTCTACCAAAAGAATAGTACCTCATGCTTGTACAATATGGCATATGTTATGTGTGTTTTGAGACAAGTCCTATACTGGAGAATTTATAAAATAAATCCAATATAAACATTATGAGTTCACCATTCACATTGCCAAATGGTTTTGTGGAAATTTGGAGTTCTCTATCTTGGTATTATAACAAGGAATAATTTGTGTACACAAGCTGCACTTGCCTACGTCACTCCTAAGATCCACGTGTGAGATTGTCGCATGTGTGGGGGCGTGTTAAGATAAGTCCCACACTAGTGAATTTATGAAATAAATTCAGTATAAACATTATGAGTTCACCCTTCACATTGTCAATTGGTTTCATAATAATTTGGGGTTCTCTATCTGTATGTGTCAAAACATTTAAAGAGTGAATCACTAATGCTTGGAGAAGGATGGACGACTTTGGTAACTGTAGAAGTCAGTAGACAACTAACTACCAGCGCAGAACAGGTTTTTTTATTAGACTTCCGACTCATCCTCCTTACTTGAACTACCACCATCATTTGAATCATCACCGCCTCTTGAACCTTTCCCAGTGGAAGCTTCTTAACTATCATCCGTTGAATCTTTAGAGCCATCACCAGTTGAATCTTTTAAACCACCACCGGTTGAACGTATAGGACCATTATCACTTGAAGCTTTATCACTTGATTCATCTCCATTGCTCTTTCGTACTCTTCGAACTCTTTTTCTAATTCTCCAACAGATGTCATTTTTCGTGCTTTCTTAAGTTCTTTAGCTCGTTTACGTTGTAACGACGTTGTCATAGGCTATTTGTCTTTTCCTACACAAATCAGAAATAAATTGTTGATTAAGAGAAATGTTAATGAACACTAAGTTAGAGACTACTAATGCATTACCATACTGATTCAAACTGAAGAGGTACTCGGCTATTAAGACCAAGAAAAATTAGTGTCACCGTTTGAATGAGAAAATGATAGCAAGATCATTTAAAAAATGTCACAATTAAATGAAATTTTGAGAGAAGTCAACTGATCCTTCGTACCCAATGTTGATTTACTAGTAGTTACCATGCAAATACTAATATGGCTTTATTTGAAGCTTTGTATAGAAGATGGGTTCTTTTGTAACTTTGTTGGGCAGAAGTTAGACACGACAAACTTCTTAGTGTTAGGTGTGGCTCGCATTGGAATGGAGTGGGTGCGTAGATTGAACAGAGGAGTAGTCCCTCATCGCAGGATATTAGAAAAGATTGTGGTATGTATATGATATTGGTGGCACATAACAACGGGGGTTCCTTTTGTTACAACACGTGCTTACTAAAACCTGATTATATGCTTGATGAGGGGGATATGGGGGATGATGTTCAATCGGGACGCGGGCATAAGTGGACTTCGACCGTTAACCCCGGCTAGACATGGTTAAGCACGTGCAGGCAGCGGGTACGCAGGGAATGCCGAAACTGAACATGGTATCAGAGCTCTATGGTTCGAGGGGACCAGTATGTGCAACACGACCAAAGCATGGCTCCAAAGGGGCTTGAGCATGGGATGCTCGTCAAGGTGGAGATATAATGGTAAACAGCCCGGCACCACTGCTTATGAGAACTAGGGGCAGCAGCCTGACCAACTACGAAGTGAACTCAAGGTGTAACTCCAAAGGTGGCTTGAGTAATGCTCGCCAAGGTGGAGATTGTTCGATGTGGCTCGCATTGGAATGGGGTGGGTGTGTAGATTGAACGGAGAAATAGTCCTACATCACAGGATATTAGAAAAGATCGTGGTATATATATGATATTGGTGACATGTAACATTGGAGATCCCTTTTGTTACAATATGTGCTTGCCAATACCAGATTATATGCTCGATGGAGGGGGAGGCGATAGGGGATGATGTTCAACTAGGGCGTCAGCATAAGGAGACTTTGATCGTTGACCCCGGCCAAACACGGCGAAGCGTGTACGTGCAGCTGGTACATAGAGAATGCCGAAAGTCAACACTTGGATCTAACTTAGTTAGTGAAATAACATAAAAATGTTTGGTTCTTTGTAATATAATAAGATGCTTAAACTCGATTAAAAAACTACTACGACCACTTGGAGACACAAGTTTTAAATCTATTTTTTGGGACTAAGGTCTTCTGATGTGTTGCAAACACATGAAGTAACACAATTAGGAAAGATGAAAATTATGTTATCATTGAGATGCACTGGATCATTTCATATAATGGTTAAGTTGGAAAACTGCCATATTGGCAGTAAAATTGCCGATGTATGATACTTATTTACATCAATTTGAAGAGAACATGCCTCATATTCATTCACTGGAAAACAACATATTGTACTGCATCCAACTAACAATATTAAACATGGTCTCTCAAAATTTATATCAATTCACTTGACATGAAGTGTAACTACTCTCAAGGCACCTCCAAATTAGACAAAACAAATGCAATTATTTATTAATATATCAAATCCTGCTCTGATATCATACAAAAAGTTACTTGCCATCACAAACCAATTGACAATGAAGGTAATCACTTATTTCGCATTCGTATTTGTCTGATAATACTAATACAATGATTCTATCCAAGAAAAATATAGAGTTATACTAATTTTTCCAAATCAACGATACTATGATGCTTAGTATATAGGTTCATATATGTAGATTCAACAACATCTAATTATAACTAAACTAGATATTATATGTTCAACATGATATATAATCTAAATCTGTAACTCCAAAACTCTAGTGGAAGAATCAAGTGCATGAATTAAACTATTTTGTACAAAAATTATATTATGATTTTAGAGTTTGAAATTTTCATTAAAATGATCAAACGGTGATCAATCGCCGCAAAATGATTATGTAACGACAGTTAACCACCATTCGAAACTACTAATCACAGCAGGTTATCGTTATTCACTCGCCGCCATACACATTAAATAAAAATCAAAGCAATCTTCCACCAAATCAAAATTAAAGTTAATAAATTACTTGATTGAGTTGACTGAGGTTGGGCCAATGATCTATCTGCAGCTTTCTTGTTTCTCATCAATTGCGATTGAGATTGCTTGTGTCCTCTTGTCATTGGCGATATCGAACGAATTCGGATTTACTGAATTTTATAAATTTAAAGTTTTTGAAATATGAAGAAACGAAAGAATCGAAGCTGAGAGGGAGAAATAGAGTTTAAACAGGTGGTAGCCCCTATTTTTTAATGTGAGGTATTTGGAAGAGCGGAAGAATAAAATTTGTGGTATTTTCTAGTTGTGGTTGTTAGAGAATATGCTAGAAGATATGCTGCTTTTATTTAATGTTAGAGATTATGCTAGAAGATATGTTGCCTTTATTTAATTATATCAATTTAGGTTTATATTTGGTATTGAATTATTTATTATAATAGACCCAAATATACACTAGAATATTCTTATCTAGAATATTCTTATCTAGAATGTTCTTTTAGATAAGGATAAACTATGTATAAATAGAGACAAGTTTTAGCGTTGCAGGTAATCAATCAATCAATAAAGCAATAACAATGTAGTCTTTTATGTTTTACCATTTAATCTCTCTCTTCTCTCTTGGTCAAATTCTAACATGGTATTAGAGCTTGGTTAGAGAGAGGGGGAGGGGGAGAGAAAATAAAGGATTGAAAAACAATTAATGCAAATTCTAACTTGTTAATGTTCCCAAATTAGCCCCTTCATGAAAATTTTGTTATTTATTCAGATCTGAAACCCTGCTATCACGCACGCTATCCCCTTTCCAATTGAATTCGACTTCTTCAAACTCTTCCTCCTTTGTACATCCCAAAATTTCCAATTTTCCTTCAAGTACTTAAACTGTGATGCTCGTGAAGGCTGTAGGTAGGATTGTTTATGGATTCGGGGTTGGATGGTTTGCAAATTGTTTGGAGTGATGACTAGTTAGATTATCGGTAAGAAATGCTCGGGTTTGGTAAGGAGTTTCATGAGGATTTCAGTCTGGAGATGGTGGTCTGGTTCTATATGTGACACGTGAGTTCGTGTTGTAGTGGAAATTGGTGTGGTGAAGGGGTGAGCTCTGTGAGGCCGTCTTGGCTTTGGGTGTGATATACAATTGGTCGAAGATGGAAGAGAAGATGGTTGTTTCGATCTGGTTCTGACGGCAGTTGTTCGTGGATGCAGGGATGATTGGTGTGGTAGGTAAACAGATTTGGTGATGCTAGGTTTTTGTGTATTCGTATTTAGCTTGGGGGAAATTGGTGATGATGGTTATGGTTCGTTTCCAGGGTTGCGTGATTGACTACGATTGTAACAGCCCGCATTTTACGTATCAGAAGATCGTAAAATATTTTTTATTTTATTCCCTGAGGGTTGGATCATTCTCATCTTTTGATATGTTGCTTATGGGGATGTGAGACATGTCCATAATTTTTACCGATTTTGTTTGTGACCATTTTGCCCTTGTTAGTCTTGTACAGGGCATAACTTTTGACTTAGGTCGAATTAGAGGGTGAGACCTGTGCCATTGGAAATGAATTGATGATTGCCTTTCTGTAGAGTGGTTACATTAAAGATTTGGCTCAGCGGTTTGGGTGGAATCGTTGTTTTAAGGTTTTTCAGTTGGTTGTCCAGGTTTTGGGAGCCAATTGGGCTGATTTGGGAAGGCCCAATTAATGGGATGGTGAAAACTATAAATAGGGGGTGAGGGGTATGGAGAATAGGTTACTTCTCCCATTCTCTCATTTGGTGGCCTTGAGCTCCTTCTTCCTCTAACACCTTTCCACCATTAAAAATCCAAATCTAAGGAGGGAAATCATAGATCTACACCATTGGAGGCTAGATCTACATCGATTGAAGCAAGAATTCATTGGATCAAGGAAATTTGTGTGAAGTACTTGCTGTCCGGATTCTCATTTCTGTCATTTTAGCTTGTTTTGGAAAATCGGTGAGTGGTTTACATCTCTCACGTGGATTCGATGAAGTGTATGAGTGTTTGATCATGTTTTCATCAAGTTTAAGTGTTTAACCATAGCTCCATGCCATATTTAGTCCATTTTCATATGAATCACCCTATGATCTCATTTAGTAAGTTTAGATTGATGATTCTATGTTATTTCACATGTTTAGGTAGGTTAGATCTATAGTTTTGTTCATATGACCATTCCTTATGATTTTGGAGTGAGTTGCATGACTTGGTGAAAACTATTGTTTTTATGTTGTTAGTGGATTCATACCGTGTTTTTGATCATATTTGATGGATTAGACAAGTTGGTTTCGTCGAATCTGTCATTTGGCGAAGCTTTGGTGGAAATCGGGGCTGTTTTGGATCGTGCGTAGGGGAGTTCGGTCGCGCACCGTCGTGTATTTCTTGAGAAACAAGTCAGTGCTACAGTAACTGCTACAGTGATCGACCGCGTGCTGCAGTGATCGGTCGCGCTCGTGCTATAGTGACGATCGTTCATGATAAAGTGTTTGCGTGCTACAGTTATCGGTCGCGCTCGTGCTACAGTGATGGTCGTTCATGCTACAGTGCTTGGGTGCTACAGTGATCGGTCGCCCTCGTGCTACAGTGATGATCATTCATGCTAAAGTGTTTTGCAGATTACTGTAGTGTCGGTCGCGTGCTGCAGTGATCGTTCGATCTGTTGCTACAATGTTTTGGAGATTGCTACAGTGTCGGTCGGTCGCATGTTGCAGTGATCGTTCGGTCTGTTGCTATAGTGTTTTAGAGATTGCTATAGTGTCGGTCGGTCGCGTGCTGCAATGATCGTTCGATCTGTTGCTACAGTGTTTTGGAGATTGTTACAGTGTCGATCGGTCGCGTGCTACAATGCTCGTTCGGTCTATTGCAACAGTGTTTCAGAGATTGCTACGGTGTCGGTTCGGTCGCGTGCTGCAGTGATCGTTCGTTCTGTTGCTACAGTGATTGCTACAGTGATATGAAGTGTTTCGTTGTTCATTGTACGCAATGAATGTGGAAACAACTCAAGGATGCATTGAGTTGTGTGAAATGGTTGCTCTAAAGTGTTATGAGCTTATGAATAGTCGTAATTGATAACGACTAGAGATGAGGAGGCCGAGGAATTATCGTTGTCGTAGGTTCTAGAAGACTCAAAGCAGGGGGTACAATTGAAGACCAATTGTAGGTCGAGTGCCCTGGGCACCATGTATATCCTAGACACGTGCTGAGGA
The DNA here is from genome assembly GCA_030737875.1 of Allium sativum. Lineage (NCBI taxonomy): Eukaryota > Viridiplantae > Streptophyta > Magnoliopsida > Asparagales > Amaryllidaceae > Allium > Allium sativum. The sequence continues at coordinate 75,239,258 of CM060920.1, read as the reverse complement.
TAGCATGTACCACGTGTTACGTATAGCGTGTGAGGTTTTGCTAGAACCAGGGCGTCGTGTGTGGTCCTTGACAATTGACGGCGAGTTATTAGCCAGCCATAAGATAGCGAGGGTTCCAAAGCAAGGTTGGCAGTGATAGCCAGAGTCTGTCATGGATGTTTGAATGCATATTGTAATAATGGCTGAGTTGCTATTGCCATGTATGTATGATTGTTCTGGTTGCATGGCTAAAATGTTTTTCCTTTGGATGTATGGATCGTAAAGGCTGTCACTTTCAAGTGTGGGGAAGGAAGGTGTAAGTTCTTCTCTGGAGCAGGGTAGATTAGTTTTTTATTTACCCATTCTCATGTACTTTATTGATGAAGTTTGTTAGCTGTTTTATCGCTCACTAAGACTGTTGTCTGACTCAAGGTTTTATGTTTTCTCCTATTACGTTGGGTTGTTTATTCGATTGTTGGATAACAGACTAAGTAGCAGGTGACAGGTGATGCCTTAGTGGGAACGGTGATGCTGATCGATGGCGAGCAGGAGGCTCACGTACCAGTTTCATTACTATCTAGTATATGTTTTCGTTGTTTTCTATTTCTGTGAGTGTTGTAGTGAGGCAAATTGTACAAACACTATTGTTTTTATCCACATGCATGGGAAATACTTTTTTGTTGTTATGAAAGTTTAGTGTTTCTGCTTCACTATACTACCTGTTGTATATGTTCTATTATAATTTATCCTTGTGCTGTGAGTTTACGACAGGTTCCGCTTATGTATCATACCTTGATGATTGTCCATAACTATCATGCACACCTTTCAGCGTATTATTCCTCCTGTATAGTGCAGGGGCTGTGGGCGGTTGTCACATTTGGTATCAAAGCTCTGGTCAACGATTTTGCCCAAAGTTCAAAGACGTAATTATGTAAGAGAGGCGTACTTGTAGACTTTATTTGGATGCTTACTATATATATTAGCATATATGGTAGTAGCAGTTGTTTTTATTTAGCAGTTTTTTTTGAAAGTGGCTAATTATTCTAAATTGCATATTTAGAATGAATTGACGACCATCAAGACATGCTACCAGGGAACTAATACTGGAGGGGGAAATGGTGGCGAACCAGACTACCCAGCCATGTTCGAGGCCATGGCTGCAGCGATCATGAATAGGGTTCCCGCTCCAGTGCCGGCTACGGTTTATGTTAGAGTTCCAGTGCCTAGAGCGGTTGAATTTGCAAAGCTATGCAAAGGATTTTCTTCACTGGGAGGAAAATAATCCAAGTGCACTGAACCAGTGAAGGTGGATGGATACTGGTGTTTGAACCTTCAAGGACTTGAGTATTGATGATGCAACAAAGAGGAAACTTGCATCAAGGCAGTTAGTGGGCAGAGCGATGGACTAGTGGAACTCCGTCACACTTGAGACCCCTGAAGAGGATATTTCATAGGAGTTGTTCCAAGCTAAGTTTGAAGCGAAGTATATCTCTGCCATGCAAAAGTCTATTCTGTTTAAGAGATTCGTGGAGCTTAAGCAGAATGGTCGCCCAGTTCTTGGCTATATTTCTAACTTCGAGGCTTTGTCGAAGTATGCTTGTTCATATGTGGATACTCCTTATCAAAAGAACGAGAAGTTTGTCTTGGGATTGGATGAATATCTTGGGGATCAGCTTGTGGATCACCTTGATGATAGCTTTGAGAAGATCGTCGAGAAGGCTTTGAGGCATGAAAGTCTATTCCCTAAGAAGATGTACGTTGTTGCACCTAAGGAGGAACAGAAGCCACAATAAGGTGGTAACAATAAGAAAAGGAAGCAACAACAATAGAAAGGAAAAGATGGCCAAAAGAATCAGAAGCGAGAAGTGACTTGCTTCAATTGTTGGCAAAAGGGTCATTTTGCTAGTGAATGCAAGAATCCTAAAGATGAGAAGAAGTGCTTCAAGTGTGGGAATCCAGGACTTGAGAAGAAAGATTGTCCAGAATCAGCCAAAGGGAAGCAAGTGGTTAGGGCTTATGCTTTGGGGCCAGTGCCATCATCTTCGAGGGCTCCTATTGCAGAGGAGAAGGAAAAGGGTGTCATGGTGCAAGGTACCCTTTCTGTTCATAGTGTTTCAGTTCGAGTTTTGTTTGATACTGGCACTACAAGAAAAATACCCTATTGCAACTAGGTATTTGCAACAGGCGATAAATGAAAGTTGCAGTAAATGATATTTAGCAACAGGCCTATTACAACAGTTGCAATAGATAAGATTTAGCAACAGGCCTTTTCTTGCTGTTGCGAAAAACATATTTTTAGCAACTTCGCTTCACCTCCTGTTGCAAAAACATACCTTTAGCAACTGTGCTTCCATAACTGTTGCTACAAACATATTATTTGCAACTGCGCTTTCTAGCCAGTTGCCAATAAATATATTTAACAACTGTTTTCGCCACTTGCAATAACTGTATTTTTTTACAACTGGTAAAGCCAGTTGCGAAAAGTAGACTTTTAAAATTTCTCTTTTCACTATCTTTGGTAAACATAATTACTAAATATAAAAGTACGAGGTAATAAGTAGTATTTAATTATAATATAATGAGTATTAAGTAATAATTATTATTAATTAATATGAATTAATAATTTAACAATGAAAACTAAATATGTAATAATTAATAATTATTAATAATAATCAATTATATATACATAATGATTAACACTTAGTTCTTAATATACAATTACAGTCATGAAGCATTAAATAATAATTAACAAATAAGAAGCTACATTATAATAATTAATAGTTATTACTAAGTAATAAATAATTGATATGTAATAAGTAATAATCAAAATTAATAACTAATGTATTTAATAATTAACAATTATTTGTATAATATAATTAATTAATAATTTCTAGTAATAAGGTATAAAACATATTTTGTATATATTCATAAAATTGATTAAGAATTAGGGTATACTTATGAGCTAAAATTGATAATTGAATATAATTAGTGATTTGTATTAAATTATCAATAATTAATTTTTAGTAGTTAATTACTAATAATTTTTAATGTTAAGTTTTTAATAATTACTGTTTGAAGTTTACCGCTTTATTACAAGCATAATAATTTTTGGAACTTGCTGGAAAACCTAAATGTAGTTCTAAGAAAGGAAATCAAGGGGTCTGAAGTAACCGTGTGGTTGAAATGGTTGCTGCTAAAAATAGTGGATTCTACTGTGATTTTTCTTCTAGACAACTCCAACAATTTACGGATCCCGCTTTTATTTTTTTCATTTCCCACTTCTCTTTTTTCGTTTCCCGCTTCACAGTTGAGACCCCAAAATTGTAAATTGGACTATTCTTCATCCTAGGTCCCATATTTCCTCAAAAACCATAATCTATGAAAAGTCCCAAACATAAAACCAGATTCAGCTCCTCTCCTGCACCGACCGCGACATGAACAACCTCTTCCCTTCGATCGTCCCGTTCATCCTTTGGAAGCCGCTAAACTACGAGAAACAAATAATTGGGAGGTGTCACCGGATCTAAAATTGTCAGGGAGATGTGGTCCAAGGTCCCATGAATTAGATGCGAAACCCTAGATCTTGACCCCGAGTCGTTTTTGGTTTCCAACGTCTACCAAGCATCCTACGAAGCGATTTCCCCGACGATAAAATACCTTTTAGATATGGGTCCAAAGAATTTGAAAAAAATCCAACTAGGCATTTACAGCAAGAGTCGGGGAAGTTTGGGACGATGGAATCAGAAAGGATCCTGTGAAGAGGTTAGAGGTATTGGAGGAGGGTAGGTGGATTCAGTAAGAGCTTTTAATTCTGTTATGTATAGCTTCTAAACATCATTCATTCCACAAATTTCAGTATTAGTTTTTGATTTATGTTTTCATTTGTGTTGGTCTGCGCATTCACCGATAGCAACCCAGTTCTGCACAATAAATTTGTTCCAATGACATCTCAAACATGTCGTGTATGATACAAAAAACACCAGTTGAAGTAGGAAAACATTGCTCCAAGGTAAATATCAATATTTAATACTGAGGTTACTAAACAATATTTGTCACCTTCTTAGAAACTATTCATTTATGTTGTTCTATCAAAATTCATTTCGGTTTAGTTAGATGAGTTGATATCATTTCAGTTTAGTTCAATTTTCAAAACTGGCAGCATTTGGTTCATTTTAGTTTAATTGAGTTTGCATTTTGCTCTCTTTATTAAAAAAAAAAGCCACTTGCTGTGTTTGATTTTTCAGTTTTCACTTAAGCATTTGTGTGTTCAAGTTTTTGCTTGCTGTTAGCCTTCATATTCCTTTTTTTTCAAGAAAAAAGGGTGAACTTTCTGTTCGCAATATTCTGTTTTCTACATTTTTATTCTTTGGTAACAACATTCTGTTAGTCTTCATATTTCAGTTTTCCATTCCTTTTTATTTGTTTATTTATTTCCTTTTTTAAAAAGTCTTCTCGTTTTGGGTATGTTTGCTTTTAAATAACTTAGTTTTTGTTTCTGTTTGAATAATTTATAAGGCGTCGTTCTCCTAATTCATGATTTATAAATCACTTTTTGCATTATTGATATCTTTTCAGACTGGCATTGTAACATGAGATGATTTCTTATTCACGGTGACTCCCTCCTTAGAAGGAATCTACTTTAAGTATTACAGAAAGTTTCACTAGGCTTTCATTTGTGCAGAATAGCATTCTTGAATCAAAGGTAATGTTGATCTGTTAGAACTGATTTGTTCTTTCTGGTTAGAAACGTTGCAATAACTTACAATGATGCGATGCTATGATTTTATACTAGTAACCATTTTTCGCATATATAATTTTATTCTATTTTTGGTAAAATACACAAAATGTATGGTTACAGAGCAATGATGCTGGAAACAGTAGCAGCAGAGCTCGAAATGGTAGGAGTATGCTTCTTCACTGCAAATCTCTACCACGTTTTGAGCACAATGGGGGATGGATCTAGGCACTTGTAAAAGAAGCGGAAAATGGGATGATGCATCTACGGACGTTCATGGTAATTTCTCAGCCTCGCCGATGGTTTGAGATGGAAAAGATTATAAGGTTAATGGTTTGAGATGGAAAAGATAATAAGGTTTGTGGATCCAATGAAAAATGAGTGATATCAAATGATTAATGTTGTCTTTGTTGTGGCTTCTAGGTTAGTGTTGAATAGGATTTACCTTTTGTATTAAAAGAACTGTTGTTTTGTAGAGACATTATTGATGTATATGTATATGTATCTGCTTTATCAATGAATTTATTCATTATTTAGTTTATGGATATTGTAATTTTATTTGAATTTTTTTGATTGCTTAACAATGTATTTGAAAGTTTTATGTTTGAATCGATGCATAGTACATATGAGTTATTAAATTTTGAATTAATGAAAGTAATGAAATAATCAAATGGTTTGTTTATTTATTTTGCAACTGTTTTTTGTTTTTGCAAAATGATCTGTTGCAACAGCAAATGCCAGTTGCAAAAACTATACTGCAACTTCTTATTGCAACAGGCAAAAATTGTTGCGAAGCTATTGCAACTTCGGCTATACCAACAGGCGCTGGCCTGTTGCAATAGGCCTACTGCAACGGATATCGCCTGTTGCGAAAAGTGTTTTTTGTTCTAGTGTGGAGCATCGCATTCATTCATTTGCAATGAGCTTGCGTCTCGCTTGGGTTTGGAACCCGAGATATGTGATAGTCCATTGAACGTGACTAATCCAGTTAGGGGTTCATCTAGCTTGTGCATGTTGTGCCGTGGTCTAGTGTTGTCGAGTCATGGTTGCTCTTTTGAGTGTGATTGCTTTGTTCTTAACTTTGCTGGGTTTGGGATCTTCTTGGTTATGGATTGGCTCAAGAGGTATGCGGCAAGGGTGAATTGCGAGAAGCTAGAGGTGAGAGTCGGGGATGCGGAAGGGAGAAAGGTGTTGATAAAGTGTAAGCGTGAAGAGGGTGTCTTCGTTAGCTATCTATATTCACTTGTAATTCCACAAGAAGACTTGTCATCTGTGCTGATCGCTAAGAAGTATGAGGATGTCTTTGACGAGGTCAAAGGGTTGCTGCCGCATCGTGAGATCGAGTTTAGGATTGATTTGGTCGATGGAGTTAGACCAGTCGTTATGCCTCTTAGGCGGATGGCGCCTAAGGAACAGCGAGAGTTGGAGGTGCAAGTTCGAGACCTTCTTAGGATGGGATTCATTCGGAGAAGTGTTTTCGAATGGGGTGCACCAGTTGTGTTTGCAACCAAGGAAGATGGCTCATTAAGATTGTGTGTGGACTATCGTGAGCTGAACAAGAAGACTAAAAAGAATAAGTATCCGTTGCCAAGGATTGATGACTTGTTCGATCAGCTTCATGAAGCCAAAGTGTTTTCTCAGATGGATCTGGCAACGGGATTTCACCAGTTGAGGGTGGCTAAGGATAGTGTGCCAAAGACTGCTTTTAGGACACCATCTGGATTCTTCGAGTGGTTCTTGATGCCATTTGGGTTGACTAACGCGCCAGCGTAATTCGTGGATCTTATGAATAGAGTGTTTAGAGATCAGTTGAATAAGTTTGTTCTTGTGTTCATGGATGATATTCTGGTTTACTCCAGGAATGAGGAAGAACACAAGACGCACTTGAGAGTTGTGTTAGAGATCGTGCGAAAGCATCAGTTGAAAGCTAAGTTCTCGAAGTGTCACTTCTGGAAAGACGAAGTGAGATTCTTAGGTCATGTAGTTTCTGGAAAAGGGATAGCGGTTGACCCCGCTAAAGTGGCAGCAATCCAGGATTGGGATCGACCTAAGAATCCAATGGATGTTTGGAGTTTCCTTTGGTTGGCAGGATATTACCGATGGTTTATCAAGGATTTCTCCAAGATAGTTGCACCATTGATAGGATTGACGAAGAAGAACCAAGTGTTCACATGGGATGTAAAGTGTGAACATGCGTTCGGAATCCTGAAAGAGAGATTGACGAGTGCACCCGTGTTGACCATTCCAAGAGGGAATGAAGAGATAGTGGTGTATACCGATGCATGTAGTACTGAACTTGGAGTAGTACTAATGCAAAAGGATAAGGTTGTAGCCCACGCGAGTCGATAGTTGAAGCTGCATGAGAAAAATAACCCAACTCATGATTTGGAGTTGGCAGCGATTGTGTTTGCTCTGAAGATGTGGAGACATTCCCTATTGGGGGTTCGGTTCGAGTTGTTTACGGACCATAAGTTGTTGAAGTATCTTTTCTACCAAAAGGATTTGAATCTTTGGCAGAAAGATGGCTAGAGTTTCTGGCATCGTATGGTTTTGTTATAGCCTATACTCCTGGCAAAGGCAACGCAGTTGCGGATACATTGAGTCAAAGACACGCGAGTTTGGGAGCGATGTTTTTAGATTGTAAATGTCTCGAGTATTTGGCAAGGTTTGATTTCACGCCAAGATGTGAATTGGAACCTGAAATATTGGCAATCTTATCGATAAGACCTACTCTTATTGAAAGGATAGGCGAGAGCCAAAAGCGAGATGTGAAGCTTATCGAGTTTATCCAGAAACTGGAACCAGAAGACAAAGAGTTTGCAGTCGATCGAGAAGGTTGGCTTCGAAAGCAAGGACGACTAGTTGTTCCTGATATCGACGGATTGAGAGATGAGGTTATGAGAGAATGTCATCACTCTAAGTTGACGGTCCATCCCGGTGGTAATAAGATGTATCAGGACATGAAGGGAATTTACTACTGAGAGGGGATGAAGCGAGATATTGGAAAGTTCATTTCCAAGTGCATGAATTGTCAGTTAGTGAAAGCTGAAGAGAAGAAGCCGAGTGGGTTGCTTCAGCCATTGGAAGTTCCTACATGAAAGTGGGAGCAAGTATCGATGGATTTTATTGATGGACTACCTAGAAACAGGGTAGGAAATGAAGGGATTTGGGTCATTGTGGATCGCTTGATCAAAAGTGCGAGATTTATTCCTGTCAAGTCGACTAGGATGTCGTCGAAATTGGCTGAACTTTATATAAAATGGATAGTTCAATTCCATGGTGTCCAAAAGAGTATAGTGAGTGATCGAGATCCGTTATTCACTGGCGGATTTTTGAAAAGTTTGAAAGAAGCTTTGGGAACCGATTTGTGCTTGAGTACGGCATATCATCCCCAAACTGATGGTTAGACCGAGAGAGTTAATCGAGTTTTGGAAGATCTCCTAAGAGCTTGTATGTTCGACTTTGGGGGATCATGGGAGGACCATCTACATCTAGTCGATTTTGCATATAATAATAGATACCAGTCGAGCGTTGGGATGGCACCATATGAGGCGTTGTATGGGAGGCCATGTAATTCTCCAGCTTGTTGGTTGGAAATTGGGGATAAGTTGATACTTGGGCCTGAGATGATAAGAGAGACCTCGGTTTGTATCGAGATTGTTTGACAACGAATGAAGGCAGCCCAAGACCGTCAGAAGAGCTATGCTGATAGGCATCGAAAAGATTTGGAACTCGACGTTGGTGAAAAGGTTTTCAAGAAGATTTCACCGTTGAAGCATGTGGTTCGATTTGGGAGTAAAGAAAAGTTGGCTTCTAGGTTTGTTGGACCATTTCCGGTAGTCGAGCGAATTGAAAAGCTCGCATATCGATTGGAGTTACCCGAGAAGATGTCGAGTGTGCATAATGTGTTACATGTATCGTTTCTACGGAGGTTCGTGCATGATTCGAATGTAGTGGTATCTCTAGAGCAGTATGAAGACCTAGAAGTAGAAACCACAGTGGAGAAACCTCATAAGCCACTTCGTGTTGTGGGGAATGACACGAAACAACTTAGGAGGAAGATTGTTAAGCTAGTCAAGGTATAATGGAGTGAAGATGGCGACGATTGTACATGTGAGACAGAAGAGGGCATGAAAGCGACTCATCCAGAACTCTTCATCGGTAGGACCCTATGATATCGTATCATCGTTGTACCGTTGTATCTTGTTGTTGTGTGTGATAGAATTCCGCGTGCTAGAATAAGGCTATGGATGCATGGCTTGATGGTTGCTAGTTTGAATGATAGAATTGGCTTCTCATGAATGATAGGCATGTAGAATTGTTGTGGTTACTTGTGATTACTTGGAATTTCATGGGCAAAATTCTTAAGGGGGGATAATGTAACAGCCCGCATTTTACGTATTGGAAGATCGTAAAATATTTTTATTTTATTCCCTGAGGGTTGGATCATTCTCATCTTTTGATATGTTGCTTATGGGGATGTGAGACATGTCCATAATTTTTACCGATTTTGTTTGTCACCATTTTGCCCCTATCAGTCTTGTACAGGGCATAACTTTTGACTCAGGTTGAATCAAAGGGTGAGACCTGTGCCATTGGAAAGGAATTGATGATTTCTTTCCGTAGAATGGTTACATTAAAGATTTGGCTCAGTGGTTTGGGAGGAATCGTTGTTTTAAGGTTTTTCACTTAGTTGTCCAGGTTTTGGGAGCCAATTGGGCTGATTTGGGAAGGCCCAATTAGTGAGTTAGTAGAAACTATAAATAGGGGTTGAGGGGTATGGAGAATAGGTTACTTCTCCCATTCTATCATTTCGTGGCCTTGAGCTCCTTCTTCCTCTAACACCTTTCCACCATTAAAAATCCAAATCTAAGGAGGAAAATCATAGATCTACACCATTAGAGGCTAGATCTACATCGGTTGAAGCAAGAATTCATCAGATCAAGGAGATTGGTGCGATGTGCTTGCAGTCTAGATTCTCATTTCTACCATTTTAGCTTGTTTTGGAAAATCGGTGAGTGGTTTACATTTCTCATATGGATTCAATGAAGTGTATGAGTGTTTGATCATGTTTTTCATCAAGTTTAAGTGTTTAACCATAGATCCATGCCATATTTAGTCCATTTTCATACGAATCACCCTATGATCTCATTTAGTAAGTTTAGATTGATGATTCTATGTTATTTCATATGTTTAGGTAGGTTAGATCTATAGTTTTTTTTCATATGACCATTCCTTATGATTTTGGAGTGATTTGATTGATTTGGTGAAAACTATTGTTTTCATGTTGTTAGTGGATTCATACCGTGTTTTTGATCATATTTGATGGATTAGACAAGTTCGTTTTATCGAATCTATCATTTGGCGAAGCTTTGGTGGAAATAGGGGCTGTTTCAGAATATTGCAGGTTTTGGATCGCGCGTAGGGGAGTTCGGTCGCGCACCATGGTGAATTTCTTGAGAAACAAGTCAGTGCTACAGTACTGCTACAGTGATCGGTGGCGTGCTACAGTGATCGGTCGCGTGCTACAGTGATCGGTCGCGCTCGTGCTATAGTGACGATCATTCATGCTACAGTGTTTGCATGCTACAGTTATCGGTCGCGCTCGTGCTACAGTGACGGTCGTTCATGCTACAATGCTGGGGGCTATGGTGATCGGTCGCGCTAGTGCTACAGTGACAGTCGTTCATGCTACAGTGTTTTGCAGATAACAACAGTGTCGGTTGGTCGCGTGCTGCATTGATCGTTCGATCTGTTGCTATAGTGTTTGGGAGATTGCTACAGTGTCGGTCGGTCCAATGCTACAGTGATCGTTCGGTCTGTTGCTACAGTGTTTTGGAGATTGCTACAATGTCGGTCGGTCGCGTGCTGCAGTGATCGTTCGGTCTGTTGCTACAGTGCTTTGGAGATTGCTACAGTGTCGGTCGGTCGCGTGTTACAGTGATCGTTCGGTCTGTTGCTACAGTGTTTTGGAGACTGCTACACTGTCGTTCGGTCGCGTGCTACAGTGATCTTTCGTTCTGTTGCTACAGTTATTGCTGCAGTAATTACTACAATGATTGCTACAGTGATATGAAATGTTTCGTTGTTCGTTGTATGCGATGAATGTGGAAACAACTCAAGGACGCATTGAGTTGCGTCAAGTGGTTGCTCTAAAGTGTTCTGAGCTTATGAATAGTCGTAATTGATAACGACTAGAGACGAGGAGGCCGAGGAATTATCGTTGTTGTAGGTTCTAGCAGATTTATAGCAGGGGTACAATTGAAGACTAATTGTAGGTCGAGTGCCCTGGGCACCATGTATAGCCTAGACACGTGTTGAGGATAGCATGTACCACGTGTTGCGTATAACGTGTGATGTTTTGCTAGAACCGGGGAGTCATGTGCGGTCCTTGACAATTGACGGCGAGTTATTAGCCAGCCATAAGATAGCGAGGGTTCCAAAGCAAGGTTGGCAGTGATAGCCAGAGTCTGTCATGGATGTTTGAATGCATATTGTAATAATGGCTGGGTTGCTATTGCCATGTATGTATGATTGTTCTGGTTGCATGGCTGAACAATTTTTCCTTTGGATGTATGGATCGTAAAGGCTGTCACTGTCAAGTGTGGGGAAGGAAGGTGTGAGTTCTTCTCTGGAGCAGGGTAGATTAGTTTTTTATTTACCCATTCTCATATAATTTATTGATGAAGTTTGTTAGCTGTTTTATCGCTCACTAAGACTGTTGTCTTACTCAAGGTTTTATGTTTGCTCTTATTACCTTGGTCTGTTCATCCGATTGTTGGATGGGCAGACTAAGTAGTAGGTGACAGGTGATGCCTTAGCGGGAACGGTAATGCTGATCGATAGCGAGCAGGAGGCTCGCGTTCAAGTTTTATAACTATCTAGTATATGTTTCCGCTCTTTGCTATTTCTCTAAGTGTTGTAATGAGGCAAATTGTACAAACACTATTGTTGTTATCCACGTGCATGAGAAATACTTTCTAGTTGTTATGAAAGTTTAGTGTTTCTGCTTCACTATCACTACCTGTTGTATATGTTCTATTATACTTTATCCTTGCACTATGAGTTTATGACAGGATCCGCTTATGTATCATACCTTGATGATCGTCCATAACTGCCGTGCACACCTTTCAACGCATTATTCCTCTTGTTTAGTGCAGGGGCTGTGAGCGGTTTTAGCATTTGGTATCGGAGCTCTGGTCAACGATTGTGACCAAAGTTCAAAGACGTAATTACGTATGAGAGATGTACTTGTAGATTTTATTTGGATGCTTACTATATATATTAGCATATATGGTAGTAGCGGTTGTTTTTCTTTAGCAGTTTTTCTTGAAAGTGGCTAATTATTCTAAATTGCAGATTTAGAATGAATAGACGACCATTAAGACATGCTGCCAGGGGAGCTAAAACTGGAAGGGGAAATGGTGGCGAACCAGACTACCCAGCCATGTTCGAGGCCATGGCGGCAGCGATCATGAATAGGGTTCCCGCTCCAGTGGCGGCTACGGTTGATGTTGGAGTTCCAGTGCCTAGGGCGGTAGAATTTGCAAAGCTATGCAAAGACTTTTCTTCATTGGGAGGAAAAGAATTCAAGGGCACTGAACCAGTTAAAGAAGTCCAGAGGTGGATGGATACTAGTGTTCAAATCTTCAAGGACTTGGGTATTGATGATGCAACAAAGAGGAAACTTGCATTAAGGCAGTTAGTGGGCAGAGCGATGGACTGGTGGAACTCTGTCACACTTGAGACCCCCTGTAGTGGATATTTCATGGAAGCCGTTCCAAATTCGGTTCCGCGACATCTAGAGATGGTGACGATCGTAATTCGGTCGACATTTTATTTTATCAAACAAACAAAAACCTAATTCCGAAAGTATTTTTAACGATTGAGAAAAAAGGGAATAAGAATGAACACAAAAAAAATATGCGAATATTGGGGTTATGTTGGGCTGGGCTATTAATTGTCCTTGTGATTAATTTTCTAGTGTGTTGTCCTTATTGATAAAATATTTAATGCATTTGTCCTTATAATTTTTTTCTCTTTTTTGAATTCTTTTTTGCTACTTATAACTGAAGTAAGCATAATTTTTTTTCTGTTTACAAGTGCTAATATGCCTTTTTCTATTTTTTTCGTTTCTAATATGTTTCCGATTATGAACTTTTGTAATTGTTTTTTTTCTAATCATTAGTTGTTTGTTGAAATTCATGAAAAATGTTTTTATTTTTAATTTAGATAATCCAACGATCGGGTTTTTTCACCATTGTATGGTTATACTTGTATAATATTTGTTTCTTTACTCGGGAAAAGAGGGTAAAAATAAACGTGTTTGTCACAGTAACTTCGTGGCTAATACGGTATATGAATTAAGCCGCGTTCACGTATTCATTTTTATCATGGTTATAAACATAAAATGTACTCTATGATATATGAATTAAATTGTCTAAATTTTTCGAATTTCTCTCATTTAGGTTTTATTCAGAAATTTTTCTTGTACTTCGTATTCTGCTTATAGTCTGCTTCTGCCTTAAACGTATATTCTGCCTAAAACGTCGGATTTTAGATATTCCAAGTAGTCTAAATTCTTTTGAATCTATCTCTCATTTAGATTTTATTCCAAAATTTTCGTAGTGCTTCGTATATATTTAATTCTTCTCGTATTCTGCCTAAAATGTCGGATCATAGATATTGCAACTATTCCTTCTACCTCAGATCCCTATATAATTTGTTTTCTCGAACCCAGCCGGAAATAACAAAAATATATGAGGTTCGCTAAGGACACGGAAAAAAATCATTGGCTTATCAAATTATCTATCAAGCCGTGAAAAAGATTCAACAAAAAAGGGAAACAAATCCACTATCCGTTTTACGTCACCGTTTGATATCCAAAAACTGCTTAGTAACAGTCGGACAAGTGGGTAATGTTGGGGTGAATCAAGAAATCCTATTGATTGCTGCTTTCTCCAGACCTCCGGTAAAAGCATGAAAAAAATCAGAAAGCAAAGTTCCCACTGATGGTATACTTAGTGTAAGCGATCTCTTAGATCACATATTTAGAATAAAATACAGTTGGAAAAGGAAATCCAATAAAGCAATGACATATTTTGGTTCAGGCATTTGGGAGTTCGTTTTGATCATGGTACTAAGAAATGGAATCCTTTGCGCGAGTATCCTTCACTCGCGGGGCCCCCGTGATGAATTCGGGGCGCCATGCCTTTTTTTTAATTTTTTTTAGCAGGCCCCACTACTTACTGTAGTGGGGCCGGCGAGTATAACTCACTCGCACTTGCGCGAGTGAGTTTAGTTTTTTTCAAAATATATTCCCGAGATTGATGCTCCTCCTTGTTCCTCGTCCCTTTCAGCTGGCATTGATTTTCAAAACTCTTCAATCCCCCAAAGAGGTACGTCTTCTCTGATCCTTTTTTTTCCTCTTTGGTTTAAGATAATTTGATTTCCGTTCCTTGATCTCTTATCCGGTTAAATAACTGATATTTCTCAATTTTATGTCACCAGCTAAATGTTTTGCCTACTGTACAATTGGTTATCTCAATTTTGTTTTTCCCAAATAAACGTTGACATGCTTTTTTCATTAATTTATGTAGAACCATCCTTGTACAAGTTCTTTGTACCTGAAAAGCACCAGATTGGTACCCAACTTATTTGTTGTACAGCGCTCCTAGTTAATTTTGAGATGAAATATTTGTGAATTATAGCTTAAAAACATATGATGTTTTAGATATGATCAGCCCATGGTTGGTTGATTACTAGTGATGAAAAATCTGAACTCTCACTGGTGAATCCCATAACAAAACAACAAATTGATCACCCTCCAGTGTCATCCTTCGGTCACCTTACTCCTGCTGAATATGATTTGAACGGCCACATCTCAAGTTACATTTACGAAGAAGAAGGGTATGAATGGACTTATACAGCAGAAGAAATCCGACATGCTTTCTATGTGAAAGCAACATTAACACATTCTCCTAACTTGGTTGACGATTATGCGGGTGTGATCATTCTATATCAAATTGATTGTATAGCATTTGCAAGACGTGGGGATAAAAAGTGGACAACACTTGCATGCGTAAATTTAAGAAATGATATTTCATCTCTTAATGGTATAGTCTACACCATTATTTGGTTTGGAGTGGTTGAATCTTGGGACTTCAATAAAAAACATGGTTTCCCATAACAACCTGTAACATATGTTCCTGAAGACAAGAGAATCACGGATACACATCTTCCTTACTTCTTTTATCTTGTACCGACACCATGGGGCGACATGTTGCACCTAAGGAGGAGGAGGATAGAAGATGACCTTTATTTAACAAAAAAGATAATGGTCTTTAGGATAGACCCGGAGACTAAAAAGCTAATTCGCGTAAAGACCATAGGAGATTATGCTATTTTCATAGGAGTTTGTCAACCAATTTGCGTATCATGCAAACTAAATCAAAATCTTAAATGCAACTCGGTCTATTATACAGATGAAGACGTTCCGATAATCCATCATAGTAGAGAGACCACTAGAAATATTGGCATTTACCATTTAGAGGATGAAAGCATTGAACGTATATTTGAACATCCATTGTTGAAGTGGCCTCCTCCTATTTGGTTTCAGCCCAGTCTTGTTTGATTTATTTATTCATTATTACTTCTTCATTATGTAGTATGCAATTTAGCTTTGATTATTGT
Source organism: Allium sativum (assembly GCA_030737875.1). Classification (NCBI taxonomy): domain Eukaryota; kingdom Viridiplantae; phylum Streptophyta; class Magnoliopsida; order Asparagales; family Amaryllidaceae; genus Allium; species Allium sativum. The sequence continues at coordinate 75,223,852 of CM060920.1, read as the reverse complement.
TGGGAAACAATGGCTGAGTCGCGGACCAGGTCGCTCTCTTAAAGACGATTCGGCGATCTGGTCGGTGGTGCAAAACTAGTTCGTAATCTCGTCGCCGCCTCTAGGATAAAACAGCCTCGTAGAACAGTAATTGATTTGCTTGCACAACAAATCAGTGCAGATTTGCACTTTCGAAATAAATAACTACTCGAAAATTTCTGTAAGAATATTTTAATGGCGGAGGAGAATTTTTTTTCCGTTCTAATCTCGTCTACAACTGAAGATAATATATTGACGGGGATTAGGGTTAATCGAAAATACTGGGCAGTAGGAGAAAATATGATCTGCTGAAATACCGGGTCAAAAGTTTACCGCTTCATGATAAAGTCGGCTCAGAAATATTTTTCATAAAAACAGTTTGAAAAAGTCAAGGTTTTCTGGTCCAAAAATATAAGTGTCTACACCACATAGCCAAGTCCCAAGCCCAAGCCCGAATCGAATCGAACCGTGCCGGGCCGGGTCGGGTCGGCCGGTCGCGCGCGCATGTGTGGTTTTCATGATGCATGGTCTCCCTCCTCACAACAAAGCATGCATTGGGAGCCCAAGGCCCCAACATGACTTCTTGGAAACAAGTATAAATACTTGCATCTTTCTTATAATCCCATGATGTGGGACTATTCACATATAGGAGCCATCATACACTTATTTCTATATTTTAAATAATTCACATAAATTTCCAACAATCCCCCACTTGAATTTTTAAAAATATTATCGAGCAGTTTCTAAAAACATAAGACTGTGCATAAACAAAGGTGTCATCCGACTTGAACCTTTGCATAGTGAGTAAGATTCAGTTTTTACTAGAGTGACACGTAGTCTTGAACTCTATTCCTGACATCAAACCACACACAACCTTTTCTATAGTGCAATCAAATAAGCCCGTGCGTTTATGGCCATGCACGTCTATCCTAGTTTAGTGAACGCTCTAGAAGTTCTGCCCAAAACTCCATAGGAAACGGCCACATTTCCACATTCACACAGGTGAGTCTATCAAGAGTACTCCTGAAGGTAGGTACTTCACTCCAAATAGAGTATAGATCTCATTAAGAGTTTCTATTAACTCATCCTCTAATCACTTCAGGAATAAATGCTTCTTAGTTTATTAAATAGCATGTTCTACTGCTATCACTACACAACTTGTTTTTACCCATTGAACCTATTTCTTGGGATCTCCAGTCATTTAGGTCGGGTTACCATTGTGCGTGATTCCACAATCTCAGGGCAATAGCCCCATTCTTTTAGAATTATTAAGAACTTTCTTTCTGGTCAGTCCTTTCGTCAAAGGATCTGCCAAATTATCTTCACTTCATATGTGATGTCCTCTAACAATACTGTGCATACGACTGTCATTTCTTACCGTTGTATTATCGGTTCTGTTTTTCTTTCAATAGTCGTCAAATCTTTCATCACTATATATGTGATGTTCTTTTACAGTATTGTGCTTACGACGTCGTTTTCTTCCATTGTTATAACGGTTCTATACTTTTTGTAATAGCCGCGGAACTATCACAATCGATTACACCACTGGTGTCTATCTTTCCCGTATAGGGATCTCAACTAGCAGATTTCTTTAGTTCTCTGCTTCTTCACTAGCTGTGGCTAGTGCTCTTATCTCAGTCACTATAGTATACTGAGTCAAGATATTCTGTTTCTTAGATTTCCAAGAAACAGTTCTTCCAGCAATGTTAAATATATAGCCACTGGTCGCAATAGAATCATCAGATAAATATTCCAGTCAACATCGGAATATCCTTCAAGTACAGCTTGAAACTTTTCATAATGTAATCCAAGGTTCATGGTTCGTTTAAGGTATCTCATGATCCTTTCAATAGCATGTCAGTGCTCTATAGTGGGTCTACTGATAAATCTGCATAATAATCCCACGACATAGTCAATGTCGGGTCTAGTACATTCAGTAGCATACCGAAGGTTTCCAATGATGCTCGCAAAATCAGACTATCTTACACCTTCATCAGTGTTCTTAAATAACTTTACACTGAGACCATATGGTGTATATACAGGTTTACAGTCAAAATAATTGTATTTCTTTAGAGTATTCTCATTTTAATGAGATTGATCCAAAGAAAATCCTCTTTTTACCCAGTAATCTTAATACCAAGGATTACACTCACCTCACCTAGATCTTTCATATCAAAAATTGGCATTTAATAAGGATTTGACTGAGTTTATGGCATGAACGTTTGACCCAAAGATGAGTAGGTCATCTACATAAAGGCATATAATAATGCAAATGTCATTCTCAGATTTGTAATAAATGCATTTGTCACTTTCGTTAACTTTAAAACCATGTGAAATGATTAAAGTTATCAAAAAAAATTTATGTCATTGTTATGTGCTTGTTTTAAACCATATAATGGTTTATCTAATTTGCATACTTTATGTTCTTGACTATATACTACGAATCCTTCAGGCTGGTCCATATGAATTTCTTCTTCTAATTCACCGTTCAAAAATGCGGTTTTAACATCCATTTGGTGTATTAATAAATTATGAATGGAAGCAAGTGAGATTAATATCCGGATGGATGTTATTCTAGTTACAGGCGAAAAAGTATCGAAGAAATCTATATTTTCTTTTTCTCTAAAACCTTTAGCTACTAGTCGTGCTTTGTAATTATCAATAGTACCATCAGGTTTTAGCTTTCTTTTTAAGTGCTCATTTACAGCCTATAGATTTACAACCAGAGGGTAAATATGTCAAATGCCAAGTCTTATTGGATTTCAAAGATTCCATATCATTATTTATAGCCTCTCGCCAAAAATCGGCATCTAAAGAAGATAAGGCCTCTTGGAGGTTTAAGGGATCCTCCTCTATAGTAAAATCACAAAAATTCGAACCAAATTCGTTTACGGTTCTTGCTCTTTTACTTCTTCTAGGTTCAACTTCAGAACTTTTATTAAGTTCTGTTCTAATAGGCGTACTTGATGTGCCCCCACTATTCCTTAATTTTAAAAGAAATTTCGTTTCATAAAAATTGACATCATTTGATTCAAATTATATTATGTGTATTTAGGTCATAAATTCTGTATGCTTTGCTATTAACAGCATAGCTTATAAATACACATTCGTATGATTTACTTGCCAATTTTATTCTCTTAGGGTCTGGAATGCGAACATATGCTAAGCAACCCCAAGTTCTAAAGTATGACATATTGGATTTATATTTCTCTAAAATTTCATAAGGCGAAATTTTATTCTTAGATTTGGGGATTCTATTCAGAACATAACATACAGTCTATAAAATATCCCCCCACTAATGTTTTGCTGCACCAAAATTTAATAAAATGACAATTACTAACTCGGTAAAGGTCCTATTTTTTTTAGCTTTACATTACATTTCAGGTGAAAATGGTGCAGTTCTCTTATGTACAATATATGACATAAAAAATCCAAAATAGAATTTGATTCACATTTTGTTCCTCTATCACTATGTAGTCTCTTAATTTTCCTATTTGCTTGATTTCAATTTTGAATGTTTTAAACATATCAAATGCATCACATCTTTAAGAATCAATGTCTTTCCAATCATATGTTTTATTTTCATATTACCAGTCTCTACATTTTAAGTGGTGCGAGAATCTCACAACACACTTTATGATCGTCAGCAACCGTGTATATTGTGAATATATCACGATCATAGCAAACATGACGAGAAACACCAATGTCTACCCACCAACCTCTGATTCACCAATAAGGCGAATCTCAGTAATCATAGCCGTAAGAGGCTCCTCAGTCAAGTTTGCCTGCGGTTCAGGGCCTGGCTTGTTCCAATACATTCGTGTCATATGATCTGGTTTTCTACAGTTTTATTATAGAATAACTGTCCAGAATCATTCATTTGGGTTGATTGTTGCTGTCATTTATGGTTTCCTTGCGGATTCCATTCTGTTATTTACTGGTCGGTTGTTGATGCTTACTATTTTTTTAGAGATGTTCATATGTTTGAGAATTTATATTTTCTCATAGGAAAATATTTATAAACTCAGAGACTAACATAAATTATCCACATGTATGCAACAAAGGTGTTCTATATTCTATCTTTTCACTTGTATGCATATAAACTATGTCAATTTATTTGATGCAAAAAACCTATTCATCCAATTAATGTCAATTCTTAAGGACATTATCAAATAACATACACATTCTATTAATGTCAAGTTTTTAGTGACATTTCCCAATATTATATGTGTTCTATTAATGTCAATTCTTACTGATATTTTTCAAATAACATACACATTCTATTAATGTCAAATTTTTAGTGACATTTCCCAATATCATATGTATTCTATTAATGTCAATTTTAATGACATTTCCATATAATCATATGCATTTCAAATGTATTGACCAATTATTTATTTTGGCCACTTCTTATCTTCCCTAAAAATATATATAAATAAATCGAGAGATTTATGCATCATAATACAGTCTGAACATCGCAATTCACGCATTTCTACTTGCTCAACCTCGTGGTCATCACTTGAGTGTGTAATTACATTTAACCATGTATATGTGCTTCGGCATTCACAACCAATTTAATCAGCATTGACAAAGCACATTATTGTATAAGTTATCATACTTCAAATGTCACATGGAGCAAAATAGACAATAAAAAATTAAAACCATACTAGGCATTAAGTTGCAAGTAGGAAACAAGTTCTGAAGCTTTACTTCTCTTTATGACCGCGCATCAGCTCTCTCAACTCAACTATCTCATCTTCACCGTACATGTATTTCTTCAGATCCAGGGTATACCCGAAAGCTCAATCAGGCCAAATTATTAGATCTGGGATCTTTAGTGAATATCGAGAGTGGTAGGTGCGGTCTGGTATGTACAGATAAACATAGAAATGAATACAGCAAACCCTAGACGGGTATCAGAAATGAGCGAGGTTGAAGATGTTTGGCCGCCGAATGTAAATGGGGCAGTTGAAGCCATTGTTTCACGGATCGTCTTCAAATTGTTGAGAAACAATGGCTGAGTCGTGGACCAGGTCGCTCTCTTGAAGACGATTCGGCGATCTGGTCGGTGGTGCAAAACCAGTTCGTAATCTCGCCGCCGCCTCTAGGATAAAACAGTCTCGTAGAACAGTAACTGATTTGCTTGCACAACAAATCAGTGCAGATTTGCACTTTCGAAATAAATAACTGCTCGAAAATTTCTGTAAGAATATTTTAATGGCGGAGGAGAAAAAATATTTTTTTTCGTTCTAATCTCGTCTACAACTGAAGATAATATATAGACGGGGATTAGGGTTAATCGAAAATACTGGGCAGTAGGAGAAAATAGGATTTCATAAAAACGGTTTGAAAATGTCAAGGTTTTCTGGTCCAAAAATATAAGTGTCTACACCACATAGCCAAGGCCCAAGCCCGAACCGAACCGGGTCGGATCGGTCGGTCGCGCGCGTGTGTGGTGTTCATGATGCATGGTCTCCCTCCTCACAACAAAGCATGCATTGGGAGTCCAAGGCCCCAAAATGACTTCTTAGAAACAAGTATAAATACTTGCATCTTTCTTATAATCTCATGATGTGGGACTATTCACATATAGGAGCCATCATACACTTATTTCTATATTTTAAATAATTCACATAAATTTCCAACAATTACTAATTAATCAATTCCTTTTCTGCTGGTAACTAGCTAGTTTTATTGATGATTTTTTTAAAACAAGTTCTTCAACATGTGATGACAGATTTCAAACTTACATGAGTGCAGAGTGATTTCCTTGTAAATTTGAATCAAAGAATCGACTATATGGTAGGATCGATGCATAGGGTTTAAGAACTATTTTAAGTTGAACATGCATATAACCACAGTTTTAAACATCATTTCATACAGTAGGAGAATGGTTACACTGAGCTAATTGCAACTGAAGTTCTGTTCATACATTCAGTTAAACAGTTCATACGGCCCTTGGAAGCCGTATGGAATCTTCCTCGTCTTGTTACTTTGGATCTTAGAACTAATTCTCTTTCAGGTCCAATTCCTTCTAAAATATTCAATATTTCTACCCTCACATACTTGCATTTAGATAACAATAATCTCGTGGGGTCGCTAGAGATCTAAAGAACAGCAGCAATGGCTGCTCCTAAACCCTCTCCAAACCCAATCTTCGACAATAACCCCACTCGAAAGGGGGAATCTTCTTCTTCTCCTCCCCTCTCTTCTGATCCTCCTCCTAAAAACCCTCAATCTACATCTGATTTCATGGTAAATGATGGTTTCACCACTGTTTCGAATCGAAAGAAAGGAAAGAAACAATTTCCACAAGGACAACCGAATGCTTCTGTAAATTTCAGGAAAGGGGCTGGAAGATCCAATGAAATCCCATCCAAACCGAAACAGAAATTGTTTCCCTCTTCTAATGGTGCTCGCAATCAACCCAAGAATCCTACCAAAACCACGCAAGAATCACAACAGAGTACAAAGGTTTATCAGCCTAAAGATTCTAAAGTTTCTTCATGGGCAGATATGGTGAAAGGTAGGAATCAAGATTCGAGTTATGATTTACAGTATATACCACCAGTTGAGACTGTTGGTGAGAGAATAGTGGTGGTTTCGGAAGAAACTAGTATACGCACGGAAGGGAAATGGGGACTCGCCATAGTGGCATATGTATTTGGCAAAAGACCTTCATACTTTCACTTTCGAGCTTTCGTCGCTCGTACATGGAATCTAACAGGTTCTTTCGAAATTTTTACACGAGAAAATGGTTTTTTTATTATCAAGTTTACTAACGCAGAAGATTGTGAAAAACTTCTAAAAGATGGTCCATATTTTATAAATGGAAAGCTAATTATATTGAAAAAGTGGACCAAGAAGATAGTTTTAGATAAAGATCTGCTTAGTACGATGCCAATATGGATTAGACTACCTGAATTGAACCTTAGGCTATGGGATAAAGAAGTTTTTAGTGGAATTGCGAGTTTAGTTGGAAATCCAATCAAGATGGATGAACAGACAGCCAAAGAAACAAGATTGAGCTATGCCCGAATCTTGGTAGAGATTAGTGCCGATTCTGATCTAGCTAATGAAGTATTTGTCTATACACATGATGGAGATATCATATCCCAACAAATAACCTATGAAACGATCCTGGATAGATGCAAAAACTGTAAAATCTTTGGGCACACTCTAAATGATTGCATTCATAGTAAAGAAGGAGAAGACGCACTCAAAGATCCTACAGAAATGGACCAAATTCTGATCCTAATAATTCAGGGATCAATTCAAAGGAAAACACTCTGATTTCCTTTGGTCATGCTTTCGATTCTTGCAACAATGAAGATTCAATGAATCTGGATGCTCAAGAAAATTGTGCAGCAGACTCAGGTATTCCTGAATCGGATCCCACACAATCACATATGGACACTGCTATCCCGTCCAAGAACCTGCAGCCCAATTTAGATCAGAATAGAAACGATAGGGTGAAAACCCCATCAATCTCAAAGGAGCATTCTCAATCAGCTCCTTCAGCTCAAGATAATACTAAGGTGGGAATTACATAGCAGATTGCTAAACCCCCCACCCACATGGAGGGTTCTGCTAATATTACATTGGATTCAAATAATTTTACATCTACAACGAATAGTAAGGAATCTAATGTAGGTCTGGCAAGTTGTGCTTCTCTTTTGGCAGCGGACCCCATTTTCACTAATAGCTCACTAGTTTCTGAAAGGCTTGCACCGAAGAGAAATTCATCTTTCTCTGAAACGGACATGCAGAAAGCAGTGAGCCAATCAACAGCAGCAGCCAAACCATCGACAACCTCCAAGCCTGCAGCAATTAGCAAGAGAAAGAAGAGGACTAGAAAAAAAAGCCTTTCAGATATTACTTCATTAGAGGAAACTGAAGACATAAAGGATCATGAGTTCAGAAAACAATACATTGGTAAAAATGCCAATTGGGAAAAGCAGTTGAAATCCGCTGAGCATGCTAGTTTTAAAAAAAGTGGCAAACAAGTGGATGTGAAGGTGGGAGTTAGCAAACACAATCCTCCACCATAGAGGCTGTATCCTTTTATATTCTTAATCCTATTTTTATATATATGGATTTTATTGCTTGGAATGTTAGGGGACTTAATTCCCCTGAAAGGCAATTAGACCTTTCTGAGTTTTTAATTAAATATAAACCTAGCATTGTAGGTTTACTTGAGCACAAATTGCAAGATCAAAAAATTCTTGATCTTCACAGTAGAAAGTTTGCTAATTGGAATTGTGTCAATAATAATAAAATGGGGGGCAATGGTAGGATAATGGTTATGTATGTTCCTTCTATCTGGACTCTCACTAATTATTTTATTGACTTGCAATATATACATTGTCTTTTTAAAAATAAGGGGTGTCTTTTCATTAAGGTCACTTTTATTTATGCTTCAAATTTTGAGGATGACAGAACAAAGCTATGGAATAGTATAGAGCAACTTAGTATTTCTAATAATAGTCCTTGGATGTTGATAGGAGATTTTAATACTATATTTCACAATGAAGAAAAAAGAGGAGGCAACCCTGTTCCTTTCAATAAATTGGAAAGGGTTGCAAACTTCATATTAAAATCTGGATTAATAGAGCCCCCCATCCATGGGAATAAGTTTACATGGAAATCAGGTGAATATAGAAATATTCACTGTAAATTAGACAGGGTCCTATTAAATCAGATTTTTATTAATTTTTTCTCCTATGTGAAATGTAGCACTCTCCCTCAAAACTCAAGTGATCACACACCCATACAAGTTTCTTTTAAGGAGAATAATACTGCACCTAAAACTCCCTTTAGATTCAAAAATGGATGGGTGTATGAGGAAGGCTATAAGGAGACAGTTCACAAGAGTTTTTCTAATAATATTTTTGGAACTGCTTAGTTTAAATTTAATAAAACTTTGCAAATTGTCAAAACCAAACTCAAAAGTTGGAATTGCAGTAAGAACAAAGGGGATATTAATACTATCAGGAAAGAATGCTCTGAGCTTCAAGACAAGATTGATGACAACTGGTCTGACAAAGATTTAGCTGATTCATTTTATAATGCCCAAGCTAAACTAGTTAATGCTTTACATATTAACTCTGTTAATATTAAGCATAAGGCTAAAATAGACTGGTTAACTTATGGGGATGAGGCCAGGAAATTTTTCTATACCAAAATGTCAAATAGGAGGCATAGGAATGATATTGGGAAAATAATTAACAATGATGGTAAAATAATTAATGAAGCCCATGTCATAGAACAGGAGGCTATTAATTATTTCAGTTCATTATATAATTCCTCCAGTTATTGCAATTCTTTTCCCAATATAGAGTACAAATATACTGCAAATGGTAATAGTGCTGACTTTTTGATTGCTCCTATTAGAACTGAGGAAATCAAAAATATTATTTTTCATGCTAATAACGATAAAAGCCCTGGGCCTGATGGGTTTGGAGCTAAATTTTATAAAACCCACTGGTCTGATATTCAAGGCCCATTAAGTGATTCCATTACAGAATTTTTTAATACTGGAAAATTGTTAAAAAATACAAACCATACTTTTTTAACTCTTATTCCTAAAGTGGAAACACCTCTTCGGCTTGCAGATTACAGACTATAGCTTGTTGCAATTTTATATACAAGATTATATCTTCTATTCTTTGCAACAGAATGAAGTATTTTCTAAAATTTATTATCTCTGAAAATCAGAGTGCTTTCATTCCAGGAAGATTTATTTCAGAAAATACTTTATTAGCTCATGAGCTTATAAGAGATTTTAATAAGAAGAATAAAAATCTTATGTGTATTAAAATTAACTTGCACAAAGCTTTTGATAAGATAAACAGAGATTTTATCATTTTTACTATGCAAAGAATGGGTTTCAATGATAAGTTTTGTGGGTTAGTAAAAGAGTGTATTACTAATGTGACTTTTTCTATTATGATTAATGGTACCCCAAAAGGCTTTATACATAGCAATAGAGGAATAAGACAAGGTGATCCCTTGTCGCCCTATCTATTTTCTATTGTTATGGAATATTTCACAATCCAAATGGATATAGAATTAGCCAGGGGTAACATTAAGCCAACTAATAGGAGCAAGCCACATATAACCCATCTATTATATGCTGATGACATGCTCCTTTTTCTGAAAGCTGATAGGATCAGTGCTATTACCATTTGTAAAATTTTGGATAATATGGAAAAATTTGCTGGGCTCACAGTTAACACTAATAAAAGTAAAATCTACTTTAGTAAAGATGTTTCTCATAAAGAGGAAATTCTGAATATTTTGAAATACAAAGAGGGGAAATTACCAGTCAAATATCTTGGCCTTCCTCTTAGTATTAATCAGGTTAAAGACAGAGATTGCTCTAGTTTAATTGACATTATTCAGGGAAAACTTGAAGGTTGGTCTAGTAAATTACTGTCCATGGCTGGTAGGGTTGAGCTCACTCACACAGTCATTATGGCTGTTATCATATATTGGTCTCAAACCCACAACATCCCCTCTAGTGTTATCCAAAAAATTGAGAAGCTATGCTCTAACTTTATTTGGAGGGGTAAGTATCATAAAATTGCCTGGGACAAAGTTTGCAAACCTAAGAAATTTGGGGGTTTAGGGCTCAGAAATATTAGAGACATTTCTGAGGTTTGCAAATTTAAGTTGTTTTGGAAATTTGTTGAGGGTAAATCTCTTTGGGCTAGGTGGATGAAAGCTAAGTACCTCAAAAATAAGAATTTTTGGATTACTAGGAAAGACAGTCAACACTCTTACGTTTGGAAGAGCATTCTTGATTGTAGGGACATGGGTAGAAAATTAATTGATAGAAATATTAAAAATGGAAACCATACTAATTTGTGGTTTGATCCTTGGATTTATGGTAATTCTCTTATTAACCTTCTAGGTTGGAATAATCTTTTTATATTAGGGGGTATAAATGATAAAGTGGATAGTATTATTGTCAATAATTGTTGGAGCTTTCATAATTGTACTGCTGCTACTATATATAAAGAAGCTATCAGCAGTATAAAAATTAATCAAAACAGTTTCAAAGATGATTGGACTTGGAAATTAAGCTCAAAAGATAATAAATTTTCTTTTGAAAAGATGTGGGAATTTATTAAAGGGGAGGAAGTTGAGGTAGATTGGCACAAAGTCATTTGGAGTAAGTCAAACTGCCCAAAAATGGCTTACTGCACTTTTTTTGCTCTCCTTAATAAGTTACCTACTAGGGATATATGTTGTAAATGGGGAAATTTTTTGGATAATATTTGTTTGCTTTGCAAAAAAGATTTAGAAAGCTCCAAGCATTTATTTTTTGATTGTGAATATTCCCAGTACATTTGGTATAATGCCAAAAATACTTTGGGATTCAATCAATATTTTCCTACATTGGATATCAGAAGTAGTATTGATTATATTTTGAATCATTTCAAGCCCAAGTCTAAAATATTTATTAAGGCTTGTGTTTTCCTTACTGCTATGGTATTCCACATATGGAAATGTAACAACCCGAAAATCTGGGCCAGTTTAAAATTTTTATTTTGGCAATTTTAGCGAATTTTGACTATTTAAAATGAATTATTTTAAATAAAAACGACGAGAAATTTATTTTGAATAAAATTCAATCGTATATAGTTATATAGATCGACGATAGAATATAAATATTTATTTATATTTATAAAATAAATTGAAAATGGCGCGGTAGTTCGATAATTCGATTTCAAACTTCAATTGAACATACCGGGTGCAGAATAATCCAGATTTTAGTGAAACCAAAAATAATGGGATCTAATTGAGAATATCTTTCTAACGAATCCGAAAAATCGAGATTTCATAGCGGAAATCAAAAGATATGTCCAGTTGAAAATTCTGAATAGTCGCTATGGAATTCAGGCCCTTAAAAATGGGAATTTTGCAAACGACCTCGGATTTCGACGAAACTACTTTTGTTGGATCCGTGATGTAAAGTTATTGCTAGATTCCAAATTTCATAATTTTTCGAATCAATATGTGAGCGTGGCAAAGGAAAACGCGTTTGACCAGTTTCAGTCAATTTCGATCGACTGGAAAATGACCATTTTTCAAACGGCCTCAGAATTTGACGAAACTAGTTTTTTTAGGACCGTATCGTCAATACGAAGCTAGAAAATATTTTTCTGGGATTTATAGAGTTCGTATGTGACCCCGGTAAATTGAAATGCGCGTTCAAATTCAATATATAGAGTTATATGTTGATTTTGACGGAAACAGATCGAAACGATCAAATCAGCTTGCGATACATATCCCATTTGGTTCGGAATGGGGGTAATTAGCTATGGACGACAGGCAGTGGGTTCGATTTTGAGTTCGAAAATAAAAGTTACTTTTTGAAATTAAAATAATTAAATATATATTATATAACTCCATTCTCTCTCCCCTGACAATTCATTTCAGATCGAAAAAAAGAAAGAAAAAAAAACCTCAAACGCGATTTCCCTCCAGCTCCTCAGCCCGCCGCCGATCATCTTCGTCCGACCCTCCACCCTCCGCCGCACCGTCGCCCTTTCCCCCGGCCTCGTGCCTATCTCCTCCTCCTCCTCTTGAAGACCGAACCTCCCCACGAACACCCCCCCCCCCATCGTCGACTGCTCCACCGTGCGCCGCCCCTTCCTCTAGCAACTCCGGCCGCCCTCCGCCTTCTTCTACATCCCTCCACAAAATCGAGCCCACACCCAAACCCCATCAGAGATTAGACCGCCACCGCCTGTCTGGGCCCGCCGCCGGCAACGGCGCACCACCCACCACCTGGACGAACCCCCAGCAACGCCCTCCTTCCAATTTGGCCAACCGATTCGATTTTTATTTATTTAAAGGCGAGATCTTTATTTGTTTAAAGTTTTGATTTTTATTAGTTATGAAAAGAACGGTATTAAAAATATAATTTTTATATTGTAGAGATTATGAAAATATAATTTTTATAAAATAGAAAGGTTAAAAATATTATTTTTATATAAGTAGAGTATTAAAAATATGATTTTTATAATATAGAAAGAATAAAAATACGATCTTTATATTATATAAATAGTAAAGATTTTATCTTTATATATGTAGTGAAATAAAAATCTGATTTTTATTAGATATAGTAAAGTAAAAATCTGATCTTTATATTAAAAGTAGAAATGTAAAAATATAATTTTTATATAGCTATGATAATAAAAATTCAATCTTTATATAAGAGGTAGAAATATAAAAATATAATTTTTATATAGAAAGAAGCGTTGTAAAAATAGATGAAGTAGAAGTAAAAATTCGATTTTTATATCATAGAAAAATTCGTTTTTTATATATTGAATAGCAAAGTAAAAATTCGATTTTTACAAATGTAGTGGCTACGGGCAACGAAAGTGACGAAAGGCGAGAACGGCGAAGATTTCTATAAATGAAGTGTCGTGAAGTTGGGATAGCTATCGGTGAGAATTTCTCACTCTTCAATTTTTTTTTTCTAGTTATATATATACTAGGATGCAGACGGTGTTTAGTAGCACCCGACACCCGTCATCCACAGACCATGGATGGCTTTTTTGTTTAATTGTTTGGTTGTGTAGTTGGTTAGATTATTTGGTTTGAATTGAATTGTTTGGTGAAATGAAATTGATTTGATTGATGTGTGAATGGCGTGGGCCTTCACTAGACCGGGGATAAGGCTAGGCCTTGTCCCGTTTCTAGTATCGTGTCGTTATATCGCCGAAATTTTCTAAAAATAAGTTAGAAAAATAAAGGTAACATTTTATTTAATAAATGAACCGAATAGAATATTCATAGGTTGAATAAAATAGTTTGATCGTTAAAAATATAATTTTTAACGTGAATGTGAATAAATAAATATTCATTTACAAACCGGACGGTTTGTTTATGTACACCTATTTGAAGGACATTGATTGGGACGATAAATTTTACACATCGCCCAACTGCACAAATAAAAATCTGTGTTGGATTGCTTGAAACCCCACACGGGTATTGGGACGATATTTGACGTACACTAATCCCGATTGTTTAGTTGTATGTCGATCGATTGATTGACAGACTGTTATAAGCGTTGAATATTTATATTTGATGCTTATACAGTGTAGAATGCACTTTGGATGATGATTGATTATTCGTCGTTGTTATTGTATACATGTGTTGTAGAAAATCCATATAATTAACATTATATGGTAATTGATTGGGCCTCATTCCAGTTTTAAAATAGAAATATTTGAAAAAGAAATATTTGAAATAGAATATTTGAAAATAGGTATATATGAAGCCGTATTAATTAGATTGACGCCATTTTGACGTGAACGATATTTATATCGATTTTATTCATTTTACAATGAATATCGAAAGTGATTTCAAAATCTGATATTTTGAAAAGAATTGAATATAAATAAATTCGAATTGAAATTGAATATAAATAAATTCGAATTGAAATTGAATATAAACGAATTCGAATTGAAATTGAATATAAATGAATTCGAATTTAAATTGAATATAAATGAATTCGAATTGAAATTGAATATAAATGAATTCGAATTGAAATGGAATATAAATGAATTCGAATTGAAATTGAATTGAATTGAAAACGAACTGAAATTGAATTAGAAATCAATTTGAAATGAATTTAAAATGAATTTAGATGGAATATTCATTTTTGATTTGAAATTGAATATGAAGTTGAAACCGTTTTGAAAATGAATTTAAAAACGATTTATAAAGCACGTTTTGAATTGAGATCGACGAAGTATATATTATATATATAATATAATGGCCCGAAAAAGAACGCGCCGCGCCGCGGCAGTTCGCGAATTTCGACCATTAACTTCGAACGGATATTACGGGAGATCCGACCGTCGGATTCTCCTAAAACCGGAACCATTGGGTTCGTATCGAAAAGAGCTTTCTAACGAATATTAGAAATTTGAAATATAACGGTTGGATTTGGAATTATGTCCAAATCAAATTTGAAAAAGGTCGCTGTACGTGCAATTCGATGGCCATTGATGGAAATCGACTGTACGGGCCTTGATAAAATTATTAAAAATAGTAATAATTTGTGTAAAATCATAATAAATGATTTGGGAAAAATTGGGATGTAAACCTCCATATTTGAAAAGATAAAAATAGATTTTTATCGAAATGAACTAGTTTTGAACTAGAGTTATAATTCTATTTATTTTTAAATAAATAAATTGAATTTGAAATGGTTTTGAAAATAACCAGAATTTCCAATGATTGCATTGGAATGGATTTGAATCAAAATTGTCTTCGGAATATTTCGATGTTGGATTTCGTGATTATTCAGATGTTGTTATGGAAATTTGAAAGATATAGATATATATATAGTTATTTCCAATACGATATTTGTTGGTCGTAGAATTTGATATTGAATATAAGCCGATATATTTTTTATTCAGAGCCTTGTATTTAATATCAAATGTGATTTGGGTTTGTCGTGAATGGTGTCTTGACTAACACTGTTCTTGAACCCAGTTGAGAAAAGATTAAATCTTTTTATTTAGATTTAATGAGGTGTACCAATTAAATAATATTTAATTGGAATTGAATTGATATTGATTTTTGGGTTTATCGTGGACAGTGTTTTAAATAACACTCGTTCTTTAACCCGATAATTAATGGAATGTGATTTTGGGTTTGTCGTGAACTGTGTTTTAAATGACACTGATTCTTTAACCCAGTCAAAGATTAAAACTAAGGGGAGTTTTAATGAATCTTTAATTAGATTGAAATAATCGAAATGGAGTATCACCAGTTTTGCTCCAGGCGTTAGTTAAATCTTTAATTAGATTTGAACATGAAATGGTAATTGAATTTACCGATAACACCGTGGTGTTAGATATGAAGTATAACCAGTTTTACTTCATGGGATGAATAGGTTGGGATTGGGAAATTAAAATAAATGATTACTTCGGTAAGGTTCGTTAATCCCGACTAGTTGAATCGAAATTCAAAAGATGATTAAAGAATAAATTCAAGGAATTTATCTTGGATAAAATTAATGGGAACCTTTCCCTATGAATGTGAAATTTAGAAACTAACTGTCGGTTAGCCAAGCAGAATGGTTTTCTGGATATTGATCTGATGTTGGTTTCGGCCTTCGGGGTTAATATTTGGGGAATTATTCTCTTGATTAATTTACGGTTAGTGACTGATGAATTGGAATGAGGCGTATGTTGTGTTTATGTAACACTTATTTAAAATATACGCGAGTTATTCGGAAAGACCGGGTTTATCCCATTCTGAATAACTGATACGACGATAAGTCGAAGATGAAGACGGTGGTTGAAGACCGGAAGTCTTCACATCGTTTGGGTGATTACTGATGATCTTGATTGGGCTGTACATCTAAGATGAGGGAATCAATCGGTGGTCGTCCAGATGTGCTTGGAGATTGATGGATATGCGAGGAAAGTGCCTCCGGTTTCGTTCAGACCCAGAACGAACTTGTAAATGGACTGTGTGTCTGACATTGGATTTCATTCTGTGTGACTGATATCGGTTGCATAGAGTGGTTTGTCTGTGTGACATGCTAAGATGCAAATGATCAAGGCTTCTGTTGAAAAGCAAAGTCTTGTGGTGATGATCAAAGCACAGCCTTTGTGGCACAGCTTTGTGTAACGTGAATTCACGAGCCTCACACCCCGGTGGTGAACCAAAAACGGGAGACGGACCTCAGGGAGGGCATGCGTTTCTTTCTAGCTAGGGTGGTGTCAGTGACCTACCAGCCCTGACATTTATATACTTTTCACCTGTGTGGTTGTTGCTGTTGCGAGGCGCCTCGGTTTGATCGGACGATCCGGGTCCGATGGAGTCATTCGTTGGCTCACTTACGCCCCAAAGGGCGGGGAAACGCAGTGTTCAGGAATTTTAATCCACATCGGTGGACCGGCCCTGACGATCCAAAGGCTTGACAGAGTACTTGCCTGAGGCTCGGGCTAGACAGTCTCGAATCGGTTGAGGACTATCTTTTGCCTCGGTTCATAGATGGAAATCCAACTTCAAAATACGTGACATTTGTGGTTTTGATTGTAGAGCCTAGTATGGCGACATGATATATGGTACTCATGCCGCCTATGATTGATACTTATGATTTGAAGTTGTTTTATACACTATGCACTTATAATAGCATCAAATGATTTCTTTTAAACGTATCAAGCATTCTTTGGCTGTTATAAGGGAAAACCCTATCCCCCGGCTTGCGTTGCATTGTGTGATAGGACCTGGGTCTTATAACAGCTTCATTTTTCTTTATTTAGCACTACGCTGTTTGTTTTATGCACTGGTATTCTTGGGAGGAAACCCGTTTAGTGTTATACGGCGTGGTCCCTTGATTTGCCTGACTTTAAAATAAAGATTAATAACTGTTTTAGTTCTCACACCAGTCACATGACTGACCTGGAGTTTATTGTTTTAACCTAAACTCTGAGTGCCCTTATTTTGACACGGGCAGCTAGTAGTTTTGGTTTTGCAGATTTATATTCACATGATCCTAGTTTACAGCTGGAACGATATCCGGAAAGCTTTGTATCTGTATATCTCCTTCAGTTGTGTATTGTATTATTTTCCGCTACTATGTAATTAAATGTAATTTAAATCTCTGATATTTCTGTGTAATATTCATTTATACTCTGTATATTCTTGTAATCTGATGCATTGTTGTAATATACAATGAAATGTTCCTCCGTCTGCGTTCTATTTTGTCTTGTTCTCGAAACGATAGGGCGTTTCGAACGGTCTGGGTCGGTTTAGCGACTGGTTCGGACCGAGCGAAATTCCTTTTCGTCATAGGAAAGAGAGAAATGAAAGGCTACACTCTAATAAATTTATGAGTAGCTCTCAATTATGAAGGAACATTCATGCTGACAATCAAATCATATTGAAAAAAGCCAACAAACAGAAGACTGAAAGCACAGTTAATCAAGGGATTACTAGCAAAGATGATGATTATAATAAGCATGTTGAAGATTTCTTACTTAAGGGTAAGCAAAGCTTTTGCACGCTTAATATCCACAATCAAGCCACGTATTCTGGAGAGCAGAGAAGTGCAGGCAACAAGTACAAGTTCAATTACTCTGACTTCCTGTCTGGAGAAAATCATCCCAAACAAGATAACAGTTCTCAAATTTGCAAGGGAAGGGTCCAGATTAATCTTAATAGTAATAGAAATTTATTTAATAATCTGAACAGTAACCGTGGGTGTTCACCTGTTACAGGTATTAGAGATAATTTCCCATCCAAGAGTGATGCAGATTATAATCAACACAGGAATTGCAACCCTGGCTTCCATGCTGATGTGAGACTAAAAACTGATCACAGACTACATTTCTGTAAGGAAAGTAAACATGTTACTAATTATTGACATTTAGTTATATGTGATAATCTAGACTCTAATTACTTTTTACCTGAACCAGTTAAAGTCCACCTCAGTAGTGATCCAGAGTTTCACAATATCCTGGAGAGCAATAAAGTCCATTGGTCATTCCATGAAGATAATCATAATACAAAGGATATTGATAAAGACAGAAACTTTTTGCACAAAGTCGGGGATAAACACTATAAAAGCAGGATAAACAACCAAATTTATCACCTTTCGTGTTGGGAAGAAGGAGAGAGCAGCTGCAGCAACTTAATTCATGTAGATTTGAGCTCCAAGAGTCACAGAGATGAAAACGAGAGCTTATCGAACACGAATAAGAGCAGATCTGAAATTTATACCATCAGGAGACCTGAAGATATAGATATCGTTGACTCAAGCAACCACAAAGTACTCAAGAGGAAGTTCAAGGACAGAGAAGAGTATGTCTGGAAGCCTCCATGACGTTTTAGATGTCTTCGAGAAAGTAAATGACGGAGTTTTTCCTCGTCCGCCATTTTTGAGATTGTTGAAGATTGTATTGATGAGAGGCTGTGTCGGCTAGGGTTAGAGAAACCTGGCCTTTTGTTATTTCATTCGGGTTGTTTCCCGATGGGCCTTGGGCCTTTTTATCTATTTCAAAAAAGAAGTTCATATTACCCTTGGGCTTTCTTATTTTAGACATCTCTTCAGTTCTAATCGATTCATATTAAATATAATACATCTCTTCCCTAGCCTGCCTAATTAACAAAGCATAGTGCTAAATACTGATAACCGATAATCTTTAAACTGACACTGTCTAAGTAGACAACCTTGAGGTGGTAAGCTGCATTTTTACTCTATACAACTCTGTAAATTTTATGGAAGAAATACAGTATATATGGATAAATGAACAAATATTCCTTTTCATCAGCAGCTTTTTAGATACACTCACTGCTTTAGGCAACAAAAAGACACAGAAAAGTGCTACTGAAATTGGAATGGAACATTTCTTAATTTACCTAAATGAATACACGGTAACCATAGCTCATATTATTTTATTTTACTTTTCCTCTGACATTAGAATTGTTGAAATTGGTGATACGCAAATCACAATTTTGAACAACAAATAATCTTATATATTTTGTGGAGAGATTTATTGTTAGATTTTATGGAGAGATTTGATGCTAGATTTGATGAAGAGATTTGTTGTTAGATTTGATGAAGAGATTTGATGCTAGATTTTATGAAGAGATATTGGTTGCTATATTTGTGGACATTTATTGCAAGGATATTTGGTGCTTAACCAAATAGTTTTATAACATATATGAAGATATTTTGAAAGCCAAGTTTTCTTGGGCATGAAGCCAAGTTTTTCTTGGACATGAAGCAATTCTCACTATAAAAAGGGCTAGCTAATCTCTTCATTAGGTGTGGAAAATTTGCCATTATTCTTCATTGTCTTTCTCCTCAAATTTTTTAGCCATTAGATATTCTCTACCTATTTCTCAATAAGGTTATTGGTTCAAGTTGTAATTATTTGTAAGGATAGTTGAGATCGTTTGTAAACAATTTTTATTAGTGAATCAATAAAGAGGGTGGTTGAGTGGAATATCTTGTGCTTATATTTCCGATATTATTTGTGTTTTTTTTTTTTTTCCAATCAAATTCATCTTCAAGTGATTGGGTGATAAAGATCCAATTTTTCTTGGTATTTTGTCAAGCTTTCGCTGCGCACAAAAATCATAACAAGAATAGCAAGGAAGCAAAATAAAAATGTAACTGAAATGAATAAGTCACTAACATAATCTAAATTTTGAGGTCTACGTGATAACACACTACGGTCTAACAAAATAAACAACATAAGGCTCTACAAAGAGAAACGAATGACTCAGCAGACAACATAAGGCACTACAAAGAGAAACGAATGATTCTACCTACCTTTGTAGAAACTATTAGTGTGCGTTTGTTTAAGGGGGAATTTTGTTGGGTAAACATTAATGCTTCATTTTTGGAAAATGAAAAAAAGAGTCAAAAAGTGTTGGTTTGTGATTAGTTATGCAATGAAATAATAGCCATGACTAGTTATGTCAGTTATGTGGCTTCTTCATCTCTAAGTAGAGGCAATTAATAAGAACAATATTATGCATCTATACACCTTTCGATTTTTATATGCATCCATACACTATATTATCTTCATAAATCTTGCACGTTTTTAATGCAGAAGCAGAAGGATATACCCGTGGAAAACATGATATAGCTAGCATCATTTATTATCTGCTATAAGCTATTATTTTGTCCAAGCCAACATACTTGTTATTCTGTTCTTAGATCTCAACAAAGTTTGTTCTATGATATTAGAACAAATAAAGTGTTGTCTCATCCTAATATATTAGTCAGAGTAGCATGTTTCAACATGATACAGCATCATTTACACGCACACGCGATGCACTAATATTTATAGGAAATTGTTGGTTGATCAACTATATATCTTGTATAACGCAACAGCTTATTAACTTTGACATGATCAATTTGTCTAATAGTATAGTCTGCAAGGCTACATGAAGAAAATTTATTTTACTGCTAACCTGCAACATTGAAAATGAAGAAAGCAAAAAGTTGCATCTTTATACTGAAAACTTGTACAGCTGAAATGAGGTTCAATAATATAATCTGTCACATGACCCATGCCTCTACTATAATATGGCGTAAAATTAAGCAAACCCAACAAAACCTATAGGTTGGCAGTTTGTATACAAATGAAATAAATGAATAATTGGTCATAGTGCTGAGATATATTCTGAAATTTGTACAAAAAATAGGAGCCCAGTACTAAATAATACACATGCAAGATCAAATACACACTATATGATACATTTTCAGTACAATAGAAAGGTCAAAACCACATAGAAATATAACTCCCTTTTCTAATAGAAACGCCCCTATATTTGGACATTTCGAAACTTTGAAAGAATTGTGAAGTATCAACATCTCCACCTTCCTTGCATTGATTTAAACTACATTAGCACACCAAAACTGATGGTCAGAGTTAGTAAGTTGATTCTACCATGAAAATAACTTTTTGATGACAATACGTTGTCATATCATCCATAAATGATATACCTTGGTGGATAAATAATCGGTAGAATCTTCAACAAAATTAAAGTGGAAGAAGACCTTTTCTAGCCGACTCACTATAATTGTTTCATGTTGTTATTTTTTCTTTCATGTTATTATCTTCATTTTATTTCTCTGCTTTTCTGTTTGGATCTGTGTGCCACTTTTGATGTAAATCAGACACAACTCTCTTATGCTTACCATATCAGCGTAGAAGGGAAAAAAACAACCCAATTTCAACATCGTTATATGTCTTACGTTTGAAAAGATCAAATCAAATTCGTTATGATTATTATCTGCATTTTTAGCAGTTATCCACCGTTTTTTGACTTCTTTTAATTAGACTGTCAAAAATGGATTCTAAAAATCGACGTTGCTTTTTTGATTGAGTTTTGCCAAACTTTACTTTGCACAAAAAAAGTGCATAGCGACTGTTTGTTGACCAACTTTTTGGCAAAAGCTATCACGACTCAACAAATCGAAGCCCAATGCCAAAAGATCCACCAATTCAGCGCCAACTAGTTCCAACGGGTGACCTTTGTTCCAGAATGTCCGAACACAATTTGGCCCAAGCCAGTTTTCCTCGAGCAATGACATCTCATTCCCCGACATAATCGCTCTCCCGGACCGACCGAGTCAACTTTTTCCTCAAAAATCGGACCGATCAGATATCTTTGAATTTACGTGGAAATATTTAAATGAGTCATTCATTACTTAGCCCGATTCTAAAGACATTAAAGACAGTCAAACACTACCGGTCAAAGGTCTACTTTTGATACATCTAATCTTGAGTGTCACGTAAGCCACAATTCTCGAGATACTATTAATCAGCAGTAGACCGGGTCCCACCGCCACAACTATTTCAAATGATCGAGTTCCACGTGTCTGAGCTCCGCAAAAGAGGCAAGTCACGTTGCACGTCAATCAACCCACTTCTTCACCTATAAATATCTCCATGCCAAGAATGGAAACGAGGACTTTTGGGCAGAACTTCCTCCCTCAAACTCAAATTCTACGGCTAACTCCAAAAATAGCTAACTCTTTCTCTGCAACACAGTCATCTTGTGTTCATCTCCCACTTTCTTCCAAAAGAAAACATATTGTACTTGTAATCAAAAGCAAATCAATATATAAAGTGGACGTAGACACCATCTTTTGCCGAACCACTATAAAAATTCGACGTGTTCACTATTTTTACTTACTTCAACCGTAATATGTGATTGTTATTCGTGTGTTCTACGCACGATTGGGGTTGACCATCACAACTGACCAACTTTTGACGCCAACAATTTGGCGCGCCAGGAAGGGGCACGCACCGACATAATCCACGACCTTCAACATTTTCCGATCCATGGCGATCGAGCGAAAAAAGGATGTAACATCTTCCCGTCCAACAAACGCTGATGCAGCCGAAACAAACGCTGCAGAAGCAAGTCCGGAAGCCTCTTCTCATGAAGACATGTCCCGGTATCTTACCCGGGACGACATGGATAGGATTTTGGCCGAGTTCAGGACATCTCAGGGTAAACTCCTCGCACAACAACAGTTGATGAATAACCTTTTCGCTCAGATGGAAAAGGGATCTAACGCTTCAAAATCAATTCCTCCACAGGGCGAAGCCGGGGCAACAACTGATCTTCAATCTGCACAAATACAAGTCGTAAATCAGACCATACCTTTGCTTCCTCCTATCTCGACCTCACTTCTCGATCAACCACTGGCAGGAGCATCACTTCCAGCGACCAACGCAGTCACGATTGCAGATTCTTAGGGGTCCGCGATCAAGATTTAGATCGTTCGAACTATTTTGTCTCCACTCCAGAGAACAACTCAACTCTCTGGATCGACCGAACAGCAGCCGGGTCGACCGGGAACAGTTCCGTTTCCATTACAACCCGGCATTTCACCACAAACTCGTCTTATGCCTCCCTCCTCCAATGAAGAGCTGGTGGAGCCTTCCCTTCGAACGAGGAATATCACTCTACCATACCGGTTCCCGGCATGATGGAGGAAAACGCTACTGTAAACCATTCTAACATCACTTCGGGCGGGGACACCGAAGAGCCTCGAACATCACATGCTATGCTGGGTCGGCTTGGTGCTAACCAAATTCGGACTAACCCAATAGAAGCAGGTATGGTTCAGTCCAATAACGATCAAGCAATTCCAACAGCGACTGAACCGGGCCCCGAAACTGCGATGGACCCTCGCCCTCACCTTCACTCAAATCTCGGAGGTTGCGCCCAGCCAACGACCACCCTTCCGAGTGTAACAACCCGCCATTTTGATCGTGCCGAATCGACAAAACATGTTAGCTCGGAACGTCCAAAACAACAGATTGTTATTAGCTTCTGAGGTAAATAGAATAAATCACAGAATCACATATCACAGATACATATACAGAGTAACATAATATCTCATAGCGGGAATTACAAAATACAATAGTAGTTCATGAAGCTACTAAATAAGTTTTACATCAGAGTTTACATAAATAATACAGCGGAAGACTAATACAGTAAATGAAAGATAACTACAAAAACAGAAATGACAAGAATAGCTAGAACTGGGTCAACTGGACAGGTAGATATAGATGAGCAAAATCCAACATAAGCTCCAACTCTAAGAGTAAATCTCGAAACTGTAATACTCGATCTGACCCGAGCAATAATGCAAAACAAAACAACTCGGATCAGGACTAACATTCTCATGGAAGTAAATCAACACAAATGAAATGTTCGATGAAATGCAATCAGTAACTTAGAGGATGTTTGGGATCACCATTCTCTAAGGATCCGTCAAACTAATACTATATAGTATAATACGCTATATACAATAGTGTCTATCAATAAAGTAAAAATATCAAAATAGCGTAAGCGGGATTACCATGATTACCCTTACACCGTTTATATATTCCCATAGTATATACAGTACCGTAATTCCTCCGTAAACTGGAGGTTGATCAGAGGGCACTCCATGTAAAACGGTACAAAACAAAGTCGTAGTGGGATCGTATAAGGCATGTGACAAGGCACGCAAGGAATGCCAGGGTGGATTCACCGTTTGCAGAGCCGGACTGGTGGTAACGCATAGTAGAAACTACCGCCCACCTCGAGACACACTCCCATAATCAAAAGGGCCCAAATCGAATCTCAACAGTAATAGAATAATATCGAAGAAGTGTGCTCGATAAGAGGTATGACCTCACTTGGTCCGTGCGTAGCTCCTGTTTTAGCCACATCAAGCTGACTCAAGGTAGTCAGGGTCTCGTAATTAATATGAAATAAAAATGGAGTCGTTCGCCAAATCATCCCCTTCATTCTGGGACTCCACCGCGTACACAGTTGTTAAAGTGGTTTTCGATATTGACAGAGAGTATGACAATAGCCGATCCCGGTCTCTTTAACAACCAATCGTTTACATTTTTCACACCGTGGTCATTATTTTATAAATCAACTTATAAAATCGATTATATGAAAACTCATATTCGAATTTCGAAATCAAAATTAAATATCTAATTTCGAATATATTAAATTTTGAAACGACTCATTTATATCGCTTAATTATATCGATTTCAAAATATTCACATAAACTTTCAATTCAAAACAATTTACATTAAAACAAATCTTAAAGGTCGCAGTTATCATTTAAATCAAAACAAAAATATTTAACTTCGAGAATACTTCGGTTTGATTTATATTAGCAAAAATCTTAAGTTCAAAACAATTCGAATTCTTGGATTTTTATCTTTATAAGAAATTGCTCAAGTCGATTCATAAAAATCAAACCACTTAGTTCAAGATAAATATAGACAATTCAAATCCAAAAGCTTACGTTTCAATTAAATGAAATCGTATCGTGTATTGAAATTTAAGTCATACAATTCGAAATCGAAATCTTATGCCTCAGTTTAACTAAACATAACAAGTTATAACTCAAGTCAAACCATTCAAATACATTCAAATCAAAGCCTTATATTCAATCTCAGAAACAATTTCACAATTCAGGTTTATCTTGTATAAGTTTATATCGATTCGAATTCAAGTTCATTTCTTATATACGTTCATTCGTTAAATCAAATATCATTATATAAATTTACATCCTTAAACCTTGAATTGAATTGCGAAATCTAACTTATTCATCTAGGCTTTTATTATTAAAGTTCAAAAATATATATATATAAGAAAATTAATTTTGAAAATAGATTTGTATATATATATATATAAGTTTACAAAATTCCAAAATTACTTAGAATAGATTATAAACATATATAAGTTTAAAATAATATAAAATAGATTTTAAAGAAACATTTATTATAATTGAACAAAATAAAATGCTTATTTGGTTTAAAATAAATAAAATTATAAATAAAATATTAAATAAAATATTAAATAAACATTTAAATCTATATTTACTCATAAAATCATTTTAGAACATATAATTCAAAATTTATAGAATTTAAGTTTAAAAAATCTTTTAAAGTATATATATATATATATAATCTTAAATTAATATAAAATTTAAATTTCTCAAATCAGTCAACTTCGAAAACATGACCAACGGTGTCCATATATAGTTTTCTACCCTATGGTCAAGTGATACAGATATTTATCATTCCAATCCGCAATTTATAAATTTCTACGGGTCTATCATTTCAACCCGCGATCCCAAATTTAATAAAAATCGTTCAGGTCTATCATTTCAACCCATAACGAAAATTTTCCTATTCTAATGTCCGTTCGGGTATGTATCATTTCAACCCTTAGTGATTTTTCCTAAAACTAGGGGTGTCAACAATCACAAACAACAATCACAGCATATATATCATTAGTGCAACTACGTGTCATATGAATATATCGTGTCACATATGAAATGTGCATACATATTAAATCAAACAATTTCTAACAGCAATCTTATACGTTTCATATAACAGTTCATTATTGATCTAACATCGATGAAAAATGTGAGTCAGGTGTGAGATAAACTCACCTTTTGTGGCACAGAATTGGAGACAGAAGACGGATTGACACTGAATGAAGCGACGATTTCCAAGCACAGTTCAAAATAGATTCAACTCGATGATCATTCAATATTTATTTGTCTTTCAAAGGAGGAACGGATCGGTACGGTATTGGGCTTTAGGACAGTACGGCTATTTGGTTTTGGAAATGGGTTTTGGTCTCAACACCAAATTCAATCCAAAAATAATACAACACTAACTCAATTCAAAAATTAAAACACAATAATTTTTTTTCCAAAATATTATATAAAAATATAAATAATTTATATATTTACGTAGAAAAGTTATAGTATACGTATATTTCAAAAATCCAACGGACGAGTGGGCCAATTATTTATAAATGTCATACCAAAGAAAAACACTAGAAACAATATATATATTATAAGTATATAATACTCGAAACCCCATTATAAAATATATATTTATTTATATAAATACACATGAATAAACAAACATTTTCATACAAATAAACATATAAAATATATTCGAACACACACATAAAAGTGATAACACAAAGTGACATACACAGTTAGAAATGCTCACACACACAACATACATTAACGCGCACACATATCAATGCACACATGCGAATACATTATGTATAACACTTAAACATAAAAATATATACTCACGCCACTCACCAAAACACACAGCACCCATACATCACGCAAACACAACTCAACACACACCAATACACACACGTACACTAACACAAAAATGGAAATATATACACTTATGCACTCCACAACAGAAAAACTCACACATAGGGTTGCGGCTAAAAGGGGAGGTAACTGTTGGATATATGGTCGGCTGATGTGGTGAGATGCGTTTGGACAGGGCGGACAACGCGGAGGGAATTCGAACAGCAGCAGGGCAAGCTGGGCGAGGGGAGGCTCGGTTCAAGGCTGAGGCGGTGGTTGCAGGGTCACGACAGTCAGCTTGGGGAGAGGATGCGGAGGATCTTGGCTCGTGAAGAAGATAAGAGCGGGAAGGAGTTTCAAAAGGAATAGAAGAAGAGGGCGGTGAGAGGGAGCGAAGAAGGTAGTCACGCAATGATGAACAGGAGGTGGAAGAATTAGAAGATGAGCATCTTTCCTTTTTTTCACATTCACGAGGCCAACTTCTTTTTTTTTTTTTCTTCGAATTGTATATAAAGGAGCAGAAGAAAACGAAGATGCAGAAGAGATAAAATGGCAAACAGGGAAGAAAGGTGGAGAAAAATATAACGGGGTGGAGCAGTTAAATTCACAACGCCAAAGTTTGGAAAAGTAAAATGTGGAATAAAGAAGTGGCATTTTATTAGGATCCATCGTTCAAACGTTTGAACGGGTAAACCGAAAAGTTTTCAAAAATAATAATAAATAATAAATAAATATACAAACTGCACTAAGGTTTCTAGGGAAACAAATGAACGTGTGGAAATAGAACCATAATGCTTCGAAATCTAGGAATGCATAACGCATTGTTTTGAAATTATGTGTCCTTAGGAAATAAATAAAATAAAATAAACGTTTTTTTTTTAAATGATAGTGCATGTTTTGGAGCATGCAATGTTCCATAGTTTTGGAAAAGGCATACTCAAAATCAAGTGGACATGCAACGCATGAAATATGGTTGGAGAAGATTTAAACGTAATGCATGATTTGGCTTTGGGAAAGGAAAAGGCAAGGTAAAAGAACGAACGTATGCATTGAATGGTTTGGAAACAAGGTGCATGGTTTTGCAAATTGGAAGAAAGTGGTACAACGCATGCATGGTTCACATATTATGAACATAAGACTATTCACATTACTGTCTTTCCTAGCATCATGTGAACATTACAGACTGGGTTTGCAGACCCAAAACGGTTAGAAAAATATGCTGAATCGAAATAGGGACACATCGAACTCAAATGGCTCTGTTTCAAAAATGAACTGTGCAAGCATTTTCGCAATTTCAGCGCGAACCGAGCACCGAAACTGACAATTGAATATTTTTTTGTAATCAGCTCGACGAGACGGACACAACAGTATGGAATTTGCAGTGTCAGGATGCTCCGTTCAAAAGCGCGTTACGGACCCCTTTGACGTAAAAATGCGGACAAAAACGGAGGTCAAAACGTCCGATTTTCGCGAAACGAATTTCGCCGTCGAATTCGTGACAATGAATAGAATATTTTTCGTGTTTGTCCGAACTGGTTTCGGAGAGATTACAAAATCGTTAAAATTTGAACTGATATGCGCAGATTTACACCGAAAAATAAGCGATCGGCAAATATTCAAATTTTCTGACGAAATTAATTTCTATGCTATGTCTGATTAGACGTAATTCAAATATATTTTTATTTTATTTTTTTGGATTTTTATTTTTATTTTACATTTTCATTTTTATTTAAGATATATCGGTTGCCGCTACCGGAAATAATCGTCAAAACAAATTCAAACAAAGTGACTAAAATTTGACGTTTTCAATATAAAATTATTTAAATTACTTCTAAATGAAAATAACAAAATATTAAAGATAAATGTTTCATTATAAATCAATTTCATGTTTTAATTTTAATTCAGAATCAAAAACAGTTATAAAAGTACAAACAAACTGAGCTCTAAATGAAAAAAAAATGTACTTAAAATTCAGGGTTGTTACATTCTCCCCCACTTAAACCTTTTCGTCCCCGAAAAGGAACAAAGAAGGGAAATAGTAATTAAAAATTAATATATTTAAAACAATTGTTCAAATTTATTTTCATATCGATATATACTTTGAAAGTACATATTTCTAAGTCAATGTTAAAATATTTATTAACATTTCACAAAAATTTTAAGTATTCACTCGATGTCTCGATTGGCGATATATATCTATCCCACTTCCGAAACCCGAAAATAGATATCGATGATGCTGCAGTCATCACCAGAATCATTTTCAAGCGACTAGAGTGTGACTCTATATCTATCAAGTACATGTAGGATTTAACATATACGTTGATCAGACGTATACACCAAGTCACTAAGTATTCGATAGGCCAATTTTAACGTCAAATAAGTACTCAAAACATCTTTTTATATTTGAATAGAACATATACAAAATTTTAAATCATATATTAGAAATAATATATTTCAAATCATTAAAATTTCAAGTAGGGAAAATGTATCTCTCCCCCACTCATTTATTTGTTAAAATTCAACTACAATTCTTAATAAATATACAACAATATTATTATTAAATCAAATATATAACAAAATCATTCTGTACTATATCTAAATATTTTCAAATTCATGTTATCAATATTTAAACTTATAACACTTAATTAATTCTATAAGTTAACATATGAATACATTACACAAAAATCTTTACAAACCATTGGTATTACCAAATTATTTACAAATATCAAATTAAATATTACATTAAGAAGATCTTATATAATAATATCTTTCAAAATAAAATTTTCAAACCAATATATAATAAGGACGGACTAGCTAGAAGACTTATACTCTTCTTCTACTTCTTACCTTGAAATGGACAAGGATAAGATATAGAATTCGATTTAAAAGATGAACGAACGAAGGAACCTAATCAAAGAGGATCAATAAAGGAAGATGGATTTAAAATGGAAGGGAAATTTCATAAAAGGATTCAAATATTAAACGAAATTTAGTATCCAAAATATTAGTTTAAAAACATTTAAAAATCATTTTAAAAACCATTTGTACTTTGAAAATACGCTCTCTCTCAAGAAGGATTCTGCGACTGATTCCACTCATTCTAGGGTATCACTACCCTATCTCTAATGAGCTTTTACCCCAAAGGCTAAAGCTTTGATAAACCAAAGCTCTGATACCACTTGTAACAACCCGCCATTTTGATCGTGCCGAATCGACAAAACATGTTAGCTCGGAACGTCCAAAACAACAGATTGTTATTAGCTTCTGAGGTAAATAGAATAAATCACAGAATCACATATCACAGATACATATACAGAGTAACATAATATCTCATAGCGGGAATTACAAAATACAATAGTAGTTCATGAAGCTACTAAATAAGTTTTACATCAGAGTTTACATAAATAATACAGCGGAAGACTAATACAGTAAATGAAAGATAACTACAAAAACAGAAATGACAAGAATAGCTAGAACTGGGTCAACTGGACAGGTAGATATAGATGAGCAAAATCCAACATAAGCTCCAACTCTAAGAGTAAATCTCGAAACTGTAATACTCGATCTGACCCGAGCAATAATGCAAAACAAAACAACTCGGATCAGGACTAACATTCTCATGGAAGTAAATCAACACAAATGAAATGTTCGATGAAATGCAATCAGTAACTTAGAGGATGTTTGGGATCACCATTCTCTAAGGATCCGTCAAACTAATACTATATAGTATAATACGCTATATACAATAGTGTCTATCAATAAAGTAAAAATATCAAAATAGCGTAAGCGGGATTACCATGATTACCCTTACACCGTTTATATATTCCCATAGTATATACAGTACCGTAATTCCTCCGTAAACTGGAGGTTGATCAGAGGGCACTCCATGTAAAACGGTACAAAACAAAGTCGTAGTGGGATCGTATAAGGCATGTGACAAGGCACGCAAGGAATGCCAGGGTGGATTCACCGTTTGCAGAGCCGGACTGGTGGTAACGCATAGTAGAAACTACCGCCCACCTCGAGACACACTCCCATAATCAAAAGGGCCCAAATCGAATCTCAACAGTAATAGAATAATATCGAAGAAGTGTGCTCGATAAGAGGTATGACCTCACTTGGTCCGTGCGTAGCTCCTGTTTTAGCCACATCAAGCTGACTCAAGGTAGTCAGGGTCTCGTAATTAATATGAAATAAAAATGGAGTCGTTCGCCAAATCATCCCCTTCATTCTGGGACTCCACCGCGTACACAGTTGTTAAAGTGGTTTTCGATATTGACAGAGAGTATGACAATAGCCGATCCCGGTCTCTTTAACAACCAATCGTTTACATTTTTCACACCGTGGTCATTATTTTATAAATCAACTTATAAAATCGATTATATGAAAACTCATATTCGAATTTCGAAATCAAAATTAAATATCTAATTTCGAATATATTAAATTTTGAAACGACTCATTTATATCGCTTAATTATATCGATTTCAAAATATTCACATAAACTTTCAATTCAAAACAATTTACATTAAAACAAATCTTAAAGGTCGCAGTTATCATTTAAATCAAAACAAAAATATTTAACTTCGAGAATACTTCGGTTTGATTTATATTAGCAAAAATCTTAAGTTCAAAACAATTCGAATTCTTGGATTTTTATCTTTATAAGAAATTGCTCAAGTCGATTCATAAAAATCAAACCACTTAGTTCAAGATAAATATAGACAATTCAAATCCAAAAGCTTACGTTTCAATTAAATGAAATCGTATCGTGTATTGAAATTTAAGTCATACAATTCGAAATCGAAATCTTATGCCTCAGTTTAACTAAACATAACAAGTTATAACTCAAGTCAAACCATTCAAATACATTCAAATCAAAGCCTTATATTCAATCTCAGAAACAATTTCACAATTCAGGTTTATCTTGTATAAGTTTATATCGATTCGAATTCAAGTTCATTTCTTATATACGTTCATTCGTTAAATCAAATATCATTATATAAATTTACATCCTTAAACCTTGAATTGAATTGCGAAATCTAACTTATTCATCTAGGCTTTTATTATTAAAGTTCAAAAATATATATATATAAGAAAATTAATTTTGAAAATAGATTTGTATATATATATATATAAGTTTACAAAATTCCAAAATTACTTAGAATAGATTATAAACATATATAAGTTTAAAATAATATAAAATAGATTTTAAAGAAACATTTATTATAATTGAACAAAATAAAATGCTTATTTGGTTTAAAATAAATAAAATTATAAATAAAATATTAAATAAAATATTAAATAAACATTTAAATCTATATTTACTCATAAAATCATTTTAGAACATATAATTCAAAATTTATAGAATTTAAGTTTAAAAAATCTTTTAAAGTATATATATATATATATAATCTTAAATTAATATAAAATTTAAATTTCTCAAATCAGTCAACTTCGAAAACATGACCAACGGTGTCCATATATAGTTTTCTACCCTATGGTCAAGTGATACAGATATTTATCATTCCAATCCGCAATTTATAAATTTCTACGGGTCTATCATTTCAACCCGCGATCCCAAATTTAATAAAAATCGTTCAGGTCTATCATTTCAACCCATAACGAAAATTTTCCTATTCTAATGTCCGTTCGGGTATGTATCATTTCAACCCTTAGTGATTTTTCCTAAAACTAGGGGTGTCAACAATCACAAACAACAATCACAGCATATATATCATTAGTGCAACTACGTGTCATATGAATATATCGTGTCACATATGAAATGTGCATACATATTAAATCAAACAATTTCTAACAGCAATCTTATACGTTTCATATAACAGTTCATTATTGATCTAACATCGATGAAAAATGTGAGTCAGGTGTGAGATAAACTCACCTTTTGTGGCACAGAATTGGAGACAGAAGACGGATTGACACTGAATGAAGCGACGATTTCCAAGCACAGTTCAAAATAGATTCAACTCGATGATCATTCAATATTTATTTGTCTTTCAAAGGAGGAACGGATCGGTACGGTATTGGGCTTTAGGACAGTACGGCTATTTGGTTTTGGAAATGGGTTTTGGTCTCAACACCAAATTCAATCCAAAAATAATACAACACTAACTCAATTCAAAAATTAAAACACAATAATTTTTTTTCCAAAATATTATATAAAAATATAAATAATTTATATATTTACGTAGAAAAGTTATAGTATACGTATATTTCAAAAATCCAACGGACGAGTGGGCCAATTATTTATAAATGTCATACCAAAGAAAAACACTAGAAACAATATATATATTATAAGTATATAATACTCGAAACCCCATTATAAAATATATATTTATTTATATAAATACACATGAATAAACAAACATTTTCATACAAATAAACATATAAAATATATTCGAACACACACATAAAAGTGATAACACAAAGTGACATACACGGTTAGAAATGCTCACACACACAACATACATTAACGCGCACACATATCAATGCACACATGCGAATACATTATGTATAACACTTAAACATAAAAATATATACTCACGCCACTCACCAAAACACACAGCACCCATACATCACGCAAACACAACTCAACACACACCAATACACACACGTACACTAACACAAAAATGGAAATATATACACTTATGCACTCCACAACAGAAAAACTCACACATAGGGTTGCGGCTAAAAGGGGAGGTAACTGTTGGATATATGGTCGGCTGATGTGGTGAGATGCGTTTGGACAGGGCGGACAACGCGGAGGGAATTCGAACAGCAGCAGGGCAAGCTGGGCGAGGGGAGGCTCGGTTCAAGGCTGAGGCGGTGGTTGCAGGGTCACGACAGTCAGCTTGGGGAGAGGATGCGGAGGATCTTGGCTCGTGAAGAAGATAAGAGCGGGAAGGAGTTTCAAAAGGAATAGAAGAAGAGGGCGGTGAGAGGGAGCGAAGAAGGTAGTCACGCAATGATGAACAGGAGGTGGAAGAATTAGAAGATGAGCATCTTTCCTTTTTTTCACATTCACGAGGCCAACTTCTTTTTTTTTTTTTCTTCGAATTGTATATAAAGGAGCAGAAGAAAACGAAGATGCAGAAGAGATAAAATGGCAAACAGGGAAGAAAGGTGGAGAAAAATATAACGGGGTGGAGCAGTTAAATTCACAACGCCAAAGTTTGGAAAAGTAAAATGTGGAATAAAGAAGTGGCATTTTATTAGGATCCATCGTTCAAACGTTTGAACGGGTAAACCGAAAAGTTTTCAAAAATAATAATAAATAATAAATAAATATACAAACTGCACTAAGGTTTCTAGGGAAACAAATGAACGTGTGGAAATAGAACCATAATGCTTCGAAATCTAGGAATGCATAACGCATTGTTTTGAAATTATGTGTCCTTAGGAAATAAATAAAATAAAATAAACGTTTTTTTTTTTAAATGATAGTGCATGTTTTGGAGCATGCAATGTTCCATAGTTTTGGAAAAGGCATACTCAAAATCAAGTGGACATGCAACGCATGAAATATGGTTGGAGAAGATTTAAACGTAATGCATGATTTGGCTTTGGGAAAGGAAAAGGCAAGGTAAAAGAACGAACGTATGCATTGAATGGTTTGGAAACAAGGTGCATGGTTTTGCAAATTGGAAGAAAGTGGTACAACGCATGCATGGTTCACATATTATGAACATAAGACTATTCACATTACTGTCTTTCCTAGCATCATGTGAACATTACAGACTGGGTTTGCAGACCCAAAACGGTTAGAAAAATATGCTGAATCGAAATAGGGACACATCGAACTCAAATGGCTCTGTTTCAAAAATGAACTGTGCAAGCATTTTCGCAATTTCAGCGCGAACCGAGCACCGAAACTGACAATTGAATATTTTTTTGTAATCAGCTCGACGAGACGGACACAACAGTATGAAATTTGCAGTGTCAGGATGCTCCGTTCAAAAGCGCGTTACGGACCCCTTTGACGTAAAAATGCGGACAAAAACGGAGGTCAAAACGTCCGATTTTCGCGAAACGAATTTCGCCGTCGAATTCGTGACAATGAATAGAATATTTTTCGTGTTTGTCCGAACTGGTTTCGGAGAGATTACAAAATCGTTAAAATTTGAACTGATATGCGCAGATTTACACCGAAAAATAAGCGATCGGCAAATATTCAAATTTTCTGACGAAATTAATTTCTATGCTATGTCTGATTAGACGTAATTCAAATATATTTTTATTTTATTTTTTTGGATTTTTATTTTTATTTTACATTTTCATTTTTATTTAAGATATATCGGTTGCCGCTACCGGAAATAATCGTCAAAACAAATTCAAACAAAGTGACTAAAATTTGACGTTTTCAATATAAAATTATTTAAATTACTTCTAAATGAAAATAACAAAATATTAAAGATAAATGTTTCATTATAAATCAATTTCATGTTTTAATTTTAATTCAGAATCAAAAACAGTTATAAAAGTACAAACAAACTGAGCTCTAAATGAAAAAAAAAATGTACTTAAAATTCAGGGTTGTTACACCGAGCATGCTTTCGGCGGACCCTAGTACTGGGGTTCTCCCAAATGCAGGGTTGGATTCATGGCAATGACTCCTCGGAGATGGAAGCCAATCTGCAAGCATCATCAGACACTTCAACTGAGGCACTTCTTCTCAACAGGATATAGATGATATCCATAGTAGCCCCTTCACTAGGGAAAATAGAAACTCCCGCAATCCTCCAGACTTCAAGTTCCCGGCCATTGAGCCCTACAATGGTCGGACCGATCCGACCATTCATCTCATGCGATACATGCGCCATATGAAAGTACTCTCTGCATCGATCAACGTTATGGCCAAGTGCTTCCCTCTCTTCCTCACAGATATAGCCGGCATGTGGTTTCAGTAGCTAACAACGGAGTCGATCAACAGCTGGAACATGCTGGTCACCCGCTTCATCGAGCAGTTCATAGTCCACATCTCTCGACCAAAGAGTGTCATGTTCTTGACCTTCATCAAGCAACGACCCGGTGAAATCCTCTGGTCCTTCCTAGAAAGATTCAACGCGGCCGTAACATCAGACGATCAACCCGAGCCATCGATGGTGCTTATGGCCGCCATTGCAGGTGTTCAAAACCGGTCAGAATTCAGCATTTCTTTAACCAGGGATCCTCTCAAGGACAACAGAGACTATGCCGAGGCCGAGCGGTTTCTCCAACAAGAAGACGCCAGCATTGAGATGGAAATCCTCAAGGTACTTGCTGCCAAAGACGGAGGTCCATCTAACACCAATGGCCAGAATAAAGGAGGAAAGATCTCGGAAAAGAACGACCGAAACGTACGGCTCTAGAGAGAAAACAAGTACGATCAATACACCAAGTTCAACTCCTTCCTGCTCGACATCTTCCTTGAAGTACAAGGATCTCTGCCCTTCCCAAAACCTCCTCGAAGAGAGCCAACACAAAAAGAACTCGACTTTGAAAAGCACTGCATGTACCACAACATGGCAGATCACAGTACCAGTGAATGTAGGCACTTGCGCGATCTCATCGAGGATAGGGGTAGACGGGGAGAACTACCCGAGTATGTCAAGAAGTCTGCATAGGCCTTACCACCACAATCATTTGTCTAAGCTCCTCAGGCCGGTCCTCGACCTCCTAAAAACAGAAAGGACCCTGAGCCCAACAATCACGGCATCATCATCAATTAATGAGATTTAGGAATTTTCCTTTTTAGAATTGTATTTCTCTTTTAATAATATGGGTATGCTGAAGTACACACGTACGTAGTTAGGATTTAGCTCCTAGACATGCTCTGGGTTCGGCTCTTGCCCATTTAGAATTTATTTTAATTTCCTTGTAATAACTCCTTAGCAGCAGTAAACTTTCTTTTTCCTTGAACATGAATTATGTTTAAAGCCGAGCACGAATGACGCTCGCCGACCCAAACATGGTCATTGTTAGCCACCGTTATTAAGCTACGGTCGACACATGCCACCATGTCAAACCAACTCCTCAAGCTGAGTATGGTTAACTCTTTATAAGCCAAGTATGGATGATACTCGCCCCTTCTCTAATCTGAGTGCTACTTTCACTCGACAAATTTCACAATACTCAGATGTTACTCATGAGAATATGATTGATGTCCACCACCATATCTGACACCACTAATCGAACTCAAGCAAAAAAATATAAGCAGAGCAGGATGAACACTTGCCGTAAGCCGAGTATGGATAATGCTCGCCACCTCCGTAAGCCGAGTATGAATAATGCTCGCCACCTCCGTAAGCCGAGTATGGTTTATACTCGCCACTCATCTAAGCCAAGTGTGATTATTGCTCGCCAACTCTTTAAGCCGAATATGTTTAATACTCGCCCAATCAAATTCAAAGTCATCTCTATGTTGGAGTTTGATATAGAGAGGAGGAGAGAGATTAAACATAGAACAATTGAACGACTACATTGGTACTGCTTCACACTGAAAGATGGGAAATACAAAGCTTTAAATAGAAAAGATAAAAATATCAAACTACCTCCTAAACTTAAGCTAGTAAGATAAGAACAAGACCACTTCTACCACATAATTAGGATACATGTGTTGACTTCTTCCTGAACACATTAAACGCTAGTTCTAATCATTCATGAACTAATTACTTTGAAGCACCAATATAACTTAACACACCCTCTTGCTTCAAAGTTGTTGAGATAATAAACGAAGCACTTCTCTTCGATTTGTGATGCACTTCTCATCACCTTCTATTGTTGAAGCACGTCTCATCAACTCCACTCTTTGAATATTGGAGCACTTCTCTCTATGGTGCACTTTTCACCCACAACTCTAAAATAAATTCTCTTCCACAGCCACTCGTGCCATGTTCTCTTGCTCTTCATCTTTAAACCTACAATTCATTGCCATATGCCCAAATTTTTGACACTTGAAACACTTAAGTTTTCCCTTATGCCAAAAATTATTTTCTTCATGTCTAGTTTTGTGATAATTGTTGTATTGGAGAAATTTGCCTTTCCCTTTTTGAGTTTAAAAAACTGATTTTTTTTCGCTCTCTGGAGATCTCTCTATCCCCTCTCATCAACCTAGCTCTGATACCATGTTAGAATTTGATATAGAGAGGAGGAGAGGGATTAAAAGTAGAACAATTGAACGACTACATTGGTATTGCTTCACACTGAAAGATGGGAAATACAAAGCTTTAAATAGAAAAGATAAAAATATCAAACTACCTCCTAAACTTAAGCTAGTAAGATAAGAACAAGACCACTTCTACCACATAATTAGGATACATGTGTTGACTTCTTCCTAAACACATTAAACGCTAGTTCTAATTATTCATGAACTTATTACTTTGAAGCACCAATATAACTTTAATACTCTAAATCGAGAATGGCTTATACAATCTTTGTAGGTAATGGATCTTACGGTAAGAATCCTCGACCACTTTCATAGCATTATCGGCCTTAATACGGTCTTTGGTGGTTGTCGGTATTCCGACCTTAATACGATCTACACCGAACGTCGATTTTTTGGCTTTAATACAACCATCGAGATCGTCGGATTTCTGGCCCGAATATGGATCGGCGTAACCATAGCTAGCCGAGCATTGAGCTCCGATATCACATCCAGAACACACCATATTTTACTAAGAAAGACGTATTCTGGGAGCAGAGTGTTGACCAACTTTTTGGCAAAAACTTTCACGGCTCAACAATTCGAAGCCCAATGCCAAAAGACCCACCAATTCAGCACCAACCAGTTCCAAAGGGCGGCTTTTGTTTCAGAAAGTCCGAACACAATTTTTTCCGAGCCAGTTTTCCTCGAGCAATGGCATCTCATGCCACGACATAATCGCTCTCCCAGACCAACCTAGTCAACTATTTCCTCAAAGATCGGATCGATCAGATGTCTTTGGATCTACGTGGAAATATCCGAATGAGTCATTCATTACTTAGCCCGATTCTCAAGGCATTAAAGGCAGTCAAACACTTCCGGCCAAAGCTCTACTTTTGATACACCTCATCTCGAGTGCCACACAAGCCACAGTTCTCGAGAATACTATTAATCAGCAGTAGACTGGTTCCTACTGCCGCAACTATTTCAAATGATCGAGTTCCACGTGTCTGAGCTCCGTAAAAGAGGCAGGCCATGTTGCACCTCAATCAGCCCACTTCTTCACCTATAAATACCCCCATGCCAAGAATGGAAAAGAGGACTTTTGGGCAGAACTTCCTCTTGCAATCTCAAATTCTACGGCTAACTCCAAAAATAGCCAACTCTCTCATCTCCCACTTTCTTCCAAAAGAAAACATATTGTACTTGTAATCAAAAGCAAATCAATATATAAAGTGGACGTAGGCACCATCTTTTGCCGAACGACTATAAAAATTCTGTGTGCTCCCTATTTTTACTTTATAGTAATTTGTGATTGTTATTCGTGTGTTCTACGGATGACTGTGGGTTGACCGTCACTAGTGGCTAACTTTTGATGTCAACATCCTTATATTCAGTTTCGTTTATATCTTCTTTAACAGTTTTTACATGGGTGGAGTCCTAGAAATAGGTTTATCCCCATATGTCAAATCTAACTATATAAGCTAGAGCCAAATTAATAAACTCCGACGAAACCAAAATTCAAAATTGGCAAAGTTTATGGGTGCAGTTTGAAGCCAAATTAATAAAATAAAGTTCAGTTCAGACTGTTGCACGTTACTACCTATTTCGTACCTTATATAAGTTGTTCAATCTAATTAAGAGATGAAATCTACTTCTTATCGAATTTGACTTCATGTTTCATCTCCTAACATGATCTATCATGTGGTTAGTAAGTTATTAAGACTGTGTAGATCGGTCATATCATCCATAAATGATATTAAATCGGAGCTGCAAGAGGCTAAAGTATCATCATAAAACAATAATTAAGAAATGGGCGTACTTTGGAGGTGAAACATGCAATAGAAGTTAAGCTAACCGAAATAAAATGAATTTTAATCACGTGTTGATAATAAGTATATGGTTATTTACATCGAACAATATGGTGAACTGTTGTTATAGTATGTCAATGTTGAAACAAATTTAAAATGGAAATTAGCACATTATACTATCATTACATGTATAATACCATAATATTCTAGTGGTAGTTTTGGTTGATTTATTGAACTATAAATATTACAAATACATCCATTCTTCATCTTTTTAACAACGGAAAAGACAATTCTTCTGAAAGCTATGTTGTAACTGGAAGCAACATACTTTACATGCATGAACAATATAAAAGAAAAAAACTGAGTACATGCACAACTGGTACGCGGTTTTTTGACTTTTAAATGAATGAGAAAACATATAGATTTTAGAAAAAGCCAAATAGTTAACATACCATTAAGTTTGTAACAACGTAGATGTTGCATATGGAGAATTTACAGGAAACAATGTGGGCCTAGCCTTCCTCCTTAGGTAAACAGGATGCAATCTATCCATCACCGCCAACGCCCTAGTGCTCCTTCTTTTTGTTGCAAGCACCTATTAGAACAACAGGTGGTTTGTCCTCCTTCACATAACCTTCAATTGCAGCTGTACAGGTTCAAATTAACCCACTAATTTTCTTTGCTTTATCTCTAGTAGGAATTCTTTCATCAACTCATGCCTTCACACATTTGAACGCCTGATTTTTGATTGAATCACAATAACCTTAAAGGACATATAACATATATCATAAGCGTAAAAGAAAAAGTTCAAATCTTCTTACTTCATTCAAACTCCCGGTCATTCAACATGAGGAAAGTGCGATGTTTCTCCTGATGTCCTATGCCAAAAGAGCAATGAAAAATAAAATGAGTATTCTAAATTACATATTTATTGAGAACCGGTGCATGTTGTTATT
Organism: Allium sativum; assembly: GCA_030737875.1. Taxonomy (NCBI): domain Eukaryota; kingdom Viridiplantae; phylum Streptophyta; class Magnoliopsida; order Asparagales; family Amaryllidaceae; genus Allium; species Allium sativum. The sequence goes on along the minus strand of CM060920.1, from coordinate 75,182,773 downwards.
TTTGTACAAATATAATTGCGAACTACATTTCTCTTGCACAAATCGATACAGAATCAATAATGAAAATAAGTTATTATAAAATTTCCCAATTCGTTAAATCAAGTAGATGGTGGCATTATCAACTTGAGAAACACCAGATATTAAATGTCAATAATCTATTATGATAGTCATTCCCAACAAAATGTTAAAATTATCCTTCACCTGTTAATCAAACTAAAATTACCCAATCCATTGATCAAATTATACATGTGAGTCAAAATTATCGAAAATTGGAGCCTCTTTTGGTCTAGGTGGAGCAAATGATTGGAACGTTAAAAATTATGTGATGAGGAAGTGATTTATAAGAAACTATACAAATTTGAAACGGCCTATGAACCGTCCACCTATAGCAAAGTCCAATTATCTAATTTTAATTCTTATGCCACCATAATTTCCTTGTAAATGAAAAAAAGTTAGAACAACCTCATAGAATGTAATAAGAAGGAAATCTAATGCAATATTCACATCAAACAATGTAGATATGTCTACCAAATTCATGAAAACGTGATATCCTTTATTATCAATGGGCGGGAAGGCTTCTACTTTACAATTATCATCCTTCCATAAATACAATTTATTGATGAATGATGTAAAAATATCAAGATTGAAATGGGCATCCAATTCTTCATCCTTACTACCACTACTATTTTGCGGGTTGGCTATTTGGTTGCATATCCACTGATCTGATCCAAAATGTAACATATGCATTTAATCAACTATTGAATATTGTGAACAATGTGCAATTAATATTTTAAATATTTCTTAATTTTTTCCAGTGATGAAGCTCTCTACGAGTTAACGTTGACAATATGAAGTGAAAATGCAGTCTACATGTCATCGAGGTGTCATGTCAAATTGTTGAATATTATAAATATTTGTTTCACTAATAAATTGTCGGTATCTAATATATAAACACGATTCTATGTTGAAAATAACCTCTTTGATTAATGGATTTTTTATCCCATGCATTCGATCTTATGACAATCTACCTTTATCAATTGGTGGAAACAAATGTTGAAATTACTTGTCCATGTATTCACATTATAAATTTATCAAATAAAGAGGAATATAGTCTTGTACAAATAAGAAACTTATATACCAATATAAATACTAACTGAAAATTAAATTAATCTCAACAAAAGGACTATTATTTGCATACGAACACAACCATTCCTAACTATTGTAGACAATAACGAACAAAACAAAGTAGTGCTATAAGCAACGCTTTTCCTATTAGTATTACATATTTTAGCAAACATTATTTGTAGTTTTGCCAAGTGAATTTTCTTAAGCCACTTTTTTTCAATAGTACCACACTAACTAAGATGAAGAATATAGATGGCCATGCAATAAATATTTGGGTATAATAGAATTTACAGTACTCAAATTACGGGAGGAGAACTTTTCCTATAGCCACTGTAATAAAATCAAATAGTACAAACCTGGGCAATTTTGATGCCATAATGCATAGTCTCGCCTGAATGGCACAATCCATAAAATTAATTTATTCCTTAAAACCATGATGATTGGCATTGATCTTCGAAATGAAATATTCAACCCTGTAATGATTTAAAACTAAATATACTTTTTCGTATATCAAAAAAATTGCTATATGAATCGCATTTTCCAGAAATTATACTTATTACCTCTGAAGTATAGGACTAACAATGGAGATGAGAATGGTACAACAAAGGCGGCTGAATCACAAAAACAAAACAAAAACTTAAAAAAACCAAAAAAGCAAACAGAACCCAGCCAAGCAAGCAAAAAAATGTAAAACAAACGGATGTAAAAACAAAATAAGGATTTTCACCTCAAACAGATAGATAATTTGGCTATGAAGAAAAACGATGCCAAATCGACAAACAAAACTATGAGCGGCTTGGCGGAACCACCCTGTGCTAGGGCACGATAGCTGCTGAAACAGAAAGGTAGGTAAAGAATGGAAATTGCCATCTTTGCCTTGGTGCTCCAAATTTGTAGATGGGCATCTATGGTTTTATGTTTCAGATACTAATTTGACAAAGTCAAAATTAGGGTTAGTAACAAATTAAACATGGAATGTGAAGGAATGATAGTGTTAGATGCTAGGAAATTACCAGGCCAACTCTATTCGAACCCCCAAAATTTTACTCTTACACCCCGCCACTTTATCTATTTTCCGAAATTGGCAATGTTTTCAAACAACCAACAATTACATTTATGTACAAACATAGTACAATCCAAGTGAGCTATGTGTATATAACTACTCTGGCCCGAGCAAGGTTGATATATTTACCTAGTTCAGATCGAGCGAGATTTGTATAATAACCAAGTTCGGACCAAACTAGTTGATGACCAAACAACATCAATGATGAACGTTGTACAGAAAATTCAAGGGTAACTTCGAAATAAATGGGGGTGAAAGGGAAAAAGCGAGGTGTGATTTTTTTTTCTCCAATTAATTGGGGTGTGAAAGGAAGAAAGAGGGGTGCAAATAGTACTAGCCTTGATTTTATTTGTTTTCATTTCATTCAGCCGTCGGGTTGTTTTTTGTCACATTTCCTAGCAAAAAAACTCTGGCCTTCTAGCTTTTTCCTCAAAGGAATTAAGACACAGGAATTTTATTCTGTGGCAGTTCAGTAATTACTTGAAACGGTATTAAAGGCTATAAATGTGTATTATGTGCAGCTAATGAGAACTAAAGAGGCGCAAATCAAAGAGCTAATCAGCTTTTTATAGTACAGTATAAACAACTAAATAATGTAATTATTCAATTACCTATGAATTCTCACATGGTCAATTATTTAATAACTTGCATAACAATAAAGCCAGAATATCTAAAAGCAATTTGATATGCTATATCGTGATCCTAAATCAGGTTCAGCCAAACTAATGACATTTCATGATGCTATCTCACAATCTTAAATCGATTTTAAATAATCAATCAATTTATCAATTCAAACATGCAATTAACACCATGTTTATTTTAACCAAACAAAATAATTAGCAATTCACACAAATAAGAAGATAAAAATATTTCATCTACTTAAGAGTACTAGTAGATCAAAAAGGTAAGTTTTACTCACCATCGTTGTAGTTGCCGCTCGCGCTCAGGGTTCGATTATATTTCAAATAGGCGTCTGAAATTAGCTAAATTTTTGCTAGTTCCAATTGGAACCAATCCAATTTAATAGCGTATATGACGTTGTCCAACGCGACTGAGCACGTTGGATTTGGATCTAAAATAAGTGAGTTATCGAGTTTATAATTGTTCCCAAATTAAAATATAATTAATCATAACCTAATTACATTTTTAATATAATCACCTCTTCCTAAACACGTGACCCCAACCTAACACCTTTTTCTTTCTACTTCTACTTCCTAAATGTCAAATCTCGATGGCTGAACAAATATTTCCTCAACCTCCATCCACAATTAACTTACTTCCCGCCTTCTTTCTCCGAGCTGCTCCTCCCTATCATCACCACATCGAACTCATACCCCCAAACAAGTTTTGTTTGTAGCAACTCCTCACACAGATAGCTACGTGTTGTAGCATATTTAGACACCAATTTCCACCAAAAACTCGCAACAACTTCGTCTACCGTCTACAAGCATGAATCCAAACTCTAAACCGTAAACCGATGAGCTAACCACCTAAAATCATGAATCTTAGCACGATCCATGAAGTTGATTCAACTATCGATTTGCCTAGAGCACGCCATACACCTCCAAACTCACACAGATCGAAAAGCATGATCGCGTGAACTCTAAGATCCCATAATGCATTATTTATATCGGAGTACTGAAATATTATTGCTGAATAGAACATTCATATTTGCATAAAAATATGTAATTGTTGTTCCATAATGCATGGGGACGTTGTGTACGTTTTAGGATATTTAAATACCTATGTTTTTAGTCAGCATTATGGATTTGATATAATGGAAGTGGTAATATTTGATAAATCAATTAAGCATTTTGTAAAAAAATATCATCCAGAAAGGACAATATCAACATGAGAAGAAAGAATGAAGGTTAAACATATTAAGGAAAACATTGAATAAATTAATTATAGCACGTTGACACAAATGTTGTTTAATTGAACATGATGCAGAGAGGCTTACACGTTGAAACAATAACTAAAAATTAGCTTCAAATGAAATTAAATCGTTGATGGTAATGTCAATGAACATGATAACTATTAACATAAAACTTTAGACCATTAGGTTTGGAGACACAACGTGCACAGTTGTAAAAAAAAATAGACAGACAGACGATAGTAACTTCACATAAAGAAACATAAATAACGGTGGACGCTACTTGTTTTCGAATTATTTTGCTGTATCCATTTAAGAAGCAGAGAATGTGCATGTGGGATATAATTATATTAAGTACATTTCCTAACAAAAATGAAACATGGGGATACACAACTTCAAAACATTATGCAATTTCCAAACCAACACATAAATAAATAATGCTGCTACATAAATTACCTAAATCATTTTTTGACACATAAATAATATTGCTACATAAGGCAGTCCTACTGCAGGTGAAACACACTAACCATTATCCACGATAACTGATGTAACGTAAAGTAAAAAAGATTAAGCATAGCATTATATCACTACAAGAAACATTGCAAATTTCGACAGGAAGGGGCGACGGTTTCCGATGGCTTATTTTCGACGGCTTTCGACGGACCGTCGGCGGCTGTCGGAAACCGTCGAACATAAACGCGATACCCATCAGCCCGTAGGTTTTCTTCCTCATTTCCTCAACTTCCCTAAATCAATTCAGCACGAAAATAAACCCTACCCAGCCCCAAAATTGAAATTTTCACCTCCAATCTTCGATTTATTCGCGTATAATCCTCCCCGGCTTTATCTCTAACCTCTTGGGCAAGCAATTTCAGGTATAATCTCTTTATTTATTTAAAATCAATTTTTTTTCCTAAACCTATTTATGTCCTACATCGAAAATTATGGTTAATTATTGATGGTAATTGGTTCCAATAGCGTAGTAGTGGACAATAACATCCTATTATGTGCACATTTCATGCTATATTATGAAGTTGAAAATGTTATGTGAATTTGGGTATTTATGAATATATTCCCATTTAGCTTGGTTTTTGTCATTGTATAATTTAGGATAATTTGTGTATATGTGCGTCGTTGTGCGCTTGTCATTTTTGTATGTGTTAGTTGACATACGAAAAAATGAATGGATGAAATAGGAATAGTACATCGTGCAAATTTTGACGTATGCACAAAAAAGCATGAGTCTAAATTTTAGTTGAGTCTATTAAAACGACGATAATAGTAAATTGGCTTTAAGTTGATTAAAATGTCAAGCAGATGTGATAAAATAAAATATTTTTGTGTTGTAGTAAACTGTATTTTTATAGTAAAATGCGCTTATCTAATTGACTAATATCCCCTAGAGTGTATTCGGCCCCGTCCGACGAGTGTTGTACGCGATCGTTATATAAATAGTCGTTTTTGTCAAATTAAAAATCGACCGCTTATATTCATCTGGTACAATATTTGTTGGATTTGTCCTTGTATTGGACAAGTTATAAACGCAGTACGCATCTACATTTTGTATACTACTTCGTTTCAAAAGATTCACAAAATTTCAGTTCAATTTTTCTTTTTGTTTCGTATGTACATGTGTACAATGCAGGAAACAAAAGGAAAATGCTTCTGAAATTTGTTGAATCGTTTGAGACAAAGTAGTATACAATTGTAAATGTTTACCGTGTTTATAATGGGAAGTAGGATGTCTGACCATGTAAAAGAGTTGCATTAAAAAAAGTGCCAGATTAGAAATTTTTTAACTTAATGAAAATTTTATTTGCTTTCAACCGTTATATATACGTGCATTTTATGACCATAAAAACAAGTTTTTTCGAATTTGTATTCTTGAAAATAAATATTAAATTTTGAACTTGTGGCTAAATTTCTCAAATAGGAAAAATGATTGATTATTTTGTGATCGGAGGAGTTAGATATACCAAAGAAGAGGACAGAGAGGTTCAATAAAAGAAGATTTTTATAATGGTATAAATGTCTTTGTTGAATTCGCTTTAAGTAATAACGGAAGCGATCCTGAAATTCGTTGTCCATGCAGCAAGTGTAGACGTTTGAAATATTTGTTACCCGATGTTGTGAAAGTCCATTTGTGTAAAAACGGATTCGTACCCGAGTATTATTTTTGGGACCGTCATGGAGAAGCTGTATCAAATACTCCTGTAGAGACTGAGCTAGAAAGTGCTATTGATGAAAATGTTAGTACGACCCGTATTGAAAATATGGTCGAAGATGCAGCACGATCAATGTTTCCTACGATTGCTGTTTACGACGATGATGGAAATGATGAAGCTAAGAAAACTTATGATTTGTTGGATAATGCCAAGAAACCTATTTGGGATGGTTGTAAAAGTAGAACTCGGCTATCGGTAATCGAAAAAATACATTGCGATGAAGTCAAAATACAACATCACAGAAGCTGGGTTTACAACTATTGTACAAGCTACAAAAAGGCACATGCCGCCGGATAATTTAATGTGTGAAAATCACTACGAAGTTAAAAAACTTATGTCGGCATTTGATTTACCTTATCAGAAAATAGATACATGTTTAAAAGGATGCATGTTGTTTTGGAAAGATGACGTAAACCTTAGAAATTGTAAAATATGTAATCAAGAAAGATATCAACCAAAAAAGAAGAAGGGAAAGGAAGTTCCATACAAATGAATGCATTACTTACCCATTACTCCAAGGCTTCAAAGATTATACGCATCTTCTGTAACTGCGTCTCATATGAGATGGCATAAGGTAGGATCGGAGGAAGAAGGTACGTTGACCCATCCGGCCGATGGGGAAGCATGGAAGCATTTCGATAAATCTTATCCCAATTTTGCAGCGGAGAGTCATAATGTCAGACTAGGATTATGTACGGATGATTTTTCAACATTTTCTCAATTTTGTTCTAAATATTCATCATGGCCCATTATCATCACACCTTATAATTTACCTCTATGGATGTGTATGAAAACGCAATATATGTTTCTTAATGTTGTTGTTCTTGGCCCCGATGATCCGGCACAAGGAATTGATGTTTATTTACAATCGTTAATTGAAGAATTAAGAACATTGTAGAATAGAGGATTAGAAACATACGATGTTTCGAAGAAGAAAATTTTCCGTATGTTTGCTTCTTTGTTGTGGACTATAAGTGATTTTCCTGCATATGCAATGCTTTCACGATGGAGTACTGCTGGTCGTTTATCATGTACATATTGCATAGAAGAGACACGAGCGCTTTCCTTACCGCATGGTAAGAAAATTTCATGGTTTGATTGCCATCGATGTTTTCTCCATGTAAATCATCCTTTTAGAGTAGACAAGATTTTTTTTTTTTTGGCTAATCGAGTAGAAACAAAAAAAACCTCTAATGATATGGTCTAGCGAAGAAATATATGAACTGGTTAAAGATTATCCAAAGATACATGAAACTGGAGTTAAAACAGAAATTGAAAGCAAATCGATTTATCACAATTGGTGCAAACAGTCTATTTTTTGAGAGTTGCCGTATTGGAAACATCGTCTGCTTCGTCATAATATTCATGTGAGGCACAATGAGAAAAATGTATTTGATAATATCTTTAACACAGTTTTGAATGTTAAAGGAAAAACTAAAGATGATTTGAAATCAAGGCGCGATATAGAAGAATTAAGAAAGCATCCGAAGCTTCATATAAAGCCAAATGACAATAAAAAATCCAAACGTTTGAATTGCTTGTTTGCTTGAATTGCTTGTTTGTTTGAATTGCCCGTTTGGATTGCTTATTTGGATTGATTTGCTTGTTTAAATTGATTATAAATATTGGTTGGTTTGCTTAGTTTATTATCCTTTTATTTAGTTTATTAGACTAGAATAGACATAATTTTAGAGGGAGTTATAATATTTTAGAATCATAGATTTAGAGGAAAATATAAGTTTATTCAATTCAGGGGGAGAAATTTACTTTAGTATAGGATGTGTATAGATAGGTATATGATTTAGGGGGAATATATTTAGAATTTCTTTTTGATAATGATAAAGGGGGAGAAATTATAAAATATAGACTTAGTTTAAGGGAGAGTATATAGGATTCATATTGACAGGGGGAGTATTAGAAGGATCAGAATCAATAGGTATGAACAAGTATGAATATTTTATAAACCAAGGTTGTCATCATCAAAAAGGGGGAGATTATTGGAGAATGGATTTTTGATGACAATAACCTTGTATAAATTATCATTGATTATAAAATATATACTAACATCTCTATCTAAAATATATAGACATATATATATGCAGGATTTGTATGCATAACTTAAATACTGAAGACTGTACAGTTTTAGAGTTTCAAGAGATTCAAGATTCAGAAGAGATTCAAGACTCATGAGTTATCAAGTTATCAAACTATCAAGATTTCAAGAGTTCAAGAAAAAATTACTAATAGAGTCTAGTTTATATGTAAGACTCTGAATAGTACTCCAGGTTCAAACTCTGTTTTTCAAATTATCTCTTTTCAAAATTGATTTCAAAACTATTTTCAAATTGATTTCAAACTTCTCTCAAAATAATTTTTAATCTTCCAAGAATTTCAAACTTATGATTTCAAATATATTTCCTAATTTATAAATATTCTTATTTTTATAGTTTTATTAAATATATTTTACTAAGTTTATATTTTATTATAATATTCTTATTTAAACTCTAAGTTTTCAAATAACTTTTTTGTTTATATATAGTTTATAAATATCTCTTTATAAATTCGTATATATATATGTTTATAATTATATTATATATAGTTTTATATCACATATATATAAAAAGTTTTTAATCATATGTTTAAATAATATTTTCTTTTGTTTTTATACATGAAAAATAATGTTTTAGCAACTAGTTTTGTTTCAGTAATTTCCAGAATTTAATTATTTGTTTTAATACTTTAAAAATGGTTTAAAAATCATAAAAATGATGGTTATGTCAACATACATACAGGGATATGTCGACATATAACTGTCAGAAATTTAAATTTGAAAGGAAGTGTCTTTTTGCTATTTGTAACATTCCAGAAGCGTTGCAACCTTTCAAATCTTATAAATAAGGGTTGATTTCGAATTTTTTAATCATTTGTCTTCTCCATCTTCATCTCCTTTCTTTACACCACTAATATTTCATATATTTATGATTTCTACACTTATACTCTACCGAATTCAATTCTATTTATATAAAACTTCTTCTCACTCTCAACTCATTACTCTTTGAATTAAAGTGCTATTGAAGAGTTATAGGGATGTTGTAATTGTTTGGGAAGTGTTTGGGAAAAGATGTATTTCTTGTAGCCTTGAAACCAAGGAAAGGAAAAGGTGGTAACCTTGTAGCCGGGGAAATCAAGGGAATTCTTCTTGATCAAGGGAATTTGGAGTCGGTGGTAATCTTGTGGCCGTGAAATTAAGGGTGTTGTACTTGGATATTGATATAGTAATAAAACTCTGTGCAATTCAACGTTGTGAGGGAATGGACGTAGGATTAGTCCGAACCAGTATAAAATCCGGTGTGTTCTTTCCTTTTATGCAGTTTATTTTTGTGTTTGTGTTTGATTCTGTGCCTGTGATTGTTTCTGTGGTGTGTGATTTATATTGTAGATCATATAAGTTCTAGATTTTCTTAATTTCCTTGAAAATACTATTCACCCTGCTATAGTGTTAGATTTTCCTTGATGATCCATTCCGCATTCCCTAACACTTCGACCACTAGAGTTCATCAAAATGCACCTGTATGTTCCCCTACCTCCGACCAAGCTCCCATAAACATAGATTCACGATTCACTAACAAAAATTCATGAATTTAATTTTTAACCCAAAATACACTTTTAATCCTAATACATAAATTAGGACACTAAAAATCATTAAATTACTACTAAAATTCACGGTTTCCAAATCCGAATACACTCGTATACCTGAATTTCAAAGTTATGATGATCGAAAATTTGAGTTTTTGGTACTCTTTACAGTATATTACATATATATGCACATATGAAACTTTATTCAAGTTGAAATTATTTTTAGAATACACTCTAAATATATACGAATGATGTCCATGTTGAACTTAAGTCCTAATATTCATTGGAACTAAAGTTATAGAATTTTAAAATTTACAGGAGTATACCGGCTTGCTAACTTGTTGACAGTGCTTCAATTCAACCTACAGTCGAAATGTTTGGTATATATATGATACAACACACCATAAACAAGTAGATGCACATATATAAATTTGTATCATTCAGTATGCAATCAGGGAATAGTTTTAAATAGGATTAAAAGTGAAGTTTACTCACTTAGAATGTCCTCTGTTTTTTCCTGCTACTAAGTTTTACTTTAGGTTTTCTCTTGTTTTGAGTTTGAATGATTTGTGGATGAATTAGTATGTGACTAGATGTGTATTTATAGAGTAAAATAAGAATAAAATATTGTATAGCTTTTAATGTTGGTAGGGGTAATAAAAGACATGATGGAATTTTTTGAACTATCTTCGTTTTGATTGAAAAGAAAAGTGCTTAGGCATTGCTTGTTTAATTCTTTCCCCAGGTATTATGCATGACCAGAATTTTTGTAGTACAAAATTATGTACAAACCCAAGTACTAAATGTTTTAAAAAGTTAAACTTTGCTTTCAAGCAATCCAAACCGTTAAATAGCTATGTATTTAATGTTTTAAGTATTTCCAAACTTAGCAACAAAGAAAACAACCCTATTAGTGGATTTGATCTTGTCCATTCAATCATATAAATCAAGTAACAAACCATCAAACCTAATAATCCCCAAATTACACCAAAAAAAATTAGTTCTACAGTAAAATGTTGAAGCAACAACCCATTTTCATCAAAACAAGCTTTTAGCAAATCGATAATATTAAATCCCAATGAAAATCGCATAAATCAAATAAGTAGATCAAAATTACTCACCATCCATTTGCAAAGACGGAGCGCTATCATCGCTAGCAGCGTACGGAGGAGAAGAGAGCGAGCATCAGCAGTCTTACGGAGGTCCGGTGGAGGAGAGACGGTCCTGTGGAGTGTCAGGTCAATGAAGGCATGACCAATTAGGTAATCTACCTTTTTTCTGCAAGTAGGAGACTTCGCTTTCTTTTTTCCTTTCTTCTCGTTTCTATAATGCTAGGATTTTTTTTCGTTTTCTAATTTGCTGGGGAGGAGGGGTTACGTGCTCAGCCCAAGCTTGATGTGGCTTCGCCTCTGTATACATGTATATGTTTGTATGTGTCTGCTGATAAGTTTTCTCTTCTTTTGCAATATATTTTTTTGAACAGGAAAATAATTACAAGGGCAAGATCAAGGGCTTCTTTATTCATAAGGACAACCCATTAAATATTTAATCAAAAGGACATTACACTAATTAAATTTTTATAACCTTAAATCACGCGCGCTATTTCCTTCTTCGTCGTCAATTATCTCTTGTTGAAGAAATCTGAATCTCGCCGCATTTCGTCGCCATTGAAACGTGATTGTTATTCTTTCATATTTTCGAAATCAAACTTTCTCTTTGATCGCATTAATTCAACATCATTAGTAGATGTTGATCGAAATTTGACTGTGCGGAAGGACAACTAAATTGATCTCGCAATTCATATCGGAAAATCGATCTTGCACGATTAAAATCACAAAATCGATCGCATATTAGGTAGATTTCTGATTTCATCGATTCAATTTTTATTTGTTCTTATAATTCCTTTAATTTAACATTCATTACTTTGGATAGGTTTTTATTGTTTCTATTGGTGATTCATGGATTCTACTGGTAATACAAGCTGGTATCATTTTTCTATTTTTTCAGATATCAGTTTTTTTTAAGCTAATTACTTTTTTATTTGTTTGTTGTTCTTTTTGATGTTGTATTTGTTTTGTAATTGCATTGTTGAATTAAATCTGTTTTAGAATTGAAATTTTTGGCTTTAATCTGTTTAAATGTTATAAAAATTGTTTTTGCGTCAGTAGATTTTATAAGGAAAAAATAACTAAAACAGTTTTTTAAGTATCAGTTTTTTTAAGGGATCAGTTTTAGTGTAATGATAACACAATCAGTTTTGTATTCTTTAAGGTACCAGTTTTAGTGTAATGATAAATAAATCAGTTTTTAGGTATCAGTTTTGTATTTTTTAAGGTATCAATTTTAGTGTAATGATTGTGTTTTGTTTCTGTTCATATTCTGTGAATAAATATTGAAGCTATCAATGTAGTATTTTTTTAACACTTGTATCAGAACTTAGTTAACTTGGTATTTGTGAAATCTTTTTGCTTGTCTAATATTTTTTTTCATATTATTTCTTTCTTGTAGTAGTGAAACTACTCTTCTAATAGTAGTTATCTTCAACAATACCTCTTTTAGCACTCGGTTGTCGATTAATTGCTCATTGTATGATTTCCAAAACGAAATATGTTGGTATTGGTCTCAACTTACTCCCAAGTCAATTGAAATTAGCTATGTGCTTAAGGATAGAACTAAAATTATTGAGAGTGACTCTGATCTTCAAAGTATCGTTTTATTTCAATTACATAAGAAGTCTGCTTTTTTCTGTTTCGATGTTAAGTTGAAGGATTTTCTGTTGGAAAATGTGATTGATGGTTCTTCTACACTTTCTACTACTGTTTTGACTCCTTCTTCTTCTGATCGATGCTTGGGTGCAAACATTGTCATTCATAGAGATTTAATGAAAAGAGGCTCTACTTTATTTTTTTTGATTTTATCGGTTTTTGTTTCGGAGGGGCTATTGAATTTAGAGAATTCTTAATGGCCTATCAAATTAAATCAGGTCATCAATTACATTATCTTAAGAAAAGCGCTACTAGGATCACAGTTGTTTGCTCATCGTCTTCCTCTGGATGTCTGTTCAAAGTGCATGCTTCCTGTGATTTTGGGCAACTCAGTAGGTTTTCATTAGAAATTTGGTTGTTGAAACATTCTTGTAGTGGTGATTTAACAAATTCGACTAACCCTAGTCTATCTAGCACATTTGTTATGTCATTGATAATAGATGAAATTAGAGATCGTCCGAGTAAGAAACCGAAAGAAATCATGGATGATTTTCGAAGAGAGTTTAATCTACATTTGTCCTACTCTTTTGCTTAACACGGAAAGCAACTAGCTTTTATGGAATTGTATGGTAGTGATGCAATGTCGTATAATGATTTGCCTTGGTATTTAGATGCACTACAGACTCACAATCCGGGTTCATATGTCTCTATGGATGTTAACCCTTCTACAAACACTACACAAAAAATGCCAATTTGGCAGTGTTTATGGCCGTATCAAAATGAATTTGATACGGTTTTAAGCCGTATCAAAAAATGGCGTCTCTGTTGCTTTGATACGGTTTAAAATCGTATCAAATTAAAAAATTGATACGGTCTAAAACCGTATTAAATTGATAAATTGATACGGTCTAAAGCCTTATCAAATTATCGAATTGATACGGCCTAAAGCCGTATCAAATTGATAATTTGATACGGCTTTAGACCGTATCAATTTGATAATTTGATAAGGCATTAGACCGTATCAAATTTAAAAAAAAAATATAAAAAAAATTATAATTTGTTGGCATGCATCAATTCTGCTTTCATCATCATACAATATTGTAACAAGACTAGTCATTCATAAACTCAGCTTACATAATTCATGACAGCTTCAAAACTTTACCCTAAAGCCCTATAGCTTACATAATTCATCAACAAAGACTTTACCCTGTAGCTTCCGGTCCAACAAAATACATGACAGCTTCAAAACTTTGCTTGAAATCCACTTGATAGAGATTCATCTTTTTTTTCCACACTAAGTCCGACCATCATTTAGATAAAAGTCGCAGGACATAATACTCTGCTGCAAATGCTTTGGACAGTTCTACGATATCATACAAATGCCACTCTAAGATGATAATTCAATAAATCAGAAAAAGAAAAACTATCATGTTATTTGGAAAATAATACACTAAGCAACCTTACATTATAACCAAACTTGTCCATGATATTGAGTGCAGGCTAAATCCATTTCGCTATATAACTTCATTCAATGTCATCTGAGGATCCCAGATGTATCGTGTCTGTCACAAGTGACTGCCAAAAAAAAAACTTATTACTTGAAAAATGCTATTTTCAAATAAATGACAGTCAATGCTAAATGCAAGTAAACTTGATGAAGATGTAAATATGGGATCATCAAATTTTGATAAGCAGAAATTCAAGAACATTAAGAACTATAGTACCTGCCATGCTGAAGGCATGCAATCATGATATAGAAAATTGCTATTCAAGGACATTAAGAACTTATAATATTTCATTTCATAAACTGACATTTTATTGTTTCTTAGTCATGGTATCAATGATTTGAAATTAAACTTTAACTAAAATGCAGATTAAACAAATTTTTATCAATTAAATTTGTATCTGCACAATATAAATAAAATCATGAAATAAAAAACTTATATCAAATATCTATAGTTGTGTAGTTTAAGCAAAATTCCAAAATCAATGTTCGTTACGTTTCAATTCTTTTAAAATGCCACTAAAAATGTGAAGCTGTTTTTGGATGATTATGTTGACATATACAAACTCAAACCCACATTCTGACCAAGACAAAACAGCTTTAAAACTACTTGAACAGATGTATCAAATTTTATGATATAAAGAGAGTTCCCCGAATCACAACATCAAACCAGGTGGTCTAACTAATTTCTCCTAGTCAACCTGCACATCATTTGAAAGCAAAACACAAGTGCTGTTCCATTTTTTCCTCGGTATTCTCTTCCTTAAAAAAGCATAGCAGGTTATGCATTTTTTGCATTATTTTTTAATTTTTATTACTGCTTTTTTTTTGGAATATTTTTCAGAATTACTTTCTTGATTTCTTGTATTTTCAAGAATTACTTAAACACATCTATTGCATTGTATATGTACCATAATCAATTGCTGTTCGGAACTGCAATTGCTTGCTGTTCCGAACAGCAAGCTCTTAGGCTTGCTGTTCCAGAACAACAAGCCATTGTTGTTCCGAACAGCAAGCCTGCTGTTCAGAACAGCAATGGCTTGCTGTTCCGGAACAGCAAGCCTAAGAGCTTGCTGTTCCGGAACAGCAAGCCTAAGAGCTTGCTGTTCGGAACAGCAAGCAATTGCAGTGTACTCCTAAATGTTGCCCTCTATTAATTAATAGATCATTTGGATCCCATCAAAAAATATATCAGTGTACTCCAAAATGACTGCACTAAAATTACTTCAATGTTAAACGCATCATGCTTACATAGCAAGTACTTTTGAATACAACAAACCGACAAATGTGCATGTCATATTAACATATAAATTTTGCACTAAATGTAACACACATAGATAAATACCAAAAAAATTATATTGATTCTAGTTAACCATCAATGTCCCAAAATTGAAATTAAATCGGCTTACTTACAGCAAAAGGTGTGTATCAGCAGTTATACCTTTTTTCCATCCTCCCAAACAGTGCCTTTCAGATCATTTTGTGAAGCTGCAGGATATACGGACATGAGAATTACTTAGAATCAACATCAAAAAGGTTGCTATGCCAACTCAAACAGTTAATGGTCGATATGTGTTTAGATCATTTTGCCAAACAACCAACACATAGACAAAATAAAAAAAAGCATATCACTCTTGTGTGTATACTATGTCCAAGCTACTCCACTTCTAAGTAACTAATGTACCTATCTGGGTTTACTTCCACCGAAGTAACAAGGTTAGTTCTTAGTAAGATCTTAAAACATACAGATTTTAATCATTTAGTTATCTAGGCGTGGAATTTATGTAAGATCTTACTGAAAGAAGTCGAAATGACTCTAAAAAACATTAAGAGTAAATGAAAGAGTACCACATCACGATGAAGCTTCTCCAAACTGTTCAAAATTTTCATAAAGCAGTTCGTTCTCTTGTTCAACAATTTATATGTCAGTATCGATACACAATGAAGATACATCAGTGCATATGAAGAGTCACTCGCGCTCATTCAGCAACAATTCAGAATCTAGTGTGAATGTACCTTATTACGATGCTGGGTTTGTAAATATATCTGGCATCAATCTCCGTACCCGACCATCCAAGCTACCTCCACCTTCAAGAGAACCACCAAAAATATCTATGAAGCAAGAAAGTACTCTGTTGAAGGAGCCTAAATTTTCGAGAGGTGATCAGGGTGGAGATTTTTTTCGAGAGGTGAAACATAAGCTGAAAATGCATTGGTTTAAGACCTCGGAAAACAAATTAGTTTCAACCCCCATAGACCTCATGACTTGTGGTGGGCCAATCCAGGTCTTACAAAAGGTTTCAGATTAGAAAAGTTTGGTTAAATAAATACTACAATTTTGAGAAGAATTTTACATGTCGTTTGAATAACCATTACAAAGAAAAATACATGTAGTGTCATTCTTAATTCAGCAGCTTTTGAGATCTGAAAGAAGAACCATAAAGCAGAAACTGGGTTTTGAGTTACTATTATATGAACATGAAATTTTTGGAACTTCAACGCGAATAAAATTCACACAACTTACGATGATCAGTTAGTGAAGAAACTGGAAGACTAGAGCTAGAATGATTGGTATTCACCATATGTCCATTCTCATACTGCTACGGCTCAGGGAAAGGGATCTGGATCGGGCTTGATATTCTCATACCCTTATGAAAAAAGCCTATAATTTGATTAGTCCAAAAGTTAATCAATCAATAATTACCATAGAGGGGATGCTGATTATATTATTAAAAAAAAGAATGATGAATGAAGTAACCTGCATTATGTGGCACTGAAGAAGCAAGAATGGCAGCAAAGAGCCACTGAACACTGAAATATTGATTCAAGTTGGTTTTATTACATCTTATTAGTCATGGTAGATAAAATATAGTCTATTGAAACTATATACCACATCCTTTTGTGTTTGGGTCATTGTCAAATATTTTCTCATTATTGAACATCAGCATACGCGCACCTAAGGATCAGAGCAGGAATTTTACTATTAAGTCATAAAAAGAAGAAATAACTTGTACTCCTGTGTAAGGATCAGAGCAGAGCAGTAAAGCAGTAGAAAACTATGGTTGAATTGTGTACATCGTTAGCTGCATTTGAATTATGTACGTTCAAAGAGATGCAAGAAGAAGAGTACAGAAAAATGTTGTTATTTTCAAAACCTTGTATGACATACTATGTCGTTGGTTCATGGACTATAGACATAGGAAAAAACCGAGCAAAGAATAATAATAATAATAATATGTAAAGTTAGAATGTACAGTATAGCCATATCCATATTCATATCATTGCTAGCTCTTGGTTGAGTATTTCGCTCATTAGTATATAAATCATTGCTAGATTTAATAATAGCTTTTATGCTCACTATTAATATTTCAGGCCCACTCATTTTAATATAAAATTAGTAAACGTACATGATAGAATATTTCTAAAAAAACGAGGGTATATCGAACATCGTTTACCTCAGATCTAACAATTATACCCCATATAATAGTTGCAGCCTTGTAATATGCAAAGGGAGGAGGTCTGATACGGGAACCCATAGTCTTTCCATTAACACGAACTTCTTTGTTCTCCCCAATTCGCAGCGCCTGCACATCATGTATAAATTATACTGATAACTGATAGTCCATGAGGAAGGCCAACGAAACCAGAATTATATAATAAAAGCGAAACCAGAATTATATAAATTATACTGATAACTGATAAACCATTCACTTTTCTATTATTAAAACTTGAGAAATTGTTAGAGCATTAATGGTCCTTTTCGGTTTTCTACTGCAACATAAACAAGTCTGTGACAAAAACAAAAATAAATACATGTTTCGATATTCACTCCAGAGTAACCATCCCAGGAATCGTCCATATTAGCTTGGAAAGTAACTTTCTGTCTGTCTACATATGAGTTGTTTTACAATGTTATAGATAGAATCAGGTCGCTCTAAAAAGTATTTTCCATATATATTAATGTATCTTAGTGTTCACTTTGACTTCTCATAGAGCAGAAACTGTGGAAGACCTGGGATATACATATACAACTCATATATGATATATGATGTCTCGTACTTACTTTTATACTGCACAGAACCTCCATTTTTGAGATATACAGTGCAAAACCAATCAATTTTATCTGTCACTTTAATTGGCGTCTTTGATCAAGTTAACAAATAGTTACAATTAAAGGAGCAGAAACTTCTGTTACTTTTTGCATCCAAATTTCAAAACCATTGTCTTTCTTCTGATCTTTTTATTTTTATTTTTTTAAAGTATTTTCCAGTTTTTGGTCGAACATCAGCTAAAAATCTATTGCATGGAATACAATTTTCACACTTAAAGCATTATAAATAAACGTATACCACAATTAAGTATAAAGTAGATAATAATAATAATAATAATAGTAAGGAAAGGAGAACAGATTATTCATAAAATACCTGATAAGAATGCTGAAAAGTTCAGTAGTTCTAAATAATAACATCATAACTCTATTAACATATTTCAATACCATGCTTGTAAATTGTAACAACATAATGAGCCATCCAGCATTCTTCTTTCTTTCTTTGTTTAATCAGAATCATTACTCAAAGATCCTGCAATAATTGCAAAATGCTAATATATTATGTTGATAATTATGTATAATGGAACATGAAACCAATATCTTCATTAATATTAGCTCTTGGAATCTTGAATTCAAATATAAAGCTATGAATATCAAGGCCACAGTGCGAAATAAACTGGTATGCGTTAATTTTCCTTTCCTTTTTCTATTAACCTAATTCAGTTCTTTCACTCCACCTGTTGATTTATTTATTATCGAATTTACCCAATTACAGTTGGATTTGTAATTGATTTGTGCTTCTTACCCATTTCTCATCACTGACAACAACTAATTCTGCTGCTAACTGATTGATTTGTAGCAAGGCGGTTGTAGGTACGTACATATTCAAATATAAGGGTTCAATCCATTATGCATAAATTTCTTGTTTGAATGATACTGTCCTTTGCAATTTTAATTTTCAGCCAAAGTTCAGACAGTAATAATTAGTCTTTACACTTATATGAAGCATGTTTACTTAGTGTGCATTTATGGTAAACGGTAACGGACCATTTTAGCGGAGTGTTTAAATGGAGTTGAATGGTAAACATGGAATGTGTTCACGGCGTCAAACAAAGGATTTAAATAGGGCATTTAAATGTGATATTTTAGTTTATATGTCAAACGGATTATTTTAGTTTATAAGTCAAACATGGTATTTATGGGTTAAACAGATTATTTATAGGTTAAACGGACTAGTCAAGGAGGAGAATTAAAAAAAACCATTGGAGTCGGATGCATCCGATGCGTCGAACGTCAACGGAACGAGGTAAATACCCAGTTTTGTTGTTTGGACGTGTCTGATGTGTTGGATGCAGCCGCCCTTCCAAAAAGAGCATGTAAGGAGCTTCAGTTTGATATCATCCTTCTTTTTGTTTCCCTTATACTTCAATAATATAATGTTCAATGCCAAAGATATCAAGTAAGATATAGTATATATTGGTGAATGGTCAGCAGTAAAGTCTCTTCCTATACCAAGATCGTTGGTTGTGGGTTGAATATTTGAAATCAAACATTCTTATGTAACAGATGTACTTTTGATATCACAAACTCTAGACATGGTTCAGTGTTCCTCCATTAGTTTTAATATTATAACATATTTTCTCAGTTGATATATCATCACTTGCTACAAAAAAGCCACCAGTGGCCTCTTATACATTAGATAATACATTACATCAATGTTGGACACTTCGATTATAGTACAAGAAAGGTCAATTAAGTTAAATCTTTTATCATTATACTGTGTCATCTTACCATTCATGGTAGGACTGGCATACATTAAAAACGTGATAACGTGATATGCTAGTGTGTGTAATAATGTCTTAGACTCATCCATCCCAAATAGGATTGGCATGGCTAAAATGAAAGATGGATTTCCAACAGAATCAATATTTACAACAGACATATAAGCAAGTTGTTGTGAAGTAAAAGATTGTAAAGTATTGATACCCTATCCAAGACCTTAATACTTCCACGGCTGGAAGGGTTTTATGTGTACCGAATCTGCTGGTAAACGTGGAAACAAATAATAATCGACAAGACTTTGATTTAAATTACATATTACCATTCATGAAGTTTCTTCCATACTTCAAGAGGCACTCATATGTAAACTTCTCCTTCCTATAGGTTTTTTCTAAGAGTACTTCCAGTACTTTGCTCGGTTTCATATAAGACAAGCTTAGAATTATCTATCTTTCCTGGCCTTAGAGGAGCTTGTACCATTCAAGTAGGAATTGTCACAGATATATCCAACATATTCTTGCCAGCCTCTTAACCAACTACACCGCATTAAATCTAAACATTTGATGGTGTAATATAACAAGTATTTACAAGTTTTGTTCAAAGACTAGTTAATCGATCTAAAAATACACCAAGGGTTTACCAATAATTCAACTATAACACATAATCACCAATGATCACTGTCTAATAAAACTATACAGAAAATAAATTAAAACTCACATCGATTCAAGCCTTCTAGGGTTAGAGCTGGAAAAATTAAAACATTCCGCTTGATTCCAGCACGGTAGGAAAACCCTAGGTAACGAAACCACACAAAGGCGAAGGGTTAGGGATTTTTTCAAAATGAAAGTAGTAACAAATGCTTCTTCATTAGCCGCAGCGAATCTTACTGAGGAAGAGAGGATTTTATTTTCGTACGTAGGGTTTTTTTTTTCATCCAGAGGGGGAAGTTGGGGAAAAGATAATTAGAAAAGTAGCGGCCAATCTATTTTTGGGTTTGTGAGAAACGAAAATCAACGGGGAAAAAATATGATCTGATTTGATACGGGGTAAATCCGTATTAAATGGAACGATCCAAAGTCTTCAAGATCAACGGTTAGATTAAAGGGGTTGAGGAAGGTGTGGATAGGTAGAGGGGTAGCAAAGAAATTTAACACGGTTAAGAGCCTTATCAAATTTGATACGACTTAAAGCCGTATCAAATCTCTACATCGCGGTGCGCCAAATTTGCTGTTTTGGTGTAGTGAAATCAGTTTGAGAGAGTGTTTGTTGGTCTAGGTGCTTGTATTCTTAGCTTCAAACATTGTCGGCTTGTGACTTTTTTAGATGGTACTCACTTGAAGGGTAGTCCAGGAGTCTTGATGGGTGCTACAACGAAGAATGGTAACCAAGGTATGATGTAGTGTTAATTTTCTATGTTGTAGACATACATATGGTAATATTTTAATTCTATGCTATCAGTTTTCTTTAGTAAATTTTTTACGCTATCAGTTTATTTTTTTTACGGTATTAGTTTTTAGTACTCCATTTAATAGGTAGCAGTTTTGTATGTACGGAGGTATCAGTTTGTTCTCTGTTGTTAGTGGGTAGCATTTTCGCATGACTAAAAGTATCATTTTTTAGTTTACAGTTTGTTGATACCATTTTAATATGTATACAGGTATCAGTTTTTATGTCACGGTTTTTAAGCATCAGTTTTGAATGTTTGAAGGTATCAGTCTGTATTATACAGTTTTTAGTAGTTTTTTTCACATTTTGTAAGGTATCAGTTCTTACTTTTTCACAATCATGATTCCTTATTGAATTTTTATTCCCGATTTTGTTCTGCAGTTTTCTTTCCTCTTGCTATGGCCGTAGTTTCAATAGAGAATGTGGACATTTGGACTTGGTTTTTAACTCATTAGAAGGAAATGCTTAAAGAAGATCGTAATTTGGTTTTCATGTCGGGTCGACATCAAGGTTTGATTTTTGGTGTACACGGTGTTTTTCTAACATCATACCATAGTGATTGCTACCTTCACATGGAACAAAATTTTCTTTCTGCGGTTAAGTCCAGAAATGCAAACATTTTGATTGTGGAATTGTTTAGGACTTGTTCTCGAGCATCTAGTGTTTAAGAGTTTGAAGCAGCTCATTCTAAGTTTTTACAAATTGGTGGACCTGCATCAGCTAATTTTTTGAGAGACAAACCGTTCGATAAATGGGCTGATTTATTCTTTCAAGGTAAAAGGTATGGTGAGTATAGCTCTAACGTGGCCGAAAGTTTTAATAGTTGGATTTTAGATGAGTGGGCATTACCTATTAAACCTTGTTTGGATGGAATACGAATAAAAATCATGGAGCAAATGGCTAAACGTAGAGAGGAATTCTGCTTATGGACTACCATTTTATGTCCATCCATGGAAAATTGATTAAAAGACTTGGTTGAAGAAGGTTTTGGTTGGGATGTATTCAAGGCTTCTAAATCCTTTTTGAAGTGAAATAGCCAATTTCTCATCGTTCATGGGTATGCAACGAATATGGTCATAACAAGCGCAACTGTAAAGCTTCCAAAAATAATAACTGATTTTTATTTCATATGGAAAACATGTATTTGCATATGTACTTTTTCAAATAAACTTGTACACATTAGCAGATAACTGTTTGATACATTGGAAATGTTTACAATGATCTATATTTTTAATAACGATTCTTCATAGCGTATTGTCTTTCTGTTTTATTTTTATATTGATGTTTTGTTGGTATGATGTGATATCATATTGTTATGATCAATGAAATTCGATCTGCATGCTGAATATTTTTTTTGAACTCTTACATGTATCGATTTAATGTGTTGTTCTTTCTGTTTCAGGTATTGGTTATCAGTTATATGTCTCTGTATGATATTACTTTTATGTTTTTTACATGTTTATAATTTTTTAGGTTCCAGTTTAATAAGTTGGTAGGTGTCAGTTTAAGTATTTCTCATATTCATAGTTCATGGGTATCAGTTTTCGAATATTGTAGGTATCAGTTTTGTGTTACATTTCTAACTTCAGATTCTGGGTGTCAGTTTTTATTCATTGTAGGTATTAGTTTTTTTATTTTTTCATTGTTCAGTTTTTAGTTATCATTTTTATACTGTTGAAGGCATCAATTTTTAACTTTTGTTTGCTCACAGTACTTAGGCATCATTTTTATGACTAGGTGGTTAACAGTTTTTTAATTTATGTTTTGAGAGTTTTAAAGTATCATAATTACAGTGTTTAGGTATCAGTTCTTCAAAGAGTCATTTTTGAATGAATGTGAGAGGACAAATACTGAAAAAATAATAATATCAATGTTGGGAAACAATGGCTGAGTCGCGGACTAGGTTGCTTTCTTGAAGACGATTCGGCGATCTGGTCGGAGGTGCAAACCAGTTCGTTCCTTCGCCGCCGCCTCTAGGATAAAACAGCCTCTAAAACAATAACTGATTTGCTTGCATAACAAATCAGTGCAGATTTGCACTTTCTGTAAAAAATATTGCTCGGAAATTTCTGAAAAAAGAATTTTAATGGCGGCTGAGAAAACAAGAGAATTGGCGATACGGTCTATTTCTCGTCTGAAGTAATGACAATATATAGGACGAGAATTAGGGTTAGGGTTGCTGATTAGTGGGCCGCTAAAATGAAGGATAAGAATTTTACCGTTGCAGAAATCTTTTCCATAAAAAAAGGGTTCGAAAAAGGCTAAGTTTTATGGTCCAAAAAATATAAGTGTCTACACCACAAAGCCCAAGCCCGAGCCCGAGCCCGAACCGAACCAGACCGGGCCGGGTCGGGTCGAGTCGGGTCGGGTCGAGTCGGGTCGGGTCGAGTCGGGTCGGTCGGTCGCGCGTGTGTGTGGTGGTCATGATGCATGGTCTCCCTCCTCACAACAATGCATGTATTGGGAGCCCAAGGCCCCAACATGATTTCTTAGAAACAAGTATAAATACTTGCCTCTTCTATATAATCCCATGATGTGAGACTATTCACCCATAGGAGCCATTCATACATTTATTCCATTATTTTTAATAATTCACTAATGTTAATAAAACATTTCCAACAATCCCTCACTTGAATTTTAAAAAATATTTTCGAGCAGTTTCTTAAAAAGCAAAAGATTGTGCATAAACAAAGGTGTCTTTCGACTTGAACCTTTGCATAGTGAATAAGATTCAGTTTTTACTAGAGTGACACGTAGTCTTGAACTCTATTCCTGACATCAAACCACACACAACCTTTTCTATAGTGCAATCAAATAAGCCCGTGCATTTATGGCCATGCACGTCTATCCTAGTTTAGTGAATGCTCTAGAAGTTTTGCCCGCAACTCCATAGGAAACGACCACATTTCCACATTCAAAAAGGTGAGTCTATCAAGAGCACTCCTGAAGGTAGGTACTCCACTCCACATAGAGTATAGATCTAATTAAAAGTTTCTATTAACTCATCCTCTAATCACTTCAGGAATACATGCTTCTTGGTTTATTAAATAGCATGTTCAACTCATATCACTACACAACTTGTTATTACCCATTGAACCTAGTTCTTGGGATCTCCAGTCATTTAGGTCAGGTTACCATTGTGCGTGACTCAACAATCTAAGGGCAATAGTCCCATTCTTTTCGAAGAGTTATGGACTTTCTCTCTGGACAGTCCTTTCGTCAAAGGATCTGCCAAATTTTCCTCACTACGTACGTAATCCACTCTAACGGTACCTGTGGAAAGTAGTTCTCTAACAGTACTGTGCTTACGATGTATTTGTCGTCTCTTACCGTTATAATAACGGTTCTAAACTTTTGCAATAGCCGTGGTACTATCGCAATGTATCAACACAACCGGTATCGGTTTTTCCTATAAGGGAATCTCAGCTAGCAGATTTCTCAAATACTCTGCCTCTTCACTAGCTGTAGCTAGTGCTATCATCTCAGACTCCATAGTAGGCTGAGCCAAAATAGTCTATTTCTTGGATTTCCAAGAAACAGCTCCTCCAGCGATGCTAAATATATAGCCACTGGTTGCTTTAGAATAATCAGAGAAGGTATCCCAGTCTGCATCGGAATATCCTTCAATTACAGCTGGAAACCTTTCATAATGTAATCCAAGGCTCATGGTTCGTTTAAGGTATCTCATTACCCTTTCAATAGCTTGCCAGTGCTCTATACTAGGTCTACTGGTAAACCTGCACAATAATCCCACGACATAGGCAATGTCGGGTCTAGTACAATCAGTGGCATACCGATGGCTGCTAATGATGCTCGCATAATCAGACTGTCTTACACCTTCACCGGTGTTCTTAAATAACTTTACACTATGATCATATGGTGTACTTGCAGGTTTACAGTCAAAGTAATTATATTTCTTTAGTATCTTCTCAATGTAATGAGATTGATCCAAAGAAATTTCCTTTTCTGACCTAGTAATCTTAATACCAAGTATTACATTCGCCTCACCTAGATCTTTCATATCAAAATTGACACTTAATAAGGATTTGACTGAGTTTATGACATGAATATTTGACCCGAAAATGAGTAGGTCATCTACATAAAGGCATATAATAGTGCAAATGTCATTCTCAGATTTGTAATAAATGCATTTGTCACTTTCATTAACTTTAAAACCATTTGAAATGATTAAGTTATCAAATTTTTCATGCCATTGTTTAGGTGCTTGTTTTAAACCATATAATGATTTATCTAATTTACATACTTTGTGTTCTTGACCATGTACTACAAATCCTTCAGGCTGGTCCATATTAATTTCTTCGTCTAATTCACCGTTCAAAAAAGAAGTTTTAACATCCATTTGGTGTATAAGTAAATTATGAATGGAAGCAAGTGAGATTAAAACCCGAATGGATGTTATTCTAGTTATAGGTGAAAAAGTTTCAAAGAAATCTATATTTTCTTTTTGTTTAAAACCTTTAGCTACTAGTCGTGCTTTATATTTATCTATAGTGCCATCAGGTTTTAATTTCTTTTTAAGTACCCATTTACAGCCTATAGATTTACAACTAGGGGGTAAATCTACCAAGTGCCAAGTCTTGTTGGATTCTAAAGAATCCATCTCATCATTTATAGCCTCTTGCCAAAAATCGGCATCTAAAGAAGATAAGGCCTCTTGGAGGTTTATGGGATCCTCCTCAATAGTAAAAGCACAAAAATCTGAACCGAAGTCTTTTATGGTTCTTGCTCTTTTACTTCTTCTAGGTTCAGCTTCAGAATTTTCATTAAGTTCTATTCTAATTGGCATATTTGAAGTGCCCCCACTATTCCTTAATTTAAAGGAAATTTAGTTTCATAAAAATCGGCATCATTTGATTCAATTATATTATGTGCATTAAGGTCATAAAATCTACATGCTTTGCTATTAATAACATAGCCTATAAATGCACATTCATATGCTCTACTTGCCAATTTTATTCTCTTAGGGTCTGGAATGCGAACATAAGCTAAACAACCCCAAGTTCTAAAGTATGAGACATTGGGTTTATGATTCTTTAAAATTTCATAAGGAGAAATTTTATTCTTAGATTTGGGGATTCTATTCAGAACATAGCATACAGTCAATAAAATATCCCCCCACCAATGTTTTGCTGCACCAGAATTTAATAATATGGCAACTACAAGTTCGGTAAAGGTCCGATTTTTCCTTTCTGCTTTACCGTTCATTTCAGGAGAATAGGGTGCAGTTCTCTCAGTACTATACCATGTTGTTTATAGAAATCCAGAATTGAATTAGATTCATATTCTGTTCCTCTATCACTACGAAGTCTCTTAATTTTTCTATTTGCTTGATTCTCAATCTCAGTTTTGAATGTTTTAAACATATCAAAAGCATCACTTTTATTTTTCATAAGGTATACATATGTGAAATCAGAACAGTCATCAATAAAAGTGATAAAATAACGATGTCCCTGCTTAGTCAAAGTGCTATCTAGTTCACATATGTCAGAATGAATCAAGTCTAAGGGTTCAGAACTCTGTCAACAGATTTGTGAGGTTTCTTTGTGATTTTAGCTTGTGTACAAAATTCACATTTATCAAGTTCAGATTCTGTCATTTTAGGTATCATATCTAGGGTGCTCATGTTACAGATTATTCGATTATTAACATGACATAATCTAGAATGCCAGATATTAAAATCACACAACATGTAAGCAGAAGTAGTCATTTTATTAGATTCAACATTCAGTTTAAACATACCCTCACAAGCATAACCCTTTCCCACAAAAGTTCCCTTATAAGTTAGGGTGTACAAATCAGCCCCAATTACTTGAGTGAAACCAGCCTAATTAAGGAGGAAGCCAGAGACCAGATTCTTCCTTATTTCTGGAGTGTGCATAACATCTTTCAGAATTACAGTTTTTTCAGAGGTGAACTTGAGTTCCACGTTGACAATCCCCGCAACTCTAGTGGTATGAGAATCTCCCAATAGCACTTTCTGATTTTCAGCAGCCGTGTATGTCGAGAACTTGCCCCGATCATAGCAGACATGGCGAGAAGCACCAGTGTCTACCCAACAACCCTCTGATCCACCAACAAGGTGAATCTCAGTAATCATAGCCGTAAGAGGCTCCTCGGTCAGGTTAGCCTGCGGTGCAGAGCTTGGCCTGTTCCGACACTTACGTGCCATATGACCTGGTTTTCCACAGTTGTAACATAGAAAGAACTGTCCAGAGTCATTCTTTTGGGCTGGTTTCTGCTGTCCTTTTGGTTTTCCTTGCGGATTCCCATTCTGTTTGTTGCGCCTGTTCTGATTCTTAAAAGGTTTCTGATTTGGTTTCAGAACAGCGGGAGTGGTCTTCTTAGTACTGTTGTTATTCATAATCAACACCTCTTCTTTCTGGTCCTGCTTGCGTGCCTCCTCCTCAATACGGAGGCGTGTAATCAAGCTCTCTAAGGAAAATTCCTTAGTCTTATGTCGCAAGACATTCTTGAAATCTTCCCAGCTTGGAGGTAATTTGTCAATGATAACAGCAATTTGAAACTGTTCGTCCAAGACCATACCTTCAAAGATGATCT
Source organism: Allium sativum (assembly GCA_030737875.1). NCBI lineage: Eukaryota > Viridiplantae > Streptophyta > Magnoliopsida > Asparagales > Amaryllidaceae > Allium > Allium sativum. The sequence continues at coordinate 75,154,790 of CM060920.1, read as the reverse complement.
CATGAGCTATTTTCTGCAGCTCATGAGACTGCATCTCTACCGATCTATCATTAGTCATCTGGTACTTTAGGTAGCGGCTCACAACATATTTCTTTGCCCCTGCCTCCTCTGTATCATATTTCTTCTTCAGTGCTTCCTAGATCTCCTTTGCTGTCTTTTCATCTGAGTTATAGTAATCATAGAGATCATCACTCAGTCCGTTCAGAATAAAGTTCTTGCATAGGTAATCCTGTTCAGTCCAGGTCTGCAGTTGCTTTGACTGTTCAGTCCATGATGCCATTTTCGCTGCATCAGCCTCGTCAGGTTTATATGGAAACTGCGGTTTGTCAGTAGTCAGCGCAGCCACAACCTTTCTGTTGTGTGATATCATATTTATCATGATGAATATTCCGTAGTCTACTCTGTAAAAATTAGAAGTATTGATGTTTAGAAACAATAAATAACAATATGCTGTCAATTTTTGTATATAATGAATACTGATTTTTGTTGGTTACAAACAATAATCAGTAGAAATCGCTGCTACTTTTTCTTAAAAAATAAAAAACTTACCTGTCTGAATGTTGTTGTGCACATGGAAGCAGATAAATTTCTGTTTCTTCAATCTTGTTATCTGCAATATTATTCTCTACCCAAAGTTGCTGCAGAATTTCTTCTATTTTCCTTCTTTATAATGAACGTATTTTAGTATAACTTTACAGAATAAAAAGCATAATAATATTCCTTACCAGTTCGTATCATTCCCTTAAATGCATATTACTTAATTCACTTGATCTTCTTGGCCTCAGAGAATCATAGTGCGTGTAACACCCCACCTCCGCCAGGGTGGCTCTTGCAAGCACTCTGACTTTGGAGGGGCGTTTGAATCAGGTAAACATGCATAATGATATATCAAGGCAGAACAAGAACATATGTATATATGTAAACAGAGTAAATAACATAGATAAAACAGCGGAAGATTTCAAACCATTTCAAAACAAGTCTGGTACAACATAATGTCAATTTTCCAAATAAACAAGTCTAGATAAAAACAACATCACTGAAAAACTGAAATACATAAGTACTATCCCCCAAAATAAGTGATAACCATAGCTAGCTTCATGTCAAGACCGTACATGAGCTAAAATCCCACAAGCAAGCGATCAGAAATCCAAGCTAAGCTCCAATATTCCCACCCTGAGAACCTAGGGGGGGAACGGAAGAAAAGAGGCGAAAGAAAAACAGGTCAGTCAAAAAGACTGAGTAAGCCCTACTACAATCAATGTAAACTGATAAAGTTAACTGGCATGATGAAAACTGAGATGAACATAAGGATAACTACATACTGGCATGATAGATAAAAGGTGTCATCGCATAATCAGGTTTAAGGTTTTGCACCACAGGTGTACTAGCAAACTAACATGACTTGAATAAACATGTATTGATTCCTTGGCCCAAGCTTTGGCCCAATAACATGAAATGACCCTAATACGAGGTCCAACCAAACGGTCTAGTCGATCGGCTCCCTATAAGCCTAACTCGTCACGTGTTGGTGTCAATACGACCCAAACATAATTGTAGTCAGACTGTGCAGGGTCTCCCGTCGGGTGTATCAAGCCCTAGGGTGTCAACCCCTGGACACCATAAACATAAGTGCACAGTCTCGATCTACTGGTACCCGTGCATGTTTTCTCCGGCTTCGGACTATGTGCACGACCATAGTCCGCCCGGAACTACACCGGCGTACCACTCTGCCGTCGTTTTTGGTCACTTACCTCAAGTCCAGTAATCGTGCCCCCACCCTAGCCTAGTCCCTAGGGTCATAATGATACAAACTTGGGATTACTGCTGGAGTGGAACCCCATTGCTAGGATTTTCTAGTGGGTTACGTACGGTTTAACCCTCTTGCTAATCATGGATTAACTTGGTTAAGTGTAACGATGAGTTCACGACTTAACCCTGATTAATCTACCAAGCCCGCATTGATTAAGTATTAAGTGGACCATGACTTAAACCCTAATCATGAGGCATTAATTAATTAATGTGCCTTAACCTCTCACATTAGACTTCGTTGCGGTTACTGGTTAAGCCGGTCGGTTCCGGGTAGCTTTACACCACAACTTGGTCTAACCTCGGGTTCAAGGTACAACATGACCAACTTCTCACATTGGGTCCTATTGTTTGTAGCAACTAGTTAAGCCGGTCGGTTCCGGGTAGGTTTACGCTACAAACTCAACCCAACCTCGAGTTGGTCACACTTATATTTTCTAAGTGTCATGTTCATCATGTTTCCAAAACATGTTACAAGTTTTTCAAGAATTTGGGTAGACCTAACTTAATAGGTAAATTCCCAATCTTATGTTTTTATGTCTTTTAAGTTTACCCAACCCCAAACGCAATCCCATCGCTTACATATCGCAATAGCGCATAAAGGATAGAAAGAGGGAACTTGGCATAATCATGACATAAAGGTGTTGAAGCCACAAGTTTAACATGGTGGCATATGAAATGTACATATGTTCATATACTTGCATATTACATTTTTAGGCCTCAAAAGCATGCATAAAACCAAACTTAGCATATTGGTGATACATGGTGATAAATGACATGTAGAAATGGCCATAAGTTCGCATTTAGCCTCACATGCAAGTTATCATAAGAGATATGATAACTTACATGTTGCCAAAATGCAACCTTTAGCATAAAGCTTGAAGCTTTAAGCTCATAAACCCAAGATAAGCTTGCATAACATGATAACATGAGCAAAATGATCAACCCAAACTTGCATAACATAACTTGCATATCATATGACAAACTTGCATATCAAACTTGCATAACATAACATCATAACATGGCAAACTTGCATAACACATCATAGTAAACTTGCATATCATAATGATCAAACACAACTTGCATCATTCATTAACTTTAGAGTTTAAATATGAAAGTAGAAAAGGGCTTACTATGCTTATGAAGACTCAAATGAGTATAAGCAAATATAAGATTGAGACAAAGCCCTTATGCAATCAAATAAACCCAAAATGCAAGCTCCAATAGAAAAACCCTTGAGCAAAAATGATCAAAACCCTTGCTTTATGATGTAAATATGGAAACTTGACTTGAATGCAAGCTAATGATGCTCATACAAGCTTGAAAACACTTGTATGCCTGCAAAATCTCTCATAGAAATTTATTTAGAATTTTATGAAGAGAGTGGAGGCCATGAGAGGAATGATTTTGCCATAGTTTAGTTGTAGGGTTGATTAATGATGATTTAGGGCTAACTTAGGGTCTTATTTATAGATTAGGCAAGTGTTTTAGGCCATTAGATTAACCCTAAATTAGATTAGGACCATCAGATCTCGGAAGCTTCCAGAAAACAGCCCCAAAACACAGCCAAACCCTAAAATGGTGCACCAGGCCAAACTGGTCGAGCACCCCCTGTCGACACCCAAGTCGACAGGGCTGTCGACTTGGGCCTAACCATGTCGACTGCCCAGTCGACAGGGCTGTCGACATGGGTGGTCTGGCGGGAAGTTTCCCGCCGCGCCCAACTGCCCTAATTTTCCAAATTCAAACTTGAATTTGAAATCTGTTTTGAACTTGCAATTTTCTGAAAACTTCATTGGGCCTTAATCGGGTCATACGGACTCCGATTTTCGAAAACTCGGACTCTATTTCGCGTATTTTCCGAGACGAACGCAATGGCATAGCCCGTTTCCCTTGATTCAGATTTATAAATTAAATTCTGCCTCGATTTACGTTATAAAGGTTATTGAAAATACGGGTTGTTACATTCTCCCCTCCTTAAAGGATTTCGTCCCCGAAATCTTCAAGTTAGGAAGAACGTATCCTACCATCCAACATCCATCTACTCAAAACATCATCCACGAGCAATCATTGTCCTTACAAGATTCTAAATGTTGCATGAACATATGCAAAGGTGTGTGTATATGTACTTATCTAATGCAAATATCATCAATGCAAATTATGTTAGTGAAATGAATCCATATGTATGCAATTCCTAACATAATATATAACATCTACATGTGTGCACATAACATACATCCATATGCAACATCCATGTGATAACACAAAAATTTTCATCCATGAATAAGCGTAAACACTCATGCATATGCAATATGAGGAGTGTGTGAGCCGATCTAGTGCCTAATGTGTATAATGCATCCACGAGTAACCACTTGCAACCACCAAGCATAACATGTTTCAAACACATGTTTCATTCAAAGGGTTTCTACCTAAGGTTCTCATGACAAGATTAACACGATAAACTAGATAAACATGGATAGCAAAGAGAAAGATATGCTAACAAAGAAAAGAGTTTGAGAGTGTACCCTCAAAAAGGAATGGATAAAGCCCACGCATCTTCTCCTCGGTTTCCCAAGTTGCGTCTTCTTCGGCTTCACCCCATTGAACCTTCACCAACTTGACCTCTCGATTCCTTAGCTTCTTGGTTTCCGTCCCCAAGATACGAATTGGAGCTCTCCTCAAGGTAGCCTCTTTCTCTACTTCCACATCTTTCAGAACATTTGGCTCAACAACCTCTGCTGATTCATGTAAACACTTCCGGAGATGCGAGACATGAAAAACATCGTGTACTCCGGCAAGCTTCTCGGGCAACTCCACTCTATAAGCCATCTGCCCGATCCTCTCTATAATAGGGAATGGTTTAACAAACCTCGGTGCTAACTTCCCAACGGCTCCAAATCGGACCACATTCCGCAAAGGAGAAACCTTCACGAAAACCATATCCCCAACATCAAACTCCAAATTAGTTCTTCGCTTATCAGCATAGGATTTCTGTCGGTCTTGGGCCGCTTTCATCCGTCTCCTAATCAACTCGACCTTCTCGGATGTATCTCTGATCATGTCAGGCCCAAGTATAAGCTCATCTGTAGTCTCCCACCAACATGTAGGCGACTTGCACGACCTCCCATATAAAGCTTCAAATGGTGCCATCCCTATGCTGGCCTGATAACTGTTATTATATGCAAACTCAACAAGAGGAAGATGGTCTTCCCAAGTACCACCAAAATCCAGAATACAAAGCCTCAACAGATCCTCGAGTACCCTATTCACCCTTTCGGTTTGACCGTCCGTCTGTGGGTGATAAGCCGTACTTAGATTCAACCTCGTGCCCATAGCTTCTTGCAAGCTATTCCAGAATTGACTTGTAAAGATTGGGTCACGGTCACTGACTATACTAGAAGGGACTCCATGTAGTCTCACAATCTCACGAAGATATACAGACGCTAGCCAAGATGCGATCCTCTTGCTTTTCACCGGAATGAAATGAGCACTCTTCGTAAGTCTATCCACAATAACCCAAATGCTCGTATTCCCTTTCCTTGACCTTGGTAGCCCATCGATAAAATCCATGGAAATACTCTCCCACTTCCATAGTGGAACGTCTAGAGGATGCAATAGCCCACCGGGCTTCTTCGACTCGACCTTAACTTGCTGGCAAATGATACATCTAGAGACAAACTCTGCCACATCCTTCTTCATCCCAGGCCAAAAGAAAATGCGCTTCATATCTTTATACATCTTATCTCCGCCCGGATGTATAGTCAACTTAGAGCGATGCGATTCCTCATGAACTTTTCTTACTAAATCTTCTACCATTGGAACACATAACCTTCCGTCTCTCCTCAGCCAACCCTTGTCATCAATAGAATATCGAGCGAGATGACTAAACGCCTCTCCTCGAATCAGCTTATCCATAATCTCAACTATCTGAGGGTCTTCTTTCTGCGAAGCCCCAACTTGATCAAGAAGGGTAGGTCTGAGTTCCAGAGATGCTAAAGAACCGGTCATCGACTCAACCGCCAAAGAGAAATCAAAGGTTGCCACATACTCTAAATTCTTCATCTCAACGAATAGAGGACTCAGAGTCAACCTTTTTCTACTCAATGCATCTGCTACCACATTCCCCTTGCCAGGGGTATAAGCTATCTCAAAATCGTAGGACGCCAAGAATTCCATCCATCTTTGTTGCCTCAGATTCAGATCCTTCTGAGAAAAGAGATACTTCAATGACTTGTGATCGGTATAAAGCTCAAATCTCTCTCCCAGAAGATAATGGCGCCAAGCCTTGAGTGCATATACTATTGCTGCCAACTCTAAGTCATGAGTGGGATAATTCTTCTCATGCACTTTGAGTTGTCTACCGCCAAAGCATATCACTCTTCCTTCTTGCATCAGAACAGCTCCTAACCCCGTGCCACATGCATCGGTGTATACTGTAAATAACTTCCCTCCATCGGGCAAAGCTAGAACAGGTGCTGATGTGAGAGCTCTCTTGAGCTTCTGAAAAGCAAGCTCGCATTCTATGCTCCAAGCAAAAACTAAATTCTTCTTCATCAATTTAGTGAGAGGAGCGGAAATCTTCGCGAAGTCCTTGATGAACTTCCGGTAAAAGCCTGCAAGACCTAGAAAACTTCTCACTTCGGTTGCATTCCTTGGAGTCTTCCAATCCTGAACTGCAATTACCTTAGCGGGATCCACCGCTAAGCCTTGCTTAGATACTATATGCCCAAGGAATCTAACTTCCCTTCTCCAAAAGTGACACTTGGAGAACTTGGCCTTCAACTGATGCGCTCTAAGCGTATCCATCACCTCCACGAGATGCCTTGCGTGCTCTTCCTCATCCTTAGAGAAGATCAGAATATCATCTACGAAGACCACGACAAACTTGTTCAAGAACTCCCTGAACACCCTACTCATCAAGTCCACGAAATATGCGGGTGCATTAGTCAAGCCGAACGGCATGACAAGCCACTCGAAGAATCCATCTGGAGTTCTGAACGCAGTCTTGTCTATACTATCTTCAGCTACCCTGAGCTGATGGAATCCAGTAGCAAGATCAAGCTGAGTGAAAACAGAAGCACCGATAAGCTGGTCAAAGAGATCATCAATCCTCGGTAACGGGTGTCTGTTCTTCTTAGTCAGCTTATTCAACTCTCGATAGTCAACACAAAGTCGGAGAGAACCATCTGCCTTGGTAGCAAATACCACAGGCGCTCCCCATTCAGATATACTTCGTCTAATGAAGTTCTTCTCAAGCAACTCCTTCACTTGCTTACTTAGCTCCCGCCTTTCACGCGGAGCCATGTGACGAACGGGCAAAGAAACCGGCTTTGCATTATCCACCAGATAAATGCGGAAATCAATCTCTCGCTTAGGGGGCAACCCCCTAACTTCATTGAAAACATCCGGATACTCTCGAACCACTCTCACAGACTGAAGAGTTTCCATTGACGAGTCGAGTGATTCAAGATAGCACAACATGACGGGACCTCTCGGATTACAAGAAATTTCTAGGGTGTTTCCGAGGCGAGTCACGAGCCTCACAACCCTATGCTCACAATCAAGGATGGCTCCATATCTGGACAACCAATCCATGCCCAATATCAATCCGTATCCCCTAAAACCAAGAACATAAGCACTACAAAAGAACTCTACACTTAGTATAGAGATCCTTAAATCCCCACATATCATAGACAGATGGGCGGAACCCCCAATAGGATTTGAGACACAGACGGGATCATCTACCAAGCTAGTACTGAGGTGCAAACTATCAACAAGATCAGATGAGATAAAGATATGCGATGCACCAGAATCAAACAAGGTACGAACTGGAAAATCAGAAATATATACAAGGCTCTCAATAGAAATACTACCTCGATCGGGAACTGGAGCGACATTGAGAGCATGAACTTGCCCTCCTGAAGGTCCAGCACGCTGAGTCTGACCCTGGCCTTGCCCTTGCTTCTTCGGGCAATCTTTACTGAAATGTCCAGTCTCACCGCAGAAAAAGCATTCACCATTCTTCCTTTTCCTCTTCTTACAATCCTTAATAAGATGCCCAACTGAACTGCAATAATGGCACTTCCCCTTGTTGTTCTTGCCCTTGTTGTTGTTCCCCTTGTTGCCTTGACCCTTGTTCTTGTTCTTGTTCTGATTGCCTTGACTGCTCTGACCACTTGGATTACCTTGATTTCCTTTCCACTGGGAATCAGTCTTCTTGGCTTGAGTATCATTCATCTTGATCTCTTTCTTGACATCTCCCTGAAGTAACGCCATATCAACCAAGCTCTCAAACGTGGCCCCATGGGGAATATGTGACATAGCCAATCCCTGCAACGGCTCATTCAATCCTCTAGCAAAACGAAGAGCCTTCTTCTGAGGAGTATTCATCATATCCAAGCCAAAACGAGCTAACTGATTGAACTTGTTCACATATTCTTTGACAGACATATCTCCTTGTTTCAAAGTTATGAACCTCTCCATTTGCAGATTCTCCTCAGCTGAAGATAGAAACTTAAGCACGAACCTTGCCCTGAAATCGGCCCAAGTCTCAACAGGCCTAGTACCATTGGTGACTTCCCACCAATAAGCGGCTTCATCCTTCATAAGCCAAACCGCCAACAAGATCTTCCTCTGATCGTCTAACCCAAAGATAGCAAATAAATCCTCGGTCTCTTTCAACCAATTTCTGGCCTCTACAAAAGTCTCAGTGCCTTGAAAGTTCTTGCCACCCATTGCTTTGAAATCTTTGCAAGTCTTTGCGAAGTCAGCTTGAGGATGCTGAGGGGGAGGAGGAAGAGGAACCTCAGCAACAGGAGGAGGAGGAACATTAACTACCGGAGGAGGAGGAGGAGGAACATCTGCGGGGCCGGCTTCGGTCGCCCTAGCCTCCAAAAGTCTCCTATACCAAACAGGTACGTGTACTCCCTCCGGAATAGCAAAGTTATCAGCCATACTGAAAACGAAGAAAAAGACAGATTCAGAATGGAGAAAAACGAAGGAATTTTTGCTAATGGATTTTTGGGGAATAGCCTTTAAAATAAGCTAGACTTTTCTTTGGAAAATACTTTATACTTGGTTTTGAAAATAGTTTTCCAAAAGTTTTCTAAAAACCTTTTTGTTCCTTCTCGTAAACCATATGCTCTGATACCAAATGTAACACCCCACCTCCGCCAGGGTGGCTCTTGCAAGCACTCTGACTTTGGAGGGGCGTTTGAATCAGGTAAACATGCATAATGATATATCAAGGCAGAACAAGAACATATGTATATATGTAAACAGAGTAAATAACATAGATAAAACAGCGGAAGATTTCAAACCATTTCAAAACAAGTCTGGTACAACATAATGTCAATTTTCCAAATAAACAAGTCTAGATAAAAACAACATCACTGAAAAACTGAAATACATAAGTACTATCCCCCAAAATAAGTGATAACCATAGCTAGCTTCATGTCAAGACCGTACATGAGCTAAAATCCCACAAGAAAGCGATCAGAAATCCAAGCTAAGCTCCAATATTCCCACCCTGAGAACCTTGGGGGGGGGGGGGGAACGGAAGAAAAGAGGCGAAAGAAAAACAGGTCAGTCAAAAAGACTGAGTAAGCCCTACTACAATCAATGTAAACTGATAAAGTTAACTGGCATGATGAAAACTGAGATGAACATAAGGATAACTACATACTGGCATGATAGATAAAAGGTGTCATCGCATAATCAGGTTTAAGGTTTTGCACCACAGGTGTACTAGCAAACTAACATGACTTGAATAAACATATATTGATCCCTTGGCCCAAGCTTTGGCCCAATAACATGAAATGACCCTAATACGAGGTCCAACCAAACGGTCTAGTCGATCGGCTCCCTATAAGCCTAACTCGTCACGTGTTGGTGTCAATACGGCCCAAACATAATTGTAGTCAGACTGTGCAGGGTCTCACATCGGGTGTATCAAGCCCTAGGGTGTCAACCCCTGGACACCATAAACATAAGTGCACAGTCTCGATCTACTGGTACCCGTGCATGTTTTCCACGGCTTCGGACTATGTGCACGACCATAGTCCGCCCGGAACTACACCGGCGTACCACTCTGCCGTCGTTTTTGGTCACTTACCTCAAGTCCAGTAATCGTGCCCCCACCCTAGCCTAGTCCCTAGGGTCATAATGATACAAACTTGGGATTACTGCTGGAGTGGACCCCCATTGCTAGGATTTTCTAGTGGGTTACGTACGGTTTAACCCTCTTGCTAATCATGGATTAACTTGGTTAAGTGTAACGATGAGTTCACGACTTAACCCTGATTAATCTACCAAGCCCGCATTGATTAAGTATTAAGTGGACCATGACTTAAACCCTAATCATGAGGCATTAATTAATTAATGTGCCTTAACCTCTCACATTAGACTTCGTTGCGGTTACTAGTTAAGCCGGTCGGTTCCGGGTAGCTTTACACCACAACTTGGTCTAACCTCGGGTTCAAGGTACAACATGACCAACTTCTCACATTGGGTCCTATTGTTTGTAGCAACTAGTTAAGCCGGTCGGTTCCGGGTAGGTTTACGCTATAAACTCAACCCAACCTCGAGTTGGTCACACTTATATTTTCTAAGTGTCATGTCCATCATGTTTCCAAAACATGTTACAAGTTTTTCAAGAATTTGGGTAGACCTAACTTAATAGGTAAATTCCCAATGGGTAGACCTAACTTAATAGGTAAATTCCCAATCTTATGTTTTTATGTCTTTTAAGTTTACCCAACCCCAAACGCAATCCCATCGCTTACATATCGCAATAGCGCATAAAGGATAGAAAGAGGGAACTTGGCATAATCATGACATAAAGGTGTTGAAGCCACAAGTTTAACATGGTGGCATATGAAATGTACATATGTTCATATACTTGCATATTACATTTTTAGGCCTCAAAAGCATGCATAAAACCAAACTTAGCATATTGGTGATACATGGTGATAAATGACATGTAGAAATGGCCATAAGTTCGCATTTAGCCTCACATGCAAGTTATCATAAGAGATATGATAACTTACATGTTGCCAAAATGCAACCTTTAGCATAAAGCTTGAAGCTTTAAGCTCATAAACCCAAGATAAGCTTGCATAACATGATAACATGAGCAAAATGATCAACCCAAACTTGCATAACATAACTTGCATATCATATGACAAACTTGCATAACATAACATCATAACATGGCAAACTTGCATAACACATCATAGTAAACTTGCATATCATAATGATCAAACACAACTTGCATCATTCATTAACTTTAGAGTTTAAATATGAAAGTAGAAAAGGGCTTACAATGCTTATGAAGACTCAAATGAGTATAAGCAAATATAAGATTGAGACAAAGCCCTTATGCAATCAAATAAACCCAAAATGCAAGCTCCAATAGAAAAACCCTTGAGCAAAAATGATCAAAACCCTTGCTTTATGATGTAAATATGGAAACTTGCCTTGAATGCAAGCTAATGATGCTCATACAAGCTTGAAAACACTTGTATGCCTGCAAAATCTCTCATAGAAATTTATTTAGAATTTTATGAAGAGAGTGGAGGCCATGAGAGAAATGATTTTGCCATAGTTTAGTTGTAGGGTTGATTAATGATGATTTAGGGCTAACTTAGGGTCTTATTTATAGATTAGGCAAGTGTTTTAGGCCATTAGATTAACCCTAAATTAGATTAGGACCATCAGATCTCGGAAGCTTCCAGAAAACAGCCCCAAAACACAGCCAAACCCTAAAATGGTGCACCAGGCCAAACTGGCCGAGCACCCCCTGTCGACACCCAAGTCGACAGGGCTGTCGACTTGGGCCTAACCATGTCGACTGCCCAGTCGACAGGGCTGTCGACATGGGTGGTCTGGCGGGAAGTTTCCCGCCGCGCCCAACTGCCCTAATTTTCCAAATTCAAACTTGAATTTGAAATCTGTTTTGAACTTGCAATTTTCTGAAAACTTCATTGGGCCTTAATCGGGTCATACGGACTCCGATTTGCGAAAACTCGGACTCTATTTCGCGTATTTTTCCGAGACGAACGCAATGACATAGCCCGTCTCCCTTGATTCAGATTTATAAATTAAATTCTGCCTCGATTTACGTTATAACAGGTTATTGAAAATACGGGTTGTTACAGTGCGCCCATTGCATGTTTGGATATGTTAATGTCAACATCGTCCAATGACAGTCAAAATGTATTGGAAAGTAAATTGTTTTCGTATAATTGTTCAACACTGCTTCTTTCAAGAAAGGAGTAACCAAATGTGTAATAGTTGAAGTCCTTCCTTCCAAGATTCCTTGCTGCTCAATTCAAAGCTTATTTGAATAAGTATTAAGGACGAGAATAATAGAAACAATAATTTTAATTCATTGTAATTGAACTTACTGTCATCAATGTAGACATTGCATAATTGTTTTCCACTAAATCACATTTAAGGCTGCACCAGTCTATAATCTGATTAAACAATGGAAACAATATATTATATAAACTACATTCTCATGTTATAATTTTGTATACAATATTTTTTTGTATTAAATATTGTTATATATATATTTTTTGTTTTGTTTTGTTTAAGGTATCAATTTAATATTACTCCCTATTAATATGTATCGGTTTTTAATATTTTTCAGTATCAATTTTTTAGATATAAGAACTAGGTTGCAGTTTTACGGCTATAAAAGTATCAGTTTTCGTACGGCATGTGTTGAATCAATTAGTTTCAGCTTCTGAGTATCATTTTGACATTTTCGACCGTATCAGTTTCTTATTGATTGAAGTAATCATATATATAATATACATTTTGGGTATCATTTTTTAACATACATGGTTATCAGTAATAAACTTTGTACAATATGTTTGCCTGCCCATCTGTTAACGAACCTAGCAGCACATCCGTCAACATATCTTTCGTAATAATACAACCTCCCCTTGAAAGATCAACATTTCCCCAAGCAACCGGACTATTAATTATTTAAAAATCAAAAAGTTAATATAACTATTAGTACGTTCTACAAAGACAAATTAAAATATTATTCTTATTTATCTTCAGCTATGGACATTGAATAAAATTTCGTTACTTTCCTTCCCTCCTTATCATTCAGATGTTTTGTCACGTTTTTACATTTTGACAAGCGTAGGTCTTCCCATGTAGGTTCTTCTACATTTATTGCTTCTATTTGGTTTACATTTCGATCTTGTTCTTTGTCATCTTTGTTCATTTGTTTTTTTCCACATTTTTCTTCGTCCAGTTGAACCAAAGAACAAAAAAGTTCTTCCTCTTTTCCTTCAAATGAACCTTCATTTTCCTTATGTTCTATTTCCTGTGATTTCTTCCTTGTTTCTTGATAATATTCATAATCCTCATTCCTTTTTTGTAATCTAGTTCTTGTTTGTTTTTCTACCACTCTTTGTTCTTTGATTGCGGCACTAACAGTATCAGTTTTTTCCTCAATTGCTCTTACATCATCATTTTGACCATCAACAGTATTAGTTTTGTTGTCTACTGCGATTTCACTCACTATATGATCCTCACCTTGCTTTTGAACATCAATTATTTGTTGTTTATCAAGAACTAGGGTTTCTAGACTGTAAATTTTTCCTAAATCGACTTCTGTTAAGGAACTTTTTTCCGATTCCTTTTCAATTTGAGCTGTATCAGGTGCGATTTTAGGGTTTTCTTACAAATTCGGTTCCGTGACATCTAGAGATGGTGACGATCGTGATCCGGTCGACATTTTATTTTTTCAAATAAACAAAAACCTAATTCCGAAAGTATTTTTAACGATTGAGAAAAAAGGGAATAAGAATGAACACGAAAAAAATATGCGAATATGGGGTTATATTGGGCTGGGCTATTAATTGTCCTTGTGATTAATTTTCTAGTATGTTGTCCTTATTGATAAAATATTTAATTCATTTGTCCTTATAATTTTTTTTCCTCTTTTTTGAATTCCTTTTTGCTAATTTTGTCTGAAGTCGGCATAATTTTTTTCTCTATTTACAAGTGCTAATATGCCTTTTTCTATTTTTTCCGTTTCTAATATGGTTTCGATCATGAACTTTTCTAATTGGTTTTTTCTAATCAATAGGTGTTTGTTGAAATTCATGAAAAATGTAAAATGTTTTTATTTTTAATCTAGATAATCCAACGATCGGGTTTTTTCATCATTGTATGGTTATACTTGTATAATATTTGTTTCTTTACTTGGGAAAAGAGGGTAAAAATAAATATGTTTGTAACAGTAATTTGGTGGCTAATACGGTATATGAATTAAGCTGCGTTCACGTATTCGTTTTTATCATGGTTATGAACATAAAATGTACTCTATGATATATGAATTAAGTTGTCTAAAATTTTCGAATCTCTCTCATTTAGGTTTTATTCAGAAATTTTCGTTGTACTCGGTATTCTGCCTAAAACGTATATTCTGCTTCTGCCTAAAACGTATATTCCGCCTAAACCGTCGGATCTTAGATATTCCAAGTAGTCTAAATTCTTTTGAATCTATCTTTCATTTAAATTTTATTCCGAAGTTTTCGTAGTGCTTCGTATATATTTAATTCTACTCGTAAATGTCGGATGATATATATTCAAGTATTCCTTCTACCTCAGATCCCTATATAACTTGTTTTCCCGAACCAGCCAGAAATAACAAAAATATATGGCCGAGATGGATACTCCTCCTTGTTCCTCGTCCCTTTCAGGTGGCATTGATTTTCAGAACCCTTCAATCCCCCAAAGAGGTACGTCTTCTCTAATCCTTTTTTTTTATCCCCCCTCTTCGGTTTAAGATAATTTGATTTCCGTTCCTTGATCTCTTATCCGGTTAAATAACCAATATTTCTCAATTTTATGTCACCAGCTAAATGATTTGCCTACCGTACAATTGTTTATCTCAATTTTGTTCTGCCCAAATAAACTTTGACATGCTTTTTTCATTGATTTATGTAAAACCATCCTTGTACAAGTTGTTTGTACCTGAAAAGCACCTGAGGCTGATTGGTACCCAACTTATTTGTTGTAGAACGCTCCTAGTTAATTTTGAGATGAAATATTTGTGAATTGTAGCTTAAAAACATACGATGTTTTAGACATTTTAAATTTTGAGTAATACATCATTTATAATATTCACATCTTTACATTTGACATTATTAAAACAGTATTTCAATGAAAATAAAAGAATTTTCTTTACAGTTTTTACTAATTTTTAAGATAGTGAAAAAAAAAAAATTAAGTTTTTTATATTATATTATTTTATTTTTGCTAAGATAAACAACTTACTTTTCCATCAATATTATTCATGATAGATCAAGTGGAAATAGGTATACTTTGCAATGTTATATTCAAATTTGAATAGTGCAAAAACGGTTGTCCTCCTTGTCCTTGGATGAAAATCTGGAGCCATAGAAATATTCGATATAAAACATGGTTTGATATTTATTAATCCACTCTGTATGTCTAACCATTTTGTCTCTCATTACTGTTTAAATAGGAGTGTCGGAAGAGAGCGCTATGTGGTCAGAACTTCCATTCGATTTGCTTGTTGTAATTTCTGAGGCCTTGCCAATGCTTGATTTTGCATCATTTTCTTTAGTTTGTCGTTCATGGCATCATGTTTTCACCTATGCCAAATACAATCGTTTTGAAGCCCCGTGGTTGATGTTTTCTGGAGGTAAACTTGAGCCTAGGACCGCAAATTTCTATGCATTGTCTAGTAGAAAGCAAATTAAGATTCACAATCTACCCGGTCTTCCTTTCCATGATAGACTATACATAGGATCAGCCCATGGTTGGTTGATTACTGCTGATGAAAAATCTGAACTCTCACTGGTGAATCCCTTAACAAAACAACAAATTGATCTCCCTCCAGTGTCATCCTTCGGTCACCTTACTCCTGCTGAATATGATTTGAACGGCCACATCTCAAGTTACATTTACGAAGAAGAAGGGTATGAATGGACTTATACAGCGGAAGAAATCCGACATGCTTTCTACTTGAAAGCAACATTAACACATTCTCCTAACTTGGTTGACGATTATGCTGTTGTGATCATTCTATATCAAATTGATTGTATAGCATTTGCAAGACATGGGGATAAAAAGTGGACAACACTTGCATGCGTAAATTTGAGAAATGATATTTCATCTCATAATGGTATAGTCTTCACCATTATTTGGTCTGGAGTGGTTGAATCTTGGGACTTCAATCAAAAACATGGTTTCCCAGAACAACCTGTAACATATGTTCCTGAAGACAAGAGAATCACGGATACACATCTTCCTTACTTCTTTTATCTTGTACCGACACCATGGGGCGACATGTTGCACGTAAGGAGGAGGAGGAAAGAAGATGACCTTTATTTAACAAAAAAGATAATGGTCTTTAGGATAGACCCGGAGACTAAAAAGCTGATTCGCGTAAAGAGCATAGGAGATTATGCTATTTTCGTAGGAGTCTGTCAACCAATTTGCATATCATGCAAACTAAATCAAAATCTTAAATGCAACTCGGTCTATTATACAGATGAAGACTTTCCGATAATCCATCATAGTAGAGAGACCACTAGAGATATTGGCATTTACCATTTAGAGGACGAAAGCATTGAACGTATATTTGAACATCCATTGTTGAAGTGGCCTCCTCCTATTTGGTTTCAGCCTAGTCTTGTTTGATTTATTTATTCATTACTTCTTCATTATGTAGTATGCAATTTAGTTTTGATTACTAATCAATTCCTTGTCTGGTAACTAGCTAGTTTTATTGATGATTTTTTATAAACAAGGTCTTCAGCATGTGATGTCTTGATTTCAAACTTACATGAGTGCAAAGTGATTTCCTTGTAAATTTGAATCAAAGAATCGACTATGTGGTAGGATCGATGCATAGGGTTTAAGAACTATTTTTTGTAAGTTAAACATGCATATAACCACAGTTTTAAACATCATTTCATACAGTAGGAGAATGGTTACACTGAGCTAATTGTAACTGAAGTTCTGTTCATACATTCAGTTCATGCAGTAGGGGAATGGTTAAACAGTTCATACTGCCATTGGGCTTTATTATTTTAGACATACCTTCAGTTCATACTTGGGTGTGGTTCACACGCCTCACGGCTCATACATTACAAGCAATCATACATCAATCCAGCGATCGCATTACAACAGCTACAAAGTCCCCACTTTCCCCACTTCAAGTTCAGTTTTAACATGTATAGCTATAGCTAATTAACTGAAGGCTGAACTCCAAGCATGCATGTTTTAACATGTTTCAAACTTCAAGTATAAATATAGTACGCTCCTTCCATTAATCAACTGATCGATTCATATTAAATATGTACGAAATTTAGGGTGTTAATATTCAGTAGATGCTACCATATATTATTTCACATTAGAAACGTATTAAATATTTTTATTTTATCCAACCTCTTGGATTCGGGAGCAAATCCCCTGTACCCAAAATCCTGTATTCCCCTATACCCAACCAATCAACACCTCTGATTTTCAGATTTTTATAATTAAGTCCGAAAAAAAAGAAGGCTTAATTGCAAAAAGGTGGAATTCAAAGGGTCCTGATTGGTTGGATATTGGGGTATAAAAGCTTTTGGGTACGGGGGATCTTCTTCCGTTGGATTCTTCATGCCTTGTTTAACTTGAATTGCAAATTTCAAACACTGTCTAATTAACAAAGCATAATGCTAAACACTGATAACTAATAATCTTTAAACCAACACTGTCTAAGCAGTTATCAAATTCGGTTGTCCTTTGATCTATTCTTTTAAATGTGTACTTTGAACTAAATAGCCCTAACAAATTATATCGTCAAAAATTTAACGACAATTGCTATGAAATTATTTTTTAAGTTGATTATTTGAAAAAAAATGAAAAGTGAAGCGAAGTTTTTTTTTCTTCTTCTTAATTTGAAGAACCATGATGTTCAAACAGGTTGGCGAAGAGGGTCTTTAACGGTTTTGAGGTTAAACTATGGGTTTATGCATGTGTAAGGTTGTTTCATTTTTAGAGTCATGACGCTCCAAGGTCGAAGGTTAATCGTGGTTTGTGGTACTGCAAGATATATGGGGCGGAAAGAGGGCAGAATTCTTGTTGCATAATGGATTTCTATTTAAAGGAAATCAGCTTTGCATCCCAGATTGTAGCTTGCGTTTACAAAAAACTCAGGAATTGCATGGTGAACGACATGTGGGGAGAGAACAAGTCCTTACAACTAGTACAAGATTCTTAGTTTTGGCAAGGAATTCGTAAGGAGATTGACAAATATGTTAAGAGATGCACGGTCTGTCAATTGTCTAAGGGAGCACTACACCAAAACAGGTGATTGCCAACGAGTATAACCGTTGCAAACAATTTCCGCAACGCTTATTAGTGTTGCTACGAGGGATGGCAATGTAGTAGCAACGCTTATAAGCGTTGGTAGATTTTCTCTCCCAACACTTATAAGCATTGGTATATTTTCATTCACAACGCTTATAAGCGTTGGTAGATTTTTGTTTGCAACGCTTATACATGTTACAATATTTCTGTTTGCAATGCCTATACATGTTACAAAATTTTAATTCACAACAAATATAAATTTTAATAATAACAGAAATATGTACTAGCAACTCACATATTCTAATATTAATTGTCAATTAATAACCAACATGACGATAATATAGACGATATTTAATATGAATCAAAAACTAATATTAAACTCAATGCATACGAATAGACAACATTCATAATCAAATAACGACATAGAATATCAGTTAACAACAAACAAGCACAATACATAATTAAGTTGTCAAATTCAATGCATAATTAGTTTGCTAAATTCAATACATAAATGAGATTCTACAAATACCGAATACGAAAATCTGGCCATATAACGAAGTCTCC
This sequence comes from Allium sativum, assembly GCA_030737875.1. NCBI lineage: Eukaryota > Viridiplantae > Streptophyta > Magnoliopsida > Asparagales > Amaryllidaceae > Allium > Allium sativum. Next base: position 75,136,070 of record CM060920.1, on the reverse strand, counting down.
ATCTGAAAATTCATATAACTTGTACATTCCATTTTGAGGACCATCATAAATTGGTGCATTCGGTTCAAGATCATCTACTGCACTATTAGAATTACCATCCAATTTTCTCTTTTCTTCCGCTGCCTCTAGAAGTGCCTGCATTCATTGAGTGTCACATTAAATTGAAAATTTCAGTTCATTGTTAAAAACAGAAAAACATGAGTTTGCATCACACAAAATAATGTTAAAAACAGAAAAACATGAGCTTAAACTGAGCCGAACGGCTCAGTATACTATTTAACCATCTCTCTCAGTTTACAAAAAGAAAACCGACGAAAAAGAAAAAGTGGTATCGATAAACACTACATGGATGCACTTGTTGTGAGATGATTCGTCATTCTACGTTCCTTATATCTGCTATCGATAAACATTACATTTGATTTTATTCTCTGTTTATCTCTACTTGCAAAAACAGTTAAACATCTTGCAGATGTTGTACAAGCTGCGGTCACTTACAATAACTGAGTCAACTGTCCATTTTAAGGTTATCTATGATACCAAGAATACATCTGAGTTATCATTTATTATTTTATCCATAATGATATCTTTCTTAAAAATAATGCAAAGTTAGGGGTATTGAAGGAAGCCACCTCAAGCAAATCATGAAGAGCATAACCAGAAAGAAATATTGGCTCTGAATTAAATGTAATTGTATCAGAGTATGAAATACATGTAAATATCAAACTCAAAACATGACAATATAACTTAGAATTACTCGTAATAACTTACCCATTATCAACAAGTCTATGTACCACTCCTGCAGTGACCCCCTTAGTTGTAGAAAAGTATCATGTTGAACATGCCGAGGATCACATCACTCTAGCACATCAACAAATACACACATACCTGAAAGAAAACAACAAACATAAATTTATACACACTTCCTTCCATCAATAGGTAATAATGCAAATGAGTAGTCAAATTTTGTATAGGTTCAAACATATTCTTGTCTTTTATTTCAACCTCAGTACCATCAAGCAGCCAACCTTAGTACATAATTCTAAAAGGGACATACCATGCTTATTTAGGTGGAATTAAAAAAAAACTGCACACCTCAATGGTATTGCTTTTTAAATCAATGGTATTACCATGTCCCCAGCTTTCCCACCCACAGCTTAGTCCTGCGCCGCCTCGTTAATGATATACTTTCAAGTATATTGCTTTCAAGTACTTGTAAGCTTATAACTTTAGCTTAAATATATGCAGATCTGCAATAATAGTTGTAAGTACTTGAATATACAACTACTTGTAAGTACCTTAAATAAGAGTGTACTCATGGATATCCATGTATGCAATAATAGTTGTAAGTACTTGAATGCAACATCCATGTTTAAGCTTATAACTCAAGTAGTTGTCAGTGTATACTTTCAAGTAGTTTATAGGGTGTAGAGATACTTATGTATATTCAAATCTTAAGTTTCTTTGTGCATTCAAGATTTAGCGAAACCTAACACCAAGCTAACTCGTTGGGAATCCAAAAAGCTGGATACTTGAAATCGAAAAAAGAACAAATCGAACAAAATTAGCAGTCGTATGCCTTGAATAGAATTTGCTGTGCAACAGCAGCTTCTAGCTGCCGTGCAACAGCAGCTTCTAGCTGTTGTTGCACAGAAGCTGCTGTGCCACAACAGCTTCTAGCTGTTGTTGCCACTGCAGATAGAACAGGAGCTAGAAGCTGTTGTGGCAACAGCAGCTAGAAGCTGCTGTGCCACAGCAGCTTCTGTGCAACAGCAACTTGTAGCTGCTGTGCAACAGCAGCTAGAAGCTGCTGTGCCACAGCAGCTTGTAGCTGCTGTTGCCGCAACAGCTTGTAGCTGCTGTTTGCACATAACTCAACAATATTATATTTATTACCTGCATAAGGAATCCATAACCGTGACGCAAACAGTGTGTCATAATGACACTAAATTAAGACTAGGAGTTCAAGTTGGAAATCATTTCATCGCATAAACAAATTCAGATAGGTTGAGATATAATTGAAGTATATAAACATCTATATATTAATCATGAAAAATTGCAAATCGATCAGTGATAGGTAACTTATGTTCTTAACATTGAGCCAAACAGAAGTTACAAGAAAACTAAAACTGAAGCATGACAACGAACAAAAAAGGATAGCAACCTAACCAAAACTGAAAACAAAATGATGAAGGAAATTTATACCATCATATGCATGCATGTAAAGCTCAAAAGGTTCCTTGTGATTTCAGTAGAACTGAACTCCAGCTTCAGCAGTGCGTACAGGCTTGCTTTTTCTTCTTCTCCCATGTTGCTCAAACCAATTCTTCTTAACTGACCCTTCAGTCGTTGTACTAGAATTTATCCTTGCACCATTTTCCTCTATTGGTGAGTCTGAATCCTCTTTGGAAATTGACTGTTTTTTTCCTTCTTTTACAATTTTCAGTAGTTTTGGTCACTTTAGTTGGTGAACTCATTTTAACATCACCATCATTTTCTTCCACTAAAGCGGCTTCTTCTTCGTCAATATCATCTTTTATTGGCTTTTGAGGTCTTCCTCTTCTTTTATAAGTTGGTAACGGTTCTTCATTTCCACTCATTGGATCATCATGAGTTGATTTTTTTGCTTTTCCTCTTCCTCTGCCCACCATTTGTTAGCTTCTTAATTGGATATTATCCAAATATGTACAAAATCTGCCCAAGTGGAAAGAATGAATAACTGAAATTAACCTTTTGAGTCCAAAGTGGTGTTTGGCTCTAGTTTTATAAGTAGCAGAAGTAGCTTACAACAAGCAACTTTAAATTTGAAGTATTTGAGAACAACTTCTTTTCTATCAAGTACCAAATAAATTGATAAGTCACAAACAAACATATTTCAAATTTTACAATTATACTTTATCATAAATTGAACTTTCTTATCCAGATGCTTCTACTTTTATGAAACATTTAAAATTACTTGAAAGTTATTTTTCTAAAGTTTCTTTAATGGAGATTAAAATAAGTTTCTGACAAACATGAATTCCAGTAGTAAAGAAGCTGGAATAAGCAATTGGTAGATTAGATGAATGCACATGTAATAAGGTCGCAACAAATAACGAAATAATTAACCTCAAACCAATATTAAATTACATCATTATAATTCATTACAGTGCAATTAGCACAGAATATAAGACAATATCAATACGAACAGCTAAAATAAGGAAGAATGAAAACCTTATATGAATCAACTCCACTGCACTTGTTGAAATCCTTTTCCAATCTGAGTTATTTCTGAACACTAATAATTAAATGGGAATTTCAACAGATTTGGACGAGTTTGGCTATAGGAAGAACAGATTCTGTTGGTATTTGACCGCAGCTACAAGTGCAGTGGCTACAAGCTGCTGTGGCACAACAGCTTCAAGCTGCTGTTGCACAGAAGCTGTTGTGGCACAGCAGCTTCTAGCTGCTGTTGCCACAGCAGCTTCAACCTGCTGTTGCCACAGCAGCTTCAACAGCAGCTAGAAGCTGCTGTGGCACAGCAGCTTGTAGTTGCTGTGGCACAGCAGCTTGTAGCTGCTGTTGCATCAACAGCTTGTAGCTGCTGTTTGCACAGCAGCTTGAAGCTGCTGTTTGCACAGAGCATACAATGTTATCGTTGACGTGTTTTACCTGATTAGCAGTCGTTTCAACTCTTACTTTTTTCATCTCCTTGTCCAGAGCAAGTATATGAAAGTATTTCACTTACCACCCAACCAGAACCCTGTAGAGAAGCACCTTCTGCATTGACTTTTATCTTTAAGGCTTCCAGCGAACCAAAGTTACAATCAATCGCCCATCCCAGTGAACCATGAGGAGGCTCACCACCGCCTTCCTGTAAATATTGCAGTAAAAAAATTCAGGAATTATAGAGAATACAAGCTGAGAAACTATAATAGTGAATCTACTTATAGCAATTGGATTAAGATTTTCCCAGAACATAGAATGATTTATATGTCCAGTATATAAATATTCTGATAAGCTCATTGTTTCATTGATACATCTGCGCTCGGTGACATTATGAACCTTTTCATTTGGACAAGATTATCATGAAAAATGGTTCATAAAATAAGATAATGCTGGTAAAAGAGATGTATAAAGTTAATATCATATCATGCACCTCTCCATTAATATACATTTTAATATAAAGAAAGACATATGATTCCTGCAAACAACTACACAGAAGTTGGATACAATAGATGTCTAATACATTGAATTGCAGAAGTGCTTGATATGAGAGTATTTTACTATGCTTCAGTGTCGGTATAATAATAAATCCATAACCCTTGGTATCTTCAAAGTTCAATGTATAACACTTAGCGTTCGGTGATAAGGAATGAACAAGCAAAACCTCAGATGAACAATCCAAATAACATATCTTAATCAACCACAAGCAAGCAAAATAAGCAATAACCAAAATAAATCGCATATAAGACTGACAGTGGTTCTAATAACATCGCGTTAGTATACACCCACCTTAGAGAGCTTTTTATTACAAAAGATTAAAGAGTACAAGAGGTTTAATACAGTGATAACTTAAAAATATAAATGATTTGACTCTGTGGAGATCAAGAAATGAAGAAATCTGATAGAGGAAAAAAAACTTGTTTTTATTTGAACGAACCCCACTCTCTACAAATCTCTCAAAATACCTTTTGTGCGAAGAATTTTCATTTTGAAAAATACCTGATTTTCCCCTTAAAGCATTCAAGATCAATACACAGCAACTTGGATAATTATATCTTCAAAAAGGAGGTCAGATGTCTAAAGCGCGAGTTGAACCCTGAAGCGCGATACCCTGAAGCGCGAGTTGTACCCTGAGTTGAAATCGAACAAAATCCCTAAAATTGAATGAAATTTATACCTGCGAGTTGAAAGCGAGTGAAGCCACCCCTAAAATCCGATTAGAGAGGAACCTTCATCTTCGCCATGCTTAGATTTTTCCTTTTTCTTTTTTCCTATGAGAATCGTGGGGGGTGAGATAATGATTTACGCGACCGAAATGGGGAAAGCGTTGGGACAATGGAACATAGAAGAGGAATTAGGGTTATGCTGGTTTGTTTACATTTTTACCCCCAGAATCCAGCCTTAACAACCTAAATAAGTGTTGCCAATAATAAAGTTATTAATATGTATTTTTGGCAACACTTTTTTAATATAGCAACACATACTATTGTTACCACCTTACAACCCAAATAAGTGTTGCCAATTGAAAAATAAAAGGGTTGCCAATTGGCTATTATGGTGTAGTGGAGCTGCAACTAATGCTGGATTGTACATGCCCTTACCCATTCCTTCTTAGCCTTGGGTGAATGTCAGTATGGATTTCATGTTGGGATTACCACGTTCGCAACGAGGAAATGATTCTATCTACGTTGTGGTTGATCGGTTCTCTAAAATGGTGCATTTCATTCTTTGTAAGCAGACTACAAATGCTGTCAATGTGGCACAACTATTCTTTTGTGACATGTATCACCTTCGTGGATTGCCTACATCTATAGTATCAAATAGGGACACCGTCTTTCTTAATTAGCAAGTTTTGGTGTGGCTTGTGGAAGATGGTCAGTACCCAATTGAAGTTCAGTAGTACTTATCATACCTAAACAAATGGGAAATACCGAGGTTGTTAACAGATCTTTGGGCAATTTACTACACTGTTTGGTTGGGGACCATGTGAAGAGCTAGGTGTTAAGGATGCAGATTAAGGATCTTGAGGCATAATTAACACTAGAAAGGGTGGGGTTGAATAGTGTTTAATAGAAATTTATTGAAATATTTAACTAACTCGAAATACTTTATGAATCACACAATGTTTGTCACACCAGAAATGATCACAAACACAAAACCAATCACAGACACATATATAAGTAAATATAAAATGCACAAAAGGAAAGAACACACCGGATTTTATACCGGTTCGGATTACTCTAACGTCCAACCCATGCAATGCTGGATTACACAGAGTTTTATTAATACTAGTATCAGTCTTACAACACCCCTGATTTCATGGCTATATGGTTATAACTGATTCCACCACCCTTGATTTCACGGCTACAAGGTTCACACGGCTCTCTTTCCTTGATTTCAAGGGTGCAAGGAACACACCATTTCCCAAACAATTCCCAAATGATTACAACATCCATAGAAATCTTGAATAGCACTTCCAAACAGATAGTAGCTGATAGAGATTAAGAAGAGAAGAAGTTTAATATAAATTGAGTAGAAATCGGCAGGGTATAAGTGTAGAAATCAAGAAATTAATGTATATTAATGGTGGTTAGAGATAGGATAAAGACGGAGAAGAAGAAGTGATAAAAAATTCGAATTCAACCCCTATTTATAGTGTTTGAAAGGTTGCAACATTTCTGAAACATTTCAAATATGAAAAGACACTTCCTTTGAAAATTGAAAATATGACAGTTCTATATTGACATGTCCAAAGGTGTATGTCAACATATGTAGTATATTTATATTTTTTAAAATCATTTTTCAAGTGTGAAAACCAATATATATTTTCTAGAAATTCTTGAATCAAAACTAAGTATAGAAACATATAAAAAAATAGTGATATATAATATAAACATATTTATAAAATTAAAGAATATAAAACTATATATATATTATAAACATATATATTTTAAAACTTTATAAACTATAAACATATATATATATATATATATATATATATATATATAAGTAGAATCTTAATAATTTGATATCATTTTAGAATAGGAGTTTAAAGTTATTTTGAAATCAATTTGAAAACAGAATTTGAAAGTGCTAACCGGAGTTTTACGTATAAACTAGACTCAATTACTTGATAATCTTAAGCTCTTGAAATCTTGATTATCTTGATACTCATGAGGCTTGAATTCCTTAATATCTTGAATCTCTAAAACTGTACAGTTTTCAATATTTATATCCTGCATATACATATATATATTCTACACAAAGACGTTAGTATATATTTTAAAATTAATAATGATATTAATTAAAACTAGTTTGTTGTCATCAAAATACCATTCTTCAACAATCTCCCTTTTTTTTGATGGTAACCTTGATTTATAAAATATTCATACCTGATATTAGCCGTTGATTTGATTCCTTGATTACTCCCTCTTTCACCATGAATTCCTTTCAAATTCCCCTTAAACTATGCCTATCTTAACTATACATGTTTTATAATTTCCCCCCTTTGTCATTATTAAAAACTAACCTATACTAAGTTATATTATATTATACCTATAATATCCTATACTAAATTATATTGTACTAAGCTAGACTAAACTAAATTATACTCCCCCTAAATCTATTCTATAGATATATATAGATAATTATATCTAAATAACTCCCCCTTATTCTATTATACTACTAAATACACAAAAGGATATCCAAACAATCCAATAAGATATGTACAAACAATTTGTTCAATACATACAATCAATTAATCTAAGCATTTCAAACCAAATAATATAAACAAGTTTGACAAATTCAAACAAATTCAACCAAATTCAAACAAAGCATACCAATTAATTCAAACAAATTCAAACGTCGCTTGGGACTTCCACTCATTCATCTCCTCCGAATATCGGATCCTTTTTGATGACTTCCCAATCTTCATCTTCTTTGGTGAGTGGTGGTTTGGTGATGTTGTTGTCTTTGTCTCTGAAAAGAGAAGAGATTAACAAATGAATGACATCAAAGTGTTTCTCTTGATGTTCAACCATCTTTATTTGATTCAATTCTAGGTGGCGCTGATTGCGAAGTATTATAGAAAGGATATTCTTAAACAAATTGAGTGTTTCTTCGAGATTCTCACTCAAATTGTGAATAGGATTGGCCATTATTTGATTATGTTGATATGGAATGATTAGAGAAGAAGGAGAAAGTTTAAAATAATTTTTTATGGAAGAAAAGGGTATTTATAGAGGCTTGAATTTGTTTAAAATGAAGAGACATAAGGTAGTTATTTAAAAATTCAAATTTGAAACAATTTGAATTTCCTGATAGTTATATGTCGACATGTGCATTTCTACATGTCGACATACCCCTTTTTATTTTTGGGTATTTGAATTTTCACACAATTTAAAGTTATTTATTATTATATTATATTAATTTATTTAGTTCTAGTGTGTTTTTACAGTAAATTAAAGATTAGTTTGACTGAAATAAATATCATTCATTAATATTAGAAAATAAATAAATTCAAATGATACAAGGTACTAAATACGAGATTCAAAATGGAAATACAAGAAGATACAAAAGGATAACTTAAACTAATAAACTTAGATTTCAACAGATGAAGATGATAATCCAAGTTTTCTTCCTACTTTGCCAAAGAACTTGTTCATTTTATAAGAGATTTGGGTGAAAGTCTTCTTGGTCTTCTTTTGGTTCTTGGCTAATTTGGCTTAGTTTTTGACAAGTGTTTCTTTGGTTATGGTCCTACTATTTGTTGGGCATTCTACACTTTCCAAAAAAGATTCTTCTTCTTTGTCGATTTTCATTGGATTTTCTTCTTATTGCATTCGAGCTTGTTTATCCTCGAATGTTTCATAGGCTTAAAAATGATTGGAATTTGCATAAGATTTATATTTCCCGAGTTAAAAACCTTTCATGGCACAAATTCCTCTCCTTTGAGATCAACTCCAAAATACTTAAAAATCTGAGTAAGATAAACTCCATGATAGAGAGTGTTTTTTTTTTGTGGACATTTCCTTAAACTCTTTCAAAATTACATGGGCCAATTAATACCATAAGTGCCAAAGATGGGAAAAAGAGCTTTTTGGACTTTGAGGGTAGGGTTATTGAAATTTCTAGACCGGGGAGTGAGAGTATGTTGTAGAAGGAGGTTGACGATTCTTGCATTTGGGCGGAAAAAGCGATTTTTAATTCCAAATGTTCATCGCTTTCAAAAATGTGTTGAAAATTTTCCAAATCTGTTTCATCAATTTCAAATTCCGAAAAATCCGAGCCTGTACTCCGACAATTTAAAATGGAACCCAAAATTTCACAATCCAAACGATTTGAGTGCCTTTTACGCTACTTCATACTTGATTCTCATTTCCTTCGTAAAAGCAACGATTCAGATTTGCATAAAACATTTTGACGAGATTCGAGTAACATACTTCATCGTTATCCCAAGAGTCAATCAAACTTAGAACTTCATTTTGATGATAAACAGAACGAAGATCATAAAAAGGGAAATCTTCAAAGACAGAGAAGGCTCCCATATTGACTTTTCAATTTGCCATATAGTCAATATAGCCTTGAATAACTGTAACGGCCTGGTGTTTTCGACCCTGAAAATCGACATAAAACCCATGTCAACTATTCAGGCATCGAATATTCAAGATCATTAATAGAAAGAAGTTAGAGGGTGAGAATAGATAGAAAGAAGGTAGAATAGAAGAAGGAGAAGAATAACATGAATACAACGACATCACGAATCTCACAGCGGAACGAATAAAATATACTATATAATATAACTTTTGAAATACAAACTTATAACTGTATATACATACCATTTCAGAGTACAACACATAACATCTTATCGGAAATTAACAATAGCTATAAAATCCTGAAGCCCCCTGCTCCAAGCTCTTCTAGGTATATCTGTAAAATCCTGACTACTTGACTGCCCATACAAATTTGGGCACCCAAGAGTTTAGGGTAAAACAAAACAAAATAAACTCCGGGTCAGTCATGGGACTGGTGTGAGTAAACTCCAACCACTTAATTTAACTTTTAAAATTCCTTTTTAAAGAAAGGATAAACGTAAGACCGGTCCACAAATAAACACGGATGGTTTTTACCTTACGATAAAAAAAACATTCTTTAAAATCAATACTCTTCGGATATTATAATAATGTCTAAATCAAATAAATAGCAATCTAGCGGAACACTTTCATCTCACGTTCCACATACATAATATATAACCAAAACCACGGGCGCTTATTGGGTAATGGATTACAACTGGCAAGGTATGGGACCACCTTCCGACAGTGTATCTCTAGAGAGGAATACACCGGGTTTAATAAGAACATCTTGCAACTCAGGCTAAACATGATCGGTCACTAATTTCGCTTGAGTGTACCGAATGTATTATCACCAACGGTTGGGATCAGTAACCGTTTCCCGAAAGGGACAACATCGAAATAGATTTTTGAAGTAAATTGATTTTCTCTAGATCAGGTGGCAATACACCGTAATTGGGAGCTACCTACATAGCCATGCGACCTACCCGATTTTATACTATTTCCCGGTTGTGAGGCTTGAGGTCATTACGTATCCTTTTGACAAATCACACCTTTATTTACTTTGAATGCCACATCGTCATACCCACCAAATCACAAATTTATTTCTCCAAAAATACCACCAGTATAAAGCGAAGAGAAACGAATTCCTCCGCCACCAAATGTGAATACGTTTGAAGAGATGAACTTATGTGATCTATTAGATATACTCTATCAGGCATTCTTCCATACAAGTTATCCTAGGACTGGGCAAACCGAAGACACTATTCTGTAAACCCATCTTAGGAAATTTCTACCTAGGATATGCCAGTGCAGCCCTTGCATAACTCCGTCTTCAATTATCTTCATCATATTTGATTCGCATAAACAGAGTGATTTTCAGATAATAAATCTGATCCTGATCTCTCCGTATTGACAATGGAAAATGGTTAATACTTTGATAGTCGGTTATTTAACTATCAAAGGAAAACATCCTTATACACAACGATCTTGTTTCCAAATGGAAATTTTATCGGTCAATCATCAATCAACATTTTTCCCTTTAAATTAATTTGCCATTAACTTATTCATTCCCATTTCCCATTTCCATATATTCATAAATTATTATTTTCTAAATTTAGAAAGTATATGTTATTAACATTGGAAAACATTTCCATTTCTTATTCACGCATTATTATCTTTCCACATCAATCAATCTCTAACTGTAAACTAGTAAGAGAACAACTTCCTAAGTATCAACCCCGTAGGCCAAAACCCACATCAGATCGACACTCAGAAAGCCATTCAACTTAACTAATCTCCAGTTAGTTTCTAATTATCTTAACTCCATTTTTATTCCTATTTCAAAACCCAATTTCCTTTATAAAAGGTTTTATTTGCAAATATTTACTTAAATCCATTAATCACATTGAATGTGAATAATATTTCTTTTATATAAGCAATTCAACTAGATTTCACATTTAAAAATAATGTCCTATTTCCATATTCTATTTATACTTCTATTTATAGAATTATTCATAAAAAGCTTATTTTATTTCCAACACTTATAATCTTATTGATAATTCCCTTTATAAATGCCACATTCACGTTCGATTTCAAATATCGGTGTTAAAACCGATTTTTCCTTCTTTATATAAATTCAGGCTTATATTTTTTATTTATCCAATGATAAATATTTTTCTTAATTTGTAAACATCGTTTATAAATTATTCTTCTCAATTTATCTGTTAAAAACATATTTCTATTTAATATCTACCTTAAATCAATCTTCTCATAATTCTTTTCATAACTTTGCAATTCCCTTTTATAATTTTATTAATTTCAAAACAAATCATATCCATTCCATATAATTATTAGTAACTTTCTACAGAAGTTTCTTATTTAATTTCCAAATATTTCCTTTTTATAAAATCTATTGATTTTAAAAAAATTCTTAAATTTATTTCCCACTTCAACCATTCCTTTTTATATCCCAATGTTTCTTATGGTATTTAAAATACCAAATAAAAAAGCCCAATACCATCCAAACACACACAATCAATTTCAGATATATATCACATCATACATCGTAATATATGAAAAATAGTAACATTAGATCCCTCCAACATGTTTCCCTGCATCCACACATGTTAATCAACATAAATAACACGAATTTGATATCAACATGAAATATTCTGATAAACAAAATCAATATATAATTAACGACTTATATATATAACTATATCTATATTTTCAACTAATTAATTAGCAATTAATCCTAACAACCATCACACAACATTAAATTATTATTTATAAAATTCTAAAATACATTTATAAAAATATAAACTGGACAGAGTTAGTGAGTTTACTCACTTTGGTCATTTATCGTTAAATAACGATAAACAGTCTATAAGTTCATTCGGGCGTTTTATTCTGCCAATAATTCCAGTGAACTCCAAATCTCTCTAAACTTCACAGGCTCGTAGTGTTCGTTACTGCGATTCGAACGAATCTTGTTTTGCGTAATTCTGTTATCGTATGAAAAAGCTATAACATTTACAAGTTTAACCGAATATTTATATTATTAAATTTCATTTCTTTATCAATTTGGGCTCTCCTACTTAACTTTGGCCCATCATCTTCATACAACCCGCATGACCTTTCTTCATCCCGAACTAAAGCTCGAGTACACGTGAATGAGGCTCCAACATTTTCCAAAGCTCCAATCATTGCTTCCTTCTACACCATTATTTCCAAAACTAAGAATGCTAATCTCCTTTTCTTCTCGAGCTCGACGAGCTCATCACTCCTCCGCCAATTCGTTGTCCTCCTCTACAGTGGGTCTGCAGACTTCCACTCGCGCATGAGCAGTAAACTTGATTTATATTTCTTTCTTTCCTTCACACATGTGCTACCTAAATGAACACGTCTTCATGCCATGTCAGATCTCACGCATGCCAAGTCTCAAGCATGCAACTCTTCATTACTGAACTGCAAACCCCCCTCAACGCCACCTTACCCCAAAAACGTGTAACCCATTTCATACACGAATTATCTCTGATGGTAACCCTGAAGGCTCTTTTAGAACAACTTTATAACTTGTGGTCTTCAAGTCCAATTCTATAACTTATCTTCAGCTATATGATAGATGTTCTTTCAGTCTCATGTAACTCATGTTCTAACGATGTGAGAAATTTACACAAGCCATTCAGTATATCTTTAGTGAGAATTAGACAGACTTTGAGCATAACCAAGGTGAATCTCCGCCATTTAAATCCAATCGAAGATGGACCCTTCTTTAGTACTCCCTAAATGATACCGTTTGAAATTTCGTCGGTCTGTTTAATTGTTCTTTATGGAAAGAGGAAGACCTTGCCATAACCACTTAATACCTTTCCACACACACATGATTGCACGCCATGCATTTGAACACGCGTGTCACCTAGACGTGCTGCTGCAAATGCACTAATTTTTCTTTTTTATATATGTGCCCACGCAAGCCTATGCATGGCCACAAACCCACATGCACACACCAAGCATCGTACAGATGCAAGTAGTTAACGAAAAAATGTTTGTCTGAGAAAGAAAAATGAAGTGAGAAAGGAAAGTAAGGAATAGAAGTGTTTGCGTGATGCCTGTAAATGGGAAGGAATGAATGCCTCCATTTTCCTGGAGAAGAGAGTGAAAGTAAAAAATAAATGTGGATGCTTGAAGGTTGTATATTTATAAGCCACGGTTGCTTAAAGGCTAAGGAAACGAAGTACTATTCATTTTTTTGAAATTATGGACGGATGCAGGAAAGTCCATGATGTGGACATACATCAATATAAAATTAACCTTACTTCATAAGTAAGAAATAATGTACCCATCACTTAAAACTTAGTTCCCTTACGGACTGCTATTGACAAAAATAATAATAGTTTTATAACGAGCCATGTGCTACTATCCCAGAAATATAATAAAATAGACAAGATAAGTTATCCTGTAAAATTCCAAAATGCTGATATAGGGTGCAAAATACTTCAACCCAAAAATTGCTTATTTTTCCAAATTAAAAGTTATGAAAAAAAATCTGTAAATTAAAATAAGTATACGTCTCAAAAATCTTATCCAAATTCGAAACCAATAATTAATTATATTAAATAAATTGTTATGCTTCATAAATGATTCCATAGCGACTATTTGAAAATTCAATTTGGACATAACTTACAATATATAAGACGAAATCTCGATTTTTCTCTTCCATTAGAAAAATATAGTTCACCAGATTCGAACGTTTCTTGTTTCAAACAAATCCGACTTAAAACGAATTATGTATATTCAATTGAAGTTCAAAACTCATTATTACGAACTACCGCGACGTTACGGGTTCGTTTTAAATTATATTATAATTAATACGTTCAAACTTTGTTAAATAAATAAATTCATTATTATAATTAAATTCTAAACCAAATTAAATCTTATAAATAATCCAATTTACACAATATTGCGAATTCTACATATTCCGACTATTTCAGAATTTAAATTTATTATCCCGTTATAAATATTAATTAAATATTTCATATTATTTAATTCAAGTCATTTTAAATTACCAAATCAACATTTAAATAATTAAATAAATTATTTATTTAATCACTACATATCCAGGACGTTACATTCCTTCCCCCTTAAAAGAATTTCATCCCCGAAATTACTAAGATAGAAAAAAAGTTACAATCCCTGTTAACTCGATTAAAAATTATTCGTTTCACTTTTTAACTTCAGTTTTCAACCGAATCAAGTAAATTTCATTAAAATATTAATTCATTTCTATTAAAAAAAATTAAAAATTCTGAAAACTTTCTAACACCTTAAAATTTCAATTTTTTTTGCCAGCGTCTACTTTGCACGACTCAATCGGTATAACTACAACTCCCCTCTCAAGGCCTTCTCCGTAACGACCCAGATTTTCGCGATCTTGAATAATCGACATAAACTCAATGTCGACTATCCAAGCATTGAAAATACCGGATAGTTAATGAAAGAAGTTAGAGGGCGAGGATAGATAAGATAGAAAATTAGAATAGAAGAAGAAGAAAAACATACAATATCAAAGTAAACGCGAATCTCACAGCGAAACGAATAAAAATATTGTATATAACTTTGAAACAAAATCTGTACTTGAATATACATATCATTATCAGAGTTCAACACTTACAACACAGTGGAAATAAACAATTGATGTATAATTCTGAAGCCTCCTGCTCCAGCTTTCCAATTATATCTGTAAAATCTTGACTACATGACTGCCCATACAAAATTGGGCACCCAAGAGTTTAGGGAAAACAAAACAAAATAAACTCTGGGCCAGTCATGGAACTGGTGTGAGTATAACAATTTAAAACAGTTTGAGCAATTAAACGATATCTCATAAGACCACGTCGTATAACAGAACAAAATTTTTTCGTATGAGAATCTAAAACATTTGATTCAGCTTTCAAATAAAACCCTTTTGAAAGAAATGATAAATCTTATATCGAACTCATCTGATATTATAATAGTGTCTATCAATCACGATATAATAATCATCTGGCTGAACGCTTTCATCTCATGTTCCACATACATAATATATAATCAAAAACCGCGGGTGCTTATTGGGTAATGGATTCCAACTGGCAAGGTATGAGACCACCTTCCGACAGTGTATCTCTGGAGAGGAATACACCGGGTTCGACAAGAACATCTTGTATGACACGACCTGAACTTCCCCGCGAAGGAAAGCCCGGATGGCGTTGAGAACAACACACATCGGAACACAAACAGAAGAACATTTCATTGTTAATTACAACAATTCCATCAGAATACAAGAATATCCAAAGTATGGATAAATAAAATACATTCGATAAATATCAGAGATTACAATAAATTAAATAGCAACGGAAAAACAATACAAAACACAACTGAAAGTAATACATGGATACAGAGCTTTCCGAGCATCGTTCCAGCTGTAAATCAGGATCCTGTGAATATAAATCTGCAAAACCAAAACTACTAGCTGCCCGTGTAGAAAATAGGGGCACCCAGAGTCATGTGACAGGTGTGAGAACTAAAATAGTTATTTAAAACTTTACTTTAAAAGAGAGTAATTCAAGGGACCACGCCGTATAACACGGAAGGGGTTTCCTCCCAAGAATACTAGTGCATATAACAAAACAGCGCAATGCTCTTTGGAAAAATGAAGCTATTATAAGACCCAGGTGCCATCACACAATGCAACGCAAGCCGGAGGATAGGGTTTTCCCTTGTAATAGCCAAACATGCTTGGTACGTTTAAAACAAATCATTTGATACTATTATAAGTGTATAGTGTCAAAACAATTTTCAATCATAAATATCAATCATAGGCGGCATAGGTACCATCTATCATGTCGCCATACTAGTTCTACAATTAAAACCGCAATATCACGTATTGGAAATTGGATTTCCGTCATGAGTAGAGGCAAGGGGCAAGTTCCTCTCCATTCGAGACACTCCAGCAAATGTCCCAGGACCGCACACAGCAATCCTTGGATCTTCAGGGCCGGTCTCTCTTACTTTTGAGGATTGGCAATTCCTGAGCACACGTTTCCCGGTCCTAACAGACCTATATCCGAGGCGCCTCGCATTCCAACAACCACACAGGTGAAAAGTATATAAATGTCAGCCAGTTTAAGCACTGACACCACCACTAGCTAGAAAGAAACGCCGTGCTCTCCCTGCAGTCACTATCCCGTTTTTGACTCATACCGAGGTGTGAGGCTCGCGAATTCATGCTATACACAAAGCTGCGCCACACAGGCCGTGCTTTGATCGTCAACCACAAGACTTTGCTTTTCAACAGAAGCCTTGATCATTTGCCACTTAAGCGTGCCACACAGGCAATTCATGCCATGCGACTGATGTCCATCGATATACAACCTCTGAGCTCGTACGTCTCAGAGAAGGGCGTTAAGCAAGAGAATAAATTCTCCACCGCCAAAAAGATGTATATTTAATAGAGATCAATCAACACAGAATAAAATCCAATGTCAGACACACAGTCCATTTACAAGTTCGTTCTGGGTCTGAACGAAACTGGAGGCACTTTCCTCGCATATCCATCGATCTCCAAGTACGTCTGGACGATCACCAACTGATTCCATCCTCTTGGGTGTACAGCCCAATCAAGATCATCAGTAATCACCCAAACGATGTGAAGACTTCCGGTCTTCAACCACCGTCTTCATCTTTGACTTATCGTCAAATCGGTTATTCAGAATGGGTATAAACCCGACCTTTCTGAATAACCCGCGCATATAATAAACACGTGTTACACAAACACAACATACGCCTCATTCCAATTTAGAATATTCTTTTATTCAAATTTTCACATCATTAGGGAATAGGTTCCCATTAATTTTATCAAAGATAAATTCTTCTAAATTTATTCTTTAATCTTCCTTTGGATATCATTTCAAACCATATTATGATTTTCCAAACTAGTCGAGATTAGCGAACCACACCGAAGTAATTATTTATTTTTTTTCCCAATCCCAACCTATTCATCCCCTGTAGCAAAACTGGTAATACTCCATATCTAACACCATGGTGTTATCGGTAAAATTAATTACCATTTCACGTTCAAATCTAATTAAAGGTTTAATTATCGCTTTGTAGCAAAACAGGTGATACTCCATTCTCAATTACTTTTCAGATTTGATAATTTAAATTATCAATTCACATTTAAATTTAATTAAAGATTCATTAAAACTCCACTTAGTTTTAATCTTCTCAAAAATCAATATCCTGTCTTTAACTGGGTTAAAGAATCAATGTCACCTAAAACACGATTCACGACAAACCCAAATCACATTTGATATTAAATACAAGGCTCTGAATAGAAAATATACCGGCTTATATTCAATATCAAATTCTGAAACCAACACAAATCGTATTGGAAATAACGATATAAATATATCTTTCAAATTCCCATAACAATATCTGTATGATCACGGAATCCAACATCGAAATATTCCAAAGACAAATTCGATTCAAATCCACTTCCATTTTATATATATTGTAAATTCTGGTTATTTTCAAAACCAATTCAAATTCAATTTATTCATTTCGAAAATAAATTGATTTTAATTCTAGTTCAAAACTAGTTCATTTCGATAAAAATCTATTTTTATCTTTTCAAATATGGAATTTTTCATCTTAGTTCTTCACAAATCATTTCTTATGATTTTACACAAATTATTGATATTTTTAATAATTTTATCAAGGCCCGTACAGTCGATTTCCATCAACGGTCATCGAACAACACTTACAACGACCTTTTCCAAATTTGATTTGGACATAATTACAAATCCAACCATTAGATTTCAAATTTCTAATATTCATTGGAAAGTTCTTTTCGATACGAACCCAACGGTTCCGGTTTTAGGAGAATCCGACGGTCGGATCTCCCGTAACGTCAATTCGAAGTCAATGGTCGAAATTCACGAACTGCCGCGGCGCGGTGCGTTCTATTCAGGCCATTATATATATAATATATTTATATTATATATATTTCGTCGATTTCGATTCAAAACGTATTTTATAATTCGTTTTAAATTCGTTTTCAAAACCATTTCAACTCTATATTCAATTTCAAATCAAAATTGGATATTTCATATCATTATTATATAATTGATAATATTTTCAAAACGTTATATATTTTGAAATCACTACCTTTTCTATATTCATTATAAAAACGAATATAATCGATATAAATATCGTTCACGTCAAAATAGCGCAACTCCAATCAACACGGCTTTATAGATTTCAATAAATTTGTTATTCTATTCAACAAATGAATATTTATTTCTTTCAACAGATGACTAATCTCAACACATGAGTACTGTCAACACATATATTTTATAAAATTATGGTATCTATCGTTTGATTTTTAATCAGACTCCAACCGTAAGGTAGTTTCTAATCTTAAATATGATATAGATGTAAATTTTATTGTTAAAATATTTTACTCAACACATGAATAGTTTCAACACATGGACATCATCAACACATGACTATTTATTCTATTCAACACATGAATATATATTTTATAATATTCTTTATTTTCCCGATTGGAATGAGGCCCAATCAATCACCATATAATGTTAATTATATGGTTTCCATACAACACATGTATATAAATAGCACCGATAAATAATCAACCATCATACAAAGTGCACCACACAACTGCATAAGCATTAAATATAAAAATTTAACGCTTACACAGCCTGTCAACCAATCGATCGACATACAATTAAATAATTGGGATTAGTGTACGCCAAATATCATCCTAACACCCGTGTGGGGTTTCAACTCAACAAACACTGAATATTATTTGTGCAGTTGGGCGATGTGTAAAATTTATCATCCCAATCAATATCCTTCAAATAGGTGTACATAAACAAACCGTTCGGTTTGTAAATGAATATTTATTTACTCACATTCACTATATTCATATTCATGTTAAAAATTATATTTTTAACGATAATTAATTTATTTCAATCATCAACATTTTATTATCGATTTCACATCAACATCACAAACAAATCTCACAACTCATCAAACAAGCATACAAGGCATCCATGGTCTGTGGACGACGAGTGTCGGGTGCTACTAAACACCGTCTGCATCCTAGTATATATTTTTAACTAGAAAACAAGATTTAAAGTGAGAAGTTCTCACCTATTAGCTAATCCAAACGCCACGACTCTTCATATGCAGAAATCTTCGTCGTGCTCGCCTTTTGTCACTTTCGTTGCCCGTAGCCACTACATATATAAAAATCACATTTTTATATTGTTGCTATGTATATAAAAACCACATTTTTATACTACTACTGTATAGATAAAAATCCTATTTTTACACCGCTACTATATTTTCTATTTTTATTTCTACTTTATATATTTACACAACGCTTATTTCTATATAAAAATTATATTTTATACTTCTACTCCATATACAAAGATCGAATCTTTACTAGTTATATAATATAAAAATCGTATTTTTGCTTCACTAAAAATCATATTTTTATTTCGCTACACATATAAAGATAATATTTTTATATTCTCTATTATATAAAAAATCACATTTTCAATACTTCTACTTTATAAAAATTATATTTTTATATCTTCTATAAATTAAAAATCGAATTTTTGTTCTTTCTAAAATATAAAAATGGGAATTTTCCTATGCTATAGTATATGTAAAAATCAAACCTATTAACGAAATAAAAATCAAACCTTTTATACGCTTTCATATAGATAAAAAAACGAATTTTTATTTTCAAGAATAAATAAAAATAAAGGAAAAACTCATAGTCGTTAACTGAAAAGAGGGGGAGGGGGGTGTTGAGTTGTGAGGTTAGTCGGAGGGGGCTCCGATCAGTGGTGGCGCCAATTAGGGTTAGCGTTTGGTGGCGGTTTAGGGTTCACCGAGGGGGGATGGGGGCGCTTTGGTCTGGAGGAGCAGGGAACGGAGGAGGTGGCGCGGAGGAAGGGGGAGGTGGAAGGAGGGGCGTCGGCTTCAATTTGGCTGCAGGGGGGTATGGGGTCTCACGAGGGTACGAGGTTCAGGGGAAGAAGAGAGGAGAGGGGTGAGATGAAGGGAGGAGGTGAGGCTTGGTCGGGGCTTCGGCGACTGGCGCGAGGTGGCGGCGGGCAAGCGGAGGGGGGGGGGGGGGCGACGCGATTCATATGTAGGTTTTTTTATAGAAAACTATCGGGGGGGGGGGGAGAATGAAAGGAGAGGAGGGCCTTTGTTTAAAAATATATTATATTATATTTTAATCTCCATAGTTGACTTTTCTTTCGAAGTCGAAACGAGACCCACCGGCTATCGTCCATAGCTAATTACCCCCATTCTGAACCCAATGGGATATGCCACGTAGGCCAATTCGATCGTTACGATCAGTTTCCATTCAAATTAACATTTAAATCTTTATATTGAATTTTAAAGGTACATTTCAATTTACTGGGGTCACATACGAACTCTAAAAATTCCCGAAAAATATTTTCTAGCTTCGTATTAAAGATACGGTCCTAACAAAACAAATTTTGCCAAATTCTGAGACCGTTTGAAAAATGACCATTTTCCAGTCGATTAAAATCAACTGAAACTGGTCAAATGCGTTTTCCTTTGCCACACTCACATATTGATTCGAAAAATTATGAAATTTGAAACCTAGCAATAATTTGGCATTCCAGATCTAACAAAAGTGGTTTCGTCAAA
Organism: Allium sativum; assembly: GCA_030737875.1. Lineage (NCBI taxonomy): Eukaryota > Viridiplantae > Streptophyta > Magnoliopsida > Asparagales > Amaryllidaceae > Allium > Allium sativum. The sequence goes on along the minus strand of CM060920.1, from coordinate 75,115,038 downwards.
AACCGAGATCGTTTGCAAAATGGCCATTTTCTAAGGGCCAAAATTCCATAGCGACTATTCTGAAATTTCAACTGGACATAACTTTTTATCCCCGCTATAAAATTTCAATTTTTCTGATTCTTTGGAAAGATATCCTCAATTAGATTCAAATATTTTTGGTTTCGCTAAAATCCGGTTTGTTTAGCACTTGGTACATTCATTTGAAGTTTGAAATCGAATTATCAAACTACCGCGCCATTTTCTATTCCTTTTATAATTATAAATAAATATTTATATTTTAACGACGATCTATATAAATATATACGTTCGAATTCTTTCAAAATAAATTTCTCGTCGATATTATTTAAAATAATTCATTTTAAATATTCAAAATTCATCAATATTGCCAAAATAAAATTTTTAAATTGGCTCTCATTTCCGTGTTATTACAATCTCCCCCACTTAAAACTTTTCGTCCCCGAAAAGGAACGAAGCCGAAAGTTGTTTAACTAATCAACTCAACTTTCACTATTTTCGTTACGGTTAAAGTTCTTCAACTTTTCAGTTTCTAAGAACTTTTCAAAATTTTCTAAAATTTGGCTAACACCCTAAATTTTCGAAAAATTTCGCCATAACCTCCCCTGCACCGGGGACTTCGGGATATTTCATATAGCCTCCCATGGCCTTCTTCAATCAAAAAGTAAAAGTAAAAGCCAAGTGGCTTGCCAATCGGCTCATAAAATCATCATCACCCAAACAAAACAGTAAATTATGGTAAACATGTACCTATTTGTCGGGCAAACAATTTTATTCTCTGCTCTAGCCTCCTTGCTATGACCTGTTAAATGTAAGTACATGTATATGCATGCAATTGTAATCATTTTTCAATACAGTTCAATAATCGGTTCCATCTGGCTTAAACAGTCAAAATTTCAAACAAATAAACAAACAACACAACCATCAATCAATTAGTGAATTAGAATTTCAAATTCATAATTTTTGATATATATACAGAAAATCATGTTTTGATGCCAAATCACAACAAATAATCCTATCTAATTTTGGTTCTCACACTAGTCTAATGGAAATATATAGAAATCACACTTTCGAAACTCGAACACACCCTACTGATGCTATATAGTCATCAGTAGAATCATCTTCGGGCCACTAGAGTATAATTCTATATCTATCTAGTATATTAAAACTTCGAATATACGTTCATGACGCGTATATGCAAAATCTTTATATACTGGATTGTCCAAATTCAAAATAAATAAATATTCAAATACGTATAAAAGGATTTAAATTTTCAAAATAAAGTTTGTTTTATTTAAAAACATACTCTTCACACTCGTTCTAGGATACTACTGATCCTATCTCTAACGAGTCATTCAAATTGGATATTACTAATCCAATATCTGATGAATTCTTTCGTATGGTTCTAATGTGTCTTGTTCTCGAGCTCTATAAACCAAAGCTCTGGTACCAAACTGACACGACCCGAACTTCCCCGTGAAGGAAAGCCCGGATGGCGTTGAGAACAACACACATCGGAACGCAAAAAAAAGAATATTTCATTGTTAATTACAACAATTCCATCAGAATACAAGAATATCCAGAGTAAGGATAAATAAAATACATTCGATAAATATCGGAGATTACAATAAATTACATAGCAGCGGAAAAACAATACAAAACACAACTGAAAGTAATACACGGATACAGAGCTTTCTGAGCATCGTTCCAGCTGTAAATCAGGATCCTGTGAATATAAATCTGCAAAGCCAAAACTAGTAGCTGCCCGTGTAGAAAATAGGAGCACCCAGAGTTTAGGTTAAAACAATAAACTCCAGGTCAGTCATGTGACTGGTGTGAGAACTAAAACAGTTATTTAAAACTTTACTTTAAAAGAGAGTAATTCAAGGGACCACGCCGTATAACACAGAACGGGTTTCCTCCCAAGAATACTAGAGCATATAACAAATCAGCGCAATGCTCTTTGGAAAAATGAAGCTAATATATGACCCAGGTCCCATCACACAATGCAACGCAAGCCGGAGGATAGGGTTTTCCCTTATAATAGACAAACATGCTTGGTACGTTTAAAACAAATCATTTGATACTATTATAAGTGTATAGTGTCAAAACAATTTTCAATCATAAATATCAATCATAGGCGGCATGGGTACCATCCATCATGTAGCCATACTAGTTCTATAATTAAAACCGCAATATCACGTATTGGAAATTGGATTTCCGTCATGAGTCGAGGCAAGGGGCAAGCTCCTCTCCGTTCAAGACACTCTAGCAAATGTCCCAGGACCGCACACAACAATCCTTGGATCTTCAGGGCCGGTCCTCTCTTACTTTTGAGGATTGGCAATTCCTGAGCACACGTTTCCCGGTCCTAACAGACCTATATCCGAGGCGCCTCGCATTCCAACAACCACACAGGTGAAAAGTATATAAATTTCAGCTAGTTTAAGCACTGACACCACCACTAGCTAGAAAGAAACGTCGTGCTCTCCCTGTAGTCATTATCCCGTTTTTGACTCATGCCGAGGAGTGAGGCTCGCGAATTCACACTATACACAAAGCTGCGCCACATAGGCCGTGCTTTGATCATCAACCACAAGACTTTGCTTTTCAACAAAAGCCTTGATCATTTTCCACTTAAGCGTGCCACACAAGCAATTCATGCCATGCGACTGATGTCCATTGATATACAACCTTTGATCTCGTACGTCTCAGAGAAGGGCGTTAAGCAAGAGAATAAATTATCCGCTGCCAAACAGATGTATATTTAATAGAGATCAATCAACATAGAATAAAATCCAATGTCAGACACACAGTCCATTTACAAGTTTGTTCTGGGTCTGAACGAAACTGGAGGCACTTTCCTCGCATATCCATCGATCTCCATGTACGTCTGGACGATCACCAACTGATTCCCTCCTCTTGGGTGTACAGCCCAATCAAGATCATCAGTAATCACCCAAACGATGTGAAGACTTCCGGTCTTCAACCACCGTCTTCATCTTCGACTTATCGTCGAATCGGTTATTCAGAATGGGTATAAAGCCGACCTTTCCGAATAACCCGCGCATATAATAAACATGTGTTACACAAACACAACATACGCCTCATTCCAATTCAGAATATTCTTTTATTCAAATTTTCACATCATTAGGGAATAGGTTTCCATTAATTTTATCAAAGATAAATTCTTCTAAATTTATTCTTTAATCTTCCTTTGGATATCATTTCAAACCGTATTATGGTTTTCCAAACTAGTCGGGATTAGCGAACCACTCCGAAGTAATTATTTATTTTATTTTCCAATCCCAACCTATTCATCCCCTAGAGCAAAACTGGTAATACTCCATATCTAACACGACGGTGTTATCGGTAAAATTAATTACCATTTCACGTTCAAATCTAATTAAAGGTTTAACTATCGCTTTGGAGCAAAAATGGTGATACTCCATTCTCGATCACTTTTCAGATTTGATAATTTAAATTATCAATTCACATTTCAATTTAATTAAAGATTCATTAAAACTCCACTTAGTTTTAATCTTCTCAAAAATCAATATCCTGTCTTTAACTGGGTTAAAGAACCAATATCACCTAAAACACGATTCACGACAAACCCAAATCACATTTGATATTAAATACAAGGCTCTAAATAGAAAATATACCGGCTTATATTCAATATCAAATTCTTAAACCAACAAATATCGTATTGGAAATAACGATATAAATATATCTTTCAAATTCCCATAACAATATCTGTATGATCATGGAATCCAACATCGAAATATTCCAAAGACAATTTCGATTCAAATCCACTTCCACTTTATATATATTGGAAATTCTGGTTATTTTCAAAACCAATTCAAATTCAATTTATTCATTTCGAAAATAAATTGATTTTAATTCTAGTTCAAAACTAGTTCATTTCGATAAAAATCTATTTTTATCTTTTCAAAAATGGAATTTTTCATCTCAATTCTTCAAAAATCATTTCTTATGATTTTACACAAATTATTGATATTTTTAATAATTTTATCAAGGCCCGTACAGTCGATTTCCATCAACGATCATCGAACTGCACTTACAATGACCTTTTCCAAATTTGATTTGGGCATAATTCCAAATCCAACCGTTAGATTTCAAATTTCTAATATTCATTGGAAAGCTCTTTACAATACGAACCTAACGGTTCTTGTTATAGGAGAATCCGACGGTCGGATCTCCCATAACGTCAATTCGAAGTCAATGGTCGAAATTCACGAACTGCCGCGGTGTGGCGCGTTCTATTCAGGCCATTACATATATAATATATGTATATATATATATGGGTGCGTTTTTTACAGGTCCCTATTAAGTTTCAAAATATAAAAAAAACCCGGTGATAAAAAAAATAGAAAATACATCCCTATTTTTGAAATGCCACACAAGTGATTCCAGATTTACCCTTACGTAGCTAAAAAAATATCCAAAAACAATTCGTCCTCATTCACTAAGTCAATCACTCCTTTAATCTCGCTCAAATCCCTGATCCCACAGTTCAGCAAAATCTTCGATCGCTCATCATTTTTTCAGTCCGATCGCTCCGTTCATCTCGCTCAAACACCGATTCCTCATCTCGCTCAAAACCCTAGTTGAACGATTCATGAAAACCCTAAATCACTAAATCATGTATCAGAATCTAAAGCCTGCGTTCATCAGTTTTTGCAAGATCGTCCTTTTTTGGTACTAATTTGTTGCCGGCGACATCAAGTTACAGGATATGGCCAAAAAAAGTATAAATCCGAATGTTTTTTTTCCATATTCGACTGTAGATGATATCTTCTTCTATGATACTGTAATTAAAAAAAACATTGCAATTGAGTGTATAATGTTCGTAATAATTGTTGAATTTTTTTGTATATATTTTTTTAGAAATATTATATTTTTTATAATACTTGCACACTTTTGAGCATTTTTTTATAATTATTGCACACTTGTGGGCATTTGTTCAGAATACTTTCACAGTAATGTTCATGTAATATTAATACTTGCACACATTTGTGCAACAATTAAGAATATTTGGTCACAAGTGCGCATTAGTTCAGAAATACTTGCACATTAGTGTGCATCTATTCATAATACTTTCACACTTGTGTGAGTATATTCAAAATAATTGCACATTTGTATGCATTAATTTGGAAATTTAAGAATATTTATTAGAATTCTTGTATGCATATTTCCTAAATATTAGCATGCTTATATGCAGATATTCAGAAAAGTTGTATATGTTATATTGCATTCAAATATTGAGGATGCTTGGATATTTGTAAGCATGTTTTCGTATCAAAAACAAGTATTCAAACAAATTGACAACTTTTTACAATTCTACAGAGTCAATTGCAGAATGATCATTATTAGTATAATGAAACAAAGAAGTGAGGACAAAGAAATCGATAAAGGTGATGAAATATACATTGGTGATGCTGTTAAAGCTCAATGACCGGTGCATGCACACAAAATTCTCAGTTGCAGACGTTATAGTTGGAATATTGATGGTCAACGTACATAGAAGTACCTGGTATTAGATGCAAACGTCCTAGTGATTAAAAATATGAAAAAATTGTTGTCTTTATTTCTTGTAAAAATGTAGACTGATATTCTGTTTTCGAAGTATGCAAAGATATTTATGTAGTTTGTAGATTGAATTTCGGGGGAATTTTATGTACTGAAATAATGTCTTATGAATTTAAGTGGTATTTTGAAATTTTGCATATATGGGTACAGTTATTCGTAATAATTGCATACTTATTTGCGAATATTGTGTAATGTTATGCAATTTTATTTTTTTTGCAACCCAAAATGTTCCGCATATTTGAATTGCCAAAATATTCAGGATACTTTCATACCTGTATGAAGGTATTATTATTAGTTGCATACATGTATGCAAATGATGTAAATGTTTGATGTGTGATTTTTTTTGAATACTTACATACATTTATGCAACATTTAATATTAATGGCGTACATAACAGCAAATATTTGCAGGATTAATCAAATAGCTAATGCTGTTTTTGATGTTTAAAATACTTGCTGTGCGAAAAGAATTGCAAAAGTTTTACAGAATATGTAACAAAAATAATAACAAACATATAATTGTGAACATATAAGCTAATAATGTAAACATCATATAAATTACTGCAAACATATCAATGTAAACATCATAGAAATTAACAATTTGAAGAATCCACATTAGAAAAAATACTGCAAACATATAAATGTAGAATTCAGCAACATAACAATAATATCTGCATACTTATATGCAAGTTTTCTAAATATATGCATACAAATACACATATATTCTATATTCTGTTTTTCTGCATGTTTGATAAAAAGTTGCATTGAGATATGCATATATTAAGAATAAATGCATATTTCTATGCAACTTTTTAACATAAATGCTAAAAACAAATATTTAAAATATACAGATATTTGTATGCATATATCTAGAATATATGCACACATATACGCACCTTTCCTATATATATCTGCAAGCATATATACACGAGTTATAACAATAGTTGCATACATATATGCTCATATTAACAATATATGCATATTCTTCTACACGTATTAAGAACAAAAGATCAAATAAATTGAAAAAATAATACATACGATTGTATGATTAAAAAAACCATAAATTTTATACAAAGATTGCGTTAATTCCAGTATGAATGACTTATCCACCTCCACAAATCCTCCTTTCAATCGTCTGCATCACCAATAAACCAATATTTGCAGGACCACTGGATGAAAAAAAAACAGGTTAAAATGCATTAATCAAACAAAAGTACAAAAAGAAATTCAGTTAATTATAACTATATGCATTCATATACGCAAATAATAGAAATATATGCATACTTATATGAAAATTTAAAGTATATTTGCACAAACTATACTAAAAAAAATTCCAGAAAACCTGTAATATGAAATCAATACAACTATATGCATAATAATGTACACAACTGATCGTCAGGCACTCAAACAAATAAAAAATAAAAATATTTGAAAAATAGAACGCATATAAACAAAAAATATGCATACATCGCCGTCGATGGGTCACGCCGCCGCAATTGACACCTCCTCCCTCCGATCTCGCTCCTCCGCTTCTCTCTTGCATCTCCCCTTCGAATCCAAGCCACCCATGCCCAAATCAACCCAAGCCCAATCGGAAAACCCACCGCCTCCAGCACCCTAGGCCCTACCGCCTTCTTCCTCTCCGCCTTCTCCCTGGCCAGCAAGCCCGGTCTTCTAAGTAAAAGTTGATCGATCGAAACTCATAAAAAAAAAAGAAGCAGACGCCATTAGAAAGAAAAAAACGCACCCTAAAAACTAATCCAGTATGTGAAAAATGAAAAAGGAAGGATCCAAAGAAAAAAAATACCTATGAAGCCGCCGCTGCCATGAATCGTAAAAAAAAAAAAAAAATTCTGGAATAAATGGGACCTGTAATACGTACATCCTAATACGTGTTACGTATTAGATTAATAACGCGTTAATTAAGGAAGAAGGGCAGTTCTGGAAATAAGAGAGGCGCAATTCAAAAATAGGGATGAAATTTATACGTTTCAAAAGGGGAGGATGTGAGCCTAATTAAGTTTAGTTTTAAGGATGTGACCCTAATTTTCACTATATATATTATATATTTCGTCGATTTCAATTCAAAACGTATTTTATAATTCGTTTTAAATTCGTTTTCAAAACCATTTCAACTCTATATTCAATTTCAAATCAAAATTGGATATTTCATATCATTACTATATAAATGATAATATTTTCAAAACGTTATATATTTTGAAATCACTACCTTTTTTATATTCATTATAAAAACGAATATAATCGATATAGATATCGTTCACGTCAAAATAGCGCAACTCTAATCAACACGGCTTTATAGATTTCAATAAATTCGTTATTCTATTCAACAAATGAATATTTATTTCTTTCAACACATGACTAATCTCAACACATGAGAACTGTCAACACATGTCTATTTTTGTTATGTAATATATTTTATAAAATTATGGTATCTATCGTTTGATTTTTAATCAGACTCCAACCGTAAGGTAGTTTCTAATCTTAAATATGATATAGATGTAAATTTTATTGTTAAAATATTTTACTCAACACATGAATAGTTTCAACACATGAACATCGTCAACACATGACTATTTATTATATTCAACACATGAATATATATTTTATAATATTCTTTATTTTCCCGATTGGAATGAGGCCCAATCAATCACTATATAATGTTAATTATATGGTTTCCATACAACACATGTATACAAATAGCACCGATAAATAATCAACCATCATCCAAAGTGCACCACACAATTTCATAAGCATTAAATATAAATAATTAACGCTTACACAGCCTGTCAACCAATCGATCGACATACAATTAAATAATTGGGATTAGTGTACGCCAAATATCATCCCAACACCCGTGTGGGGTTTCAAATCAACAAACACTGAATATTATTTGTGCAGTTGGGCGATGTGTCAAATTTATCATCCCAATCAATATCCTTCAAATAGGTGTACATAAACAAACCGTCCGGTTTGTAAATGAATATTTATTTATTCACATTCACTATATTCATATTCACGTTAAAAATTATATTTTAACGATAATTAATTTATTTCAATCATCAACATTTTATTATCGATTTCACATCAATATCACAAACAAATCTCACAACTCATCAAACAAGCATACAAGGCGTCCAAGGTCTGTGGACGACAGGTGTCGGGTGCTACTAAACACCGTCTGCATCCTAGTATATATTTTTAACTAGAAAACAAGATTTAAAGTGAGAAGTTCTCACAGATTAGCTAATCCAAACGCCACGACTCTTCATATGTAGAAATCTTCGTCGTGCTCGCCTTTTGTCACTTTCGTTGCCCGTAGCCACTACATATATAAAAATCACATTTTTATATTGTTGCTATGTATATAAAAACCACATTTTTATACTACTACTGTATAGATAAAAATCCTATTTTTACACCGCTACTATATAGATGAAAATTCTATTTTTATTTCTACTTTATATATTTATACAACGCTTAGTTCTATATAAAAAATATATTTTATATTTCTACTCCATATATAAAGATCGAATCTTTACTAGTTATATAATATAAAAATCGTATTTTTGCTTCACTAAAAATCATATTTTTATTTCGCTACACATATAAAGATAATATTTTTATATACTCTATTATATAAAAAATCACATTTTCAATACTTCTACTTTATAAAAATTATATTTTTATATCTTATATAAATTAAAAATCGAATTTTTGTGCTTTCTAAAATATAAAAATGGGAATTTTCCTATGCTATAGTATATGTAAAAATCAAACATTTTAACGAAATAAAAATCAAACCTTTTATACGCTTTCATATAGATAAAAAAAAGAATTTTTATTTTCAAGAATAAATAAAAATAAAGGAAAAACTCACAGTCGTTAACTGGAAAGAGGGGAGGGGGTGTTGAGTTGTGAGGTTCGTCGGAGGGGGCTCCGATCAGTGGTGGCGCCAATTAGGGTTAGCGTTTGGTGGCGGTTTAGGGTTCACCGAGGGGGGAGGGGGCGCTTTGGTCTAGAGGAGTAGGGAACGGAGGAGGAGGCGCGAAGGAAGGGGGGAGGTGGAAGGAGGGGCATCGGCTTCAATTTGGCTGCAGGGGGGTATGGGGTCTCACGAGGGTACGGGGTTCAGGGGAAGAAGAGAGGAGAGGGGAGAGAGGAAGGGAGGAGGCGAGGCTTGGTCGGGGCTCCGGCGACTGGCGCGAGGTGGCGGCAGACAAGAGGAGGGGGGGGGGGGGCGACGTGATTCAGATGTAGGTTTTTTTTAGAAAACTGTCGGGGGGGGGGGGAGAATGAAAGGAGAGGAGGGCCTTTGTATAAAAATATATTATATTATATTTTAATCTCCATAGTTGACTTTTCTTTCGAAGTCGAAACAAGAGCCACCGACTATCGTCCCTAGCTACTTACCCCCATTCCGAACACAATGGGATATGTCACGTAGGCCAATTCGATCGTTACGATCAGTTTCCGTTCAAATTAACATTTAAATCTTTATTTTGAATTTTAAACGTACATTTCAATTTACTGGCGTCACATACGAACTCTAAAAATTCCCGAAAAATATTTTCTAGCTTCGTATTGAAGATACGGTCCTAACAAAACTAATTTCGCCAAATTCTGAGACTGTTTGAAAAGTGGCCATTTTCCAGTCGATTAAAATCAACTGAAACTGGTCAAACGCGTTTTCCTTTGCCACGCTCACATATTGATTCGAAAAATTATGAAATTTGAAGCCTAGCAATAATTTGGCATCCCAGATCTAACAAAAGTGGTTTCGTCGAAAACCGAGGTCGTTTGCAAAATGGCCATTTTCTAAGGGCCAAAATTCCATAGCGACTATTCTGAAATTTCAACTGGACATAACTTTTTACCTCCGCTATAAAATTTCAATTTTTCTGATTCGTTGGAAAGATATCCTCAATTAGATTCAAATATTTTTGGTTTTGCTAAAATCCGGTTTATTTTGCACCCGGTATATTCATTTGAAGTTTGAAATTGAATTATCGAACTACCGCGCCATTTTCTATTCCTTTTATAATTATAAATAAATATTTATATTCTAACGACAATCTATATAAATATATACGTTCAAATTCTTTCAAAATAAATTTCTCGTCGATATTATTTAAAATAATTCATTTAAAATATTCAGAATTCATCAAAATTGCCAAATTAAAAATTTTAAATTGGCTCGCATTTCCGGGTTATTACAATCTCCCCCACTTAAAACTTTTCGTCCCCGAAAAGGAACGAAGCCGAAAGTTGTTTAACTAATCAACTCAACTTTAACTGTTTTCGTTACGGCTTAAGTTCTTCAACTTTTCAGTTTCTAAGAACTTTTCGAATTTTCCAAAAATTTGGCTAACACCCTAAATTTTCGAAAAATTTCGCCATAACCTCCCCTGCACCGGGGACTTCGGGATATTCCATATAGCATCCCATGGCCTTCTTCAATCAAAAAGAAAAAGAAAAAGCCAAGTGGCTAGCCAATCGGCTCCTAAAATCATCATCACCCAAACAAAACAGTAAATTATGGTAAACATGTACCTATTTGTCGGGCAAACAATTTTATTCTCTGCTCTAGCCTCCTTGCTATGACCTGTTCAATGTAAGTACATGTATATGCATGCAATTGTAATCATTTTTCAATACAGTTCAATAATCGTTTCCATTAGGCTTAAATGGTTAAATTTTCAAACAAATAAACAAACAACACTACCATCAATCAACTAGTGAATTAGAATTTCAAATTCATAATTTTTGATATATATACAGAAAATCATGTTTTGATGCCAAATCACAACAAATAATCTTATCTAATTTTGGTTCTCACACCAGTCTAATGGAAATATATAGAAATCACACCTTCGAAACTCGAACACACCCTACTGATGCTATATAGTCATAAGTAGAATCATATTCGGGCCACTTGAGTATAATTCTATATCTATCTAGTATATTAAAACTTCGAATATACGTTCATGACGCGTATATGCAAAATCTTTATGTACTGGATTGTCCAAATTCAAAATAAATAAATATTCAAATACGTATAAAAGGATTTAAATTTTCAAAATAAAGTTTGTTTTATTTAAAAACATACTCTTCACACTCATTCTAGGATACTACTGATCCTATCTCTAACGAGTCATTCTAATTGGATATTACTAATCCAATATCTGATGAATTCTTTCGTATGGTTCTAATGTGTCTTGTTCTCGAGCTCTGTAAACCAAAGCTCTGATACCAAACTGACACGACCCGAACTTCCCCGTGAAGGAAAGCCCGGATGGCGTTGAGAACAACACACATCGGAACGCAAACAGAAGAACATTTCATTGTTAATTACAACAATTCCATCAGAATACAAGAATATCCAGAGTATGGATAAATAAAATACATTCGATAAATATAAGAGATTACAATAAATTACATAGCAGCGGAAAAACAATACAAAACACAACTGAAAGTAATACATGGATACAGAGCTTTCCGAGCATCGTTCCAGCTGTAAATCAGGATCCTGTGAATATAAATCTGCAAAACCAAAACTACTAGCTGCCCGTGTAGAAATTAGGGGCACCCGGAGTTTAGGTTAAAACAATAAACTCCAGGTCAGTCATGTGACGGGTGTGAGAACTAAAACAGTTATTTAAAACTTTACTTTAAAAGAGAGTAATTTAAGGGACTACGAAGTATAACATGGAACGGGTTTCCTCCCAAGAATACTAGAGCATATAACAAAACAGCGCAATGCTCTTTGGAAAAAAGAATCTATTATATGACCCAGGTCCCATCACACAATGCAACGCAAGCCGGAGGATAGGGTTTTCCCTTATAATAGCCAAACATGCTTGGTACGTTTAAAACAAATCATTTGATACTATTATAAGTGTATAGTGTCAAAACAATTTTCAATCATAAATATCAATCATAGGCGGCATAGGTACCATCTATCATGTCGCCATACTAGTTCTACAATTAAAACCGCAATATCACATATTGGAAATTGGATTTCCGTCATGAGTCGAGGCAAGGGGCAAGCTCCTCTCCGTTCGAGACACTCTAGCAAATGTCCCAGGACCGCACACAGCAATTCTTGGATCTTCAGGGTCGGTCCTCTCTTACTTTTGAGGATTGGCAATTCCTGAGCACACGTTTCCCGGTCCTAAAAGACCTATATCCGAGGCGCCTCGCATTCCAACAATAACACAGGCGAAAAGTATATAAATGTCAGCCAGTTTAAGCACTGAGACCACCACTAGCTAGAAAGAAACGTCGTGCTCTCCCTGCAGTCACTATCCCGTTTTTGACTCATGCCGAGGTGTGAGGCTCGCGAATTCACGCTATACACAAAGTTGCACCACACAGGTCGTGCTTTGATCATCAACCACAAGACTTTGCTTTTCAACAATAGCCTTGATCATTTGCCACTTAAGCGTGCCACACAGGCAATTCATGCCATGCGATTGATGTCCATCAATATACAACCTTTGAGCTTGTACGTCTCAGAGAAGGGCGTTAAGCAAGAGAATAAATTCTCCGCCGCCAAACAGATGTATATTTAATAGAGATCAATCAACACAGAATAAAATCCAATGTCAGACACACAGTCCATTTACAAGTTTGTTCTGGGTCTGAACCTAACTGGAGGCACTTTCCTTGCATATCCATCGATCTCCAAGTACGTCTGGACGATCACCAACTGATTCCCTCCTCTTGGGTGTACAGCCCAATCAAGATCATCAGTAATCACCCAAACGATGTGAAGACTTCTGGTCTTCAACCACCGTCTTCATCTTCGACTTATCGTCGAATCGGTTATTCAGAATGAGTATAAACCCGGCCTTTCCGAATAACCCGCGCATATAATAAACATGTGTTACACAAACACAACATACGCCTCATTCCAATTCAGAATATTCTTTTATTCAAATTTTCACAGCATTAGGGAATAGGTTCCCATTAATTTTATCAAAGATAAATTCTTCTAAATTTATATTTTAATCTTCCTTTGGATATCATTTCAAACCGTATTATGGTTTTCCAAACTAGTCGGGATTAGCGAACCACACCGAAGTAATTATTTATTTTATTTCCCAATCCCAACTTATTCATCCCCTAGAGCAAAACTGGTAATACTCCATATCTAACACGACGGTGTTATCGGTAAAATTAATTACCATTTCACGTTCAAATCTAATTAAAGGTTTAACTATCTCTTTGGAGCAAAACTGGTGATACTCCATTCTCGGTCACTTTTCAGATTTGATAATTTAAATTATCAATTCACATTTCAATTTAATTAAAGATTCACTAAAACTCCACTTAGTTTTAATTTTCTCCAAAATCAATATCCTGTCTTTAAGTGGGTTAAAGAACCAATGTCACCTAAAACACGATTCACGACAAACCCAAATCACATTTGATATTAAATACAAGGCTCTGAATAGAAAATATACCGGCTTATATTCAATATCAAATTCTGAAACCTACAAATATCGGATTGGAAATAACGATATAAATATATCTTTCAAATTCCCATAATAATATCTGTATGATCATGGAATCCAACATCGAAATATTCCAAAGACAATTTCGATTCAAATACACTTCCACTTTATATATATTGGAAATTCTGGTTATTTTCAAAACCAATTCAAATTCAATTTATTCATTTCGAAAATAAATTGATTTTAATTCTAGTTCAAAACTAGTTCATTTCGATAAAAATCTATTTTTATCTTTTCAAAAATGGAATTTTTCATCTCAGTTCTTCACAAATCATTTCTTATGATTTTACACAAATTATTGATATTTTTAATAATTTTATCAAGGCCCGTACAGTCGATTTCCATCAACGGTCATCGAACTGCACTTACAACGACCTTTTCCAAATTTGATTTAGACATAATTCCAAATCCAACCGTTAGATTTCAAATTTCTAATATTCGTTGGAAAGCTCTTTTCGATACGAACCCAACGGTTCCTGTTTTAGGAGAATCCGACGGTCGATTCTCCCGTAACGTCAATTCGAAGTCAATGGTCGAAATTCACGAACTGCCGCGGCGCGGCGCGTTCTATTCAGGCCATAATATAATATATATATATATATATATATATATATTTCGTCGATTTCAATTCAAAACGTATTTTATAATTAGTTTTAAATTCGTTTTCAAAACCATTTCAACTCTATATTCAATTTCAAATCAAAATTGGATATTTCATATCATTACTATATAAATGATAATATTTTCAAAACGTTATATATTTTGAAATCACTACCTTTTCTATATTCATTATAAAAACGAATATAATCGATATAAATATCGTTCACGTCAAAATAGCGCAACTCTAATCAACACGGCTTAAAAAGATTTCAATAAATTCGTTATTCTATTCAACAAATGAATATTTATTTCTTTCAACACATGACTAATCTCAACACATGAGTACTGTCAACACATGTCTATTTTTGTTATGTAATATATTTTATAAAATTATGGTATCTATCGTTTGATTTTAATCAGACTCCAACCGTAAGGTAGTTTCTAATCTTAAATATGATATAGATGTAAATTTTATTGTTAAAATATTTTACTCAACACATGAATAGTTTCAACACATGAACATCGTCAACACATGACTATTTATTCTATTCAACACATGAATATATATTTTATAATATTCTTTATTTTCCCGATTGGAATGAGGCCCAATCAATCACCATATAATGTTAATTATACGGTTTCCATACAACACATGTATACAAATAGCACCGATAAATAATCAACCATCATCCAAAGTGCACCACACAACTGCATAAGCATTAAATATAAAAATTTAACGCTTACACAGCCTGTCAACCAATCGATCGACATACAATTAAATAATTGGGATTAGTGTACGCCAAATATCATCCTAACACCCGTGTGGGGTTTCAAATCAACAAACACTGAATATTATTTGTGCAGTTGGGCGATGTGTAAAATTTATCATCCCAATCAATATCCTTCAAATAGGTGTACATAAACAAACCGTCCGGTTTGTAAATGAATATTTATTTATTCACATTCACTATATTCATATTCACGTTAAAAAGTATATTTTAACGATAATTAATTTATTTCAATCATCATCATTTTATTATCGATTTCACATCAACATCACAAACAAATCTCACAACTCATCAAACAAGCATACAAGGCGTCCATGGTCTGTGGACGACGGGTGTCGGGTGCTACTAAACACCGTATGCGTCCTAGTATATATTTTTAACTAGAAAACAAGATTTAAAGTGAGAAGTTCTCACCGATTATCTAATCCAAACGCCATGACTCCTCATATGTAGAAATCTTCGTCGTGCTCGCCTTTTGTTACTTTCGTTGCTCGTAGCCACTACATATATAAAAATCACATTTTTATATTGTTGCTATGTATATAAAAACCACATTTTTATAATACTACTATATAGATAAAAATTCTATTTTTACACCGCTACTATATAGATAAAAATTCTATTTTTATTTCTACTTTATATATTTATACAACGCTTATTTCTATATAAAAATTATATTTTATATTTCTACTCCATATATAAAGATCGAATCTTTACTAGTTATATAATATAAAAATCGTATTTTTGCTTCACTAAAAATCATATTTTTATTTCTCTACACATATAAAGATAATATTTTTATATTCTCTGTTATATAAAAAATCACATTTTCAATACTTCTACTTTATAAAAATTATATTTTTATATCTTCTATAAATTAAAAATCGAATTTTTGTTCTTTCTAAAATGTAAAAATTGGAATTTTCCTACGCTATAGTATATGTAAAAATCAAACCTTTTAACGAAATAAAAATCAAACCATTTATACGCTTTCATATAGATAAAAAAAACGAATTTTTATTTTCAAGAATAAATAAAAATAAAGGAAAAACTCACAGTCGTTAAGTGAAAGGAGGGGGAGTGGGGTGTTGAGTTGTGAGGTTCGTCGGAGGGGGCTCTGATCAGTGGTGGCGCCAATTAGGGTTAGCGTTTGTTGGCTGTTTAGGGTTCACCGAGGGGGGGGGGGGCTTTGGTCTGGAGGAGTAGGGAACGGAGGAGGAGGCACGGAGGAAGGGGGGAGGTGGAAGGAGGGGCGTCAGCTTCGATTTGGCTGCAGGTGGGTATGGGGTCTCGTGAGGGTACGGGGTTCAGGGGAAGAAGAGAGGAGAGGGGAGAGAGAAAAGGAGGAGGCGAGGCTTGGTCGGGGCTCCAGCGACTGGTGCGAGGTGGCGGCGGACAAGCGGAGGTGGGGGGGGGGGGGGGTGGGGGCGACGCGATTCAGATGTAGGTTTTTTTTTAGAAAACTATCGGGGGGTGAATGAAAGGAGAGGAGGGCCTTTGTATAAAAATATATTATATTATATTATATTTTAATCCCCATAGTTGACTTCTCTTTCGAAGTCGAAACGAGACACACCGACTATCGTCCCCAGCTAATTACCCCCATTCCGAACACAATGGGATATGCCACGTAGGCCAATTCGATCGTTACGATCAGTTTCCGTTCAAATTAACATTTAAATCTTTATATTCAATTTTAAACGTACATTTCAATTTACTGGGGTCACATACGAACTCTAAAAATTCCCGAAAAATATTTTCTAGCTTCGTATTGAAGATACGGTCCTAACAAAACTAATTTTGCCAAATACTGAGACCGTTTGAAAAATGGCCATTTTTCAGTCGATTAAAATCAACTGAAACTGGTCAAACGCGTTTTCCTTTGCCACGCTCACATATTGATTCAAAAAATTATGAACTTTGAAACTTAGCAATAATTTGACATCCCGGATCCAACAAAAATGGTTTCGTCGAAAACCGAGGTCGTTTGCAAAATGGCCATTTTCTAAGGGCCAAAATTCCATAGCGACTATTCTGAAATTTCAACTGGACATAACTTTTTAACCCCGCTATGAAATTTCAATTTTTCTGATTCGTTGGAAAGATATCCTCAATTAGATTCAAATATTTTTGGTTTCGCTAAAATCCGGTTTATTTTGCACCCGGTACATTCATTTGAAGTTTGAAATCGAATTATCGAACTACCGCGCCATTTTCAATTCCTTTTATAATTATAAATAAATATTTATATTCTAACGACGATATATATAAATATATACGTTCGAATTCTTTCAAAATAAATTTCTCGTCGATATTATTTGAAATAATTCATTTTAAATATTCAAAATTCAACAAAATTGCCAAAATAAATTTTTTAAATTGGCTCGCATTTCCGGGTTATTACATTGTAACCCAGGCTAAACATGACCGGTCACTCATTTCGCTTGAGTGTACCAAATGTATTGTCACCAATGGCTGGGATCAACAACCGTTTCCCAAAAGGGATAGCATCGAAATAGATTATAGAAGTAAATGGAATTTCTCTAGATCAGGTGACAATACACCCTAATTGGCAGCTTACCACTTAGCCATGCGACCTACCCGATTTTATACCATTTCCAGTTGTAAGGCTATAGGCAATAACGTATCCTTTACAAACCACATCTTCATTCACTTTGAATGTCACATCGTCATACCCGCTAAATCACAAATTGATTTCTTCAAAAATATCACGGGTAAACAGCTAAGAGAAACGAATTCCTCCGCCACCAAATGTAAATACATTTGAAGAAATCAACTTATGCGATCTATTAAATATACTCCGTCAGACATTCTTCCATACAGGTTCTCCTGGGACTGGACAAACCGAAGACACTATTCTGTGAACATGACATCCCTTGCATAACTCCGTCTTCAATTATCTTCATCATATTTGATCGCAGCGCTAACGCCCATACAGAGTGGTTTTCAGATAATGAATCTGATCCCGGTCTCTCCGTATTGACGACGGAAATATGGTCAAAAACTTTGATAGTCGGTGATTTATCTATCAAAGAAAACATGTGTGCAAACAACGATATTATTTCCAGATGGAAATTCTATCGATCAATCAACATTTATTCATTTCCCTATTTCTCTTTTCCATATATTCATCAAATCCATATTTTCTAATTTTAGTAAATATACGTTATTTACTTTGGAAAATGTTTCCATTTCTGATTCACGCATCACTATCTTCTCACATATATCAGTCTCTAACTGTACACTAGTAAGAGAACAATCCCCTACGCATTAACCCCGAAGGCCAAAACCAACATCAGATCAATCCCCAGACAGCCGTTCAATTTAACTAATCTCCAGCCAGTTTCTAATTCCTTTAACTCCATTTTAATTCCTATTTCAAACCCTATTTCCTTTATAATATTTTATTTGCAAAATATTTACTTTAATCCTTTATTCACATTAAATGTAAATAATATTTCTTCTTTGCAATCAAAATAGTTTGATTTCATATTTAAAATAATATCCCGAATCCAATTTCTATTTATACTTCTAATTATAGAATTATTTATACAAATATCTTTTTTTTATTTCTAACACTTAAATCTCAATTATGATTCCCTTTATATAATTCTATTTATTTTATATAAATCCCATTTATATAATTCTATTTATTATATATAAAAATATTTCATTTTCAATATTCACTTTGAAAAATTCCTTTTATACATTCCAGTAATTCATATGGTATTTAAAATACCAAATAACATGACCAGTGCCATCATAATCAATCACAGATTATATATCACATCATATACCACAATATATGAAAACAAACTGTATTATAAATATTGAGGAATCCAGTTGGATCCCTCCAACCTGTTTCCCTGCATCATAGATGTTAAACAATATAAATAACATCAATTTCATTTCAATATGAAATATTCTGATAAACAGAATCAATATTTGATTAACAATTTATATATATATATATATATATTGTTATCTATACTTTCAAACAATACATCAACAATTCAACCAAATAATCAACACACAAGAATCAATCATCATTTATCAGTACTAGATTATATTAATAAAAATATAAACTGTACAGAGTCAGTGAGATTTACTCACATTGGACGATCATCGTTAAATAACGATAATTGTCGGTTGATTCAGACAGACAATTTATTTCGCTCTAAATTGTAGCGAGCTCCAATTCACTCCCAGTCAGTTCCATTGTGTAGCTGCCGTCCATACGGTCCTAACAGATCCTGTTTTGTTCGATTTCGTTTACGAATGAATAAGATATTGAATTTACAAGTTTATACATATTTGAATATTTTTAAATTAGTTAAATATTTGTTATTGGGCCTCACCCCTTTATCCTTTAACCATAGGCCCACAGCTCTTTTGATCCACACGCACCATTCAACAATTCATCTTCCTCCCCCCTTGAAAATGTGCATGCTCTTAGAATACACCATTGCCAACTTTACTACCAGTTGCTGCTCCTTCTTGTTTATTTCTTCTTCAAGATGCTAGATCGACTCCAGTTGATAGCTCTCCACCAAACCACACTTCCCTCATTCAACTCCCATTCATCATTCTCTCCCTTATCACTTCACTGTTATTCAAACAACAAACACCACCATTCTCTTTCAGCACAAAACGGACTTCACCATTCAAAATCTTAACTCGCCGTTCATTTCCTTCCTCCTACCATATAGTTCGAATACAGCAGCTCCTTTTAAGCCGTTTAGTAAACCTTATCCATCATCTCTCCCTCTCCAATCCACTAATCCAACAAACAGTTCCATCGTTTCCCTTCTCATTGATTCTTCTCTCCTCTCGCGGCACACAGACAAAGCTCGCACCTCATTGTCTCTCTCGCATTTTACTGTTATCGCACGCACCAGCCAAAAAGAACAGCGAACCTTAATAGTGCAAAATCCCCTAAAACTTCCACAAAAAGCTATTTCATACCCATAACATGAATCAAACAACCAATGCTCAATTAATTTCTTCGATCTCTCAAAAATACAAGCCCTAGTTTCTCAAACTTACACTGTAATTTCCACAAGACAACAATTGCATTCGAACTTGTTGAAACTTATACGATTTTGAAAAGGAGCTCTTAAGGATCCCAAAAATATGTATTTCATGATTTGTAAAATATTATTTGATTTTCTTTAAATTTTTGAATGAGAATTCCTTGCGTTTTTTTTTATTTCTCTGATGTCGGCTGAAAACATAGTTCGCCAAGGGAAGGAAGAAATTAGGTTTAAGTGGTGATATTTATAAGCTAGATTAAATAATTTTTTAATCGATTTTTTTTTAACCAACCGCAATATGAAATTGTTGTTTAAAAAATCGTACGACCACATACAATATCAATTTTGATGAAAATGGACATGCAGCTATAGTTTGACATTACGGACCCAAAGAAACTGGTTTCGTCGAATTCCGAGTCTGTTTGCTCACACAACGTATTTTTAAAGTCAAATTATCTATTGTTTTTCACATTAAAATTCCATACGGCCACATATGGACTCCAAAAATCATGGAAATTGAAATCTTGTAATAATTTAATATTCCGAATCCAACAAAATTAGTTTCGTCGAAAACAGAGCTTATTTGCAAAAGTGGCTATTTTTAAAGCTCTAAATAAATCCATTTAAATATTAAATATATTTAAAAATAATTAAATTAAATATTTATAAATAAATATTATCGTATATATTCACACTAAAATATCATACAGCTCCAATATATTCCTATCTGGATTTATAGCTCGATATTTCAAAATCCAGTTAAATAAGTATTCACTTTATATTGAAAAATCCATTTATAATATAAATAAACCACTATAAATTATAAAGGAATTCCATAGCGACTTTTTGAAAATTTGATTTGGACACAACTCACAATCTATAGGACGAATTCCCGATTTTTCTCTTCCATTAGAAAATTGTACTTCACCAGCTTCGAACGTTTCTTGTTTCACTGAAATCCGACTTAAAACAGATTCTATATATTCGTTTAAAGTTCGAATCGCCAAATTACGAACAGCCGTGCCATTTCGAGCTCGGTTTTAAATATAATATAAATTATATGTTCAACTGTTGTTTATAAAATATATTCGTTAATATAATTCAACTCTAAACTGAATTATATATTCTAAATAATCCAATTCACAAAATATTGTGAATTCTACTATTTCCGACTATTCTGGAATTTAAATATATTATTTAATTATTTATATTAATAAATTATTCAATTCTGGTCATTTTAAATTACCAATCCATTATTTAAATAATTAAATAAATTATTTATAATACCGTAAAAATATGGGTCGTTACCCCTTAAAATAATTTCGTCCTTGAAATTGCTAGGGTAGAAAACATCTCTATTGACTAGTTAAAAACTATTTGTTTACTTCTATTATTTCAGTTTTAATGACCCAATTGATTTCAATTAAAATAATAATCAATTCTTACCAACGAAAATTTTCAAAAATCCTGAAAATTTTCTAACACCTTAACTTTTAGAAAAATTTCGCCAGCACTTCCTTTGTACTGGTCAATAGCTTAAACTCCAACTCGCCTCTCTAAGCCTTCTTCAATCCAAAAGAAAATCAAATAGCCAAGCGGCTTGCCAATTCGGCTCATCAAAATCTCAAACCCATATATAATATAAACTGGTACCTTTTTGTCGGGCATATCAAAATATCCTTTCCATGTGTTACCAATCGTGCATATACCAATGTCATCCCAATCATTGGGTTATACCCAAACCAAATTCCATTTCCAATTCAAGTCTCATTCTTGATTCCAAATTCTTAACTTATCACTTCAACGTAATTCCAGATTCCTGTCTCATAATCCAATCTTATTCGATATTTCCTATTTCAATTCAATTTTCCTTTTAGCTGGCTTTAATTAAATTTTCAATTTCTATTGACTTTTACAAATTCAACTTTAATTTGTTTTAGTTCAAATAATCTATTTCTGGGAGTTTCTAAACAGCTTAGCCTTTTCCAAAAATCAAAATATTCATTTTGGAATATCAAAACAACTTGTTTTCTCAAAACAATTCAAAAACAAAATTTTCGGTAGTAATCCATCACTTAAAACTTGAAAATGAACACCGATAATGTCATGATCATAATCGGAATCTATTTTCCCGCTATCGAAGTGAGTTTAATACTATATCACTTTCAAAACCATATCCAAACACTTCCATTTTGAAACTCAGTTCAATATACCATTCACACTGCTTGTAAAACGATTTAAAATCTCCTAGGATTTTAAAATTCTCATATATTTAATCCAATTCCGTTTACAAATACCCTTCATATTTTCGGAATTTTATTTCCAATTCTGATTTAAATTTAAATTTAGATTTAATTCATCTGATTTCGCATATTACCCTTATATGAATTCCAATTGGTTATTTACATAACCATTATATTATAATCTTACTCGATTATAATAACAAACAATATCTCCAATATATTATAATCATTTCAATATAATTTTTTTCTTTTATATCAAAATATAATTTGGGTAAAATTATTTCATTTACCCTCTTTTCCAAAACATATTGTGTCGGTTCATCATATTCAAGTGTTTTTAAACTCCTACCGATACAATGGATCAAACTGATCGACCAGAACCCATAAACAACTCAAACAATAAATCTCCACAGTATAAAACAATTTTTATAAAATATACAAATACGCGCTCATATATATACACTCAACTCAATCGAGGGTATTGCTAACCCCATCTCTACCGAGTTACGCGTCAGAGCCAAGGTAATCACTTAACCTTATACTCTGATACCACTGTAACGACCCGGATTTTCGCGATCCTGAGTAATCGACATAAACTCAATGTAGACTATCCAAGCATCAGAAATACCAGATAGTTAATGAAAGAAGTTAAAGGGTGAGGATAGATAAGATAGAAAATTGGAATAGAAGAAAAACATACAATATCAAAGTAAACACGAATCTCGCAATGGAATGAATAAAATATAGTATATAACATAACTTTGAAACAAAATATGTACTTGAATATACATATCATTATCAGAGTACAACACTTACAACACAGCGGAAATAAACAATTGCTATATAATTCTGAAGCCTCTTGCTCCAGCTTTCCAATTATATTTGTAAAATCCTGACTACTTGACTGCCCATACAAAATTCGGCACCCAAGAGTTTAGGGAAAACAAAACAAAATAAACTCCGGGCCAGTCATGGGACCAGTATGAGTAAAACAATTTAAAATAGTTTGAGCAATTAAATGATATCTCATAAGACCACGCCGTATAACGGAACGGGTTTTTCCCTTATGAGAATCTAAAACATTTGATTCATCTCTCAAATAAAACCCTTTTGAAAGAAACGATAAATCTTATATCGAGCTCATCTGATATTATAATAGTGTCTATCAATCACAATATAATAATCATCTAGTAGAATGCTTTCATCTCACGTTCCACATACATAATATATAATAAAAAACCGCGGGTGCTTATTGAGTAATGGATTCCAACTGGCAAGGTATGGGACTACCTTCCGACAGTGTATCTCTAGAGAGGAATACACTGGGTTCAACAAGAACATCTTGTAACCCAGGCTAAACATGACCGGTCACTCATTTCGCTTGAGTGTACCGAATGTATTATCACCAACGGTTGGGATCAACAACCATTTCCCGAAAGGGACAGCATCGAAATATATTATAGAAGTAAATGGATTTTCTCTAGCTCAGGTGACAATACACCCTAATCGGCAACTAACCACTTAGCCATGCGACCTACCCGATTTTATACCATTTCCAGTTGTGAGGCTAGAGGCCATAACGTATCCTTTACAAACCACATCTTCATTCACTTTGAATGTCACATCGTCATACCCGCTTAATCACAAATTGATTTCTCCAAACATATCATGGGTAAACAACTAAGAGAAATGAATTCCTCTGCCACCAAACGTAAATACGTTTGAAGAGATCAAATTACATGATCTATTAAATATACTCCGTTAGACATTCTTCCATACAGGTCGTCCTGGGACTGGACAAACCGAAGGCACTATTCTGTAAACAGGACAGCCCTTGCATAACTCTGTCTTCAGTGATCTTCATCATATTTGATCGCATCGCTAACGCCCATACAGAGTGGTTTTCAGATAATGAATCTGATCCCGGTCTCTTCGTACTAACGACAGAAAAATGGTCAAAAATTTTGATAGTCGGTGATTTAACTATCAAAGAAAACATGTGCGCAAACAACGATATTATTTCCAGATGGAAATTCTATCGATCAATCATCAATCAACATTTATTCATTTCCCCATTTCTCTTTTCCATATATTCATCAAATCCATATTTTCTAATTTTAGAAAATATACGTTATTAACTTTGGAAAACGTTTCCATTTCTGATTCACGCATCACTATCTTCTCACATATACCAGTCTCTAACTGTAAACTAGTAAGAGAACAACCCCCTACGCATTAACCACGAAGGCTGAAACCAACATTAGATCAACACCCAGATAGCTGTTCAATTTAACTAAGCTCTAGTCAGTTTCTAATTCCCTTAACTCCATTTTAATTCCTATTTCAAACCCTATTTCCTTTATAATATTTTATTTGCAAAATATTTACTTTAATCCTTTATTCACATTAAATGTAAATAATATTTCTTCTTTGCAATCAAAATAGTTTGATTTCGTATTTAAAACAATATCCCAAATCCAATTTCTATTTATACTTCTAATTATAGAATTATTTATACAAATCTCTTTTTTTATTTCTAACACTTAAATCTCAATTATAATTCCCTTTATATAATTCTATTTATTTTATATAAATCCCTTTTATATAATTCTATTTATTATATATAAAAATATTTCATTTTCAATATTCACTTTGAAAATTTCCTTTTATACATTCCAGTAATTCATATGGTATTTAAAATACCAAATAACATGACCGGTGTCATCATAATCAATCATAGATTATATATCACACATGTACCACAATATATGAAAACAAATAGTATTATAAATATTGAGGAATCCTGTAATAACCCGCAAATTCTGGGCCAGTTTAAAATTTTTATTTTGGCAATTTTAGCGAATTTTGAATATTTAAAATAGATTATTTTAAATAATATCGTCGAGAAATTCATTTTGAATATATATAGAACGTATATATTATACGCGTCGTCGTTAGAATATAAATAATTATATATAATTATAAATAGAATTGAAAATGGCGCGGTAGTTCGATAATTCGATTTCAAACTTCAATTGAATGTACCGGGTGCAAAACAATCCGGATTTTAGTGAAACCAAAAATAATGGAATCTAATAGTGAATATCTTTCCAACGAAGTTAACAAACTGAGATTTCACTTTATAAATGATAAGATATGTCCAGTTGAAAATTCTGAATAGTCGCTATGGAATTCAGGCCCTTAAAAGTGGACATTTTGCAAATGACCTCGGATTTCGACGAAACCAGTTTTGTTAGGTCCGTGTTGTCAAATTATTGTTAGGTTTCAAATTTCATAATTTTTCGAATCAATATGTGAGCGTGGCAAAGGAAAACGCGTTTGACCAGTTTCAGTTAATTTTAATCGACTGGAAATTGGCCATTTTTCAAACGGTCTCAGAATTCGACGAAACTAGTTTTGTTAGGACCGAATCGTCAATACGAAGCTAGAAAATATTTTTCGAGAATTTTTAGAGTTAGTATGGGACCCCGGTAATTTGAAATGTACGTTTAGAATTCAATATAGTGATTTAAATGTAAATTCAACGGAAACTGATTGTAACGATCGAATCAGCTTGCGATACATATCCCATTGTGTTCGGAATGGGGGTAAAGCGCTAGGGGCGACAGTCGTTGGGCCTCGATAGGTGTTCGAATTAAAAGTCAACATTTAGGGTTTTGAAAAAATAAAATAAAAAAATATATAATTAAACCTATACCTACCTTTCTCCCTCTCTCTCCTTCATTTACCAGTCAACGCCCCCTTTATAAAAAAAAAGAAGAAGCGATCCTGCAAATCGATGGCGGAGGTCGTCATCGCCACCACCGCAAGGAGGCTCCGACCGACGCGCCCACCCCCTCCTCCTCACTCCGACTCCAGCGCCGAAGTCGAAGCCCCCTCGCCCCAAAACGCGCCGCCGCTGAGACCCAGAGCCGCCACCCGCCTCCACCTCGAGTCGCCCCCCCCCTTCGCAGGTACGTTATTCATTTTAGTTCATTTCTATTTTTAATTTAAAAATTTCGATTTTTGAACAGGAAAAGAAAACTGAAATTTTTTAAAAAGATTTTAAAACTGAAATTTTTAAAAAGATTTTAAAACTGAAATTTTTAAAAAAGATTTTAAAACTGAAATTTTTAAAAAGATTTTAAAACTGAAATTTTTAGAAAAGATTTTAAAAACTAGAATTTTTAAAAAGAAAACTGATTTTATAAAAGAATTTTGAACTGATTTGTTTTAGGTTATAGAAAACTGTTTTTTTATGATGCATAAAAACAGATTTTTTTTAAAAGAAAATAAAACAGAATTTTTGAAAAGAAAATAAAAACTGCATTTTTTATAAAGATAAAAACTGCATTTTTTATAAAGATAAAAACTGCATTTTTAAAAAAGATAAAAACTGCATTTTTATAAAAGAGCAAAAACTGGATTTTTAAAAATGGATAAAAACAGATTTTATAAAAGGTAAAAACTGATTTGTTAAAGCATTTAAAAACTGATTTTATTTTTTAGATTTTAAAAGGAAAAAGATTTAAACTTTAAAAAGTAAAAGAGTTAAACTTTAAAAAGTAATAGAAAAGATTTGATCTTTAAAATTGAAAAGGTAGAATTTTTATATGTTGAACTTCGAAATAAAAATGGGATTTTTATATGTTGAACTTCGAATTAAAAATAGGATTTTTATATATTGAATAGTGAAGTAAAATTCGATTTTTACGTATGTAGTGGCTATAGCAACAAAGATGCGATGGCGATGATGATTTCTATCGAAGAAGAGTCAAGATGTTTGGATAGCTTTTGGTGAGAACTTCTCACCTTTCAATTTCTTTTTCTAGTTATATATATACTAGGATGCAGACGGTGCTTAGTAGCACCCGACACAATCGTCCACAAACCATGGACTTGTTTGTTTGGTTGCGTAGATTAGTTGGATGATTTGATGTGAAATTGAATTGTTTGGTGAAATAAATTGATGATTGATGTGTGAATGGCGTGGGCCTTCACTAGACCGGGGATAAGGCCAGGCCTTGTCCCGTTTCTAGTATCGTGCCGTTATGCCGCCGAAATTTTCTAAAATATGTTAGAAAAATAAAAATATCATTTTATTTAAAGAATGAATTGAATAGGAATTCATAATGATAAAATAAAATGTTTTGTCGTTAAAAATATAATTTTTAACGTGAATGTAAATAAATAAATATTCATTTACAAACCAGACGGTTTGTTTATGTACACCTATTTGAAGGACATTGATTGGGACGATAAATTTTACACATCGCCCAACTGCACAAATAAAATCTGTGTTTGATTGTTTGAAAACCCCACACGGGTGTTGGGATGAAATATGAAGTTCACTCATCCTGACTGATTAAATATGTCGATCGATTGATTGACAGGCTGTTATAAGCGTTAGATATCTATATTTGATGCTTATACAGTGTAGTGCACTTTGATTGATGGTTGATTATCTATCGTTGCTATTATATACATGTGTTGTATGAAAATCCATATAATTAACTTTATATGGTAATTGATTGGGCCTCATTCCAATTTGAAAAATAAAGAATATTATAAAATAAAAGTTCATGTGTTGACAGTACTCATTCATTGAGATTGGTCATGTGTTGAACGAAATATTTTAGTAATAAAATCTACATCTTTATCAATATAAAATAAAAGTTCATGTGTTGACAGTCTCATCCATTGAGATTGGTCATGTGTTGAACGAAATATTTTGATAATAACAACTATTTTGAAAAGGAAATATTTGAAATAGAATATTTGAAAATAGAAATTTATGAAGCCGTGTTGATTAGATTGACGCCATTTTGACGTGAACGATATTTATATCGATTTTAAACGATTTCAAAATGAAATGAATTGAAAACGATTTCGAAATGAATTGAATTGAAAACGATTTCGAAATGAATTGAAAACGAATTCAAATTGAATTGAAAGCGAATTGAAATGAATTCAAATTGAATTGAAATTTGAATTGAATAGAAATGAATTTTAAAACGAATTTATAAAGAAGAATTCAATTTTGATTTGAATTGAGAAGGAAGTTGAAATTGCTTTTGAAACGAATTTAAAACTATTTATATAATTCGTTTTAAATAGAAATCGACGAAGTATATATTATATATATTATATATATAATATAATGGCCTGAATAGAACGCGCCGCGCCGCGGCAGTTTGTGAATTTCGACCATTTATTTCAAACGGACATTACGGGAGATCCGACCGTCGGATTCTCCTAAAACCGGAACCGTTGGGTTCGTATCGAAAAGAGCTTTCTAATGAAAATTAGAAATTTGAAATCTAACGGTTGGATTTGGAATTATGTCCAAATCAAATTTGAAAAAGGTCGCTGTAAGTGCAGTTCGATAGCCGTTGATGGAAATCGACTGTACAGGCCTTGATAAAATTATTAAAAATAGTAATAATTTGTGTAAAATCATAAGAAATGATTTGTGAAGATTTGGGATGAAAAACTCCATATTTGAAAAGATAAAAATAGATTTTTATCGAAATGAACTAGTTTTGAACTAGAATTATAATTCTATTTATTTTTAAATAAATAAATTGAATTCAAAAAGGGTTTTAAAAATAACCAAAATTTCCAGTGATTGCATTGGAGTGGAATTGAATCAAAATTGTCTTCGGAATATTTCGATGTTGGAATTCGTGTTTATACAGATGTTGTTATGGAAATTTGAAAGATATATATTTATATCGTTATTTCCAATACGACATTTGTTAATCGTAGAATTTGATATTGAATATAAGCCGGGATATTTTCTATTCAGAGCCTAGTATTTAATATCAAATGTGATTTGGGTTTGTCGTGAATGGTGTCTTCACTAACACTGTTCTTGAACCCAGTTGAGAAAAGATTAAATCTTTTTATTTAGATTTAATGAAGTGTACCAATTAAATAATGTTTAATTGGAATTAAATCGATATTGATTTTTGGGTTTATCGTGGACAGTGTTTTAAATAACACTCGTTCTTTAACCTGATCATTAATGAAATGTGATTTTGGGTTGTCGTGAACGGTATCTTCAATAATACAGTTCTTAGACCTAAAGGAGTTAAGAAAATTAGAAACTAACTGGAGATTAGTTAAGTTGAATAGTTTCCGAGGCATTGATCCGATGTTGGTTTCGGCCTTCGGGATTAATACTTAGGGAATTGCTCACTTGCTAATTTACAATTAGGGACTGATTGAAATGTGATGTGATTTTGGGTTTATCGTGAACCGTGTTTTAAATGACACTGATTCTTTAACCCAGTCACAGATTAAAACTAAGTAGAGTTTTAATGAATCTTTAATTAGATTGAAATAATCGAAATGGAGTATCACCAGTTTTGCTCCAGGCGATAGTTAAATCTTTAATTAGATTTGAACGTGAAATGGTAATTGAATTTACCGATAACACTGTGGTGTTAGATATGAAGTATTACCAGTTTTACTTCATGGGATAAATAGGTTGGGATTGGGAAATTAAAACCAATGATTACTTCGGTAAGGTTCGTTAATCTCGACTAGTTGAATCGAAATTCAAAAGATAGAATAAAGAATAAATTCAAGGAATTTATCTTAGATAAAATTAATGGGAACCTTTCCCTATGAATGTGAAATTTAGAAACTAACTGTCGGTTGGCCAGGCAGAATGGTTTTCTGGATATTGATCTGATGTTGGTTTCGGCCTTCGGGGTTAATATTTGGGGAATTATTCTCTTGATTAATTTACGGTTAGTGACTAATGAATTGGAATGAGGCGTATGTTGTGTTTGTGTAACACTTATTTAAAATATACGCGAGTTATTCGGAAAGACCGGGTTCATCCCATTCTGAATAACTGATACGACGATAAGTCGAAGATGAAGACGATGGTCGAAGACCGGAGGTCTTCACGTCGTTTGGGTGATAACTGATGATCTTGATTGGGCTGTACACCCAAGAAGATGGAAACAGTTGGTGATCGTCCAGACGTACTTGGAGATCGAAGGATATGCGGGGTACTAGGTGCCTCCGGTTTCGTTCAGACCCAGAACGGACTTGTAAATGGACTGTGTGTCTGACATTGGATTTTAGTCCGTGTGGTTGATCTCTATTAAATATATATCTGTTTGGCGGCGGAGGATTTATTCTCTTGCTTAACGCCCTTCTCTGAGACGTACGAGCTCAGGGGTTATATATTGATGGATATCAAACGCATGGAGTGAATTGCCTGTGTGGCATGCCTAAGTGGCAATTGATCGAGACTTCTGTTGAAAAGCAAAGTCTTGTGGTGATGATCAAAGCACGGCCTTTGTGGCGTAGCTTTGTGTAACGTTTACCTCGCGTGTTTCACACCCGGTATGAACCAAAAACGCGAGACGGACCTCAGGGAGGACTTGCGTTTCTTTCTAGCTAGAAGTGGCGTCAGTGGTTTTACACGCCCTGACGAGTTTGACTTATGTGGTTGTTGCGGTTGCGAGGCGCCTCGGTTATATCGGTTTCGGCCGAATGCATTCTGGTCGGCTGACGGACCAGACTTACACCCCATAGGGTGGGGAGACGTATTGTTCAGGCATAATAATCCACTCCGTGTGGACCGGCCCTGTCGCTCCAAGGGGCAGTTGCGGCTGTTCCTGAGACACGGGCTAGAGCGTCTCGAATCGGTTGAGGACTATCTTTTGCCTCGGTTCATAGACGGAAATCCAATTTCCAAATACGTGACATTTGCGGTTTTAATTGTAATCCTATATATGGCGACATAGTGGGATGGGGCGCTTATGCCGCCTATGATTGATACTTATGATTTGAAGTTGTTTTATACACTATGCACTTATTATAGTATCAAATGATTTGTTTTAAACGTATCAAGCATTCTTTGGCTGTTATAAGGGAAAACCCTATCCTCGGCTGCGTTGCATTGTGTGATGGGACCTGGGTCTTATAACAGCTTCATTTTTCTTTATTTAGCATTGCGTTGTTGTTTCATGCACTGGTATTCTGGGGAGGAAACCCGTTCCGTGTTATACGGCGTGGTCCCTTGATTTACCTAATGATTTAAAATAAAGATTAATAACTGTTTTAGTTCTCACACCAGTCACATGACTGACCTGGAGTTTATTGTTTTAACCTAAACTCTGGGTGCCCCTATTTTGACACGGGCAGCTAGTAGTTTTGGTTTTGCAGATTTATATTAACAGGATCCTGGTTTACAGCTGGAACGATATCCGGAAAGCTTTGTATCCGTATATCTCCTTCTAGTTGTGTATTGTATTATTTTCCGCTGCTATGTATTTAAATGTAATTTAAATCTCTGATATTTTTGTGTAATATTCATTTATACTCTGTATATTCTTGTAATCTGATGCATTGTCGTAATATACAATGAAACGTTCTTCTGTATGCGTTCTATTGTGGCTTGTTCTCGAACTATCCGACGCTTTCCTTTACGGGGAAGTTACGGGTTTTCACAGTTGGTATCAGAGCTTTGGTTTACAAAGCTCAGAGAACAAGACACATTAGAACCATACGAAAGAATTCATCAGAAATTGGATTAGTAATATCCAACGAGAATGACTCGTTAGAGATGGGATCAGTAGTGTCCTAGAACGAGTGTGAAGAGTAAATTTTTAAAGTGAAAACAAATTTTTGTTTTGAAAATTTAAATCAATTATTCGTATTTGATTATTTATTTATATTGACGTGGACAATCCAGTATATATAGATTTTGCGTATACGTCTGATCCGCGTGTATTCGAAATTTTAATATACTGGATAGATATAGAATTATACTCTAGTCGCCCGGGGGTGATTCTGATGATTGATATATCATCATCAGAGTTTATATCCGAGTGACGAACGTGTAATATTTATATATTTCCTATTGACTGGTGTGAGAACCAAAAATTAGATAGGGCTTATTGTTGTGATTTGGCATCAAAAATCTGATTTTTGACTATGTATCAAAATTATGAATTTGAAACTCTAATTCACTAATTGATTGATGTTTGTGTTGTTTGTTTATTTGTTTGCTAATTTTGAACCATTATGCCTAATATTGAATTGTATTGAAAATTGGTCGCATTTGCTTGCATATACATATATATCATTGAACAGGTCATAGCAAGGAGGCTAGAGCAGAGAATAAAATTTGTTTGCCCGACAAATAGGTACATGTTTACTACATAATTTCCTGTTTTGTTTGGGTGATGATGATTTTGTGAGCCTATTGGCTAGCCGCTTGGCTTTTTCTTTTTCTTTTTGAGATCTGAAGGACCGGGGAAGCTATTTGAAATTCCCCGATGCTCCCATTGCAGGGGAGGTTATGGCGGAATTTTTCGAAAATTTAGGGAGTTAGCCAAATTTTTGAAAATTTGAAGATTCTCAGAAACTGAAAAGTTGGAGAATGGAAGCCAGGTTGAGTGTAGGGCTGAATAATCAAACCACTTTCGACTTTGTTCCTTTTCGGGGACGAAAAGTTTTAAGTGGGGGAGATTGTAATAACCCGCAAATTCTGGGCCAGTTTAAAATTTTTATTTTGGCAATTTTAGCGAATTTTGAATATTTAAAATAGATTATTTTAAATAATATCGTCGAGAAATTCATTTTGAATATATATAGAACGTATATATTATACGCGTCGTCGTTAGAATATAAATAATTATATATAATTATAAATAGAATTGAAAATGGCGCGGTAGTTCGATAATTCGATTTCAAACTTCAATTGAATGTACCGGGTGCAAAACAATCCGGATTTTAGTGAAACCAAAAATAATGGAATCTAATAGTGAATATCTTTCCAACGAAGTTAACAAACTGAGATTTCACTTTATAAATGATAAGATATGTCCAGTTGAAAGTTCTGAATAGTCACTATGGAATTCAGGCCCTTAAAAGTGGACATTTTGCAAATGACCTCGGATTTCGACGAAACCAGTTTTGTTAGGTCCGTGTTGTCAAATTATTATTAGGTTTCAAATTTCATAATTTTTCGAATCAATATGTGAGTGTGGCAAAGGAAAACGCGTTTGACCAGTTTCAGTTGATTTTAATCGACTGGAAATTGGCCATTTTTCAAACGGTCTCAGAATTCGACGAAACTAGTTTTGTTAGGACCGAATCGTCAATACGAAGCTAGAAAATATTTTTCGAGAATTTTTAGAGTTAGTATGGGACCCCGGTAATTTGAAATGTACGTTTAGAATTCAATATAGTGATTTAAATGTAAATTCAACGGAAACTGATTGTAACGATCGAATCAGCTTGCGATACATATCCCATTGTGTTCGGAATGGGGGTAAAGCGCTAGGGGCGACAGTCGTTGGGCCTCGATAGGTGTTCGAATTAAAAGTCAACATTTAGGGTTTTGAAAAAATAAAATAAAAAAATATATAATTAAACCTATACCTACCTTTCTCCCTCTCTCTCCTTCATTTACCAGTCAACGCCCCCTTTATAAAAAAAAAAGAAGCGATCCTGCAAATCGATGGCGGAGGTCGTCATCGCCACCACCGCAAGGAGGCTCCGACCGACGCGCCCACCCCCTCCTCCTCACTCCGACTCCAGCGCCGAAGTCGAAGCCCCCTCGCCCCAAAACGCGCCGCCGCTGAGACCCAGAGCCGCCACCCGCCTCCACCTCGAGTCGCCCCCCCCCTTCGCAGGTACGTTATTCATTTTAGTTCATTTCTATTTTTAATTTAAAAATTTCGATTTTTGAACAGGAAAAGAAAACTGAAATTTTTTAAAAAGATTTTAAAACTGAAATTTTTAAAAAGATTTTAAAACTGAAATTTTTAAAAAAGAATTTAAAACTGAAATTTTTAAAAAGATTTTAAAACTGAAATTTTTAGAAAAGATTTTAAAAACTAGAATTTTTAAAAAGAAAACTGATTTTATAAAAGAATTTTAAACTGATTTGTTTTAGGTTATAGAAAACTGTTTTTTTATGATGCATAAAAACAAATTTTTTTTAAAAGAAAATAAAACAGAATTTTTGAAAAGAAAATAAAAACTGCATTTTTTATAAAGATAAAAACTGCATTTTTTATAAAGATAAAAACTGCATTTTTAAAAAAGATAAAAACTGCATTTTTATAAAAGAGCAAAAACTGGATTTTTAAAAATGGATAAAAACAGATTTTATAAAAGGTAAAAACTGATTTGTTAAAGCATTTAAAAACTGATTTTATTTTTTAGATTTTAAAAGGAAAAAGATTTAAACTTTAAAAAGTAAAAGAGTTAAACTTTAAAAAGTAATAGAAAAGATTTGATCTTTAAAATTGAAAAGGTAGAATTTTTATATGTTGAACTTCGAAATAAAAATGGGATTTTTATATGTTGAACTTCGAATTAAAAATAGGATTTTTATATATTGAATAGTGAAGTAAAATTCGATTTTTACGTATGTAGTGGCTATAGCAACAAAGATGCGATGGCGATGATGATTTCTATCGAAGAAGAGTCAAGATGTTTGGATAGCTTTTGGTGAGAACTTCTCACCTTTCAATTTCTTTTTCTAGTTATATATATACTAGGATGCAGACGGTGCTTAGTAGCACCCGACACAATCGTCCACAAACCATGGACTTGTTTGTTTGGTTGCGTAGATTAGTTGGATGATTTGATGTGAAATTGAATTGTTTGGTGAAATAAATTGATATGATTGATGTGTGAATGGCGTGGGCCTTCACTAGACCGGGGATAAGGCCAGGCCTTGTCCCGTTTCTAGTATCGTGCCGTTATGCCGCCGAAATTTTCTAAAATATGTTAGAAAAATAAAAATATCATTTTATTTAAAGAATGAATTGAATAGGAATTCATAATGATAAAATAAAATGTTTTGTCGTTAAAAATATAATTTTTAACGTGAATGTAAATAAATAAATATTCATTTACAAACCAGACGGTTTGTTTATGTACACCTATTTGAAGGACATTGATTGGGACGATAAATTTTACACATCGCCCAACTGCACAAATAAAATCTGTGTTTGATTGTTTGAAAACCCCACACGGGTGTTGGGATGAAATATGAAGTTCACTCATCCTGACTGATTAAATATGTCGATCGATTGATTGACAGGCTGTTATAAGCGTTAGATATCTATATTTGATGCTTATACAGTGTAGTGCACTTTGGTTGATGGTTGATTATCTATCGTTGCTATTATATACATGTGTTGTATGAAAATCCATATAATTAACTTTATATGGTAATTGATTGGGCCTCATTCCAATTTGAAAAATAAAGAATATTATAAAATAAAAGTTCATGTGTTGACAGTACTCATTCATTGAGATTGGTCATGTGTTGAACGAAATATTTTAGTAATAAAATCTACATCTTTATCAATATAAAATAAAAGTTCATGTGTTGACAGTCTCATCCATTGAGATTGGTCATGTGTTGAACGAAATATTTTGATAATAACAACTATTTTGAAAAGGAAATATTTGAAATAGAATATTTGAAAATAGAAATTTATGAAGCCGTGTTGATTAGATTGACGCCATTTTGACGTGAACGATATTTATATCGATTTTAAACGATTTCAAAATGAAATGAATTGAAAACGATTTCGAAATGAATTGAATTGAAAACGATTTCGAAATGAATTGAAAACGAATTCAAATTGAATTGAAAGCGAATTGAAATGAATTCAAATTGAATTGAAATTTGAATTGAATAGAAATGAATTTTAAAACGAATTTATAAAGAAGAATTCAATTTTGATTTGAATTGAGAAGGAAGTTGAAATTGCTTTTGAAACGAATTTAAAACTATTTATATAATTCGTTTTAAATAGAAATCGACGAAGTATATATTATATATATTATATATATAATATAATGGCCTGAATAGAACGCGCCGCGCCGCGGCAGTTTGTGAATTTCGACCATTTATTTCAAACGGACATTACGGGAGATCCGACCGTCGGATTCTCCTAAAACCGGAACCGTTGGGTTCGTATCGAAAAGAGCTTTCTAATGAAAATTAGAAATTTGAAATCTAACGGTTGGATTTGGAATTATGTCCAAATCAAATTTGAAAAAGGTCGCTGTAAGTGCAGTTCGATAGCCGTTGATAGAAATCGACTGTACAGGCCTTGATAAAATTATTAAAAATAGTAATAATTTGTGTAAAATCATAAGAAATGATTTGTGAAGATTTGGGATGAAAAACTCCATATTTGAAAAGATAAAAATAGATTTTTATCGAAATGAACTAGTTTTGAACTAGAATTATAATTCTATTTATTTTTAAATAAATAAATTGAATTCAAAAAGGGTTTTAAAAATAACCAAAATTTCCAGTGATTGCATTGGAGTGGAATTGAATCGAAATTGTCTTCGGAATATTTCGATGTTGGAATTCGTGATTATACAGATGTTGTTATGGAAATTTGAAAGATATATATTTATATCGTTATTTCCAATACGACATTTGTTAATCGTAGAATTTGATATTGAATATAAGCCGGGATATTTTCTATTCAGAGCCTAGTATTTAATATCAAATGTGATTTGGGTTTGTCGTGAATGGTGTCTTCACTAACACTGTTTTTGAACCCAGTTGAGAAAAGATTAAATCTTTTTATTTAGATTTAATGAAGTGTACCAATTAAATAATGTTTAATTGGAATTAAATCGATATTGATTTTTGGGTTTATCGTGGACAGTGTTTTAAATAACACTCGTTCTTTAACCCGATCATTAATGAAATGTGATTTTGGGTTGTCGTGAACGGTATCTTCAATAATACAGTTCTTAGACCTAAAGGAGTTAAGAAAATTAGAAACTAACTGGAGATTAGTTAAGTTGAATAGTTTCCGAGGCATTGATCTGATGTTGGTTTCGGCCTTCGGGATTAATACTTAGGGAATTGCTCACTTGCTAATTTACAATTAGGGACTGATTGAAATGTGATGTGATTTTGGGTTTATCGTGAACCGTGTTTTAAATGACACTGATTCTTTAACCCAGTCACAGATTAAAACTAAGTAGAGTTTTAATGAATCTTTAATTAGATTGAAATAATCGAAATGGAGTATCACCAGTTTTGCTCCAGGCGATAGTTAAATCTTTAATTAGATTTGAACGTGAAATGGTAATTGAATTTACCGATAACACTGTGGTGTTAGATATGAAGTATTACCAGTTTTACTTCATGGGATAAATAGGTTGGGATTGGGAAATTAAAACCAATGATTACTTCGGTAAGGTTCGTTAATCTCGACTAGTTGAATCGAAATTCAAAAGATAGAATAAAGAATAAATTCAAGGAATTTATCTTGGATAAAATTAATGGGAACCTTTCCCTATGAATGTGAAATTTAGAAACTAACTGTCGGTTGGCCAAGCAGAATGGTTTTCTGGATATTGATCTGATGTTGGTTTCGGCCTTCGGGGTTAATATCTGGGGAATTATTCTCTTGATTAATTTACGGTTAGTGACTAATGAATTGGAATGAGGCGTATGTTGTGTTTGTGTAACACTTATTTAAAATATACGCGAGTTATTCGGAAAGACCGGGTTCATCCCATTCTGAATAACTGATACGACGATAAGTCGAAGATGAAGACGATGGTCGAAGACCGGAGGTCTTGACGTCGTTTGGGTGATAACTGATGATCTTGATTGGGCTGTACACCCAAGAAGATGGAAACAGTTGGTGATCGTCCAAACATACTTGGAGATCGAAGGATATGTGGGGTACTAGGTGCCTCCGGTTTCGTTCAGACCCAGAACGGACTTGTAAATGGACTGTGTGTCTGACATTGGATTTTAGTCCGTGTGGTTGATCTCTATTAAATATATATCTGTTTGGCGGCGGAGGATTTATTCTCTTGCTTAACGCCCTTCTCTGAGACGTACGAGCTCAGGGGTTATATATTGATGGATATCAAACGCATGGAGTGAATTGCCTGTGTGGCATGCCTAAGTGGCAATTGATCGAGACTTCTGTTGAAAAGCAAAGTCTTGTGGTGATGATCAAAGCACGGCCTTTGTGGCGTAGCTTTGTGTAACGTTTACCTCGCGTGTTTCACACCCGGTATGAACCAAAAACGGGAGACGGACCTCAGGGAGGACTTGCGTTTCTTTCTAGCTAGAAGTGGCGTCAGTGGTTTTACACGCCCTGACGAGTTTGACTTATGTGGTTGTTGCGGTTGCGAGGCGCCTCGGTTATATCGGTTTCGGCCAAATGCATTCTGGTCGGCTGACGGACCAGACTTACACCCCATAGGGTGGGGAGACGTATTGTTCAGGCATAATAATCCTCTCCGTGTGGACCGGCCCTGTCGCTCCAAGGGGCAGTTGCGGCTGTTCCTGAGACACGGGCTAGAGCGTCTCGAATCGGTTGAGGACTATCTTTTGCCTCGGTTCATAGACGGAAATCCAATTTCCAAATACGTGACATTTGCGGTTTTAATTGTAATCCTATATATGGCGACATAGTGGGATGGGGCGCTTATGCCGCCTATGATTGATACTTATGATTTGAAGTTGTTTTATACACTATGCACTTATTATAGTATCAAATGATTTGTTTTAAACGTATCAAGCATTCTTTGGCTGTTATAAGGGAAAACCCTATCCTCGGCTGCGTTGCATTGTGTGATGGGACCTGGGTCTTATAACAGCTTCATTTTTCTTTATTTAGCATTGCGCTGTTGTTTCATGCACTGGTATTCTGGGGAGGAAACCCGTTCCGTGTTATACGGCGTGGTCCCTTGATTTACCTAATGATTTAAAATAAAGATTAATAACTGTTTTAGTTCTCACACCAGTCACATGACTGACCTGGAGTTTATTGTTTTAACCTAAACTCTGGGTGCCCCTATTTTGACACGGGCAGCTAGTAGTTTTGGTTTTGCAGATTTATATTCACAGGATCCTGGTTTACAGCTGGAACGATATCCGGAAAGCTTTGTATCCGTATATCTCCTTCTAGTTGTGTATTGTATTATTTTCCGCTGCTATGTATTTAAATGTAATTTAAATCTCTGATATTTTTGTGTAATATTCATTTATACTCTGTATATTCTTGTAATCTGATGCATTGTCGTAATATACAATGAAACGTTCTTCTGTATGCGTTCTGTTGTGGCTTGTTCTCGAACTATCCGACGCTTTCCTTTACGGGGAAGTTACGGGTTTTCACAAATCCAGTTGGATCACTCCAACCTGTTTCCGTGCATCACAGATGTTAAACAATATAAATAACATCGATTACATTTCAATATGAAATACTCTGATAAACATATTCAATATTTGATTAACGATTTATATATATATATATATCGTTATCTATAATTTCAACCAATACATCAGCAATTCAACCCAACAATCAACACACAACAATCAATCATCATTTACCAATACCAGATTATATTTATGAAAATATAAAATTTATAGAGTTAGTGAGATTTACTCACATTGGACGATCATCATTAAATAACGATAATTGTCGGTTGATTCAGACAGACAATTTATTTCTCTATAAATTGTAGCGAGCTCCAATTCACTCCCAGTCAGTTCCATTGTGTAGCTGCCGTCCATACGGTCCCAACGGATCCTGATTTTTCGATTTCAGTCACGTATTAATAAGATGTTGAATTTACAAGTTTATACATATTTGAATATTTTTAAATTAGTTAAATATTTGTTATTGGGCCTCACCCCTTTATCCATTTAACTATAGGCCCACAGCTCTTTTGATCCACACGCACCATTCATCAATTCATCTTCCTCCCCCCTTGAAAATGCGCCTGCTCTTAGAATACACCATTGCCG
This sequence comes from Allium sativum, assembly GCA_030737875.1. NCBI lineage: Eukaryota > Viridiplantae > Streptophyta > Magnoliopsida > Asparagales > Amaryllidaceae > Allium > Allium sativum. Next base: position 75,074,389 of record CM060920.1, on the reverse strand, counting down.
ACTTTACTACAAGTTGTTGCTCCTTCTTGTTTGTTTCTTCTTCAAAATTCTAGATCGACTCCAGTTGATAGCTCTCCACCAAACCGCACTTTGCTTCCCTCATTCATCTCCCATTCATCAGTCTCTCCCTTATCACTTCACTGTTATTCAAACAACGAACACCGCCATTCTCTTTTAGCACAAAACAGACTTCACCATTCAAAATCTTAACTCGCCGCTCATTTCCTTCCTCCTACCGTATAGTTCGAATACAACAGCTCCTCTTTAGCCATTTCAGTAAACCTTATCCATCATCTCTCCCTCTCCAATCCACTAATCCAACAAATAGTTCCATCGTTTCTCTTCTCATTGGTTCTTCTCTCCTCTCACGACACACAGAAAAAGCTCGCATCTCATTGTCTCTCTCGTATTTTACATGTTATCGCACGCACCAGCCAAAAAGAATAGCGAACCTTAATAGTGCAAAATCCCCCAAAACTTCCACAAAAAAGCTATTTCATACCCATAACCCGAATCAAACAACCAATGCTCAATTAATTGCTTCGATCTCTCAAAAATACAAGCCCTAGTTTCTCGAACTTACACTGTAATTTCCGCGAGACAAAAATTGCATTCGAACTTGTTGAAACTTATACGATTTTGAAAAGGAGCTCTTAAGAATCCCAAAAATATGTATTTCATGATTTGTAAAATATTATATGATTTTCTACAAATTTTTGAATGAGAATTCCTTGCGTTTTTTTATTTCTCCGATGTCGGCTGAAAACATTGTTGACCGAGGGAAGGAAGAAATTAGGTTTAAGTGTCGGTATTTATAAGGTAGATTAAATAATTTTTTAATCGATTATTATATATATTTTTAATCAACCGCTATATGAAATTATTGTTTAAAAATTCATACGACCACATACAGTATCCAATTTTGATGAAAATGGACATGCAGCTACAGTTCGACATTACAACCTCAACGAAACTGGTTTCGTCGAATTTCGAGTCCGTTTGCTCACACAACGTATTTTTAAAGTCAAATTATCGATTGTTTTTCACATTAAAATTCCGTACGGCAACATACAGACCCCAAAAATCACGAAAATTGAAATCTAGTAATAATTTAATATTCTGGATCCAACAAATTAGTTTCGTCAAAAACGGAGCTTGTTTGCAAAAGTGGCTATTTTTAAAGCTCTAAATAAATCCATTTAAATATTAAATATATTTAAAAATAATTAAATTAAATATTTATAAATAAATATTATCGTATATATTCACACTAAAATATCATACAACTCCAATATATTCCTATCTGGATTTATAGCTCGATATTTCAAAATCCAGTTAAATCAGTATTCAATTTAGATTGAAAAATCCCTTTATAATATAAATAAATGAGTATAAATTATAAAGGAACTCCATAGTGACTTTTCAAAAATTTGATTTGGACACAACTCACAATCTATACAACGAATTCCCGATTTTTCTCTTCCATTAGAAAAATATACTTCACCAGCTCTGAACGTTTCTTGTTTCACTGAAATCCGACTTAAAATGGATTCTGTATATTCGTTTAAAGTTCGAATCGCCAAATTACGAACTGCTGCGCCATTTCGAGCTCGGTTTTAAATATAATATAAATTATACGTTCAACTGTCGTTTATATAATATATTCGTTAATATAATTTAACTCTAAACTGAATTATATATTCGAAATAATACAATTCACAAAATATTGTGAATTCTACTATTTCCAACTATTCTGGAATTTAAATATATAATTTAATTATTTATATTAATTAAATATTCAATATTATTTAATTTTGGTCATTTTAGATTACCAAACCATTAGTTAAATAATTAAATAAATTATTTATAATACCGTAAAAATACGGGTCGTTACATTCTCCAATCCAAAGAAAATCTAAAAGCCAAGCAGCTTGCCAAACAGGTGTAACACCCCACCTCCGCCAGGGTGACTCTTGCAAGCACTCTGACTTTGGAGGGGCGTTTAAATCAGGTAGTCATGCATAATGATATATCAAGGTAGAACAAGAACATATGTATATGTGTAAACAGAGTAAATAACATAGATAAAACAACGGAAGATTTTCAAACCATTTCAAAACAAGTCTGGTACAACATAATGTCAATTTTCCAAATAAACAAGTCTAGATAAAACAACATCATCTGAAAACTGAAATACATAAGTGCTATCTCCAAAATAAGTGAGAACCATAGCTAGCTTCATGTCGAAAACGTACACGAGCTGAAATCCCACAAGCAAGCAATCCAAAATCCAAGCTAGGCTCCTGTATTCCCTCCCTGAGAACCTGGGGGGGGGGGGGGGGGACGGAAGAAAAGAGGCGAAAGAAAACAGGTCAGTCAAAAAGACTGAGTAAGCCCTACTACAATCAATGTAAACTGATAAAGTTAACTGGCATGAGCAGCAAGGGATGAACATAAGGATAACAACATACTAGCATGATGATTAACTAACAAGGTAGATAAAGGTGTCATCGCATAATCAGGATTAAGGTTTTGCACCACAGGTGTACTAGCAAACTAACATGACTTGAATAAACATGTATTGATCCCTTGGCCCAAGCTTTGGCCCAATAACATGAAGTGACCCTCATACGAGGTCCAATAACATGAAGTGGCCCTAATACAAGGTCCAATAACATGAAGTGACCCTAACACGAGGTCTTACCCAAACGGTCTAGTCGATCGGCTCCCTAAGCCTAACTCGTCACGTGTTGGTGTCAATACGGCCCAAACATAATTGTAGTCGAACTGTGCCGGGTCCACCCGTCGGGTGTATCAAGCCCTAGGGTGTCAACCCCCGGACACCATGAACATGAGTGCACAGTCTCAATCTACTGGTACCCGTGCATGTTTTCTCCGGCTACGGACTATGTGCACGACCAGAGTTCGCCCGGAACTACACCGGCATACCACCCTGCCGTCGTTTATTGGTCGCTTACCTCCAGTCTAGTAATCGTGCCCCCACCCTAGCCTAGTCCCTAGGGTCATGATGATACAAACTAGGTATTACTGCTGGAGTGGACCCCCCATTGCTAGGATTTTTCTAGCGGGCTAAGTACGGTTTAACCCCTTTACTAATCATGGATTAACTTGGTTAAGTGTAACGATGAGTTCACGACTTAACCCCGATTAATCTACCAAGCCCAAATTGGTTAAGTATTACATGGTCCATGACTTAACCCTAATCACGAGGCATTAATTAATTAATGCGCCTTAACCTCTCACATCAGACTTTGTTGTGGTTACTAGTTAAGCCGGGCGGGTCCGGGTAGCTTTACACCACAACTTGGTCTAACCTCGGGTTCAAGGTACAACATGACCAACTTCTCACATTGGGTCCTATTGTTTGTAGCAACTTGTTAAGCCGGTCGGTTCCGTGTAGGTTTACGCTACAAACTCAACCCAACCTCGAGTTGGCCACACTTGTCTTTTCTAAGTGTCATGTCCATTTTGTTTCCAAAACATGTTACAAGTTTACAAGCAATTGGGTAGACCTAACTTAATAGGTAAATTCCCAATGGGTAGACCTAACTTAATAGGTAAATTCCCAAGCTTATATTTTTATGTCTTTTAAGTTTACCCAACCCCAAACGCAATCCCATCGCTTACATATCGCAATAGCGCATAAAGGATAGAAAGAGGGAACTTGGCATAATCATGACATAAAAGTGTTAAGCCACAAGTTTAACATGGTGGCATATGAAATGTACATATGTTCATATACTTGGATTAGGCCTCAAAAGCATGCATAAATCCAAACTTATCATATTGGTGATACATGGTAATAAATGACATGTAGAGATGGCCATAAGTTCACATTTAGCCTCACATGCAAGTTATCATTAGGGATATGATAACTTACATGTTGCCAAAATGCAACCTTTGTCATAAAGCTTGAAGCTTTATGTTCATATACTCAAGATAAGCTTGCATAACATGATAACATGGACCAAATGATCATCCCAAACTTCCATAACATACTTGCATATCATATGACAACTTACATATCAAACTTGCATAACATAACTTGCGTATCATATGACAACTTGCATATCAAACTTGCATAACATAACTTGCATATCATATGACAACTTGCATTTCAAACTTGCATAACATATGACAATCTTGCATATCATACATTTAACTTTAGAGTTTAAGTATGAAAGGAATAGGGCTTACAATGCTTATGCAGACTCAAATGAGTATAGCAAATGTAAGAAAACCCTTATGCAACCAATTAAACCCCAAAAATGCAAGCAAAATTGATCAAAACTCTTTCTTTATGGTGCAAATATAGAGACTTGACTTGAATGCAAGCTAAAGAGGCTCATATAAGTCTAAAAACCCTTGTATGCATGGAAAATCTCATAGAAATTTGTTTAGGAATTTTATGAAGAGAGTGGAGGCCATGAGAGGATTGATTTTGCCATAGTTTAGTTGCTAGAATGAATAATGATGATTTAGGGTAGGTTAGGGTCTTATTTATAGATTAGGCAAGTGTTTTAGGCCATAGGATTAAACCCTAGTTCCAATCTCAGCCCTCAAAACCGAATCTGGCCCCCAAGCTCAACACAAACCCAAAGTGGTGCACCAGGCTAAAGAGCCCGTCAGAGCCAAGTCGACAGCCCAGTCGACAGGGCTGTCGACTTTGCCTAACCAAGTCGACTCCCAAGTCGACAGGGATGTCAACTTGGGGTGTTCTGGCGGGAATTCTCCCGCCTGGCCCAATCTGGCCCAAATTTCCAAGTTTCAAATTTGAATTTGAAATCTGTTTTTACTTGGAATTTTCTGAAAACTTCGTTGGGCCTTAATCGGGTCATACGGACTCCGATTTTCGAAAACTCAGACTCTATTTCGCGTATTTTTCCGAGACGAACGCAATGGCATAGCCCGTTTCCCTTGATTCAGATTTTAAAATTAAATTCTGCCTCGATTTACATCATTACAGGTTATTAAAAATACAGGTTGTTACATTCTCCCCTCCTTAAAGGATTTCGTTCCCGAAATCTTCAAGTTAGGAAGAACGTATCCTACCATCCAATCATCAATCTACTCAAAACATCATCCACGAGCAATCATTGTCCTTACAAGCTTCTAAATGTTGTATGAACATATGGAAAGGTGTGTGTATATGTCCTTATCTAATGCAAATATCATCAATGCAAATTATGTTAGTGAAATGAATCCATATGTATGCAATTCCTAACATAATGTATAACATCTATATGTGTGCACATAACATACATCCATATGCAACATCCATGTGATAACACAAAAATTTTCATCCATGAATAAGCATAAACACTCATGCATATGCAATATGAGGAGTGTGCGAGCCGATCTAGTGCCTAACGTGTATAATGCATCCACGAGTAACCACTTGCAACCACTTGCAACCATCAAGCAGAACATGTTTCAAACACATGTTTCATCCAAAGGGTTTCTACCTAAGGTTCTCATGACAAGATTTGCACGATAAACTAGATAAACATGGATAGCAAAGAGAAAGATATGCTAACAAGGAAAAGAGATTGAGAGTGTACCCTCAAAAAGGAATGGATAAAGCCCACGCATCTTCTCCTCGGTTTCCCAAGTTGCATCTTCTTCGGCTTCACCCCATTGAACCTTTACCAACTTTACCTCTCGATTCCTTAGCTTCTTGGTCTCCGCCCCCAAGATACGAATCGGAGCTCTCCTCAAGGTAGCCTCTTTCTCCACTTCCACATCCTTCAGAACACTCGGCTCAACAACCTCTGCTGATTCATGTTAACACTTCCGGAGGTGCGAGACATGAAAAACATCGTGTACTCCGGCAAGCTTCTCGGGCAACTTCACTCTATAAGCCATCTGCCCGATCCTCTCTATAATAGGGAATGGTCCAACAAACCTCGGTGCTAACTTCCCAACGGCTCCAAATCGGACCACATTCCGCAAAGGAGAAACCTTCACGAAAACCATATCCCCAACATCAAACTCCAAATCAGTTCTTCGCTTATCAGCATAGGATTTCTGTCGGTCTTGGGCCGCTTTCATCCGTCTTCGAATCAACTTGATCTTCTCGGATGTATCTCTGATCATATCAGGCCCAAGTATAAGCTTATCTGTAGTCTCCCACCAACATGTAGGCGACTTGCACGGCCTCCCTATAAAGCTTCAAATGGTGCCATTCCTATGCTTGCCTGATAACTGTTATTATATGCAAACTCAACAAGAGGAAGATGGTCTTCCCAAGTACCACCAAAATCCAGAATACAAAGCCTCAACAGATCCTCGAGTACCCTATTCACCCTTTCGGTTTGACCGTCCGTCTGTGGGTGATAAGCAGTACTTAGATTCAACCTCGTGCCCATGGCTTTTTGCAAGCGATTCCAGAACTGACTTGTAAAGATTGGGTCATGGTCACTGACTATACTAGAAGGGACTCCATGAAGTCTCACAATCTCACGAAGATATACTGACGCTAGCCAAGATGCGGTTCTCTTGCTCTTCACCGGAATGAAATAAGCACTCTTCGTAAGTCTGTCCACAATAACCCAAATGCTCGTATTCCCTTTCCTTGACCTTGGTAGCCCATCGATAAAATCCATGGAAATACTCTCCCACTTCCAAAGTGGAACGTCTAGAGGATGCAATAGCCCACCGGGCTTCTTCTACTCGGCCTTAACTTGCCGGCAAGTGATACATCTAGAGACAAACTCTGCCACATCCTTCTTCATCCCAGGCCAAAAGAAAATGCGCTTCATATCTTTATACATCTTATCTCCACCTGGATGTATAGTCAACTTAGAGCGATGCGCTTCCTCAAGAACTTTCCTTACTAAATCTTCCACCATTGGAACACATAACCTTCCGTCTCTCCTCAGCCAACCCTTGTCATCAATAGAATATCGAGCGGGATGACTAGACGTCTCTCCTCGAATCAGCTTATCCATAATCTCAACTATCTGAGGGTCTTCTCTCTGCGAAGCCCCAACTTGATCAAGAAGGGTAGGTCTGAGTTCCAGAGATGCTAAAGAACCGGTCATCGACTCAATCGCCAAAGAGAAATCAAAGGTTGCCACATACTCTAAATTCTTCATCTCAACGAATAGAGGACTTAGGGTCAACCTTCTTCTACTCAATGCATCTGCTACCACATTCCCCTTGCCAGGGGTATAAGCTATCTCAAAATCATAGGACGCCAAGAATTCCATCCATCTTCGTTGCCTCAGATTCAGATCCTTCTGAGAAAAGAGATACTTCAATGACTTGTGATCGGTATAAAGCTCAAATCTTTCTCCCAGAAGATAATGGCGCCAAGCCTTGATTGCATATACTATTGCTGCCAACTCTAAGTCATGAGTGGGTCTTCTCATGCACTTTGAGTTGTCTACCGCCAAAGCATATCACTCTTCCTTCTTGCATCAGAACAGCTCCCAACCCCGTGCCACATGCATCGGTGTATACTGTAAATAACTTCCCTCCATCGGGCAAAGCAAGAACAGGTGCTGATGTGAGAGCTCTCTTGAGCTTCTGGAAAGCAAGCTTGCATTCTATGCTCCAAGCAAAAACTAAATTCTTCTTCGTCAATTTAGTGAGAGGAGCAGAAATCTTCGCGAAGTCCTTGATGAACTTCCGGTAAAAGCCTGCAAGACCTAGAAAACTTCTCACTTCGGTTGCATTCCTTGGAGTCTTCCAATCCTGAACTGCAACTACCTTAGCGGGATCCACTGCTAAGCCTTGCTTGGATACTATATGCCCAAGGAATCTAACTTCCCTTCCCCAAAAATGACACTTGGAGAACTTGGCCTTCAACTGATGCGCTCTAAGCGTATCCATCACCTCCACGAGATGCCTTGCGTGCTCTTCCTCATCCTTAGAGAAGATCAGAATATCATCTACGAAGACCACGACAAACTTGTTCAGGAACTCCCTGAACACCCTACTCATCAAGTCGACGAAATATGCGGGTGCATTAGTCAAGCCGAACGGCATGACAAGCCATTCGAAGAATCCATCTGGAGTCCTGAACGCAGTCTTGTCTATACTATCCTCAGCTACCCTGAGCTGATGGAATCCAGTAGCAAGATCAAGCTGAGAGAAAACAGAAGCACCAACAAGCTGGTCAAAGAGATCATCAATCCTCGGTAACGGGTGTCTGTTCTTCTTAGTCAGCTTATTCAACTCTCGATAGTCAACACAAAGTCGGAGAGAACCATCTGCCTTGGTAGCAAACACCACAGGCGCTCCCCATTCAGATATACTTTGTCTAATGAAGTTCTTCTCAAGCAACTCCTTCACTTGCTTACTTAGCTCCCGTCTTTCACGCGGAGCCATGTGCCGAACGGGCAAAGAAACCGGCTTTGCATTATCCACCAGATAAATGCGGAAATCAATCTCTCGCTTAGGGGGCAACCCCCTAACTTCATCGAAAACATCCGGATACTCTCGAACCACTCTCACAGACTGAAGAGTCTCCACTGACGAGTCGAGTGATTCAAGATAGCACAACATGAAGGGACCTCTCGGATCACAAGAAATCTCTAGGGTGTTTCCGAGGCGAGTCACGAGCCTCACAACCCTATGCTCACAATCAAGAATGGCTCCATATCTGGACAGCTAATCCATGCCCAATATCAATCCGTATCCCCTGAAACCAAGAACATAAGCACTGCACAAGAACTCTACACTCAATATAGAGATCCTCAAATCCCCACATATCATAGACAAATGGGCGGAACCCCCAATAGGATTTGAGACACAGACGGGATCCTCTACCAAGCTAGTACTAAGGTGCAAACTATCAACAAGATCAGATGAGATAAAGCTATGCAATGCACCAGAATCAAACAAGGTACGAACTGGAAAATCAGAAATATATACAAGGCTCTCAACAGAAATACTACCTCGATCGGGAACTGGAGCGGTATCGAGAGCATGAACTTGCCCTCCTGAAGGTCTAGCACGCTGAGTCTGACCCTGGCCTTGCCCTTGCTTCCTCGGGCAATCCTTGCTGAAATGTCCAGTCTCACCACAGAAAAAGCATTCACCATTCTTCCTTTTCCTCTTCTTACAATCCTTGATAAGATGCCCAACTGAACCGCAATAATGGCACTTCCCCTTGACGTTCTTGCCCTTGTTGTTGTTCCCCTTGTTGCCTTGACCCTTGTTCTTGTTCTGATTGCCTTGACTGCTCTAACCACTTGGATTACCCTGATTTCCTTTTCCCTGGGAATCAGTCTTCTTGGCCTGTGTATCATTCACCTTGATCTCTTTCTTGACATCTCCCTGAAGTAACGCCATATCAACCAAACTCTCAAACGTGGCCCCATGGGGAATATGTGACATGGCCAATCCCTGCAACGGCTCATTCAATCCTCTAGCAAAATGAAGAGCCTTCTTCTGAGGAGTATTCACCATATCCAAGCCAAAACGAGCTAACTGATTGAACTTATTCACATACTCTTTGACAGACATATCTCCTTGCTTCAAAGTTATGAACCTTTCCATTTGCAGATTCTCCTCAGCAGAAGATAGAAACTTAAGCATGAACCTTGCCCTGAAATCGGCCCAAGTCTCAACAGGCCTAGTACCATTGGTGACTTCCCACCAATAAGCGGCTTCATCCTTCATAAGACAAACCGCCAACAAGAGCTTCCTCTGATCGTCTAACCCAAAGATAGCAAATAAATCCTCGGTCTCTTTCAACCAATTTCTGGCTTCTACAAAGGTCTCAGTGCCTTGAAAATTCTTGCCACCCATTGCTTTGAAATCTTTGCAAGTCTTTGCGAAGTCAGCCTGAGGATGCTGAGGGGGAGGAGGAAGAGGAACCTCAGCGACAGGAGGAGGAGGAACATTAACTACAGGAGGAGGAACATTAGCGACAGGAGGAGGAATATTAACTACTGGAGGAGGAGGAGGAGAGACATCTGCGGGGCCGGCTTCGGTCGCCCTAGCCTCCAAAAGTCTCCTATACCAAACAGGTACGTGCACTCCCTCCGGGATAACAAAGTTATCGGCCATTCTGAAAACGAAGAAAAAGACAGATTCAGAATAGAAAAAAAAACGAGGGAATTTTTGCTAATGGCTTTTTGGGGAATAGCCTTTAAAATAAACTAGACTTTTCTTTGGAAAATACTTTATACTTTGTTTTGAAAATAGTTTTCCAAAAGTTTTCTAAAAACCTTTTTGTTCCTTCTCGTAAACCATATGCTCTGATACCAAATGTAACACCCCACCTCCGCCAGGGTGACTCTTGCAAGCACTCTGACTTTGGAGGGGCGTTTAAATCAGGTAGTCATGCATAATGATATATTAAGGCAGAACAAGAACATATGTATATGTGTAAACAGAGTAAATAACATAGATAAAACAGCGGAAGATTTTCAAACCATTTCAAAACAAGTCTGGTACAACATAATATCAATTTTCCAAATAAACAAGTCTAGATAAAACAACATCATCTGAAAACTGAAATACATAAGTGCTATCCCCAAAATAAGTGAGAACCATAGCTAGCTTCATGTCGAAAACGTACATGAGCTGAAATCCCACAAGCAAGCAATCCAAAATCCAAGCTAGGCTCCTGTATTCCCTCCCTGAGAACCTGGGGGGGGGGGGGGGGAACGGAAGAAAAGAGGCAAAAGAAAACAGGTCAGTCAAAAAGACTGAGTAAGCCCTACTACAATCACTGTAAACTGATAAAGTTAACTGGCATGAGCAGCAAGGGATGAACATAAGGATAACAACATACTAGCATGACGATTAACTAACAAGGTAGATAAAGGTGTCATCGCATAATCAGGATAAAGGTTTTGCACCACAGGTGTACTAGCAAACTAACATGACTTGAATAAACAAGTATTGATCCCTTGGCCCAAGCTTTGGCCCAATAACATGAAGTGACCCTCATACGAGGTCCAATAACATGAAGTGACCCTAATACAAGGTCCAATAACATGAAGTGACCCTAACACGAGGTCCAACCCAAACAGTCTAGTCGATCGGCTCCCTAAGCCTAACTCGTCACGTGTTGGTGTCAATACGGCCCAAACATAATTGTAGTCGAACTGTGCCGGGTCCACCCGTCGGGTGTATCAAGCCCTAGGGTGTCAACCCCTGGACACCATGAACATGAGTGCACAGTCTCGATCTACTGGTACCCGTGCATGTTTTCTATGCCTACGGACTATGTGCACGACCAGAGTCCGCCCGGAACTACACCGGCGTACCACCCTGCCGTCGTTTATTGGTTGCTTACCTCCAGTCCAGTAATCGTGCCCCCACCCTAGCCTAGTCCCTAGGGTCATGATGATACAAACTAGGGATTACTGCTGGAGTGGACCCCCCATTGCTAGGATTTTTCTAGTGGGCTAAGTACAGTTTAACCCCTTTACTAATCATGGATTAACTTGGTTAAGTGTAACGATGAGTTCACGACTTAACCCCGATTAATCTACCAAGCCCAAATTGGTTAAGTATTACATGGTCCATGACTTAACCCTAATCACGAGGCATGAATTAATTAATGCGCCTTAACCTCTCACATTAGACTTTGTTGTGGTTACTAGTTAAGCCGGGCGGGTCCGGGTAGCTTTACACCACAACTTGGTCTAATCTCGGGTTCAAGGTACAACATGACCAACTTCTCACATTGGGTCCTATTGTTTGTAGCAACTAGTTAAGCCGGTCGGTTCCGGGTAGGTTTACGCTACAAACTCAACCCAACCTCGAGTTGGCCACACTTATCTTTTCTAAGTGTCATGTCCATTTTGTTTCCAAAACATGTTACAAGTTTACAAGCAATTGGGTAGACCTAACTTAATAGGTAAATTCCCAATGGGTAGACCTAACTTAATAGGTGAATTCCCAAGCTTATATTTTTATGTCTTTTAAGTTTACCCAACCCCAAACGCAATCCCATCGCTTACATATCGCAATAGCGCATAAAGGATAGAAAGAGGGAACTTGGCATAATCATGACATAAAAGTTAAGCCACAAGTTTAACATCGTGGCATATGAAATGTACATATGTTCATATACTTGCATTAGGCCTCAAAAGCATGCATAAATCCAAACTTATCATATTGGTGATACATGGTAATAAATGACATGTAGAAATGGCCATAAGTTCGCATTTAGCCTCACATGCAAGTTATCATAAGGGATATGATAACTTACATGTTGCCAAAATGCAACCTTTGTCATAAAGCTTGAAGCTTTATGTTCATATACTCAAGATAAGCTTGCATAACATGATAACATGGACCAAATGATCATCCCAAACTTGCATAACATACTTGCATATCATATGACAACTTACATATCAAACTTGCATAACATAACTTGCATATCATATGACAACTTGCATATCAAACTTGCATAACATAACTTGCATATCATATGACAACTTGCATATCAAACTTGCATAACATATGACAATCTTGCATATCATACATTTAACTTTAGAGTTTAAGTATGAAAGGAATAGGGCTTACAATGCTTATGCGGACTCAAATGAGTATAGCAAATGTAAGAAAACCCTTATGCAACCAATTAAACCCCAAAAATGCAAGCAAAATTGATCAAAACTCTTTCTTTATGGTGCAAATATAGAGACTTGACTTGAATGCAAGCTAAAGAGGCTCATACAAGTCTAAAAACCCTTGTATGCATGGAAAATCTCATAGAAATTTGTTTAGGAATTTAATGAAGAGAGTGGAGGCCATGAGAGGATTGATTTTGCCATAGTTTAGTTGCTAGAATGAATAATGATGATTTAGGGTAGGTTAGGGTCTTATTTATAGATTAGGCATGTGTTTTAGGCCATAGGATTAAACCCTAGTTCCAATCTCAGCCCTCAAAACCGAATCTGGCCCCCAAGCTCAACACAAACCCGAAGTGGTGCACCAGGCTAAAGAGCCCGTCAGAGCCAAGTCGACAGCCCAGTCGACAGGGCTGTCGACTTTGTCTAACCAAGTCAACTCCCAAGTCGACAGGGCTGTCGACTTGGGGTGTTCTGGCGGGAATTCTCCCGCCTGGCCCAATCTGGCCCAAATTTCCAAGTTTCAAATTTGAAATCTGTTTTTACATGGAATTTTCTGAAAACTTCGTTGGGCCTTAATCGGGTCATACGGACTCCGATTTTCGAAAACTCGGACTCTATTTCGCGTATTTTTCCGAGACGAACGCAATGGCATAGCCCGTTTCCCTTGATTCAGAATTTAAAATTAAATTCTGCCTCGATTTACATCATTACAGGTTATTAAAAATACGGGTTGTTACAACAGGCCCATAAAATCACCAAACTCATATAAAGGTAAACTTGTACCTTTTTGTCGGACATTTCATTATATCCTTTCCATCTGCTACCAATTCAGCATATACCATTGTCATCCCAGTTAATTCCAGTCAGGTTTTTTTCCTCAAACCCAATCATTCGTTTCTACCTAAATCAAATTTCATCCTCAACTCAAATCCTATTCTCAATTCGAACTGTTAACTTATCAATTCAACATAATTCTAGATTCCTATCTCACAATCCAATTTTATTCGATATTTTCTAATTCAATTCAGTTTCCACTTAACTGGCTTTAATTCAATTTCTATTTACTTTCATAAATTTCCATTTAGTTTATTTTTAATTCTAACAATCTCTTCCCGAGAGTTTTTAAATAGTTTAGCTCTTTCAAAAATCAAATATCCCTTTCCAGAAATTAAAATAACTTGTTTACTCAAAATAATTCAAACTATATCTTTGGTAGTAATCCATCACTTAGAAACTTGAAAATGAACACTAATGATGTAGCCAGCATCATCAGGGTTATTTTCCAGTGACCCAAGTGAGTTTAATACTGTATCATGTTCAAAATTCTCTTTTAAACATTTCCATTTTGAAATTATTTCAAAATATCGTTCATAATGCTTGTAAAATAATTTAAATTCTCCTAGGATTTTAAAATTCTCATATATTTAATCTAAGTTCATTTACAAACACTTTTCCAAGTGTCCGAAGTTTTCAATTCCAATTCGGGGTTAAAACCAGCTTTAATACATTTCATAATACTTATATGAATTTTATTTGGTTATATATGCATAACCAACTCAATTTTAATCTTATTCGATTAATATGACAACTAACACATCCAATATACTTAATAATAATCCTAAAATAAATATTTTCTTTATGTCAAAATATACATTGGGTCAAATTATTTCATTTACCCTCTTTCAAAACATACTGTGTCGGTTCATCGTACTCGAGTGTTTAGAAACCCCTACCGATACAATGGATCAAACAGATCGACCAGAACTCATAAGCAACTCCACCAATAAATATCCACAATATAAAACAATTTTTATAAAATCTACAAATACGTTCTCTCGTATATATACACTCAATATCAATCTAGGATATTGCTAACCCCATCTCTATTGAGTTACGCCATAGAGCCAAGGTAGTCTCTTAACCTTCAGCTCTGATACCACTGTAATGGCTTGGGGTTTTCGACCCCGAAAATCGACATAAAACCCATGTCAACTATTCAAGCATTGAATATACCAGATCATTAATAAAAAGAAGTTAGAGGATGAGAATAGATAGAAAGAAGTTAGAATAAAAGAAGGAGAAGAATAATATGAATACAACGACATCAGAGTAACACGAATTTCACAGCAGAATGAATAAAATATATTATATAACATAACTTTTGAAATACTAACTTATAACTGTATATACATACCATTTCAGAGTATAACACATAACATCATAGTGGAAATTAACAACAAATATAAAATTCTGAAGCCCCCTGCTTCAAGCTCTTCCAGGTATATCTTTAAAATCCCGACTACTTGACTGCCCGTACAAATTAGGGCACCCAAGAGTTTAGGGTAAAATAAAACAAAATAAACTCTAGGTCAGTCATCGGACTGGTGTGAGTAAACTCCAACCACTTGATTTATCTTTTAAAATTCCTTTTTAAAGAAAGGATAATCGTAAGACCAATCCACACATAAACACGAATGGTTTTTACCTTACGATAAACCAAAATATTCTTTAAAATCAATACTTTTCTGATATTAAAATAATGTCTAAATCAGATAAATAGCATCTAGCGGAACGCTTTCATCTCACATTCCACATACATAATATATAATCAAAAACCGTGGGTGCTTTTTAGGTATTGGATTCCAACTGGCAAGGTATCAGACCACTTTCTGACAGTGATCTCTAGAGAGGAATACACCGGGTTCAACAAGAACATCTTGCAACCCAGGCTAAATATGATCGGTCACTCATTTCGCTTGAGTGTACCGAATGTATTATCACCAACGGCTGGTATCAACAATCGTTTCCTAAAAGGGACAACATGAAAATAGATTTTAGAAGCAAATGAATTTTCTCTAGATCAGGTGACGATACACCCTAATTGGAAGCTACCAACTTAGCCGTCCGACCTACCCGATTTTATATCATTTCCCGATTGTGAGGCTTGAGGTCATAACGTATCCTTCTGACAGATCACACCTTTATTTACTTTGAATTCCATATCGTCATACCTGCCAAATCACAAATTTATTTCTCTAAAAATACCACAGGTATAAATCTAAGAGAAACGAATTCCTCCGCCACCAAATGTGAATACGTTTGAAGAGATGAACTTACACGATCTATTAGATATACTCTGTTAGGCATTCTTCCATACAATTTATCTTGGGATTGGACAAACCAAAGGCACTATCCTGTAAACCCATCTTAGGCAATTTCTACCTAGGATTTGCCAAAATAGCCCTTGCATAACTTCGTCTTTAATTATCTTCATCATGTTTGATTAGCATGCTAATACCCATACGGAGTGGTTTTCAGATAATAAATTTGATCCCGGTCTCTCCGTATTGACGACGAAAAAATGGTCAATACTTTGATGGTCTGTTATTTAACTATCAAAGGAAAACATCCATACACACACCGATCTTATTTCCAATTCTATTTATGATATATTAGCTAGGTGGGGGAGGATTTATCCTCTTAGCTTAACACCCTCCTCTCGGACTTATGTACTCTGAGGGTTATATATTAATAGACACTGGTTATATGTTTTGAATTGACAATGTGGCATGCTAAGTGATGACCCATAGATGATCAAAGCTTTTGTTGAAAAGCAGAGCTTTGTGTGGAAGCGTAACTTCAGGGCCTCACAACCGGTAATGAGCTGAAGCAGGATGAAGTAGCTCAGAATTAAGGACTAACATTTTGTTCCAGTTGGGAAAGTGATGCCATGGTATGGTTCCCAGGCAATTTACTCAGTGGATGATGGAACGAGGTGCCTCGATAATGGTCGACAAAGACCGGGAGACGTTACGTTTAATAGAAACCCGAACATCACATAGGATAGGTGTGCCGGTTTTGCCGATACAAAAAGGACTTATTTGTTGACTCCTGGGACTTCCTGCTAAAGGTGTACCCGAATGCGATTAAGGAAAATTCTTTGCCTTGGTCATTGATGGAACCCAACTTCGAATACGAACCTTACGGTTTTAGTTGTACTCTATGTATGTAGACATAATATATGGGTACCTACGTATGTTAGGATCTATACATTTATTTTGCAAAGGTTTTCAAAGATAAACATCAATGATAATATCTAATGATTTATGCATACCAAGCGTACTTGGTTATCATAATGTAAAACTTGCTCCTAATGGTGTATATTTGCATTGTATGATGGGATGCGGGTCTTATGGTAACTTCATTTTCGTAAAAGCATGCACAAAGTTTGAAAACCCCTTTTTGATGATGGTTTGAGACATGTATGACTTATTATCTAGTTCTTAAGCTTGTAAATCCAAATCTGACTTGAGTGTTTGATACTCAGGTCGGATCCGAGTGTATTTCAGGTTTAGACAGGATACTCGAGAAGTTCCCAGACGATTCCAAAGAAGCTAGTGATCTTCATCTGAAGGT
Organism: Allium sativum; assembly: GCA_030737875.1. NCBI lineage: Eukaryota > Viridiplantae > Streptophyta > Magnoliopsida > Asparagales > Amaryllidaceae > Allium > Allium sativum. The sequence continues at coordinate 75,057,407 of CM060920.1, read as the reverse complement.
AGGGAATGTTCTAACTATTTGGATGTCATGGTTGTATTATGTGAGGATGGTATTTATAACTGTCCATGGTATGTTGTTCCGATTTAAATGTTACCGCTGTAAAGTTATATTGAATATTATATTCGTTCTATTCCGCTGTGATATTTTTTTTCTCTTTTGTTTTTGTTTCGCTGTGTTCTCTGATAAAAACCTCGATGGATTGAGTATGCGATATTTGGTTTTGTGGTACATGAACACCGTGAACGTGTTAAGTATTGACTATCGAAGATCAGAAATTCATTTTATCGCATGATTCCAAGGATGCTTACCTTTTGGACTGGACTAGTGTGGTTTATTGTTAGTTCAAAGGGTGAGGGTTTTTAGGTCGTCACAAAGATCCTTGGGTGCTAGACTTTGGAGCATCGTTTCATGCTACTTCGTAGAAAGAATTCTTCAAAGGGTATGCCTTCAGAAATCTTGGAAAGGTATATCTTTGTGATGATCAACCTTATGATATCATTGGTAAAGGTGCTAATGTAACGGGCCATGGGATTTTCAATCCCGAACATCGACACAAAAACACCATGTCGAACCTTCAAGCGTCGAAAACACTGGAACGTTATTAGAAACAAATTAGAGGGCGAGATAAGAAAGAAATAAATATTAGAATAGAAGAAGAAGAACCAACATAACAAGAGTCTCACATCACAGCGGAACAAAATATAATGTGGAAATACATCTTTATAGAGAGCTTTAAATAAAACTTTACCATCATCAGAGTACATTAACACATCTGGATAGTTATATTAATTTGTCCTCATATACGACACAAAGCAAAATAAATACTAGATATTATACGTCTGAACACCTCCTTCTCATCTCTGAAACTTCGCAGCATCCGATAATCTGAACCTATGCAACCCGGTCTAACCCGAGCATTACAAATGATGGGTCAGTCTGGTGAACCAGAGTGAGAAAAACACACTAAGTTTATGGGTATCACACACCTTGATTATTAAAGTCAAAAATCCTTTTTGAAAGAAAAGGATAATCGTAAGACCAAATCCACACATAAATACTGACGGTTTTTACCTTACGATAACCTAAAACATTTTTGTAATCAATATCTTCTCCGATATTATTATAGTGTCTAAATGCAAATAAATACCAATCTAGCAGAACGCTTGCATCTCACGCTCCACATATATATATTATATAATCAAAACCGCAGGCTCTTATTGGTGAATGAATTTCCTGGCAAGATATGGGACCACCTTCCCGACAATGTATCTCTAGAGATGAATACATTGGGGTTCAACAAAAACATCTTGCAACCTAGGCTAAACATGACTGGCCCCTCACTTTCTCTTGAGAGTACCGAATATATCATTACCACGGTTGGGGGCCAGCCAACCGATAGCATACATACAAAAATTAAAATGGAACAACCGAAGGCATTTGATTTCACCAGATCAGGTAACGATATACCCTTTTGATGGGTGCGACCCACATAGCCATGCGGCCTACCCGATTTTATGCCATTTCCCGGTTAATGAGGCTAGAGGTTAATCTTATACTTCAGAACAACACATCTCCATCCACTTTGAATGCCACATCGTCAAATCCGCCAAATGACTAATTGACGTCCACAAAAATACTGTTAAGCTAAGAGAATGCCTATTCTCCTCCATTAACAGAATACGTTTGTAAAAATCAACGTACGTGATTCTTAAGAAATACTCTGTCAGACATTCGTCCATACAAGTCATCCAGGAATAGGATGAACCGAAGGCACCCTCCTACCACATCCTATATAGGTATCACCCTAAGGATCAGTAGCGAGTAGCCCTTGCATTCTGGAGATTTTGCTCACGATAGAATCACAAGTCAAAATATCTCCGGCTGCTAAACCAGAGAAATTCAACAAGTGGTTCTTCCATTAACGAAGATCCACAGTCTTCAATGCTCCATCTTCTATTAACATTTTCCACGTATTTGCAGGTCGGAATGGTTTTCGAATATAATTCAATCCCGGTCTTCCGTACCAACAATCGTATTTGGTCAGATTTGATAGGAGGTTATTTAACTATCAAATAAATAATCAGGTGAATGAAATGAGTTTACTGATTCAGTACTTGGCATTACTTGGCCTCTTTAATTATACATATGTTAATTATATTATTTAAATCTTCCAATATTGTTGTTTATCTTTTCTTCTTATTAAAAATTAGAATATTCTTAAAATTATTTTATTCGCTTATCAACTTTTCTAATACAATTTATAAAATCATTCACGAAAATCATAACTTATATTTCCCTCAACTCCTCTCATTTTAAACTAATACCATTCTTGGATAATCGTGAAGTCGTTCAAGTTGGGGTAATTTTGTTTACCTCTCAGACCTTGACCAACAACATTCATATCTTTGGAATAGATAGAAGTTTATTAACCATACATTTTCCTTTGAAAACCTTATTTAAAAACCAACAATGTTTACTTAATTAATTATTAAGTAAACTATAATTATATTATATTCGAGCTTCGATTCCATTAAAAATAGAATCCTTTATAACATTTCTTCAACATCTCTATATAAACATTCTTTAACTTGTTTGTAACAACAATACCATATTTGGCTTAAATCATATATAAATATCCTTACAATCTTATAATTGACATCTCATAGGAACTCCTGTATTTTTATTTTTATCAAAATAATTCAGCTTATCATCTGTAACAAACGTTACAGACTTCATTGCGAAAATTTTTCGTTTCTTTCTTTATACCTTTTTCAAATCATTACGACAATTTATGCGCTGTCTAAAATCACATTGCGATCATTTTAACGATCTTCAGTTTATAAATCAAATAACTCAATTTATTGATTGTAACAATTGTTACAAAAATCATTTTTCAAATTTCTCACTTAATTTACAAATACCATTTGTAAATTTTTGTCGATAACTAATATTTCGATTATATTTCAACTCCTAACTTCCATTTACAAAATCGTTTGTAAATTACTTGCGACGACTTATCTTCTTATTCATTTCCCAAAATCTTTGCTTAGCTTATACTCGCGACTTCGCTTAACATTCCGAACTTTGGAATATCACATTCCGAACCTCGGAATAAATCTCACTTCGTTATTTCATACCATTTCCCAATTCCTCGATTTCCTTTTTCTAACTCCCACTATTAAGTAAATATTTAATTTAAGCTATCAAATTTTCTTAAACTTTCTTTTATAACTTCGTTAGAAAAACTCGGGTTTTAATATAAAACCCGTTCGCCCACTCCTTTCACCATTCAATTCGATTTCATTTCAACTTCCATTACTTTTTAAATGAATTTCAATTAAAAGTAATCTCTTAAATTATTATTAATAAAAATAATAATTTACTCCAATCATTAACTACTTTAAAAGTAGTTAACTTCTTTATTAATTAAAATAAAAAGTTAATTTCCTTTTTAAAATCTTATTAAAGTTAAAACAATTATCGTTAAACTATTTTATTAGATAAATTCAAAACAAACTAATTTAATAATCAATCCCAGTTAAAATGGTCGACTTAGTCGATTCAAAACCCGGTTATCTCGTTGACCGATTCCAATTAGTTTCCACTTTAAATTAATTAATAATATAATTAATTTAAATAATCTCATTTAATTGTTTCTTAAAACAATTATTCAAAATCTTAGCCATTAGGTTAATTTTCCACTCATTTGCTTATATATCTTATTAACTTCAGAATTTTCTCTATAAAACCATTTAATGATTAAATACAAACTTAAATAATAAATAATAATTATTTATTTCCCTTTTAATAAACTATTATTAAAAATAATAGATATATATCTTCAGTTATAAACAAATTTTATAACTTCACTTCTAACGATTCACCTAACCTAAATCAATATTTATAAAACAATTGATTTATATGCCATATACTGCCAATTACTCAACCAATATTATCCATTGGTTTAAACAAAAGAAATGTTGAATTTCAGGTCAATGACTAATAATCAAATTAATCATTCAATCAGAACAGTTCATAAAATGATAATATGAAAATAAATAACATGAAATATATTTGAGGTATCCCGTTGGATCCCTCCAACCTGTACTTCTCTGCATTCGAATGGGTTATCTCAAATAGACTCATTTAAATTCAATTTAACTGATATAGCAGTAAATAACGACCATTTAACATCAACCAATTTATTTAATACTAACAAAACAATTCAAACAATTAACATGTTTATTTCGTAAACGTGACCAACAAGGTTAGTTACCTTTATTGAGACCAATCATAGAATAACGATTTGGTTTTTCGCCGAAATTAAACAAAAGTTTTAATTTTATCGGTTCAGTCAATATATATAAATATTTATTATTAACAAACAAACAACTAGTCAACCATTAGCAACCATAGCACACAATTATAAAACCCGACTTATATAAAATATAAGTGGGAAGAACTGTGTGAGTTTAACTCATTTTGATTTTTCCATTGAAACGGTTTGGTTACAATCAAATTAAACAGTCATTTAATTTAACTGTAAATTCCATTCGTCTCTTGCACCATCCAGATCAGTTCTATAATGTAGTGCCCATTGACGCGGTTCTAGCGTATCCTAGTTTGTCACATTCTATAAATACATGTGAGAATTATATCCACTATAAGTTCAGCTAATTTAATTAAGTAGATTCTTAAATATAGAATTAATTACATTAATTATCTTCAATATACAGCTAAACAACCGGTTACCCTTTTTCTCCTTCCTAATGTACGGTACCAGGTTCCCATTCTTTCGCTCATCTTTGCGTTTGGCTTCAGTGTCCCAACGTTTTGACAATCTTAACATGACACAATCAGTTTATAATTTAACTTAAAAACTGATTTCCCTTATACTTTATTTTATTTACGTTATGTGTTCAAAGTGGTTACAAGCAAATAGTCCTTCAGTCGCGAGTCCTTCTACCTGCACATTAAAACCCACTCAAGCGTTATGTAACATATATATTATATGGTTAACTAATCTATAACTTAATTAAAAATTAGTTATAAATATCTAGTTTACTTTTTAGTTTAAGGATATCGGTCAGACAAGGCTGCTCCTTTTTGTAATGCCATCCTCATTCCAGCATACTCATGCATCTAACACCCTTTGGCCGAACAGTTTTGTCTTCTTCCCATAACTGCTTATACCGCTCCATTTCAATCCCTCACGCAACTGTACCCCAACTTGATGTCCCTTTAGTTTGCTTGACCTTCCTATTCCCGACGTTCTCTGTTGCAAAACAGAAAGCCTTCAGCCCTTTCCATTATTCCACAACTGCTGATTCCATGTTTCAATATACCGTATACAAGCCGATCCAATACACTTCTCATGTTTCCTCTTTCGGAATGAACCCGTCTCCATGCTCGATCGAACAACCTCATCGCTGCGTCAACCTCTCGACACTTGACACCGATCAACTCCTACTGAAAGCAGCGCCTTACTGACGACGACCATCCTCCCAAATCTCGACACCTCCATGACCATGAAATAGGGTCTAAAATGCAGCGGTTTTGAGCCTAAAATCCCTCCAACTCGGAGCTCGAAAAACGATCGCCACCGTTGACATTTAAGATCTTACAGAGTTGAGTGGTTTTGAAGTTAAGGAGCTTTCAATTTGGTGAACGGTTTTATCGGAAATGGTTGGAGAAAATGATGGTTTTCCATCATTTTCTCGCCGTAGAAAATATAAGTTGAGGCGCAGTTACATTTGACCACGCAAGGAAGATTGACCAAAATTAGGTCACAACGCATCATTTATGTAGAAGAGAATGGATAAAATATTATTATTTTATTATGCCATACTTCGCATGAAGAAATGTGTCAAATTACCTACATAAACCCTCCGTTTTTGACAAACAAATATGTAATCCTAGCATAAAAAATATTCCGGATCCAATGGGACAGGTTTCGTCGAATTCCGAGGTCGTTTGTGAAAAGTCCTTTATAAATATCAATGAAAAATCAAGCGTTTAGAATTCCTACAATTACAGAAAAAATCTAAAATTTTTGAAATCTTCACATTTGGCTAGACCTCTTCCTAACGGATCCAATGAATCTTGTTTTGTCAAATTTGCAGTTCGTTTGGCTAGTCATTTATTCGTTAAAAGTTACCCCTATCAAAATAATCTAAACAATTAAATAAAAACAAAGACGTTTTTGGCCATCGAATTCACATACGACATCCGTCTATCGCGAAATTTGATTTTCTTACAATAATTTAACGATACGGTTCCAACAAAACTAATTTCATCAAAAACTGAGACCGTTTGCAAAAATGACAATTTTTAACGCTTATATAATATCGATAAAATATTATATTAAAATTCAAAAATATTTCAAACATAAATAATAAGAAATTATTATCATCATATTTATCCAAATAAAATTATCATATAGTTATGCAACTCCACATCATCGATTTCGAGTCAAGACGGTGTCCAAATTATATTAAAACCCTATTATTTTAATAAATAAAATTATATTTTAATAACGATTTCCATAGCGACTATTTAAAAATTTGAATTGGACCTAACTAACAATCTATATTACAAAATCTGAATTTTTCTCTTCCATATGAAAATTATAATCAATAAGATTCCAACATTTCTTGTTTTGCAAAAATCCGACTTATATCGGATCATGTATATTCAATTGATGTTCAAAATTCAATATTACGAACTGCCGCGCCATTTCGAGCTCGATTTATAATTAAATATAAATTTAAAGTTCAATCAACGTTAAATAACGAATTATATATTATATATTCATTTAAAATTCCAAATCGATATTTAAAATAATAAAATATATTAAATATCTGACTACCAAAAATACGGGATATTGCATTCTTCCCCCTTAAAAGAATTTCGTCCCCGAAATTACTAAGGTAAGAAAAATGTTACAAATACCATTCTTTAAAATTCAATTTATTTTAAATTGACAACTAATTTGTTATTGAAAAATAAAATTTTCAAAAATATCGAAAATTTCTAACATACTAAATTCTCAGAAAAATTCGGCAGGATCTCCCCTGTACGGAGTGACATCTGCGATATCGCAGGAACAAATAATATATATATACATCAATCCTCCTAGTCAGAAAACAAAAAATCAAAAGCTAAAAGTTTATATTTTCGCGTAGGCGTACCTTATGTGAGCGCTATTGAGCATATTTGCTCAATTTACGTTCAATCTACGCAACCAAACTTAATCCTTATAGCCTTCTGGCACCTGTACTCAACTCATTTAACATGTAAGTACCTATTACATGAAATTGTTGGATAATATTTCATTAACTGACAAGCATAACTACAAAAATTCTCAAAACCAAACATGAACACCATTTATTTGCAAGTATAGGGATAAATCAATTACTTTAAGTCATATGCAGTTTCATTCCAATTTATAATATTGGAATTCTTTTCTCTTGGTTTCCAATTCATTTAACTTGTTTTAAACCATTGATGAATATATTCCAACAATCTAACACACAATCAATAATCAATCAATCAACCAATGCGTAACCAAATCAATTGAATTTTGGTTCAATGATAACATTTACTTTAATTCAACAAAACTGAACATCAATCGATTAATATTTGATTGATTTCTATTTAATTATTATTTATTCAGATTCTAAATTCCAAATTTATTTAAATTAATTTCAATATCATTATTAATTTAATTTCACTTAACCAACTTAAGTTCCAATTCAAAATTAATTCAATTCGAATTCCATTCAAATCAACCAAACAAAACAACACTCAACAATTTTATAAAATTATTTCTTTTCAATACAAAAATATAATTTGGGTAAAATTATAGCATTAACCCTTTTTACAAAATAATATTGTATCCATTACTAGTCCAATGTTTCTCAACACTCGAACTGATCCACAAACACAATACAAAATATTTGTATATAAAATTACAAATACGCTCTCATATATATACACTCAACTCAATCTAGGATATTTCTAGCCATATCTCTATTGAGTTACACCATAGAGCCAAGGTTATTACTAAACCAGTAGCTTTGATACAACTGTAATGGACCACGGGATTTTCAATCCCGAACATCGACAAAAAAACACCATGTCGAACCTTCAAGCATAGAAAACACTGGAACATTATTAGAGAGAAATTAGAGGGTGAGATAAGAAAGAAATATTAGAATAGAAGAAGAAGAACCAACACAACACAGAGTCTCGCATCGCAGCAGAACAAAATATGATGTAGAAATACGTCTTTATAGAGAGCTTTAAATAAAAATTTACCATCATCAGAGTACATCAACACATCTAGACAGTTATATTAATCTGTCATCATATACAACACACAACGAAATAAATACTAGATATCATACGTCTGAACACCTCCAGCTCGTCTATGAAACTTCGCAACATCCGATAATCTGAACCTGTGCAACCCGGTCTAACCCGAGCATTACAAACGATGGGTCAGTCTGGTGAACCAGAGTGAGAAAAACACACTAAGTTTATGGGTATCACACACCTTGATTATTAAAGTCAAAATCCTTTTTGAAAGAAATGGATAATCGTAAGACCAAATCCACACAAAAATATGGATGGTTTTTACCTTACGATAACCCAAAACATTTTTGAAATCAATATCTTCTCCGATATTATAATAGTGCCTAAATACAAATAAATACCAATCTAGCAGAATGCTTGCATCTCACGCTCCACATATATAGTATACAATCAAAACTGCGGGCTCTTATTGAGAATGGATTTTCTGGCAAGGTATGGGACCACCTTCCCGACAATGTATCTCTGGAGATGAATACATTGGGGTTCAACAAGAACATCTTGCAACCCAGGCTAAACATGACCGACCCCTCACTTTCTCTTGAGAGTACCGAATATATCATTACCACGATTGGGGGCCAGCCAACGAACCGATAGCATACATACAAAAATTAAAATGGGACAACCGAAGGCATTTGATTTCACCAGATCAGGCAATGATATACCCTTTTGATCGGTGCGACCCACATAGCCATGCGACCTACCCGAACTTATGCCAATTCCCGGTTGATGAGGCTAGAGGTTAAGCTTATACTTCAAAACCGCACATCTCCATCCACTTTGAATGCCACATCGTCAAATCCACCAAATCACTAATTGACGTCCACAAAAATACTGTTAATATAAGAGAACGGCCTTTCTACGCCACTAACAGAATACGTTCATAAAAATCAATGTACGTGAATCTTAAGAAATACTCTGTCAGACATTCATTCATACAAGTCATTTAGGAACTGGATGAACCGAAGGCACCCTCTTACCGCATCCTATATAGGTATCACCCCAAGGATCAGTAGTGAGTAGCTCTTGCAATCCGAATATTTCACTCATGACAGAATAACAAGTCAAAATATCTCCGATCGCTAAACCAGAGAAATTCAACAAGTGGTTCTTCCGTTTATGAAGATCCACGGTCTTCAATGCTCTATCTTCAATTAAAATTTTCCACGTATTTGCTGGTCGGAATGGTTTTCGAATATAATTCGATCCTGGTTTTTCCGTACCAATAATCGTATTTGGTCAGATTTGATAGTCGGTTATTTAACTATCAAATAAATAATCATGTGAATGAAATGAGTTTACTGATTTAGTACTCGACATTACTTGGCCTCTTTAATTAAACATCTATTAATTATATCCTTTAAATCTTCATATATTGGAGTTTATCTTTTCTTCTTATTATAAATTAGAATATTCTTAAAATTATTTTATTCGCTTATCAACTTTTCTAATACAATTTATAAAGTCATTCACGGAAATCATAACTTATATTTCCCTCAACTCCCCTCGTTTTAAACTAATAGCATTCTTGGATAATCGTGAAGTCGTTCGAGTTAGGGTATTTTATTTACCTCTCAGACCTTGACCAACAACATTCATGTCTTTGGAATAGATAGAAGTTCATTAACCGTACATTTTCCTTTGAAAACCTTTTTTAAAACCCAACAACGTTTACTTAATTAATTATTAAGTAAACTATTATTATATTATGTTTGAGCTTCAATTCCATTAAAAATAGAATCCTTTATAACATTTCTTCAACATCTCTATATAAACATTTTTTAACTTGTTTGTAACAACAATACCATATTTGGTTTAAATCATATATAAATATCTTTACAAATCTTATAATTGACATCTCTTACGAACCCTTGTATTTTTTAATCAAAACAATTCAGCTTATCATCTTTAATAAACATAACATATTTCATTGCGAAACTTTTTCCTTTCTTTCTTTATACCTTTTTCAAATCATTACGACAACTTATGCGCTGTCTAAAATCACATTGCGATCATTTTAACCATCTTCAGTTTATAAATCAAATAACTCAATTTATTGTTTGTAACAATTGTTACAAAAATAATTTTTCAAATCTCTCACTTCATTCACAAATACCATTTGCAAATTTTTATCGACAACTAATATTTTGATTATATTTCAACTCCCGACTTCCATTTACAAAATTGTTTATCAATTACTTGCGATGACTTATCTCCTTATTCATTTCCCAAAATCTTTGCTTAGCTTATACTCGCGACTTCGCTTAACATTTCGAACTTCGGAATATCACATTCCGAACCTTGGAATAAATCTCACTTCGTTATTTCATACCATTTCCTAATTCCTCAACTTCCCTTTTCTAACTCCAAATATCAAGTATATATTTAATTTAAGCTATCAAATTTGCTTAAACTTTCTTTTATAACTTCGTTATAAAAATTCGGGTTTTAATATAAAACCCGTTCTCCAACTCCTTTCACCATTCGATTCGATTTCATTTCAACTTCCATTACTTTTTAAATGAATTTCAATTAAAAGTAATCTCTTAAATTATTATTAATAAAAAAAATAATTTACTTCAATCATTAACTACTTTAGAAGTAGTTAACTTCTTTATTAACTAAAATAAAAAGTAAATTTCCTTTTTAAAATCATATTAAAGTTAAAACAATTATCGTTAAACTATTTTATTAGATAAATTCAAAACAAACTAATTTAATAATCAATCCCAGTTAAAATGGTCGGCTTAGTCGATTCAAAACCGGATTATCTCGTTAACCGATTCCAATTAGTTTCCACTTTAAATTAATTAATAATATAATTAATTTAAATAATCTCATTTACTTGTTTCTTAAAACAATTATTCAAAATCTTAACCGTTAGGTTAATTTTCTGCTTGTTTGCTTACATATCTGATTAACTTCAGATTTTTCTTTATAAAACCATTTAATGATTAAATACAAACTTAAATAATAAATAATAATTATTTATTTCCCTTTTAATAAACTATTATTCAAAATAATAGATTTAAAAATCTATCTTCAGTTATAAACAAATTTTATAACATCACTTCTAACGATTCACCTAACGCTAAATCAATATGTATAAAACGATTAATTTATAGGCCATATACTGCCAATTACTCAACTAATACTACCCATTGGTTTAAACAAAACAAATGTTGAATTTCATGTCAATGGCTAATAATCAAATTAGTCATTCAATCAGAACAGTTCATATAATGATAATATGAAATTAAATAACATGAAATATATTTAAGGAATCCCGTTGGATCCCTTCAACTTGTACGTCTCTGCATTCAAATGGGTTATCTTAAATAAACTAATTTAATTCAATTTGACTGATATGGCAGTAAATAACGACCATTTAACATCAACCAATTTATTTAATACTAACAAAACAATTCAAACAATTAACATGTTTATTTCATAAACGTGATCAACAAGGTAAGTTACCTTTATTGGGACCAATCGTAGAATAATGATTTGGTTTTTTGCCGAAATTTAACAAACGTTTAATTTTATCGGTTCAATCAATATATAAAAATATATATTATTAACAAACAAACAACCAGTCAACCATTACAAACCATAGCACATAATTATAAAACCCGACTTATATAAAATATAAGTAGGAAGAACTGATTGAGTTTAACTCACTTTAATTTTTTCATTGAAACGGTTCGGTTATAGTCAAATTAAACAGTCGTTTAATTTAACAGTAAATTCCATTCGTCTCCTGCACTGTCAGATCAGTTCCAAAATGTAGTGCCCATTGACGTGGTTCTAGATATCTTGGTTTGTCACATTCTGTTAATACATGTATGTAACACTCTGTATTTTCTATGTTTTTAACGAATTAAAGAATACTTAATTTTACAAGTAAGAATTAAGGGAAATGGGTTACGCCATTGCGTTCGCCTCGAAATTCTGCTTGAGATAGAGTCCAAGTTTGCATGAATCGGACCCCGTATGAAGAAGTTATGGAGTCCAGAAGATTTCATGTTAATTCTGAAATTAAATATAAATATATAAATAATAATTAAATCGAGTTCAAAATTCGAAATCCAAGCAGAATGGGCTGAGCGGGAATATTCCTGCTCAGGGGTCGACACCCCCAGGGAGAGTCAACATAGGTATCGACCCCCCTGTAGGGGTCGACTCCTGCATCCAGATCCAGACAGTGACGAATTTTGACTGTTGCTGAGTCACTAAGGCATAGGTGGTTGTTTCTGGATAACTCTATCTTGTCTGGATGGTCTCGATTGCTCCTAGGTTAACGGCTTACATTAGCTTAAACGTCTATATAAACAACTGATGCCCTCAACCCTAAATCACACAAAAATTCATTCCTAGAGCCACCATGTTGTCCATGATCAACCTAGAGTAGCCGCCATTCTTCTCCAACTAGAAAGCAAGTTAGAAGCTTCGAATCAAATCAAAAATTAGTGAATCGATAGTCTACTTCAAGGGATAGCTATTCAGTTTCAGAATACAGATCCCAGAAAAACAAGACAGTTCTTTTGTTTGTAAGTTTAGTTATCTTTTAGATGTAAACAAATTAAAGTCGTGACTTGTAATAAAATGGAAACTAGAATTGTACCAAGTTGTATGACAATAGTAATGCTGATTCATGTCTATTCTTGTGATAAATTTTATCATATATGCTTGTGAGACTATTGCGGTTTATTGAACCTATCATGTTATGTAGAATTTGGTGAATGAACCAATTATGTTGTGTAGTAATTTGGGAATGAAACTATTATGTTGTATGTATATTTGGTGAATTCTATCATGTTACGTTACATGCAAGTTTATAGGCTAAGTCATGTCATATATGCCTAAATGTTTAGATCCACATGCCTCTATTTTAGATCTATGTTAACTTGATTTAACCCATATGCAAGTTCACACCTACATGCCTAATCAAGTTTGTGTAGTTCTATGTAAACTCCCATTTTATGCTTAAGATTCATATTGAGTAGATCTAAATTGCAAGTTCATAATTATATATATATATATATATATATATATATATATATATATTGTTCTATGCCAAGCTCATATGACATATGTGTAGTTAGATCCATATTTTTATGATGTTGGAATGTTGCATGTTCCTCTTTTCCCTTTTGTTTATGAGTTAGGCTAAATTGCGAAGCCTAACATTCTAGGTGATTTATGCGAACGTACAACGGGGATAACGTTGGGAAAATTATTAATTTACATGTTAATGGCATAGTTTGGTGGCATGAATGGTATAATTTATATACCTAAATAGTTATGAACATGAATTAGGGGGTATTTGGGGCATGGCTTGAATGACAACAATTGATTGATAATTTACATATAAACAAAAAGGGTAAATATGTAAATTTAGTAAAAGACGAATATGCCTAACCCGAGGTTAGATTGAGTTACGGTGTAAGACTACCCGGAACCGCGCGACACATCCAGCAACCGTAACAATATAGATCTAATGTGAGAGGTTAGTGCATCAAGCCCAAGAGAACCCGAGGTTAGACTGAGTTGCGGTGTAAGACTGGCCGTAACCGGCCGGCACATCTAGCGACCGCAGAAATACCTGTCTAAGGTGAGTGGTTGGTGCTTTAATGAATAAATTAAAGCTAAGACAGGAATGGTAGGGTTAAGTTAATTAAGGCAACACTTAACCAATGCAACATGTTAACTAAACGGATGGGTGTGGTTAGGTTAATTTGAACACTTAAACATTTTAACATGTTGACTAGGAAACCCTAGTAACAGGGACCCATTTCAGCAGTAACCCACATAGACGTATCATGGTACCCTGAACTAGGCAGGGTGGGGCAAGATTACTGGGCTGATTATAAGCGGTCAAAACAACGACGGGTGGTGCGTCAGTGTAGGTTCCGGCGGAGTACTGGCGTGCACGTACTCCGAAGTGGAAAAAGCAGGCACTGGGCATCAGTAGTCATACACAGTGCATCTTGAATTGTGTCGGGTTGCCACAATAGGATTTGATACACCCCATGGTGGGACCAGCACAGGTATCTACAATCAAGCGGGGGCGGAATGGCACAAGTAGTAAACATATACGAGTAGGAGCCGATCGGTAAAAAGGGATCACTTTGTTATGAACATGTGGGGCTGGCGGAACAACAGCTAGTAGGTGCCGAGAAATAGAAATGGGTGCGATAGTACATTCAGTTTTAAACTGCCTTATTCTGGTTTATGTTATCTTGTTATTCTGGTATTGTCCTATTTTTAGTTTATTCCAGTCATGATACCTTTTCTTGTTCACACACTGAAAAATCACTGGACTTACCAGACTTATGTCTGACCCATTTTTCTTTCGTCTTCTTTTCTTCCGTCCCCCCCCTCCCCCAGGTTCGTAGGGAGGGAACACCTCAGCTTAGTTCAGACCTTTTTGCAAGCTTGAAGAGAGTAGATGTATTGCTTGGACTCTCCTTTCTTGGGCTATGGCTTTGGACACACACTTAATGGGGATTATGCTACTTTATTTTCGTTTTATGCTTCTTTATGCTTCAATCAAGACAGAGATTTTGTTGTAATAATTTGGAAGTTGTTTTGAGACAGTTTGTTGTAATGCTTTGACTGAACCACGTGCTTATGAAATAAATTTTGTTTTTCCGCTACTTATATGTCTGTCTTGTAAATTATCTTTTTCTTTTACCTATAGCGCTCCACCAAAGTTAAGGCATTCCCTTTGTGAGTGACCTTAACGAAGGTGGGGTGCTTCACTTGGTATCAGAGCCAAGGTTTACCAGATTAGATAAAATTTTTTGAAAACTAATTTTCAGAAAGATGTTTAAAGAAGCATTTTTCAAGAAAAAGTATTGTTTTTATTTTAAAAGGCATAATCCCCAAAGCCATATGCATTATATTTCTATCCTTTGTTTTGAATCTTTCCTTTTTCGTTTCAGCATGTCTGGGGATCTTAACCTTCCAAAGGGCATGCCGGTACCTGGCTGGTTCAGAAGGTACCTAGAGGCTAAGGCTAATGTTGCAGGCCCAACAGACGTTCCTCCCCCAGCTGCAGCCGTTCCTCCTCCTCCTCCACGTGCAAATACTTTCTCAAAGATATGTAGAGACTTTAGAGCCATGGGAGGAAAGAACTTCAATGGAACTGAATCATTCGTAGAAGTAAGGAACTGGCTCAAAGAAACCGAGGATTTGTTTGTTATCTTCGAAGTGGACGATAGGAAGAAGATACAGTTGGCAGTATGGTTGCTTAAAGACGAAGCCTCCTATTGGTGGGAAGTTACTAATATTGAGATACCGGTTGAAACTTGGATGGATTTCAGAATGTGGTTTGAAATGAAATTTCTCTCACAAGCTGAACGAAGCCTACAGATGGAGAAGTTCTTAGCTCTCAAATAGGGAAGTATGTCGGTAGAGGAATACGTTAACCAATTCAACTAGCTGGCTAGGTTCGGATTGGAGTTAGTGAACACTCCACACAAGAAGGCTCTCCATTTTGTTAAAGGGTTGAATGAGCCACTTCACAGCGTAGCTATGTCCCATATACCTATGGGTGCAACTTATGAGAGACTGGTGGACATGGCATTGTTACAAGAAGAAGATAAGGATGGCAAGAAAGAGACAAAGGTGGAAGTACCTCAAGATAAGAAAGTGGAAGGATCACAGAACAAGAAGACGGATCCCAAGAAGGGCGGGAAGAACAACAAACCCCGTGACAAGAGGAAGTGTAATTTTTGTGGCATTCCTGGACATTTGATTAAGGACTGCAGAAAGAAGAAGAGGAAGATGGGTGGTTGTTTTCAGTGTGGCGAGACAGGACACATGGCTAAGGACTGCCCAAGAAAGCAAGGGCAAGGGCAGAGAGCTGGATCTACTTCTGGAGGGCAGGTTCACGCTCTCATAGCACCTCCGCAAGAATAAGGTAGAAATATTTCTGTTGAAAGTTTAGTTTATCTTTTTGATCATCCTGTTCGTACACTCTTTGATTCTGGCGCATCGCACTCTTTTATATCTACTGCTTTAGTTGAATCTCTGCACCTAGACACCAGTATAGTAGAGGATCCCTTGGTTGTTTCAAATCCAATTGGGGGTTCGGCTTATTTATCTATGGTTTGTTTGGATTTGGAAATTTCTATACTAAGCGTTGGGTTTAGATGTAATGCCTATGTTTTGGGCTTCATGGGCTATGGGTTGATTCTAGGCATGGATTGGTTATCCAGTAATGGCCGTCCTCGATTGTGAAAAGAGAGTAGTTAGACTCATGACTCGCCTCGGTAACACTCTCGGAATCTCTTGTAATCCCATGAACTCTGTTATGCTTAGCTATCTAGAATCTCTTGATGCGTCTGTTGTGAACTTGCAGTCTGTTAGAGTAGTCCATGAATACTCAGATGTATTTGAAGAGGTGAAGGGCTTACCTCCGAAGCGGGAGATAGACTTCTGCATATACCTTGTTGATAATGCTAAACCCGTAGCTCTACCCGTTAGACACATGGCTCCAAGGGAGAGGAAAGAGCTCAGCAAGCAAACTAAAGAGCTACTCGAAAAGGGGTTCATAAGGCGCAGTATTTCTGAATGGGGTGCTCCGGTTCGCAGCCAAAGCGGATGGTTCATTTCGCCTATGCGTTGATTATAGGGATCTAAACAAGCTGACTAAGAAGAATAGGCACCGACTTCCAAGAATAGATGACTTGTTCGATCAACTTGTAGGTGCATCGGTTTTCTCCCAACTAGATCTGGCTACCGGGTTTCATCAGCTAAGAGTAGCTGAAGACAACATTGATAAGACCGCGTTCAGAACGCCAGATGGTTTCTTCGAATGGCTTGTCATGCCTTTCGGCTTGACAAACGCACCCGCTTATTTCGTTGACTTAATGAGCAGGGTGTTCAGGGAATTCCTTAATAAGTTTGTGGTGGTCTTCGTGGATGATATTTTGATCTTCTCGAAACGTGAGGAAGAGCATGCTTTGTATTTAAGGGAAGTCATGGATACTCTTCGGGCACATCAGCTAAAAGCCAAATTCTCCAAATGCCATTTCTGGAGAGAAGAAGTTAGATTCTTTGGACATGTGGTGTCCAAAGAGGGGATAGCTGTGGACCCCGCAAAAGTAGTTGCGGTACAAGATTGGAAGGTTCCACAGAATACAACCGAAGTTCGAAGCTTCCTCGGGCTAGTGGGATTTTATCGAAAATTCATTAAAGACTTTGCGAAAATCTCAGCTCCACTTACAAGGTTGACAAAGAAGAACCTAACTTTCGCTTGGGATTTGGATTGCGATGTTGCTTTCCAACGATTGAAAAGGGTTCTTACAGCAGCCCCAGTTCTGACATTGCCTGATGGAAGCAAAAATTTTACCGTATACACAGACGCATGCGGTACTGGATTAGGCGCTGTCCTGATGCAAGAAGGAAAGGTTGTTTGTTATGGGGGAAGGCAGTTGAGGGTACATGAGAAGAACTACCCAACTCATGACTTGGAACTAGCTGCCATTGTTTTTGCTCTTAAGTCATGGCGTCATTACCTACTAGGAGAAAGGTTTGAACTGTTTGCTGACTATAAATCGTTAAAGTACCTTTTCTCACAGAAAGATCTTAACTTAAGACAACAAAGATGGATGGAGTTTCTTGCCTCATATGATTTTGAGATCTCCTATACCCCTGGCAAGGGCAATGTGGTAGCAGACGCCTTGAGTAGAAAGAAGCTGGCCTTAAGTCCAATCTTTGTAGAAAGGCAAAGCTTGGAGTACATATTTGTACCTAGTTTGTTAGCATCGCTAGAGGTGCGGCCTTCTTTTTTGGACTCAATAGGAACCACGCAATGTGAAGACCCTCAGCTAGTTGATGTAATGGATAAGCTAATTAGGGGTGAGACTTCTAGTCACCTCAATAGATACTCCATCGATGATAAGGGTTGGTTGAGGCGGGATGGAAGACTATGCATCCCACAAGCAAGGGATTTGGTGAAGATGGTTCTAAAAGAAGCACACCATTCTAAATTAACCATACACCCAGGTGGAGACAAGATGTACAAAGACATAAAAAGTTTTTTTTTTTGTAACGGCATGAAGAGGGATGTAGCCGAATTCGTTTCCAAGTGCATGATATGCTAGCAAGTCAAGGCGGAGCAGAAGAAACCTGGTGGTTTGCTTCATCCTCTAGAGGTCCCACAGTGGAAATGGGATAGCATTTCGATGGACTTTGTTGATGGGTTGCCTAGATCAAGAAGGGGTAATACCAGTATTTGGGTAATAGTGGACAGGCTCACTAAAAGCGCCCACTTTATACCTGTTAAGAGTAGAAGAACTGCCTCGTCTCTAGCATCTATTTATCTTAAAGAGATAGTTAGACTCCATGGGATACCCTCCAGTATAGTGAGTGATCGAGCCCCTATCTTTACAAGCGAGTTTTGGAGGAGTATGAAAGAGGATGTGGGCACACAGCTATGCTTAAGCACAACCTATCACCGCCAAACCGATGGCCAGACGGAAAGGGTGAATAGAGTATTAGAAGACCTCCTGAGATTGTGCATTCTTTATTTTGGAGGGACATGGGAGGATCATCTTCCTTTGGTGGAATTTTCTTACAACAATAGCTACCAAGCCACCATAGGCATGGCACCCTTCGAAGCTTTTATATGGAAGGCCATGCTGATTGCCAACTTATTAGTGGGAGTCTACAGACAAGCTCATACTTGGGCCATACATGATTAGAGAAACTTTAGAGAAAGTGGACTTGATACGAAGAAGAATGAAGGCTGCCCAAGATAGACAAAAATCCGACGCAAACAAAAGAAGGATCGACCTTGAGTTTGAGGTTGGAGACAGGGTGTTCCTTAAAGTATCTCCTTTGAGGAATGTCATTCGCTTTTGGTATGTAGGAATGTTAGCACCAAGATTTGTAGGACCATTTCCTATCATTGTAAGGATTGGGACGATGGCTTACAAAGTAGAGCAACCCGAAAGACTGGCTGGAGTTCATAATGTTTTTCTTGTTTCCCAACTTCGAAAGTGCTTACATGAGTCTGCGGAAGTTGTGGAGCCAAGCATACTCGAGGAAGTAGAAGTGGAACGAGAAGCGACTGTGAGAAGAGTTCCAACTCGTATCTTGGGGACAGAAGTCAAAAAGCTAAGCAACCGTGAAGTCAATCTTGTTAAAGTTCAGTGGAGTGACGCTGAGGAAGATGCGACTTGGGAAACTGAGGACAAAATACGCGCAGCCTACCCTTTTCTTTTTGAGGGTACATCCTTGATCTCTTTTTCCTTAAGTTAATGCACGCTTGTATCTACCTTTTAAGTATATCTCCTCGGTCCTATTCCTTATCCTTAGGTAGAAACCAATGGATGTAAACATGTATTTGAAACATGTTATGATTAATGGTTGCAATTGGTTGCTAGTGATTGCTCGTGGATGCATATACACACACATTAGGTGTTAGATCGGCTCAGTCACTTTCATATTGCATATGCATATATGTATTTGTATATGGATTGAACTTGATGCGTTATCATATGGACGTTGCATTTGTATGAATGATTGTGCACTCATGTAGAAAATATGATTAGGAATAATTGCATACATAATGGACTCATGGCACTGACATAATTTGCAATAAGGAGGTCAACTGAATCAGTAGACCGCCTGATTTTGCATTAGATATGGACATATACGCACAATATGCATACAATCATGAAAGCATTAGAAATTTTTTAAGGACAATGGATGCCAGTGTTTGATGGTTGAGTAGATGGACGATTGGATGGTAGGATATACATTCTTCTTGAATTGAAGATTTCGGGGACGAAATCCTTTAAAGGAGGGGAGAATGTAACACTCTGTATTTTCTGTGTTTATAACGAATACTTAATTTTAAAAGTAAGAATTAAGGGAAACGGGTTACTCCATTGCGTTCGTCTCGAATTTCTTCTTGAGATAGAGTCCAAGTTTGCGTGAATCGGTGTAACGTCCCGCATATTTACAGTATAATAATTAATTAATTTAATTATTTATATAGTGATTTAGATGGTTTAATTAAATAAGTTTGAATATTTAATTAAAATAATAGTTAAATAATATATTTAATTTCTGAAATAGTCAGAAATAGTGAATCGACAATATAATGTGAACTGGACGATTCAAAATATATAATTCAGTTTAGAATTTGAACTAGAATAACAAATATATTTAAATAACGACAGTTTTAACGTATAATTATAATATAATTAAAATCGAGCTCGAAATGGCGTGGCAGTTCGCTATTTGGCGATTTGAACTTCAACTGAATATACAGGGTCCGTTTTAAATCGGATTTCCGTGAAACAAGAAACGTTCGGAGCTGATGAAGTATATTGTTCTAGTGGAAGAGAAAAATCGGGATTTCATTGTGTAGATTTTGATTTATGTCCAAATCAAATTTTAGAAAAGTCGTTAGGAATTCCTTTATAATTTATAATGATATATATAAAGAATTTCAATATAAATTTGAATATCGATTCAACCGGGATTTGAATATCGAGTTGTAAATCCCAGTGGAGCTGTACGATATTCTACTGTGAATATATACGATAATATTTATTTTTAAATATTTAATTTAACTGTTTTGTAAATATATTTATATATTTAATAGGGTTATTTAAAGCTTTAAAAATAGCCAGTTTTGCAAACGACCTCCGTTTTCGACGAAACTAATTTTGTTGGATCCGCAATATTAAATTATTGTTAGATTTCAATTTCCGTGATATTTGAAGTCAGTATGTGGCCGTCGGAGATTTTAATGTGAAAAACAGTCAATAATTTGACCTTTAAAAATGTGTTGTGTGAGTAAACGGAGTCGTAATTCGACGAAACAAGTTTCGTTGGGTCCGTGATGTCAAACTGTAGTCACATGCCAATTTCCATGATTTTTGGATGTCGTGTGTGATCACACGGAATTTTAAAAGGACAAAAATTCGATAAAATAATAAGAAAGTAAAATATCTACAAATATATCTAAGTAGAAAATATCTAGAAATCCTACCCTATAAATATACGTTAACTCCTTACCCTTAAGACCTAAATAAATCCTCTGCAAACAAGAAAATCAAGCAGCTAGAAAAAAATACAAAACCATCGTGAGTTTTAAATCCCATTTAAAAATCGAATGGTCCTCTAAAAAATCCAAAATAAATCCCTTTGAAATCGCAGAGGGATGCTCTTCAATTCTATACTTGTTTGGTAGGGTGCGGTCACGTTTCTGTTGAGCTCAAATTTGTGTTGTAAAGCTAGGGTTTGGGATTTGGGGATCTAGAAGCATTGATTCGAGTTTTCGTTAGTATATTTGGGATCGAGAAGGAACTCCGCACCTGGTGTGAAAATTCTATGGGTTTCCAGATGAAAAAGGTTCGATGGTTTTTTCTGCTAATCGGGTTTCGAACTAGAAACCGTTGGGAGGATTTAGGAGCTTGAGTTGGAGACGACTGGGTGGATGTTAGAGAGGATTGATCGACGAGTAGGTTTGTGGTTGCGGTTTTGATTTGCGTAGAGAAACCTGCGAGAAAGAATTGGAAATGGAAACGGGTTGCGAGTGGTATCCTGGAGCTCAATATCGGGGAAGAAAGGGAGATGTGGGTTTGGGTTGTGTTCATGTATGGGTTGAAGTTTATAAAGGTTAAAGCCCAAATTACTATTTAAAAGAAAATCAAAACTTTTGTTTTTATTTTGTAAATAGTTTAAACTTGTAAATTTCATAACTTGTCCGTCCTGTATTAGAATTTCGAACGGTCAGAACCTTTGGGACCGTATGGATGAGAGCTCCACAATGGAACTAACTGGGAGTGGATTGGAGCTCGTTTGAATTTATGGAGAAATAAATTGTTTGTTCTGAATCAAACAACAGTTTATCGTTATTTAATGATGAACTGCCAAAGTGAGTAAAACTCACCAACTCTGAACAGTTATATTTTTATTGCATATTTTTAGAACTGATAATTATCCACTGATTGCTGTGTGTTAACTATTTGGTTGAATTGCTTATGTATTGGTTGAAGTTATAGATAACGATATATATATATATATATATCGTTAATCAAATATTGATTATGTTTAGCAGAATATTTCATAGTGAAATATTATCGATATTAATTGTATTGTGTAACATCTGTGGTTGTAGGGAAACAGTTTGGAGGGATCCAACTGGATTCCTCAACATTTATTTTTATTATTTTTCATATATGATGATATATGATGTGATATATAATCTGTTGTTGATTATGTGTGTTTGAATGATATCGATCATTGTGAATTGGTATTTTAAATACCGTAAGAAATACTGGGATGTAGAAAAGGGGATTTTCAAAGTGTATTTTGAAAGTAAATTATTTATATAAAATCAATGGATTTTATATATAAAAGAAAAGGATTTTATAAGAGAAAATAGTTATAAAATCAAAAGGGTTTAGAAAAGGAAATATTTATGGGAAATAAATATGATAAAATAGAATTGAAAAGGGAGTATGTAGAAAATAAACAGAAGTGAAAAGGAAATATTTATGTGTTAAATAAACCAATAGAAAAGGGAGTATTTGTATAAACAAATAGAAATGAAAGTATTAGTCGAAATAAGAGTTGAAGTAGTTAAACGAATATAGTTTATCCGAATAGAGTTAAGGTAGTTAATCGAATATAGTTTATTTGAATAGAGAAAAGGAGTTATCGAATATAGTTTATCCGAATAGAGAAAAGAAGTTATCGAATATAGTTAATCAATTAGTGTTAATTCATTAGATTTAATTCATTAGAGTTAATAGAGTAAGGGTTAATCGAATTATAGTTAATCAATTTGAGTTAGAGTTAATTGATTAGAGTTAGAGTTAATTGAAAAGGAGTTATCGAATATTAGTTTATTCGAAAGGAGTTATCGAATATTAGTTTAATTGAAAAGGAGTTACCGAATATTAGTTTATTCGAAAGGAGTTATCGGATATTAGTTTATTCGAAAGGAGTTATCGAATATTAGTTTATTTTAAAGGAGTTATCGAATATTAGTTTATTCGAAAGGAGAAATCGAATATAAGTTATTCGAAGTGAGTTAATTGAATATCGTTTATTTGAAAAGGAGTAATCGAATATAGTTTGTTCGAAAGAAGGAGTAATCGAATATAGTTTATTCGAAAGAAAGAGTTATCGAGTATTAGTTATTTGAAGAGAGATATTCGAATATTAGTTATTCGATGAGAGTTAATCAGATATAAGTTATTCAAAGAGAGTAAATCGTCGAATTCAATTATATCGAATTCGGGAAAGTATTTATACTTTCCGGTTTTTAAATCAAGATTTATTTATTTATAAATTAGGTGTTTATTTATTTATTCAAATTAAAGAAAAAAAGTTATATTCAAAGTTAGATATTTCGAAAGTAGGGATTATAACGCTATAGTTATAATCAATGTTTTCAATAAAGAAATGAATACGTAAATAGAATCCAAGAGTTACGTAAGGAAGTTTGTTAAAGGTTTAAAAGATAAACTTTGTCTATTTCGAAGTTAAAACGTTGTTCAATTAAGGTCTAAGAGGTAATTGTACCCCAACTTGATTGACTTCCTTCTTAACTAAGGAATGGCTAAGGTTTGATAGTAAAGGATGGTTAAGTGAATTTAGTTAATGAGCGTAATGGCTTGAGTTGGCATGGCGATGTTTGATTTAAAAATCGGTTTAAATCCAGTGAAGGAGTTTTGGAAATGTTTTCCAAATAAGAATCAGAAATGTTTTCTGATAAAAGAAAATCAGAATTTGGAATATATGGAAATTAGATATAAGTAAATTAATGAACTAAAAAGATAAATGTTAAATGATGATTGATCGATATAATTTCCATCTGGAAATAATATCGTTGTTTGCACGTATGTTTTTCTTTGATAGTTAAATCACAGATTATCAAAGTTTTGACCATTTTTCCGTCGTCCGTACGGAGAGACCGGTTGGATTCTTATCCAAAGAACCACTCCGTATTGGCATAAGCGTTGCGGAATCATATATGCCAAAGATAATTGAAGATGGGTAAAGTGAAAGGGCTGTTATATAAGTCCTAGGTAGAGATTGCCTAGGATGGATGTACGGAATAGTGCCTTTCGTTTGTCCAGTCCCAGGACAACTTGAATGGACGAATGTCTGACAGAGTATATCTGGTAGATCGCGTAAGTTGATCGTTTCAAATGTATATATGTTGGTGGCGGAGGAATTTATTTCTCTTAGCTTATACCCGTGGTATTTTTGGGGAAATCAATTTGTGATTTGACGGGTATGATGATGTGGCATTCAAAGTAAATGAAGATGTGATCTGTATAGAGATACGTTATAACCTCAAGCCTCATCAACTGGGAAATAACAGAAATCGGGAAGGCAGCATGGCTAAGTGGGTCGCACTCAATTAGGGTATATTGTCACCATCTAGAGAATATTCATATTTGTACTTCTTTCAATTCTGTAACTCCCGGGAACGGTTATGTTGGAATACTAACCGAGGGGTGGCAATATATTCGATACATTCAAGAGAAATGAATGGTCGGTCATGTGTGGCCGAGTTGCAAGATGTTCTTGTTGAACTCTAGTGTATCGCTACTAGAGTACACTGAGCGGAAGGTGGATCTATACCTAGTCATAGTTGGAATCCATTCCCCAAATAAGAGCCCGCGGCTGTGATTGTATATTATATATGTAGAACGTTAGATGCAAGCGTTTCTACTAGATTGATATTACTTGTGTTAGACATTATTATAATATCAGAATAATATTGTTTGCAAATGATTTGGGTTATCGTAAGGTAAAAACCATCCGTGTTTATGTGTGGATCGGTCTTACGATTATTCTTTCTTTTGAAAGGATTTTTAAAGTTAAACAAATGATTTGAGTTTACTCACACCAGTCACATGACTGACCCGGAGTTTATTTTGCTTTGTTTTCCCTAAACTCTTGGGTGCCCAATTTTGTACGGGCAGTCAAGTAGTCGGGATTTTCAGATACATTTGGAAAGCTGGAGCAGGAGGCTTCGGAATTATATAGCTATGGTTATTTCCGCTGTGTTGTAAGTGCTGTACTTTGGAAATGATATGTATATTCAAGTACCGATTTATATTTCAAAGTTATGTTATATATTATATGTTATTCGTTCCGCTGTGAGGTTCGTGTTACTTTGATGTTGTGTTGTTCTTCTTCTTCTATTATAAGTTTTTATCTTATCTATTCTCACCCTCTATTTTCTTTCTATTATTTTTCTGGTTTTACAATGTAATGTGGGTTGGACTTGTGTTATTTGGTCAGCTCAAATTGGACTGGAATTTCGGGACACTACAGTTGGTATCAGAGCTTAAGGTTAAGTAATTACCTTGGATCCGTGGCGTGACTCAGTAGAGATAGGGTTAGTAATGCCCTAGATTGAGTTGAGTGTATATATACGAGTGAACATATTTGTTATTTGATATAAAATAATTTTATATTGTGCAGATGTATTGGTTGAGTTGTTTATGGGTTCTGGTCGATCAGTTTGATCCACTGTATCGGTAGGAGTTTATAAACACTCGAATACGATGGGTTGACACGATATGTTTTGTAAAGAGGGTAAATGAAAATAGTTTTACCCAAAGTATATTTTGATATAGAGAAATTATATATATTGGAATTATAATATATTGGATATATTGGTGGCTATTATAATCGAGTAAGATTATAAATTGAAATGGATGTAAGTAACCAATCAGAAATCATATAAGAGAAACATATGAAATCCGATGAATTGAATCTGAAATTTGAATCAGAATAGAAATGAAAACCCTTGAAATTTGAATAAGTGTTTGTAATGGATTTGGATTAAATATACGAGAATTTTAAAATCCTGGGAGATTTTAATTTTTGTTACAGGCATTGAAAATGGTATTTTGAAATGAATTTCAAAGTGGAAATGTTTAGAAATGGTTTTGAAAAGCAAATAGTATTGAACTCACTTCGATCGCTGGAAAATAGATTCTGATGATGACAGCTGCATCATCAGTGTTCATTTTCGAGTTGCTAAGTAACGGATTACTACCAAAGATTTTGTTTTTAAATTGTTTTGCGAAAACAAGTTATTCAGAAATTCAAAGGTTTTGAATTGTTATTATGATTTCAAATTGACTTGAAATAGAAACCCAGGAATTTAAATTCTAGAATTTAAATTTAACTTGTGAAGTTAAATAGAATGAGATGGTAAAAGTAAATAAATAAACTGGAATTTAACTTGAACCAAGTTAAATAAAACTGGATTTGATTAGAGAATAATCTGGAATGATATTGAGATGATAAGTTAAGAGTTTGGAGTTGAAACTTAAATTTGAAATTGAATTCGGCTTGGATAAGCGAATGGTTGTATTGGAGATAAAAGTGATATGAGTTTGATCGGAATGACATTGGTATACGCTAAATTGATAGCAGATGTAAAAGATATAATGATATGCCCGACAAAAAGGTACAAGTTTATATTTCATATGGTATGAGATTTTTATGAGCCGAATTGGCAAGCCGCTTGGTTATTTGATTTTCTTTTGGGTTAGAGATGGCCCAGAGAGGCGAGTTGGAGTTTGAGTTATTGACCAGTACAAAGGAGGTGCTGGCGAATTTTTTTCCAGAAATTTCGGGTGTTAGAAAATTTTTAGGATTTTTGAAAATTTTTGTTAGTAGGAATTCATTAATATTTTAATTGAAATTAAATTGGTTCAGTTGAAACTGAAGTTAAGAAGTGAACAAATAAGTTCTAACCAGTTAATAGGGTTTGTTTTCTACCTTAGCAATTTCGAGGGTGAAATTATTTTAAGGGGGGAAGAATGTAATGTCCCACATATTTACAGTATAATAATTAATTAATTTAATTATTTATATAGTGATTTAGAAGATTTAATGGTGGTTTAA
The DNA here is from genome assembly GCA_030737875.1 of Allium sativum. NCBI lineage: Eukaryota > Viridiplantae > Streptophyta > Magnoliopsida > Asparagales > Amaryllidaceae > Allium > Allium sativum. The sequence goes on along the minus strand of CM060920.1, from coordinate 75,030,119 downwards.
TTAAATAACTTTGAATATTTAATTAAAATAATAATTAAATAATATATTTAATTTCTGAAATAGTCAGAAATAATGAATCGACAATATAATGTGAACTGGACGATTCAAAATGTATAATTCAGTTTAGAATTTGAATTAGAATAACGAATATATTTAAATAACGATAGTTTGAACGTATAATTATAATATAATTAAAATCGTGCTCGAAATGGCGCGGCAGTTCGCTATTTGGCGATTTGAACTTCAACTGAATATACATAGCCTGTTTTAAATCGGATTTCCATGAAACAAGAAACGTTCGGAGCTGGTGAAGTATATATTTCTCGTGGAAGAGAAAAATCGGGATTTCATTGTGTAGATTTTGATTTATGTCCAAATCAAATTTTAGAAAAGTCCTATGGAATTCCTTTATAATTTATAACGATATATATAAGGAATTTCAATATAAATTTGAATATCGATTCAACCGGGATTTGAATATCGAGTTGCAAATCCCAGTGGAGCTGTATGATATTCTATTGTGAATATATACAATAATATTTATTTTTAAATATTTTATTTAATTATTTTTAAATATATTTATATATTTAATAGGGTTATTTAGAGCTTTAAAAATAGTCAGTTTTGCAAACGACCTCCGTTTTCGACGAAACTAATTTTGTTGGATCCGCATTATTAAAGTATTGCTAGATTTCAATTTCCTTGATTTTTGAAGTCAGTATGTGGCCTGTTGAGACACGAGAATTTCGATTGATAACAACAAAATAAAGATCAATGGAAATCATGACATGGAGCTAAGATTATGGATATATAGATGTTTAAAGGGAGACAGAACTTATATATAGGGGGAGATAGCAATAAAGATTAAAATATCAAGCTATATTGTCATCAATCAAAAAGGGGGAGAATGTTGAGTCAACGGTTTCAATGCTTATTTTGATTAATGACGAGAAGAAGCTTCATGATCGACAAAAAGAAGATTCAATGGTTTCATAGGTTAGAAGTTGGTTATTTAGAGTATTTTATGTTAAAATCTATCCTCAAATAATCATACTTCTCATTGCTTTCAAAATTATGCATGAAAACTCGTTTTTACTGTATATTGACAAAAATAGGTCAACCTGTTAAAAATAACAGGTCAACCTATTTTTAAATATAACAGGTCAACCTATTAAAATTAACAGGTCAACAGCTTTTTGAAATAACAGTCAAAAACCTGTCAATCTATTAATTTTTCCTGTCGACCTATTTTTGAATTTCATGAAGAGTCATCTTCTTTCTTGAAAAGTTGCATCCATTTCTCTTCATTAAAAATCAGTCCTTTTGATTGCAACTTTTCACTAATAATTACAACTTCTCATTTGCTATAAATACATCATCTTTCATTCATCCAAATCACCGATTCTTGCTCTAATTTCTTATCTTACTTTCTAAATACTCTAGCATTCTAAAAAGCTCCCAAATTCAAGTTACTTATTGAATCCTTGATAAAATTTCTCATATTTTGATTCAACAAGCAACTAACTTCCTTCAAATCTTCGCATTTAATTCATATACTTGAGGATAAGATTATAGGAAGGTTGTACTCAATCATTGACTAATCAGTGTTGAAGAAAGAACACATTCAAGGTCAAACTCTTGTAATCGTCTTGTGGGTAAGCTTGTAGCCCGTGAAATCAAGTGGGTAAGCTTGTAGCCCGTGAAATCAAGTGGGTAAGCTTGTAGCCCGTGAAATCAAGTGGGTAAACTTGTAGCCCGTAAATCAAGTAGTTGTGAACCTGTTCCTCCGGGTGAAGCGAGGGTGTTGTTTAGTGAAAAGCCGAAGAGGAGCTTCGGGACTGGATGTAGGACTGGAGGTCCGAACCAGTATAAAAATCCTGGTGTCGTTACTCTACTTTACTTTACTGCATTTATAGTTATTTGTGATATATATCTTGTTTGCGAATTTTTACCTGCATAACTATTGAATAGCTTAAGTTATCACATACATTCCGCATAGCCATATTATAGATCCTGCACAAGTCGTACACACTCGGACTTTTCAATTGGTATCAGAGCATGGTGTTCTAGAGATCGTAACAACATCCTAGAACAAATGGCTATAAAGAAATCTAGTCAGGGAATTAGAAAATGGAAGAGCAACAAAGCAGAATCAAGAGAGCAAGGAAACAAGTGTCCCATGGCCAAAGTCAGATCACAATCGGTATGTACAGATTCATTATATAAAGATCTTTTGTTAGACCATGAAAAATTATTGAAACTCAATACAGTCGTTTTAGCTATGTCAAAAAATTACAAGCAAGAAAATTCCAAATTAAAAGAAGAAAACAATCTATTGGTAAAACAAGCCAAATGTTTTGAAAATACCTTAGAAGAGCTTGTTTCTCAAAAAGATTTCCTTCAAAAAGAAAATGAGCGAATAGAAGATAAAAACAATGTTCTTTTAAAGGAAATCGATCTTTTGCAAAATAAAAATATATCATTAGAAGATTCTTTAAATAATTCTAGTTCTTTAATTTCGTCTCTTGAAAAAGAGAATAGAGCTTTAACCGAAAAGAATTTAGAACTATCTAAAGAATGTGAGTTTTTAAAGGTGAATAATAATATTTTGCAAAATGAAATTTCTGACTCAAAAGAAAATTTTGAAAAGTTACAATCTTCTTTAGATAATTCAGAATCTCAAATTTTAGGTCTTAAAACTGAGAATGGTACTTTAAAAAGGAAAAATTCTGAATTAAATAAGGAAATTGATGATTTAAAGATTAACAAAATTTCTTTTGAAAATGTCAATAGCGACTTTGGAAATAAATTTGATAAAAGTGCAAATAAGTTCACAAAATTTAATAAAGGTCAAAATGATTTAAATATGATTTTATCTAGATCTCGACCTTTACATGACAAAAGTGGTTTAGGATATAATAAAACTAATCTTAGAAATAGTACTAGATATGCTTTCATGTACAATAAAAATATTACTGCTAGTACTAATGCTCATCCTAGATCCAATTATTATAGAAATTCGAATACTTCTATGACTAGAGATCTGTATAATAGATCTAGAAGTATGAAAAGGAATATCAATAGAGATTACTTAAGTATTTGGGTTCCTGTAAGTTGGAAAAATAGAGAAAAATATATTGATGATTATTTTGATTCAGTAGTTAATAATGAAAATTTTATCTTTAAAGGTTCCATTAAACCCTCTTGGGTATGGTTACCTTCCATCTAACTCATGGACCCAAACAAAGCAAGTGGGTACCAAAAGTATACATGTCATATAATTTTTGTAGGTACACCACAACAAAGAGAAGGCTATTCGGTATCTGAAACACCCCACCTCCGTTAGAGTCACTCTCAAAGGGAATGCCCTAATTTTGGTGGAGGTTTATAAGTATAAGTCACAGATATACAAGACAGATATAAGAACACATATTTTTAAACAGCGGAAAAATAACAACTTTTATTTAATAAAGAAAATACGTGTTTCAACAACATGCCATAATTGTCTTACAATACTTCAAAACATAACATCTTCATAACTGTCTTGATTACATCATTTAAAGAAGCATAAAGAAAACATAAATAAACTGCAAAAGCCCCATAGTTGTTGTCCAAAGCCATAGTTCAAAGCGAAAAGGTCCAAGCAATACATTCTTTCTCTTCAAGCTGGATGTGAAGGCTGGTCAAGCTGCGGTATTCCCTCCCTGTGTACGGGGGGGGGGGAAACGGAAGAAAAGAAGACGAAAGAAAAGTAGAGTCAGACATAAAGCCTGAGTAAGTCTAGGACTATTCAGTCTATGAATAAAGAACTGGGTATGATAAGTATAAACCCGAAATGGGAAAGTACTATAAACTTAGTTAAGTTGTCTAGGGACGAATATACTATCGTACCCCATATCAATCTCTGAACCCATATAAACTAGTTTCCAACTGGCACCCCATAATCTGAGTGAAGTGATCCATTTCATGATGATCGGCTCCTACTCGCATAGTTACATGTATCCTATGGCCCCCGATGTTGTAGTTACCTGTGCTGGTCCCACCATGGGGTGTATCAAGTCCCATGGTGGCGGCCCGACAAAATCCTAGAATGCACAGGTATGCTACTGGTGCCCAGTGCCTTATTTTTCTGCGCCGGAGTGTGTGCACGCCCGCACCCCGTTAGAACCTACACTGCTGCACCACCGCCGTTGATTTGACCTCTTACAATCAGCCCAGTAATCGTGCCCCACCCTGCCTAGTTTCAGGGTATCATGATACCTTGTAGGGTTACTGCGAAAAGGGTCCTCCGCTACTAGGTTTTCTATTTCTAGCCAACATGCTAAGTTGGTTAAGTGTTTTATAAACCTAACCCCCCAAATCAGTCTGTTTAGTTTAGCATATTCCATTTTGATTAAGTCTTTAGTTCACTTAATCCTAACAATCCTGACTCAGCCTTAATTGTCTTATTAAAGCCTTGACCTCTCACATTAGACAGGTATTGTTGTGGCTGCCTATTGCCGGTTGGTTCCGGGCAGTCTTACGCCACAACTCAGTCTAACCTCGGGTCTTTATTGGGCTCCATGTTTAACCACTCACATTGGATAGGTATTGTTGTGACTACTGGACAGCCGGGCGGTTCCGGGTAGGTTTACATCACAACTCAATCCAACCTCGGGTTAAACATATCGTATTTTCTACATTTACATATTTTGTCTTTCTTCTTTACTTTCTTATATGTAAATATTTGCGGCCCATTAAAAATCAATGGTGTAAAGGTTACACCAATCATGGGCCCAACCCATTCTTGAATTTGGGCCCCTCTACTTTATCTTTTCATTTATTAATTAATTTAGCCCAACGTTATTTTCCCCCGTTTAATACGTTCGTTTATTATATATATGTTGGGCTTAACCTTTTTAAGCCCAACTTAGCCATGCGAAAGAGGGGAGGCTTAAAGCGTGATTACATACACAAAAAGGGGAATGTGAACGCATGAACTTGCAACATAACGTTGGAACTACAAAACAGAAACTGGTGTACTTGCATAGTAGTAACATATACTTTGGTCATAAAGCATAAGTGACATGAATCAAACCATGTAAACTTGTAGTTAAGTTAAGAATATCACTATTGACACATAGGCTTAACTACAACATAAACCTATATTTTATTTAGGCATAATGTCAAACATAAGCAAATCATGTTTATAAGATTACTACATGTTTACAAAGGTGCTTACTTTTGTGGCTAATACAAAAGTATAATTCAACTAGAATTAATCCAACTTAATCATGATTTTAAATCTATTCACATAACCATGGCACACATATACTTATGGCATAAATATTTCTAACATGAAATCATGATTTTTACTTTAGTCTTGCAAACTTGCAAATGGGATTTTGAATCTAACCTAGCTATGTACCACATGTGTCATCATATAATTCTTGTTAACAATATAGACCTAACATGTTGTTCAATTATGCAAAATATCAATCATAGCCTAGTCATATTCATAAGTTCGCAAAGAGGTTTTCTAGTACAAAAGTATGGCTTAATACATAGATCATGATGCCAAATTTTTAACATAATTTCATATGAATTATAATAACCCAAATTTGTTCCAATTACACACAAAATGATTTTTGTACACATTATGATGGCATAGTAGCAAAACCACAAACTTGCATGAATTTCAATTAAAGAACTACATACATGTAGCTTCAACATGAATTACAAACTTTGCGAATATCCAAACGTATACTTGCATAAAACTACCGCAAACATGTAGTTTTTTATAATGAATAACATACTTTGCGAATATCCAAACATATACTTGCATAAAACTACCGCAAACATGTAGTTTTTATAATGAATAACATACTTTGCGAATATCCAAACATATACTTGCATAAAACTACCGCAAACATGTAGTTTTTATAATGAATAACATACTTTGCGAATATCCAAACATATACTTGCATAAAACTACCGCAAACATGTAGTTTTTGTAATGAATAACATACTTTGCGAATATCCAAACATATACTTGCATAAAACTACCGCAAACATGTAGTTTTTATAATGAATAACATATTTTACGAATATCCAATCGTTATACAATATTGCAAATCGATAAGAATCATAGTAACGCACAAATATGAATTACTTATCACCACAAATCAAGTATACAAATCAACACAGTTATTTATTTATGCCGGAATAATACTCTACTTACAATCGTGTGGCGAATTCTCCAATTCAGGAATTTGGAGATGCGACTCCTTATTGATTTGATTTGTTTTAAGTTGCTTTATGCTTTAGAATTTGCCTCCTAATCTTCTCTCAAATTGGTGGCTACTCCTAGTCGCTCCTCTGCAGCATGATGGCCTCGTTCTTATTTTTGAATGAATAGATTAGGTAGAGTCTAGGGTAATTTTTATAGAGTTTATGAACTGATTAGGACCATCGATGTTGCTTGGATTGATCATAGCCATTCATTCGAAAGAGAGACCAATTAGAGTCTGCCACCTAGCCCTAATGACAAAGCAAGCTTCTGAAAATCGACCAAACACAGACCTGGCCAACCAGGACTTGACCAGATTTGACCAGCAGGTCATTTTTGACCTGGGCGCACTTGGCAGGTGCGCCAGGTCAAAAATGTACTGGCGCACTTCCCAAGTGCGCCAGTGCATTTTTGTTCTGGCGCACTTCCCAAGTGCGCCAGTGCATTCTGACCCGTTTTCCGGTTTTTCGCCCAACTTCGTTCGTCCATAACTTCTTCATACGATATCCGTTTTGCGCAAACTCAGACTCTATCTCAAGCAGAATTCCGAGACGAACGCAATGGCGTATCCCGTTTCCCTTAATTCTTTGATTTAAAATTATTTATTGTTTAATTTATGAATTTCACAGTTATAAAATACATGGGGTTTTACATTCTCCCCCACTTAAAAGGATTTCGTCCCCGAAATCTTCAAGTTCAGGAAGAATGTACATCTTAACGTCCAAACATCCATCTACTCATCCATCAAACACGAGCATCCATTGTCCTTAAAAGACTTCTAATGTTTCATGATCATATGCGAAGTGTGTGTGTTCATGTACTTATCTAATGCAAAATCAGGCGGTCTACTGATTCAGTTGACCTCCTTAATGCGAATTATGTAAGTGCTATGAATCCATTATGAATGCAAATCCCCCTATTCATGATTCTACATGAGTGCACAATCATTCATACACATGCAACATCCATATGACAACACATTAAAGTTCAACCATATACGAATGCAAACATATATGCATATGCAATATGAAGTGACTGAGCCGATCTAAAACCTAGATTGTGTGTGTATATGCAACCACGAGCAACCACTAGCAATCACTTGCAACCACTTGCAACCATCATCCATAACATGTTTCAATTACATGTTTTCATCCAAAAGGTTTCTACCTAAAAGATAGGGTCGAGGAGATATACCTAAAAAGATAGATAAAAGCGCAACTTAAGGAAAACGGAAAGATCAAAGATGTACCCTCGAAAAGAAAAGGGTAGGCAGTGCGTATTCTAGCTTCAGTTTCCCAAGTCGCGTCTCCCTCGGCGTCGCTCCACTGAACTTTGACGAGTTTGACTTCGCGGTTGCGTAGCTTTTTCACTTCCGTTCCTAATATGCGGGTTGGAACTTTCCTTATGGTTGCTTCGCGTTCCACTTCAGCTTCTTCTAGGATATTTGGCTCTACCACTTCAGCAGACTCATGTAGACATTTTCGGAGATGTGAAACATGAAAAACGTTGTGAACTCCGGCCAATTTTTCGGGTAGCTCTAATCTATAGGCCATTTTCCCAATTGTTCCTATCTAAAGGTATAGTCGAATGATAGAAGCAAGTAAAAACTTTGTGCCCATTAGGCAATGTCAAAACTGGAAATCTATGTCACATATATATTGATTAGGAGAAGAACTCTCTAAGCATCAGCCCCGAAGACCGAAATCAACATCAGACTGACACCCAAAGAATTACTCAACCCAACCACTATATATGATTCTAGGAAACTAAGCATGATGGACTCCTTTTAGGTCACAAGGGAGTCCCTTCCTAAGACCAACGCGTATCCTATTAAACCCAAAAAGTTTGGTCAATCCAACGAACACCCTCAAGCCCCAACATGTGTTACTAACAGATGAGTCATACTCCCTATGGGATTTGCAATAGAAATTGGATTAAGAATAGGACCGAGAGGATATACACAAAAGATAGCATGCAAGTGAGCTTTACAGGAAGAGAGGGATCAAGGATATACTCTTAAGAAGAGATATGATGCACGAATCTAGTCTTCAATCTTCTAAGTCGCATTTCCTTGAGCTTAACTCCATTATGCTTTGTCCGTCTTTAACTTCACAATTTCGTAGCTTCTTAATTCTTGTTTCCAAAATATGAGTTGGAACCTTTTTCACTGTTACCTCTCGTTCCACTTTCACTTATTCTCCTTCTAGTATACTTGGCTCAGGCATAACTGCGTACTCATGGTTCCAAGCAAGCTCTCCAAAATTCACTAGTGAATCTTGGATCTTGTTCACTTACTAGAAGGTATTCCACATAGATGAATTATCTCTTGAAAATAAACAAATGTCAAATGAACTTACGAAGGTGATTCTCCACATCTCATGCATAAGCGAAATGAACCTTCTGCCTTAGTGACGAACACTACTAGAGCGCCCCATTCTGAAATGCTCCTTCTAATGAACCCCTTCTCTAGAAGCTCTTTAATCTGTTTACTGAGCCCTTACCTTTCCCGTGGAGCCATGTGTCTAACGGGCAACGCAACAGGCTTTTCATTATCTACAAGATATATGCGGAAGTCTATCTCCCGCTTCGGAGGCAAGCCCTTCACCTCTTCGAAGACATCCGGATATTCCCGGACCACTCTAATCGATTGCAAATTTTTCAACGGAGGCAACTAGCGATTCAAGATAACTAAGCATAACCGCATACGAGGGATTACAAGAAATTTCCAAAGTGTTACCGAGCTGGGTTAGGAGCCTAACAACCCTTTTCTCACAATCAAGGATGGCCCCATTACTGGATAGCCAATCCATGCCCAAAATCAAACCATATCCCGAAAAGCCCAAAATAAAGGCACTACATTGAAATTCTACGCTTAGAATAGAAATTTTCAATCCCAAACAGATCATAGACAAATGAGCTGGGCCCCCAATTGGGTTTGAAACAATTAAGGGGTCCTCTACCATACTAGTTTTTAGGTGCAGAGATTCTACTAAAGCAGACGAGATAAAGGAGTGTGATGCGCCAGAATCAAATAAAGTGCGAACGGGGTGATCATAAAGATAAACTACACTTTCTACAGAAGTATTTATACCTCGTTTCTTTGGGCAGTCCTTAGCCATGTGGCCTGTCTCACCGCAAGAAAAGCACCCACCATTCATCTTGGCCTTCTTTTTCCGGCAATCTTTCACTAAGTGCCCCATTTTGCAACAGAATTTACACTTCCTCTTCTCTCGGGACTTGTTGTCTTTCCCGCCCTTCTCAAAGTCTGTCTTCTCAGGGCAGTCTTTTCTGATGTGTCCAGTCTCCCCACAATGAAAACATTCTCCTTGCTTTCTTTTCCTCTTTCTATAATCCTTGGCTATATGCCCCTCCGTACCACAAAAATTGCATTTCCTTTTTTCTCGTTTCTTATTATTACTTGTTACGATCCTTTCTTGTTTGACTATTATTCGTCTTCCTACTCTGGGACTCTTCCGCTTGCTGGTTCACGTGGAGGAGGAGGAGTGAAAGCGTCAGCAGCTGGGGAGTAAGGTCTCCAGACATGCTGAAACAGAAAGGAAAGATTCAAAACGAAGGATAGAAGATAGTACCAATGGCTTTGGGGGGACTTTGCCTTTTTTAAAATAAAATAATATTTTTCTTTTTAAAAATGCTTCTTTAAATTTCCTTTTTGAAAATAAATTTTCAAAACATTTTATCTTATCTGGTAAACCTATGATCTGATACCAAGTGAAACACCCCACCTCCGTTAGAGTCACTCTCAAAGGGAATGCCCTAATTTTGGTGGAGGTTTATAAGTATAAGTCACAGATATACAAGACAGATATAAGAACACATATTTTTAAACAGCGGAAAAATAACAACTTTTATTTCATAAAGAAAATACGTGTTTCAACAACATGCCATAATTGTCTTACAATACTTCAAAACATAACATCTTCATAACTGTCTTGATTACATCATTTAAAGAATCATAAAGAAAACATAAATAAACTGCAAAAGCCCCATAGTTGTTGTCCAAAGCCATAGTTCAAAGCGAAAAGGTCCAAGCAATACATTCTTTCTCTTCAAGCTGGATGTGAAGGCTGGTCAAGCTGCGGTATTCCCTCCCTGTGTACCTGGGGGGGGGGAACGGAAGAAAAGAAGACGAAAGAAAAGTAGAGTCAGACATAAAGCCTGAGTAAGTCTAGGACTATTCAGTCTATGAATAAAGAACTGGGTATGATAAGTATAAACCCAAAATGGGAAAGTACTATAAACTTAGTTAAGTTGTCTAGGGACGAATATACTATCGTACCCCATATCAATCTCTGAACCCATATAAACTAGTTTCCAACTGGCACCCCATAATCTGAGTGAAGTGATCCATTTCATGATGATCGGCTCCTACTCGCATAGTTACATGTGTCCTACGGCCCCCGATGTTGTAGTTACCTGTGCTGGTCCCACCATGGGGTGTATCAAGTCCCATGGTGGCGGCCCGACACAATCCTGGAATGCACAGGTATGCTACTGGTGCCCAGTGCCTTATTTTTCTGCGCCGGAGTGTGTGCACGCCCGCACCCCGTTAGAACCTACACTGATGCACCACCGCCATCGATTTGACCTCTTACAATCAGCCCAGTAATCGTGCCCCACCCTGCCTAGTTTCAGGGTATCATGATACCTTGTAGGGTTACTGCGAAAAGGGTCCTCCGCTACTAGGTTTTCTATTTCTAGCCAACATGCTAAGTTGGTTAAGTGTTTTATAAACCTAACCCCCCAAATCAGTCTGTTTAGTTTAGCATGTTCCATTTTGATTAAGTCTTTAGTTCACTTAATCCTAACAATCCTGACTCAGCCTTAATTGTCTTATTAAAGCCTTGACCTCTCACATTAGACAGGTATTGTTGTGGCTGCCTGTTGCCGGTTGGTTCCGGGCAGTTTTACGCCACAACTCAGTCTAACCTCGGGTCCTTATTGGGCTCCATGTTTAACCACCCACATTGGATAGGTATTGTTGTGACTACTGGACAGCCGGGCGGTTCCGGGCAGGTTTACATCACAACTCAATCCAACCTCGGGTTAAACATATCGTATTTTCTACATTTACACATTTTGTCTTTCTTCTTTACTTTCTTATATGTAAATATTTGCGGCCAATTAAAAATCAATGGTGTAAAGGTTACACCAATCATGGGCCCAACCCATTCTTGAATTTGGGCCCCTCTACTTTATCTTTTCATTTATTAATTAATTTAGCCTAACGTTATTTTCCCCCGTTTAATACGTTCGTTTATTATATATATGTTGGGCTTAACCTTTTTAAGCCCAACTTAGCCATGCGAAAGAGGGGAGGCTTAAAGCGTGATTACATACACAAAAAGGGGAATGTGAACGCATGAACTTGCAACATAACGTTGGAACTACAAAATAGAAACTGGTGTACTTGCATAGTAGTAACATATACTTTGGTCATAAAGCATAAGTGACATGAATCAAACCATGTAAACTTGTAGTTAAGTTAAGAATATCACTATTGACACATAGGCTTAACTACAACATAAACCTATATTTTATTTAGGCATAATGTCAAACATAAGCAAATCATGTTTATAAGATTACTACATGTTTACAAAGGTGCTTACTTTTGTGGCTAATACAAAAGTATAATTCAACTAGAATTAATCCAACTTAATCATGATTTTAAATCTATTCACATAACCATGGCACACATATACTTATGGCATAAATATTTCTAACATGAAATCATGATTTTTACTTTAGTCATGCAAACTTGCAAATGGGATTTTGAATCTAACCTAGCTATGTACCACATGTGTCATCATATAATTCTTGTTAACAATATAGACCTAACATGTTGTTCAATTATGCAAAATATCAATCATAGCCTAGTCATATTCATAAGTTCGCAAAGAGGTTTTCTAGTACAAAAGTATGGCTTAATACATAGATCATGATGCCAAATTTTTAACATAATTTCATATGAATTATAATAACCCAAATTTGTTCCAATTACACACAAAATGATTTTTGTACACATTATGATGGCATAGTAGCAAAACCACAAACTTGCATGAATTTCAATTAAAGAACTACATACATGTAGCTTCAACATGAATTACAAACTTTGCGAATATCCAAACGTATACTTGCATAAAACTACCGCAAACATGTAGTTTTTTATAATGAATAACATACTTTGCGAATATCCAAACATATACTTGCATAAAACTACCGCAAACATGTAGTTTTTATAATGAATAACATACTTTGCGAATATCCAAACATATACTTGCATAAAACTACCGCAAACATGTAGTTTTTATAATGAATAACATACTTTGCGAATATCCAAACATATACTTGCATAAAACTACCGCAAACATGTAGTTTTTGTAATGAATAACATACTTTGCGAATATCCAAACATATACTTGCATAAAACTACCGCAAACATGTAGTTTTTATAATGAATAACATATTTTGCGAATATCCAATCGTTATACAATATTCCAAATCGATAAGAATCATAGTAACACACAAATATGAATTATTTATCACCACAAATCAAGTATACAAATCAACACAGTTATTTATTTATACCGGAATAATACTCTACTTACAATCGTGTGGCGAATTCTCCAATTCAGGAATTTGGAGATGCGACTCCTTGTTGATTTGATTTGTTTTAAGTTGCTTTATGCTTTAGAATTTGCCTCCTAATCTTCTCTCAAATTGGTGGCTACTCCTAGTCGCTCCTCTGCAGCATGATGGCCTCGTTCTTATTTTTGAATGAATAGATTAGGTAGAGTCTAGGGTAATTTTTATAGAGTTTATGAACTGATTAGGACCATCGATGTTGCTTGGATTGATCGTAGCCATTCATTCGAAAGAGAGACCAATTAGAGCCTGCCACCTAGCCCTAATGACAAAGCAAGCTTCTGAAAATCGACCAAACACAGACCTGGCCAGCCAGGACTTGACCAGACCTGACCAGCAGGTCATTTTTGACCTGGGCGCATTTGGCAGGTGCGCCAGGTCAAAAATGTACTGGCGCACTTCCCAAGTGCGCCAGTGCATTTTTGTTCTGGCGCACTTCCCAAGTGCGCCAGTGCATTCTGACCCGTTTTTCGGTTTTTCGCCCAACTTCGTTCGTCCATAACTTCTTCATACGATATCCGTTTTACGCAAACTCAGACTCTATCTCAAGCAGAATTCCGAGACGAACGCAATGGCGTATCCCGTTTCCCTTAATTCTTTGATTTAAAATTATTTATTGTTTAATTTATGAATTTCACAGTTATAAAATACATGGGGTGTTACATTCTCCCCCACTTAAAAGGATTTCGTCCCCGAAATCTTCAAGTTCAGGAAGAATGTACATCTTAACGTCCAAACATCCATCTACTCATCCATCAAACACGAGCATCCATTGTCCTTAAAAGACTTCTAATGCTTCATGATCATATGCGAAGTGTGTGTGTTCATGTACTTATCTAATGCAAAATCAGGCGGTCTACTGATTCAGTTGACCTCCTTAATGCGAATTATGTAAGTGCTATGAATCCATTATGAATGCAAATCCCCCTATTCATGATTCTACATGAGTGCACAATCATTCATACACATGCAAAATCCATATGACAACACATTAAAGTTCAACCATATACGAATGCAAACATATATGCATATGCAATATGAAGTGACTGAGCCGATCTAAAACCTAGATTGTGTGTGTATATGCAACCACGAGCAACCACTAGCAATCACTTGCAACCATCATCCATAACATGTTTCAATTACATGTTTTCATCCAAAAGGTTTCTACCTAAAAGATAGGGTCGAGGAGATATACCTAAAAAGATAGATAAAAGCGCAACTTAAGGAAAAAGGAAAGATCAAAGATGTACCCTCGAAAAGAAAAGGGTAGGCAGTGCGTATTCTAGCTTCAGTTTCCCAAGTCGCGTCTCCCTCGGCGTCGCTCCATTGAACTTTGACGAGTTTGACTTCGCGGTTGCGTAGCTTTTTCACTTCCGTTCCTAATATGCGGGTTGGAACTTTCCTTATGGTTGCTTCGCGTTCCACTTCAGCTTCTTCTAGGATATTTGGCTCTACCACTTCAGCAGACTCATGTAGACATTTTCGGAGATGTGAAACATGAAAAACATTGTGAACTCCGGCCAATTTTTCGGGTAGCTCTAATCTATAGGCCATTTTCCCAATTGTTCCTATCTAAAGGTATAGTCGAATGATAGAAGCAAGTAAAAACTTTGTGCCCATTAGGCAATGTCAAAACTGGAAATCTATGTCACATATATATTGATTAGGAGAAGAACTCTCTAAGCATCAGCCCCGAAGACCGAAATCAACATCAGACTGACACCCAAAGAATTACTCAACCCAACCACTATATATGATTCTAGGAAACTAAGCATGATGGACTCCTTTTAGGTCACAAGGGAGTCCCTTCCTAAGACCAACGCGTATCCTATTAAACCCAAAAAGTTTGGTCAATCCAACGAACACCCTCAAGCCCCAACATGTGTTACTAACAGATGAGTCATACTCCCTATGGGGTTTGCAATAGAAATTGGATTAAGAATAGGACCGAGAGGATATACACAAAAGATAGCATGCAAGTGAGCTTTACAGGAAGAGAGGGATCAAGGATATACTCTTAAGAAGAGATACGATGCACGAATCTAGTCTTCAATCTTCTAAGTCGCATTTCCTTGAGCTTAACTCCATTATGCTTTGTTCGTCTTTAACTTCACAATTTCGTAGCTTCTTATTTCTTGTTTCCAAAATATGAGTTGGAACCTTTTTCACTGTTGCCTCTCGTTCCACTTTCACTTATTCTCCTTCTAGTATACTTGGCTCAGGCATAACTGCGTACTCATGGTTCCAAGCAAGCTCTCCAAAATTCACTAGTGAATCTTGGATCTTGTTCACTTACTAGAAGGTATTCCACATAGATGAATTATCTCTTGAAAATAAACAAATGTCAAATGAACTTACTAAGGTGATTCTCCGCAACTCATGCATAAGCGAAATGAACCTTCTGCCTTAGTGACGAACACTACTAGAGCGCCCCATTCTGAAATGCTCCTTCTAATGAACCCCTTCTCTAGAAGCTCTTTAATCTGTTTACTGAGCCCTTACCTTTCCCGTGGAGCCATGTGTCTAACGGGCAACGCAACAGGCTTTTCATTATCTACAAGATATATGCGGAAGTCTATCTCCCGCTTCGGAGGCAAGCCCTTCACCTCTTCGAAGACATCCGGATATTCCCGGACCACTCTAATCGATTGCAAATTTTTCAACGGAGGCATCTAGCGATTCAAGATAATTAAGCATAACCGCATACGAGGGATTACAAGAAATTTCCAAAGTGTTACCGAGCTGGGTTAGGAGCCTAACAACCCTTTTCTCACAATCAAGGATGGCCCCATTACTGGATAGCCAATCCATGCCCAAAATCAAACCATATCCCGAAAAGCCCAAAATAAAGGCACTACATTGAAATTCTACGCTTAGAATAGAAATTTTCAATCCCAAACAGATCATAGACAAATGAGCTGGGCCCCCAATTGGGTTTGAAACAATTAAGGGGTCCTCTACCATACTAGTTTTTAGGTGCAGAGATTCTACTAAAGCAGACGAGATAAAGGAGTGTGATGCGCCAGAATCAAATAAAGTGCGAACGGGGTGATCATAAAGATAAACTACACTTTCTACAGAAGTATTTATACCTCGTTTCTTTGGGCAATCCTTAGCCATGTGGCCTGTCTCACCGCAAGAAAAGCACCCACCATTCATCTTGGCCTTCTTTTTCCGGCAATCTTTCACTAAGTGCCCCATTTTGCCACAGAATTTACACTTCCTCTTCTCTCGGGACTTGTTGTCTTTCCCGCCCTTCTCAAAGTCTGTCTTCTCAGGGCAGTCTTTGCTGATGTATCCAGTCTCCCCACAATGAAAACATTCTCCTTGCTTTCTTTTCCTCTTTCTATAATCCTTGGCTATA
Organism: Allium sativum; assembly: GCA_030737875.1. Lineage (NCBI taxonomy): Eukaryota > Viridiplantae > Streptophyta > Magnoliopsida > Asparagales > Amaryllidaceae > Allium > Allium sativum. The sequence goes on along the minus strand of CM060920.1, from coordinate 75,013,824 downwards.
TGCCCCTCCGTACCACAAAAATTGCATTTCCTTTTTTCTCGTTTCTTATTATTACTTGTTACGATCCTTTCTTGTTTGACTATTATTCTTCTTCCTACTCTGGGACTCTTCCGCTTGCTGGTTCACGTGGAGGAGGAGGAGTGAAAGCGTCAGCAGCTGGGGAGTAAGGTCTCCAGACATGCTGAAACAGAAAGGATAGATTCAAAACGAAGGATAGAAGATAGTACCAATGGCTTTGGGGGGACTTTGCCTTTTTTAAAATAAAATAATATTTTTCTTTTTAAAAATGCTTCTTTAAATTTCCTTTTTGAAAATAAATTTTCAAAACATTTTATCTTATCTGGTAAACCTATGCTCTTATACCAAGTGAAACACCCCACCTCCGTTAGAGTCACTCTCAAAGGGAATGCCCTAATTTTGGTGGAGGTTTATAAGTATAAGTCACAGATATACAAGACAGATATAAGAACACATATTTTTAAACAGCGGAAAAATAACAACTTTTATTTCATAAAGAAAATACGTGTTTCAACAACATGCCATAATTGTCTTACAATACTTCAAAACATAACATCTTCATAACTGTCTTGATTACATCATTTAAAGAAGCATAAAGAAAACATAAATAAACTGCAAAAGCCCCATAGTTGTTGTCCAAAGCCATAGTTGAAAGCGAAAAGGTCCAAGCAATACATTCTTTCTCTTCAAGCTGGATGTGAAGGCTGGTCAAGCTGCGGTATTCCCTCCCTGTGTGCCTGGGGGGGGGGGGGGAAGAAAAGAAGACGAAAGAAAAGTAGAGTCAGACATAAAGCCTGAGTAAGTCTAGGACTATTCAGTCTATGAATAAAGAACTGGGTATGATAAGTATAAACCCGAAATGGGAAAGTACTATAAACTTAGTTAAGTTGTCTAGGGACGAATATACTATCGTACCACATATCAATCTCTGAACCCATATAAACTAGTTTCCAACTGGCACCCCATAATCTGAGTGAAGTGATCCATTTCATGATGATCGGCTCCTACTCGCATAGTTACATGTGTCCTACGGCCCCCGATGTTGTAGTTACCTGTGCTGTTCCCACCATGGGGTGTATCAAGTCCCATGGTGGCGGCCCGACACAATCCTAGAATGCAAAGGTATGCTACTGGTGCCCAATGCTTTATTTTTCTGCGCCGGAGTGTGTGCACGCCCGCACCCCGTTAGAACCTACACTGCTGCACCACCGCCGTCGATTTGACCTCTTACAATCAGCCCAGTAATCGTGCCCCACCCTGCCTAGTTTCAGGGTATCATGATACCTTGTAGGGTTACTGCGAAAAGGGTCCTCCGCTACTAGGTTTTCTATTTCTAGCCAACATGCTAAGTTGGTTAAGTGTTTTATAAACCTAACCCCCCAAATCAGTCTGTTTAGTTTAGCATGTTCCATTTTGATTAAGTCTTTAGTTCACTTAATCCTAACAATCCTGACTCAGCCTTAATTGTCTTATTAAAGCCTTGACCTCTCACATTAGACAGGTATTGTTGTGGCTGCCTGTTGCCGGTTGGTTCCGGGCAGTCTTATGCCACAACTCAGTCTAACCTCGGGTCCTTATTGGGCTCCATGTTTAACCACCCACATTGGATAGGTATTGTTGTGACTACTGGACAGCCGGGCGGTTCCGGGTAGGTTTACATCACAACTCAATCCAACCTCGGGTTAAACATATCGTATTTTCTACATTTACATATTTTGTCTTTCTTCTTTTCTTTCTTATATGTAAATATTTGCGGCCCATTAAAAATCAATGGTGTAAAGGTTACACCAATCATGGGCCCAACCCATTCTTGAATTTGGGCCCCTCTACTTTATCTTTTCATTTATTTATTAATTTAGCCCAACGTTATTTTCCCCCGTTTAATACGTTCGTTTATTATATATATGTTGGGCTTAACCTTTTTAAGCCCAACTTAGCCATGCGAAAGAGGGGAGGCTTAAAGCGTGATTACATACACAAAAAGGGGAATGTGAACGCATGAACTTGCAACATAACGTTGGAACTACAAAATAGAAACTGGTGTACTTGCATAGTAGTAACATATACTTTGGTCATAAAGCATAAGTGACATGAATCAAACCATGTAAACTTGTAGTTAAGTTAAGAATATCACTATTGACACATAGGCTTAACTACAACATAAACCTATATTTTATTTAGGCATAATGTCAAACATAAGCAAATCATGTTTATAAGATTACTGCATGTTTACAAAGGTGCTTACTTTTGTGGCTAATACAAAAGTATAATTCAACTAGAATTAATCCAACTTAATCATGATTTTAAATCTATTCACATAACCATGGCACACATATACTTATGGCATAAATATTTCTAACATGAAATCATGATTTTTACTTTAGTCATGCAAACTTGCAAATGGGATTTTGAATCTAACCTAGCTATGTACCACATGTGTCATCATATAATTCTTGTTAACAATATAGACCTAACATGTTGTTCAATTATGCAAAATATCAATCATAGCCTAGTCATATTCATAAGTTCGCAAAGAGGTTTTCTAGTACAAAAGTATGGCTTAATACATAGATCATGATGCCAAACTTTTAACGTAATTTCATATGAATTATAATAACCCAAATTTGTTCCAATTACACACAAAATGATTTTTGTACACATTATGATGGCATCGTAGCAAAACCACAAACTTGCATGAATGTCAATTAAAGAACTACATACATGTAGCTTCAATATGAATTACAAACTTTGCGAATATCCAAACGTATACTTGCATAAAACTACCGCAAACATGTAGTTTTTTATAATGAATAACATACTTTGCGAATATCCAAACATATACTTGCATAAAACTACCGCAAACATGTAGTTTTTATAATGAATAACATACTTTGCGAATATCCAAACATATACTTGCATAAAACTACCGCAAACATGTAGTTTTTATAATGAATAACATACTTTGCGAATATCCAAACATATACTTGCATAAAACTACCGCAAACATGTAGTTTTTGTAATGAATAACATACTTTGCGAATATCCAAACATATACTTGCATAAAACTACCGCAAACATGTAGTTTTTATAATGAATAACATATTTTGCGAATATCCAATCGTTATACAATATTCCAAATCGATAAGAATCATAGTAACGCACAAATATGAATTACTTATCACCACAAATCAAGTATACAAATCAACACAGTTATTTATTTATACCGGAATAATACTCTACTTACAATCGTGTGGCGAATTCTCCAATTCAGGAATTTGGAGATGCGACTCCTTGTTGATTTGATTTGTTTTAAGTATCTTTATGCTTTAGAATTTGCCTCCTAATCTTCTCTCAAATTGGTGGCTACTCCTAGTCGCTCCTCTGCAGCATGATGGCCTCGTTCTTATTTTTGAATGAATAGATTAGGTAGAGTCTAGGGTAATTTTTATAGAGTTTATGCACTGATTAGGACCATCGATGTTGCTTGGATTGATCGTAGCCATTCATTCGAAAGAGAGACCAATTAGAGCCTGCCACCTAGCCCTAATGACAAAGCAAGCTTCTGAAAATCGACCAAACACAGACCTGGCCAGCCAGGACTTGACCAGACCTGACCAGCAGGTCATTTTTGACCTGGGCGCACTTGGCAGGTGCGCCAGGTCAAAAATGTACTGGCGCACTTCCCAAGTGCGCCAGTGCAATTTTGTTCTGGCGCACTTCCCAAGTGCGCCAGTGCATTCTGACCCGTTTTCCGGTTTTTCGCCCAACTTCGTTCGTCCATAACTTCTTCATACGATATCCGTTTTACGCAAACTCAGACTCTATCTCAAGCAGAATTCCGAGACGAACGCAATGGCGTATCCCGTTTCCCTTAATTCTTTGATTTAAAATTATTTATTGTTTAATTTATGAATTTCACAGTTATAAAATACATGGGGTGTTACAGTATCTCTAAATATCTTTAAAAATTTAGCTTATCAAAAAGCACATGTTTCAATATTTCATCGTCATCGAGGATACAAAATTCATGGGATAGGAATTACAACAAAAATGAAGGCGGAAGCGGAAAATATTCTCCATGGGAACCAAGAAAATAATGATTATATTGGATCTAAGGAGATTTCTTTATATTCCGTTTAATAATGTTTTTAGTTCCTTTTTTATGAGTTTACATTCTTTTATTTTAATAAAATGATGTTTGAGTATTGATTTCATTCAAAATATAGCCGAAAAAACAGTTTTATACATATCCTGTCGACCTAAAATAAAAAGTTGTCGACCTAAATAGATGAATTTCAAACCAGAGAGTTTTTAGGTCAACCGGTCCAAGAATAAAGGTCGACCGGTTTTGATTTTCACAATCCAGCGAAGTTTTCGGTCGACCGGTCAAAAAATTATGTCGACCGGTATCATATTTTTTTGAAACAGAGAAATTTTAGGTCGACCTGTATACAATTTTTAGGTTGACCGGTTTTTGTTTCAGCAAGAAAACGGTTGACCTGTTGAACATTTCGGTCGACCGCTTTGTACTATTTCTTTCATTTTCTCTAACCCGAAACTTTTTATGTCGACCGCCTTGATTTTATAGGTCGACCAGTCTCTCTGAAAACTGTTTTTTTTATAAAGACACGTCGTTTCAAATTCCAAACTCAAACACCATTTCTTATACTATTTTAAAATTATACTACTCTCGATTATTGAGGTTATTATGATATTTATTCTTTTTAATCGATGACAAAGGGGGAGAAATATTTTACATATACTATTTAAAATATATGTACATAATATGGTAAAAGTATATGTGTGCTAACATTGCTTAATATGGTAAAAGTATATGTGTGCTAACATTTGTTAATGCAGGAATCAAAAGGTAAGATTATTTACTAACAAATGTTGCAGAAATTCAGGGGGAGCTTTATATTCAAAGGGAGAAAATCCAAGGTGTTGTCATCAATCAAAAAGGGGGAGAATGTTGAGACACGATAATTTCGATTGATAACAACAAAATAAAGATCAATGGAAATCATGACATGGAGCTAAGATTATGGATATATATATGTTTAAAGGGAGACATAACTTATATACAGGGGGAGATAGCAATGAAGATTAAAATATCAAGCTATATTGTCATCAATCAAAAAGGGGGAGAATGTTGAGTCAACGGTTTCAATGCTTATTTTGATTAATGACGAAAAGAAGCTTCATGATCGACAAAAAGAAGATTCAATGGTTTCATAGGTTTGAATTGGTTATTTAGAGTATTTTATGTTAAAATCTATCCTCAAATAATCATACTTCTCATTGCTTTCAAAATTATGCACGAAAACTCGTTTTTACTGTATATTGACAAAAACAGGTCAACCTGTTAAAAATAACAGGTCAACCTATTTTTAAATATAACAGGTCAACCTATTAAAATTAACAGGTCAACAGCTTTTTGAAATAACGGTCAAAAACCTGTCAACCTATTAATTTTTCCTGTCGACCTATTTTTGAATTTCATGAAGAGTCATCTTCTTTCTTGAAAAGTTGCATCCATTTCTCTTCATTAAAAATCACTCCTTTTGATTGCAACTTTTCACTAATAATTACAACTTCTCATTTGCTATAAATACATCATCTTTCATTCATCCAAATCACCGATTCTTGCTCTAATTTCTGATCTTACTTTCTAAATACTCTTGCATTCTAAAAAGCTCCCAAATTCAAGTTACTTATTGAATCCTTGATAATATTTCTCATATTTTGATTCAACAAGCAACTAACTTCCTTCAAATCTTCGCATTTAATTCATATACTTGAGGATAAGATTATAGGAAGGTTGTACTCAATCATTGACTAATCAGTGTTGAAGAAAGAACACATTCAAGGTCAAACTCTTGTAATCGTCTTGTGGGTAAGCTTGTAGCCCGTGAAATTAAGTGGGTAAGCTTGTAGCCCGTGAAATCAAGTGGGTAAGCTTGTAGCCCGTGAAATCAAGTGGGTAAGCTTGTAGCCCGTGAAATCAAGTGGGTAAACTTGTAGCCCGTAAATCAAGTAGTTGTGAACCTGTTCCTCCGGGTGAAGCGAGGGTGTTGTTTAGTGAAAAGCCGAAGAGGAGCTTCGGGACTGGACGTAGGACTGGAGGTCCGAACCAGTATAAAAATCCTGGTGTCGTTACTCTACTTTACTTTACTGCATTTATAGTTATTTGTGATATATATCTTGTTTGCGAATTTTTACCTGCATAACTATTGAATAGCTTAAGTTATCACATACATTCTGCATAGCCATATTATAGATCCTGCACAAGTCGTACGCACTCGGACTTTTCATGGCCGTGGGAGATTTTAATGTGAAAACCAATCGATAATTTGACCTTTAAAAATATGCTGTGTGAGCAAATGGAGTCGGAATTCGACGAAACAAGTTTTGTTGGGTCCGTGATGTCAAATTGTAGTCACATGCCAATTTCCATAATTTTTGGATGTCGTGTGTGATCACACGGAATTTTAAAAGGGCAAAAATTGGATAAAATAATAAGAAAATAAAATATCTACAAAAATATCTAACTAGAAAATATCTAGAAATCCTACCCTATGAATATACGTTAACTCCTCACCCTTAAGACCTAAATAAATCCTCTGCAAACAAGAAAATCAAGCCACCAGAAAAAATACAAACCCATCGTGAGTTTTAAATCCCATTTAAAAATCGAATGGTCCTCTAAAAAATCCAAAATAAATCCCTTTGATATCGCTGAGGGATGCTCTTCAATTCTATACTTGTTTGGTTGGGTGCGGTCACGTTTCTGTTGAGCTCAAATTTGTGCTATAAAGCTAGGGTTCGGGATTTGGGGATCTAGAAGCATTGATTCGTGTTTTCGTTAGTATATTTGGGATCGAGAAGGAACTCCGCACCTGGTGTGAATATTCCGTGGGTTACCAGATGAAAAAGGTTCGATGGTTTTTTCTGCTAATCGGGTTTCAAACTGGGAACCGTGGGGAGGAATCAGGAGCTCGAGTTGGAGACGACTGGGTGTATGTTAGAGAGGATTGATCGATGAGTAGGTTGGTAGTTGCGGTTTGGATTGGCGTAGAGAAACCCGCGAGAAAGAACTGGAAATGGAAACGGATTGCGAGTGGTATCCTGGAGCTCAATATCGGGGAAGAAAGGGAGATGTGGGTTTGGGCTGTGTTCATGTATAGGCTGAAGTTTATAAAGGTTAAAGCCCAAATTACTATTTAAAAGAAAATCAAAACTTTTGTTTTTATTTTGTAAATAGTTTAAACTTGTAAATTTCGTAACTTGTCCGTCCTGTATCAGAATTTCGAACGGTCAGAACCGTTAGGACCGTATGGACGAGAGCTCCTCAATGGAACTAACTGGGAGTGGATTGGAGCTCGTTTGAATTTATGGCAAAATAAATTGTTTGATCTGATTCAAACAACAGTTTATCGTTATTTAATGATGAACTGCCAAAGTGAGTAAAACTCACCAACTCTGAACAGTTATATTTTTATAGCTTGTTTTTAGAACTGATAATTATCCGTTGATTGTTGTGTGTTAACTGTTTGGTTGAATTGCTTATGTAGTGGTTGAAGTTATAGATAACGATATATATATATATAAATCGTTAATCAAATATTGATTCTGTTTAGCAGAATATTCCATAGTGAAATATTATCGATGTTAATTGTATTGTGTAACATCTATGGATGCAGGGAAATAGGTTGGAGGGATCCAACTGGATTCCTCAACATTTACTTTTATTGGTTTTCATATATGATCTGATATATAATATGTTGTTGATTATGTGTGTTTGAATGATATCGATCATTGTGAATTGGTATTTTAAATACCGTAAGAAATACTGGGATGTAGAAAATGGGATTTTCAAAGTGTATTTTGAAAGTAAATTATTTATATAAAATCAATGGATTTTATATATAAAAGAAAAATGATTTTATAAGAGAAAATAGTTATAAAATCAAAAGGGTTTAGAAAAGGAAATATTTATGGGAAATAAATATGATAAAATAGAATTGAAAAGGGAGTATGTAGAAAATAAATAGAAGTGAAAAGGAAATATTTATTTGTTAAATAAACCAATAGAAAAGGGAGTATTTGTATAAACAAATAGAAAAGGAATTATTTGTAGTGTTATTCGAAATAAGAGTTGAAGTAGTTAATCGAATATAGTTTATCCGAACAGAGTTAAGGTAGTTAATCGAATATAGTTTGTTCGAATTGAGAAAAGGAGTTATCGAATGTAGTTTATTCGAATAGAGAAAAGAAGTTATCGAATATAGTTATTCAATTAGTGTTAATTCATTAGAGTTAATAGAGTTAGAGTTAATCGAATTATAGTTAATCGATTTGAGTTAGAGTTAATTGATTAGAGTTAGAGTTAATTGAAAAGGAGTTATCGAATATTCGTTTATTCGAAAGGAGTTATCGAATATTAGTTTAATTGAAAAGGAGTTATCAAATATTAGTTTATTCGAAAGGAGTTATCGGATATTAGTTTATTCGAAAGGAGTTATCGAATATTAGTTTATTTGAAAGGAGTTATCGAATATTAGTTTATTCGAAAGGAGAAGTCGAATATAAGTTATTCGAAGTGAGTTAATCGAATATCGTTTATTTGAAAAGAAGTAATCAAATATAGTTGATTCGAAAGAAGGTGTAATCGAATATAGTTTATTCGAAAGAAAGAGTTATCGAGTATTAGTTATTCGAAGAGAGATCTTCGAATATTAGTTATTCGAAGAGAGTTAATCAGATATAAGTTATTCGAAGAGAGTTAATCGTCGAATTCGAATATATCAAATTCGGGAAAGTATTTATACTTTCCGGTATTTAAATCAAGATTTATTTATTTAGAAATTAGGTGTTTATTTATTTATTCAAATTAAAGAATAAAAGTTATAGTCGAAGTTAGATATTTCGAAAGTAGGGATTATAACGCTATAGTTATAATCAATGTTTTCATTAAAAGAAATGGATACGTAAATAGAATCCGAGAGTTACGTAAGGAATTTTGTTAAAGGTTTAAAAGATAAACTTTGTCTATTCCGAAGTTAAAACGTTGTTCAGTTAAGGTCTGAGAGGTAATTATACCCCAACTTGATTGACTTCCTTCTTAACTAAGGAATGGCTAAGGTTTGATAGTAAAGGATGGTTAAGTGAATTTAGTTAATGAGCATAATGGTTTGAGTTGGCATGGTGATGTTTGATTTAAACATCGGTTTAAATCCAGTGAAGGAGTTTTGGAAATGTTTTCCAAATAAGAATCAGAAATGTTTTCTGATAACAAAAAATCAAAATTTAGAATATATGGAAATAGGAGATAAGTAAATTAATGAACTAAAGAGATAAATGTTAAATGATGATTGATCGATATAATTTCCATTTGGAAATAATATCGTTGTTTGCACACATGTTTTTCTTTGATAGTTAAATCACAGACTATCAAAGTTTTGACCATTTTTCCGTCGTCAATACGGAGAGACCGATTGGATTCTTATCCAAAGAACCACTCTGTATTGGCATAAGCGTTGCGGAATCATATATGCCAAAGATAATTGAAGACGGAGTAAAGTGCAAGGGCTGTTGTATAAGTCCTAGGTAGAGATTTCCTAGGATGGATGTACGGAATAGTGCCTTCGGTTTGTCCAGTCCCAGAACAACTTGAATGGATGAATGTCTGACAGAGTATATCTGGTAGATCGCGTAAGTTGATCGTTTCAAACATTTTTACGTTGGTGGTGGAGGAATTTGTTTCTCTTAGCTTATACCCGTGGTATTTTTAGGGAAATCAATTTGTGATTTGACGGGTATGATGATGTGGCATTCAAAGTAAATGAAGATGTGATCTGTATAGAGATACGTTATAACCTCAAGCCTCATCAACTGGGAAATGACAGAAATCGGGCAGGAAGCATGGCTAAGTGGGCCACTCCCAATTAGGGTATATTGTCACCATCTAGAGAATATTCATATTTGTACTTCTTTCAATTATGTATCTCCCGGGAACGGTTATGTTTGAATACTAATCGAGGGGTGACAATATATTCAATACATTCAAGAGAAATGAATGGTCGGTCATGTGTGGCCGAGTTGCAAGATGTTCTTGTTGAACTCCAGTGTATTGCTTCTAGAGTACACTGAGCGGAAGGTGGATCCATACCTTGTCATAGTTGGAATCCATTCTCCAAATAAGAGCCCGCGGCTTTGATTGTATATTATATATGTAGAACGTTAGATGCAAGCGTTTCTACTAGATTGATATTACTTGTGTTAGACATTATTATAATATTAGAATAATATTGTTTTACAAATGATTTGGGTTATCGTAAGGTAAAAACAATCCGTGTTTATGTGTGGATCGGTCTTATGACTATTCTTTCTTTTGAAAGGATTTTTAAAGTTAAACAAATGATTTGAGTTTACTCACACCAGTCACATGACTGACCTAGAGTTTTTTTCCCCTAAACCCTTGGGTGCCCAATTTTGTATGGGCAGTCAAGTAGTCAGGATTTACAGATATATTTGGAGAGCTGGAGCAGGAGGCTTCAGAATTATATAGCTATGGTTGTTTCCGCAGTGTTGTAAGTGCTGTACTTTGGAAATGATATGTATATTCAAGTACATATTTATATTTCAAAATTATGTCATATATTATATGTTATTCGTTCCGCTGTGAGTTTCATGTTACTCTGATGTTGTGTTCTTCTTCTTCTTCTGCTACTCTAAGTTTCTACCTTATCTATTCTCACCCTCTATTTTCTTTCTATTAGTTTTCTGGTTTTCCAGTGTAATATGGGGTGGACTTATGTTATTTGGTCAGCTCAAATTGGACCGGAATTTCGGGACACTACAATCGGACTCCGTATGAAGAAGTTATGGAGTCCAGAAGATTTCGTGTTAATTCTGAAATTAAATATAAATATATAAATATATAAATAATAATTAAACCAAGTTCAAAATTCGAAATTCAAGCAGAATGTACTGAGCGGGAATTTTCCTGCTCAGGGGTCGACCCCCAGGGGGAGTCGACATAGGTGTCGACCCCCCTATAGGGGAGTCGACATTGGTGTCGACCCCTCCTGTAGCGGTCGACTCCTGCATCCAGATCCAGACAGTGACGAATTTTGACCTGTTACTGAGTCACTAGGGCATAGGTGGTAGTTTTTGAATAACTCTATCTTGTCTGGATGGTCTTGATTGCTCCTAGGTTGATCTATCGGCTTACATTAGTTTAAACTTCTATATAAACAACTGATGCCCTCAACCCTAAATCACACAAAAATTCATTCCTAGAGCCACCATGTTGTCCATGATCAACCTAGAGTAGCTGCCATTCTTCACCAACTAGAAAGCAAGTTAGAAGCTTCGATTCAAATCAAAAATTAGTGAATCGGTAGTCTACTTCAAGGGATAGCTATTTAGTTTTAGAATACAGATCCCAGAAAACAAGACTGTTCTTTTGTTTGTAATTTTAGTTATCTTTTTGATGTGAACAAATTAAAGTCGTGATTTATAACAAAATGAAAACTAGAATTGTACCAAGTTGTATGACAATAGTAATGCTGATTCATGTCTATTCGTGTGATAAATTTTATCATATATGCTTGTGAGACTATTGCGGTTTATTGAACCTATCATGTTATGTAGAATTTGGTGAATGAACCAATTGTGTTGTGTAGTAATTTGGGAATGAAACTATTATGTTATATGTATGTTTGGTGAATTCTATCATGTTACGTTACATGCAAGTTTAGAGGCTAAGTCATGTCATATATGCCTAAATGTTTATATCCTCATGCCTCTATGTTAGATCTATGTTAACTTGATTTAACCCATATGCAAGTTCACACCTACATGCCTAATCAAGTTTGTGTAGTTCTATGTAAACTCCCATTTTATGCTTAAGATTCATGTTGAGTAGATCTAAATTGCAAGTTCATAATTAAATATATATTGTTCTATGCCAAACTCATATGACATATGTGTAGTTAGATCCATATTTTTATGATGTTGGAATGTTGCATGTTCCTCTTTTCCCTTTTGTTTATGAGTTAGGCTAAATTGCGAAGCCTAACATTCTAGGTGATTTATGCGAACAAACAACGGGGATAACGTTGGGAAAATTATTAATTTACATGTTATTGGCATAGTTTGGTGGCATGAATGGTATAATTTATATACCTAAAAAATTATGAACATGAATTAGGGGGTATTTGGGGCATGGCTTGAATGACAACAATTAATTGATAATTTACATATAAACAAAAAGGGTAAATATGTAAATTTAGTAAAAGACGAATATGCCTAACCCGAGGTTAGATTGAGTTATGGTGTAAGACTGCCCGGAACCACCCGGCACATCCAGCAACCGTAACAATATAGATCTAATGTGAGAGGTTAGCGCATCAAGCCCAAAAGAACCCGAGGATAGACTGAGTTGCGGTGTAAGACTGCCCGGAACCGAACGACACATCTAGCGACCACAATAATACCTGTCTAATGTGAGTGGTTGGTGCTTTAATGAATAAATTAAAGCTAAGACAGGAATGGTAGGGTTAAGTTAATTAAGGCAACACTTAACCAATACAATATGTTAACTAAACTGATGGGTGGGGTTACGTTAATTTGAACACTTAACCATTTTAACATGTTGACTAGGAAACCCTAGTAACGGGGACCAATTTCAGCAGTAACCCACATAGATGTATCATGGTATCCTGAACTAGGAAGGGTGGGGCACGATTACTGGGCTGATTATAAGCGGTCAAAACAAAGGCGGGTGATGCGTCAGTGTAGGTTCCGACAGAGTACGGGCGTGCATGTACTCCGAAGTGGAAAAAGCCGACACTGGGCATCAGTAGTCATACATTGTGCATCTTGAATTGTGTCGGGTTGCCACCATAGGATTTGATACACCCCATGGTGGGACCAGCATAGGTATCTACAATCAAGCGGGGGCCGAATGACACAAGTAGTAAACATATACGAGTAGGAGCTGATCGGTAAAAGGAGATCACTTTGTTATGAACATGTGGGGCTGGCGGAACAACAGCTAGTAGGTGCAGAGAAATAGAAATGGGTGCGATAGTACATTCAGTTTAAACTGCCTTATTCTGGTTTATGTTATCTTGTTATTCTGGCATTGTCCTATTTTTAGTTCATTCCAGTCATGATACTTTTTCTTGTTCACACACTGAAAAATCACTGGACTTACCAGACTTATGTCTGACCCATTTTTCTTTCGTCTTCTTTTCTTCCGTTCGCCCCCCAAGGTCCGCAGGGAGGGAACAACTCAGCATAGTTCAGACCTTTTTGCAAGCTTGAAGAGAGTACATGTATTGCTTGGACTCTCTTTTCTTGGGCTATGGCTTTGGACACACACTTAATGGGGATTATGCTGCTTTATTTTCATTTTATGCTTCTTTATGTTTCAATCAAGACAGAGATTTTGTTGTAATAATTTGGAAGTTGTTTTGAGACAGTATGTTGTAATGCTTTGACTGAACCACGTGCTTATGAAATAAATTTTGTTTTTCCGCTGCTTATATGTTTGTCTTGTAAATTATCTGTATCTTTTACCTATAGCGCTCCACCAAAGTTAAGGCATTCCTTTGTGTGTGACTTAACGAAGGTGGGGTGTTTTAATGTGAGAATTATATCCACTGCAACAACCCGAATTTTAACAATATGTTAAAATCATAAATCAAGGAAGAATTAAATTTTAAGGTCAGAATCAAGGGAAACGGGTTGTGCCATTGCGTCCGTCTCGAAATTCTGCTTGGAAACGAGTCCGAGTTTGCGAGAATCGGAGTCCATATGAGGGAGATACGACCCTCCGAAGTTTCAGGAATTTTCAGAGTTCAAAACAGCTCGAATTCGAGTTCAAAATTCGAATTTCAAAACCCAGACAGACTGGGCGGGGAATTTCCCGCCCAGCACCCAGGTCGACTGGGGAGTCGACACCCCCAAGACCAGGTCCACTGCGCAGTCGACTTGGGTGTCGACCTGGTCCCCGAATCTGCTTTTGGGCCTGGGTGCATTCTGATGTACCTGGTCTCGTTTTCTGCCTAGGTTCGTCCGCCTAATCCTATATAAACAGCCTCTCGCCTCATTCTCTCTACACCATTTCATTCTGTCCTTATGTTGCCTCTGAGAAAATGAATAAAATAATACATAAGTCTGAGACGAGGATATGCTGTTCAAGTCTTTCAAGAGGAGATTCAAGTCTAGTTAGGATTCAAGTAAAGATTCAACGGCTTCAAGCAACGACGCCTAGACCATATTGAATCAAATCAGAAGATTAATCTAGTTAGACGTTTCAACGCGACAACGAATCGATTTGTCCTCTCTTAGCCAATCAATGTAAGTTCTAGTTACTTTTTAGATTGAAATGCTTAATTATAATATGGCCATGGAATGAAGTGTAATTGGATGTAAGCATGTTCATCGGTTCAAGTCTATTTCTGTTTCCTCTTGAATCTTGAGTTTTGGGCTTTTCTATCTTTATTCTTCTGTCAAGTTCATGATCTATTCAGCCTGTTGTAAATCAGTTCATGTTAATGTTATTCTCAAGATCTATCTTTTATGCCCGAGATGACGTTTTTATGCCAGTTTCCTCTCTATACCTATTATTATACAAATTATACCTTCCCCTATTTATTTTCTTTGATGAACCTAGATCAATTTCAGATCTTGGCCTAAACCGCGATTTGCGTACGATTGAATACGGGGGAATCTTGGGATAATACCTATTTGGATATATGTGTTTGGTGGAATTGATGGCATAACATAAAAATTGAATATTTGGGTATTATCATTATAAGAGTAATTGCAAGAATGGGGATTGGAATATATAATTTGACATGGATTTTGATATATGTAATATGACATGGATCTTGATATATGTAATTTGGCTAGAACTCGTTATGGGTAAATTGGTGTAAACATGTTATACATGTAATTTTGGGTATAAAACTGGATCTATGTAAATTGAGCATAGCTTTGTAAACATGAAAATCATGAATCTTGACATATGTAAAACGACATGAAATGAACATATGTAAATCTGGTATGAATTGGGCATATGTAAAAACTGACATGTAACCTAGGACTTGGGCATATGTTAATTATGTAAAATTTGGAGTAGAAACATATATGATAATTTATAACTTGGAGAAAGTTTAAAATGAATGCGCCTAAGTTGGGTTCTGGGTAGTTGGTATGTATTGGACATCTAGAAGGCACGTAAACATGCTTATGAACTTGAAACATGAATTGGTTATGAATATGAATCATTAACTTGATAATAGGCATAAGTGAAAACATGAAACTTGACATGAAACTTGCCATGAAACTAGACACGAACTTGACATGAAACTTGAACATGGACATGACATTTAGAATGAACTAGAAAACGGCCAACTCGAGCTTGGGTTGAGTTTGCAGTGTAATTCTGCCCGGAACCGCCCGGCAAATCCAGTTACTGCAAACAATAGGATCCAATGTGGGTAGTTGGTCATATCGCACTTGAAAACCCGAGGTCAGACTGAGTTGTGGTGTAATTCTGCCCGGAATCGCCCGGCATATCCAGTGACCACAACAACAGGTCTGATGTGAGAGGTTGGGGTGCATAAATGAATTAATGACTTGATAGGGTTAAGTCATGAACCGCTTGAATATACTTAACCAATTTGACACGATGACTTGATATGGTTAAGTCATAAACCGCTTGAATATACTAAACCAATTTGACACGATGACTTGATAGGGTTAAGTCATGAACCGCTTGAATATACTTAACCAATTTGACACGATGACTTGATAGGGTTAAGTCACGAACCGCTTGAATATACTTAACCAATTTGACACGATGGTTTGGTAGGGTTAAGTCACGAACCACTTGAACATACTTAACCAACTTGACACATGATTCGTAGGGCTAAGTCATGAACTTGAACGACAACACTTAGCCAATTTGACATGACACGTAGATGGGTTAAGTCACGAACTTGAATGACCACACTTAACCAACTTGACATGCTAGATTGATGGGGTTAAGTCTCGAATTTAATCACAACACTTAACCTACTGAACGGAAACCCTAGTTACGCGGTCCTTTTCAGCAGTAACCCACTAGATGTATCATGGTACCCTGGAACCAGGCAGGATGGGGCACGATTACTGGGCTGATTGTAAGCGACCAGAACGATGGCTGAGTTGGTGCGCCATTGTAGGTTCAGGCGGACTACGGTCGTGCACGTAGTCCGGAGTTGAAAAAGCAGGCATTGGGCACCAGTAGGTTTACACTGTGCGTGCTTGATTCGTGTCGGTGGTTGGCACCCTAGGGCTTGATACACCCTATGGTGGACCTAGCACAGGTGACTACATTCGTGATAGGGCCGTATGACACAGACACATGAACGAGATAGGACTTGTAGGGAGCCGATCGATTAATAGATCATTTCGTGAGACCAAGTAATGGATCATTTCATGACATTGGGCAAGGGATCATTTTATAGTCAACACATGACATGGGTTGGGATACTAGTACGGTTGGTGCAGAGCAAATAGATATCATAGAAATATTTTAATGGTAAAGCAGAGAAATCTTGCGATGCTTGATAGAAATCTTGCGAAATTATACTTAGTTTATCTTGAATGGAAACCTGGCGATGTTGTACTTGACAAAAACCATATGAGGTTATTCTTAGTTATCTTTCCTGTAGCTTATCTTGTCATCATGCTTATGTTTACTTTCAATTTATTCATGCCATGTTATCTTTACCTATTTTTATGCTGAAAGTCACTAGGACTTACTTAGTCTTTATGACTGACCCGTTTTGTTTTGCCTCTTTTTCTTCCGTTTCCCCCCTCCCCCCCAGGTTCGCAGAGTGAGAATATAGCTTAGTTCGGATCTTACCAAGCTCCAAAGCTCTTTCATGTACGGCTTAGATTTCTCTTGGCTATGGCTTGCTTTGCTTTATTGGGGAATGATTTATAACTATGGTTTTATGCTTCTTTACTATTGCAAGACAGATTTCGATGTAATTGACTTAATAGCATTTTGATGTAAAAGGCTTTAGACCTTACTAGATTTTAAAGCAATGAAATTTGGGTTTTCCTTCCGCTGTTTTATTTATGTTCTGTCTTGTAATATTTCTGTGTATGTTTACCTAGATAATACTCCACCAAAGCTAGTGCATTCCCTTTGTGAGTGACCCTAGCGGAGGTGGGGTGTTACATCCACTATAAGTTCAGCTAATTTAATTAAATAATAGGTTCTTAAATATAGAATTAATTACATTAATTACCATCAATATACGGCTAAACAGCCGGTTACCCTTTTTCTCCTTCATAATGTATGGTAGTAGGTTCCCATTCTTTCGTTCATCTTTGCGTTTGGCTTCAGTGTCCCAACGTTTTGGAAATCTTAACCTAACACAATCAGTTTATCATTTAAATTAAAAACTAATTTCCCTTATACTTTATTTTATTTACATTACGTGTTTAAAGTGGTTACAAGCAAATAGTCCTTCAGTCACGAGTCCTTCCACCTGCACATTTAAACCCGCTCCTGCGTTATGTAACATATATATTAAATGGTTAACTAATCTAGAACTTAGTGAAAAATTAATTATAAATATCTAGTTTACTTTTTAGTTTAAGGATACCGGTCAGACAAAGTCGCTCCTGTTTGTAATGCCATCCTCATTCCAGCATACTCAAGCATCTAACACCCTTTGGCCGAACAGTTTTGTCTTCTTCCCAACAACTACTTATACCACTCCATTTCAATCCCTCGCGCAATTGTACCCCAACTTGATGTCCCTTTAGTTTGCTTGACCTTCCTATTCCCGACGTCCTCTGTTGCAAAACAGAAAGCTTTCAGCCCTTTCCATTGTTCCACATATAAACTGTTGATTCCATGTTTCAATATACCGTATACAAGCTGATCCAATACACTTCTCATGTTTCCTCTTCGGAATGAACCCGTCACCATGCTCGATCGAACAACCTCATCACTGCGTCAACCTCTCGACACTTGACACCGATCAACTCCTACTGACAGCAACGCCTTACTGATGCCGACCATCCTCCCAAATCTCGACACCTCTGTCTCCTCCATGATCACGAAATAGGGTCTCAAACGCAGCGGTTTTGAGCCTAATATCCCGCCACCTCGGAGCCCGAAAAACGATCTCCATCGTTGACATTTAAGATCTCACAGAGCTGAGTGGTTTTGAAGTTAAGGAGTTTTCAATTTGGTGAATGGTTTATTCGAAAATGGTGGGAGAAAATGATGGTTTTCCATCATTTTCTGGCCGTAGAAAATATAAGTGGAGGCGCAGTTCAATTTGACCACGCAAGGAAGATTGACCAAAATTAGGTCACAGCGCATCCTTTATTTTGAAGAGAATGGATGAAATATTATTATTTTATTGTACCATACATTGCATGAAGAAATGTGTCAAATTACCTACATAAACCCTCCGTTTTTGACAAAAAAATATATAATCCTAGCAAAAAAAAAAATGTTCCGGATCCAATAGGACATGTTTCGTCGAATTCCGAGGTCGTTTGTGAAAAGTCCTTTATAAATATCGATAAAAAATCAAGCGTTAAATATTCCTATAATTACAGAAAAATCTAAAAAATTTGAAACGTTTACATTTTGCTAAACCTCTTCCTAACGGATCCAATGAATCTTGTTTCATCAAATTTGGAGTTCGTTTGGCCAGTCGTTTATTCGTTAAAAGTTACCCTTGTCAAAATAATCTAAACAACTAAATAAAAACAAAGACGTTTTTGGCCACCGAATTAACATATGACATCCGTTTAAAACGAAATATTTTATTTTCTTACAATAATTTAACGATACGGTTCCAATGAAACTAATTTCATCGAAAACTGAGACCGTTTGCAAAAATGACAATTTTTAACGCATATATAATATCGATAAAATATTATATTAAAATTCGAAAATATTTCAAATATAAATAATAATAAATTATTATCATTATATTTATTCAAATAAAATTATCATATAGTTATACAACTCCATATCGTCAATTTCGAGTTAAGACGCTGTCCAAATTATATTAAAACCCTATTATTTCAATAAATAAATGTTATGTTTTAATAACGATTTCCATAGCAACTATTTTAAAACTTGAATTGGACATAACTAACAATCTATATTACGAAATCTGAATTTTTCTCTTCCATATGAAAATTATAATCAATAAGATTCCAACGTTTCTTATTTTGCAGAAATCCGACTTATATCGGATCCTGTATATTCAATTGAAGTTCAAATTTCAATATTACGAACTGCCGCGCCATTTCGAGCTCGATTTATAATTAAATATAAATTTAACGTTCAATCATCATTAAATAACGAATTATATATTATAAATTCATTTAAAACTCCAAATCGATATTTAAAATAATAAAATATATTAAATATTTGACTATCAAAAATACGTCACATTACAATTAAGTTAAATGCGTTAGTTTGGGAGCTAAAGATGTCAGGCACATACCTGACTTGAGAAATAATTTGATCTTCATTTGACAATTGGCCAGTGAAGGCTACATTATGACTTTCCATGGTGATGATTAGAAAATTTCAAAAGGTGCAATGATGTTTACTCAAGGCAAGAAGTGTAGTACTCTTTATGTAACACCCCACGTCCATTAATATCACTCACTAAGGGAATGCATTAACTTTCATGGAGTATTATAAGAGTATAGAACAGAATATCACAAGACGGATATATAAAATGGTATTTAAGAAAATTTAAAATTTATTCATTGCAGCGGAAAAGCAAAACATGTTTGGTTACAACATCAAAACCACATACTAGAGCCAAGTACACAAATATCCATCTTGTACAAAATTATTATCAGAGTACATAAAAATAAAACCATAATCCCACTCCAAATAGCCATAATGGAAAAGAGATAAAGCTGAGCATTACTTTCAACACTTCCAAGCACTTCAAGAAGAAAGGAATCCAAGTCAAGCTTCACTATTCCTACCCTAAGGACCTTGGGGGGGGGGGAGAAAGAAAAGAGGCGAAACAAAAAAGGGGTTAGACAAAAGTCTGGCGAGTCTAGTGACTTTAACAATATAATCATTAAAGTAACAAGATACGAACATAAACTGGATACAAGAGATGACTATAACATAAGCAAATATGACAAGGTAACAAGATGAACAGGATGCAACGTTGACTGCGCTTCTAACAACTATAAGATATGCTCTGCTCCGTACCATCATACTAGTTACATACTAAAAGATGATCCCTCCCTACTAATCATAATAATGGTAGCTTCACGTACCCCTAGCTACTCTCGTAGGTGCCCAATTTCTCCTACCACCACTAGTTGTACCCACTTCCCTCCCCATTCGATCGGCTCCCTAACCTCGTAGATACCTGTGTTGGTCCCACAATAGGGTATTTCACTCCCAAAGGTGGCAACCCCAATACTACAGAAATGCACAACTTATACCTACACGATGCAACATCGTCTTACCTACCAGCCAAGACCCACGCACACACATGACTCCGTTGGACTTGCACTGCCATCGCTAACTCTTTATTGACCTCTTACAATCAACCCCAGTAAGCGTGTCCCTGTCCTCGACCTAGTTCGAGCTCATATAGATACTAAAATGGGTTACTGGTTGAAAAGGGTCCACTCACTTGACACAAGCTTCCCTCCTAAGCTTGGCCCCCACTAGGAATTCCCACTTAACCCCTCTTTATCCCCATGTCTAATCACATGTCTCATCTTGGTTAAATGCTTTTATTATGTTTCACATGCTACCCATGTTACCCACTTAACCCTTTATCATCCCCATGTCTAATCATATGTCTTATCTTGGTTAAGTGTTCATTAATTTATTATAACCGTAATCTTCCAAGACCCCTCACATTAGATTGTCGTTTTCTGGTTGTGGGATATGTCGGGCGGTTCCGGGCAGGCTTATACTGCAAATCGAATCTAACCTCGTGTCTTTACATTATTACGCATCTAATTTCTGCCTTTGACCTCTCACATTAGACAGCCGCTTGCGGTTGCTGGATATGCCGGGCGGTTCTGGGGAGACTTCTACCGCAAACCTAGTCTACCCTCATGTCTTAGGCGTTCATTATCTCTTCTTTTCTACAAACCTAAATTCAAGTTCTGACTTATTACATATATTCTAATTGCCCATAATTTCCAATTCAAATTACGTTTATAATTCCAATACAAGTCATGCCTATAATTCCATGTATATAAATTATACCAATTTATGCCCCAAATCAATTACATGATTACAAATCAATTTATGCTCAATTTCATATTATTCAATATTTTCCCAAACTTTTCCCAATCGTTCCAACGTTATTCATGCGCAAATCTCAACGCAATATGTTAGGATCGAAGTTAGCCTAATCTCATAAAGAAAAAGGAAAAGAAGAACGGAAGAGAATCATGGCATCAAAATGGGCATAAAATATGCATATGAAACATGAACTGGTATATAACAATAAAATAGATCCAATAGGCATATGATACAGTAATTTGGGTATGAATCTGAAAGATAAGAAATCTACAAAACTTGATATGATTCGTCTTACTTACAGGCATGATCATTAAATCCAATTTACAATCCTATCACAATTACTTTTTAATTACATGTGAAAGTAACATAAACTCACAGCGACAGGCTTTAGAAAAGAGAATAGATCTGAATTCTGAATTTGATTAGCTAAACTGTTGTTGTAGAATTTGATTCTTATCTTCCAATTTGAATGCTTATATTCTGATTTGCTTTGGTGGAGAAGAAAGGCTAGGTTAATTTAGATTTGAGCAGCATGGAGGCACCATGGATTAGTGTAATGAAATAAGGGTTAGGTTTAGTGTCTATTTATAGGAGTACTAGGTGTATTAGGACCTTTAGATTAGACTAGGAACCATCTGAACCATCCAAACTAGAAAAACACGTCATCCAGCCAATCCCAGAAGGACTCAGCCCTAGACCACCAAAACACGTCGGCCAGATCTGGGCATATGGGGGTCGACACCCCTATAGGGGGGTCGACACCCATGTCGACACCCCCTATGGGGGTCGACACCATGAGCGGGAATTTCCCGCTTTCCCCTTTTCGCTGATTTCAAATTTCGAATTCGTTTTTGATTTTTAATTATTATTTTAATTTAAACTCCGCTTAAACTGAAATCTTCTAAGCTTCATAACTTCTTCATACGATATCCGATTTATGCAAACTCGGACTCTATTCCAAGCAGAACTCCGAGACGAACGCAATGGCGCAGCTCGTTTCCCTTAATTCTTCCTATAAAAATTAAGTATTCTTTAACTATCCCTTATGTCATGTTTTAAAATTACGGGGTGTTACACTTTACAAGACAGCAGGAGTATGATGTTCGATCACTGTTGCAACTAACAATGAAAATTCGGACATTTGGCACCAAAGGTTAGGCCATATAAGTGAAAAGAGAATGAAGATTATGCACTCGAAGGGGAAACTTCTAGGTCTATAGTCATTAGAAATAGGCATGTGCGAAAATTGAATACTTGGAAAGTAGAAGAGTGTCAACTTTCAAATAAATGGTAAACCCCAGAGAAGGAAAAGTTGGAGGTTGTTTATTTCGATGTTTAGGGGCCAACGACAGTATCATCCATCGATGGGAAGCATTACTTCGTTAATTTCATTGATGATCACTCACAAAAGGTATAGGTTTACTTTTTAAGGCCTAAATTTGAAGTGTTTGAGGCTTTCAGGATATGGAAAGATATGGCTGAAAGTGAGACAAAATCTAAAGACCAAAAAGCTTAGAACTGACAATGTAGGTGAATATGAAGATGTCAGATTCAAGAAGTTTTGCTATGAAAAAGGGATCAAAAAGAAGAGAAACGTGTTGGGTATGCTTCAAGACAATGGTGTAGCTGAGCGTATGAATCAAACGTTGAAAGAAAGTGCCACAAGCATTCGTATACAATCAAGTCTACCAAAGTCGTTCTGGGTATAAGCAGTTAACACATCAACTTATTTGATCAACAAAGGTCCTTCGATTCCATTATAGCACAAAACAGCAAAGGAGTTACGGGGTGGAAAAGAGGTAAAACTATCACATTTAAAAGTTTTCGGTTGTATAACATATGTGCATATTAGTGATCAAGGAAGGAATAAACTAGATAACAAATTCAAGAAATGCACTCTTGGCTGCTATAACGAGGATGAGTATGGATATCGTATTTTAGATGATGAAAACGGTAAGGTAATCCATAGCTGAGATGTGATTTTTAATGAAAGAGTAACGTACAAAGATAGACATAAAACATAAGTCAACGACTTAAAGAAAATGAGCCAATATTTGCAGATTCAAATGATATTCCAGATAGTCTCATAACAAAACCGAGTATAACAAATCCTCAACTTAATGAAATCGTTGATTTATGCAATGTGGACTAGGCTGACACAACACAACATTCTACTCTAGCTCCTATATTAAGAATGACTTCTTGACCTTACGTGCGTAACATAAGATACATGAACTATTTGTTGTTGACTGATGCAGGGGAACCTAAACGTTATAATATTGCTTCTCAGGCTAAAGATACTAGCAAGTAGGAGCTTGCCATGGAAGATGAGATGAAGTCTCTTATCTCTAACCTGACATGGGAACTGGTTGAGTTACACATAGGAAAAAAGGCACTTCATAAAAAATGGGTGTATCGGATAAAAGAGGAGCATGATGGTTCAAAGAGATACAAAGCTTGACTATTTGTCAAAGGATTCAAATAAAAGGAAGGAATGGACTACAATGACATTTTTCTCCTATTGTGAATCTTAGTACTATCAGGTCGGTATTAAGTATTGTTGCTATTGAAGACCTTCATAGTGAACAATTAGACGTGAAGACCACATTTCAAAACGGAGACTTGCATGAGGAGATATACATGCATCAACCAGAAGTGTTTCTTCGAGAAAGGGAAGAAGAACATGATGTGTAAACTAAAGAAAAGTTTGTATGGCCTAAAACAAGCCCCAAGGCAATGGTACAATTTTTTTGATGAATTCATGCATAAGGAAGACTTCCAAAAGTGCAATGTTGACAATTGTTGCTACTTCAAGAAATATAGGTCTAGTTATATCATTTTACTGCTTTATGTTGATGACATTTTAGTAGCAGGATCAAATATGGATGATATCAGAAGGTTGAAGTGTTGGAGAATGAAATTTTGATGAAAACAAGCTTGTTTCAATTAATAACTTTATTGATTACAAAATATATACTAACATCCTTGTCCAGAATATATATATGTAGATACAGGATATATGTGCAGGATATAAATATTGAAGACTGTACAGTATTAGAGATTCAAGATATTAAGGAATTCAAGATATCAAAGGAGATTCAAGACTCATGAGTAACAAGATCTCAAGATTTCAAGAGCTCAAGATTATCAAAGTAATAGAGTCTAGTTTATATGTAAAACTCTGATTAGCACTTTCAAATTCTGTTTTCAATTTCCTTTTCAAATTGATTTCAAAATTATTTTCCAACTTCTTTTCTAAATGATTTCAAATTATTAAGTTTTTACTTATGATTTCAAATATATATATATGTTTATATTTTATAAAGTTTTATAATATATATATATTTATTTATTTATAATATATGTTTTATAGTCTTATATCATATAAATTTATAAATATGTATATATTATATATTACTATGTTTATATATGTTTTTACACTTTACAAAATTCATTTGAAACACTAGTTTTGATTTAATATTTTCCAGAAAATATATATTGGTTTTAACACTTGAAAGAAGATTTTAAAAATTCAAAAGATGTATATGTCGACATACATATTTGGACATGTCGACATATAACTGTCACTTTTTCAAATTTCAGAGGAAGTGTATTTTCATATTTAAACGCTTCAGAAACGTTGCAACCTTTCAAACTCTATAAATAGGGGTTAATTTTGAATTTTTATCACTTTTTTATTTCCTTCTTCATCCCTTCTCTTACCACCATTATTATACTTTAATTTCTTGATTTCTACACTTATACTCTGCCAATTTCAACACAAATTATATCAACCTTCTTATTTTCTCAATCTTTATCAAATAATCTATGATTAGAAGTGCTATAGAAGAGTTCTAGGTCTATTATAATTGTTTGGAAAGAGTATGTTCCTTGTAGCCCCGAAATCAAGGAAAGGGAGCGGTGTGAACCTTGTAGCCGTGAAATCAAGGGTGTGGAATAAGTGTTAACCTTGTAGCCGTGAAATCAAGGGTGTTGTAATATTGATACTAGTATTAATAAAACTC
This sequence comes from Allium sativum, assembly GCA_030737875.1. Taxonomy (NCBI): domain Eukaryota; kingdom Viridiplantae; phylum Streptophyta; class Magnoliopsida; order Asparagales; family Amaryllidaceae; genus Allium; species Allium sativum. The sequence continues at coordinate 74,988,435 of CM060920.1, read as the reverse complement.
TGCGCAATCCAGCGTTGCATAGGATTGGGCGTAGGAGTTATCCGAACCAGTATAAAATCCGATGTGTTCTTTCCTTTTCTGCATTTTATATTTACTTATATCTGTGTCTGTGATTGTTTCTATGTTTGTGGTCATTTCTGGTGTGATTCATATAGTAATTCAAATTAGTTAAAGGTTTCTATAAATTTCTTATAAACATAATTCATCCCCCCTCTTGTGTTAATTCTTCCTTAAGATCCTTAATCCGCATCCTTAACAATTGGTATCAGAGCATAGGTTTTCAAAAGTTCATCATTTGAATTTTGGAAATATTTAATGGAAACTAACACTGGAATTGCTAATAACAGTAGTTCATTTGTAGATGGTCAGTCCACCGTTAGACCACAAATATTTAATGGTAGTAGTTATTCTTATTGGGCATGTAGGATGAATTTATATTTGCAAGCCGTAAGATTAGACACTTGGAATAGTATACAAACTGCATATGATGAACCAACTACTAATTTTGTACAATGGACTAATGAACAAAAGGCTGTTGCACAAAGTAATTCTAAGGCTATGCATATGTTATTCTGTTCATTAGATAGAAATGAATTTAATAGAATGTCAGTTTGTAAATCTGCCTATGAAATATGGAGAACAATGCAAGTTACTCATCAAGAAACCAACAAAGTTAAACATACCAAGATATCTATGTTAACTAATCAGTTTGAGTTATTTAAAATGAATCAGAATAAATCTGTATCCGATATGTGCTGTAGGTTTCAGGAAATCGTGCATTCATTAATGGCTTTGGGAAAAACTTATTTTGAGGAGGATCAAGTTAGAAAAATTCTCAATTCACTAACTCCGGGATGGGATCAGAAAACACTGGCAATAGAAGAGGAAAATAATGTTAGTGAAATGAAGATTGAGGAGTTAATAGGAAACTTGATGTCGTTCGAAATTTAGTTACAGAAAAGAAAGGAGAATAAGTCGATAGAAAAAAATCTATAGCATTCAAAGCAACAACTGACTGTTATGATTCAAGTAGTGAGGATGATGAAGAAATTTCCTTAATGATAAGGAATTTCAGAAAATTTTTGAAGTATAAAAGGAGAAATAGTTTTCAGAGAAATAATCAAGGAAGTTCGGGAAGAAATGATGACAGATGATACAACTGCAACAGACCATGCCTAATAAAGAGAATGTGTCCATATCCAGATAAATCAAATTAACAAATAGATAATAATAATTCATCAAAGAAAAGGAAAAGGGAATATGCAAAAACTTTAGATGATTCAAACTCATCATCAAGTGATGAAGAGCTAGTAGCAGAAAATTCGAATATGTGCTTTACTGCAATTCAAAATTCAGAAAATAATGAAGAAATGAATCTAAAAAACAGGTACACCTTAATTAATTTTTGATTGAATTGGATGAATGGATTTTTTTGAATGCTTGCCTTTTTTGAATTTAATATTTAAATTCTAAAAATTCAAATTTGAACTTTAAAATTCAAATTTTGAATTTTGAAATTCAAAATAATAATAATAAAACAATGAATAATAATTAAATGTTTGTTAAGATTAATATTATTTCAGGAAATAATAAACCTAAATATATAAAACGTTAAAACATTAAAACAAATTCAAAAAAGCAACATGTCTTTTGAAAACAAACATATATGTCGACATACCAGAATCGACATGCCAATATATGTACCAGTAATTGGAATTCAAATTTTGAATTTCAAAAGTTTAAACTTTCAAACTTCCCTCCGTCTTTTCACCAACTCCTAAGGTCTGAAATGGTGTCCTTATTTTCAGAAAAGTTATGTCCATTTACTCTCTATTTATTTATTCTATTCTATTCTCTCTATCTCTCATTCAAAATTCAAAACAACTTTCTTCATTCTATTCTCTTTAAAACTTATCTCCAATGGCTTCCTCAAGTAAACCAAAAACAATGAGATTAACCAAAACTTTCAAGGGTCATCTTTACAATGATCTGGAAGCTATTCAAGCCTATATTGACACTATATTTGTAACAACCCGCCTTTTCGACCGCTTCAATTCTGTAATTAAACAACTTAAACTGCTCGAAATGACAAATTGTTATTTATCTTACGGGGTTTAAGAAGAATCATACACAGAATCACAGAACACAATAATTGCAGCGGAATAAATTTTACATAAATATCAGAGTTAATATAAAATTGTTCGTACAGCGGAAGAAGTAAAATATACACATGATTAAATTTTTTTTTTAAAAAAGCTTTACAGTTTTGTCGAGCGCGTCACATGCGTCTTTACGCTTCTCCACTTCGTTGCAAGCTGAATTCTTTAAACTCTGCAACGCTCGTATCTGACCCGAGCGTATTACAAAAAAAAATACAACAAACACTCTGATCAGGATTTATCATAGTTCAAGTAGATTAACTTCAATATAACTGAAATACAACAGTTAATCCTGACATATATATGAAAATTTCTAAGTTGCAATATATGTCCAAGCTGTTCAAATGGGATAGTATGATAGCATGGAGATAAGACAATGACCTGTCATGTCTGCATAGTTTAAACGTCCAATACGTACATTATATATATACTAAAGAAAATCAGTACCACTAAATCATAAATATTGACTACATTCTCTCAGGTGATCCAAATGTGATTCTACAATGACATGTGCATGCCAAATGGGTCCTTGTTTAGTGGCGAGTTACAAAAATAAAGTAACAGGTATAACCAACATGAGCAACCAAACATGGTTATGTATGAAGGGTGTGCCAAAAGGAGATGACAACTCAACACAAAATAAATTAAAACAGGGCAAATCAACTATTATTCTCATTTGTGTTTGTAAACAGGCATGATATAAATCCCAAACACCACATGTAGTTGGCAAACCAAGCATTAACACATGAAATTGTGCTGGAACAACATATATATACTTATGTGTATGACATGCAAATAAAAAAAACAAAGTGGCAGCACCTATCTCATGTTTCAAGGCAAAGTCATAATGTTTTCAGTTTTTTTTTTCATTTTTATTTCAATGTGTGCATATATTGCAGTTTACTGGCACAATGCAAAACTGTTATCAAACCGATATCAAAGTTATCCTGTTACCCCTTCCTTTACTACAGAGTATCTTGTTAAACAATTTATTATTTTATGTCAACACACACTTTACAAGGCCATGTTCAAGTGTGGTGATAAAACTACAGTCAACCCATATGCAAGTCCAGTTAAGGTCTCAAGTAATAAAAGCCACCGTCAATTCAGTTTAAGGTCTCAAGTGATAAAACCATAGTCAACCCATATGCAAGTTCATTTCATGTCAACTGCAAAACTAAGGTTCCTCCAAAATACATGTGTTTGGTTAGAATGCCATACTGGGTAACTAATATATATGGAAAAACTACTCCTATAAGGCTTTACAGGTTATGCAATATATTCAAGAATGTATATGCCAACATACTCGAACATAAAATCCTACAACAGACTTTATACCCAATAATGTAATCAAGATAAACTATCGGTAGCATGCATATTCAGGTAGATGAAAGAACAGAAATTACCTAACCAACAATCCACACAATGGATAAATTATCATATTTAGTTCAAATCGAGTCAAAATTCTTGAAAAATAAATCAATCATCAGCCGAAACTCACCTTGAAACAATGGAGAAGAAAGGAGCAGTCTCGGATGGGTGAAGCGATGTTGACGGCGAAGGGTGGATAGAGGAAACGATGGATGCGATTTTGAGGATCGGAGCAAGGGCGACAATCGGCTTCGGCCAATATTTGATTTTTGATTTTTTATATATATATATATATGTGTGTGTGTATGTATATGTATATAACGAAGCAGTAGGCACTGGAAACAGGCGAGCATGGGAAACATAACATGCAAAAATTTTGCAAAAAGGAATGGACATGGAGATGGGAGAAAGTGAAACGTGAAAAGGCAATTGAAAGCGGAGCGTAAGGTTGCATGGGAACCGACATTTACCTTTAAAAAGGTAGTCTCTGTTATTAATTGAAATGGAACATAAGTTTGCATGGAAACCAAATGTTTGGGAAAGAAAAGGTAACTCATCGGCTACTTAAAATGGCAACTGAAAGTGGAGTAAGTCAATTATTGAATATTGAATTTAAGTGACGTGAATGCATGTATTTAATATACATGAATATCTTTGAATTTGGAAAGGGTGCGTTTCATAAAAATAGAGTTTTGGAACATGCATGCATTGCAAATTTAAACTATGTAGTAAATGGAACGTTACAACATTTGGAAATCAAAATGAAGAAAGACATATGCATGGATTTAAAGGGTAAAAAGTGCCCACTTCATGAATAAAAAAAACAAATGGGTGTCTCATTAAAAGAAAAGGACAGGTTTTGCAGTTCCAAAATGGATAGAAAACCATGCAGAGGCTCCGAATATGGACACTTCGAACTCAAATGGCTTTGTTTTAAAATTGAACTACACAGCCTTTTGGCAATTTCAGCGCGAACCATGCAGCGAAACTGACAAACAAATATATTTTGGAAATCAGCGCGATGAGACAGACACAATAAAATCGTTAAAATTTGAACTGTTATGCGCAGCTTTGCATCGAAAAATACACGATCGACAACATTCAAATTTTCCTATGAAATTTTCACTACTGCTATATCTCACTATACGCTTTTCAAATTTTAAATCCCCACTATGAGAAATTATAGAATATTATGAAATTAAATCAAGGATATAATTTTTATTAATATTGAGAACAAATTATATAATACAATTTACTATTTAAAAATTAAAATATAAGAATAAATTCAAATTCAACTAAATAAACTCGATTTAATTTATATACAAAATAAGATTGAAATTAAAAGTATTATTAACTTATATTCATATCAAATCAAATTCATTCATTATATAAAAACCAAAATAAATTTTGTTTTTAGTTCAAAGTCAAAATAGTTATAAAAATACAAACAAACTGAGTTTTAAACGAAAAATTAAATAAAAATCAAAAATTAAATTAAATAATCAAATAAAAGCACACTTAAAATTCCAGGTTGTTACAATATTGACTATGCCACTAATGGAAAAGTCAATACGCGAGCCTTTGATATCTTTGAAGATTTCCCTTCTTATGATCTTAGTTCTCTTTTCGAACAAAATGAATTTCTAAGTTTGATTGACTCTTCGGATAACGATGAAGTATGTCACCTGAATCTAGTCAAAATGTTTTATACAAATTTGAATCGTGGTTTTTACAATGGTAATGAAAATCAAATTTGGAGTAGTGTAAAAGGAACTCAAATCATTTTGGATTGTGATACTTTGGGAGATATTTTAAATTGTAAGAACACGAGCTCGGATTTTATGGAATTTGATATTGATGAAATGTATTTGGAAACTTTTCATCACATCTTTGAAAGCGATGAACATATGGAATTTAAAAATCTTTTTTTTTCCGCCCAAAAGCAAGAATTGTCAACCTCTTTCTTCAACATACCCTTGCTCCTCATTCAGGAAATTTCAATAACCCTACACTCAAAGTCCAAAAAGCCCTTTTTGCCATCTTTGGCACGTATGATATTTGTTGGGCCGACGTAATTTTGAATGAGTTTAAGCCCAAAGAAATGTCCACTAAAGAAAACACTCTCTATCATGGAGTTTATCTTGTTCGGATTTTTAAGTATATTGGAGTGGATCTTAAAGGAGAGGAATTTGTGTCAAGAATGGTTTTTAACTCGGGAAATATGTCTCTCATGCAAATTCCAGTCACTTTTAAGCCTTATGAAACGTTTGCTGAAAAAACAAGCTTGAATGGAACAAGAATTAAATCCAATGGAAATTGACGAAGAAGAAGAATCCTCTTTAGAAAGCGTAAAATGTCCAACAAATAGTATGGCCGTAACCAAAGAAACACTTGTCAAAAACCAAGCCAAGTTAGTCAAGAACCAAAAGAAGATCAAGAAGACTCTTACCCAAATGTCTTCTAAGATGAACAAGTTCTTTGGTAAAGTAAGAAGAAAACTTGGATTATCATCTTCCTCATCTTCATCTGTTGAAATCTAAGTTTATTATTTTAAGTTATCTTTTTGTATTTTCTTGTATTTCTATTTCGAATCTCATATTTTGTACCTTGTATCGTTTGAATGTATTTTCTTTCTAGTAGTAATGAAGGTTATTTATTTCTGCCAAATTAATCCTCAATTTACTGTAAAAGTACATTAGAAATAAATTAATATAATATATTAATAAATGTCTCAAAATAGTGTAAAAACTCAATATACCCAAAAATCAAAGGGGTATGTCGACATGTATAAATGGACATGTCGACATATAAGTGTCAGGAAATTCAAATTGTTTCAAATTTGAATTTTTAAATAACTACCTTATGAATCTTCATGTTAAACAAATTCCAACCTCTATAAATACCCTTTTCTTCCATAATTTTTTAATTTTAAGCTCTCACCTTCTTCTCTAATCATTCCTTATCTATATAATCAAATAATGGCCAATCCTATTCACAAGTTAAGCTAAAATCTTGAAGAAACTCTCATTTTCTTCAAGAATATCCTATTTATAATCCTTCGTAATCAGTGCCATTTAGAATTAAGTCAGATAATATGATAGAACAACAACAAAAATACTTTGATGCCATTCGTTGGATGATCTCTTCTCTTTCCAGAGATGAAGATAATAAAGTAATTGGAGCACCACTCACCAAAGAAGATGAAGACTGGGAAGTCATCAGGAAAGATCCAATCTTTGGAGGAGATGGATAAGTGGAAGTTCCAAGAGATGTTTGAATTTGTTTGAATTGATTGGTATGACTTGTTTGAATTTGTTGTTTTGACAAACTTGTACATGTTGTTGGGTTTGAAATGATTGTATTGATTAATTGTAAATATTGAACAAATTATTTGTAAATACTTTACCGACTTGCTTGGATATACTCTTATTTTTTTGTATTATCATAGAGTAAGGGGTAGTTATTTAGATATAGTTATTTAGAATTATTTATAGCATAAATTTAGGGGGAATATAATTTAGTTTAGTCTAAATTAGTATAGTCTACTATCGGTATAGTATAGCATAGTATCGTTAAGTATAGGGTAGTTTTTGATAATGACAAAGGGGGAGAAATTATAAAATAAGAAAGGCATAGTTTAAGGGGGAGTAATCAAGGTAATCAAGGAATCAGATCAACATGTAATATCAGGTATGCATATTTTTTAAACAAAGGCTGTCATCATAAAAAAATCATAATAAAGGGGGAGATTGTTGGAGAATGAAATTTTGATGACAACAACCTTGTTTCAATTAATAACTTTATAGATTATAAAATATATTCCAATATCCTTATCCAGAATATATATATATATATATATATGTATGTATGTATACATGTATACATATGTAGATGATGGATATATATTCAGGATATAAATATTGAAGACTGTACAGTATTAGAGATTCAAGATATCAAGGAATTCAAGATCTCAAAGGAGATTCAAGACTCATGAGTATCAAGATTTCAAGAGCTCAAGATTATCAAAATAATAGAGTCAAGTTTATATGAAAAACTTCGGTTAGCACTTTCAAATTCTTTTTCAAATTGATTTCAAAACTATTTTCAAACTCCTTTTCTTAATGATTTCAAATTATTAAGTTTTTACTTATGATTTCAAATGTACATATATGTTTATAGTTTATAAAGTTTTATAATATATATATGTTTATAATATATGTTTTATAGTCTTATATCATATAAATTTATGAATATATTTATATTATATATTACTATGTTTTTTTTATGTTTTTACACTTTAGAAAATTCATTTGAAACACTAGTTTTGATTTAAGAATTTCCAGAAAATATATATTGGTTTTATGTGATAACCCCAAACTTTCACGGTATGAAAGTAAGGAATAATCATTTGGAATACAACATAAATATAATAATACATATCACGGATACAAAATAGCATAGGAAATTCATAGAGTAACAACATCATAGCAGCGGAAATATTATGTCATCAATCACAGAAAATCCACAGTCACAGAATTCCAAATTATTACATCAAGTTTGCAAAAAAAAAACCCAACTCCAACTTAAACAATGTGGAATCAACCAAGTTCAATGTCTGGAATTAAAAAAAAAGAGAAAAATGCAAAAGCAACGAATGATAAGTGTCTTCAAGCTTCTAGCCATCACCTCTCCACAACCAAATCCAAGCAAGATAGTAAGCAACTCCAACTGAAAAGACTCCAAGCGTAGAATAAACCTGTCTACTTGGCTGTCCGTGTAGAAAAGAGGGCACCCGAGTTTGCAAAAAGGTGGAAACAAACAACGGGTCAGTCGTGGGACTGGTGTGAGAATTCTTAACTAATAAATCACTATTAATAAGGCAAATCCAAAGACCACGCCGCTAATGTGGAACGGGTTTACTCTAATGGATTGCCGTGCATAAAAGTGTCAGAATAATTAATGAGTAAATCGTACAACAACGTTATGCTTTTAGAAAAATGGAATCACCATAAGACCCAGGTCCCATCACACAGTGCAACACAAACCAGAGGATAGGGTTTTACCTTATAGTGATTAAACATGCTAAATACGGCAAATACGAGTGTAATATTACTATTAGTATATATTAAAACATTTCAAAGTAAATGTAGAAATCCTAGGAAGAATAGTATCCCATTCTACTATGCCTCCATACTAGTAATACAATCAAATTCGTAGGGTTGTATTTGGATTTTGGTTTCCATCATGAGTCAAGGCTAGAGAGGAGCTCCTACCGATTCGAGACACTCTAGCTAATGCTTCAGGATCCCCCGCAGTGAACCCTTGGAAAGCTGCAGGGTCGGTCCGCCATACGAGTTGCGGATTAGTTATTCCTGAACACACGTTTCCCAGTCCTATAGGACCTATCATCCGAGGAGCCTCATTCCATCATCCACATAAGTAAAATGTCGGGCCGTGTTAAAACCCAATCACCACTTCTAGCTAGAAAGAAACGTGTTGCTCTCCCTGCGTTCCCTTCTCCCGTTTTAGACTCCGCCGGTGTGTGAGGCTCGCGAAGTCACGTTGTACACAAAGCTATGCCTAAACAGGCTATGCTTTGATCGTTCCACAAGGCCTGCTTTTCAACAAAACCTCGATCGTATGCATCTTAGCATGCCACATCATCACTCCATACCGTACTACCAACCCTTTGCCGAAATATATGAACGGGTGTTAAGCAAGAGATTGAATTCCCCGCAACCAAACATCCATACCTTCGACAAAAGATCAATAACATGATATTTGATAGAGTATGATGTCAGACACACCATCCATTTAGTAGCTTATGCTCTGGGTCTGAGCGAAAGCCAAACCCGTGAAATCAACACGTACGTTTGGGCAATGACCAAGACCTTTGAATTGGGAGAAAATCAAATCAAGGCCTCGATCGTTGTCCATCCGAGGGGAGATTTACGGTCTTCATTCACTATCTTTATACTTCAATTTACGTCGTTTGATTATTTAGAATGAGAGAACTCGGACTTTCCAAATAATCCTCGTATATATATATATATATATTTTAAAATCCTTCTTATACATTAATAATTATTCTTATTAACGATTCATTCCTATATTAATTATTTAAAATAATTAAATTATAATATAACGACGCCTTAATTCCATGGGCGACTATGGCACTACATTCAAACAATTTTGATTTTCACATTTCTCAGAATCTAACCGTTGGATCTTAACGTAATATATATCGTTGGAAAGCTTTTTCCAAGACGGTCCTAACGGTTACAGTTTCAAGAAAATTCGATGGTCGGATCTTCTTGTATGGTCCTTTAAAAGTACGATTTCAAAACGCGAACTACCACGCCATATTCTTTTAATTTTAATTATATATATATATAATCATTGAATCGTAATAACATCGTTTGATTAAAACAATGCTCTATACAACTACCGACACTCACCAAATTTTTAATTCATTTGAAAATGAAAATACTATTACCACATCTTGACTTCATTCTTTTACTTACATTGAAAATGTAATTTTTGATACACTTAAAATCCTACCTTTAAATTATATATAAAAATATAACTTCTAATGACAATGCAAACTCTACTCTTAATTCACCTTGTAAAAACATGATTTTTAATTACAATGCAAACACAACATCTAATTCACATTGTAAAAATATAATTTTCAATTACAATGCAAACACTACATCTAATTTACAAAAATATAATTTTTAATTACAATGCAAACACTACATCCAATTCACATTGTAAAAATATGATTTTTAATTACAATGCAAACACTACATCTAATTCACATTGTAAAAATATGATTTTTAATTATAATGCAAACGCTACATCTAATTGACATTGTAAAAATATAATTTTTAATTACAATGCAAACACTACATCTAATTCACATTGTAAAAATATGATTTTTAATTACAATGCAAACATTACATCTAATTCACATTGTAAAAATATGATTTTTAATTACAATGCAAACACTACATCTAATTTACATAAAAACTACATCTAATTTACATTGTAAAAATATAATTTTTAATTACAATGCAAACACTACTTCTAATTCACATTGTAAAAATATGATTTTTAATTACAATGCAAACACTACATCTAATTTACATTGTAAAAATATAATTTTTAATTACAATGCAAACACTACATCTAATTCACGTTGTAAAAATATGAAAAATATGGTTTTTAATTACAATGCAAACACTACATCTAATTCACATTGTACAAATATGGTTTTTAATTACAAAGAAAAATGTAATTTTTTTAACATACAATATAATTTCACTTTATAATTTACATATAAAAATGTAAATTTTGACATACGATGGAATTCACCTTTTAATTACAAAGAAAAATGTAATTTTTAACATACAATATAATTTCACTTTATAATTTACATATAAAAATGTAAATTTTGACATACGATGGAATTCACCTTTTAATTACAAAGAAAAATGTAATTTTTAACATACAACGAAATTTCACTTTATAATTTACATATAAAAATGTAAATTTTGACATACGATGAAATTCACCTTTTAATTACAAAGAAAAATGTAATTTTTAACATACATTATAATTTCACTTTATAATTTACATATAAAAATGTAAATTTTGACATACGATGAAATTCACCTTTTAATTACAAAGAAAAATGTAATTTTTAACATAAATTATAATTTCACTTTATAATTTACATATAAAAATGTAAATTTTGACATACGATGAAATTCATCTTTTAATTACAAAGAAAAATGAAAATTTTAACATACATTTTAATTTCACTTTATAATTTACATATAAAAATGTAAATTTTGACATACGATGTAATTCACCTTTTAATTACAAAGAAAAATGTAATTTTTAACATACATTATAATTTCACTTTATAATTTACATATAAAAATGTAAATTTTGACATACGATGAAATTCACCTTTTAATTACAAAGAAAAATGTAATTTTTAACATACATTATAATTTCACTTTATAATTTACATATAAAAATGTAAATTTTGACATACGATGAAATTCACCTTTTAATTACAAAGAAAAATGTAATTTTTAACATACATTATAATTTCACTTTATAATTTACATATAAAAATGTAAATTTTGACATACGATGAAATTCACCTTTTAATTACAAAGAAAAATGTAATTTTTAACATACTACGAAATTTCACTTTATAATTTACATATAAAAATGTAAATTTTGACATACGATGAAATTCACCTTTTAATTACAAAGAAAAATGTAATTTTTAACATACAATATAATTTCACTTTATAATTTACATATAAAAATGTAAATTTTGACATACGATGGAATTCACCTTTTAATTACAAAGAAAAATGTAATTTTACAAATAGTGAAATTCCTATATAATCACATCTAAAAATGTCATTTATACTTTATCGTTCTAATTTACATTAAATTATCATATAAAAATGTCGTCTTTATTTCATCGTTCATATTTTACATTAAAATAACATATAAAAATGTCATCTTTATTTACATTAAAATAACATATAAAAATGTCATCTAATGTGACGATCCCAAAATCCGAGGGGCGGTATTAAGGATAATCATTGGGAAATAACACATTAATCATCATAGCAGAGTACAAATAATAGCAGAAACAATAAATAAAATACTTTTACATGGATATGACAGCGGAATCACAACATGTAGGAATATCAGAATAGCATAACGTGGGATATACTTAGTAAAAAGAAAGGGAAGTGATCAGTCATCATCGCCAGAGGCGGAATACATACATGCAGTGACATAATAAGAGTATCAGTCTAAATCGCCGAAGGCGGAATACATATACATATAGTGAGAAATACGGAAAGTAAATCAGTCTGCATCGCCAGTGGCGGAATCATAATATAAATACAGTAATGGCGGAAAATATCTAAGTCATCTCTATGAAGTCAGCCTCGCCATGAGCCAAAAGTGCACGCTGTGCAGCTGTGCAGAACCAAAAACCACCTGTCACCTGTGTACTAGGTTGCCCGTGTGAAAATAAGGGCACCCGCGTTTGCAAAGTGAAACAAACAACGAGTCAGTCATGGGGACTGGTATGAGGAATCTATTTAACCGTTAAACAACAGTAATAGCAAATCATAGGACCACGCCACTTTCGCGGAACGGGTTTACTCCAGTGATTGCTAGTGCATTTAAAATAAAGTCAATTCTTTTAAAACAATCGCAATGCTTTTAGAAAGAATGAAGCCATTATAAGACTCAGGTCCCATCACACAATGCAACGCAAGCCGGAGGATAGAGTTTTACCTTATAATAGCCAAATATGCTTGATACGTATAAAGCAAAATCATTTGATATTATTACTAGTGCATATATGTTTCAAAATTGAATAGCATCATAAATATCAATCATAGGCGGCATAGCTACCATATACTATGTCACCATACTAGTACTACAATCAAGTCCGTTATTTCGTATTGGAAATTGGATTTCCGTCATGAGTCGAGGCAAGGGGCAAACTCCTCTCCGCTTCGAGACACTCTAGCAAATGCCTCGGGACTACGCACACTGGGTAACCCCTGGATGCTTCAGGGCCGGTCCTCACTTACGTTAGAGGATTATTTATTCCTGAACACACGTTTCCCGGTCCTTACAGACCTATAATCGAGGCGCCTCGCATTCCAACAACCAAAAAGGTGAAAAGTAGATAAATATGTCAGGGCTGGTAAGTCACTGACACCACCATAGCTAGAAAGAAACGTCGTGCTCTCCCTGCAGTCCGTATCCCGTTTTTAACTCATACCGGGGTGTGAGGTTCGCGAATCTACGAAATACACAAAGCCAGGCCACGGAGACCTTGCTTTGATCATCATCCACAAGACTTTGCTTTGCAACAGAAGCCTTGATCACAGCATCTTAGCATGCCACATAGGCAGTCCACTCCATACGATTGATTTCCATCGATATATAACCTCTAAGCTCGTACGTCTCAGAGAAGGGCGTTAAGCAAAAGAATAAATTCTCCGCCGCCAAACAGATATATATTTAACAGAGATCAATCAGTATAGAACAAAATCCGATGTCAGACACACAGTCCATTTACAAGTCCGTCCTGGGTCTGAACGAAACCGGAGGCGTCAAATTCCTCGCAAATCCGTACAATCAACACATACGTTCCGACGGCTACTACTTCCGTCCCCTTCCGGTAGCTACTCCGGTTGGGAACCTCAGTAGCGCCCATCCAACCGATACGAAGATCGTCGGTCTTGAATCGTCTTTGCATTTTCCAATTCGAATCGCTCGTTGAATTATTTGAAATGAGGGTTAGCTCGGCCTTTTCAAATAATTCACGTCATTAGAATTTAAATCGATTCTTTATATGGTTATATTATTCGACATCCATCTTTTAGTTATTTAGTGTTATTTTCATGTCGTACACATACAACCATCAAATATTAAACAATTCAAGCCCAATTGGTCTATTTGCAACCTATGTTGCTATAATATTTTATACCGATTTTTCACCATTTTTATTTATTTAAAAATGGCCATATTTAATTAAATGACGTTTCAGGTCGTGCCATAGCACTGGCGCTGTTTTTCACTTAATTTGTTTTACACATATCGGAAAATTTAACCGTTGGATTTCTACAAAGTCTATATCAGTGGGAAGATATTCCCAAAGCGAACCCAACGGTTCCAGTTTCGTGAGAATCCGACGGTCGGATCTTCCACACTAGTCGTTTGAAGTTACGGTTTCAAAATTCGAACTGCAGCGTCGTTATTCGATTTAAATTAATTATATTTATATTTATATATAAATATAAACGATTTCGGCGCTGTTTTTCCTTAGATTTGAATTAAACATTCCGGACAATCCAACCATTGGATTTTTACAAGGTTGGTGCCGTTGGAAAGATATTTCCAAAGCGAACCCGGCGGTTGCAGTTTTGGGAAAATCCGATGGTCGGATTTCTCATACTAATCGTTTCAAATTACGATTCCGAAACGTGAACTGCACGGCCTCTATTCCTTTAATTATATTTATATTTATATATATAAATATAGTTCATTCCACTATTTCAACTATAGTTCATTTTATAATTTCAACTTCGTTTTCACTTCAAATATTTCACTAACGCCTTAATATTTCGAAAAATTTCGCCATAACCTCCTTTGTACGGGGAGGGGTTTGGAAATTTATTGGGCCGTATTAGGACCCAATAAATCCTAAAAAGCATTCACATATTTTTAGTGATATATTTTGGTGTTTACGGGGGAGCATGTACTGATAATCACTCCAGAGAATAAATTCCCGTCACCCCGTTTCCGTGTGGAAATAAATAGTCCATGTGCCGTATCTAATAACTAGAGCGACGTGATTATTGTCAACTTTAGACCCGTGTGGGATTTTTATTAATCTGGCCATTTATCGTTATAATTTATATAGTCCATATCAGTCATCAGTTCAACCTGTAGTACATAGTCATCGCCATACAAGACTCTTGCTTATATGTTAAATCTTCCACCTCGTCACACAAGCTCCAATTGCTTATGTGGAATATGATGAAGTATGCCTATCGTCAAGAAGTATGCCATGTAGTGTAGTTCAAAATTAATTGTTACTATCCTATGGCGTTGTTTATTATTTCACACAGAAAAACCAGCACTCCGCATCCAATGGTATTCACAGGAGTTGATATATAAATAAAATTGCGCAGCCAACTCATCAAGGTTTACCTATTTGTCGGGCACGCAAATAATTTCTTTACTCAACAGCTAATCCATTTTTCCTGTTCAACACATGTATATATATGCAGAACAAAGCTAATAATAATATTTCTAGCAAACTATTATTTATTTCAACACGTGTGTATTTTTAACTAAGCGTATACATGATAAAAAGAATACTTTTATGATCAAAAATATTTATTCGACACATGTGTATTTTTAACTAAGCGTATACATGATAAAAAGAATATTTTTATGATCAAAAATATTTATTCGACACATGTGTATTTTTAACTAAGCGTATACATGATAAAAAGAATATTTTTATCATCAAAAATATTTATTCGACACATGTGTATTTTTAACTAAGCGTATACATGATAAAAAGAATATTTTTATCATCAAAAATATTTATTCGACACATGTGTATTTTTAACACTTCATATACTTGATAAAAAGAATATTTTTGTCATCAAAAATATTTATTCGACACATGTGTATTTTTAACACTTCATATACTTGATAAAAAGAATATTTTTATCATCAAAAATATTTATTCGACACATGTGTATTTTTAACACTTCATATACTTGATAAAAAGAATATTTTTATCATCAAAAATATTTATTCGACACATGTGTATTTTTAACACTTCTTATACACTATATAAATATAGTTTTCACTATCGATTCATTTTATTATTAAAAGATGATAATATTCAACACATGAACTTCAATTCAACGAATGAATTGCAACTCAACACATGAATATCCGATATAGTTTGTATATATATAAAAATATGATTTTTAATGCTAAGCCATTTGTTTAAATTCGAATAATATTCAACACATGAATTTCAACTCAACGAATGAATTGCAACTCAACACATGAATATTCGATATAGTTTGTATATATATAAAAATATGATTTTTATCGCTAAAGCCATTTGTTTAAATTCGAATAATATTCAACACATGAATTTCAACTCAACGAATGAATTGCAACTCAACACATGAATATTCGATATAGTTTGTATATATATAAAAATATGATTTTTATCGCTAAAGCCATTTGTTTAAATTCGAATAATATTCAACACATGAATTTCAACTCAACGAATGAATTGCAACTCAACACATGAATATTCGATATAGTTTGTATATATATAAAAATATGATTTTTATCGCTAAAGCCTTTTGTTTAAATTCGAATAATATTCAACACATGAATTTCAACTCAACGAATGAATTGCAACTCAACACATGAATATTCGATATAGTTTGTATATATATAAAAATATGATTTTTATCGCTAAAGCCATTTGTTTAAATTCGAATAATATTCAACACATGAATTTCAACTCAACGAATGAATTGCAACTCAACACATGAATATTCGATATAGTTTGTATATATATAAAAATATGATTTTTATCGCTAAAGCCATTTGTTTAAATTCGAATAATATTCAACACATGAATTTCAACTCAACGAATGAATTGCAACTCAACACATGAATATTCGATATAGCATATGTAAATAATTTCAATGAAGGAAAATTATTCTAACACATAAATATTTCAGAAAATTTCGGCAGCATAACGGCATGGTAGTTAAAACTGGGACCGTCCCTAGTACGGCTCCTCGCTCTACCTTAAAACCTCGCGGTTTTTGACAATGGGGATCATGCATCTAGTTCGCACGCAGGCAGCATGTTTTATTTTCAATTCAACAATCCTATCCTATTTTGTTTCAACCACAAGAGGATATTTTTCAACCACAAAGGTATTTTTCAACCATAATATCAACCACAAACAATTATTTCCAACCATTCTTCATACCATATAATATCACGTCAAACACAAGCAATAAATATCGTCCATGGTTTGTGGACGAGGGGAGTATATATATATAGTATAATAATTCACTTGCATTTCATCACAATTCAAAGCATATATGTTTCAAACAACGCTTGTATAATTTATACATCGCTAATATAACTTATACAACACATGTACATGAGGTATACAATGCGTATATAATTTACACTTCGCTTATATAATTTATACAACGCGATTACATTCACACAAATAGTTTAGATTCCTCACATTAGTTCTTGCGGTGCTAAAAATCGAAGGAAGGTCAGAAAAATCCGCGACTTCTTCTAGAATGTAGAGAGCCTCCTTGCGGTCACGGTGTCTCCTGTTTCATCGAATTTCGTTAACATAGCAAAAAGATATGATTTTTACAAATTTGCAACGCTTTAAAGTGTAAAAATCAATTTAGCCGTATACCCCTTTTTGATTCGAAAGCTAGGGTTGAATTTTTCGGCAAATCTATGAAGCTTTAGGACGAACGGCCAGCGCTACGTCGAAGAGGAAGGAGAGAGCTTCCCGATGACACCTGAGATGGCCAACTCGACGCCTCCTGGAGGGCACGGCGGCGGCGCAAAGATCGGAGCTTCCCGACTCGATATCTCTCCCAATACTCAATGATAATTCGTGAAATTACTATGGATTTGAAGATCTTTGAACGCTCTTCAAATTGGAACTGGGTTTGCTTGATTTCGTTGAGTGGATGCGGAGAAATTGAAGAGAGAAGATTCGGAAGGGTTTCCGCGTCGCGACAGAGGTTTCGAGGAGGGAGATGAATTCTGATTGGTTGATGCCCTTTTTATTTTAATTTTTAATTTATTTAATTCCAAAAATACCCCCTTCCACAAACGACCTCGAAATCAAACCCAACGACTGTCGCCCCTAGCTAAATACCCCCATTCCGAACACAATGGGATATGTTTCGTTGGCCATTTCGACTGTTACAGTCAGTTATTTTTCAATTTAAAATATAAAACATTCGATATTTAATTTAAATGTACATTTCAATTTGCCAGGGCCACAAACTGAATCGAAAAATTCCAGAAAAATAAATCTAGCTTTGTTTTGACGATACGGTCCTAACAAAACCAGTTCCGTCGAATTCTGAGCTCGTTTGAAAAACGGCCATTTTTAGGTCGACCCATTTTAACAGAATTTGACCAAACACGTTATCTTTTGCCCCGCTCACATACTAGCTTCAAAAATTACGAAATTTGAAACTAGCAATAATTTGACATCTCGGACCCAACAAAAGTGGTTTCGTCGAATTCCGAGGTCGTATGCAAAATCTCAATTTTCTAGGGCTATATATACTATATAGCGACCTTTCTGAAAATTCATTTGGCCATAACTTTTGATTTCCGTTATGAAATTTCGATTTTTCAGATTCGTTAGAAAGGTATTGATAAACAGATTTAAATATTTTCAGTTTCGTTAAAATCTGTTATACTTTCCACCCGGTACAGTCATACTAAGTTTGTATTCAAAATTTCAAACTGCCATATTATACACAATTCTATATTTTATGGAAATAGGCTATTTTAATCATTCAAATTTCTTGTTAATAACCTAATTTAAAAATTTTAAACTGGTTCACATTTTCCGGGTTATTACATCTGAATTTCATCGTTCAATTTCAATGCATTAACATAACGGTTCAACTTCAACATCATAACATAACACAAAATATAAGGTCCGACTTTGAGTGATAACATTCATGTGATGAATACATATAGATTTACAATTATCTATCATAGCAACATAACAACATCATCAATCATATCTAAACAAAATAGATCTGAAGATTAACCATGGGATTACTACGTCACAACAAAGTAATTATTTAATTAATTAATTTTTGAATGAGGAAATTTCATATCTAATACTTAAATTTTCAGATCTACTATCATAACATCGCAACAATTCAGATCTGCAACTTATATTAACATCCATCATCGATCCAATTATTTTTGATTCTCAACTTCTCATACGCAAGAAAAACATTCAAATTAATTAAATTTATTTAAAAATAAATTCTCACCTTGATTAAAGCGAATAGAAAATCCGAAAATTCAGAAAATGGTCGCACTTGATTTCAGCAACCTCTATTTGCTGTCACGGTCTCGCACAATGTGAAAATTTTCAGTTTGGGTTTCGTATGTGTCAATTATCAATTTTTGAACAAAATTAACTTTCAACAACTGCAACTGTAACGCTTAAAAGCGTGGCAAAATCTGAACTAAATTTCATACCTTAAGGTTTTAGTTTGTTTAAAACTTTGATTCGATTTTGCAGGAATTGTAGTCGATGGTATTCAGAATGGGTGGCGTGACATCGAAGGACTTGGAGCGGGGGACGTTAGGCCAGAGGGGGGGAGTGCGGCGGCGTGGTCGGGGCTGGGTGGAGCTCGGCGGCGGCGGCCTTCAGGGCGTCGGGGCGGCTTCAACAGGCAACGGGGAGGAACAATTTTGGTATGGGGACGAAGAGGAAGAAGAGGGCTTCGGAAAATTCAACTGCGGGGTGGTCTAATTCTCTACGGAATGGGAGAGAAGGAGGAGAGAAGTTTTGAAGAGGGGGGCGGCTATGGGTTTCACGCATCGGGGAAGAAGACGCTGTACAACCCGTATATATACGCGTATTGCCACGTATTTTCTAATTAATTGATTAATTTATTTAATCCCAAAATTAGGGTTTTCTCGTTCGAACTCCAATTCGCGCTCAACGACTGTCGAACAATATGTAATGACCCGCATTGTCAGAGGTATTATAATTAATTTATTTAATTATATAAATAGTGATTTAGGGAATTAAATCGTCGTTAATTAAATTATAGTGAATATTTAATTAAATTAAATAATTAAATAATATATTTAATTCAGAAATAATTAGAAATATTGGAAATCACAATATTCTGTGAACTGGGTCATCCCTAGGATTTAATTCAGCTTAGTGTTGAATTATATTGACGAATATATTCAATCGACGTCAGTTTGAACGTATAATTATATTATAATTAAAATCGAGCTCGAAATGGCGCTGTAGTTCGCGATTTGGCGATTTGAACTTCAATTGAATGTACAGGATTCGTTTTAAGCCGGATTTCTGTGAAACAAGAAACGTGTGGAGCTGGTGGAGTATATCTTTCTAGTGGAGGAGAAAAATCAGGATTTCGTCGGATAGATTTTGATTTACGTCCAAATCAAATTTCAGAAAAAGTCGCTGTAGAATTCCTTTATAATTTGCGACGCTTTATATACGCTATAAAAGGATTTTCGATATAAACTGAATATCGATAAATCTAAAATCTGAAATATCAAGCTGTAAATTCTGATATGATATTCTGGAGTTGTACGATGTCATATGTGAAGATATACGATAATATAAATTTATTTATATTTAATTTAATAATATTTAAATATATTTATATATTTAAATGGGCCATCCAGAGCTTTAAAAATAGCTGGTTTTGCAAACGAAGTCGGAATTCGACGAAACCAGTTTTGTTGGATCCGCAATATCAAATAGTTGTTAGATTTCTAGTTTCGTGATTTTTAGAGTCACTGTGTGGTCATACGGATTTTTAGAGTGAGAAACAGTCAGTATTTTGACAATTAAAAATACGTTGTGTGAGCATACGAAGTCGGAATTCGACGAAACCAGTTTCGTTAGGACCGTAATGCCAAACTCTAGCTAGATGTCCAGTTTCGTGATTTTTAGGTATCATATGTGATCGTAAGGATTTTTAGAGTGCAAAGACGAATATAAATTGATAAAGAAAAATATCTAAAAATATCTAAAAAAAATATCTAGATATTTATGTCCCCTATATATACCCCCCTTACAATTCTCTTAAGACCTAGTCACTTTATTTCCTCGACCAGAATTGAGCCGCCACAAAGTTTTCATTCTCAGTAAAGTTTCCAGCTAAAGAAAAATCAAATGAAATTCAAAACAAATTTTATAAATTCCAAAAGTTGTGTATTCGAGATTCTTAGGCTTTCCTCTCCATTTTGATATGAGTATCATATCGCTCGACGGCCTTTTCTGCAGAACAAAATATTACAGCGTATACTAGGGTTTTCGTTTTCGGGATCTAGAAGCTTTGAATCGAGAGTTTAAGTTCGTATTAGTGTTGAGGAGATCGATTGGTACATATTGTGAGATTTTGGTGGATTTTGTGGTGAAATTGTATCGCACCTCGACTGGAAGTGGCCGACGGAAGTGGTTGAACGCAATTTACCTGGGAAGTGCAGACATAAATCTAGTGGGTGGTGATTGAAGAGGAGGGGCAGTGGAGTTTAATGGTGGTTGCCGGTTGTTGATCAGTGAAGTAAGGAGGATGAACGGTGGTTGCAAAGTTCGGTTAATGGCCATTGGTTTTTTTTTGAAAGTACTGGAGGAAATTGTGTTATGGGGGAGGAGAGTCCACGTGGTGGGCTTTTGAATTGGTGGATGGGCCAAGGGAAAGAAGGGTAAAGCCCGTTTGTTTTAAATTCATGTTTTAAATTCAATTTAAATGTGTGACTTCAAATTGACATAACTTTGGCATACGATAACGAAATTCAGCGAAACTAGTTGCGATGGGACCGTATGGATGAGAGCTTCACAATGAAGCTGACAGGAAGTGGATTGGGGCTCGTATGAATTTATGGCAAAATAAATTGTTTGATTCAAATCAAACAACAGTTTGTCGTTCTTTAACGATGAACTGCCAAAGTGAGTAAATCTCACCAACTCTAAACAGTTTATAATTTCGTGTTGTATTTTTAGAACTGTTAGAAATTGTCTGATTTACTGTGTGTTGACTGTTTGATTGAACTGCTAGTCAGTTAGTTGAATTTCTATATTGATTATGTTTAACAAAATATATCAAATGGAACTGAAAGTGATGTTATCTATATTGTTTAACATCTGTGATGCAGGGAAACAGGTTGGAGGAATCCAACTGGATTCCTCAATAGTTATTTTACTGTGATTTATATATTGTGATATATAATGTGATATATAATCTGTTGGCAATTATATGTGTTTGGACGATATTGAACATCGTGATTTGATATGATTGAATACCATAACATACCGGAATGTTGGTAAGGAATAATAAGAAAGTGATATTGAAATAAAAATATTTATAAATGGAAAATGTTAAATAAGGAATATTTATAAAATTGGGATATTTATAAATATGAGATATTTTAAAAACGAAAATAAATTCAAAACATTTCTTTTTGAATGGAAAGGCCTGTGTGGCGAGTTTGGGGATTTTCCCGATGCTCCCGATACAAAGGAGGTTATGGCGAATTTTCCCGGGAATTTAAGGAGTTAGAATATTTTTAAGAATAAATTTGAAAAGGGAATATTTGCAAACCATTTGCAAATAGAATAAAATAGAGAAAAGAAATATTTGTAAACCATTTACAAATAGAATTGAAAGGGGAATATTTAGAAAATAAATAGAGTTAATAAAAAGGAAATTGGTTTATAAAGGAAACCGTTATAAAAAGGAAAACGTTATTAAAAGGACATTTATAAAGTGAAGAACCGTTACTAATAGTAAATCTTTATAAATGAATAAATGGGTTAAAAAGGGGATCTTTTTAAAATGGATAAACGTTATAAAAAGGAGTTAATCGAATATGGTATTCGAAGTTAGTTAATCGAATATGGTATTCGAAGTTAGTTAATCGAATATGGTATTCGAAAGGAGAAATCGAATATGGTATTCGAAGTTAGTTAATCGAATATAGACATTCGAAAGGAGTTAATCGAATATGGTATTCGAAGTTAGTTAATCGAATATGGTATTCGAAGTTAGTTAATCGAATATGGTATTCGAAAGGAGAAATCGAATATGGTATTCGAAGTTAGTTAATCGAATATAGACATTCGAAAGGAGTTAATCGAATATGGTATTCGAAGTTAGTTAATCGAATATGGTATTCGAAAGTTAGTTAATCGAATATGTTATTCGAAAGGGGTTAGTCAAGTCGAGTTAGTCAAATAGAGTTAACCAGTTAGAGTTAATCAGTTAGAGTTAACTAGTTGGAGTTAATTAGTTAGAATTAATCGATTAGAGTTAAACCGAACTAGAGTTAATCAAATATAGTTAAGTGAGACAGAGTTAGTCAAACATAGTATTCAGGGTAAGTTACCATCTCGTACGACTGCTAGCGTAATTCGCAGGGCTGTAAATAGCCTAAGGCAGTCGGATGTTTCCTGAGGGAGTCAGGCGTAACCCTTGTGATCGCTGCGATCTAGAGTCAAGCGAATGGAGTTTAATCGAATATTAGTTATTCGATAGGAGTTAATCGAGTTGATCGAGTTGAGAAATAAGTTAAGTTAAATAAGTTGAGTTGATCGGGTGGTTCGACCAAGTTAGTCTAGCCTAGTTAATCGAATCGAATTGGTCGAACCAAGTAAGTCGAGTTAAGTTAGTCAAGTTAGTCGAGCCTAGTTAATCGAATCGAATTGGTCGAACCAAGTAAGTCGAGTTAGTCGAGTCAAGTTAAGTTAGTCGAGTTAAGTTCGTCGAGTTAAAGTTATCGATGTTAGTTTCATTGAAAGGAGTTATCGATGTTAGTTTCATCGAAAGAAGTTATCGATGTTAGTTTCATCGAAAGGAGTTATCGATGTTAGTTTCATCGAAAGGAGTTATCGATGTTAGTTTCATCGAAAGGAGTTATCGATGTTAGTTTCATCGAAAGGAGTTATCGATTATAGTTTAATCGAAGTGAGATTTTCAAATATTAGATATTTGAAAGGAAGAGTTATCGAATATTAGTTATTCGAAGAGAGATTTTCGAATATCGTTTATTCGAGAAGGAGTTAATCGAATATAGGTTATTCGAAGAAGATTTAATCAAATAGAGATTTCTCGAAGAGAGCTAATCGGCGAATTCGATTATATCGAATTCGGGAAAGTACTTATACTTTCCAGTGTTTAAATAGAGATTTATTTATTTATAAATAAATAAGTGTTAGGTTAATTATTCACTAATAAGAACAGAAGTTATAATTAAAGTTAGATAATTCGAAAGGAGGGATTATAACGTTATCGTTATAACCAATGTTTTAAATATAGAAGTGGATTAGTAAAATTGGATCCGAGAAAGGCGTAAAGAAGTTGTTAAAGATTAAAGGATAAACTTTGACCATTTTGAAGTTATAACGTTGTTCAGTTAAGGTCTGAGAGGTAATTATACCCCAATTTGAGTGACTTCCTTCTTAACTAAGAAATGGTAAGGTTTGATCGTAAAGGAGTTTTGGAAATGTTTTCCAAACGAGAATCAGAAATGTTTTCTGATAAAAGAAAATAAGAATTTAGAATATAGGGAAACAGGAGATAAGTAAATAAATGTACTAAAGAGATTAATGTTAAATGATGTTTGTTCGATATAATTTCCATCTGGAAATAATATCGTTGTTTGCACACTTGTTTTTCTTTGATAGTTAACTCACAGACTATCGAAGTTTTGACCATTTTAACGTTGTTAATATGGAGAGACCGGTTGGATTATTATCCAAAGAACCACTCTGTATTGGCATAAGCGTTGCGAATCATATATGCCAAAGACAATTAAAGACGGAGTAAAATGCAAGGGCTGTTGTATAAGTCTTAGATAACAGTGACTAAGATAGATATACTGAATAGTGCCTTCGGTTTGTCCAGTCCCAGGACAACTTGTATGGACGAAGGTCTGACAGAGTATATCCAATGGATCGCGTAAGTTGATCTGTTCAAACGTATTCACGTTTGGTGGCAGAGGAATTCGTTTCTCTAAGCTGTATACCCGTGTTATTTTTGGATAAATCAATTAGTGATTTGGCGGGTATAACGATGTGGCATTCTAAGTGAATGAGGATGACTTGTATGAATGAATGTTTGACAGAGTATTTCCAAAAAGGTCACGTACACTGATTTCTTCAACCGTACCAAGAGTGGAAGCGGAGAAGGAAACTTCTTTAGCTAACACGTAATGTACTGTTGTAGATGTCAATTAGTGATTTTCGATGGATCTGACAACATGACATTCGAAGTGAATCTGATGTAATGATAAAGCGTAGCTTCTAGCCTCATCAACCGGTAAATGACAGAAATCGGGCAGGTAGCATGGCTAAGTCGGTCGCACCGAAGTAAGGTGTATAATCACCTATCTAGAGAATATTCATTTGTTTCTTAAATCTATCAATGCTGTCCCATATATATACGGGAACGGTTGCTGATCCCAACCGTTGGTGATGTACATTCGATACACTCAAGCGAAATGAGTGGTCGGTCATGTGTGGCTGAGTTGCAAGATGTTCTTGTTGAACTCCAGTGTATCGTTCCTAGAGTACACTGATCAGAAGGTGGTTCCATACCTTGTCATAGTTGGAAATCCATTATCCAATACGTGCTTGCGATTTTGATTGTATACTATATATGTAGAACGTGAGATGAAAGCGTTTCTACTAGTTGATATCTATTTGTACATAGACATTATTATAATATCAAAAGGTTTTTGATATAAAGATATTTTGGATTCTCATAAGGGAAAAACCCGTTCTGTTCTGCGGCGTGGTCTTATGAGATAACGTTTACTTGTTCATATGCCTGTTTAAACCGTTTTACTCATACCAGTCCCATGACTGACCCGGAATTTACTTTTTTGTTTCCCTAAACTCTTGGGTGCCTAATTTGTACGGGCAGTCAAGTAGTCAGGAATTTGCAGATTTACTTGGAGAGCTTGGAGCAGGAGGCTTCAAGATCATATAGCTATAGTTATTTCCGCTGTGTTGTAAGTGCTGTACTCTGATAAGTGCTATTTTATACATAACTGTTATATTTCAAAGTTATGTTACATATTATATGTTATTCGTTCCGCTGTGAGGTTCGTGTTACTCTGATGTTGTGTTCTTCTTCTTCTTCTATTCTAAGTTTCTATCTTATCTATCCTCACCCTCTAATTTCTTTCATTAATTACCAGGATTTTTCGATGTTTTGGTTATCGACATCGTGCTTATGTCGATAACCAAAGCCGCTCAAAATCCGGGTCGTTACAGTTGGTATCAGAGCTTAAGTTAAGAATTACCATGGCTCTGTGGCGTGACTCGGTAGAGATAGGGTTAGTAATACCCTAGATTGAGTTTGAGTGTATACGAGTGCGTATTTGTATATGATATAAAAATAATTTTATATTGTGGAGATTCATTGGCTGAGTTGTTTATGAGTTCTGGTCGATCAGTTTGATCTACTGTATCGGTAGGAGTAAATAAATACTTGAATACGATGGACCGACACAGTATGGATATGTAATATTATCATATATTAGATATATTGGTTGTAATTGTAATCGAATGAGATTATAAAGTGAAATGGTTATATATATCAATCAGAATTCATATAAGTAAAGTATATGAAATAAGATGAATGAGATATGAATTTAAATCAGATTTGGAATTAAAATAAGGAAATTTTAAGTTCCTGGGAGATTTTGAGATGTTTTCAAAATGAATGTATTTAGTAAGGGTTTTGAAATGATATAGTATTGAAATCACATGGGTCGCTGGGAAATAATTCTGATGATGACTGCGCAGTATCATCGGTGTGATTTTCGAGTTCTAAGTGGTGGATTACTACCAGAGATTTCGATTTGAATTGTTTTGAGGAAACAAGTTATTTAGAAAAATTCAAAGGTTTTGAATTGGTAGTATGATTTCAAATTGATTTGAAATTTACCCAGGAATTTAAGTTCTAGAAATTAAAATTTAACTTGTGAAGTAATTCGAATGTGATGGTAAAAGTAAATAATAAACCAGAATTTAACTTGAGATGATAGGTTAAGAAAAACTGGAAGTGATTAGAGAATAATCTGGATTTGGATTTGAAATGATAAGTTAAGAGTTTAGAATTTGAAACTCAAATTTGAAATTGAATTCTGCTTGAATAAGCGAATGGTTGTGTTAAGAATAACTTGGTTGGAGTTGATTGGGATGGCATTTGTATATGCCGGGTTGATAACAGATGGTAGGGATATAATGATATGCCCAACAAAAAGGTACAAGTTTATATTTCATATGAGTTTGGAATTTATGAGCCGAATTGGCAAGCCGTTTGGCGTTTTGATTTTCTTTTGGGTTGAAGAAGGCCCAGAGAGGTGAGTTGGAATTTGAGCTATTGACCAGTACAAAGGAGGTGCTGGCGAAATTTTTTGAAAATTTAAAGTGTTAGAAAATTTTCAGAATTTTGAAAATTTTAGTTATTCGGAAGGAATTAATATTTTAGTCGATATTAATTTGTTCAGTTGAAATCAGAAATAAGGGGTAAACAAATCTTAGGAATTCCAATAGGTAGGGTCGTCCTCTAACTTAGCAATTTCGAGGACGAGATTATTTTAAGTGGGGAAGAATGTAATGACCCGCATTGTCAGAGGTATTATAATTAATTTATTTAATTATATAAATAGTGATTTAGGGAATTAAATCGTCGTTAATTAAATTATAGTGAATATTTAATTAAATTAAATAATTAAATAATATATTTAATTCAGAAATAATTAGAAATATTGGAAATCACCATATTCTGTGAACTGGGTCATCCCTAGGATTTAATTCATCTTAGAGTTGAATTATATTGACGAATATATTCAATCGACGTCAGTTTGAACGTATAATTATATTATAATTAAAATCGAGCTCGAAATGGTGCTGCACTTCGCGATTTGGCGATTTGAACTTCAACTGAATGTACAGGATTCGTTTTAAGCCGGAATTCTGTGAAACAAGAAACATGTGGAGCTGGTGGATATATCTTTCTAGTGGAGGAGAAAAATCAGGATTTCGTCGGATAGATTTTGATTTACGTCCAAATCAAATTTCAGAAAAAGTCGCTGTAGAATTCCTTTATAATTTGCGACGCTTTATATACGCTATAAAAGGATTTTCGATATAAACTGAATATCGATAAATCTAAAATCTGAAATATCAAGCTGTAAATTCTGATATGATATTCTGGAGTTGTACGATGTCATATGTGAAGATATACGATAATATAAATTTATTTATATTTAATTTAATAATATTTAAATATATTTATATATTTAAATGGGTCATCCAGAGCTTTAAAAATAGCCGGTTTTGCAAACGAAGTCGGAATTCGACGAAACCAGTTTTGTTGGATCCGCAATATCAAATAGTTGTTAGATTTCTAGTTTCGTGATTTTTAGAGTCACTGTGTGGTCGTACGGATTTTTAGAGTGAGAAACAGTCAGTATTTTGACAACTAAAAATACGCTGTGTGAGCATACGAAGTCGGAATTCGACGAAACCAGTTTCGTTGGGACCGTAATGCCAAACTCTAGCTAGATGTCCAGTTTTGTGATTTTTAGGTATCATATGTGACCGTACGGATTTTTAGAGTGCAGAGACGAATATAAAATGATAAAGAAAAATATTTAAAAATATCTATAAAAAATATCTAGATATTTATGTCCCCTATATATACCCCCCTTACAATTCTCTTAAGACCTAATCACTTTATTTCCTCGACCAGAATTGAGCCGCCACAAAGTTTTCATTCTTAGTAA
Organism: Allium sativum; assembly: GCA_030737875.1. Classification (NCBI taxonomy): domain Eukaryota; kingdom Viridiplantae; phylum Streptophyta; class Magnoliopsida; order Asparagales; family Amaryllidaceae; genus Allium; species Allium sativum. Next base: position 74,959,702 of record CM060920.1, on the reverse strand, counting down.
AGTTTCCAGCTAAAGAAAAATCAAATGAAATTCAAAACAAATTTTATAAATTCCAAAAGTTGTGTATTCGAGATTCTTAGGCTTTCCTCTCCATTTTGATATGAGTATCATATCGCTCGACGGCCTTTTCTGCAGAACAAAATATTACAGCGTATACTAGGGTTTTCATTTTCGGGATCTAGAAGCTTTGAATCGAGAGTTTAAGTTCGTATTAGTGTTGAGGAGATCGATTGGTACATATTGTGAGATTTTGGTGGATTTTGTGGTGAAATTGTATCGCACCTCGACTGGAAGTGGCCGACGGAAGTGGTTGAACGCGATTTACCTGGGAAGTACGGACAGAAATCTAGTGGGTGGTGATTGAAGAGGAGGGGCAGTGGAGTTTAATGGTGGTTGCCGGTTGTTGATCAGTGAAGTAAGGAGGATGAACGGTGGTTGCAAAGTTCGGTTAATGGCCATTGGGAGTTTCTTGAAAATACTGGAGTAAATTGTGTTATGGGTGAGGAGAGTCCACGTGGTGGGCTTTTGAATTGGTGGATGGGCCAAGGGAAAGAAGGGTAAAGCCCGTTTGTTTTAAATTCATGTTTTAAATTCAATTTAAATATGTGTGACTTCAAATTGACATAACTTTGGCATACGATAACGAAATTCAGCGAAACTGGTTGCGTTGGGACCGTATGGACGAGAGCTTCACAATGAAGCTGACTGGAAGTGGATTGGGGCTCGTATGAATTTATGGAAAAATAAATTGTTTGATTCAAATCAAACAACAGTTTGTCATTCTTTAACGATGAACTGCCAAAGTGAGTAAATCTCACCAACTCTAAACAGTTTATAATTTCATGTTGTATTTTTAGAACTGTTAGAAATTGTCTGATTTACTGTGTGTTGACTGTTTGATTGAACTGCTAGTCAGTTAGTTGAATTTCAATATTGATTCTGTTTAACAGAATATATCATATGGAACTGAAAGTGATGTTATCTATATTGTTTAACATCTGTGATGCAGGGAAACAGGTTGGAGGAATCCAACTGGATTCCTCAACAGTTATTTTACTATGATTTATATATTGTGATATATAATGTGATATATAATCTGTTGGCGATTATATGTGTTTGGACGATATTGAACATCGTGATTTGATATGATTGAATACCATAACATACCGGAATGTTGGTAAGGAATAATAAGAAAGTGATATTGAAATAAAAATATTTATAAATGGAAAATGTTAAATAAGGAATATTTATAAAATAGGGATATTTATAAATAGGAGATATTTTAAAAAGGAAAATAAATTTAAAACATTTCTTTTTGAATGGAAAGGCCTGTGTGGCGAGTTTGGGGATTTTCTCGATGCTCCCGATACAAAGGAGGTTATGGCGAATTTTCCCGGGAATTTAAGGAGTTAGAATATTTTTAAGAATAAATTTGAAAAGGGAATATTTGCAAACCATTTGCAAATAGAATAAAATAGAGAAAATAAATATTTGTAAACCATTTACAAATAGAATTGAAAGGGGAATATTTAGAAAATAAACAGAGTTAATAAAAAGGAAATTGGTTTATAAAGGAAACCGTTATAAAAAGGAAAACGTTATTAAAAGGACATTTATAAAGTGAAGAACCGTTACTAATAGTAAATCTTTATAAATGAATAAACGTGTTAAAAAGGGGATCTTTTTAAAATGGATAAACGTTATAAAAAGGAGTTAATCGAATATGGTATTCGAAGTTAGTTAATCGAATATGGTATTCGAAGTTAGTTAATCGAATATGGTATTCGAAAGGAGAAATCGAATATGGTATTCGAAGTTAGTTAATCGAATATAGACATTCGAAAGGAGTTAATCGAATATGGTATTCGAAGTTAGTTAATCGAATATGGTATTCGAAGTTAGTTAATCGAATATGGTATTCGAAAGGAGAAATCGAATATGGTATTCGAAGTTAGTTAATCGAATATAGACATTCGAAAGGAGTTAATCGAATATGGTATTCGAAGTTAGTCAATCGAATATGGTATTCGAAAGTTAGTTAATCGAATATTTTATTCGAAAGGGGTTAGTCAAGTCGAGTTAGTCAAATAGAGTTAACCAGTTAGAGTTAATCAGTTAGAGTTAACCAGTTGGAGTTAATTAGTTAGAATTAATCGATTAGAGTTAAAACGAACTAGAGTTAATCAAATATAGTTAAGTGAGACAGAGTTAGTCAACCATAGTATTCAGGGTAAGTTACCATCTCGTACGACTGCTAGCGTAATTCGCAGGGCTGTAAATAGCCTAAGGCAGTCGGATGTTTCCTGAGGGAGTCAGGCGTAACCATTGTGATCGCTGAGATCTAGAGTCAAGCGAATGGAGTTTAATCGAATATTAGTTATTCGATAGGAGTTAATCGAGGTGATCGAGTTGAGAAATAAGTTAAGTTAAATAAGTTGAGTTGATCGGGTGGTTCGACCAAGTTAGTCGAGCCTAGTTAATCGAATCGAATTGGTCGAACCAAGTAAGTCGAGTTAAGTTAGTCAAGTTAGTCGAGCCTAGTTAATCGAATCGAATTGGTCGAACCAAGTAAGTCGAGTTAGTCGAGTCAAGTTAAGTTAGTCGAGTTAAGTTCGTCGAGTTAAAGTTATCGATGTTAGTTTCATCGAAAGGAGTTATCGATGTTAGTTTCATCGAAAGGAGTTATCGATGTTAGTTTCATCGAAAGGAGTTATCGATGTTAGTTTCATCGAAAGGAGTTATCGATGTTAGTTTCATCGAAAGGAGTTATCAATTATAGTTTAATCGAAGTGAGATTTTCAAATATGAGATATTTGAAAGGAAGAGTTATCGAATATTAGTTATTCGAAAAGAGATTTTCGAATATCATTTATTCGAGAAGGAGTTAATCGAATATAGGTTATTCGAAGAAGATTTAATCAAATAGAGATTTCTCGAAGAGAGCTAATCGGCGAATTCGATTATATCGAATTCGGGAAAGTACTTATACTTTCCAGTGTTTAAATAGAGATTTATTTATTTATAAATAAATAAGTGTTAGGTTAATTATTCACTAATAAGAATAGAAGTTATAATTAAAGTTAGATAATTCGAAAGGAGGGATTATAACGTTATCGTTATAACCAATGTTTTAAATATAGAAGTGGATTAGTAAAATTGGATCCGAGAAAGGCGTAAAGAAGTTGTTAAAGATTAAAGGATAAACTTTGACCATTTTGAAGTTATAACGTTGTTCAGTTAAGGTCTGAGAGGTAATTATACCCCAATTTGAGTGACTTCCTTCTTAACTAAGAAATGGTAAGGTTTGATCGTAAAGGAGTTTTGGAAATGTTTTCCAAACGAGAATCAGAAATGTTTTCTGATAAAAGAAAATAAGAATTTAGAATATAGGGAAACAGGAGATAAGTAAATAAATGAACTAAAGAGATTAATGTTAAATGATGTTTGTTCGATACAATTTCCATTTGGAAATAATATCGTTGTTTGCACACTTGTTTTTCTTTGATAGTTAACTCACAGACTATCGAAGTTTTGACCATTTTAACGTTGTTAATATGGAGAGACTGGTTGGATTATTATCTAAAGAACCACTCTGTATTGGCATAAGCGTTGCGAATCATATATGCCAAAGACAATTAAAGACGGAGTAAAATGCAAGGGCTGTTGTATAAGTCTTAGATAACAGTGACTAAGATAGATATACTGAATAGTGCCTTCGGTTTGTCCAGTCCCAGGACAACTTGTATGGACGAAGGTCTGACAGAGTATATCCAATGGATCGCGTAAGTTGATCTGTTCAAACATATTCACGTTTGGTGGCAGAGGAATTCGTTTCTCTAAGCTGTATACCCATGTTATTTTTGGATAAATCAATTAGTGATTTGGCGGGTATGACGATGTGGCATTCTAAGTGAATGAGGATGACTTGTATGAATGAATGTTTGACAGAGTATTTCCAGAAAGGTCACGTACATTGATTTCTTCAACCGTACCAAGAGTGGAAGCGGAGAAGGAAACTTCTTTGGCTAACACGTAATGTACTGTTGTAGATGTCAATTAGTGATTTTCAATGGATCTGATAATGTGACATTCGAAGTGAATCTGATGTAATGATAAAGCGTAGCTTCTAGCCTCATCAACCGGTAAATGACAGAAATCGGGCAGGTAGCATGGCTAAGTCGGTCGCACCGAAGTAGGGTGTATAATCACCTATCTAGAGAATATTCATTTGTTTCTTAAATCTATCAATGCTGTCCCATATATATACGGGAACGGTTGCTGATCCCAACCGTTGGTGATGTACATTCGATACACTCAAGCGAAATGAGTGGTCGGTCATGTGTGGCTGAGTTGCAAGATGATCTTGTTGAACTCCAGTGTATCGTTCCTGGAGTACACTGATCAGAAGGTGGTTCCATACCTTGTCATAGTTGGAAATCCATTATCCAATACGTGCTTGCGATTTTGATTGTATACTATATATGTAGAACGTGAGATGAAAGCGTTTCTACTAGTTGATATCTATTTGTACATAGACATTATTATAATATCAAAAGGTTTTTGATATAAAGATATTTTGGATTCTCATAAGGGAAAAACCCGTTCTGTTCTGCGGCGTGGTCTTATGAGATAACGTTTACTTGTTCATATGCCTGTTTAAACCGTTTTACTCATACCAGTCCCATGACTGACCCGGATTTTACTTTGTTGTTTCCCTAAACTCTTGGGTGCTTAATTTGTACGGGCAGTCAAGTAGTCAGGAATTTGCAGATATACTTGGAGAGCTTGGAGCAGGAGGCTTCAAGATCATATAGCTATAGTTATTTCCGCTGTGTTGTAAGTGATGTACTATGATAAGTGCTATTGTATACATAACTGTTATATTTCAAAGTTATGTTATATATTATATGTTATTCGTTCCACTGTGAGGTTCGTGTTACTCTGATGTTGTGTTCTTCTTCTTCTTCTATTCTAAGTTTCTATCTGTAACACCCCACCTCCGCAAGGGTCACTCGCAAAGGAATGCACTAGCTTTAGAGGGGTATTATTGGTAAACATGTACAGAAATATTACAAGACATAACATATATATATATATATATAACAGCGGAAGTAAAACAAATTTCATTACCATATAAAATAAGGTCTAAAAGCCTTTTACATCAAAATACATCAAAACCTATCTTGCAATAATAAAGAAGCATAAAACCATTTCATAAATTATTCCCCAAGTAAAACAGTAAAGTAGCCATAGCCAAGAGAAGTCCAAGCCGTGCGTGATGACCTTCAAACAGAAGAAGTCCAAACTAACAATAGCATTTCCTCCCTGTAACCTGGGGGGAAACGGAAGACAAGAGGCGAAATAAAACGGGGTCAGTCATAAAGACTGGTAAGCCCTATCTACTATCAGTATATAAACTAGTAAAGTTAACTGGCATGAGGAACTAAGATGAACATAAGTATGATGACAAGATAGATAAGCTAAACCAAAATAATAGGATGAACTACGGTACCAAAATAAACGAGTGTGTCATGATAAACTACGGTGTCAAGATAAATCAAGGTACCACATCGTCAGGTTTCTATCAAGTATACTATCCCAAGGTATTTATCATGTATAACATCCTAAGGTATATATATCATGTATATTTGCTCTGCACCCCTCGTAATAGTATCCCAACCCGCGTCATGTGTTAACTATGAATGTCCCTTGCCCAACGCCACGTAATGGTCCATGTCAACCTAATATATAGCATATGTAGGTTTTCCCAACTCGTATGTTTCTTTCCATGTATAAGTTTAGTCCTTTGCCGTAGGCCATACGGGCTTTCCCATGTAAACGTCTTATCCTTGAAGTTATTTTGGACTGCTACCCTTGATCTAGTTATGTTTTCTTACCATGAACTATCGCGTGTCCACTTAGGATTTATGCCACCTTGGACCACTAGGGATTATGCTACCTAATGAACGTTTCCGTGTCTCGGTTTGGGTTCAGCCACCTAGGGCCACTAGGGATTATGCCACCCGTCAACCGCGCCGTTTATCCCACGTATGTATCGTGAATCGTTTTCCATGTCTAGATGCACATGTTCCTCAATGTGCCATCCGAGTTCCGTGCCAGGGCAAATCAAGAAATACGGGACTCGGTCGGGAGCTTTAAGTCGTCTGCTGATGCAGATATCAAGGTCTGTTTTTGTACCCGTGGCTATGGTCCCACGTGACCCCTCCCTCAACTACTGAAAGGCAATCCAAGAAAAATCATGTATGAGAACTACACTAAGGCCCATCGATGCCCACTTCCAGATAGCCAACCTCACCCATAACTTGATAGCTAGTATATGGTCTTTTGGGAGTTCCCTGCCTTTCCGTACGTACACGATTGACTAAAGATGGTAGGTAGTCGGCGACATGCTATCCCGAGGCAAAATCAAGTATCGTCGACTCCACGCTAATCCATCCCAGTCTTTAGGTCGCTCACATAGCAACCAAGGCATACTCTTGGCTCTTCTACCGCAGACCTTAACCCCTGTGAGGCCGGGTTTCATGGACCACTCGCCACCTCACAGAGGGATACCAAGAGTACCCTCACGTTCCCCGAAGCTTTCACTTCGTCACCCAGTTCGCTGGAGCTTTTATCCTAGTCAGATAACTTGCTCCTCCTCGTATACTAAGCGATGACCTACCGTACCAGGTTACTCATCTCTTTATGAACTAGTCCCATGTCCTTAGCTAAGAATTATTACTTAGTTACCCTTAACTAAGGTTTACCACTTAGCCCCTCTTTCCGCTATCCTTGTTAACTACGATTTCCAACCTAGTCCTTTGAGCTAGGGTTTTGTCAAATGGGTTAAGTGTTGTTATCCAAGTTCGTGACTTGACCCGCCTACAAATCATGTCAAGATTGGCTAAGTACTCAAGTTCAAGGCTTAGCCATACAAGTTGGTTAAGTGTACCAAGAAGCTCATGACTTAACCCTATCAAGTCAAATTGGTTAAGTATTTATTTGCCTTAACCCTATCAGATTTTCATGTTAGATTGATTAAGCATGGATTATCTTAATCCCATCAGATTATCGAGTCAGATTGGTTAAGTATGGGTTAGCTTAACCCCATCCACTAATCGTATTACAATGGTTAAGCCTAATCTTAAAAGGTCTTGTGACTTAACCCTTATCAGGTCCACCTATTAGATTGGTTAAGTATAGGTTACTTAACCTCATCAAATCATCACGTATAATTGGTTAGGTATAAGTTACTTAACCCCATTAAATTATCATGTTAAATTGGTTAAGTATTGGTTACTTAACCCCATTGAATAACCAACTTTAGATTGGTTAAGTGTTTAACTTAACCCCATCGAATTCCCGTGTTTAGATTAGTTAAGTATAGATTACTTAACCCCATCTAATTACCGTGTTTAGATTAGTTAAGTCTTAGTTACTTAACCCCATCTAATTACCGTGTTTAGATTAGTTAAGTCTTAGTTACTTAACCCCATCTAATTACCGTGTTTAGATTAGTTAAGCATAAATTACTTAACCCCATCCCCTAACTGTCTTGTATGGTTAAGTGTCATTAAGAAATCAAGCCCGGTCCCACTTAACCTACCCATTTGTGTCATATCGGTTAAGTGTCATTAGTCAAATTTACTTAACCTTATCATGTGGCATCAATTTAATTAATGCACTCTCAACCTCTCACATTAGACTTTGTTGTGGTTACTAGTTAAGCCGGGCGGGTCCGGGTAGATTTACACCACAACCTAGTCTAACCTCGGGTCTTAAGCGCGACATGACCAACTTCTCACATTAGATCCTATTGTTTGTAGCCACTAGTTAAGCCGGGCGGGTCCGGGTAGATTTATGCTACAAACTCAACCCAACCTCGAGTTGGCCATTTTCATGTTTGGTCTAGTGTCTTGTTACACTTACAACCCATACGTGTCAAGTTTCCAAGTCCCATGCTCATAGCCAAAGTTACATGTTGTCACGTTTATACCAACTTACCCAAATCATGTTTCATGTCATTAAAGTTTCCCCATAACCTAACCCCAACGCTTTTAAACTCGCATATACATTCACAACAACGCATAATGGATTTAAAGAAGGAACTTGGCAAAGGCATGACAAAAAGGGTATAAGGCCACAAGTTAAACATGGTGGAAATGAGGCATAAATGTGCTCACAAACTTGCATGTTACATTGTCAAGCCTCAAAAACATGCATAACATTCAAACTTGGCAAATAGGTGATACATGGTCATAGATGACATGAAATGATGACAAGTAACTCGCATATAACATCACATAAGGGTTATGACTTCATATGCAAGTTAACCTAAAGGTTATGAGGGTTCTCATGTTGCATAATGCAACATTTCAACATAAAGGTTATAGCTTTTAACCCACAAGATCAAGGTAATGACTTTATAGACTTGCATAACATGATAGCATGTATCATACTTAATGATCAAACCCAAACTTGCAACATTCATTTAACTTTATAGTTAATATCTAAGAGTAGGAGGGGGCTTACAATGCTATGAAGGCACAAATCAACATATAAAACAAAGATTGAGACGAAGCCATTCATGCTATCACCCAAAAACCCCAAAAGAACAAGCTCCAAATGAAACCCTTGAGCAAATATCAATAAAAATCCTTGCTTTGAAGAAGAAAGGTTTCAACTTTGGCTTTGAATGAAGCTTATGAGCTCTCATGCAAGATCCTTGCTTTTTGGTCAAGAAAAGGTTGCAACTTTGGCTAGAATGCAACTTATGAACTCTCATACAAACATGAAATCACTCAAATGATCATAGAATCCCTCATGAATGAAGAAAAGAGGCTCCTTTACTTTGAAACTAGCTTAGAACACTTAAGCTATCATGAAGAAGAAGATGGAGGCCATGGGTTGAAGTGGAGGCCATGATGAGGAATCATTTTGGCATAGCTTAGTTGTAGGATCAATTTATGAGGGTTTTAGGAGAGGGTTAGGGGTCTTTTTATAGAAGACTAGGATAGTTTTAGCCATAGGATAAACCCTAGAACCAATCCTAGCCTTTAAAGCATGTCTTGGGGAAGAAGTCACATGTAGGAACCATTTAGGGCCTTTAGATTAAAGCTGAACCATGAGAACCATTCAAATGCAAAATCTGCATTCGAGCGAATCGGCCCACGGGTTGACAGCTAAACACCCTGGATTAACCCCTAGTCGACCCAGCGAGCTTGGGTCGACCTCAAAAATCGGCCGGTTCGGTTATTCCCCTCTCCCAATTCGCTATTTTGAACATTTTTGCATATTCATTTAATAAATTTTCAATTATATATATATATATCAATATATATATATTTCTCTGCGCAACCCATTTCACTAAATTAAGTATACTTTAATTTGTGAATTTTTATGTTCAAATTACGGGGTGTTACATTCTCCCCTCCTTAAAGGATTTCGTCCCCGAAATCTCTAAGTCAAGAAGAACGTATCCTACCAACCAAACAACCATCTACTCAAACCATCAAACACTGGCATCATTGTCCTTAGATGATTTCTAATGCCATATGAACATATGCAGAACGTGTGTGTATATGCTCCTTAGCTAATGCTAATGATCAGGCCTGAATGATCTTTCTAATGCAAAATATGTTTTGTGCCATGAGTCCAACATGTATGCGAATAGTCCTAGTCATATAAGTACTATATGCATGCACAAACATTCATTCATATGCAACATCCACATGATAACACATTCAATTTCATCCATAAACAAGTATAAATACTTGTGCATATGCAACATGAAACGTGATCGCGTCAATCTAGTATCTAATGTGTATTCGCACATCCACGAGCAACCACTTGCAACCATATCAATCATAACATGTTTCAAATACATGTTTACATCCATAGAGTTCTATCTAAGGTTCCCAAGATAAGATAGAGGAGATAAACAAGACAAACTCCTTACGGGGTTTGTAACAGAAATAGGACCGAGAGGATATCCACCAAGCGATAGCAAGCAAGTAAGCTCTACAGGTGAACCAAGGATCAAAGATACACTCTAAAAAAGAGACATGATGCGCGCGTCTGAGCCGCATTTCCACGAACTTAATTCCATTGTGCCTTGACCGCCTTTGACTTCATGGTTTCGTAGCTCCTTGATTCCTATTTCCAAGGTATGAGTCGGAACTCTTTTCACTGTCGCCTCTCGTTCCACTTTCATTTATTCTTTCCCTAGTATACTTGGCTCAACCATATCTACGTACTCATGCAAGCTCTCCAAAATTCACTAGTGAATTCTGGATCTCGTTTACCAATGCTAATTTATGTTACCACGTGCACTTACTAGGGTGATTCCTATAACCCATGCTTTAGCGGAATGAACCATCCGTCTTATTGGCGGACGTTACTCGATCGGATCAGAGATTTCTGATAAATGCATCAAGAGATTCTAGGTAACTAACCATGACAGAACCTAAAAGGTTACACGAGACTTCGAAGGTATTACCAAAGCAAGCCAAGAGTCTGACTGCCCTCTTTTCAAAACCGAGAATGGTATCCCTTACTGGATAACCACTTTACCCCTAGAATCCATCCATAACTCAACAATAGAAGTATTGCTTCTAATCTCAACACTTGTCATAGACGTTCTCAAATCCAACAAGTCATGAATAAATGGACCGACTCTCCAACCAGATTTTGGGACAAAACTGGGATCCTCTACCATGCTAGTACTAAGGTGCAGAGACTCAACTATCCAAGCAGACTTAAATGATACGATGATCAAGACAAAGTCTGGACGGGATGATAGAAAAGAACGACTAAACCTTTACCAGAAACGGTACCATTTCTTTTAGGTACCCTAGAAATGGGAGCGTACAATTGCCCTCTCCGATGATCTTGTCCTTGTCCTCCTTGATGGACTAAGCCATACCAACAGTTGCTTATCCTTAAGCTCGCGTCCTTTATCCTTGTTCTTATTATCCCTTCTTATAACTTCGGTAACCGGTCTCTCGAGAACTTCCTCCATCACACGGGAAAACACTTACGTAGCTAGACAAGGATTAGTCGCAGTTAAAACTACTGTGACTCCAGATGGAGGAAAGAAAGGGAAAAGAGATTCGATCAAGGGAACAAAGGATAGTGCTAATGGCTTTTGGGGAATAGCCTTTAAAAACTTTTCTTGAAAAATGCTTCTTTGTAAACGGTTTCTCAAATAGTTTTCAGAAGGTTTTTAAAAACTTTTGCCCAGTCTGGTAACCTTCTGCTCTGATACCAAATGTAACACCCCACCTCTGCAAGGGTCACTCGCAAAGGAATGCACTAGCTTTAGAGGGGTATTATTGGTAAACATGTACAGAAATATTACAAGACAGAACATATATATATAAAACAGCGGAAGTAAAACAAATTTCATTACCTTATAAAATAAGGTCTAAAAGCCTTTTACATCAAAATACATCAAAACCTGTCTTGCAATAATAAAGAAGCATAAAACCATTTCATAAATTATTCCCCAAGTAAAACAGTAAAGTAGCCATAGCCAAGAGAAGTCCAAGCCATGCGTGATGACCTTCAAACAGAAGAAGTCCAAACTAACAATAGCATTTCCTCCCTGTAACCTTGGGGGGGGAAACGAAAGACAAGAGGCGAAATAAAACGGGGTCAGTCATAAAGACTGGTAAGCCCTATCTACTATCAGTATATAAACTAGTAAAGTTAACTGGCATGAGGAACTGAGATGAACATAAGTATGATGACAAGATAGATAAGCTAAACCAAAATAACAGGATGAACTACGGTACCAAAATAAACGAGTGTGTCATGATAAACTACGGTGTCAAGATAAATCAAGGTACCACATCGTCAGGTTTCTATCAAGTATACTATCCCAAGGTATTTATCATGTATAACATCCTAAGGTATATATCATGTATATTTGCTCTGCACCCCTCGTACTAGTATCCCAACCCGCGTCATGTGTTAACTATGAATGTCCCTTGCCCAACGCCACGTAATGGTCCATGTCAACCTAATATATAGCATATGTAGGTTTTCCCAACTCGTATGTTTCTTTCCATGTATAAGTTTAGTCCTTTGCCGTAGGCCATACGGGATTTCCCATGTAAACGTCTTATCCTTGAAGTTATTTTGGAGTGCTACCCTTGATCTAGTTATGTTTTCTTACCATGAACTATCGCGTGTCCACTTAGTATTTATGCCACCTAGGACCACTAGGGATTATGCTACCTAATGAACGTTTCCGTGTCTCGGTTTGGGTTCAGCCACCTAGGGCCACTAGGGATTATGCCACCCGTCAACCGCCCCATGTCTAGGTGCACATGTTCCTCAATGTGCCATCCGAGTTCCGTGCCAGGGCAAATCAAGAAATACGGGACTCGGTCGGGAGCTTTAAGTCGTCTGCTGATGCAGATATCAAGGTTTGTTTTTGTACCCGTGGCTATGGTCCCACGTGACCCCTCCCTCAACTACTGAAAGGCAATCCAAGAAAAATCATGTATGAGAACTACACTAAGGCCCATCGATGCCCACTTCCAAATAGCCAACCTCACCCATAACTTGATAGCTAGTATATGGTCTTTTGGGAGTTCCCTGCCTTTCCGTACGTACACGATTGACTAAAGATGGTAGGTAGTCGGCGACATGCTATCCCGGGGCAAAATCAAGTATCGTCGACTCCACGCTAATCCATCCCAGTCTTTAGGTCGCTCGCATAGCAACCAAGGGATACTCTTGGCTCTTCTACCGCAGACCTTAACCCCTGTGAGGCCGGGTTTCATGGACCACTCGCCACCTCACAGAGGGATACCAAGAGTACCCTCACGTTCCCCGAAGCTTTCACTTCGTCACCCAGTTCGCTGGAGCTTTTATCCTAGTCAGATAACTTGCTCCTCCTCGTATACTAAGCGATGACCTACCGTACCAGGTTACTCATCTCTTTATGAACTAGTCCCATGTCCTTAGCTAAGAATTATTACTTAGTTACCCTTAACTAAGGTTTACCACTTAGCCCCTCTTTCCGCTATCCTTGTTAACTACGATTTCCAACCTAGTCCTTTGAGCTAGGGTTTTGTCAAATGGGTTAAGTGTTGTTATCCAAGTTCGTGAGTTGACCCGCCTACAAATCATGTCAAGATTGGCTAAGTACTCAAGTTCAAGGCTTAGCCATACAAGTTGGTTAAGTGTACCAAGAAGCTCATGACTTAACCCTATCAAGTCAAATTGGTTAAGTATTTATTTGCCTTAACCCTATCAGATTTTCATGTTAGATTGATTAAGCATGGATTATCTTAATCCCATCAGATTATCGAGTCGGATTGGTTAAGTATGGGTTAGCTTAACCCCATCCACTAATCGTATTACAATGGTTAAGCCTAATCTTAAAAGGTCTTGTGACTTAACCCTTATCAGGTCCACCTATTAGATTGGTTAAGTATAGGTTACTTAACCTCATCAAATCATCACGTATAATTGGTTAGGTATAAGTTACTTATCCCCATTAAATTATCATGTTAAATTGGTTAAGTATTAGTTACTTAACCCCATTGAATAACCAAGTTTAGATTGGTTAAGTGTTTAACTTAACCCCATCGAATTCCCGTGTTTAGATTAGTTAAGTATATATTACTTAACCCCATCTAATTACCGTGTTTAGATTAGTTAAGTCTTAGTTACTTAACCCCGTCTAATTATCGTGTTTAGATTTGTTAAGTCTTAGTTACTTAACCCCATCTAATTACCGTGTTTAGATTAGTTAAGCGTAAATTACTTAACCCCATCCCCTAACTGTCTTGTATGGTTAAGTGTCATTAAGAAATCAAGCCCGGTCCCACTTAACCTACCCATTTGTGTCATATCGGTTAAGTGTCATTAGTCAAATTTACTTAACCTTATCATGTGACATCAATTTAATTAATGCACTCTCAACCTCTCACATTAGACTTTGTTGTGGTTACTAGTTAAGCCGGGCGGGTCCGGGTAGATTTACACCACAACCTAGTCTAACCTCGGGTCTTAAGCGCGACATGACCAACTTCTCACATTAGATCTTATTGTTTGTAGCCACTAGTTAAGCCGGGCGGGTCCGGGTAGATTTATGCTACAAACTCAACCCAACCTCGAGTTGGCCATTTTCATGTTTGGTCTAGTGTCTTGTTACACTTACAACCCATACGTGTCAAGTTTCCAAGTCCCATGCTCATAGCCAAAGTTACATGTTGTCACGTTTATACCAACTTACCCAAATCATGTTTCATGTCATTAAAGTTTCCCCATAACCTAACCCCAACGCTTTTAAACTCGCATATACATTCACAACAACGCATAATGGATTTAAAGAAGGAACTTGGCAAAGGCATGACAAAAAGGGTATAAGGCCACAAGTTAAACATGGTGGAAATGAGGCATAAATGTGCTCACAAACTTGCATGTTACATTGTCAAGCCTAAAAAACATGCATAACATTCAAACTTGGCAAATAGGTGATACATGGTCATAGATGACATGAAATGATGACAAGTAACTCGCATATAACATCACATAAGGGTTATGACTTCATATGCAAGTTAACCTAAAGGTTATGAGGGTTCTCATGTTGCATAATGCAACATTTCAACATAAAGGTTATAGCTTTTAACCCACAAGATCAAGGTAATGACTTTATAGACTTGCATAACATGATAGCATGTATCATACTTAATGATCAAACCCAAACTTGCAACATTCATTTAACTTTATAGTTAATATCTAAGAGTAGGAGGGGGCTTACAATGCTATGAAGGCACAAATCAACATATAAAACAAAGATTGAGACGAAGCCATTCATGCTATCACCCAAAAACCCCAAAAGAACAAGCTCCAAATGAAACCCTTGAGCAAATATCAATAAAAATCCTTGCTTTGAAGAAGAAAGGTTTCAACTTTGGCTTTGAATGAAGCTTATGAGCTCTCATGCAAGATCCTTGCTTTTTGGTCAAGAAAAGGTTGCAACTTTGGCTAGAATGCAACTTATGAACTCTCATACAAACATGAAATCACTCAAATGATCATAAAATCCCTCATGAATGAAGAAAAGAGGCTCCTTTACTCTGAAACTAGCTTAGAACACTTAAGCTATCATGAAGAAGAAGATGGAGGCCATGGGTTGAAGTGAAGGCCATGATGAGGAATCATTTTGGCATAGTTTAGTTGTAGGATCAATTTATGAGGGTTTTAGGAGAGGGTTAGGGGTCTTTTTATAGAAGACTAGGATAGTTTTAGCCATAGGATAAACCCTAGAACCAATCCTAGCCTTTAAAGCATGTCTTGGGGAAGAAGTCACATGTAGGAACCATTTAGGGCCTTTAGATTAAAGCTGAACCATGAGAACCATTCAAATGCAAAATCTGCATTCGAGCGAATCGGCCCACGGGTTGACAGCCAAACACCCGGGATTAACCCCTAGTCGACCCAGCGGGCTCGGGTCAACCTCAAAAATCGGCCGGTTCGGGTATTTCCCTCTCCCAATTCGCTGTTTTGAACATTTTTGCATATTTATTTATTAAATTTTCAATTATATATATATATCAATATATATTTCTCTGCGCAACCCATTTCACTAAATTAAGTATACTTTAATTTGTGAATTTTTATGTTCAAATTACGGGGTGTTACACTATCTTATCTATCCTCACCCTCTATTTTCTTTCATTAATTACCAGGATTTTTCGATGTTTTGGTTATCGACATCGTGCTTATGTCGATAACCAAAGCCGCTCAAAATCCGGGTCGTTACAAATAGGTTTTGACGCCTTCTGAACGCAATGGCGCTATTGCCGAAGTCCAGTTCTGAAGTTACGGTATGCTTTTCTTTTAATTTCAAATTAATTCTTTTATATTAAATTCGAACGTACTTTCTAATCCTACCGGGGTCACAAATGAAGTCAGAAAAATCCAAAAAAATTATTTTTGGTTTTCTTATGACGATACGGTCCCAACAAAATTAATTTCGTCGAATTCTGAGACTGTTTGAAAAATGGCTATTTTTCAGTCAATTAATTTTGACCGAAATTGACAAAACAAGTTTCTTTTTCCACGCTCACATACTAGCTTCAAAAATCATGAAATTTGAAACCTAGCAATAATTTTACATTCCGGATCCAACAAAAGTGGTTTCGTCGAATTACGAGGTCGTATGCAAATTGTCAATTTCCAAGGCGATATATTTTCTATAGCGACTTTTCTGAAAATTCATTTGGCCATAACTTTTGATTTCCGCTATGAAATTTCGATTTTTCAGATTCGTTAGAACGATATTCATTATCAGATTTAGAAATTCTTCATTTCATCAAAATCCGGTTTATTCTGCACCTTGGGTAGTTAGTCCAAGTTCAAGTTTGACTTTTCAAACTGCCATCCTATTTCTAATTCTTTATGTAATTTATTTGAATATATTTGCATTAACTTTGCTCAAAACAAATTTCCATTCATTTTTATTTGAAACAATTTATTTTGTATATTTAAACACCCCTAAAATCTCTAAAATGAAAATTTTAAATTGGCCCCAAATTCCGGGTTGTTACAGTCTCCCCCGCTTAAGATCTTTTCGTCCTCGAAAAGGAAAAGAGGAGAATAGAAGGGTAGGAACCAACATAAAGAATGTTTTTAACAGAAATAGTACCACCTAAAACATCAGGCTTACCTGCTCCTTCAGAAGAAGTAGGTGCCGAAGAAGGTGGTGCACTTGCTCCCTCGTACACATGGGCAACTTGGGAACTCCTTAATAGTGGACAATTACGTTTGATGTGACCCTTTTTATGGTAGTTATAGCATCTTCTAGTGTCCTCTCTTCTGGCCTTCTTTGGATTCCCGTAGTCCTTGCTATAGTTTCCAAACTTTTGGCAGTGGTAGCATTGCATCTTAGTCTTATCATGAGTCTTAGCGGCTCCAGAACTGCTTTCTTCAGACTTCTTCTCATAGCGACAGGCAAACTTATCATGAAGCCTTTCCACCTCTTGCCTTGCAATACACTCTTCATTAAACAGCTCTTTAAATTCGGTCCAAGTCATATTTTCTTCATCTCCTCCTATATTGACCTCTTCCCACCAAAGCTGTGCTTCGCCTTGGAGCATCCATGAAGCCACAAATATCTTCTTTTGATCTTCCAGTTCTAGCGCTCTAAATATCCTTTCACAATTCTTAAGCCATGCCTAAGCCTGCGTCACGGTCTCCGTACCTATGAACTGAACTCCATCTAATTTCTTAAAATCCTTCACTACCCTCACCAAGTCAAAGGGCTGCGATGGTGGTTGTTGAACTGCGGGCTCCTTGGTTCCAATAACATTTTGCCCCATTGTTCTAACTCTAGCAGTCCTAGCGGCATGAGTACTCATTTTTAGTTAGTTCTGTACGATCAAGGAAAGAGTCAGAACAACTATAATGGTGATTCGAATAGATAGAAAAGATCGAAGGATGAATGAAAAGATGATGATAAGGTGACTGGCTATTATGTATTCACATGAAATGTTCGCCATAGAATATCGTGATTCTATGTAAACGAATTATCATAAATATGTTATATCCCAAAGCTAAGTTTAACCAAAGCTCTGATACCAACTGTGATAACCCCAAACTTCCATGGCATGAAAGTAAGGAATAATCATTTGGAATACAACATAAATACAATAATACATATCACGGATACAAAATAGCATAGGAAATTCATAGAGTAACAACATCATAGCAGCGGAAATATAATGTCATCAATCACAGAAAATCCATAGTCACAGAATTCCAAATTATTACATCAAGTTTGCAAAAAAAAAAACCAACTCCAACTTAAACAACGTGGAATCAACCAAGTTCAATGTCTAGAATTAAAAAAAAAAAAAAAAAATGCAAAAGCAGCGAATGCTAAGTGTCTTCAAGCTTCTAGCCATCACCTCTCCACTACCAAATCCAAGCAAGATAGAAAGCAACTCCACCTGAAAAGACTCCAAGCGTAGAATAAACCTGTCTACTTGGCTGCCCGTGTAGAAAAGAGGGCACCCGAGTTTGCAAAAACATGGAAATAAACAACGGGTCAGTCGTGGGACTGGTGTGAGAATTGTTAACTAATAAATCACTATTAATAGGGCAAATCCAAAGACTACGCCGCTAATGTGGAACAGGTTTACTCTAATGGATTGCCGTGCATAAAAGTGTCAGAACAATTAATGAGTAAATTGTACAACAACGTTATGCTTTTAGAAAAATGGAATCACCATAAGACCCAGGTCCCGTCACACAATGCAACACAAACCAGAGGATAGGGTTTTACCTTATAGTGATTAAACATGCTGAATACGACAAATACGAGTGTAATATTACTATTAGTATATATTAAAACATTTCAAAGTAAATGTAGAAATCCTAGGAAGAATAGTATCCCATACTACTATGCCTCCATACTAGTAATACAATCAAATTCGTAGGGTCGTATTTGGATTTTGGTTTCCATCATGAGTCAAGGCTAGGGAGGAGCTCCTACCATTTTTCTTTCTAATTCCAAATAATCCTCGTATATATATATATATATATATATATTTTGAAATCCTTCTTATACATTAATAATTATTCTTATTAACGATTCATTCCTATATTAATTATTTAAAATAATTAAATTATAATATAACGACGCCTTAAGTCCATGGGCGACTATGGCGCTGCATTCAAACAAATTTGATTTTCACATTTCTCAGAATCTAACCGTTAGATCTTAACGTAATATATATCATCGGAAAGATTTTTCCAAGACGGTCCTAACGGTTACAGTTTCAAGAAAATCCAACGGTCGGATCTTCTTGTATGGTCCTTTAAAAGTACGATTTCAAAACGCGAACTACCACGCCATATTCGTTTAATTTTAATTATATATATATATATAATCATTGAATCGTAATAACGTCGTTTGATTAAAACAACGCTCTATACAACTACCGACACTCACCAAATTTTTAATTCATTTGAAAATGAAAATACTATTACCGCATCCTGACTTCATTCTTTTACTTACATTGAAAATGTAAAGTTTGATACACTTAAAATCCTACCTTTAAATTATATATAAAAATATAACTTCTAATGACAATGCAAACTCTACTCTTAATTCACCTTGTAAAAACATGATTTTTTATTACAAGGCAAACACTACATCTAATTTACATTGTAAAAATATAATTTTCAGTTACAATGCAAACACTACATCTAATTTACATTGTAAAAATATAACTTTTAATTACAATGCAAACACTACATCCAATTCACATTGTAAAAATATGATTTTTAATTACAATGCAAACACTACATCTAATTCACATTGTAAAAAATATGATTTTTAATTACAATGCAAACACTACATCTAATTCACATTTACTACATCTAATTCACATTGTAAAAATATGATTTTTAATTACAATGCAAACACTACATCTAATTCACATTGTTTATTTACAATGCAAACATTACATCTAATTCACATTGTAAAAATATGATTTTTAATTACAATGCAAACACTACATCTAATTCACATTGTAAAAATATGATTTTCAATTACAATGCAAACACTACATCTAATTCACATTGTAAAAATATGGTTTTTAATTACAATGCAAACACTACATCTAATTCACATTGTAAAAATATGATTTTTAATTACAATGCAAACACTACATCTAATTTACATTGTAAAAATATGATTTTTAATTACAAAGAAAAATGTAATTGTTTTAACATACAATATAATTTCACTTTATAATTTACATATAAAAATGTAAATTTTGACATACGATGGAATTCACCTTTTAATTACAAAGAAAAATGTAATTTTTAACATACAACGAAATTTCACTTTATAATTTACATATAAAAAATGTAAATTTTGACATACGATGAAATTCACCTTTTAATTACAAAGAAAAATGTAATTTTTAACATACATTATAATTTCACTTTACAATTTACATATAAAAATGTAAATTTTGACATACAATGAAATTCACCTTTTAATTACAAAGAAAAATGTAATTTTTAACATACATTATAATTTCACTTTATAATTTACATATAAAAATGTAAATTTTGACATACGATGAAATTCACCTTTTAATTACAAAGAAAAATGTAATTTTTAACATACATTATAATTTCACTTTATAATTTACATATAAAAATGTTAATTTTGACATACGATGAAATTCACCTTTTAGTTACAAAGAAAAATGTAATTTTTAACATACAACAAAATTTCACTTTATAATTTACATATAAAAATGTAAATTTTGACATACGATGAAATTCACCTTTTAGTTACAAAGAAAAATGTAATTTTTAACATACAACAAAATTTCACTTTATAATTTACATATAAAAATGTAAATTTTGACATACGATGAAATTCACCTTTTAATTACAAAGAAAAATGTAATTTTTAACATACATTATAATTTCACTTTATAATTTACATATAAAAATGTAAATTTTGACATACGATGAAATTCACCTTTTAATTATAAAGAAAAATGTAATTTTTAACATACAACGAAATTTCACTTTATAATTTACATATAAAAATGTAAATTTTGACATACGATGAAATTCACCTTTTAATTACAAAGAAAAATGTAATTTTTAACATACAATATAATTTCACTTTATAATTTAAATATAAAAATGTAAATTTTGACATACGATGGAATTCACCTTTTAATTACAAAGAAAAATGTAATTTTACACATAGTGAAATTCCTATATAATCACATCTAAAAATGTCATTTATACTTTATCGTTCTAATTTACATTAAATTATCATATAAAAATGTCGTCTTTATTTCATCGTTCATATTTTACATTAAAATAACATATAAAAATGTCATCTTTATTTACATTAAAATAACATATAAAAATGTCATCTAAATTTCATCGTTCAATTTCAATGCATTAACATAACGGTTCAACTTCAACATCATAACATAACACAAAATATAAGTTCCGACTTTGAGTGATAACATTCATGTGATGAATAAATATAGATTTACAATTATCTATCATAGCAACATAACAACATCATCAATCATATCTAAACAAAATAGATCTGAAGATTAACCATGGGATTACTGCGTCACAACAAAGTAATTATTTAATTAATTAATTTTTGAATGAGGAAATTTCACATCTAATACTTAAATTTTCAGATCTACTATCGTAACATCGCAACAATTCAGATCTGCAACTTATATTAACATCCATCATCGATCCAATTATTTTTGATTCTCAACTTCTCATACGCAAGAATAACATTCAAATTAATTAAATTTATTTAAAAATAAATTCTCACCTTGATTAAAGCAAATAGAAAATCCAAAAGTTCAGAAAATGGACGCACTTGATTTCAGCAACCTCTATTTGTTGTCACGGTCTCGCACAATCTGAAATTTTTCAGTTTGGGTTTCGTATGTGTCAATTACCAATTTTTGAACAAAATTAACTTTCAACAACTGCAGCTGTAACGCTTAAAAGCGTGGAAAAATCTGAACTAAATTTCATACCTTAAGCTTTTAGTTTGTTCAAAACTTTGATTCGATTTTGCAGGAATTGTAGTCGATGGTTTTCAGAATGGGTGGCGTGACATCGAAGGACTTGGAGAGGGGGACGTTCAGCCAGAGGGGGGGGGAGTGCGGCGGCGTGGTCGGGGCTGGGTGGAGCTCGGCGGCGGCGGCCTTCAGGGCGTCGGGGTGGCTTCGACAGGCAATGGGGAGGAACAATTTTGGTATGGGGATGAAGAGGAAGAAGAGGGCTTCGGAAAATTCAACTGCGGGGTGGTCTAATTCTCTACGGATTGGGAGAGAAGGAGGAGAGAAGTTTTGAAGAGGGGGGCGGCTATGGGTTTCACGCATCGGGGAAGAAGACGCTGTACAACCCGTATATATACGCGTATTGCCACGTATTTTCTAATTAATTGATTAATTTATTTAATCCCAAAATTAGGGTTTTCTCGTTCGAACTCCAATTCGCGCTCAACGACTGTCGAACAATAGGTTTTGACGCCTTCTGAACGCAATGGCGCTATTGCCGAAGTCCAATTCTGAAGTTACGGTATGCTTTTCTTTTAATTTCAAATTAATTCTTTTATATTAAATTCGAACGTACTTTCTAATCTTACCGGGGTCACATATGAAGTCAGAAAAATCCACAAAAATTATTTTTGGCTTTCTTATGACGATACGGTCCCAACAAAATTAATTTCGTCGAATTCTGAGACTGTTTGAAAAATGGCTATTTTCAGTCAATTAATTTTGACCGAAATTGACAAAACACAGTTTCTTTTGCCACGCTCACATACTAGCTTCGAAAATCATGAAATTTGAAACCTAGCAATAATTTTACATTCCGGATCCAACAAAAGTGGTTTCGTTGAATTCCGAGGTCGTATGCAAAATGTCAATTTCCAAGGCGATATATTTTCTATAGCGACTTTTCTTAAAATTCATTTGGCCATAACTTTTGATTTCCGCTATGAAATTTCGATTTTTCAGATTCGTTAGAACGATATTCATTATCAGATTTAGAAAATTTTCATTTCATCAAAATCCGGTTTATTCTGCACCTTGGGTAGTTAGTCCAAGTTCAAGTTTGACTTTTCAAACTGCCATCCTATTTCTAATTCTTTATGTAATTTATTTGAATATATTTGCATTAACTTTGCTCAAAACAAATTTCCATTCATTTTTATTTGAAACAATTTATTTTATATATTTAAACACCCCTAAAATCTCTAAAATGAAAATTTTAAATTGGCCCCAAATTCCGGGTTGTTACATTTTAACACTTGAAAAATGATTATAAAAATTCAAAAAAACATGTATATGTCGACATACATATTTGGACATGTCGGCATATAACTGTCACTTTTTCAAATTTCAAAGGAAGTGTCTTTTCATAATTTGGAATGCTTCAAAATCGTTGCAACCTTTCAGACTCTATAAATCAGGGTTAATTTCGAATTTTTTATCACTTTTTTTTTCTCCTTCTTCATCCCTTCTCTTACCACTATTATTGTATTTTAATTTCTTGATTTCTACACTTATGCTTTGCCGATTTCAACACAAATTATATCAATTTTCTTCTTTTCTCAGTCTTTATCAAATACTCTCTGATTGGGCGTACTATTCAAGGGTTCTAAAGCTACTGTAATTGTTTGGGAATTGTTTGGAAAGGGTGTGTTCCTTGTAGTCCGAAAATCAAGGAAAGGGAGGGGTGCGAACCTTGTAGCCATGAAATCAAGGGTGTGAAATTAGTGTAAACCTTGTTGTAACACCCCCACTCTGGTATACTTATCCAGAAACGGCGATGCTACATATAAGCCATGGTGCTAATAGAACAATATCACAACTTAAAATAAGCTTATCGGAATATAAAATCATTCATAGTACATGATTTTAAATGGAAGAGCTATTATACAATCATCCTATCATAGAATATGATTACAAAGATCCAAAGGACTAGTCATTAAATAATTATACATAGGGATACATAAAAAGATAATATACATAATAAAAGTCTTCACTACAAAGCATCCAACTAACCATCTAAACCTGCAAAATTTTAAGTGTAGCATCATGAGCAACACAGACCCAGTGAGATAGCTATTTAAGCTTAGTTGCAAGTCATTTCTTAATGAATTGTAGTATAGTTGATTCTTCTCTTCAAAGGTTTGATCAATCCATAGTTTAAAACAAAAATCGAGGAAGACTTCAAGATATTAAATCCTACAAGTTTATAATAACTTCATTCCATCAAAAACCCATAATTTATCAAATATACATAGTTATGAATCTAAGCCACATCCTCGACTTGGTTTAGATGTTAGGACATGTTATCCTATTGTGGTCGGCATTCCATCACTAAGTAGGGATGTACTCTACTCGGCTCAATACCAACATAGAGTAATAGTGCACTACCCAAGATTTATTGTCTTGTACCAAACCTCATCGAATAAATATAATTAGGAATATGTTCTACAAAAGTAATCTTAAATTGTTTTCAAATTCATACTTTTAAGGGTTTAAGACAAACCCAAACTACCACCAAAATTATTCCAATCTGTGTTAAGAAGAACCTCAAAACTACTTCTAAAAGTTTTAAAATTCAAAAGAAAAAGAAAAGGTAGCATTTAAAAAATTCTATAAAAAGTTTCGGCATCAAAAATAAAAACTGCAGCGTTGCTATGGAAAGTTCTGGGCTTAATAGAGTGCTTTATAAGTAATTCAGAGAAAAGACAACATTTTAAGAAATGCTATGAAAAGTTCTAGGTTGTTTTAGACTTAAAACAGCTATTACAACATAGTAGGTATGCCATAAAAAGTTCTGTTCATGCTAAAGGACTTTATAATAAATTTAGAGAAAAGACCTTCAGAAATGCTATAGAAAGCTCTGGTTTGAAGCACTTAAAGGTTAGACACATTCAAAAAGTGTTTCAAATTCCAGAAGTGTTCCAAATTTCTGAAATTCTGATTTTCGGTCAATTTTTCGGTAAAATGTTTGATACAATTTCTCTATGATAAAAATAGTTTTTGACTCCAAATTTTCTATGGCAAGAAGCTCTCTTTGTCTACTTAATTATAATAAAAAGAAACCTTTAAAATTATTTATCTATTTAATAAATAAATTCAACAATACAAGGCATTTTTAACATGTCCATTTCGGGCTGATTTTTACCTGACTTTGCATCCAGTTTTCGGGTATACAAACGGTCGAATTAAAAAAAGTGCAAAAGGTGAAAGTTGTATATCTTTGAATTATCTTTCCAAATTGATAAAGAAGTTGAAATTTAATTTAGAATTGCAAAAGTTATGCCCAAAATACCGAACATCATTTTTAGGGGTTCAAGTCCAATCATTCAATCTTAAATTTCACAACTTTTGTTCAAAATATGAAATGAGTACATGAACTTAAATAGTTTTTCTCACCTTAGACTTGTATCTTGATCTTGTATTTGTCTTCTTGGTTTCTCCTAAACTTTTTCTCTTTATCTTATCTTATTTTCGTTTTGTGAATGCATGAAAAGAATTGAACCTTTCCACCCTTTATATAGTAATTTTCAAGGCTAGTTTGGTAATTTAGTTTTGGACACTTGTCCTCCTTATCTTCATACAAGCTTTAGGATGAAGACATGTGCTTCCTTAGGTGTCTTTAGATGTTTCTACACATGAACACCTAATTTGTTTATGTGTATTTACCTTATTAACTTACAAAACATGTGTACCATTTATTTAATGACACGTGTCCCTATTATTTTCAGTCATTTTTCATATTCTAAAATTTGTACACATATATCATTTGTATTTTCTTTATAAACTATGTGTTATGTATATATTTATACATATATATATACATACATACATATATATATATACATGTATGTATTTATCATACTTAAATATTTGAATCGGATTGAACTAACATATTCAAAATTTCTATAAACTTTTTCATACCCGGATTTTTGAGTCAGGTTGTTACACTCTTCCACCCTTAGAAAAAGATTTCATCCTCGAAATCTAAGCTTCAAACAATTCTGGATAATCTTTACGAATTTATGACTCCACTTCCCATGATGCTTCGTCTTTGTTATGATGGTTCCATTGAACTTTTACTAAGGGGATTTCTTTCGTTCTTAGTTTCTTAACTTTTCTGTCAAGAAGTCGAACAGGTCTTTCAATGTACTTGGTCCCCTTTGTAACTTCAATGTCGCTTAAATCAGTTACATGAGATGGGTCAAAAATGTACTTTCGTAGCATTGATATGTGAAAGACATTACGTATATCTGATAATTTCTCAGTTAAATCAAGTTCATATGCAAGTTTTCCAATTTTCTTGGTAATATGAAATTGTCCGATAAATCTTGGTGATAGTTTTGCGTTTTTCTTTCCAAATAGCATTACCTCTCGTACCAGAGAAACCTTGAGAAGGACTTGATCTCCTACTTTGAATTCCAAATCTTTTCTTTTATGATCTGGATAATTCTTTTGCCTGCATTGAGCTGCTTGCAATCTTTCCCTTATGATAGAAATCTTCTCGGTTGTTTCCTTTACTTGGTCTGGACCAAGAAGCTCACGATCTCCGAGTTCTTCCCAACATACTGGCGAACGACAAGGCCTTCCATACAAAGCTTCATATGAGGTCATACCAATACTTGCATGATAACTATTGTTATATGCAAATTTGATTAATGGTATTTGAGTTTCCCATGTGATTTTAAATTCCATTATACAAGACCATAACATATCTTCTATGATTCGGTTCACCCATTCAGTTTGTCCATCTGTTTGAGGATGAAAGGTTGTACTCAGGTTTAGTGATGTACCTAGTGCTTTTTGAAGACTTCTCCAAAACTTTGAAGTGAATCGTGAGTCTCTATCCGAAACTATGGTAACTGGTACACCATGTAGTCGAACAATTTCTTTCAAATAGAGTCTACTCAATTTCTCCATTGAGTAGGTCATGTTGTAAGGTATGAAATGTGCTGACTTTGTGAAGCGATCCACAACTACCCATATTACATTATGACCATGTTTTGTCATTGGTAATCGAAAGATAAAATGCATGGTTATATGCTCTTATTTCCATTCAGCAATAGGAAGTGTTTTCAAGTCTTGCCAGTCGTTGTTGCTCTACTTTAATTAGTTGGCGTGTAAAACATTTTGCCACAAATTCAGCAGCATCCTTCTTTATTCTGTTCCACTAAAACTGACGCTTAAGACCCTTAAACAATTTTGTGCTTCCTGGATGCATCGTAAGCCTTGAACGATGTGCTTCACTAAGAATTTCATTTTTCAGTTCAGTTTGTTTTGGCATACAAAGTCGATTTCTGAATAGATATCCTCCATCTTTACCAGTGTTCCAATCTGTAGGTTCCTTATCCTTCAATTTCACAAATAACTCCTTTAATTCCTCATCTTCATTTTGGGCTTTTAATATTCTACTTATCAGAGTTGACTGAATAACAAAGTTACATAAAGGTGCTACTTTGTTAACCATGACTCCACTCATTATCCTTGTGTAACCGTTCATATCAGCAAATGTCTCTAGAGCCCTCCATTCTCTTATCATTAAATGAGCTATTACGCCGTAGCTCCTTCGACTCAATGCATCTGCAACTATATTTGCCTTTCCTGGATGATAATGTAATGTAAAAACATAATCTCTTATGAATTTCATCCACCTTATTTGTCTCATATTAAATTCCTTTTAAGAGAAAAAGTATTTTAAAATCTTATAGTCAGAGTAAACATGGAATTGTTCTCCATAAAGGTAATGCCTCCAAATTTTTAAGGCAAATACAATCGCAGCTAATTCTAAGTCATGAGTTGGATAATTGGCTTCATGTGGCTTTAATTGATGAGAGCCATAAGCGATAACTTTGTCTTCCTGCATTAGTATGCATCCTAATCCTTGTCCGCATGCATCAGAATATACTTTGTATGGGACTCCACTCCTTGTCAAAGATAGAATTAGTGCCTCAGTCAATCTTTTCTTTAAGGTTTCGAATGTTATCTTATATTTTTCATCCCAAATAAACTTGGTTTCCTTACAAGTTAGTTTTGTTATTGGAGATGCTATCTTTGAGAAATCTTGAATAAATCTTTGGTAATAACCGGCTAATCCTAAGAAACTGTTGGTGTTGTTGGAGGGTTCCATTTCAATACCGCCTCAACCTTTGACGGGTCTAGACTCCTATTCCATTTTTTGAGAAAACATGTCCAAGAAATTTTACTTCCTCTAACCAGAATTCACATTTACTTGTTTTTGCAAATAGCTGATGCTCTTTCAGTGTTTGGAGACATAAACGCAAATGACATTCATGTTCCTCCTTGGTCTTAAGAGTAGATAAGGATATCATCAATAAACACAATAAAAAAATGATCAAGATATGGACGGAACACATGATTCATTAGATCCATGAATACTGCTGGAGCATTCGTAAGGCCAAAAGGCATCACCAAGAATCTGTAGTGTCCATACCGTGTTTGGAAAGCTGTCTTTGGAATATTTTCTTCTTTTATTCTTAATTTATGATACCCCGATCTTAAGTCAATTTTTGAAAATACGGTAGCTCCTTGGAGTTGATCAAATAAATCATCGATCCGAGGTAATGTGTATTTGTTCTTAATTGTTACCTTATTAAGCTCTCGGTAATCTACGCACAAGCATAATGTTCCATTATGTTTCTTTACAAATAATACTAGTGCTCAGCAAGGAGATTTACTAGGTTTAATAAATCCTTGATCCTCCATCTCCTTAATCCGTCTCTTTAATTCCTGATTTTCCATAGGAGACTTACGATAAGCTGCTTTAGCAATATGAGTCGTACCAGGGATTAAGTCGATACTAAATTCAATTTCTCTTTTTGGTGGTAATCCTGGTACTTCCTCAAAAACTTCTTTAAATTCCTTTACTATCGGGATTTGATCCATCATTGGACCCTTATCCTCAATATTGATATGAGAAATATATCCAGATATAAAAGCGTCTTTAACTTTATCACATGAGTAAACAAAGGTTTCATGCTCTCGAATTGTCAAACTTATGGTTTTATTGTGACAATTCAAGATAGCTTGATATTTTCTATGCCAATCCATCCCAAGAATGATATCAAAATGTTCCATTGGAAAGATAATTAAATTATCCACCATAACCTTACCTTCAAAGTTAAGGATATCGTTCCTACACATACTCTCAAGTTTAGTTCTCCCTCCTACTATGCTATATACTATCAAAGGATTTGATTGTTGCTTAATAGGTAATCCTATCTTAGTAGCAAATATTTCAGTAATAAGAGAATGTGTGGCACTAGTATCAAATAAAATTCTAGCTTGAAATTAAAAAAGAAACACGGTACCTTCTACTTGAGCTTGCTCAGAAATAATCGCATATACCCATCCTTGTTGCCCCGTATTGTCCTTCATTGGCTTCTTGCAATTCCGACTAATGTGCCCAGATTCATTGCAATTGTAACATACAATTTCTTTAGTACAGTTTGGAGAAATGTGTCATGTTTCATTGCACCTGTAACATCTCCTTACTTTGTTAGGCTCCTTTTCTTGTCCCGTCGGTCCTTTACTTCCTCCATTTGGTTTATTCTTTTTCTCAATTGGTTTCTTTTGATTGTCAGAAAGATTTTTTGGTTTCCTTTTATTTGAAACCTTCCTTTCTTGTTGGAATTGAATATAGTCTTCTTCCAAATTTAAAGCTTCATCCACTATCATCTCATAAGTTTTGCGTCTATCACCAATAACATATCTTCTTATGGAATGGATTAATCCCTTTGCAAATTGTAACACCCACGTCCATTAATGCCACTCACAACGGGAATGCACTAACTTTCATGGAGTATTATAAGTTTATAGAACATAATATAGCAAGACAGATACATATATTGGTACTTTAAAGTTTTAAAACAACTTCATTGTAGCGGAAAAATAGTTTGATTACAACACCAAAAACAACAATAAAACCCAGTACACTTAATATCCATCTTGACAAATTATTTTCTAAGTACATAAAACAAAAAGTATAACCCCAACATAAATAGTCATAAAAAGAGATAAGTTGAACTTTACTTTCAGCAATCCAAGCACTTCCACAAGAGAGAGAAAGAGATCCAAATCAAGCTCCACTAGGCCCACCCTGAGAACCTTAGGGGGGAAACGGAAAGAAAAGGGGCGAAACAAACGAGGTCAGACATAAAGTCTAGCAAGTCCAATAACTTTAACAATATAATTATTAAGGTAACAGGACAAGAACATAAACTGGAAAGTGAGAAACGACTGTAACATAAGCATATATGACAAGGTAAGCAAGATAAATAAGGTAAACATTGATTGCGCTTCTAACCACTAAAGGATAATTACTACACTGCACCAACCCTATTTACTCTAAAAGTTGATCCCTCTCACTAACCATAATGATAATAATAATGGTAGTTTCGTGTACCCCTAGCTTCTATCATAGGTGCTGCCTGCCCCTATCTCCACTAGTTGTACCCACTACCCTCCCCATTCGATCGGCTCCCTAACTCGTGTGCATTTATTACTTGTGTCATTCGGCCCCGCTTGTTTGTAGATACCTGTGCTGGTCCCACCATGGTGTAACAACCCGTATTTTCAATAACCTGTTATAACATAAATGGAGGCAGAATTAAACTGAAAAATCTGAATCAAGGAAAACGGGCTATGCCATTGCGTTCGTCTCGGAAAAATACGCGAAAAAGAGTCTGAGTTTTCGAAAATCGGAGTCCGTATGACCAAGATATGGCCTCGCGAAGTTTCACGAAAAATTCCCAAATTAAAGTATACTTAATTAAGTGAAATGGGTTGCGCAGAGAAATATATATATTGATATATATATATATATAATTGAAAACTAAATAAATAAATATGCAAAAAATGTTCAAAACAGCGAATTGGGAGAGGGGAATAACCGAACCGGCCGATTTTTGAGGTCGACCCGAGCTCGCTGGGTCGACTAGGGGTTAATCCAGGGTGTTTGGCTGTCAACCCGTGGGCCGATTCGCTCAAATGCAGATTTTGCATTTGGATGGTTCTCATGGTTCATCTTTAATCTAAAGGCCCTAGATGGTTCCTACACTTGACTTCTTCCCCAAGACATGCTTTGATGGCTTGGATTGAATCTAGGTTTAATCCTATGGCCTAAAACACTTGCCTAATCTATAAATAAGCCCCTAAACCCCCCTAAATCCTCATTATTCACTCATGCAACTAAACTATGCCAAAATTTCAAGTGATCATGGCCTCCACTCAAACCCTAGCCTCCACCCTCTTGTCATAAAATCTTATCTTCATTTCTAAGAGGGATTTCATGTTTTGTGAGTGTATAAGAGCTTCTACCTTCATATGAGAGCTTCTCAATATGATTTCAAGGCAAAGCTTCATCAAAGGTTGGGTTTTTAAGGGTTTTTCCTCTAGGGCTTTTGGAGTTTATCTTGATCTTGGGATTTTTGGTGTTAGCATGAGAGGTTTTGTCTCAATCTTTCTACCATATGTTGATTTGTGCCCTCAAAGCAATGTAAGCCCTTCTCCTACTATTAGATATGAACTTTAAACTTAATATGACATGTTGTAAGTGGGTTTAAACATTAGTATGTAGCATGCTATCATCTTATGCAAGCTTATAAAGTCATTACCTTGGTCTTGTGGTCATAAAGCTTTGACCTTTATGTTGAAATGTTGCATTATGCAACATGAGAACCCTTATAACCTTCATGTCAACTTGCATATGAAGCCATAACCCTTATGTGAGGTCATATGCGAGTTACTTGTCATCATTCCATGTTGTTTATCACCATGATTCGCTTATGTGCCAAGTTTGGGTTTATGCATGTTTTTGAGGTGTAGGAATGTAACATGCAAGTTAATGAACACATGTGTGCCTCATTTGCCACCATGATTAACTTGTGGCTTAATATCCATTTTTGTCATGCCTTTGCCAAGTCTCTTCTTGTAATCCATCACGTTGTTGCAAACGTATATGCGAGTTTAAAAAGCGTTGGGGTCACATTATGGGGAAACATAATGACATGAATATGATTTGGGTAAATGGGTATAAACATGACAACATGTAACGTTAAATATGACATGTGTTTATACTTGAAAACATAACTTGAAATGTAACATGGAAGTTGACATGTAAGTATGCATAAAAACATAAGCTTGGGAATTTACCTATTAAGTTAGGTCTACCCATTGGGAATTTACCTATTAAGTTAGGTCTACCCAATTGCTTGAAAACTTGACTATGAACATGACACTAGACTAAACATGAAAGTGGCCAACTCGAGGTTGGGTTGAGTTTGCAACGTAAAACTACCCGGAACCGACCGGCCTAACTAGTAGTTGCAAACAATAGGACTCAATGTGAGAAGTTGGTCATGTTGTGCTTGAACCCGAGGTTAGACCAAGTTGTGGTGTAAATCTACCCGGACCCGCCCGGCTTAACTAGTAACCACAACAAAGTCTAATGTGAGAGGTTGGGGTGCATTAAATAATTAATGCCACATAATAGGGTTAAGTTAATTTGATTAATGAGGCTTAACCAAATATGACATGGACAAATGGGTTAAGTGATTTGATTAGGCTAATGATACTTAACAAAACATGACAGGGTTGGGTAGGTTAAGTAACTTGATTTGCCTAACGACACTTGACCATTTTTATACGACGTGGGGACGGGATTAAGTTAACCAACACTTAATCAATCCAACACGATAACTTGATAAGGTTAAGTAAATTTTCTTAGTAACACTTAACCGTTTAATACAGTTAATGGATGGGGTTAAGTCAACTCAGACCTAACTAATCTAAACATGGTAATTGGACGGGGTTAAGTTAATTTACACTTAACTAATCCAACTCGTTAGTTTGATGTGGTTAAGTGACCTATATTTAACCAATCTAACATGAAAACATGATAAGGCTAAGTCATGAATCACTTGAATACGCTTGACCGATTTGACTCGGTAATTTGACAAGGTCAAGTTAATTTATATAATTAACCAATCTAAAAGGATAATTAGACGAGGTTAAGTTATGGATTGCTTAATATACTTAGCCAACTTGACACATGGTTTGTAGGGTTAAGTCTTGGACTTGGATACTTAGCCACTTTTGACGTGGTTTGTAGACGGGCTAAGTTATGAACTTAAGTGACACTTAACCCATTAGATAAACCCTAATTCGGAGGATTAGGTAAATAACCATAGTTAACAAGGATTATGGAAATAAGGCTAAGTGGTAAACCTTAGTTAAGGGAAACTAAGTAATAATTCTTAGTCAAGGAAATTTGGACCATTTCTTAGATAGATTAGTAACCCGATACGTTAGGTCAACGTTTAAGTATGCGTGTAGGAGCAGGCTATCTGATTTAGATAAAGGCTCCAACGAACTGGGTAACGAAGCAGCGGCTTCGGGGAACGTGAGGATATTCTTGGGATCCCTCTGTGAGCTGCCAGGTCATTATACTAGGCTCACGAGAGGTTGAGGTCTGCGGTAGAAGAACCAAGAATATGCCTTGGTTGCTATGCGAGCGACCTAAAGACTGGGGTGGATAGCAGTGAGTCGACGAATACATAAGGTGCCCGAGATAGCAAGTTCGCCGATCATCTACCATCTTGAGTCAAGCGTGTACGTACGGAAAGGCAGGGAACACCCAACAGACCATAATTGCTATCTAATTATGGGTGAGGTAGGCCGTAGGATGTGGGCTGGCCGGAGTGTAGTTCTCATGCAAGATTTTCTCTTGTGTTGCCTTTCACTAGTTGAGGGAGGGGTCACGTGGGACCATAGCCACGTGTAGAAAAGCAGACCTTAGTATCTGCATCGGCAGATAAATCTAAAGCTCCCGACCGAGTCCTGTATTTCTTGTTTTGCCCTGTGACAGGACTCGGATGGCACGATGTGATACATGTGCATACAGTTATAGAAAAACGATTCACGATGAATGCGTGGGAAAAAGGGCGCGGTTGAGGGTTAGCGTAATCCCTAGTGGCCTAGGTGGTTTAACCCAAACCGAAATACGAAAGCGTGCAATAGGTAAGCGTAATCCCTAATGGTGCTAGGTGGCGTAAGTCCTAGTAGTTCAAACGATGATTCATAGGGAAGAGCCTAGCTAGAACAAGGGTGACAGTCCAAACGATTTCAAGGATAATACGACATGAGGAAGCCCGTACGAGGTACGGCAAAGGACTGAACTTATATAAATGGAAAGAAACATATGATTTGAGTAACCTATATATGCGATATATTAGGTTGACATGGACCATTACACGACTTTTGAGTAAGGGTCATTCACGGATAGCACGTGATACAGTTGGGATACTAGTACGGTAGGTGCAGAGCGGGCATACAGGATAGATACCATGGGACGTTATATGTAATAGATATCTTGGGGATATTATACTTGATAGAAACCTGACGATGTGATACCTTGTTTTATCTTGACATCGTAATTTATCATGACACCTTAGTTTTCTGAGTTCAGTAGTTCATCCTGTTATTTTGATTTAGCTTATCTATCTTGTTATCATGCTTATGTTCATCTCAGTTTCTCATGTCAGTTAACTTTACTAGTTTTTATGCTAATAGTAGATAGGGCTTACTCAGTCTTTTTGACTGACCCGTTTTGTTTCGCCTCTTTTCTTCCGTTTCCCCCCAGGTTACAGGGAGGAAATACTGTTGTTTAGTTCGGACTTCTTCTGCTTGAAGGTCATCATGGATGGCTTGGACTTTTCTTGGCTAATAGCTACTTTACCGTTTTTACTTGGGGAATAATTTATGAAAATGTCTTTATGCTTCTTTAGTATTGCAAGACAGGTTTTGATGTACTCTGATGTAAAAGGCTTTAGACCTTATTTATTCATGTTATGAAAGTTTGGTTTTACTTCCGCTATTTTATATGTTCTGTCTTGTGATATTTCTGTGCATGTTTACCAATAATGCCCCTCTAAAGCTAGTGCATTCCCTTGCGAGTGACCCTAGCGGAGGCAGGGTGTTACATTTGGTATCAGAGCAGAAGGTTACCAGACTGGGCAAAAGTTTTTAAAGACCTTCTGAAAACTATTTGAAAATCTTTTACAAAGAAGCATTTTTCAAGAAAATTTTCTTTTAAAAGAAAAAGGCTATTCCCCAAAGGCCATTAGCACTATCCTTGTTTCCTTAATTGAATCCCTTTTCCTTTCTTTCCTCCATCTGTAGTCACAGTGGTTTTAACTGCGACTAGTCTTTTCTATCTACGAAAGTGTTTTCCTTACGATGGAGGTGGTTCTCGAGAGACCAGTGGCCGCGTTATAAGAAAGGATAGTGAGGAAGAGGATAAAGGATACGAGCTTAAGGATGAGCAACTTGTTGGTATGGCTCAGCCCAGGACGAGAGAGAAGGATGAACAATGAAACCCATGACGAGAGAGTACCTTTGGCATGGTAAAACGGGACGGATAGTTAAGTATTGTGGGACAAGGACAAGATGATCGTGAAGACAATGGTATACCCTCACTAGAGTACCTGAGTAGGGGGATAACATCCTTGTTGAAGATCTAGTTATTCTTTTCTATCATCCCGTCAAGACTTTGTTTTGATCCCCGCATCATTTAAGTTTGCTTCGATAGTTGAGTCTCTGCACCTTAAGTACTAGCGTAATAGAGAATCCCATTTTTGTCTCAAGTCCTGTGGAGAATCGGTCCATTTATTCATGACTTGTTTTGGATTTGAGAATGACATGCCTCGGTTATGGATGGATTCTAGGGATGAAGTGGTTATCCAGTAAGGGGTGCCACTCTCGGTTTTGATAGGAGGGTAGTTAGACTCTTGACTAGCCTTGGTAATACCCTCAAAGTCTCGTGGAACCTTTTGGGTTCGGTCATGACTAGTTACCTAGAATCCCTTGATACCTTTACTGGAAATTGGAAGCCCAATCGAGTGGTGTTCGCTGATAAGACGGATGGTTTATTTGACTTATGCATGGGTTATAGAAATCACCTTAGTAAGTGCGCTTGATAACCTGGTTGGCATCTGTTTACTTTCAAGAGAAAGTTCTTCTATGTGGAATACCTTGTGGTACGAGGTCCGAGATTCATTAGTGAATTTTGGAAAGCTTGCATGAGATCATGAGTACGCAGTCATGTTTGCGTCAAGTATTTTAGGAAAAGGATAAGTGCAAGTGGAACGAGAGGCGACGAAGAAATGAGTTTCATCTTATGTTATGGAAACAGGAAATAAGAAGCTACGAAATCGCGAAGTTAAAGGACGGTTAAGGCACAATGGAATTAAGCTCAAGGAAATACGACTTTGATGGTCAAAGACTAGATACGCGCATGATATCTCTTTTTGGGAGTATATCCTTGATCCCTGTTTTCTGTAGAGCTTACTTATAGGCTATCTTTTGTGGACATCCTCTCGGTCCTATTCTCCGTTACAAACCCTGTAAGGAGTTTGTCTTGTTTATCCTCTCGACCCTGTTTCAGGGAATTCTAGGTAGAACCCTATGGATGTAAACATGTATTTGAAACATGTTATGATTGATATGGTTGCAAGTGGTTGCAAGTGGTTGCTCGTGGATGCGCGAATACACATTAGATACTAGCTCGACTCGGTCACATTTCATATTGCATATGCAAGAGTATTTATACTTGTTTATGGATGAAATCGAATGTTTTATAATGCGGTTGTTGCATATGAATGAATGATTGTGCACGCATATAGTATCTACATGACTAGGACTATTTGCATACATGTTGGATTCATGGCACTGTACATATTTTGCATTAGAAAGATTATTCAGGCCTGATCATTAGCATTAGCTAAGGAGCATGTACACACACGTTTTGCATATATTCATACAGCATTAGAAATCATCTAAGGACAATGGTTGCTTGTGGATGATGTTTTGAGTAGATGGATGATGGATGGTAGGATATGTTCTTCCTAACTTCGAGATTTCGGGGACGAAATCCTAAAAGGTGGGGAGAATGTAACAACCCATATTTTCAATAACCTGTTATAACATAAATGGAGGCAGAATTAAACTGAAAAATCTGAATCAAGGAAAACGGGCTATGCCATTGCGTTCGTCTCGGAAAAATACGCGAAATAGAGTCCGAGTTTTCGAAAATCGGAGTCCGTATGACCAAGATATGGCCTCGCGAAGTTTCACGAAAAATTCCCAAATTAAAGTATACTTAATTAAGTGAAATGGGTTGCGCAGAGAAATATATATATATTGATATATATATATATATATATATATAATTGAAAACTAAATAAATAAATATGCAAAAAATGTTCAAAACAGCGAATTGGGAGAGGGGAATAACCGAACCGGCCGATTTTTGAGGTCGACCCGAGCTCGCTGGGTCGACTAGGGGTTAATCCAGGGTGTTTGGCTGTCAACCCGTGGGCCGATTCGCTCAAATGCAGATTTTGCATTTGGATGGTTCTCATGGTTCATCTTTAATCTAAAGGCCCTAGATGGTTCCTACACTTGACTTCTTCCCCAAGACATGCTTTGATGGCTTGGATTGAATCTAGGTTTAATCCTATGGCCTAAAACACTTGCCTAATCTATAAATAAGCCCCTAAACCCCCCCTAAATCCTCATTATTCACTCATGCAACTAAACTATGCCAAAATTTCAAGTGATCATGGCCTCCACTCAAACCCTAGCCTCCACCCTCTTGTCATAAAATCTTATCTTCATTTCTAAGAGGGATTTCATGTTTTGTGAGTGTATGAGAGCTTCTACCTTCATATGAGAGCTTCTCAATATGATTTCAAGGCAAAGCTTCATCAAAGGTTGGGTTTTTAAGGGTTTTTCCTCTAGGGCTTTTGGAGTTTATCTTGATCTTGGGATTTTTGGTGTTAGCATGAGAGGTTTTGTCTCAATCTTTCTACCATATGTTGATTTGTGCCCTCAAAGCAATGTAAGCCCTTCTCCTACTATTAGATATGAACTTTAAACTTAATATGACATGTTGTAAGTGGGTTT
The DNA here is from genome assembly GCA_030737875.1 of Allium sativum. Classification (NCBI taxonomy): domain Eukaryota; kingdom Viridiplantae; phylum Streptophyta; class Magnoliopsida; order Asparagales; family Amaryllidaceae; genus Allium; species Allium sativum. The sequence goes on along the minus strand of CM060920.1, from coordinate 74,922,128 downwards.
AAACATTAGTATGTAGCATGCTATCATCTTATGCAAGCTTATAAAGTCATTACCTTGGTCTTGTGGTCATAAAGCTTTGACCTTTATGTTGAAATGTTGCATTATGCAACATGAGAACCCTTATAACCTTCATGTCAACTTGCATATGAAGCCATAACCCTTATGTGAGGTCATATGCGAGTTACTTGTCATCATTCCATGTTGTTTATCACCATGATTCGCTTATGTGCCAAGTTTGGGTTTATGCATGTTTTTGAGGTGTAGGAATGTAACATGCAAGTTAATGAACACATGTGTGCCTCATTTGCCACCATGATTAACCTGTGGCTTAATATCCATTTTTGTCATGCCTTTGCCAAGTCTCTTCTTGTAATCCATCACGTTGTTGCAAACGTATATGCGAGTTTAAAAAGCGTTGGGGTCACATTATGGGGAAACATAATGACATGAATATGATTTGGGTAAATGGGTATAAACATGACAACATGTAACGTTAAATATGACATGTGTTTATACTTGAAAACATAACTTGAAATGTAACATGGAAGTTGACATGTAAGTATGCATAAAAACATAAGCTTGGGAATTTACCTATTAAGTTAGGTCTACCCATTGGGAATTTACCTATTAAGTTAGGTCTACCCAATTGCTTGAAAACTTGACTATGAACATGACACTTGACTAAACATGAAAGTGGCCAACTCGAGGTTGGGTTGAGTTTGCAACGTAAAACTACCCGGAACCGACCGGCCTAACTAGTAGTTGCAAACAATAGGACTCAATGTGAGAAGTTGGTCATGTTGTGCTTGAACCCGAGGTTAGACCAAGTTGTGGTGTAAATCTACCCGGACCCGCCCGGCTTAACTAGTAACCACAACAAAGTCTAATGTGAGAGGTTGGGGTGCATTAAATAATTAATGCCACATAATAGGGTTAAGTTAATTTGATTAATGAGGCTTAACCAAATATGACATGGACAAATGGGTTAAGTGATTTGATTAGGCTAATGATACTTAACAAAACATGACAGGGTTGGGTAGGTTAAGTAACTTGATTTGCCTAACGACACTTGACCATTTTTATACGACGTGGGGACGGGATTAAGTTAACCAACACTTAATCAATCCAACACGATAACTTGATAAGGTTAAGTAAATTTTCTTAGTAACACTTAACCGTTTAATATAGTTAATGGATGGGGTTAAGTCAACTCAGACCTAACTAATCTAAACATGGTAATTGGACGGGGTTAAGTTAATTTACACTTAACTAATCCAACTCGTTAGTTTGATGTGGTTAAGTGACCTATACTTAACCAATCTAACGTGAAAACATGATAAGGCTAAGTCACGAATCACTTGAATACGCTTGACCGATTTGACTCGGTAATTTGACAAGGTCAAGTTAATTTATATAATTAACCAATCTAAAAGGATAATTAGACGAGGTTAAGTTATGGATTGCTTAATATACTTAGCCAACTTGACACATGGTTTGTAGGGTTAAGTCTTGGACTTGGATACTTAGCCACTTTTGACGTGGTTTGTAGACGGGCTAAGTTATGAACTTAAGTGACACTTAACCCATTAGATAAACCCTAATTCGGAGGATTAGGTAAATAACCATAGTTAACAAGGATTATGGAAATAAGGCTAAGTGGTAAACCTTAGTTAAGGGAAACTAAGTAATAATTCTTAGTCAAGGAAATTTGGACCATTTCTTAGATAGATTAGTAACCCGATACGTTAGGTCAACGTTTAAGTATGCGTGTAGGAGCAGGCTATCTGATTTAGATAAAGGCTCCAACGAACTGGGTAACGAAGCAGCGGCTTCGGGGAACGTGAGGATATTCTTGGGATCCCTCTGTGAGCTGCCAGGTCATTATACTAGGCTCACGAGAGGTTGAGGTCTGCGGTAGAAGAACCAAGAATATGCCTTGGTTGCTATGCGAGCGACCTAAAGACTGGGGTGGATAGCAGTGAGTCGACGAATACATAAGGTGCCCGAGATAGCAAGTTCGTCGATCATCTACCATCTTGAGTCAAGCGTGTACGTACGGAAAGGCAGGGAACACCCAACAGACCATAATTGCTATCTAATTATGGGTGAGGTAGGCCGTAGGATGTGGGCTGGCCGGAGTGTAGTTCTCATGCAAGATTTTCTCTTGTGTTGCCTTTCACTAGTTGAGGGAGGGGTCACGTGGGACCATAGCCACGTGTAGAAAAGCAGACCTTAGTATCTGCATCGGCAGATAAATCTAAAGCTCCCGACCGAGTCCTGTATTTCTTGTTTTGCCCTGTGACAGGACTCGGATGGCACGATGTGATACATGTGCATACAGTTATAGAAAAACGATTCACGATGAATGCGTGGGAAAAAGGGCGCGGTTGAGGGTTAGCGTAATCCCTAGTGGCCTAGGTGGTTTAACCCAAACCGAAATACGAAAGCGTGCAATAGGTAAGCGTAATCCCTAATGGTGCTAGGTGGCGTAAGTCCTAGTAGTTCAAACGATGATTCATAGGGAAGAGCCTAGCTAGAACAAGGGTGACAGTCCAAACGATTTCAAGGATAATACGACATGAGGAAGCCCGTACGAGGTACGGCAAAGGACTGAACTTATATAAATGGAAAGAAACATATGATTTGAGTAACCTATATATGCGATATATTAGGTTGACATGGACCATTACACGACTTTTGAGTAAGGGTCATTCACGGATAGCACGTGATACAGTTGGGATACTAGTACGGTAGGTGCAGAGCGGGCATACAGGATAGATACCATGGGACGTTATATGTAATAGATATCTTGGGGATATTATACTTGATAGAAACCTGACGATGTGATACCTTGTTTTATCTTGACATCGTAATTTATCATGACACCTTAGTTTTCTGAGTTCAGTAGTTCATCCTGTTATTTTGATTTAGCTTATCTATCTTGTTATCATGCTTATGTTCATCTCAGTTTCTCATGTCAGTTAACTTTACTAGTTTTTATGCTAATAGTAGATAGGGCTTACTCAGTCTTTTTGACTGACCCATTTTGTTTCGCCTCTTTTCTTCCGTTTCCCCCCAGGTTACAGGGAGGAAATACTGTTGTTTAGTTCGGACTTCTTCTGCTTGAAGGTCATCATGGATGGCTTGGACTTTTCTTGGCTAATAGCTACTTTACCGTTTTTACTTGGGGAATAATTTATGAAAATGTCTTTATGCTTCTTTAGTATTGCAAGACAGGTTTTGATGTACTCTGATGTAAAAGGCTTTAGACCTTATTTATTCATGTTATGAAAGTTTGGTTTTACTTCCGCTATTTTATATGTTCTGTCTTGTGATATTTCTGTGCATGTTTACCAATAATGCCCCTCTAAAGCTAGTGCATTCCCTTGCGAGTGACCCTAGCGGAGGCAGGGTGTTACACATGGGGTGTATCAATCCCTATGATGGCAACCCGACACAATTCAAGATGCACAGTGTATAACTACTGATGCCCAGTGCCTGATTTTTCCACTCCAGAGCACGTGCACGCCCGTACTCCATCGGAACCTACACTAACGCACCACCCGCTGCTATTTTGACCTCTTATAATTAGGCCAGTAATCGTGCCCCACCCTGCCTAGTTCAGGGTACCATGATACATCTATGTGGGTTATTGCTGAAATGGGTCCCCATTACTAGGGTTTCATAATCAACATGTTATAACGGTTAAGTGTTCTCAATTTAACCTAACCCCACCCATTTGTTTAATTAACATGTTTTATTGGTTAAGTGTCGCCTATTCATGTTACTTAACCTTACCATTCTTAGCATGTATGTTCATTGGCATTAATTGATTTATTAATGCACTAACCTCTCATATTAGAACTGTTGTTTGTGGTTGCTGGATGTGCCGGGTGGTTCCGGGCAGATTTCTACCGCAAACTCATTCTAACCTCGGGTTTTGGGTTTGATGCACTAACCTCTCACATTAGACCTGTTATTGCGGTTGCTGGATGTGCCGGGTGGTTCCGGGCAGTCTTACACCGCAACTCAATCTAACCTCGGGTTAGGCATGTTCATTATCTCATTTTATTATTCAACCCCAATTTCCAATTCAAGCTATGTTCATAATTATCCTCTAAATTATGTCCATAATTTCCATGTATATAAACTATACCAATTTATGTCTCAAGTTAATTACATGGTTACTAACCAATTTATGCCAATTACATAATATCCAATATTTAATATTTCCCAAACTATTCCCCAACGTTCCCACGTCATTCGTACATATAATTCACATTATACGTCAGGCTCGCTGTTAGCTTAACTCATAAGAAAAGGAAAAGAAAGAGGCATATGACATCCACACTGGCATAAAACAATATAGATCTAATTAAGCATGTGTAACACAAACTTGGCATAGAACAACATAAATCTAATTAAGCATATAAACGTGAACTAGCATATAAACGTGGACTTGGTGAATACAACAGATAAGAAGGCCCTAAGATTTGTTAAGGGTTTGAACGAGACGCTTTATGGGTTAGCTATGACCCACATCTCTATGGGGGCTACCTTTTAGAGATTAGTTGACATGGCGCTTATGCATGAAGAGGAGAAGGGCGCCAATGCTAATAAGGCACCCGAGAAGAAAGGGGATCAAAAGAAGCTGCAACAGCAACAACAGAACAAGAAAGGTGGCAAAGGCAACAATGCTAAGGCAAAGAAAAGATGCTTTAACTGTGGGACACCCGACCATCTAAGCAAAGATTATAGGAAGAAAAAGAAGACTGGTTGTTTCCACTGTGGCGAGGCGGGACATCCTATTAAGGACTGCCCAAAGAAAGCGCAGAGGGCAGGGTCTACCTCGGAAGGACAGGTGCAGGCTCTTATGGCACCAGGGCAGGCAAGGGGACAAGTTCAGGCTCTCGTGGTCCCACCGCTGCAAGAACGAGGTAGAGCAATTTCCATTGAAAGTTTAGTTTTTCTGTTTGATCATCCTGTCTGTACTTTATTCGATTCTGGCTCATCACATTCGTTTGTCTCTACATCATTAGTTGAAACACTGCACCTAGATGCTAGTCTTGTTACTGATCCCTTAGTAGTCTCAAATCCTATTGGTGGTTCGGCTCATCTTTCTATGATCTGTCGTGATTTGAGAGTGTTTATCTTGGGCGTTGAGTTTGAATGAAATGCCTTTGTTCTTGGCTTCATGGGCTACAGTTTAATTCTAGGTATGGATTGGCTAACTAGATATGGGGCCATCCTAGATTGTGAAAGAAGGGTAGTTAGATTGTTGACTCGTTGTGGAAGGACCCTTGATATTTCTTGTGACCCTAGAGGTCCAGTAGTGCTTAGTTACCTAGAATCCCTTGACGCATCCGATGATGATTTACATTCTGTTCCCATAGTCCGTGAATATGCTGATGTCTTCGATGAGGTGAGGGGTTTACCCCCAAAACGTGAAATAGACTTTCGGATATATCTAGTAGATAATGCAAAGCCGGTTGCATTGCCAGTGCGCCACATGGCTCCAAGAGAGAGAAGAGAACTCAGTAAGCAAGTGAAAGAATTGCTTGAGAAGGGGTTCATCAGACGTAGTATATCGGAGTGGGGTGCTCCAGTAGTGTTTGCCACGAAGGCAGATGGGTCCCTCAGACTTTGTGGGGACTATAGAGAACTTAGTAAGCTTACTTTGAAGAATAGACACCCACTGCCAAGGATTGACGATCTTTTCGATCAGTTAATTGGCGCCTCATTGTTTTCGCAGTTGGACTTAGCCACGGGTTTCCATCAGTTGAGAGTGGCTGAGGATAGCATAGACAAGACTTCCTTTAGGACTCCAGACGGTTTCTTCGAGTGGCTGGTGATACCCTTCGGTTTGACAAACGCCCCCGCATACTTTGTTGACTTGATGAGTAGGGTGTTTAGGGAGTACCTTAATAAATTCGTGGTAGTCTTTGTGGACGACATCTTGATCTTTTCTAAGAACGAGAAAGAGCATGCCCTACATCTTAGGGAAGTGTTGGAGACTCTTCGAGCTCATAGACTTAAAGCTAAATTTTCTAAATGTCACTTTTGGAGGAAGGAAGTGTGATTCTTAGGGCACGTGGTTTCCAAAGAAGGGATAGCTGTGGATCCCGCGAAGGTAGTGGCCATCTAGGATTGGAAGGTTCCTAAAAATGCTACCGAGGTAAGGAGTTTCTTAGGGTTGGCTGGCTACTATAGAAAGTTTATCAAAGACTTCGCAAAAATATCAGCCCCATTAACACGCTTGACGAAGAAGAACTTAGTTTTCACATGGGACGTAGATTGTGATGATGCGTTCCAACGTTTAAAGAGTGCTTTGACCACAACCCCAGTCTTAGTGTTGCCAGATGGGAGTAAGCCATTTACCGTTTATACCGATGCTTGTGGGACAGGACTAGGCGCAGTCTTAATGTATGAGGAAAGGGTAATAGCCTATGGTGGAAGGCAGTGGAGAGTGCATGAGAGAAATTACCCTACACATGACCTAGAGTTGGCCGCTATTGTTTTCGCGCTTAAGTCTTGGCGTCATTATCTTCTTGGCGAGAAATTCGAATTGTTCACTGACCACAAATCGCTAAAATACTTGTTCTCTCGTAAGGACTTGAACTTAAGGCAGCAAAGGTGGATGGAATTCTTAGCGTCCTACGATTTCGAGATAGCATATACCTCTGGCAAGGGTAACGTGGTGGCAGACGCCTTAAGTAGGAAGAGGTTATCCTTGAGTCCGTTGTTTGTTGAGCGACGAAGCTTAGAGTTCATCTCTACGTTTGACTTTAGACCTTCCATTGACTTTTACCCGATTTGCTAGCATCCTTAGAGGTCAGACCTACGCTTTTGGGACAGATTGGTGAGGCACAGCGAGATGACCCACAATTGGTTGAGATAGTAGAGAAGCTCAAAAGGGGGGAGTCATCGAGCCATCTCAGTAGGTATACCCTAGATGATAAGGGTTGGTTGCGTAGGGACGGTAGACTTTGTGTACCACGAGACGAGAATTTGAGGAAGGCCATTCTTGATGATGCACATCGTTCGAAGATGACCATTCATCCCGGCGGGGACAAGATGTACATGGACATGAGATGAGTTTACTTTTGGGCCGGCATGAAGAGGGATGTGGCCGAGTTTGTCGCTAGATGCTTGGTGTGCTAACAAGTAAAAGCAGAGAAAAAGAAGCCCGGTGGATTGCTTCACCCATTGGAGGTCCCATAATGGAAGTGGGAAAGCGTCTCGATGGACTTCGTTGATGGATTACCGAGGTCGAGGAAGGGTAATACGGGGATTTGGGTCGTGGTAGACAGACTTACGAAGAGCGCCCATTTCATTCCCGTGAAGAGTAAGAGGACTGCTCCATGGTTAGCTTCCGTATACATTCGAGAGATAGTTCGTTTGCACGGTGTTCCTTCTAGCATAGTGAGCGACCGTGATCCTATTTTTACTAGCGAATTTTGGAAGAGCTTGCAAGAAGCGGTAGGGACTCAGTTATGTTTGAGCACCGCATATCATCCTCAAACGGGCAGCCATACTGAGATGGTGAATCGTATTCTAGAGGATCTATTGAGGTTGTGTGTCTTAGATTTCGGAGGTACATGGAGGAACATCTTCCGTTGGTGGAGTTCGCATATAATAATAGCTTTCAATCTAGCATTGGCATGGCACCGTTCGAGACTCTTTATGGACGGCTGTGTCGTTCGCCTACATGTTGGTGGGAGTCTACAGACAAGATCTTGCTTGGAGCCGATATGATTAGAGAGACTTCGAAAAAGATCGATTTGATTCGAAGGAGGATGAAGACGGCACAAGATAGGCAGAAATCTTATGCTGACAAGAGGAGGATAGATCTTGAGTTTGATATTGGGGACATGGTCTTTGTCAAGGTGTCTCCATTACGGAATGTCGTTCGCTTTGGGTCAGTTGGGAAGTTAGCACCAAGGTTCGTAGGACTGTTTCCTATTAAGGAGAGGATTGGGCAGATGGCGTATAGAGTGGAGTTGCCCGAGAGACTTTGTGGTGTATACGATGTATTCCATGTATCACATTTGAGGAAGTGCTTGCACGAGACCGCGGAAGTGGTAGAGCCGGGCTTGCTTAGAGAGGTGAAGATAGAGCGCGATGCGACGATTCGACGAGCTCCTACGTGCATTCTTGGGTCGGAGATTAAGAAGTTGAGGAATCGAGAGGTCAAGCTAGTCAAAGTGCAATGGGGAGATGATGAGAGCAACGCTACTTGGGAGATGGAAGAGAAGATGCGTTCATTGTACCCTTTTCTTTTCGAGGGTATGTCTTTTAATTTCTCCTTTATCGCTTAGCTTGTACTTATCTTATCTTTAGTATGTCCTCTCGCTAGTATCTTTGTTCTTTAGATAGGGTAGTCCTATGGTTGAAACATGTGTTTGAGACATGTTATGTATGATGGATGCATGTGTTTGCTAGTGGTTGCTTGTGGATGCATATACACACACATTAGGCACTAGATCGGCTCAGTCACTTCATATTGCATATTGCATATAAATGTGTGTACATATTTAAGTAATGGATGTATAATGGTTGTACCATCATACGGATGTTGCATTTTGATGAATGGTTGTGCACACATGTAGAAATAATTTGTATCGATAGGGTTCTTTCGCATACATAATGGACGCATGGCACTATCATGGTTTGCATTAAGGAGGTCAACTGAATCAGTAGACCGCCTGATTTTGCATTAGATAAGGAACATATACACACACTTTTTGCATATGTTCATACAGCATTAGAAATTTATAAGTACAATGGATGCCTGTGTTTGATGGTTGAGTAGATGGCTGTTTGGAAGTTAGGATATGCATTCTCCTTAACTTGGAGATTTTGGGGGCGAAATCCTTTAAGGAGGGGAGAATGTAACACCCCGGATTTTTGAATAATCGAATAAACTAAAATAAAGAATAATTAATCTCTGACGTGAGAATTAAGGGGATGGGTTGCGCCATTATGTTCGTCTCGGAATTCTGGTTGAGATAGAGTCCGAGTTTGCGGGAAACGAGTACCGGATGAAAGAGTTATGGACGAACGAAGTTTGGTGGCAAAACAAGAAAAAAAAAATTTTGCACTGGCGCACCTGCCAAGTGCGCCCAGGTCGAGGCAGCAGGCCTGCACAGTTTTCTGGTTCAGTCTGACCCATGTTGCTGAGTCCTTTCTGACTCCTTACTGAGTCATTAGGGCTGAGGTGACACCCTATTCCGACTGAATGGTTTTGATTAACCGTAAGATCATCCGACGGCTTAAATTAATTCAAAACTCTATAAAAAGACCCATAGACTCAAACCCTAAATCAGAATTAAAACTAAAACTATGGCCGTCATGCTGTCATCTTATAACCTAGAGTAGCCGCCACCAATTAGAGAGGAAGAACAGCAAATCAAATCAGTTCTATTCAACCCTAACAACGAATCTTCTTCAAAGGAAAGCTAATTCAACTTCAGAAATCAGAATTCAGAACTCAAGACCTTCTTTGAGTTGTGAGTTCGATAATTTTAATAAAATAATTAGCAAATTAATTGGATTGAGTTATGATGTGGATTATTTGGATATGATGTGAATTATTGATGTTATCATACATGTTCTACGATATTATGTTGTGATCATCTATGTTGTAAAGTTATGATGCTATCACCTATGTTGTAATTCTATGATTAGCTTATGTATAATCAAATCACCATGTTGTTCATATGCTAGTTTGGTGATGTTGATTCATATGATAGATCACAAGTATGTACGCAAGTTTAGATATTGATTGAAGACATGAATCATATGATTAGTGAAAATTATCTACAACTTTACATGACATCTATTTTAGATCTAAAGTTAGGCTATGACATGTGTGAGTTATATGCCAAATTCTACATGCTAGTTTATATGTTTAAATGTAAGAATACACCATTGTTATGTTGCATAAATCACGTATGCAAGTTTATATAGATATATGAGTTTGGAATATGAATCATGTTATGCAAATTTAGGATTATTGCGTATGCAAGTTTACACCTTTAGATGTAGATCTATGATATACATGATTTATGCAAGTTTGTGACCATTATCTAAACAAGTTCACACCTTTAGATTTGGATCTATGACATATGTTGTTTTATGCAAGTTGTAACTTTGTCCTATGCAAGTTTTAGATGTAGAACATCATTCACACATGCAAGTTCACCCCTATGTTTAGATCTAGTTTTAATTATATGTATGTTGTGATGTTTTCTCTTTATTCCATGAGTTAGACTATTCGAGTCTAACGTATATTTTACGTTAAACGAACGAACGTACAACGTGGGGTAAAGGGGATAATATTAAAAGATTTAATTGGCATAAACGCCTTAAAAGACATAAAATAAATTTGTGATGAAAATTGGTATGATTTTACATACCATAAATGGATGGACATAATTGAGTCAATTATGGACATCGTTAAATTTGGAATTGATTGATAATTTGAATAGGGAAAGTAATTCAAATTGGGGAATGATTCATTAGGATTAATTAATCGTCTAAGACACGAGGTTAGGCTCTTTTGTGGTGTAAGACTGCCCGGACCCGCCCGACAAATCCAGCTGCCACAAATGCCAATCTAATGTGGGAGGTCTTAGGCATAAATTAAATACGTAACAATTGTAAAAACACGAGGTTAGGCTCTTTTGTGGTGTAAGACTGCCCGGACCCGCCCGGCAAATCCAGCTGCCACAAATGCCAGTCTAATGTGAGAGGTCTTTATGAGGTTACGGTCTTAATGAATTAAGAAACACTTAACCAGATAAACATGTAGTGGGACATGAGGGGGTTAAGTGGGTGCCTTGGGTGGCATGTGGAATCTAGTGGGTGCCTTGGGTGGCATTTGAAATACGATTAGAAACACTTAACCAAAATTGAAACATGTAATTGAAACATGAATAAGAAGTGGGTTAAGTGGGATGTACTATAGGGGACCAAGCTTAGGTGGATAGCTTGTGTCAAGTAGTGGGGGCCCATTTCAACCAGTAACCCATACATATCTTTGTGGGCTCGACCCAAGTCGAGGATGGGACACGTATACTGGGCTTGACTGTAAGGGGCCAAACCGGGTTAGCGGTGGCAACGCAAGTCCAACGGGTTCATATGCGTGTGTGGACCCGGGCTGGTAGATAAGACGTTGTTGCATCGTGTAGGTATAAGCCGTGCATCATTAGTGGTATCTGGTTGACACTTTGGGGAGTGATACACCCCACTATGGGGCCAGCTCGGGTATCTACGAGTTAAGGAGCCGATCGCATGGGGGTAGTGGGCACACTTAGTCGAGATAGGGGCAGGCGGCACCTATGAAGGCAGCTAGGGGTGCACGAAACTACCAATATCATTATTAAGTCTGTAGGCGGGATCAACCTTAGGGTGACTAGTGGTGGTGTAGTATAGAAATTATCTTATAGTGGTGGTGCAGTATAGCGATTATCTTATAGTGTTGGTGTAGTTTAGTAATTATCTTATAATGGGTTAGTGTGCTTTAGCGATATCGTTGTTTATCTTGTTTCCTTGTTTACTCTGCCATACTCAATGGTTCATGGTCATTTCCTGATTTTCCAACTTATGCCTTATCCTAGTTACTTTAGTAATTATATGTTAAAGTTATCGCACTTGCCAGACTTTATGTCTGACCCCCTTTGTTTTCTCCTCTTTTCTTCCTTCCCCCCCAGGTGCTCAGGTTGGAACTAGCACTAGTGGAGCTTGATTTTGGACTGCTGTTTCTCTGCTTTTAGAAGATTGCTTGGATCACTGAAGTAAAGTTCAGCCTCTCTTATTTATGGCTATTTTGTATTGGGGATTATGTCTTTCAATTTATGTACTTTGGTAGTCAAGATGGATATTATGTACTTTGACTCTGGTTTTTGATGATGTAATCAAACATATGTGTTTTCCGCTGCAATGAAATAAAGTTTTAAACTTTTGAGTACTGTTTATATCTGTCTTGTTGTTAAGTTTCTGTTCTATACTTACTTAAAACGCTCCATAGAAGTTAATGCATTCCCTTTGTGAGTGACATTAATGGACGTGGGGTGTTACACCTATAGGGGGGTCGACTCCCCCCGGGGGGGGGGGGGAGGGGTCGACACCTCTGAGCGGGAAATTTCCCACTTAGCCCAATTCTGCTGTTTTGAAATTCGAACTTGGACTCTATCTCAAGCAGAATTCCGAGGCGAACGTAATGGTGTAACCCGTTTCACTTAATTCTTCTTCTAAAAATTAAGTGTCCTTAAATTTGTTAATTTTAATATTTTAAAATTACGGGGTGTTATATACTTCCCCTTAAAGGATTTCGTCCCCGAAATCTTCAAGTCAAGAAGAATGTATATCTTACCATCCAATCATCCATCTACTCAACTATCAATCACAGGCATCAATTGTCCTTAAAAGATTTCTAATGTCATATGAACATATGCAAAAAGTGTGTGTATATGTTCCTTATCCAATGTAAAATCAGGCGGTCTACTGATTCAGTTGACCTCCTTAATGCAAATCATGATAGTGCCATGCGTCCATCATGTATGCAAAAGAATCCTAATGATACATATTATTTCTACATGAGTGCACAATCATTTCATTCAAATGCAACAATCATATGATAACACAATCAATATACATCTATTAATTTAAATATGCACACTTATTCATATGCAATATGAAAGTGATTGAGCCGATCTAGTGCCTAATGTGTGTGTAAATGCATCCACGAGCAACCACTAGCAAACACTTGCATCCACTTGCATCTACCAAACATAACATGTCTGAACCACATGTTTACAACCATAGGATTTTCCTACCTAAAGATCAAAGATGTAATCGAGAGGACATACTAAACGATAGAAAAAGTACAAACAAAGTGGTAGAAAAAGGAGAAATTAAGAACATACCCTCAAAAAGGAAAGGGTACGACGCACGCATCTTGTCTTCCATCTCCCAAGTCGCATCTCCTTGATCATCTCCCCATTGCACTTTGACCAACTTGATCTCTCGGTTGCGTAATTTCTTGACCTCTGATCCATGGATGCATGTAGGAGCTCGTCTGATCGTGGCATTTCGCTCCACTTCCACTTCCCTAAGCATGCTCGGGTCCACCACTTCCGCGGTATCATGTAAACACTTCCTAAAATGTGACACATGAAACGCGTCATGAACACCACTAAGCTTCTCCAACAACTTCACTATGTACGCCATCTGTCCAATCATCTCTGTAATGGGAAAGGGTCCTATGAACCTTGGTGCTAATTTCCCCACACTCCCCAAAGAGAACTACATTCCTCAATGGTGACACTTTAATAAAAACCATGTCTCCAACATCGAACTCAAGATTGGTTCGTCTCTTGTTAGCGTTTGACTTTTAAAATGGCTTAAAAGGCTGTTTGTTGAAGATATTGAAGAAATTTGCTCCATCTGCTTGATAAAAGATGCAAACAATTCCATAACATTTGTTTGTGCGGAGGACTGAGCCTCTTGACTTTGAGTTGTTAAGTTGTTTTGATTTGCCATGACCTTCAATAAAGAATATCTAGTTATGGTCATGGATGAAATAAACCTTTAGTTATAAATAATTTTAATATATCTAATGACATACTCAAGTCATGATCACACAAACATGTTATATTACTTATAACCCTTATTTACAAACAAAATTTTAGGTGTTTATCCATAATATCCCCAAAATATAGATAGTCATTCATACTACTTGATATGTTAACTAATACTTAACTTCATATTTAATTTTTAATTAATCACTATTATTTCCTTTGATGAATAAGGGCTGTTTCATTCTTTACTGCTCGAGAAGGTCCGGTGACTTCTTGAGAGTAACCGTTTGAACCAATTGTCTCAGACTCCTCCTCATCATATTGTTCCTCTATTTTATTTGGAAGTCGTTTACGTCTTATATTCCCTCCTTATGGTGGTAATGCTCCTTCTTGCCTTAAAATTCTAAAGCATCTCCATAGTCAGTACATTCTGCCAGTTTAATTGCCATTGCAAAGGGTTTCATCTTTTGGTGCAGACGGTAAAGAATAATATCTCTTTTTAAACCGTCTTCATAATCGTTAGCTCTTTGATAAACTTCATATATTTCATCGAGGAGAATCCTCTTTGCTTTTCTTTTAAGCACATGCTTTTCCGTTGTGCGACTTGCAGCAACTAATCGTTCATTTGGTGTGGTGGTGCACTTAACATCACCCCGTGAGTCCCTTGTACACCAAGTCCTGTTGCCTGCCATAACTTATAACTGCAAATAGTCATAAGGATGTCAATAATTGTATAAACTTCCTATTCCGACAAATTATTGTGCTACTATAAAGTTTTTCCAAAAGCACCCTTAAACCTTGGCTCTGATACCAATAATTGTAACACTCCCACACTGGTATACTTATCAAGAAGCGATGATGCTACATATAAGCCATGGTGCTAATAGAATAGAATCACAACTTAACATAAGCTTATCGGAATATAAAATCATTCATAGTACATGATTAAAAATGGAAGAGCTATTATACAATCATCCCATCATAGAATATGGTTACAAAGATCTAAAGGACTAGTCATTAAATAATTATACATAGGGATACATAAAAAGATAATATACATAATAAAAGTCTTCACTTCAAAGCATCCAACTAACCATCTAAACCTGAAAAGTTTTAAGTGTAGCATCATGAGCAACACAAACCCAGTGAGATAGCTATTTAAGCATAGTTTCAAGTCATTTCTTAATGGATTGTAGTATAGTTTCATCATGATTCTTCTCTTTAAAGGTTTCATCAACCTAAAGTTTTAAACAAAAATCGAGGAAGACTTCAAGATATTAAATCAAACAAGTTTATAATAAATTCATTCCATCAATAACCCATAGTTTATCAAATATATATAGTTATGAATCTAAGCCACATCCTCGACTTGGTTTAGACGTTAAGATATGTTATCCTATTGTGGTCGGCATCCCGCCACTAAGTAGGGATGTACTCTACTCGACTCAATACCAACATAGAGTAATAGTGCACTACCCAAGATCTATTGTCTTATACTGCACCCCGTCGAATAAATATAATTAGGAATATGTTTCTCAAAAGTAATCTTAAATTATTTTCAAATTCATACTTTTAAGGGTTTAAGACAAACTCAAACTACCTCAAAATTATTCCAATCTATGTGAGAAGAACCTCAAAACTATTTCTTAAAGTTTTAAAATTCAAAAGAAAAGGTAGCATTTAAAAAATGCTATAAAAAGTTTCGGCATCAAAAAATAAAAATTGCAGCGTTTAAAAGTGCTATGGAAAGTTCTGGGCTTAATAGATTTCTTTATAAGTAATTCAGAGGAAAGACAACATTTTCAGAAATGCTATGAAAATTCCTAGTGGTTTTGGGCTCAAAAAAGTTATTACAGTGTTTCAGGCGCTCTATAAAAAGTCCTGTTCATGTTAAAAAAATTATAATCAATTCGGGAAAAGACAGCTCTTGAGAAATGCTATAGAAAGCTCTGGTTTGAAACGCTTAAGGGTTAGAAACATTTAAAAAGCGTTTCAAATTCCTGAAGTGTTCCAAATTTCTAAAATTCTGATTTTTAAGTCAGCTTTTCGATAAAATGTTTGATGCTATTTTTCTATGATAAAAATAGTTTTTGACTCCGAATTTTCTATAGTAAGAAGCTCTCTTTGTCTACTTAGTTATCATAAATAGAAACCCTTAAAATTATTTATTTATTTAACAAATAAAATTCAACAATACAAGGCATTTTTAACATGTCCATTTCGGGCTAATTTTTACCTGACTTTGCATCCAGTTTTCGGCTATACTAACGGTCGAATTAAAAAAGTGCAAAAGGTGAAAGTAGTAGGCCTTTGAATTAGGTTTCCAGGCTGATAGAGAAGTCGAAATTTGATTAAGAATTGCAAAAGTTATGCTGAAAATATCAAACGTCATTTTCAGGGGTTCAAGTCCAATCATTCATTCTAAAATTTTACGACTTTTGTTCAAAATATGAAATGAATACATGAATTTAATAGTTTTTCTCACCTTAGACTTATATCTTGATCTTGTATTTATCTTCTTGGCTTCTCCTAAACTTTTTCTCTTTATCTTTTCTTATTTTTGTTTTGTGAGTGCATGAAAAAACGTGATCCTTTCCACCCTTTATATAGTAATTTTCATGGCTAGTTTGGTAATTTAGTTTTGGAAACTTGTCCTTCCTATCTTCATGCAAGCTTTAGGATGAAGAAACGTGTCTCCTTAGGTGTATTTAGATGTTTCTACTCATGGACACCTAATGTGTTTATGTATCTTTACCTTATTTACTTACAAGACTTGTGTACCATTTATTTAATGACACGTGTCCCTATCATTTTAATCTATTTTTCATATTCTAGAATTTGTACACATATACCATTTGTATTTTATTTATAAACTATGTGTTATGTATATATTTATAGATATATATACATATATATGTATGTATTTATCATACTTAAATATTTGAATCGGATTGAACTAACATATTCAAAGTTTCTAGAAACTTTTTCATACCCCGATTTTTGGGTTAGGGTGTTACACTTGTAGCTGTGAAATCAAGGGTGTTGTAAGATTGATACTAGTATTAATAAAACTCTGCGCAATCCAGCGTTGCGAGGGACTGAACGTAGAAGTAATCCGAACCATTATGAAATCCGGTGTGTTCATTCCTTTCTGCATTTTATATTTACTTATATCTGCGTCTGTGATTGTTTCTGTGTTTGTGATCATTTATGGTGTGATAATCATTGTGTGATTCATGCAGTAATTCAAGTTAGTTAAAGATTTCTATAAATTTCTTATAAACATTATTCACCCTCTCTAGTGTTAATTCTGCCTTAAGATTCTTAGTCCACATCCTTAACATAAAGCATCAACTATCAAAGGAGTTTGACATGAAAGACTTTGGTCTAGCAAAGAAGATTCTCAGAATGCAAATCACTAGAGATAAACAAAGAGGGTTCTTGCAACTCTCTCTGGCAGAGTACATCAACCGTGTTTTGCAGAGATTCTACCTGGATCATGCTAACCATTTCAGTACACCGTTGGCCATTCACTTTCGCTTATCCAAGGGTCAGTCTCCTTAAACTGAGGAGGAGATAAATTTCATGATTGATGTTCCTTATTCCTCTTTTATTGGAAGTTTGATGTAATGTCATGGTTTGTACGAGACCAGATATTGGTCATGCAGTGGGAGTTGTTAGCAAGTTTATACCTAATACAGGAAAAGTTCATTGGGAAGTATTCAAGTGAATTTTGAGTTATCTATGAGGCACCGTACATAATATTTTGTACTTTGGTAAAGGGAAGTTAAAAGCCCAATGTTATGCAGATGCAGACTTTGAAGGAGAAGTCGATCACCGAAGAAGCATTACTGGTTATGTATTCACAGTTGGAATTATAGTTGTTAGTTGGATGTAACAGATACAAAAGATTGTCACTTTATCCACTACAGAGGCTGAGCATGTAGTAATTACCGAAGCTAGTAAAGAGAAGATATGACATCAAGGTTTGTTAAATGATTTGGGATTCAAATAGGAAAAGAATGTTTTATACAGTGATAGTTAGAGTGCAATACACTTGACGAAGAATTCAACATTTCATTCCAGAACCAAACATATTGGGCATCGTTTTCACTTCATCAGATATCTACTGGAAGTAGATGGATTAATACTGCAGAAGATCGAAGGAAGTAAGAATCCAGCAGATATGTCGACAAAGACGGTAACTATCGATAAACTAAAGTTGTGTTCAACTTCAGTTGGTCTACTAGAGTAAAAATATCAAAATGAGTGTTTCATTGATTAACGTGTGAAGAGGGATTGAAATCAGTCTTCAAGTGGGAGATTGTTAGAAGGCTGCAGCAGTAGCCAGCATCCCATGTGATCAACATAGGGTTGCCACGAACCGAGCCACCAACCAAGCCACAAACCCAATCAACCATCTTCTTACCCTACGAATACATCCTTCTTCAATAATCTTAACCTATCTCAAATACAATAAGGAGAAAAAAAAGCTGAAAGTGATATTTTTTGTTCAATGACATTGTAATATTCACTCAAATAAAAGATCTGCAGCAGCTCGAAGATGATAGGCATAATTGACTGAACTCCGTTATTAAGTTTGTGTATCTTACCATTCTACATTTTTGTTTCTTTTCTTCATAAATCAAATTATAAGGAATTTGTGTTATTTCCCAACACCTCCTACTTATAATGGTACATTGCATGCCCATTAACCAAAATGTCTTACATGCATTGAACCATGCACAAGCCTGACTGATTACCAAGTTCATGTCAAGTGAACAAGCCACTGACATATTAGCCATGATTGTTGACCCACCTGATCCAGTAATCCATTCTGGTCGCACAATAACAGCTCCCACACTTGTTACCAAATAAGCTCCCTCATTTAACCCTTTACACCAAAAAATAGTTGATGCCACTGGTGAAACTTTCCCAATTGCCAAAGCCAACGACCCTCCTTTTGACCCTACTTATCTAATGCTTCACCCCCTAACCACTCACTTTCTATTGCCTCTTTGAGCCCAAAAATAATCCCCGGTACCCAAACCCCCCTGTCCCCCTGTATCCAACCAATGAACACCCCCTGATTTCCACCTTTTGCAGTTAAGCTCTTTTTTTATTTCGGACTTAATTGCAAAATTGTGAAAATCAGAGGTTTTGATTGGATGGGGATAGGGGCATAGGGGAATTTGGGGACAGTGGATTTGGTCTCGAACCCAAAAATAATCCCTTTTGAACCACAAAAACTCTCCACTATAAGACAGATAAATGCATGCGCACGTTCATGCAATCCCTCTTAGTCAGGTTAAAAATGCTTTAATGATAGCTCGACAATCAATACTTCAACAACTTAAACCATACATAATAACTTTTCCAAATTTCTTCCAAAATAAGTTTCACCTATCTCCTCCGAACTTTCCCTCCCCTCTCAACCTACCAGGCATTTCTCTTCACTGCTACTGCAAATAATAAAGCTAATAGCCTCGCTTCCCTACCCACTTTCCCATCTATCTCCAAATCCGGTGAGACATGAATTTCCATACAAACTCTTATATCACCTCCCTTGTCGCAGAAGCTAAATCAATTATCACTTTAGAAACTTAAATTCTAAAAAAGAAGTTGTCTGACTCCTCAGTTTAATCATGTTACACAATATAAGAGGTTGGAAATTGGAAGCTCATAGAAATAATATGCTTTACCATTGTAAGAAAGTAATAAAGACTTTCTATCCCCACTTGTTTTTAATGTTGTAAACCAAAATTAATCTCCGTCTGCCCTGTAAAGCAGCTAGGTTAATCAGTCCAAAATGGAATTATGTGCAAAACCTTGAAACAACCCTATATGTTATGGTGTTAGTACTCTATGATCCCTTAGTTTTTGAGCTAAACACAACCATTTCTTCCTGATAGTTTATCCATGCCCATGTTGTTCATAAACCTTCCTCAAAATCCATATACCTCACCTTCATATATGCTGGCAACAATACCACTTCAAGATAATCCATGTTTAACTCATTCCCTACTTTAGAAAAGAAAAACATCCATGGATCATTGTCAGAGATTTAAATTTCTCTCTCGGGCTCTTTGATAGGCACAGAGGTAATGATTTATCCTCAAACTGAAATTTTGCCTCTAAATAATCTTGTTAAGAACTCCAACTTATTGGTGATAAATAATATTGGCTCTATTTTTTTTTGGAATAATGCCTGGTATACGTCACGTATTTTCTCCAAATCAACTTTGTTTTATGTAATCAAGTAACCATCCAAAATTGTCTAAATTCCACTAATCTCCCTTGCTTCCCTAGTATTTCCGCCACTCACCTTAAATCCTCAGCTTTGGACAAATTATCATGAAAAGGAAGATAAATTTTAATTTTTTTAAAGCTTGGTCAAAAGAATTTGAATTTCTAACTATTGTTAAACAAGCTAAGTCTAACATATACTTCAGTAATCTTATGAATGTTCTGCAGCCCAAGTTAAAGCCACTAAGCAAGTCTTAAAGGACCGGTCCAAAGCAAAATATGGAAAAGAAAACTTTTTGTCCATCTCCATTAAATCTAAACTAGACAGAGTTCAACGTGAAATGACAACAAACCTTAATGATTCTATCCTAGCAGCAATTGAGTCTATTAGTTCTAAACTATATATCGAAGCTCTACAATCTGGAGTAAGCATGGTAGAACAAAAAACTGTCCAGAAGTGGTGTGAAGAAGGAGATTGAAACTCGACTTTCTTTCACTCATCTCTCAAAAGAAAACAGAACCAAAACCTTTTTTTTGCTCTATTTGACCGTAATAATGATAATAACTAAACTAGATAAAATCCAAGAAATGTTTCACAGTTATTTCAGGGACTGCTGGGCAAAAAAGAAGACAGAGCATGTAGCTTACTTCCTCCTTATTCCATCATATTAAGGGATGAGGAGGAGAGTTATTAGAGAGTAACAATTGCAATTTTTATTGATGCAAAACATGATACAAAGAGCACATATATATAGTGCTATGAGCCCAACGGCTAGTACAAAATATACCAAATATGTATGAGCCTAACGGCTAGTATTAAATATAACAAGTATGCATGAGCCTAACGACTAGTAGATAATGACAAAGCATGCTAAATATGATAAAAACATGTTCACACTCTAACGGCTCTATTGTAACGGCTCTATTATCTTCATTATGCCCCCTCAGTTCGAACTAGGGTTTCCTTGCTCATTCTGGCTTCCGCCTGCACTGATAACACGAAGTTCCTCTCTCATTCTGATAAAAATTTTGGTCGAAAGGGCCTTTGTGAGAGCGTCATCTCTCTGATAGTATGCGGGAACATGACATATTGCAAGTCTTCCTGATTGCATTCTTTCTCTCACAAAGTGGAGATCAATTTCAAGATGTTTCGTCCTTGAATGTTGAATAGGGTTTAGAGATAAAGATACTGTGCTCTTATTATCGCACCAAATGACCGGCTTTCGTCTTGGAGTGAAACCAAGCTCCTCCATCAGTGATTCTATCCACATGATTTCGGCTGTAGCGCTTGTCAGTGCACGGTACTCAGCCTCTGTGCTAGATCTTGATGTGGTCTGTTGTTTCTTCGTACACCAGGAAATGATATTGGAACCGAGGTAAACGCAGTATCCTGAGATAGACTTTCGATCGTCAATATCGTTAGCCCAATCGGCATCGCTAAAGCACTGTAAGTTAAGTTCCTTTTCTGAATTTAGGTGTATGCCGTAATGTTTTGTGCCTTGTAAGTATCGTAACACTCTCTTTAATGCCATCCAATGTTCTGATAAAGGGTTCTGCATGTATTGACTGAGTTTACTGATGCTGTAGCATATGTCTGGTCGAGTAATAGTTGCGTATTGTAACGCTCCTATTATGCTTCTATATTGTTTGGCATTGTCGATAGCTTCTCCTTTATGCTCAGATAGTCTTAGGTTACTAATCATAGGCGTAGGTAATGGGTTTGCCTTGTGCATATTTGCCCTTTGCAGTATTTCAGTGATATAATTTTTTTGGGATAATATTAATTCACCATTGTTTTTCCAATCACTTGTATTCCAAGAAAAATTATTAGTTCCCCCAAGTCTTTAATAGCGAAATTTTGATCCAGCTTGTGCACGATTCTGTTTATTTCTTCGCTGTTGTCTCCTGTTAGTAGCATGTCGTCAACGTATACTAGAATGAACACAGTTCCATGTATGCCCTTCTTCATATATAGAGAATTGTCCGATTTAACTTGTGAGAAACCCATGTTAGACAAAGTTGACTTTAGCTTTTCATACCAAGCTCTCGAAGCTTGTTTTAAGCCATATATTGCTTTGTGTAGTTTGCATACTTTATCATCAATACCATATCCTTCAGGCTGTTGCATGTATACCTCTTCAGTCAATTCCCCATTCAAAAAAGCATTGTTGACGTCCAGTTGCCTCACATTCCATCCTTTGTTTAGAGCAATGGTTAGTATAATTCTGATGGTTGTGGGTTTTATGACTGGGGAAAAAGTTTCATTGAAATCAAAACCAAATTGTTGCGCGTAACCTTTTGCAACCAGTCTGGCCTTGTATTTGTCAATAGATCCATCTTCTTTTCTTTTTATTTTGTATGTCCACAGACTACCAATCACATTTTTGTGTTTTGGTTGAGTCACTAAGCTCCAAGTGTTGTTTTTTATGAGAGCTTTATATCCAGTGACCATTGCCTCCTTCCATTTGTTTGATCTTATAGCCTGAGTGAAATTCAATGGTTCGATCTCACTGGCAGAAATATTATATACTTTGGGTTTGAAGATTCCTCTCTTTGACCTGGTGATCATGTGATGTCCAGTTGATTGTGATGGTGTTTACTGCTGTGTATCATTGTTGCTGGTAGTGTCAACATGGTTGTTGTTTTCTGTATCTTCACTATACTGCATGTTTTGATGTATGTTTGTATCTTCTGAGTCATTGTGTGTCTCATTGGTTTGCTCATTTGTTCGATCCATAGTTTCTTCCTGAGTGTTTAAATTGCTTGTACGTTGTTGCTCTTCATTTCTATCAATGGAAGGTGGTTCAGTAATGAATGGCTCGAACCGTATGTTATTGTTTATGCTTTGTTCCCCATCCTTTTTGCCGATTTGCTTTTCTGCATAAGGAAACTTGTTTTCATCAAATATCACATGTATAGAAACATATATTTTTCCATTTTTGTCCATGCACTTATAACCTTTTTGGTTTTGTGCATACCCGATGAATGTACATGGGCTTGATCTCATACTTAGTTTATGATTGTTATAGTCTCTCAAACATGGAAAACATAGACACCCATAGGCTTTCAGAAAACCATATTCTGGTCTAACACTGTATATCATTTCATGAGGGCTTTTATTGTTTAATACTTTGGTTGGCAACTTGTTAATGAGGAATACAGATGTGTAGAAAGCTTCATTCCAATATTTCATGGGTAATGAGCTTTGTGATAACAAAGTTAGGCCAGTCTCTACTATGTGTCGATGTTTTCTTTCGACTAAACCATTTTGTTCGGACGTATGCGGGCAAGTTAATCTATGTTTGATCCCTCTTTTGAGAAAGTAATTAGTTAGAGGTTTAAACTCAGCTCCCCCATCTGTCTGAAAAACCTTAACAGTACTGTTCATTTGTTTTTCGACATGAGTTATAAATTGCATAACTGTATTGCAAACTTCTGATTTAATTTCAGCATGTATATCCAAGTATATCTAGAATAAGCATCCACAAAAGAAAGATAATACCTGTGTCCCTGATATGAATTTAGAGGCGCGGGTCCCCATAAGTCAGCGGCTATAAGTTCCAGTGGCTCATTATAGATGGTTTCAGAATCACTAAAAGGGAGCTTGTGGCTCTTGCCGAGTTGGCAGTGCGTGCATGTGTGTTTGATAGGTACATTTTTATAATGAATGTTATTATTACGCATAACAGTCTTAACAGTTTCCAGATTAGGATGTCCTAATTTTACATGCCAAGAATTAATCACGTTACATTCACTGCTATTATTGTCATAATCAACGTTATTGCAACTATTCCTAATACAGTCATTGTCACTACTAGCATCTATATTATTGTACCAGAATTCTCCACTTGAGTTTGCAGTCTTGAATTTGTATAAACCATCGTATAGGTTACCTCGAAGTAATATTTCATGATTTAAGGAATCTTTAACTAAACAAAATGTAATGACCCTGATTTTTGGTATTTGAATATTTTATTTATTTAAATATTGAATGTGATTAAATTAGAAATTGATCAACTTGAATTTAGAATAAATGAGTTATTCGATATAATTGAATCGAATATGAAATTTAATATGAAATTAAAATGGATTTCGATGCATATGGAAATTCATATTTTAAATGTGAACAATAATATTAACTTATTATCGAGAAATCGAAGTGTTTGAAAATCGATTAAAATATTAGTTCGATTTTATTTACATGTGAGAATAATGTTTTCGCAAACAATCTTGGAATTGAACGAAACCGATTTTATTGATTCCGTAATAATGCGGTATAACAGATTGCCAAATTGTATGGAAAACGGGTTTGATATGAAGTCGTACGGGATTAAAACATTAAACACAAATATAAGTGATTATAATATAAAAATATCTACACAAAATATCTCCACCCCTTTAACCTATAAATACCACTTCTAATCCCTTATAACCTAAAAACTAAAACCTTTGCAAAGTCAAAAGGAGGCCGCCGCCAATCTTTCTTCTACAAAACATTTCAGGACCATCAAAATCCAAGAAAAAATCGAATAAAACTATATAAATCTCAAATTTGATTTGGGTGAACTCCTGACAGAAGGAGCGTTAGTTCCATCTAAGTATTTGTGGGTGCGATAAACAGTTGACGGGCTTCATGTCTGAACAGCGGTATGACAGGGCATGTTTTGGTCGGAGTTATAAGGAGAATGAGGCGAAGTCACTGTCGGCGTTTGTTTCTGTGGTCGAGACGAGGGGGCTGCCTGAGTTCGAGGTCGTTTCGACATCAAAGACGTCGATGTCTGTATTGGAGAAAAGCTGATGTCGATCTTCATTTCTGGAGCATAGGCGGGTTTCAGATTTTCACGAATCTCAGGGCGTTGAAGGAGATCAATGATGCGGTGATAGGGGTGAGTCTCGATAGATGAGCAGTCGACTTTGGTGGCGAGTTGATCAAAGTAAAGGACTGCGTTGATGGGGGGGTTGTGTTTTACTTGAAATCGGTTTTTGAGATTTCCTTTAGAAGAACAAAATGGGCAGGCAGCTTCACATCAGTGAAGAAATGGTATTGATACTCGATTTAGCCTGGAGGAAAGTAATTAGTAGTTTTGGTAGTTAAGCAAATGATTTATGGGCTTTAAATGATATGAAGTGCAACTCCAGGTGGTGATCGTTTTCAGGGGATTGTGTTGAGTAGGAAAGGTGTGAGGATGGAGAAGTTGTTTGGGGTTTTGAAATTTCTGCCAATGTTTGAGGTCCTTTGTATTTGGGAAATGGGTCAGGTTTGTGTCAGACCACCTGAGGCAGCGCCTGTGTGCCAAGGAAGGCCAAGTCTGTTCAAAGACAACGAGAGAAAGGAATGGATTTTTCAAGTAAAGAAGGTATTGGAGAAGCAAGTCGGTTTATGGCATTGTGTAATTATCTAGTATATAGTGCCTGGAACTATTCAGATTGGGGAAGGAGGATCTTAACGGGGTCTGGGCTTTGTTGAAGAGGATGGGCCGAAGGGAAATAAAAGAGTGTAAGGCCCAATTTAAAATAAAGTAAATTTATTCTTAGGTTAATTTGTTTAGATCTTAAGTTAATTTATAATTTGTATAAATGATTTATACTTAAGTTAATAAATTAATAATTAGGATCTAATTAATACTCAAGTTAGTTAATTGATAATTAGAGGTTAATTAGAATTAATTTATACTTAAGATAATTTACACTTAGGTTAATTTATTTATCCTTAAGTTAATTAAATTATACTTAGGTAGTTAATTCATATTTTTGGTTAGTTAAATATACTTAAGTTAATCACGTACACTTAAGGTTAATTAATTTTAGATAGAATAATTAACTAAGTTAAGATAATTAGTTAATTTTTAAATTAATTTGTATTAACTTAAAATATTAATGACTTGTACATCTATCATCAGAACCGAACGAACCGTAAGTTGCGTTGGAATCGTAGGGACGAGGACTTCGAAATGAAACCGACTGGAAGTCCATTGGAGCTCGTTACAATTTATAGCAAAATAAATTGTCCGTCTGAATCTAGCGATGGTTACCGTCATTAACGATGATCGTCCAATGTGAGTAAAACTCACCAACTCTGAACATTTATATTTTTATAACGTACTTTTAGAACTGTTAGATATTGATTGACTGTTGTGTGTAGATTGGTTGATTGAACTGCTAGTCAGTTAGTTGAAATTATATATATATAAATATATATATACACACCATTAAATATTGATGTTGTTTATCAGAACATTTCATATTGAAATGAAATTGATGTATATTATACTGTGTAACATCTGTGGATACAGGGATACAGGTTGGAGGGATCCGACTAGATTCCTCAACATTTATTTTACTGTTTTCATATATTGTAATATATGATGTGATGTATACTGTTATGGGTTATGTGTGTTAGAATGATATTTATCATTTGTTATTCGATATTTTAAATATCATAAGAAACCCTGGGATGTAAAAAGGAATATTTCAATGTATATTGAAATAAAGGAATTTTATAAAATCAACCGATTTTATAAAAGGAAATAAATTTGAAAATAAAGCATTTATAAAATCATAGGATATTATAAAGGAGGATATTTGTTTAGAAAACAAATAGGATATTATAAAAAGGATAAACGTTGTTAAAAGGGAAAATCTTTGTAAATCAATAAAGTAATCGAATATTAGTATTCGAAAGGGGTTAATCAAAAAGGAGTTGAATCAAATAATTTATTCAGTTAGAGTAAACAAGTTAGAGTTAATCAGTTAGAGTAAATCGATTAGAGTCAAATCGAACTAGAGTTATTCAAATATAGTTAATCGAATTTGGGTTAGTTGAATATTAGTTATTCAATTTGAGTTGATCGAATTTAGTTAATCGAGATAGAGTTAAAACAAGTATTAGAAACTGACTAGAGATTAGTTAAGTCGAATGGTTTTCTGAGTGTGGATCTGATGTTGGTTTCGGCCTTCGGGGTTTATACTTAGAGAATTGTTCTCTTACTAGTTTACAGTTAGGGACTGATGGTTGTGGAAGAATAGTGATACGTGAATAAGCTATGGAAATGTTTTCCAGTGTTAATAACGTATATTTTCTAATCATAGAAAATAAGGAAATATGAATATATATATATATATATATAGGATGATTTGATCGATAATTCCATTTGGAATTAAGATCGTTGTTTGTACACCGACATATTTTCATTTGATAGTTAAATCACCGACTATCAAAGTTTTGACAATATTTGCGTTGTTAATATGGAGAGATCGGTTGGATTCTTATCCAAAGAACCACTCTGTATTGGCATAAGCGTTGTGAATATGACAAAGAAAATTGAAGACGGAGTAAAGTGCAAGGGCTATTGTATAAGTCCTAGGTAGAGATTGCCTAGGATGGATGTACTGAATAGTGCCTTCGGTTTCGTTCAATCCCAGAACGAACGTAAATGGACGAATGTCTGACAAAGTATTTCCAATGATCGAATGGATTGGTCTGTATAAATATATATGTTTGCATCGGATTTATTCCCTTAGCATAACATCCAGAATATTTGTGTAAACCAATTAATGATTAACGGATTTGATAATGTGGCATTCAAAGTGATCGTGTTATCAATGAATGGAAAGTAATCATAGCCTCTGGCCTCAACAACCAGGAAATGACAGAAATCGTGCAGGCAGCATGGCTAAGTCGGTCGCACCGAAGTAGGGTGTATAATCACCTATCTAGAGAATATTCATTTGCTTCTTAAATCTATCAATGCTGTCCCATATATATATATATATATATATATATATATATATATATATATATATATATATATATATATATACGGGAAACGGTTGCTGATCCCAACCGTTGGTGATGTACATTCGATACACTTAAGCGAAATGAGTGGTCGGTCATGTGTGGCTGAGTTGCAAGATGTTCTTGTTGAACTCCAGTGTATCGTTCCTAGAGTACACTGATCGGAAGGTGGTTCCATACCTTATCATAGTTGGAAATCCATCACCCAATACGTGCTTGCGGTTTTGATTGTATACTATATATGTAGAACGTGAGATGAAAGCGTTTCTGCTAAATGATCATTATATTGTGGTTGATAGACATTATTATAATATCAAAAGGTTTTTGATATAAAGATATTTTCGATTCTCATAAGGGGAAAACCCGTTTCGTTATACGGCGTGGTCTTATGAGATATCGTTTACTTGTTCAAATTGTTTTAAACTATTTTACTCATACCAGTCCCATGACTGACCCGGAGTTTACTTTGTTTTGTTCTACCTAAACTCTTGGGTGCCTAAATTTGTACGGGCAGTCAAGTAGTTCAGGATTTTACAGATACACTTGGAGAGCTTGGAGCAGGAGGCTTCAAGATTCTATAGTTATTATTATTTCCGCTGTTGTTATAAGTGTTGTACTCTGAAATGTTATTGTATACATATACTGTTTGTATTTCAAAAGTTATGTTATATTTTATTCGTTCCGCTGTGAGATTCGTGTTTACTTTGATGATGATGTTCTTCTTCTTCTGTTCTATAAGTTTCTATCTTATCTATCCTCACCCTCTATCTTCTTTCTATTAATTTCTTGAATTTCCAGTGCAATTTGGGGTTGGACTTGTGTTATTTGGTCAGCTCAAATTGGACCGGATTTTCGGGTCATTGCAGTTGGTATCAGAGCTTAAGTTAAGCGAATTACCTTGGCTCTGTGGCATAACTCAGTAGAAATGGGGTTAGTAGTACCCTAGATTGAGTTGAGTGTATATATACAAGTGAACATATTTGTTAATTGATATATATATTTGTTTTATGTTATGGAGATTTATTGGTTGAGTGGCTTATAAATTCTGGTCGATGGTGGGGCACCACAATATCGATAGGGGTTTCTAAACACTCGAATACGATGAACCAACATGATATGTTTTGAAATTAACATAGTATAATTGGTTGTATTGGTTGTTAGTATAATCGAATGAAACTATAAAAAGGTGGAATGGTTATGGATAACCAATTAGAATTCATATAAGTGTAATATATGATAGCCGATGAATTAAATCTGAAATTAAAGTCAGAATTGAAATTTAAAATTGAAAATTCAGACCAGTGTTTGTAATAGAATCTGGATTAAGTATACGTGAATTTTAAAATCCTGGGAGGTTTTAAATTTGTTTTGATAAGGATATTTGGGATTGATTTCAAAATGGGAAGTGTTTAAAAGTGGTTTTGAAAGGAATATAGTATTGAACTCACTTCGATCGCTGGGAAATAACTCCGAGGGTGGATCGATACATCGTCGGTGTGATTTCGAGTTCGTAAGTGACGGATTACTACCAAAGATTTTGTTTTGAAATTGTTTTGCAAAAAACAAGTTATTCAGAAATTCAAAGGATTTTGAATTGTTATTATTTCAAGTGATTTGAATAAACCCAGGAATTTAAATTTGGAAATTAAATTAACTTATGAGTTAAATAGGTGAACTGGTAAAAGTGATTTATAAATTGGGATTTAACTTGAAATAAGTGAATATGAAATGGAGTTGGTAAGTTGAGAGTTTGAAATTTGAGATTGGAGTTTGAATGGAATTTGGTTTAGATATGACCGAATGGTTGGATTTGAGGATCAATCGATTTGAGTTGATTGAGATGACATTAATATGTGTTAAGTTGATAGCAGATGGAAAGGACATAGTGATATACCCGACAAAAAGGTACAAGTTCATAATTGATATGAGTTTGGGATTTACGAGCCGAATTGGCAAGCCACTTGGCTGTTTGATTTTCTTTTGGGCTGAGAAGGCCTAGAGAGGCGAGTTGTGGTTTTACCGTTAGGGCTGTACAAAGGAGGTTATGGCGAAATTTTCCGAAAATTTAAAGTGTTAGAAAATTTTCAGAATTTTTGAAAATTTAGGTTAGTCAGAAGGAATTAATATTTTAGTCAATATTAATTGGTTCAGTTGAAATCAGAAATAAAGGGTAAACGAATCTTAGGAATTCCAATAGATAGGGTCGTCCTCTAACTTAGCAATTTCGAGGACGAAATTATTTTAAGTGGGGAAGAATGTAATGACCCTGATTTTTAGTATTTGAATATTTTATTTATTTAAATACTGAATGTGATTGAATTAGAAATTGATCAACTTGAATTTAGAATAAATGAGTTATTCGATATAATTGAATCGAATATGAAATTTAATATGAAATTAAAATGGATTTCGATGCATATGGAAATTCATATTTTTGGTTAGTTAATTATACTTAAGTTAATCATGTACACTTAAGGTTAATTAATTTTAGATAGAATAATAAACTAAGTTAAGATAATTAGTTAATTTTTAAATTAATTTGTATTATCTTAAAATATTAATGACTTGTACATCTATCATCAGAACCGAACGAACCGTAAGTTGCATTGGAATCGTAGGGACGAGGACTTCGAAATGAAACTGACTGGAAGTCCATTGGAGCTCGTTACAATTTATAGCCAAATAAATTGTCCGTCTGAAT
Source organism: Allium sativum (assembly GCA_030737875.1). Taxonomy (NCBI): domain Eukaryota; kingdom Viridiplantae; phylum Streptophyta; class Magnoliopsida; order Asparagales; family Amaryllidaceae; genus Allium; species Allium sativum. The sequence continues at coordinate 74,891,803 of CM060920.1, read as the reverse complement.
CAAGCGATGGTTACCATTATTAACGATGATCGTCCAATGTGAGTAAAACTCACCAACTCTGAACAGTTATATTTTTATAACGTACTTCTAGAACTGTTAGATATTGATTGACTGTTGTGTGTAGATTGGTTGATTGAACTGCTAGTCAGTTAGTTGAAATTATATATATATATATATATACACCATTAAATATTGATGTTGTTTATCAGAACATTTCATATTGAAATGAAATTGATGTATATTATACTGTGTAACATCTGTGGATACAGGGATACAGGTTGGAGGGATCCGACTGGATTCCTCAACATTTATTTTACTGTTTTCATATATTGTAATATATGATGTGATGTATACTGTTATGGGTTATGTGTGTTAGAATGATATTTATCATTTGTTATTCGATATTTTAAATATCATAAGAAACCCTGGGATGTAAAAAGGAATATTTCAATGTATATTGAAATAAAGGAATTTTATAAAATCAACCGATTTTATAAAAGGAAATAAATTTGAAAATAAAGCATTTATAAAATCATAGGATATTATAAAGGAGGATATTTGTTTAGAAAACAAATAGGATATTATAAAAAGGATAAACGTTGTTAAAAGGGAAAATCTTTGTAAATCAATAAAGTAATCGAATATTAGTATTCGAAAGGGTTAATCAAAAAGGAGTTGAATCAAATAAGTTATTCAGTTAGAGTTAATCAGTTAGAGTAAATCGATTAGAGTCAAATCGAACTAGAGTTATTCAAATATAGTTAATCGAATTTGGGTTAGTTGAATATTAGTTATTCAATTTGAGTTGATCGAATTTAGTTAATCGAGATAGAGTTAAAACAAATATTAGAAACTGACTAGAGATTAGTTAAGTCGAATGGTTTTCTGAGTGTTGATCTGATGTTGGTTTCGGCCTTCGGGATTTATACTTAGAGAATTGTTCTCTTACTAGTTTTACAGTTAGGGACTGATGGTTGTGGAAGAATAGTGATACGTGAATAAGCTATGGAAATGTTTTCCAGTGTTAATAACGTATATTTTCTAATCATAGAAAATAAGGAAATATGAATATATATATATTGGATGATTTGATCGATAATTCCATTTGGAATTAAGATCGTTGTTTGTACACCGACATGTTTTCATTTGATAGTTAAATCACCGACTATCAAAGTTTTGACCATATTTACGTTGTTAATATGGAGAGACTGGTTGGATTCTTATCCAAAGAACCACTCTGTATTGGCATAAGCGTTGCGAATATGCCAAAGAAATTGAAGATGGAGTAAAGTGCAAGGGTTGTTGTATAAGTCCTAGGTAGAGATTGCCTGGGATGGATGTACTGAATAGTGCCTTCGGTTTCGTTCAATCCCAGAACGAACGTAAATGGACGAATGTCTGACAAAGTATTTCCAATGATCGAATGGATTGGTCTGTATAAATATATATGGTTGCAACGGATTTATTCCCTTAGCATAACATCCAGAATATTTGTGTAAACCAATTAATGATTAACGGATTTGATAATGTGGCATTCAAAGTGATCGTGTTATCAATGAATGGAAAGTAATCGTAGCCTCTGGCCTCAACAACCAGGAAATGACAGAAATCGGGCAGGCAGCATGGCTAAGTCGGTCGCACCGAAGTAGGGTGTATAATCACCAATCTAGATAATATTCATTTGCTTCTTAAATCTATCAATGTTGTCCCATATATATATACGGGAAACGGTTGTTGATCCCAATCGTTGGTGATGTACATTCGATACACTCAAGCGAAATGAGTGGTCGGTCATGTGTGGCTGAGTTGCAAGATGTTCTTGTTGAACTCCAGTGTATCGTTCCTAGAGTACACTGATCGGAAGGTGGTTCCATACCTTGTCATAGTTAGAAATCCATCACCCAATACGTGCTTGCGGTTTTGATTGTATACTATATATGTAGAACGTGAGATGAAAGCGTTTCTGCTAAATGATCATTATATTGTGGTTGATAGACATTATTATAATATCAAAAGGTTTTTGATATAAAGATATTTTGGATTCTCATAAGGGAAAAACCCGTTCCGTTATACGGCGTGGTCTTATGAGATATCGTTTACTTGTTCAAATTGTATTAGACTATTTTATTCATACCAGTCCCATGACTGACCCGGAGTTTACTTTGTTTTGTTCTACCTAAACTCTTGGATGCCTAAATTTGTACGGGCAGTCAAGTAGTTCAGGATTTTACAAATACACTTGGAGAGCTTGGAGCAGGAGGCTTCAAGATTCTATAGTTATTATTATTTCCGCTGTTGTTGTAAGTGTTGTACTCTGAAATGTTATTGTATACATATACTGTTTGTATTTCAAAAGTTATGTTATATTTTATTCGTTCCGCTGTGAGATTCGTGTTTACTCTGATGATGATGTTCTTCTTCTTCTATTCTATAAGTTTCTATCTTATCTATCCTCACCCTCTGTCTTCTTTCTATTAATTTCTTGAATTTCCAGTGCAATTTGGGGTTGGACTTGTGTTATTTGGTCAGCTCAAATTGGACCGGATTTTCAGGTCATTACACAAAACTTAGGATGAAATTCAAAGTAAACATTATTGTCGTTGGCAAATTTTGATACACTTAACAAATTTTTATTAATCTTAGGTACCCTAAGAAGATTGTTTAATTTGAGTTGTCTTTTCCCAAAAATAGTCCCTTTGCCTATGTGTGTGATACTAGCAGTACTACCATTACCCATATGCAAATTTCTCATACTTGAGTAATTTCTGCTCCCAATGTTTAAATTTTGAAGATTGCTAGTTATGTGGTGAGTTGCTCCTGAGTCAGGGTACCATTCTTCGAAGCCATTGTCTTCATTTTTTACTTCATCATCATCTGCAGCATTATGTCTTCGGTTTGCATTATTATTATTTTGAGTTGAATTCCCTATTGTTGCCATATTTTCTTGTGCTTTTCTTTGTGAAGAGTAATTTCGGCTTGCCTGTTGTCTACCTGTGTCTGAATTATACCTAAAGTAACATTTGTTCGCCATGTGACCAAACTTTTGGCATATTTGACATTTCACACGATAGTTGTTGTTATCTCCTTGTATCTGCTTATTTCTGACTGTGGTATAATTGGCAGAGAACTTAGTTTGTGTTGTTTTTCTTTGGTCGATTCTGCCTTCATGAGCAAGGAGTGCTGATCGAACGAACTGTAAATCAGGTAAGGTTTGTTGTGTGGCTAGCACAGTTACTAGAGATTCGTATTCTTCATCTAATCCACCAATAATAAATAGGATTTGCTCATTGTCGCTGATCTTATGACCAATAGCATTTAGTTTGTCACACAGATTTTTAATTTTTCCTAAGTATTCTTTCATGCTTGCCTCCTTTTTTCTAGAATTTTGCAATTCCCTTCTATATTGCATGATTCTAGCAGCTGATTGTGAACTGAAAATTTGTTCAACTGTTTTCCATATTTCATAAGACGTGCTACATCCAACTATTTGTGATAATAAATTCGAACTTACTGACGATAGGAGCCATGAGGAGAGGAGGCTGTCTTGCTTTTGAAACTTTGTGTAGTCTGTGTTAGGCACAATTTCTCCTTCCGAATTGGTTATCGTCACTGGTGGGACTGTTATTGTCCCATTAATGTACTGCAGTAAATCATACCCTCTTAAAGCGATCTCTACTTGATATTTCCATAGAATGTAATTGTCTTCGTCTAGAGATGTGGTGATAATTTGGCTTTTTGGTTTAATCAGGTCATGATGGTTAGGTGGAGCGCTGTACCCCATACTTCCTGAAATAGCGGAGGTTACTTCATTGTTGTTGGCCATAAAACAAAAACAACTTTCTTCTTGATGATTAAGCCTTTCGGCACTTTGGCTCTGATACCATATTAAGGGATGAGGAGGAGAGTTATTAGAGAGGAACAATTGCAATTTTTATTGATGCAAAACATGATACAAAGAGCACATATATATAGTGCTATGAGCCCAACGGCTAGTACAAAATATACCAAATATGTATGAGCCTAACGGCTAGTATTAAATATAACAAGTATGCATGAGCCTAACGGCTAGTAGATAATGACAAAGCATGCTAAATATGATAAAAACGTGTTCACACTCTAACGGCTCTATTGTAACGTCTCTATTATCTTCATTACATCATCTTGTCGAAGCTAAACCAATTAGATTTTGATCTTTTAAACAAGTAGGATACTACTAAATAAATAAAAGCTGCCATGTTTCATTGAACAACCGTTCGTCTTATGGCTGTCCGGATGGCTTCAATGATTTTTTCTACATAGCCAGCAGGGATATAATCTCAACTGATATTTACAAAGCTACTCACAATTTTTTGATAAGTGCAAGATGTTGAACTCTATTAACTCTACAAATATAGTACTTATTCCAAAGGTTAGAAAGGCTGACCGAGTATATTAATTATGACCTATCTCCCTTTGCAACACTATATACAAGTGTATCTCAAATTTTTTAGCCTACAAGCTTAAAGCTGTTCTACCTAATATAATTTCCCATAACTAAAAAACCTTCCGACCCTTTTGTAGTATCTTAGATAATGTGTTGGTTACATAAGACTACCGAAGGCTACAACAGTAAGTACCATCTCCTAGAGTGATGCTATGGTTTGACTTAGCAAAACATTCAACTCTCTTTAAAGAAAAGGTGTGACTAAAATATTGGAACTTATGAGCTTACCCAAATGATTTATTGATTGTATTCGATAGTGTAACTCTACTATTTCATTTTCAATCATAGTCAATAGTAGTTCAGTTGGGTACTTCAAAGCTAAAAAGCGTGTTAAGCCGTGGGATCAGTTGTCTGCATATCTTTTTATTATCATTAAACTGCTAACTCTTACTTTCAATAACAAACCATGTGAGAGTAGCCTAAAGCTCCATCGAAATGCTACAATCGAGAAATGATGCGGTAAACTATCTCGACATTGCTCTTACTATTATAAGGATTACTAAGAACTAGCATATGCCACTCTATGAGGAAATAAGCAACAAAATAGAGAGTTGAATGAATATAATGCTTTGTCAAGATAGTAGACTAACTTGATCAGATCGATTATTTTCTTTATGACATTATATTAGTCTAGAACCTTTATACCACCCAACACGCTTATGTGCATGATCAAAAGTGTAACGCTACGCTCCTTTCGGCATGGCTCTGTTTATTCCACTAAGTTAATTCCTCGTGCCTTCTCCAAACTTTATCAAGATATAGAGAAAGGAGGCCTAGGTATACATAGCTTAACTCCTTGGAACAAAGCTGCATTTGCAAGGCATTTAGATGACCTTTTCAACATGAAGAACAACACTTGGGTTGAATGGTCTTAAAAGCATATGCTATATAATAAAAATTTGTGGAAAACGAGTATTCCCTTCAGCAGTAGTTGGACTTGGCATGACTTCTTAAGGAGTCACACCCTTTTTCTACCATTAGTCAAACGCAGTGTTGTGCATAATGGTAAAGTTTGTTTTTAGTTTGATCTGAGTAGTATTTTCGGAGATATGGTTATAAGGCTAACTGGCATTAGAGACTATGCCAAAGATTTCAAATTTACACCAGTGAGGATAGAAGATCCCTTCCATATTTGGGCAACCATACAATTAGGCACCTGTGGTCCACAATTAGCCGGTCAGTTTGCAAAACGAAAGAGAAGAACGATATAACTTGATTTGATACATATCTGAATTCCAAACTGGTGATTTGTATAGTGTTCTGGCGAACATCTCCTCGTTTCCAAACTTTATTAGGCTAAAAGGATTTGGTTACAACACTGTCCGAGCGGAATAACCTGTTACTATGGAAGGTATTCTTAGATTTATTACATACAAAGGTAAACGTATATATGAGTGGTATGGATGTGGATCTGCTATGTCCCTTTTGCCAGAATGCCAGTGAAGGCACCATTCATTTTTGCTTATTTCAAAAGTCCTTTTGCTTTTAGAAAGTAAAAAAAAAATGGAAAACTTTTGACTTACAAGTCAAATTTGGATTGAAAAAATGTTCAAAAATTCAGGTTGAAAATTTCGAGAATTTAAATTGCAAAAATTCGAATTTTAAAGTTTATAATTTGAAAATTCGAAATTTTGAAATTCGAATATTTAAAGTCCAAAATTTAGAAACTTGAAATTTTGAATTTTGAAGTTGGAAATTTGAAGTTTTGAAATTTGTAGTTAGAAAATTTGAACTTTGGAATTTTTGAAATTTTTATATTTGAAGTTTGAAATTTTGAAAATTTTAAAGTAGAATTTGAAAAGTTGAAAATTCGTAATTTAAAATTTTGAAATTGGAAAACTGAGATATGAAATATAAAAATTTAAAATATGAGATAATTTAAAATTTTGAAGTTAAGACTTTCAAGTTTTGAATTATGAAAATTTAAAATTTGGAATTTAAAATTTTGAATTTTGAAATATAAAATAGTAAAATTTGAAAATTAAAATTTTTAAATTTTAAATATAATTTTTTTTTTTTTGCATAGCAAGCGGGATTAAATGGCCCCTACCATCTTTATTAAAAAATAATGAAATACAAAGATCAATCAAAATCAACAAATAAAACGAATAATAGAAAGGACCATTACATGTTTAGTAGACAAATTGCCACTAAACACCCTAATGTTCCTCTCCATCCAAAGTAGATGTGGCGTTTTCTTGAGAATCTTCAAAAGTAAGCCCCCACTAATATTCTTCCATCTAGTATAACTGAATATTAAAAACCATTCTTCGGCTGAATCCGCACTTGGAGAATGTAATCCAAAATGAAGAAGCACTTTCTGCCAAATAAATCTTGTGTAATCACATTCAAAGTAAAGATGCCTCACAGTTTTCGGACCACCACCACATAAAACACAAGTATCATCATCTATCATTCCCAGGATATTTAATTTACTCTTGGTGTGAATTGCGTTCATTAATATACGCCACATAAAAACATTCTCACGTGGAATAGCATTAGCAGCCCAAATCCTAGTGTGCCATGGAAATATAGCCTGGTGTCGAACAAGTTCTGAGTAAACTGAGGAAATACTGTGCGTCTTAGTATCCCAAAGTGCATGCAATGACAAATTTGGATTAAAATTGTATAATATGTTCAACCAAACAGAATTTACCAAGCTAGAAGCACGTCTAGCCTGTAACACCCCGAATTTTAGTTAATGCTAAAATTCACTAATTACAGAATAAATAATCTCAGATGTGGGAATTGGGGGAAACGGGCTGCGTCATTGCGTTCGTCTCGGAAAAATACGCAAAATAGAGTCCGAGTTTTCGAAAATCGGAGTTCGTATGGCCCAGTTATGGCCCGATGAAGTTTGCAGAAAATTCAAAACTAAAAACAGATTTAAGAATTTAAAATTCAGATTTTAAATTGGAACAAGTGTGGTCAGGCGGGAAAAATCCCGCCCTGACCATGTCGACAGGGCTGTCGACAGGGGCGTGGCGTCCAGTGAACCTGGGTGCACCAGGTTGGGCTTTAGGCTGGCTTGGAGGGCTGGTTCTAGAGATTTCCGAAATCTAAGGGTCCTAATCCAATCTAAGGTTAATCTAAGGGCCTAAAACACTCACCTAATCTATAAATACACCCTAAACCCCCCCTAATCCTTACCAAAAATAGAGATGATGGCCTCATGCCGCCAAATTAAATCTTAGAGGGAGCCTCCACTAATTCATGAAGGAAGTTGCAAGCTAATCAATCTCTAATCATTATCTTCTTCATATTTAGCAACTAATTCCACTTCATAAGTTTGCTAATATTGGGTTTGGTGAGTTTCTATCACTTTAACATCAATTGTTAAAATAAGTAGATTGGGTGTAATGAGACTTATGGTCTTGAATGCGGATTATAGAGTTTGAATCATTTATAATGATATGCTACTCTATGTCTTCTTATGTTTATGCAAATGTAATAAGTGGTTTTATGCATGTTTAATAAGTTGGATTATGCATGTTTAACAAGTGGGTTTATGCATATTTAATAAGTGAGTTTATGCATGTTTAAACAAGTGAGTTATGCAAGTTCATATGCAAGTTAAGTGTGTAATGCTATGTGTATGATGTTATGGAAGTTCATATGCAAGTTATGTATATGCTTAAATGCAAGTTTAACATGATATGCAAGTTATGCATGCTTATGCAAGTATGTGAATGCTTATGCAAGTATGTGAGTGCTTATGCAAGTTAGGTGTATGCTTAAATGCATGTTTAACATGTTATGCAAGTTATGAGAATGCTTATATGCAAGTTCAACATGTCATGCAAGATATGTGTATGATGATATGCATGTTTGGGGTAAATTGTAGTTGGGTTAATATATGCTCATATATGCAAGTTGACATCCTCTTAACCCATGACAAAGTTATATGCTAAAGATTTGGGTAAACCCATGATATTTGTGATGGATCTTTCCTTTATTATGTCATGGAAAGAGAACGATTTACGTGGGTAACGATGGGGTGAATAAATATGTTAATAAAAGTGCGATTGGGTATGATTAAGCATACCATAAAAATAAATTAACATAAATGGGAATTTACCTATTGAGTTAGGTCTACCCCATGGGAATTTACCTATTGAGTTAGGTCTACCCATGTTATAAAAAATGTGTAATTAATTAGGGATAATTAATTATGGGGGTGATTAATTAGGTGTAATTAATCGACTAAGACACGAGGTTGGACCCTTTTTGTAGCATAAGACTGCCCGGAACCGACCGGCAAATCCAGCGGCTACAAATGATTGGCCCAATGTGAGAGGTCTTAGGCATAAATTAAATACGTGATTAAAGTAAAGACACGAGGTTAGACTCTGTTATGACGTAAGACTGCCCGGACCCTACCGGCTTAACCAGGCGGTCATAACAGCCAGTCTAATGTGGGAGGTCTTTAGGGGAGATCACGGTCTTAATTAATTAAGAAACACTTAACCATGTTAGCATGTAGTGGGACATGAGGGGTTAAGTGGGTGCCTTGGGTGGCATGTCGAAATTTAGTGGTTGCCTTGGGTGGCATGTGGAATCTAGTGGGTTGCCTTGGGTGGCAATAGAAAATACGATTAGAATACTTAACCAAGTGAAACATGTAATTAAACATGATTAAAGGGTTAAGTGGGATACACTAGATAAGTGACAAGCTTAGGTGGGTAGCTTGTGGGGGCCCATTTCAACCAGTAACCCATATGTATCTTATTGGGATCGACCCATGTCGAGGACGGGACACGCGTACTGGGCTTGACTATAAGAGGCCAAAATGGGGTAGCGGTGGCAACACAAGTCCAACGGGTTTCATATGCGTGTGTGGACCCGGGCTGGTAGGTAAGACGTTGTTGCATCGTGTAGATATACGTCGTGCACCGTTGTTGTATCAGGTTGCCACTTTGGGGAGTGATACACCCCACTGTGGGGCCAGCACGGGTATCTACGGTAGGGAGCCGATCGCTTGGGAGTGGTGGGTACACCTAGTGGAGATAGGGGCAGACGGCACCTATGTAGTCAGCTAGGGGTACACGAAACCACTGGGAAAATTTTCTAAGTCCTTGGAGGGATCAACCTTTAAGTAGGAATGACTGGTGTGGTGCAGTATAGTAATTACCCTTGGGTGGGTAGATGCGTCTTTGCGGATATCTTAGTTTATCCTAGGTCTACCAAACTGCTTGGTAAAGCCATTCATCCCCAGACGTTACCGTATGTCAAACTTATGTCTTCTCTGGTTACCTTAATGATTGTATTGTTAAAGTTATAGGACTCACTCAGACTTATGTCTGACCCCGTTGTTTTTATCTTTTTCCCAACCCTCAGGTCCTACGGTGGATCCTAGCAGTAGTGGAGTTTGATCGGATTGTTGTTCCAGTCTTTAGGAGCTTGGGTGGATGTAAAGCTCCAGTTATCCAGTTATCTTTTCTTTTGTCATGGCTATTGTTGAGAATGGGATTATGTATAAATTTGTTTGATGGATATTGTACTTGACTTTATGATGTAACCAGACATGTTTTACTTCCGCTGTTATGAGATGATGTTTTAAAATTTCAAGTACTATTTATATCTGTCTTGTTGTAATCTATCTGTTCTATATTCACTAAAATACTCCACCGATGCTATGGCATTCCCTTAGTGAGTGACCGTAGCGGGAGTGGGGTGTCACACGTGGTATCAGAGCAAAGGTTACCGGAACAGATAAAAAATTTTAGAAAACTATTTTTCTAAAAACATTTTTGGAAGAGATATTTTCAAAAACATGTCTTTAAAGAGAAAAGATTTTGAAAGAAAAGCATAATCCCCAATAGCCATATCTATATCCTTCAAATTCTCCGTTTTGAATCTTTCCTTTTTCGTTTCAGCATGGCTGAGGATCTTAACTTTCCGAAGGGTGTGACGGTACCAGTATGGTATAGGAGATTGATGGAGGCTAGGGCCACCACTGCGGGTCCAGCAAATGTTCCTCCACCAACCGTAGCACCCGATCTTCCTCCTCCCCCTCCTCCTCGCACGGATACTTTTGCTAAGACTTGTAAGGAGTTTAAAGCTATGGGAGGGAAACCTTTTCAAGGATCTGAAACTTTTGTGAAGGCTAGAGATTGGCTTAAGGAGGTGGAAGAGTTGATAGATATCTTTGAGATGGAAGAAGGAAAGAAAGTCAAGTTAGCCGCTTGGTTAATGAAGGGAGAGGCCTCATTCTGGTGGGAGGTCACTAATGGAGAACGCCCTGCTGACTCTTGGGCGGATTTTAGGCAAAGATTCGTAGCAAAGTTTCTCTCAAGGGCGGAGGAAAACTTGTATATGGAAAGATTCTTGACTTTAAAGCAAGGAAATCTCTCAGTAAAGGAGTACGTTAACAAGTTTAATCAATTGGCAAGGTTTGGCCTAGACATGGTGAATACACCGGAGAAGAAGGCTTTGAGGTTCGTGAAAGGCTTGAATGAACCGATGCATGGGTTGGCTATGACTCATATCCCTATGGGGGCCACCTTCGAGAAGCTAGTTGACATGGCACTCATGCATGAAGAAGGGAAGGGTCCCAATGCTAGTCAGGCACCCGAGAAGAAGGGAGATCAAAAGAGACCTCAGCAACAACAGCAAAACAAAGGTGGGAAAGGCAACGGTGGCAAGGGCAAAAAGAAGAAGTGTTTCAATTGTGGGACACCTGGCCACCTAAGCAAGGATTGTCGCAAGAAGAAGAAGACTGGCTGCTTCCACTGTGGCGAAGCAGGGCATCTAGTGAAAGACTGTCCTAAGAAAGGGCAAAGGACGGGGTCTACCTCAGGAGGACAAGTGCAAGCTCTTATGGCACCGGGTCAGGCTAGGGGGCAAGTACAGGCTCTCGCGGTTCCACCGATTCAGGAGAGAGGTAGAACTATTTCTGTGGAAAGTCTGGTTTTTCTATTTGATCATCCTGTCCGTACATTGTTTGATTCAGGCGCATCGCATTCTTTTATCTCATCATCATTAGTTGAGTCACTGCACTTAGACACCAGTCTGGTAGATGATCCCTTGGTTGTTTCAAACCCAATTGGGGGCTCCACTTATTTGTCCATGATATGTTTGGGTTTGAAGATTTCTATACTTAGCATTGAGTTTAGATGTGATGCTTTTGTGTTGGGCTTCACGGGCTATGGGTTGATTTTGGGCATGGACTGGTTATCCAGTAATGGTGCCATTCTTGATTGCGAAAGGAGAGTTGTTAGGCTCATGACCCGCTTGGGTAACACTCTCGAGATTTCCTGTAATCCCAGGAATTCTGTTATGCTAAGTTATCTTGAATCGCTTGACGCTTCGGTCGAGAGTTTGCAATCTGTTAGAGTGGTCCGGGAATATCCGGATGTGTTTGAGGAGGTGAAGGGCTTACCTCCGAAGCGGGAGATTGACTTCCGAATATATCTGGTGGATAATGCTAAACCTGTATCTTTACCAGTGCGCCACATGGCTCCTCGTGAGAGGAGGGAACTCCATAAGCAAGTAGGGGAGTTGCTTGAGAAGGGGTTCATAAGACGAAGTATATCGGAGTGGGGTGCTCCAGTAGTTTTTGCTACAAAGGCGGATGGGTCTCTCAGACTTTGTGTAGACTATAGGGAACTCAACAAGCTCACAAAGAAGAATAGACACCCATTGCCGTGGATTGATGATCTTTTCGATCAGTTGGTTGGCGCTTCAGTATTTTCTCAATTGGACTTAGCCACGGGGTTTCATCAGTTGAGGGTGGCTGAGGATAGCATAGACAAGACTGCCTTTAGGACTCCGGATGGTTTCTATGAGTGGCTGGTGATGCCATTTGGGTTGACGAACGCCCCTGCATACTTTGTTGATTTGATGAGTAGGGTGTTCAGGGAGATCCTTAATAAATTCATGGTGGTCTTTGTGGATGATATCTTAGTATTTTCTAAGAGTGAAGAAGAGCATGCCTTACATCTTGGGGAGGTATTGAAGACTCTTCGAGCGCATAGCCTTAAGGCTAAATTCTCTAAATGTCACTTCTGGAGGAGGGAAGTGCGGTTCTTGGGGCACGTGGTCTCCAAGGAGGGGATAGCTGTGGATCCCGCGAAGGTAGTATCAGTCCAAGATTGGAAGGTTCCTAGAAATGCTACCGAAGTAAGAAGTTTCTTGGGCTTGGCGGGTTATTATAGGAAGTTTATTAAAGACTTCGCGAAAATATCAGCCCCATTAACCCGCTTAACGAAGAAGAATCTTGTTTTCACATGGGACGTAGATTGTGATGATGCGTTCCGACGGTTAAAGAGAGCTTTAACCACTGCTCCAGTTTTAGTGTTGCCAGATGGGAGCAAGCCATTTGTTGTCTATACCGATGCTTGTGGGACATGACTTGGCGCAGTCTTAATGCAAGAGGGAAGGGTAATAGCCTATGGTGGAAGGCAGTTGAGGGCACATGAGAAAAATTACCCTACCCATGATTTAGAGTTGGCTGCTATTGTTTTTGCGCTTGAGATTTGGCGCCATTATCTTCTTGGTGAAAGATTCGAATTGTTCACTGACCACAAATCATTGAAATACTTGTTTTCTCAGAAGGATTTGAATTTGAGACAGCAAAGGTGGATGGAGTTCTTAGCATCCTATGATTTCGAGATAGCGTATACCCCTGGCAAGGGTAACGTGGTGGCAGACGCCTTGAGTAGAAAGAGGTTGTCATTGAGTCCATTGTTCGTGGAACAACGAAGCTTGGAATTTATCTCGATGTTTGATTTCAGACCTTCCATTGATTATATACCCGGTTTGCTAGCATCCTTGGAGGTCAGACCTACTCTTCTGGGGCGGATTGGGGAAGCCCAGAGGGACGACCCACAGTTGGTTGAGTTGATAGAGAAGCTCATAAGGGGGGAGTCGTCCAGCCATTTGAGTAGGTACACCCTAGACGATAAGGGGTGCTTGCGTAGAGACGGTAGACTTTGTGTACCGCAAGATGAAGGGTTGAGGAAGGTTATTCTTGATGATGCACACCGTTCTAGGATGACCATTCATCCCGGTGGGGACAAGATGTACCAAGATATGAAGAGGGTTTTCTTCTGGGCCGGTATGAAGAAAGATGTGGCCGAATATGTCGCTCGATGCTTGCTATGCCAACAGGTGAAAGCGGAGCAAAAGAAACCTGGTGGGTTGCTTCACCCATTGGAAGTTCCGCAATGGAAGTGGGATAGCGTCTCGATGGATTTTATTGACGGGTTACCCAGATCGAGAAAGGGTAATACAGGAATTTGGGTGGTGGTAGACAGACTTACTAAGAGCGCCCATTTCATACCTGTGAAGAGCAAGAGGACTGCTTCATGGCTAGCTTCAGTATACCTTCGAGAGATAGTTCGATTGCATGGGGTACCCTCTAGCATAGTGAGTGATCGAGACCCTATCTTCACTAGTGAGTTCTGGAGAAGTTTACAGGAAGCAGTGGGAACTCAATTGTGTTTGAGCACCGCATATCATCCTCAGACGGACGGCCAGACTGAGAGGGTGAATCGTGTCCTAGAAGACCTTTTGAGGCTTTGTATCTTAGATTTTGGAGGTACATGGGAAGAGCATCTTCCATTGGTGGAGTTCGCATATAATAACAGCTTTCAGTCCAGTATTGGTATGGCTCCTTTCGAAGCTCTCTATGGAAGGCCTTATCGATCACCTACATGTTGGTGGGAATCTACGGATAAGATCTTGCTTGGGCCTGATATGATTAGGGAGACTTCTGAGAAGATTGACTTGATTCGAAGAAGGATGAAAGCAGCGCAGGATAGGCAAAAATCTTATGCGGACAAGAGGAGGACGGACCTTGAGTTTGAAGTTGGGGACATGGTCTTTGTCAAGGTGTCTCCGTTACGAAATGTGGTTCGCTTTGGATCTGTTGGGAAGTTAGCACCAAGGTTCGTAGGGCCGTTTCCTATTAAGGAAAGGATTGGACGGATGGCATATAGAGTGGAGTTGCCCGACAGGCTTAGTGGTGTACATGATGTATTCCACGTATCTCATTTGAGGAAGTGCTTACATAAGACCGCAGAGGTGGTAGAGCCGAGCTTGCTTAAAGAAGTGGAAGTAGAGCGTGATGCGACTATTCGACGAGCTCCTACCCGCATCCTTGGGTCAGAGACTAGGAAATTGAGGAATCGAGAGGTTCATCTAGTTAAAGTGCAATGGGGAGAAGACGAGGGCAACGCAACTTGGGAAACGGAAGCGAAGATGCGTTCATTGTACCCATTTCTTTTTGAGGGTATGTCTTTTAACTTCTCCTTTATTGTTTGTCTAGTACTTATCTTATCTTGAGTATGTCCTCTCATTAGTACCTTTGACCTTTAGATAGGGTAAACCTATGGTTGAAACATGTGTTTGAGACATGTTATGGTTGATGGATGCAAGTGGACGCAAGTGGTTCCTAGTGGTTGCTCGTGGATGCATATACACACACTCTAGGCACTAGATCGGCTCAATCACTTCATATTGCATATTGCATAAAATTGTGTGTAGGAAGCTATATTTATGGATGTCTAATGATTGTGTTATCATATGGATGATGCATTTTGGTGAATGATTGTGCACTCATGTAGATATTGTATGTGTCGATAGGGTTCTTTCGCATACATAATGGATGCATGGCACTATCATGGTTTGCATATGTTCATACATTAGATAGGGAACATATACACACACTTTTTGCATATGCTCATACATCATTAGAAATTGTTCTAAGGACAATGGATGCCCGTGTTTGATGGATTGAGTAGATGGTTGTTTGGATGGTAGGATATTCATTCTCCTTAGCTTAGAGATTTCGGGGACGAAATCCTTTAAGGAGGGGAGAATGTAACACCCCGAATTTTAGTTAATGCTAAAATTCACTAATTACAGAATAAATAATCTCAGATATGGGAATTGGGGGAAACGGGCTGCGTCATTGCGTTCGTCTCGGAAAAATACGCAAAATAGAGTCCGAGTTTTCGAAAATCGGAGTCCGTATGGCCCAGTTATAGCCCGATGAAGTTTGCAGAAAATTCAAAACTAAAAACAGATTTAAGAATTTAAAATTCAGATTTTAAATTGGAACAAGTGGGGTCAGGCGGGAAAAATCCCGCCCTGACCATGTCGACAGGGCTGTCGACAGGGGTGTCGACTTGCCTGTCGACTTGCCTGTCGACAGGGGCGTGGCGTCCAGTGAACCTGGGTGCACCAGGTTGGGCTTTAGGCTGGCTTGGAGGGCTGGTTCTAGAGATTTCCGAAATCTAAGGGTCCTAATCCAATCTAAGGTTAATCTAAGGGCCTAAACACTCACCTAATCTATAAATACACCCTAAACCCCCCCTAATCCTTACCAAAAATAGAGATGATGGCCTCATGCCGCCAAATTAAATCTTAGAGGGAGCCTCCACCAATTCATGAAGGAAGTTGCAAGCTAATCAATCTCTAATCATTATCTTCTTCATATTTAGCAACTAATTCCACTTCATAAGTTTGCTAATATTGGGTTTGGTGAGTTTCTATCACTTTAACATCAATTGTTAAAGTAAGTAGATTGGGTGTAATGAGACTTATGGTCTTGAATGCGGATTATAGAGTTTGAATCATTTATAATGATATGCTACTCTATGTCTTCTTATGTTTATGCATATGTAATAAGTGGTTTTATGCATGTTTAATAAGTTGGATTATGCATGTTTAACAAGTGGGTTTATGCATATTTAATAAGTGAGTTTATGCATGTTTAAACAAGTGAGTTATGCAAGTTCATATGCAAGTTAAGTGTGTAATGCTATGTGTATGATGTTATGGAAGTTCATATGCAAGTTATGTATATGCTTAAATGCAAGTTTAACATGATATGCAAGTTATGCATGCTTATGCAAGTATGTGAATGCTTATGCAAGTATGTGAATGCTTATGCAAGTTAGGTGTATGCTTAAATGCATGTTTAACATGTTATGCAAGTTATGAGAATGCTTATATGCAAGTTCAACATGTCATGCAAGATATGTGTATGATGATATGCATGTTTGGGGTAAATTGTAGTTGGGTTAATATATGCTCATATATGCAAGTTGACATCCTCTTAACCCATGACAAAGTTATATGCTAAAGATTTGGGTAAACCCATGATATTTGTGATGGATCTTTCCTTTATTATGTCATGGAAAGAGAACGATTTACGTGGGTAACGATGGGGTGAATAAATATGTTAATAAAAGTGCGATTGGGTATGATTAAGCATACCATAAAAATAAATTAACATAAATGGGAATTTACCTATTGAGTTAGGTCTACCCCATGGGAATTTACCTATTGAGTTAGGTCTACCCATGTTATGAAAAATGTGTAATTAATTAGGGATAATTAATTATGGGGGTGATTAATTAGGTGTAATTAATCGACTAAGACACGAGGTTGGACCCTTTTTGTAGCATAAGACTGCCCGGAACCGACCGGCAAATCCAGCGGCTACAAATGATTGGCCCAATGTGAGAGGTCTTAGGCATAAATTAAATACGTGATTAAAGTAAAGACACGAGGTTAGACTCTGTTATGACGTAAGACTGCCCGGACCCTACCGGCTTAACCAGGCGGTCATAACAGCCAGTCTAATGTGGGAGGTCTTTAGGGGAGATCACGGTCTTAATTAATTAAGAAACACTTAACCATGTTAGCATGTAGTGGGACATGAGGGGTTAAGTGGGTGCCTTGGGTGGCATGTGGAAATTTAGTGGTTGCCTTGGGTGGCATGTGGAATCTAGTGGGTTGCCTTGGGTGGCAATAGAAAATACGATTAGAATACTTAACCAAGTGAAACATGTAATTAAACATGATTAAAGGGTTAAGTGGGATACACTAGATAAGTGACAAGCTTAGGTGGGTAGCTTGTGGGGGCCCATTTCAACCAGTAACCCATATGTATCTAATTGGGCTCGACCCATGTCGAGGACGGGACACGCGTACTGGGCTTGACTATAAGAGGCCAAAACGGGGTAGCGGTGGCGACGCAAGTCCAACGGGTTTCATATGCGTGTGTGGACCCGGGCTGGTAGGTAAGACGTTGTTGCATCGTGTAGATATAAGCCGTGCACCGTTGTTGTATTAGGTTGCCACTTTGGGGAGTGATACACCCCACTGTGGGGCCAGCACGGGTATCTACGGTAGGGAGCCGATCGCTTGGGAGTGGTGGGTACACCTAGTGGAGATAGGGGCAGACGACACCTATGTAGTCAGCTAGGGGTACACGAAACCACTGGGAAAATTTTCTAAGTCCTTGGAGGGATCAACCTTTAAGTAGGAATGACTGGTGTGGTGCAGTATAGTAATTACCCTTGGGTGGGTAGATGCGTCTTTGCGGATATCTTAGTTTATCCTAGGTCTACCAAACTGCTTGGTATAGCCATTCATCCCCAGACGTTACCGTATGTCAAACTTATGTCTTCTCTGGTTACCTTAATGATTGTATTGTTAAAGTTATAGGACTCACTCAGACTTATGTCTGACCCCGTTGTTTTTATCTTTTTCCCAACCCTCAGGTCCTACGGTGGATCCTAGCAGTAGTGGAGTTTGATCGGATTGCTGTTCCAGTCTTTAGGAGCTTGGGTGGATGTAAAGCTCCAGTTATCCAGTTATCTTTTCTTTTGTCATGGCTATTGTTGAGAATGGGATTATGTATAAATTTATTTGATGGATATTGTACTTGACTTTATGATGTAACCAGACATGTTTTACTTCCGCTGTTATGAGATGATGTTTTAAAATTTCAAGTACTATTTATATCTGTCTTGTTGTAATCTATCTGTTCTATATTCACTAAAATACTCCACCGATGCTATGGCATTCCCTTAGTGAGTGACCGTAGCGGGAGTGGGGTGTCACATAGCCAGTCCAATCGAACCATTAATTAGCAAATTACCCACCATCGCTCCTTCGCTTACACCTGCAACAGATCTTGTGCTAAAGTCCACCAAGTCCGCAAGAATAGTACCTGCTTGATACCAAGGATAAAACCAGAAGGAGACTTTATTTTTATATTTTAATCCACTTTGAAACATTGGCAAAACTAAGTCCCTGATCTTCAACATATTTCTCCAAGCCCAGCTACAATCACTAGGAATTTGCATCGACCAAAAACATTTTTCCTTTAATAGATTGGTTATACACCACAAAGCCCATAGATTAGAATCAAAATTTGATAACTTATCTATCCTCGTAGTAACTGCAGCTCTATTCCAGTCCCTAAGGTTTAGAATACCAAGACCACCACTAGAAAAAGATTTGCAAACCTTCTTGAAGGAAAGCGGAATAAGTTTTTTCGAATAGGGGTTTCCATGCCATAAAAAGTGGCTGAGCGTTGAGTTTTATCATGTCAATAATCTTGCATGGTAAAATAATTATCCGTGCATAATATATAGACATAGACAAGGCTACAGATTTAACAATTACGAGTCTACCCGCCATAGAGAATTTAGACGAAAGCCAAGTTGCTATTCTAGATATTATACTTTAAACCATCGATAAGCATTGAGCCGTAGACAATCTAGCTGAACATAACGGAGCTCCCAGGTATTTCTCATCATCCAGCATTAGAGCTAGTCCAGACACTTGAAGAATGATGTTTTGAAGTGATTCTGACACACATCCACATTTAATTTTGGATTTGGACCTATTAATGGACAGTCCAGAGAGCAACTTAAATGATTCTAGGACATTGAGTATACCATTGAGGGACTTAGTGTTGGGCTTTGTAAAGAGGAGTAAGTCATCTGCAAAGAGGAGGGAGTTGATATTTGTAGATTTACAGTATGGGTGATAGTCAATTCATTTGGCAACAAAAGCTGAGGACGTTAAAATAGTGAAGAGCTCCATCACACAGACAAACCAAATATGGAGAGACAGGGTCCCCTTGCCTTAATCCCTGTTTGGCATTAAAGAAACCAAAGCATGAGCCCTTAATACTCAAAGAGATTTGAACTGAAGATATGCATGTAAAAATCCAACAAAGGAATGGGATTAGAAAATTCATCTTGAAAAGAATGTAGATTATAGATTCCCATTGGATTGAATCGTAAGCTTTTTGAATGTCTAGCTTTAAAACGCTTCTAGGAGAGATAGAAGATCGGTTATACCACTTCATTAACTCGGTTGCAAGCAGCATATTGTCAGCGATATCTCTTCCTTGTATAAATGCACTTTGGTTTGGCGATATAACCTCTGCAAGGGCAGTTTTCATTCTACGAGCGAGAACTTTAGAAATGCATTTATACAATACGTTGCAACAAGCAATATGACGGTATTGAGTAACAGAGTTTGGCATGTCAACCTTAGGAATCAGAGCCAGACGTGTTGCATTTATCCCACTTAACATTTTACTATGTAAGAAAAAGTTTTTTATAGCATTAATAACTTCCTCACCAATAACCGGCCAACAGCTTTTAAAAAAATGAGAGTTAAATCCATCTGGTCCAGGGGAGCTAGTAACTTTCACAGTAAAAATTGCGTTTTTAATTTCTTCAGCCGTGACTTCTACAATCATCTTATACTTCAGTTCATTAGATATAGCAGGAAAATTAATATTGGAAAAGGAATCCAAGGATATAGTAGAGCTTGCGGAGTTACCCAATAATGATGTGAAATACTGAATAAAAGCTCACTAAACTGCATCAGCACCGTCGCAAACACTGCCATTAGCATCCAAAATATTATGAATATTTGATTCTTCCTGTTTTATCTTGAGCATATTATGAAATGCCAAAGTATTCCTGTCGCCAACAGTGTTCCATCATTTTTACTCTTTTGTTTTGCCATCTTAGCTCCAACTGTTATTGCCTTAGCCAATTCAGCAGAAAGAGGCTTTTCTTGACTCAAAAGTTCACTTATCTCAGAGGCATTTTGACATATTTGAATTGCAGCTTGGATCTGAAAGAGTTTTTCTC
Organism: Allium sativum; assembly: GCA_030737875.1. NCBI lineage: Eukaryota > Viridiplantae > Streptophyta > Magnoliopsida > Asparagales > Amaryllidaceae > Allium > Allium sativum. Next base: position 74,871,403 of record CM060920.1, on the reverse strand, counting down.
TAGTAGAATTAGATAGACTAGAGCCATTCCCAAAGTTATCCTTTGACTAGGTCTTCAATGCAAGTTTCAGTCTTTTTAGCTTTGCCTATACAATAAACATTTGATTTCGGTGAACCTGTAATTTCCAATTGTTAGAAACTGTATGTAAAAAATTTGGATGATCTGGCCAATTGTTAAAAAATGAAAATGAAGAATGTTTTCTCATGTAGCTCTTTCCCCAGTCTAATACCAATGGAGAGTGATCTGATAAAGAAGGAGGAGGTATAAAAGAGCAAAGGGATGGACAAGAATTTAAAAAAGAGATGTTCATGAATGATTTGTCTAGTTTACAGAATGTTCTAATGGAATTCCTAGCAGAATTATTCAACGTGAATTCAGCTCCAGACACAGGATCAGGAATAAGGTTGGATTCAAAAGTAGCATGATTGAGGGGTCTAGTTTGCCTGTATGTGAGGGGGACACCTCCTTTTTTATCAGTTGAACATTGCATGCAGTTCCAATCCCCAAGACAAATCCAAGGCTGAGAGTTTGGGTGGAGAGTATCAAGAGAGTCAAGGAACGACTGCCTGTTTTCTGCAATATTGTCAGAATACACATCCGTGAGAAAGAAAGAGGAATTGGAAAGGACATAGATAATTTTAGCGTGAATGAATTGACGTGCAACACCCTGAATTTTTGAATAATCGAATCAACTAAATTAAAGAATAATTAATCTCAGATGTGAGAATTAAGGGAAACGGGTTGCGCCATTGTGTTCGTCTCGAAATTCTGGTTGGGATAGAGTCCAAGTTTGCATAAATTGGATTCCGTATGAAAAAGATATCTTTAAATTAAATATTGCAGCAAAACATGAAGAAAAAAAGGAATGAGAAAAGAATAAAGGTTTATCATTGTTCTAATGTTTGTAAGCAAAAGACTTAGTAGCTCATTTGGTTGGAACACGTGGCTTGCATACAAGGGGTACAGAGTTCGATCCCCGCCAGTGCCGTATTTTTGTTTTAGTGGAATGGCTTAAAATGGTTTATTGTGAACACAGTTCAAAAAGTGGTTTAGTGAGAAAATGGGTAATTGGGAAGATAGATAAAAATAATATATATATATATATATATAGAGAGAAAATATACATACATACATACATACATACATACATACATATATATATATATGACGTGTACGCATCATGTGGCGTACGTGGCGCATTTTTGGTTGTCAATGATTGTTTTTTTATGTGGCCTTCTTTGATTGGCTTTTATGACAAATTAAAGGTAAGAAAGATTTATGCATGTATAAATGGATATTTGTATATGGGTAATTAATGTATACGGTAAAAGGGAGAATATGTAATTAACAATAATGGATTTATAATTTACATATAAATATGAAGGATAAACATAAAATTACATGACATAGATTGGTTCATGAAATGGTATATTTAGTGTATCATTAATTGTGAGCATAATTAAAAATATAGTTATGGCATAATTAAAATGGGAAAAATTTACATATGGAATTTGTCATAAATAAGAAATATGTAAATTATAGAAAAAATAAAAATTTAATACATTGTGCTGAGTCATTAGGACTGAGGTGTCACCCTATCTTGTTTGGATGGTTTAGGTTGCTTCTAGGTTGATCGGATGGCCTAAATTAATCCTAAACTCAATAAAAACACCTCTAGACTCAAACCCTAAAATCAAAACAAAATTAGATTCATGGCCTCCATGCCGTCACCTAGCAACTCAGCATAGCCGCCACCAATTAGAGAGGAAGAAAGCTAGTCTAAATCAATCCTTTTCAACTTTAACAACTAATCTTCTTCAAGGGAAAGCTATTACAACTTCATAACTCAGAATTCAGAATTCAAGACCTTCTCTGAATTGTGAGTTCGATAATTTTAATAAAATAATTAGCAAATTAATTGGATTGAGTTATGATGTGGACTATTTGGATATGATGTGAATTATTGACCGCATGTTATTATTCATGTAGTAAAATTGTGATGTTTATATTGTAAATTCTATGATGCTATCTTGTAAAGTTGTGATCATCTATGTTGTAATTTCATGATTGGCTTATGCATAATCGGATCACCATGTTGTTCATATGTTAGTTTGGGTATGTTGATTCATATGATAAATCATAAGTATGTATGCAAGTTTAGATTTTTTTATTAAGACATGAATCATATGCAAGTTGGGGAAAATTATATATAACCTTATATGCTTCATGGCATCTATTTTAGATCTAAAGTTAGACTATGACATGTGTGAGTTATATGCCAAATTCTACATGCTAGTTTACATGTTTAGATGTAAGTTTATACCATTGTTATGTTGCATGAATCACATATGCAAGTTTATATGAATACATGTGTTTGAAAATGAATCATGTTATGCAAGTTTGTGGTTACTGCCTATGCAAGTTTACACCATTAGATGTAGATCTATGACATACATAATTTATGCAAGTTTGTGACCATTATCTAAACAAGTTCACACCTTTAGATTTGGATTTATGACATATGTAATTTTATGCAAGTTGTAACTTTGGCCTATGCAAGTTTTCGAGGTAGAACATCATTCACGCATGCAAGTTCACCCCTTATGTTTAGATCTAGTTTTAATTATTTGTATGTTGTGATGTTTTCTCTTTATTCCATGAGTTAGACTATTCGAGTCTAACGTATATTTTACGTTAAACGAACGAACATACAACGTGGGGGTAAAAGGGGATAATAATTAAAGATTTAATTGGCATAAATGCCTTAAAAGGCATAAAATAAATTTGTGATGAAAATTGGTATGATTTTACATACCATAAATAGATGGACATAATTGAGTCAATTATGGTCATAGTTAAATTTGGAATTAATTGATAATTTGAATAGGGAAAGTAATTCAAATTGGGGAATGATTAATTAGGCGTAATTAATCGTCTAAGACACGAGGTTAGGCTCTTTTGTGGTGTAAGACTGCCCGGACCCGCCCGGCAAATCCAGCTGCCACAAATGCCAGTCTAATGTGGGAGGTCTTAGGCATAAATTAAATGCGTAACAGTTGTAAAGACACGAGGTTAAGCTCGTTTGTGGTGTAAGACTGCCCGGACCCGCCCGGCCAATCCAGTTGCCACAAATGCCAGTCTAATGTGGGAGGTCTTTACGAGGTTACGGTCTTAATGAATTAAGAAACACTTAACCAGATAAACATGTAGTGGGACATGAGGGGGTTAAGTGGGTGCCTTGGGTGACATGTGGAATCTAGTGGGTGCCTTGGGTGGCATTTGAAATACGATTAGAAACACTTATCCAAAATTTGAAACATGTAAGTGAACATGAATAAGGAAAGGGTTAAGTGGGATGTACTAGAGGGGACCAAGCTTAGGTGGATAGCTTGTGTCAAGTAATAGGGGCCCGTTTCAACCAGTAACCCATGAGTATCTCTGTGGGCTCGACCCAAGTCGAGGACGGGACACACATACTGGGCTTGACTGTAAGAGGCCAAAACGGGTTAGCGGTGGCAACGCAAGTCCAACGGGTTCATGTGCGTGTGTGGGCCCGGGCTGGTATGTAAGACGTTGTTACATCGTGTAGGTATAAGCCGTGCATCTCTTGTAGTGTTGGGTTGCCACTTTGGGGAGTGATACACCCCACTGTGGGACCAGCACAGGTATCTACGAGTTAGGGAGTCGATCGCTTGGGGGTAGTGGGTACACCTAGTGGAGATAGGGGCAGGCGGCACCTATGAAGGCAGCTAGGGGTGCACGAAACTACCAATATCATTATTAAGTTCTGTAGGCGGGATCAACCTTAGGGTGACTAGTGGTGGTGCAGTATAGCAATTATCTCATAGTGTTGGTGTAGTTTAGTAATTATCTTACAGTGGGTTAGGTGCGCTTTAACGATATCGTTGTTCATCCTGTTTCCTTGTTTACTCTGCCATACTCAATGGTTCATGGTCATTTCCTGATTTTCCAACTTATACCTTAGCCTAGTTACTTTGGTGATTATATTGTTAAAGTTATCGCACTTGCCAGACTTTATGTCTGACCCCCTTTGTTTCCTCCTCTTTTCTTCCTCCCCCCCCCCCAAGTGCTCAGGTTGGAACTAGCACCAGTGGAGCTTGATTTTGGACAACTGTGCTTTTTTGCTTTTAGAAGATTGCTTGGATCGCTGAAGTAAAGTTCAGCCTCTTTTTTATTTATGGCTATTTTGTATTGGGGATTATGTCTTTCAATTTATGTACTTTGATTTAGTCAAGATGGATATTATGTACTTGGCTCTGGTTTTGATGATGTAATCAAACATATGTATTTTCCGCTGCAATGAAATAAAGTTTTTTAATTTTTTAAGTACTATTTATATCTGTCTTGTTGTTAAGTTTCTGTTCTATACTCACTTAAAATGCTCCATAGAAGTTAATGCATTCCCTTTGTGATTGACATTAATGGACATGGGGTGTTACACGTGGTATCAGAGCTGAATGTTACCAGAACAAATATGAATTTTGAAAAGTTGTTTTTCAAAAACAATTTTATAAAGAAGTACCTTCAAAAGTATGTTTTAAGGAAAGTATTTTCAAGAGAAAAACTTATTTTAGAAAGCATAACCCCAAGAGCCATATATCTTTCCTTCGATTCTCCATTTTTGAATCTCTTCCTCCGCGTATATATGCTTTTTCTTAAGATATATAAGGACTTCCGCACGATGGGCGGAAAACCGCTTCATGGGACTTAGAAGTTTGTTGGGGCTAGAAGTTGACTATGACGCGTACATTTTGGTTTTTTTTTCATGCTTGGTTTCATAAGAATCATTTGATAATCTGATCTGTACCAGTAGTCTGTAAGTATCTGAATATTTCTGATAAGGTTAAGGGTTTTTACTCGAAGCGGGAAGTAGATTTCCAGTTGGGCATTTGTTTAATGGAAGCGATTCTCTGAGTATCAATCTGATGTTGATTTTGGTCTTCGGGGTTGATACTTAGGGGGTTATTCTTTTAAACCGATGTCTGATAGGAACAAAGCTTTTGTTTTAATCGTACTTGCCTCTGTCACTCAGTTGTATCATATCGATCGAGTCTTCGACCTTTAGGTAGAAACTATGGTTGAAACATGTGTTTGAGACATGTTATGTATGATGGATGCATATGGATGTAAGTGTTTACTAGTGGTTACTCGTGGATGCATATACACACACTTTAGGCACTAGATCGGCTCAGTCACTTCATATTGCATATTGCATATAAATGTGTGTACATATTTAAGTAATGGATGTATAATGGTTGTACTATCATATGGATGTTGCATTTTGGTGAATGGTTGTGCACGCATATAGAGATAATATGTATCGTTAGGATTCTTTCGCATACATAATGGACGCATGGCACTGTCATGGTTTGCATTAAGGAGGTCAACTGAATCAGTAGACCGCCTGATTTTGCATTAGATAAGGAACATATATACACACTTCTTGCAAATGTTCGTACAACATTAGAAAATTTTAAGGACAATGGATGCTTATGTTTGATGCTTCAGCAGATGGTTGTTTGGATGGTAGGATACGTTCTTCTTGACTTAGAGATTTCGAGGACGAAATCCTTTAAGTAGGGGAGAATGTAACACCCTGAATTTTTGAATAATCGAATCAACTAAATTAAAGAATAATTAATCTCAGATGTGAGAATTAAGGGAAATGGGTTGCGCCATTGGGTTCGTTTCTGAATTCTGGTTGGGATAGAGTCCGAGTTTGCGTAAATTGGATTCCGTATGAAAAAGATATCTTTAAATTAAATATTGTAGCAAAACATGAAAAAAAAAAAGAATGAGAAAAGAATAAATGTTTAGCATTGTTCTAAGGTTTATAAGCAAAAGACTTAGTAGCTCATTTGGTTGGAACACGTGATTTTCATACAAGGGGTATAGAGTTCAATCCCCGCCAGCGCCATATTTTTGTTTTAGGGGAATGACTTAAAATGGCTTAGTGTGAACACAGTTCAAAAAGTGGTTTAGTGTGAAAATGGGTAATTGGGAAGATAGATAAAAAGAAAAAATATATATAGAAAATACACACACACACACATATATATATATATATATATATATATATATATATATATATATATGACGTGTACGCATCATGTGGCGTACGTGGCACATTTTTGGTTGTCAATGATTGTTTTTTTATGTGGCCTTCTTTGATTGGCTTTTATGACAAATTAAAGGTAAGAAAGATTTATGCATGTATAAATGGATATTTGTATATGGGTAATTAATGTATACGGTAAAAGGGAGAATATGTAATTAACAATAATGGATTTATAATTTACATATAAATATGAAGGACAAACATGAAAATTACATGACATAGATTGGTTCATGAAATGGTATATTTAGTATACCATTAATTGTTAGCATAATTAAAAATATAGTTATGGCATAATTAAAATGGGAATAATTTACATATGGAATTTGTCATAAATAAGAAATATGTAAATTATAGAAAAAAATGAACATTTAATACACTGTGCTGAGTCATTAAGGCTGAGGTGTCACCCTATCTTGTTTGGATGGTTCAGGTTGCTTCTAGGTTGATCGGATGGCCTAAATTAATCCTAGACTCTATAAAAACACCTCTAGACTCAAACCCTAAAATCAAAACAAAATTAGATTCATGGCCTCCATGCCGTCACCTAGCAACTCAGCATAGCCGCCACCAATTAGAGAGGAAGAAAGCTAGTCTAAATCAATCCTTTTCAACTTTAACAACGAATCTTCTTCAAGGGAAAGCTATTAAAACTTCTGAACTCAGAATTAAGAATTCAAGACCTTCTCTGAATTGTGAGTTCGATAATTTTAATAAAATAATTAGCAAATTAATTGGATTGAGTTATGATGTGGACTATTTGGATATGATGTGAATTATTGACCGCATGTTATTATTCATGTAGTAAAATTGTGATGTTTATGTTGTAAATTCTATGATGCTATCTTGTAAAGTTGTGATCATCTATGTTGTAATTTTATGATTGGCTTATGTATAATCGAATCACCATGTTGTTCATATGTTAGTTTGGGTATGTTGATTCATATGATAAATCATAAGTATGTATGCAAGTTTAGATTTTTTATTAAGACATGAATCATATGCAAGTTGGGGAAAATTATATATAACCTTATATGCTTCATGGCATCTATTTTAGATCTAAAGTTAGGCTATGACATGTGTGAGTAATATGCCAAATTCTACATGCTAGTTTACATGTTTAGATGTAAGTTTATACCATTGTTATGTTGCATAAATCACATATGCAAGTTTATATGAATACATGTGTTTGAAAATGAATCATGTTATGCAAGTTTGTGGTTACTGCCTATGCAAGTTTACACCTTTATATGTAGATCTATGACATAGATAATTTATGCAAGTTTGTGACCATTATCTAAACAAGTTCACACCTTTAGATTTGGATTTATGACATATGTAATTTTATGCAAGTTGTAGCTTTGGCCTATGCAAGTTTTATAGGTAGAACATCATTCACACATGCAAGTTCACCCCTTATGTTTAGATCTAGTTTTAATTATATGTATGTTGTGATGTTTTCTCTTTATTCCATGAGTAAGACTATTCGAGTCTAACGTATATTTTACGTTAAACGAACGAACGTACAACGTGGGGTAAAAGGGGATAATAATTAAAGATTTAATTGGCATAAATGCCTTAAAAGGCATAAAACAAATTTGTGATGAAAATTGGTATGATTTAACATACCATAAATAGATGGACATAATTGAGTCAATTATGGCCATAGTTAAATTTGGAATTAATTGATAATTTGAATAGGGAAAGTAATTCAAATTGTGGAATGATTAATTAGGTGTAATTAATCGTCTAAGACACGAGGTTAGGCTCTTTTATGGTGTAAGACTGCACGGACCCGCCCGGCAAATCCAGCTGCCTCAAATGTTAGTCTAATGTGGGAGGTCTTAGGCATAAATTAAATGTGTAACAGTTGTAAAGACACGAGGTTAGGCTCGTTTGTGGTGTAAGACTGCCTAGACCCGCCCGGCAAATCCAGCTGCCACAAATGCCAGTCTAATGTGGGAGGTCTCTACGAGGTTACGGTCTTAATGAATTAAGGAACACTTAACCAGATAAACATGTAGTGGGACATGAGGGGGTTAAGTGGGTGCCTTGGGTGGCATGTGGAATCTAGTGGGTGCCTTGGGTGGCATTTGAAATACGATTAGAAACACTTAACCAAAATTTGAAACATGTAAGTGAACATGAATAAGGAAAGGGTTAAGTGAGATGTACTAGAGGGGACCAAGCTTAGGTTGATAGCTTGTGTCGAGTAATGGGGTCCCGTTTCAACCAGTAACCCATGAGTATCTCTGTGGGCTCGACCCAAGTCAAGGACGGGACACGCGTACTGGGCTTGACTGTAAGAGGCCAAAACGGGTTAGCGGTGGCAATGCAAGTCCAACGGGTTCATGTGCGTGTGTGGGCCCGGCCTGGTAGGTAAGACGTTGTTGCATCGTGTAGGTATAAGCCGTGCATCTCTGGTAGTGTTGGGTTGCCACTTTGGGGAGTGATACACCCCACTGTGGGACTAACACATGTATCTACGAGTTAGGGAGCCGATCGCTTGGGGGTAGTGGGTACACCTAGTGGAGATAGGGGCAGGCAGCTAGGGGTGCACGAAACTACCAATATCATTATTAAGTTCTGTAGGCGGGATCAACCTTAGGGTGACTAGTGGTGGTGCAGTATACTAGTGGTGGTGCAGTATAGCAATTATCTCATAGTGTTGGTGTAGTTTAGTAATTATCTTACAGTGGGTTAGGTGCGCTTTAACGATATCGTTGTTCATCCTGTTTCCTTGTTTACTCTGCCATACTCAATGGTTCATGGTCATTTTCTAATTTTCCAACTTATACCTTAGCCTAGTTACTTTGGTGATTATATTGTTAAAGTTATCGCACTTGCCAGACTTTATGTCTGACCCCCTTTGTTTCCTCCTCTTTTCTTCCTTGCCCCCCCAGGTGCTCAGATTGAAACTAGCACCAGTGGAGCTTGATTTTGGACAACTGTGCTTTTTTGCTTTTAGAAGATTGCTTGGATCGCTGAAGTAAAGTTCAGCCTCTTTTTTATTTATGGCTATTTTGTATTGGGGATTATGTCTTTCAATTTACATACTTTGATTTAGTCAAGATGGATATTATGTACTTGGCTCTGGTTTTGATGATGTAATCAAACATATGTATTTTCCGCTGCAATGAAATAAAGTTTTTTAATTTTTCAAGTACTGTTTATATCTGTCTTGTTGTTAAGTTTCTGTTCTATACTCACTTAAAACGCTCCATAGAAGTTAATGCATTCCCTTTGTGAGTGACATTAATGGACATGGGGTGTTACACGACGATGGACAACTAAGGGGTTAATAAATTAATAAGAAGGATTCCATATGATTAGGAGTCTCCCAAAAGGAGATTCCGATAAGTTATTAATGAATTTCCAAGGGGCTTTGATATTTTGCACAGATTTTGCAGTAGTATAATGATTTAGTTTTGTTTCAGTGATGATCATAAGGTGAATGTTAAAAGAGGAAATGAAATGACAAATTTCTAGCGGTTTTGCTATGGGATTGGCTCCTCTTATATTCCAGTATGAAATTTTGTCAATCATTAAATGATTGGGAAGTGGCAGATCTGGTTTTCACACCAGAAGAAGAAGCTTTAGCTGTTTCATGAGAAGGCAAGGACAAAACAGCATGATCAAAAGAGAATTTAGTGGATTTGTCAAGGTCCACAGCCGTTGATACTATCTTTTTTGGCCGACCTCTACTTTTTTTGTACACTCTTTCTCTAGTCATATGAAACGTGGGAGATTTAGGCAATTTAGGCAAGGATGATGAAGATGGATTTGGAGGATGAGGAGGGGACGAGGAATCTAAGGAAAAGTTGTTTAAGTCACCAAAAATGTGGTTTGGAAGTGACAGAGATGAGTAAGGTGATACAAATTGAAATGGAACTGGATTAGATGCGGTTTGGTTGACACAATTTAGAGTGTGCATGTCAGCCACATGCACAGAATTATCAGCGAGGTCTTCATTCAAGTTTGATTCTTCGATTAAATGCTCAACCTGTTGTAGCACTCCAAATGAGTTAGAAATCTAAACACTATCTGGGATTTTTGTAGGATTTGAATGGGTGGATTTTGCAAGAGATTTAGCCGAGATTGAATTAGCCTTAGAATTAAACATAAATGGAAAATTGTTCATAGCTTGAACTTCAGGATTTGTTCTACTTTTATCATCACTTGAAACAATTGATATCACGTTTTCCTCATTATCATTTGCTACATTGTCTTCTTCAGAATTCTTACACTTTTCTTTTCTTTTTTCTTTTTCTTGATCGATTCCAGTTTTCTCATTTACGTCACCAATAGTAGATTCTTTTGGGACCATCCTCCATACTTTCTTTAAATTTCTATTTTTCTTCCTTTGAATTACTGTAAAGCCTTCCTGCACTTGATCTCCACACTGATCCTCTTCCATATCCTTTTCACCAGTTTTATCATTCACTTTGTTAAACTTTTCTCCATTGTGTTCGTTACTTACTTGATCTGCATGACCTTTGTTCTTTTCACAATATTTTGTCTCATGACCAAAGATCTTGTAGGAAGTGCAAATCAAAGGTTTCCATGAATACTCCACTAATATATTTGGGCATGTTACGTCTCCAACCACCAAAAATTCAAGGAGCTCTTTCTCAGTACTAAATTCCACTAGGCATTTAGCGTATTCAAACCTTTTCATCTTTTCCGTGTTTTCATCGTAACATAACACCTTCCCAATGTGGCAAGCAACCCAATTTATTACAATTAAGGACCATAACATTATGGGTATTCTGTAGAAATGGATCCAAATTGGGACTGTTCTAACTACCGCTTGAGCCGATGATAAAGAAGGGGCCCAATTAGAAATGGTAAACATTTGTCCACATATAAACATGGGATCCCTCTTTAGAACATACTACTTATCCTCTAGATTGACAAACCTAAAAAAATAATTCTATTTGTCGAAATACATTTCATACTCACCCTTTAGCTTCCACACTCGATCAAGATGTTGCTTTACTGCCATGTAGTAAATTTGAAATAATTTTGTTTAAAGTTTACGTTTAAAATATAAATTTGAATTTTGAACTTTGTAAATTTGTAATTTGAAATATGAATAAAATTTGATTATTTAAAGTTTGAAATTTTGAAAACCTTAAATTTAAGATTTTGAACCGTGAAATAGGAAATTTTGATTTTTTTTTTATAATTTTTATTTTTAATTTTATTATGGAATTTTGAATTTCGAAATTTTTAATTTTCAAGTTTCAACTCTAAAATTTGAAATTCAATTTTTCTGGAAATTTTATAAAAAAATTCACATATAAAATTGTTGTATATAAGTCGAAAAGCAAAAAAAATTTCTCTCAAAATTAGTTGAAAAGGACCTTTAAAAGATAGTATATTTTGTTTTTCTATATTAACTTTTTAACTTTTGACTTTATAAGTAAAAGAATAACTTATGTATTGCCATCCAAATGGCCCCTTTGCTCTGTTAATATTAAGAGTATGTGGAGGCTATGTATGAGCAAAACGGGAAGAACTATTGTCATAGTTGGTGGATCGATGGAATACGCTCTCATTGAAGCAATTAAGTGGAAAGATAATGTCATGTTTTTTATTTTGATAGCTGCAAAGGTTTTTGTTAAGGTCATATGGGATGTGAAAAACGTTATGATTTTCGAAAGAAGAGGAGCTTGATGGGGGTAGTTGGAAATGTTACTCATGCATGAAATCGGATAAGGGCCGAAGAACACGAATCTTGCTTTTGACCCAAGTATCTAGCATTCCTTTGCATTATTGTCGTCGTTTGGGTAGTTAGCTGTTGTGCCGGTTGTATGTTTTATTTCTCGTAGTTTTTTTCCTTTTATGTTTTTCACTATGTATTGTTATGCCGGTTTCTCCATTCTCTTTTGATCCATTCGAAGGTTGTTTCATTGGTCTCTTTTGGGTTTTTTCTTAGCATTTTAATGAACTGGTAGAGGACCAATTATCCTCGTTGGCTTTGCCAAAAGAAATATGGTTTAAAAACTTATTCTTTTTATACACATAAACTGACAAAAAATACATGATTTGACCTTAAGAACGAAATAGTTTTTAGTTTTTTAATAATATAAAAGCCTTGTTTTGATATTTAATAATTTAATAAGCAAAATATGTTTTTTTTAATTTATACTTTAATTATAATTAATTCATATTGGATATTAGTATAATAAACTTTATATTTTGTATTATTTAATAAGATATAATATAAAAGGGATGATTTGAAGTTTAAAATAAAAGATCTTAAAATTTTATATTTTGATAAAAGCTTGATTTGATGTTTATTTGTGTATTTATAAAATGTAGTTTTTACAATATAAAACTTAATGTGATGTTTGACTAAAAAAATATACTCAAATAAATAAAAAAAAAAGGCAAACATAAGTACATTACCTTTTTTCAACACTTACATTCTCAATAGTGGAGAAGTAATGAACAAGTAAAAATGGTACAAACTTACATCCAAAGCAAAAATATGTAAGCACAAAAAAGTGCATTATGCATTACAAATCAAATAGTGATGTTTCCCAAATTTATTTTTATAAAAGATAAACAGAACTAAAATACTTATAAGTTGGCGTTTAACAAAAGCATAACTTAGGTTATAAAAGAATTCCACTTCAACTCTTTCGCTCTTTTTCATTTTCTAACCTTCCGCTTGGGTTTCTCACTTCTTCTCTAAACCATTTAATGGAAGCCTCTATATAAAAAATAAAAATAAAGGGAAAACATAATCAAGATAGTAAGACTCAATAGACTTGACGTATAAAATTCAAGACAGTAAAGACTACAAGAAAAATTGTGAAACCAAATCAAAAGCCTGGGTTGTTAAAAAAAAAAATTTTGATTTTTTACTTGTTCGAAAGTCATGAAAACGAAGTTCAGTCATTTCTACTGTATAGTTTATCTGTCCGGTAGAATTTTGGAGGGATCAAATATGTTTATGGGATGAATGGAAAATGCAGTGGGCATGGCCAAACCAGTACTACGCCAGAAATGCAAATTAGGTAGTGCTTTGGGCCGTATTTAATGTGATTAGGCAGTGCTCTGGGCCGTATCAAATTTTGGCATGGTTAAATATTTGATACGGCCATAAGCCATATCAAATGGTCAATTAGCTACAGCCATGTGCCTTATCTAATTCATCATTAGATACAATCTTAAGCCGTAGCTAATTGATCATTAGATATGGCCTTAATCCGTAGCTAATTTTTAAAAAAATTGTAAAAAATACAAATAGCTTTATAACCCATAAGAAATACTTCGGTACCATATAAAGCAAGAACGAACAAAAGTAGGTAGCCGTAAAACATAAATCTACAACAGACAACAATATCTCACAACGGAATTTTATTTATACAAAATATCAGAGTTAATAAAAAATTTCATTTTATACAGCAGATGATTAACATATAAACATAGATTTCATGAAAAATAAAACAAAAAAGACAAACCAAAGCGAGCGCGACTTCAATGTTAAACAAATACCTTAATTTAGATGATACAAATAAATACCTATGCTATATTGAAGACAACATTTTGACAGTCGGGAAGTATGTTGACCAACCATCCAGGTAAATTATATGATTTTCCATTGAATGTCACTGTTGCATCAGAAGTTCCGATATTTGCTAGAAATGCTACACGTTTGCTTCCAGTTTTATATACATGGGACTGTACAAGATCAAAAATGAAAGCGTCAACAATATATATTTCATAAATTTAGACTTGATTTTGGATAGATGGTTAATGATATGTGAAGATTGTAACATTACCTCCAGATTTGGGCCAACGGAAGTGTATGTTGAGTCATTTGCTTACAAAGCTTTTTCACAAAGTTTTAAGGTTTTATGCATGTCTTTCAAATGACCCCACTTTGGTTGCCTGATCATTCCTAATGAAATTATGGAAATAAATACAATTATCCCAAAGTAAATACAATCAGGTCAGTTATCTTCATACGTGCAGGAATGTGGATTTTTATCGTATTCATCAATAGGACCATCGTAATCGTGACTGCACTGCCAAATGACTGAAATCAAACATAGAAAGGTAAAATTAGAGAGAATAAATATAAGAATCTATATGATCATGAGTAAAGAATAAGAAAGTAGATCAAAATTATGCTAATCACAAAAGAATTAACAATAAAGGACAGGTGCACAATTATTGAACGTAAATAATAAATCGACTATAATGAAAATCATATCTAATGTGAATATTGTTTTTCAATATTAAAAGCAACAATTCGACAACATATTCAGCTAAAAGCATATGAAGCACAACCACCGGTTGTGTACTAATGTACAAGAATCTAATACATATTGGTCACACTCACAAGTACATTAACTCAAGTCATCTATAATTTGAATAGACGCACAAATTTGGCCTAACCATTCAACCAAAAGGAGTTAAGAGAATAAACTTCAATAGCTTACTAAAGGGTTTAGAGTATCATATTGTTTACACATAACCCATACTCGTGTCTTGAGAAATAACCATTGATGATGACCAATCCACATACGATTTAGCCGCCGACCCATAACTAGATTCAACATTCACGTACTCATTCTCTATCTGTATGCATTTAATGTATGCACTTAATGTGCTTATATGCATTTCAGGAAACAAAAGGCTAGCATGCAAATGCAAGTACCTGAGATAAGATGATTGGTCCACCTTGTGAAACAAAGATGTTCTCTTCCTTCATCATCTCCACGATCTTTGTCGTGAATCTCTATATCTCATTCTGAAAATATAAAGAAGGAAAACTTACACTACACCAAAACAGCAAATTTGGCATACTAGGATGCGTAGATTTGATACGGCTTTAAGCCATATCAAATTTGATATAGCTTATAGCTGTATAAAATTTCATTTGCTACAGCTCAACTGATCCGCACCTCCCCTAACCCCTAAAATCTTACCGTAGATTTTCAAAGCTTCGGATGGCTTTATTTGATACGGCCTTAATACATATCAAATCACCATCATATTTTTCCCTGCTGATTTTTGTTTCTCGCAAACCCAAAAAAATTGTCGGCTTCTCTTTTTCAATAGCAACCCAAAAACTTCAAAACTAGGGTTTTTGCAACTCCTTCAAATCGCGGTTATTGATCAAATGGTCTCCGGCAATCTTCGAATTGATGAATGTTAGCCTTCACAATTTGGAATTCCAATCTCTCGATCAAACAAAAAACTATAAGCTCTCTGATTATTTGCTCGAATACTTGAATATGTTTACTTTGACTGGATAATTAGCCGTCTTATAAAGGGTTTTCGTGCCCTAAATCCTCTGATTTCGTTTTGGGCCGAAAGGTTATCGGTGGATCAAGATGCGTTGGACATGATGCGTTTGAGGTCAGATAAATTAGTATTTCATTACTTTTAATTTCTTTTTCATCACTGTTAATATTTCTGAAAATGATCTATCCTTAGGTGACCCTTAAATTTGAGGACCATTTATTGTTAATATTTTCCTATTATTTTTGGATTGTCTAAATATTTATAAAATAATGCTATGAATTGCATTAAAACTACTATGTAAATTCTGAACTAATTGAAAACATTCAAAGATAAAGCGGTGTTAAAATAAACTTATATTTTAGGCTTAAAAGAACATCGAAAAAAATTACACAGACAAACTTAAGTGCCAATAAATTTTTGAAGTTAAAAATAAAAGAGCATATATTTATGTTCATCATTGATTTTCTACTTTATGCTAAGTTTTTTACATTTAATACAGTATAATCCATAACGCTCATTTTTATTTTTATTTTAGACTTAATTATCTATTGATGTATCCATGTTGATTTGCATCTAAAAAAGGTAAGGTGGTTCCATCAGGATTTGGGATAAGAATAGGAAATCAGTATATGTGTTTTCATTTGAAATATGAACCAAATGATGTTCACATTTACTGGACAACAGTTTTCAAGTAGACGCATGACATGGGTTTTTTCAGATGTTAAGCAGAATTAAGATAATCTAACTAGAAAAACATAATGCATTTATTTTTTCTTTTAACTTATTGATTAAAAGTATATTTCCTTTTACAAGATGCAAAAAATGTGAATTTACAAGAATTCAAACTAGTATTGTGTACTGATTCATATTTATTTTATTTATAATTTGCATGATACACAATGGTGGGAAAAAGAGGAAAAATTAAGATTGTGCATCCTGATAATGATATAAAATTTCATGCTCATCTGACCATTGAGTGGCAACCAGTTTCTATCATAGTTTGTTTGCTTATGTGCCATACACATCCTTTCATCTAAACATGGTTTCAATCCTAGCATTTGGATGCTATTCTTCGCTAACATGTTTGTGTATTTATAGTATAAAAAGTTCTAGCCTTTTAAGAACACTTTCAGTGTGCTAATTAGATATTACAATAATTCTTTCTTTTCTGTTTCGATTGGAGCACATATTATAGCTAATTCTTTCTCTTTCTGTTTTTTAATAGTTGAATAGTAGTGGTGAGATGGTGAATATTGGGTGGTATTCTGTTTTTGATGGCTAAAAATTCTATGATATTTGTTGTGTTTAGACAGGATTCTGGAGCTCTTGCTTTATCTCTTGTTTTAATACATACCCTCATTTAAATTGTATTCAAATTGTATTATATAATAAAAATGCTTGTATTGATCATGGATATTTTAGTAGGACAATGTATTTTTTTATATTGTTTTTAAATTAGATACGACTCATTGTCATATCTAATTTAAATAAAGATACGGTCATTAGCAGCGGGTTTTTTTAAATTTGATACGGCCATTAGCCATATGAAATTGAGAATTTGGTATGCTTAATGGCCGTGTCTATTTTTAAATATGATACGGCCATTAGCCGTGTCAAATTGACAAAGATGCCAAATTTTAATATGGCCCATATCACTGCCAAATCAAATTAGATAGGCCATGAGCACTACAAAATTGGCATTTCTGATGTAGTGTTAAGTGATTATATAACCGATCAATTGGGACAATAAAGCATAAGCAATTGATAATATTGATTGCAGTGATTTAAGAAAACCTTGAACAACTCATTATTGGTTCAGAATTTGGTTTCAAGAATGAAATGCGGCAAAAAGGGAACCCACTACATAAACAAATTTAGCAGATGTAACTTGCTTTACTTTAAAATGAAAATTGGTAATAAAGAAGAAATGTTAGTAGATGGAAATACCCATAGTTACACTCGGCATAAACATAAGGAAGGATTCATAGAGGGGCATAGAGCTCAGGCTCTGCTAATATCTTTATGAATCTCACCAAATCATTTCTCCCCTCAAAATCATATTATTCTTATAACATTTTTATCAATTAATAATAGCAATTATCATTCATGTGCATGGAGTTTTTTATAGCATACATAAAAATGAAATTTGTATGTTATTTAATCTGGTTATGAACTGGCTCATGTATATTCCAAAAACATAAGTTTCAATGCCTCCTTCCTCGGATTTTTGTATCAAGTCAGGCCACATCTAAGTACAATACAATTGATTTCCTTAATAATCATAAGTGGCATATAATGATGAAAGAAAGAAATTAGCAAATCCTCAAACGTGCTACGTGGATAACGGATGGAACTGGAAATGAGAAGTCTGCGCTTACCATCAATCACCAATGCTCTGTTATCGTAAGTTACATTAATTGCATCATCCAATTTTAATAGACATGTACTAGTTACACATAACAATATCAACTATTTAAAATAGTTGACTTCCTAAATCCCATCTATTGGAATTTATTTAATCCATCAATAAATATAAGCATGCCATGATGCTATAATGTAACAACCCGTATTTTTAAACAACACATTATAACTTAAAACAGGGCAGAATCAAATGTTAAAGTCTGAATCAGGGGAAATGGGCTACTCCATTGCGTTCGTCTCGGAAAAATACGCAAAATAGAGTCCGAGTTTTCGAAAAACGGAGCCCGTATGACCAAGTTATGGCCCGTCAAAGTTTTCAGAAAATTTCAAGTTCAAAAACAGTTCAAATTTGAATTCAGAATTCAAATTCAGCCAAAACAGACTGGGCGGGAAAATTCCCGCCCAGACAGGCCAATAGGGGGGTCGACACTAGGGTCGACCTCCCCCCAACCAGGTCGACACTAGAGTCGACCTGGGGGTCGACCTCCCTGGTCGGCCAGGTCGGCCTGGTCAAGTTATTTTGGCTGTTTGGACTTGTTTCGTTGGCTAGTGACGTGATTTGATGGCTCAGATTTGATTTAGGGTTAATCCTATGGCTTAAACTAACCTAATCTTCTATAAAAAGACCCATAAGTCTACCCTAAACTCACACAAACTAATCCTACAACTAAGTGCTGCCAAAATGCTCTCTAATCATGGCCTCCATCTTCTTCATGAGAGCATGAGTGTTCCAAATCAAATCTAAGTCCAAGAAGCTATCTTTCTTAGTTCAAAGAGCCATCTTTCTTCGTCATAGAAGCTATTTTACTTATTTCTCAAGGCTTAGGGTGGAGCATATTATTTTCTTTGTGGATTTGCTAGTGGCTTCGTCTCAATCTTGTTTTATTTTATAGCCTTCATAGCATTGTAAGCCCTATTCTACTCTTAGATTTAAACTATGAAGTTAAATATGACATGTTGCAAGTTTGAGTTTGGGCCTAAGTATGATTTTTGCTTTGAATCTATCATGTTATGCATAGATTTGTTCTATGTATGTTTGTAAAGCTATCACCTTGACTTTGTGGATTGAAAGCTATGAGCTTTGTTTGGAAATGTTGCATAATGCAACATAGAAACTCTCATAACCTTTATGTTAACTTGCATATGATGTTATATGCGAATCACTAGTTATCATCCTATGCCATCTATGACCATGTATCACCTATTTGCTAAGTTTGATGTCATGCATGTTTTGAGGCTTATAATGTAATATGCAAGTTTAATGAACACATTTTGCCTCATGTGCCACCATGTTTAACTTGTGGCCAAATCCTATCACCTTATGCCCATTTTGTCATGCTTCTAGGTTCCCTCTTTTAATCCATTTTGTGTTGTGATGAAACGTACATGCGATGGGAATGCGTATGGGTAGTTAGGTAACTTTAATGACATAGAAACATGGTTTTGAAATACGACATGTGATTATGCTTGAAAAACATGAACGTGGACATGACATGCAGAAAACATGAAGGTGGCCAACTCGAGGTTGGGTTGAGTTTGTAGCATAAATCTACCCGGAACCGACCGGCTTAACTAGTGGCTACAAACAATAGGACCCAATGTGAGTAGTTGGTCACATCGCACTTGAAACCCGAGGTTAGACTAGGTTGTGGTGTAAAGCTACCCGGGCCCGCCCGGCTTAACTAGTAACCACAACAAAGTCTAATGTGAGAGGTTGGGGTGCATTAAGTTAATTAATGCCACATGGTAGGGTTAAGTCATGGACTACTTGAATACTTAACCAATTAAACACGATGTATTGATAGGGTTAAGTCATGAACTGCTTGGACACACTTGACCAACTCAATACATGGTTAGGATAGGGTTAACCACACTTAACCCGCTTGAAATCCTAGTTACGTGGTCCTTTTCAACAGTAACCCACTTGGGAGTATCTGGATACCCTGGACTAGGCCAGGGTGGGGCACGATTACTGGACTGATTGTATGAGACCTAAAGAGACGGCTGAATGGTGCACCTGTTGTTCAGGCGGACCATGGTCGTGCACATTAAGTCCGTAGTTCATGGGTACCGGTAGGTTTAGACTGTGCGTGCTTGAATTGTGTCTGTGGTCTACACCTTAGGGCTGGATACACCCTAGGGTGGACCTTGCACAGTTAACTACATTCCATGATTAGGTCGTATGACACCGATACACGACGAGTTAGGCTTATAGGGAGCCGATCGACTAGACTGAGTAGTTGGACCTTGATTTAGGTCATCTCATGATGTTGGGCCAACCTTGGGCCAAAGGATCATTTCTTGTTTATACTTGACATGGATTATAATACTAGTACACCTGGTGCAACTTAACCTTGTATATGCGATGCCACACTTGATCTATCTTGTTAACTTTTCACCATGCCAGTTATCATCCTATGTTTCATCTCTGTTTTACATGTCCAGTTAACTTTATTAGTTTTTATACTAATAGTAGGTAGGACTTGCCAGTCTTTTTGACTGACCCGTTTTCTTTCGCCTCTTTTCTTCCGTTCCCCCCCCCCCCAGGTTCTCAGGGTGTGAACACTTGCACCTAGCTTGGATCTTTAGTTTGCTAATGGATAGCTCATGTACGGTTTGGACTTGAGCTCGCTATGGCTTTACCACGTCTACTTTGGGGATAGTTTACTTTATGTTATTTCTAGTTTTCAGTTTATGTTTTCTAGACTTGTAGTAGTTGGAAAATAATGACTCAGTACTTTTGATGTAAGTTGACTATGGTTTTGAAATAGTAGTTTTATCCGTTGCTTTACTTACTCTGTTTTACTTATATGTTCTGTCTTGTGATATCTTTATGCATGTTTACCTTGTCCAACACCCCTCCAAAGGCAGTGTACTTGCAAAAGTGACCCTGGCGGAGGCGGGGTGTTACATTTGGTATCAGAGCATAAGGTTTTACTAGACCGGACAAAAGTTTTAAAACCCTTTTGAAAAACTATTTTCAAAACCAATTAAGTATTTTCCAAGAAAAGTCTAGTTTAAAAGGCTATTCCCCAAAAGCCATTAGCACTATCCTTTGTTTCCTCGTTCTAAATCTATCTTTCCCTTTTTCAGCATGGCCGATCTTAACCTTCCCGAGGGAGTAACCATACCCGGATGGTTCCGAAGGTACTTGGAAGCTAGGGCCAACGATGCGGGCCCAATAAACACTCCCACCGTACCTGAGGTTCCTCCTCCTCCTCCTCCTCAGCGTCCACAAGCGGATTTCGCAAAGATTTGCAAAGACTTTAAGGCGATGGGTGACAAGAATTTTATTGGGACGGAGACTTTTGTTGAGGCATGAAATTGGTTAAAAGAAACTGAAGACCTCTTCGCCATCTTTGATGTGGAAGACCGTAGAAAAGTTCTGTTGGCAGTATGGCTATTGAAAGAGGAAGCTGCTTATTGGTGGGAGGTCACCAACGCTACTAGGCCTATAGAGACTTGGGCCGACTTTAGGATGAGGTTTGGGCTTAAGTTTCTATCATCTGCTGAGGAGAATCTTCAAATGGAGAAGTTTATATCTTTGAAGCAAGGGGAAATGACAGTGAGGGAGTATGTGAATAAGTTTAACCAGCTTGCTCGATTCGATTTGGACATGGTTAACACACCCCAGAAGAAGGCTCTACGCTTTGCACGAGGGTTGAATGAGCCATTACAAGGTTTAGCCATGTCTCATATACCCATGGGGGCCACTTTTGAGAGCTTAGTGGATATGGCCTTGCTTCAGGGAGATGATAAGAATGGCAAGAAAGAAGTCAAACCGAATGAGACTCAAACCAAGAAGGCGGACTCCAAGTGGGGAGGCAATCAGAGCAATCAGAGCAACCAGAACAACAAGAACAACAAGGGTAACAAGGCCAACAACAACAAGGCAAGGGACACAAGAAAGTGCAATTACTGTGGGATCGTTGGACACATAGCCAAAGATTGTAGGAAGAAGAAAAGGAAGTTGGGAGAATGCTTTCATTGCGGAGAGACTGGACACTTCAGTAAGGATTGCCCAAAGAAGCAAGGGTAGGGGCAAGGACAGACTCAGCGAGCAGGACCTTCTGGAGGGCAGATGCATGCTCTCAACACTGCTCCAGTTCCGGGCCGAGGTAGTATTTCTGTAGAAAGTCTTGTTTATATTTCTGGTTTTCATGTTCGAACTTTATTTGATTCTGGCGCATCGCATACCTTTATTTCCTCTGACATTGTTGAAAGTTTGCACCTAAGTACTAGTCTAGTTGAGGATCCCGTTAGTGTTTCAAATCCAATTGGGGGTTCCGCTAATCTGTCTATGATTTGTATGGATTTGAGGATTTCTATCTTGACCATAGAATTCACATGTAATGCTTATGTTCTCGGGTTCATGGGATATGGGTTGATTTTGGGCATGGATTGGTTGTCCAGTTAATGAGCCATTCTCGATTGTGAGCATAGGGTAGTGAGGCTTATGACTCGCCTTGGCAACACCCTAGAGATTTCTTGTAACCCTCTGGATCCCGTCATGTTATGTTATCTTGAATCCCTCGACTCGTCTATTGACAATCTTCAAAATGTGAGGGTGGTCCGAGAATATCCTGATGTTTTTGATGAGGTGAAGGGGTTACCCCCTAAACGCGAGATAGACTTCCGTATTTATCTTGTTGATAAAGCCAAGACAGATTCATTGTCTGTTAGGCACATGGCCCCGCGAGAAAGAAGAGAACTTAGCGAGCAAATCAAAGAGTTGCTTGAGAAAAAATTCATTAGGTGAAGTATTTCAGAATGGGGTGCTCTGGTGGTATTCGCTACTAAGGCGGATGGTTCGCTTCGTCTATGTGTTGATTATCGTGAGTTGAACAAGCTGACAAAGAAGAATAGACACCCGTTACCGAGGATTGATGATCTCTTTGACCAGCTTGTTGGTGTTTCTATTATCTCTCAGCTCGATCTAGCCATCGGATTCCATCAGCTTAGAGTGGCTGAGGATAGTATTGACAAGACTGCGTTCAGGACTCCAGATGGATTCTTTGAATGGCTAGTCATGCCATTCGGTTTGACTAATGCATCCGCATACTTTGTTGATTTGATGAGTAGGGTGTTCAGGGAGTTCCTTAACAAGTTTGTGGTTGTCTTCGTGGATGATATTCTGGTCTTCTCTAAGGACGAGGAAGAGCATGCTACACACCTCAAGGAGGTTATGGATACACTTAGAGCTCATCGGTTGAAAGCCAGGTTCTCTAAATGCCATTTCTGGAGAAGGGAAGTTCGGTTCCTTGGGCATATAGTTTCTAAGCAGGGCATAGCTGTGGATCCCGCTAAAGTGGTGGCGGTACAAGACTGGAAAATTCCGAAGAATGCAACTGAAGTGAGAAGCTTTCTCGGTCTGGCAGGATATTATAGGAAGTTCATTAAGGACTTCGCTAGGATTTCAGCTCCTCTTACTAAGTTGACGAAGAAGAACTTAGTCTTTGCATGGGACTTAGAGTGTGAGCTTGCTTTTCAAAGACTCAAGAAAGCCCTCACCACAGCTCCAGTTCTAGCATTACCCGATGGAGGGAAGTTGTTTACCGTGTACACCGATGCATGTGGCACGGGATTGGGCGCTGTCCTGATGCAAGAAGGGAGAGTGATATGCTTTGGGGGTAGGCAACTCAAAGTTCATGAGAAGAACTATCCCACACATGATTTGGAGTTGGCGGTGATCGTCTTTGCACTCAAATCCTGGCGCCACTATCTTCTAGGCGAAAGGTTTGAGTTATATACTGATCACAAGTCGCTCAAGTACCTCTTCTCGCAGAAAGATCTGAATCTAAGGCAGCAAAGGTGGATGGAATTCTTGGCATTATATGACTTCGAGATAGCTTATACCCCTGGCAAGGGTAATGTTGTAGCGGATGCGCTAAGCAGAAGGAGGTTGACTTTGAGTCCCTTGTTTGTTGAGATGAAGAGCCTAGAGTTCTTGGCAACCTTTGATTTCACACCGGCTGTTGAGTCGATGACTGGTTCGTTAGCATCCCTTGAGCTTAGACCTATACTTCTTGATCAAGTTGGGGCTTCACAGAGGGAAGACCCGCAGATAGTCGAGATCATGGATAAGTTGATTCGGGGTGAGACGTCAAGTCACATCGCTAGATATACTATTGATGACAAGGGATGGCTAAGGCGTGATGGAAGACTATGTGTCCCGCGAGTGGGAGACTTAGTAAATAAAGTTCTTGAGGAGGCGCATCACTCGAGGATGACCATACATCCCGGAGGGGATAAGATGTACCGGGATATGAAGCGCATTTTCTTTTGGGATGGGATGAAGAAGGATGTGGCAGAGTTTGTGTCTAGATGCATTGTTGGCCAACAAGTGAAGGTCGAGTCGAAGAAGCCCGGTGGGCTATTACATCCATTGGAGGTCCCGCTATGGAAGTGGGAAAGTATCTCTATGGATTTTGTGGATGGATTGCCGAGATCAAGGAAGGGGAATACTGGCATATGGGTCATAGTTGATAGACTTACGAAGAGTGCTCACTTTATTCCGGTGAAGAGCAAGAGGACCGCATCATGGCTAGCATCTGTTTATCTTCGAGAGATAGTGCGATTGCATGGAGTTCCTTCTAGCATAGTTAGCGATCGTGACCCAATCTTCACTAGCCAGTTCTGGAATAGTTTGCAAGAAGCGATGGGTACGCAGTTGAATCTCAGTACAACCTATCACCCACAGACGGATGGCCAAACCGAAAGGGTGAATAGAGTGCTAGAAGATCTTTTGAGGCTTTGTGTTCTTGACTTTGGTGGTACTTGGGAAGACCACCTTCCTCTTGTAGAGTTTGCTTATAATAATAGCTATCAAGCTAGCATAGGGATGGCACCATTTGAAGCTTTATATGGGAGGTCGTGCAAGTCACCAACATGTTGGTGGGAGACGACGGATAAGCTTATACTTGGGCCCGACTTGATAAGGGACACATCCGAGAAGGTTGAGTTTATTCGAAGGCGGATGAAAGCGGCCCAAGACAGACAGAAATCCTACGCAGACAAGAGAAGGACAAACTTGGAGTTTGAGGTTTGAGATATGGTCTTTGTGAAGGTTTCTCCTTTGCGAAATGTGGTTCGTTTTGGAGCAGTTGGGAAGCTGGCACCAAGGTTCGTAGGACCCTTCCCTATTATAGAAAGAGTTGGGAAGATGGCTTATAAGGTGGAATTGCCCGAGAAGCTGGCCGGAGTGCACAATGTTTTTCATGTCTCGCATCTCCGGAAATGCCTACATGAGTCAGCCGAGGTAGTTGAGCCTAGCATTCTTGAAGACATGGAGGTAGAGAAAGAGGCAACCCAGAGGCGAGCTCCGATTCGTATATTGGGAACGGAGATCAAGAAATTGAGGAATCGAGAAGTCAAGTTAGTAAAGGTTCAGTGGAGTGAAGCCGATGAAGATGCAACTTGGGAAACCGAGGAGAAGATGCGTGGGCTTTATCCATTCCTTTTTGAGGGTACATTCTCAATCTCTTTTCCTAGTTAGCATATCTTTCCTTTGCTATCCATGTTTATCTTGTTATCTCGTTAACCTTGTCATGAGAACCTTAGGTAGAAACCCTTTGGATGAAACATGTATTTGAAACATGTTATGCTTGATGTTTGCAAGTGGTTGCAAGTGTTTGCAAGTGGTTACTCGTGGATGCATGATACACGTTAGGCACTAAGATCGGCTCACGCACTTTCATATTGCATATGCATGAGTGCTTATACTTATTCGTGGCTGAAACTTGTTATGTTATCATGTAGATGTTGCATATGGATGAATGTTATGTGCACTCATATAGAGACTATGAATTATGTTAGGGATTTGCATACATATGGACTCATTTCACTAACATACTTTGCATTAAGGAGGTTTACTGAATCAGTAACCGCCTGATTTTCGCATTAGATAAGTACATATACACACACCTTAGCAAATGTTCATACAGCATTTAGAATCTTTTAAGGACAATGAATGCTCATGGATGATGTTTTGAGTAGATGGATGATGGATGGTAGGATACGTTCTTCCTAACTTGAAGATTTCGGGGACGAAATCCTTTAAGGTGGGGAGAATCTAACAACCCATATTTTTAAACAACACGTTATAACTTAAAACAGGGCAGAATCAAATGTTAAACTCTGAATCATGGGAAACGGGCTGTGCCATTGCGTTCATCTCGGAAAAATACGCGAAATAGAGTCCGAGTTTTTGAAAAACGGAGCCCGTATGACCAAGTTATGGCCCGTCAAAGTTTTCAGAAAATTTCAAGTTCAAAAACAGTTCAAATTTGAATTCAGAATTCAGATTCAGCCAAAACAGACTGGGCGGGAAAATTCCCGCCCAGACAGGTCGACAGGGGGTTCGACACTAGGGTCGACCTCCCCCCAACCAGGTCGACACTAGAGTCGACCTGGGGGTCGACCTCCCTGGTCGGCCAAGTCGGCCTGATGCACTTATTTTGGCTGTTTGGACTTGTTTCGTTGGCTAGTGACATGATTTGATGGCTCAGATTTGATTTAGGGTTAATCCTATGGCTTAAACTAACCTAATCTTCTATAAAAAGACCCCTAAGCCTACCCTAAACTCACACAAACTAATCCTACAACTAAGTGCTGCCAAAATGCTCTCTAATCATGGCCTCCATCTTCTTCATGAGAGCATGAGTGTTCCAAATCAAATCTAAGTCCAAGAAGCTATCTTTCTTAGTTCAAAGAGCCATCTTTCTTCGTCATAGAAGCTATTTTACTTATTTCTCAAGGCTTAGGGTGGAGCATATTATTTTCTTTGCGGATTTGCTAGTGGCTTCGTCTCAATCTTGTTTTATTTTATAGTCTTTATAACATTGTAAGCCCTATTCTACTCTTAGATTTAAACTATGAAGTTAAATATGACATGTTGCAAGTTTGAGTTTGGGCCTAAGTATGATTTTTGCTTTGAATCTATCATGTTATGCATAGATTTTTTCTATGTATGTTTGTAAAGCTATCACCTTGACTTTGTGGATTGAAAGCTATGAGCTTTGTTTGGAAATGTTGCATAATGCAACATAGAAACTCTCATAACCTTTATGTTAACTTGCATATGATGTTATATGCGAATCACTAGTTATCATCCTATGCCATCTATGACCATGTATCACCTATTTGCTAAGTTTGATGTCATGCATGTTTTGAGGCTTATAATGTAATATGCAAGTTTAATGAACACATTTTGCCTCATGTGCCACCATGTTTAACTTGTGGCCAAATCCTATCACCTTATGCCCATTTTTGTCATGCTTCTAGGTTCCCTCTTTTAATCCATTTTGTGTTGTGACGAAACGTACATGCGATGGGAATGCGTATGGGTAGTTTGGTAACTTTAATGACATAAAAACATTGTTTTGAAATACGACATGTGATTATGCTGGAAAAACATGAACGTGGACATGACATGTAGAAAACATGAAGGTGGCCAACTCGAGGTTGGGTTGAGTTTGTAGCATAAATCTACCCGGAATCGACCGGCTTAACTAGTAGCTACAAACAATAGGACCCAATGTGAGTAGTTGGTCACATCGCACTTGAAACCCGAGGTTAGACTAGGTTGTGGTGTAAAGCTACCCGGACCCGCCCGGCTTAACTAGTAACCACAACAAAGTCTAATGTGAGAGGATGGGGTGCATTAAGTTAATTAATGCCACATGTTAGGGTTAAGTCATGGACTACTTGAATACTTAACCAATTAAACACGATGTATTGATAGGGTTAAGTCATAAACTACTTGGACACACTTGACCAACTCAATACATGGTTAGGATAGGGTTAACCACACTTAACCCGCTTGAAATCCTAGTTACGTGGTCCTTTTCAGCAGTAACCCACTTGGGAGTATCTGGATACCCTGGACTAGGCCAGGGTGGGGCACGATTACTGGACTGATTGTAAGAGACCAAAAGAGACGGCTGAATGGTGCACCGGTTGTTCAGGAGGACCATGGTCGTGCACATTAAGTCCGGAGTTGAACATGGGCACCGGTAGGTTTAGACTGTGCGTGCTTGAATTGTGTCTGTGGTCTACACCTTAGGGCTGGATACACCTTAGGGTGGACCTTGCACAGTTAACTACATTCCATGATTAGGCCGTATGACACCGATACACGACAAGTTAGGCTTATAGGGAGCCGATCGACTAGACTGAGTAGTTGGACCTTGATTTAGGTCATCTCATGATGTTGGGCCAACTTTGGGCCAAGGGATCGTTTCTTGTTTATACTTGACATGGATTAGAATACTAGTACACCTGGTGCAACTTAACCTTGTATATGTGATGCCACACTTGATCTATCTTGTTAACTTTTCACCATGCCAGTTATCATCCTATGTTTCATCTCTGTTTTACATGTCCAGTTAACTTTATTAGTTTTTATACTAATAGTAGGTAGGACTTGCCAGTCTTTTTGACTGACCCATTTTCTTTCGCCTCTTTTCTTCCGTTTCCCCCTCCCCCAGGTTCTCAGGGTGGGAACACTAGCACCTAGCTTGGATCTTTAGCTTGCTACTGGATAGCTCATGTACGGTTTGGACTTGAGCTCGCTATGGCTTTACCACGTCTACTTTGGGGATAGTTTACTTTATGTTATTTCCAGTTTTCAGTTTATGTTTTCTAGACTTGTAGTAGTTGGAAAATAATGACTCAGTACTTTTGATGTAAGTTGACTATGGTTTTGAAATAGTAGTTTTATCCACTGCTTTACTTACTCTGTTTTACTTATATGTTCTGTCTTGTGATATCTTTATGCATGTTTACCTTGTCCAACACCCCTCCAAAGCCAGTGTACTTGCAAGAGTGACCCTGGCGGAGGCGGGGTGTTACATATATCGTATAAGTCGTACTTGACAACAGCTAATCCATTTAATTAATTTATTCCTCAAAACAATAATGATGTTCAACCCAGTTACTATTGAAGAACAATTAAACTTTTGTATGCTTGCACATAAAAAACCTCATCATCTACTTTAGGTTAACAAATATAAACACGGATAACAAAATTTTGACCTGAATAATTTATTAAATAAAGTGCTTATAACACCAGTATACTTTAAGTAAAGCAGACAGTTTAACGAAATTCCCTTAGGCAATAAAAGTAACATTTTTGAGCGCAAGCTGGTTATAATATGTAGCAAACATGAATCTAATTCATTTCTCATCATCATCTCGGTTTCTTTTCACACCTCCAAATGTAATATGATCAACTCCCTTAACAACATATTCATTACGATGTTGCTTCAATACACTTTGTAACTTGTTAATCAATCATAAATTAGCACACTCCATTACCCAACTATCATACTAACTCATAAGGGATAAAATGTGTATTCACGGCTGGTTTCGGTAAATTATTAAATTTACCCAGTGTAGACATAGGCTAATTAGTTTCTCAGATTTTGAACAATACCCTTTTTTATTAACATATATGCATATGAATCTATTATTAAGTTCATAGCATTTCAAAAAAACAAAAAGCTAGTCATAATTTTTTTCTTCCTTGTCACCTCACAATCAAATTATATGTGCAGGTTCAAATTAAATACAATGGAATTTCAAAGACAAATACCACGGTGCTTAGTAAATAAGGCAGGAAGATATAATATGAAGGAATTAACAACAGAAATCAAACAGACAAAATCATATAGGGAATTCAAAGAAATTAGTATTTGAATTACTGGATCAAAATCATCCTTGAAAGATTGAAATACTGCCGAGATAAGGGGAGTCGATGGTGGTGATCATTAGGTCGACCAGGACAGTACACATGATTTCATCAAAAAACCACGTCGATGTTAACCTAGTAGACGGAGGATGACAACAGAGAGGGAACGCACATCAATGCGAATGGGGAATAAAAGTTGGAGCGAAGAAATTGAACAGCAACAACAAAGTAGAATAATTTAGGTTTTTTGGTGGTTGGTTATAGGATGGGGAAAAAGAATAATAATGAGGAGGAAGAAGAGGGGTGATGTAGTGAGAAATGAAAAACAGCGGGGGAACTGGAGGAATGAAAGTATGATGTCGATTTGAGATGGCTCAAAGTCGTATCATATTGAACTGATTCAGAGCATTCAAGATGTTGGGTTAGGTTTTAGGGGTTGGGGGTGGTGTGGATCGAAAAGGGAAATTTGATACGGCTGTGAGCTGTAGAAAATTTGAAACGGCTTAAATCCGCATCAAATCTCTGCGTCCTGGTGTGCCAAATTTGTTGTTTTTGTGTAGTGCTGACAATGCTTGAGGTGAGACAAAGTTAGGTATTGCTCGAGTTATGTTTGCTAATCATATAAGGGAAGAGAAGAATCAAGACATGGAGGTGAAATTGCATCGTCGATGGAATTGTGGGGGAATGCGGTTCAAGATTCGAAATCAAGACAATTATTTTGTCGCTTTCAAAACTTCAAGTTGGATTTTGATTCATAGATGCAGAGTTCAGACATGGGTCAGCGTGATGAGGGTAAGATGGTGTATCTCTTGGTGAGGACAGTATGGATGCAGGGCGGCCAGATGGTGGTGCAAGTTGCACGACGTGCACATCTTCATTCGAGTGCAGGGAAATTAAAAGCGAAGGAGAGAAGGTGGAAAGCGAGTGCATTTAGGCCGGGTAGGATGGTTAAGAGAGCCGAACTATTGGACTTAAAGGGTGAAGCTAACTCAAATCTATAGTTCGTTAATATATATATATGTGTGTGTGTGTGCGCGCGCGCGTGTGTGTGTGCGTGTATGGTGGGGTTGAATGGTCCCCTACCATTTTATTGCATCCAATAAAAGAGACTCTTCTGAAAAAACTTAAAAGTGATACACAGAGGTAAAAAAAACATTAGCAAAAACACACTAAGAACAAAACAAACAAACATAGACAAAGATGTAGGAAGAAAACACAAGGATGAATCACCACATCAGCATTGGAGCATCCTCAAAGCCATAACTGCTTCTTATAATGTCACATCTTCTTTCAGATAGAAGGATCTGCATAAAATTTTTGTTGTTCTAGATTTCAAATTTAAACAACTATTATTTCTTTCTTTCCAAACTTTGACATATTTCTTAATGCACACTAATAAGAGACAATGATCATGTTGTCTCCACCTTGATGATTTCAGGACTAGATGCCAGTGGATACCAGAGTTATCATAAGCCACAACATGCCCTAACTTTTTCATTAACCTTGACCATACCAGAAACATGAAATGGCTTCAAAAAAAAGGCGACTAACAATTTCATATAGCATATTGCAGAAAATTCATGTGGGATTAGTATTCATACCATAATATATGATCTTCCATTTAGTCAAAAGGGCTTTATTCAGAATTTTCAACAACATTAGATTTTTCCTTTGGGATTGTGTTTCTACTCCATATCAGTTTATTCTACTTGCAGTCATCCATTTCATCAGTACCGAGGAACACGGAGTAAACAATAATATTTGAATGCTTCTTTCCTCTTCATTTTATAAAGTTAATTTTACTGAAGTATATTATGAATTGATTACTTACTACTGGAATAGACATGTAACCATTCATCATAATATCATAGGCTTTGGCACTAGTACAAACACTAGTCTGTTCCTTCTACTAATATGTTATAATTTTCGATATAATTACTCCTTCCTTTAGCTAAGGATCATCCCAAAAGAAATATGACTTGTCTTTTGAAGGGTGTGAATGTAAGAAAGGTAAAATTTTCTCAAAGCCAAAAGTTTTCTCCATAACTAGCCGCAATTTTGAGGGATGTCCATATTCCGAAGCTTTGCCTTTAATGTTATGCTTCCACACCCATTGAGTCCATAAACTATTATTTTGAAAAGTAACGCATTAAAATGAAACTGCATGCTGCATAATTCCATATTTCAAGAGATAGAACACTAAGACCATCTTTCCTTTTAACATCATAATTTTTTTAAAAGAACAAGGGATTAATTTCCTATTATGAATAGACCTGGTCCATAAGAACTTTAACAGAGTTATTTTGATCTTGGTTAGAAGCTTTTCTAGGAAGGATGAGGGTTCTAGCCCAGTAAACTGTCATAAACAAACCATACTCTTGATCAAAAAAAGTATTCTACCATGGATAAAAATTTGTTTACCCAAGAAATTTAATGTGGATGTTATCTTGTTGAACAACATAATGTATTCAGCTGTATTGACTCTGGAGGTGCACATGGGAAGCCATAGGTACGATGAATTACCATTCATCGCTTGCATTCCCAGGATATTTAATAATTCAGTTTTATATGCATCATCGATTCCATATAGCAAGCATGGGACTTATGATTGTCAAGCTTGAGTCCAGTTTAAAATTTACTAAGGGTAGTTATAATATTTTCAAATAAGGGTCGATCTGGTCTTGAGAAGACCATGACATCATCAACTAAAAGAAGGATAGTGATAAGAGGATGAGAATCTCTACACTTTGGGTTGGATAGTGTAGCAACCCAGAATTTTATCAATTTAATTTGAGAACATTGAATTTATTTAAATATTTTATTTTGTGATTTTAATCATTTGAATTCCATTTTTAAATGATTATTTGATGATAGGACATTATTTTTTTCATTCAAATAATGGTTTTGATGGTTTATAACCATTTTGAGTTTATGTTAAATAAAACAGAACGCTTGGTTTTTATTTTTTGCATAATAATGGATATGTATCTTATAGTGAAAATATATTTGAAAACAGATTTATACGTTTATATATGTAATATAATAATAATATTTTTAAGTGTATACATATAATAAATATATATGTATATAAATTGTGATTTAATGTTGTACTTATAATAAAGTTATAATATTTATATAACCATTATTTGATTTTAAATATAAACTAATTTTTTTACATTTTTAATATAAAAGCTTGATGTGATGTTTAAAAATAACAAAAAGAAATAAAGAAAGAGAAATGGAAACATATGATATATGAGAACATTGATTTGTTTCAAAAAAAGAGAAACTTACATGTCTCATTAAATGCTTGTACAAAATTGACTTAGAGTGGAAGGTTTGAAATGATTCAAGGGCATATTTGTCTTTTCCTTTTTATACTTTTATTCTACATATATATGTTAAAAGCCTTCACTTCTACAGTTTATTTTCTTCTAATTTTTTTCATTCCCTTCATCTAACTCCATTTTTGAAATAATGGTAGCTAAAGATTAAAACATGAATATATATATATATATTTCAAAACCTAGAAACAAGATCAAGGCAGACTACCATGTTAGCAAATGTCTGCACAAATTCATTTTGCAAAGATTACATAAATATAAACCAAACTAAATAATTGTTTTAATTACTAAAAACAAGTGCTTTGGCTTTTCTTTGGTTTTTTCTTGTCTATAGTGGGGTATTGTGGTGTTCGGTGGAGTTGGGTGTTGCTATGTTGAAACAAGAGCCATGACCGAATCTGGAAGCATAAAGGAGGTGATAGGTTTGCAGTTTCTCCGAGTGAAAGTGACTAGAGGTGAATCAAATCTTGGTTTTAGGATCGTGGAGTGATGTAGCACTTTTTGGCAGAGTTTGGCATGATTCGATGAACAAATTGTTTACATGTTTTTGGAGACGACGAGCTACAGGCGAGTGTTGGTTATTGTTGTAGAGGTTCGAAGGCTTGGCGAGGGTGACCAACGTGGAGAGGAGATGTCTCTTGTGAGTTTTGGCCGGCGGTTGGTGATGCTAGTTGCATGGACCGTGCACATTTTGGGTGTATGTGTTCGAAAAGAGGAAAGAAGAACAAGGTGGAAGAGGGTAGGAGTTTGTGTCGGACTGCGTAGGTTTGTTTGGGGTTCGGCTAGTTTGTTTGCGCTTGGGTGAGATTACTTTAAATTTTAAATTTATGTGTATGGTTGTGATGGTTTGAAAATTTACAACTTGCTCATTTGACATCCGATTGATGAGCGGATTTTTCTTTGAGTTCGTAACAACGAACACAACATCATAATGTAATTTACTTCCAAGTTTGATTAAGTTAAAATATACTTTTAAATTGATAAGTTTAAATAATGTTATTTTAAGTAATAACGTTGATTAAAATTATACGTTTATACTTGTGTTTTTTTTTTGCCAAATAAATTACTGAACAAGTTAAACTAAATTGCATATATCATTATGGACATTGTTGAGCAGAATAAAACCTTATTTTATGCACGTTATGTTGTAGTTTAAATTGAGAAATTAGTTGTTATCGATATTCATTGACATGGAGTTAATAAATTTTTAACAATTGATTGTTGATTATTGAATACCCAAACCTTTGTAACTTGGTTGTATTGTGATGTCTTTGACATGTAAACCTATTTGAGTATGGCAATTTGGGGTAAATTATTTAAGTACCGTTGTGGTCGTTAAGCCTCAAATGTGAAACTGTTTTCGGCTATATAAATTCCTAAACGGAATTAGTTAAATAACTAAATATTCCATCTAGGAATGTTTTAAGGAGCACTAATAAAAGATTAAAAATTTATTTACGTACTTTTAAAATGGTATAAGTTGATCAAATTGTTTGAGATTATTTTTATTAATTAAGTATTAAGTTATTATTATTCATTAATGATAATTTAACACTTAAGACTTGGTTTGTTGATGATATTTTAATTTACTAATTACTTAGTAATGATATTTTAAGTGTAATTTGTACCTAAGATTAAATTAGAAGTTAGTTATAATTATAATAATTAATGCTTAAATACTGTTTAATGACTTATAAAAGGGAATAATTATTATTAAATCATATGATTAGGATTTAAGATTTTTTTGATGACAAAAATGTGTATCCTTCTAAAAAGAAGAGAGAGAAAGCGCGCGTGCGCGCACACACACACGTGTATATATATATATATATATATATACACACACATAAAGAAAACATATAGTCCACAAAAACTACCAACATGCCTCGTAGGTAAACAAAAATATATATTCTACTCGGACTATAACCATATGTATGTGTAGAATGGTAGATAGATGAGGTCTGGATAAACCATCTCCCATCATGCTTCAAAATCGAGTTCCGGTATGGCCACCACCCGATAGTGAAGCATATCTACTCTTACACAATACAATAATCTCTCCAGAAAAGTATGAAAAATAAAAGTGAGTAGAAAAATAAAGAAAGAAAGGGCTCTCCAGATCTGCACTCCAATAAGCTCCACAGCATATATCGACTACCTGTACCCTGAAAATGACTAAACAAAAGTAAGCTTACAATATATATATATATATATATATGCACATATATATATACGTAATATATATATCTCCATATACATGTAAATAAAATAAAACTATAGAATAGCAAAAAACGCCTATAATATTCATTAAAAATAGAATTCAATAAAAACGCAAATTCTATTGGAACTCAAATATTTATCAAGCCTAATTAGGAATGGCAATGGGGCGGGTTGGGGCGGGTTTCTCGTGCCCCAGACCCGACCCAGACTTTTTAAACCCCGCCCCAGACCCGCCCCGTAGACCCGGTGCGGGTCTGGAATTTCGCCCCGTACCCGAAACCCGTACGGGTCAGGGTAGACCCGACCCGCCCAGCGACCCGGTGATATTATGTTCTAGTGTACACAAATTTATATATTTATATATTTATATATTTTTTATCACTAAATGATAAATTATATGCATATTATAATGTGTTCACAATGACAAGAGAATATTATAAAATGAGTTTTAAGATAATAGTTCAAAAATATATGCATTTGTTATTGTATGATTATCATTGATGCAACTTAATACAATGAAAATTTTATAGTTTGTCAATTGAAAGAATATAATATTCAAGTTATAACTATGTAAATCTAAGAAGATTAACAAGTAATAGTTATAGTTATAAAGTGTTTGAATGATGTTTTGATCATGCGGGTCGGGTTGGGGCGGGTCAGCCGTGCCCCAGACCCGACCCTAGACCCGGACCTCCAAAAGCGGGTCGCGGGTCTACCCGCCCCGAAGACCCTATGGGGCGGGTCTAAATGGGTCAAAACAGGGGCGAGTCAAGCGGGTTTGGACCCTAGACCCGCCCCGTTGCCATCCCTAAGCCTAATAAACAAACTCAAAATATTTCTAACTTTAACTAGAAAATTTTCAAATATAGATCCCTAATTAACTTATACAGAGGGATAGACATTCAATCTAGACTAAAAATTACAATCTTAATAATTAATCTATCTATAGCAACAGAGTTAGAATGAAATATTCTCTAATTTCTATCAAACCAAATAAACCAACTAATATTTATTAATGTATCTAGAACATATCTATATTTAAAATTAAAATCAAATCTAAAACTATTCCAATAATAAACACAATTCCTAAAAATATTGGAACAGTTAAAAAGTTCTTAAAAACATTTTTAATACATAGGAAGATTTAGTACAAGAGAAAAACAAATGATCCACACTTTCATCAAAAATATTATAGAAACAACACTTAGAATCAAAAATAATATTTTTATTTCTTAATTGCTCTATAGTATTTAGTTTCTTACGGATTATAAACCAAATATGAAATTTGGCTTTAGAAAGAGCATCAGTCTTCCAAATAAACTTAAATTATAAAAGAAAAATACTAGAAAAATTAAGGAACTTACACATAGATTTAGAGGTGTATTTTAAACTCTTATCAAGACCCAAATAAATGTTATCACCATTAATATCAAAATGATACATAGACAGCTTAGCTCATAATATGGCAAATTGCCCGAACATTGTGCCATCTAAAATATTTTCAAATGTAATTTCTTATGAGGGTCTAAACTGCCTCTATATACTTCCTCAATCAATGCATTTTTAAAGTAGCAAATCTCAAAAAGCTCTATAAATTCAATTTTAAGGAGCACTCAAGAAATCCATGAATCATGCCAAAAAATGTAACATCTCCTGAATGGACAATCAACTTACAGCCTAAGTTAAAAAAATCAAAACATTTCAATACGGAAATCCAAAAAGAAGATAATCTATTTTTCCAATTATAACTAGCACCAAATATAATTTTGTCTCCATTAAAATAAAATTTAGAATCTATTTGCTTCCAAGTTGTCGTCACTTCTGGATTTTTAAATTTTCACAACCATTTAGCTAACAACGAGGAGTTGAAATTATATAGATTGATAACCCCAAGACCCCCATCCTTCTAGGATTTATAACATTCTTCCCAATTAACTAAACATCCGTAACTTTTACTAATGTTTTCTCCACTCCAGAGAAAATTACGTCTAATTCTGTCAATTTTTCAATCACACATTAGGGAAAGCGGTGAACGGCCATCCAATATGTAGGAATTGCAGACAACGCAGAGTTTATAAGAACTAATCTTCCAGCTCTTGATAAAAATCTTCTATTCCAACTAGATAGCCTATTATTAATTTTATCCTTTATAATCAACCAATCATCATGTTTTTGTTTTGTAGGTCTAATCTTAAAACCCAAATAATCAAAATGGAATTTCATAGTAGAATAGTTTAAGGTATTGACAACTTGATTCTCAACATTGTCAAAATCATTTAAAACCATAACCGACCTTTTATCAAAATTTATTCAGAGTCTAGAAAGCATCTCAAAATAATATAGTATAAATTTCAAAGCTATAATATGTTTGGATAAGTGAGATATTAGGATTTAAGATTTATTACTTAATTAAAAAAGTTTTAAAAATTTACTAAAATTTTAATTCAGGTTTTACTATTTGGGATTTAAATTATTTATGTAAAGATTAACTATTATTTAGTTTTTTATTAAAATGTTAAATAAATATTTAATTACTCATTTTAAGGATTAATAATTATTTAGTTATTATTTAATAGTTAATTATTATTGAATTATTAATTGTTTAAGATTATTATTATCTTATTTCAAAATTGATTAATTTATTTCATTTGTATAAATGATCCTTTTAAGTTTGTTAATTTATTAATTAATGATGTTTTAAGTTAATTAATTATTTAAAATAAGATATTTAAATTGGTCGACTGTTTCAATAAAGAGGATTAGACTTGTTTATAACTTTTAAATTAATTTGGCAGTTAGTAAATTTACTTAATAATGAGGTTTGGACTTAAGAGAATAATTTTGATAAATATATTCAAGATAAGAAGTTGTTAATTAATAAAATAATTAACTTAAGGTTTAAGTAAATTAAATTAACTTAAGAATAATCACTAAATCTTGTATTTGATTTTGAAATGGATTAAAGTTAATAGATCAATTTTGATAACGGGATTTATTGGAGTTGAATAAATCAAGTTAAATATTATATGTATTCGCAAGAAACGAAGAATGGATTATAGAACTTATTTTGGATTGAATTCCATATGAACATTGGTCAACTTTAAATTAGACATTTTGAACTCGAGATAGTAAACTTCTATCATTCTTGAGACGAGGGTGATGTCGAGTCAAGATTTGTGAGGTAAACAAAATATCCCAACTTGAACGACTTTATTTTTATCCTAGGAATATTATTTGAAAAGATCGTGAATGGATTTTTGGAGTTTAAATCATTATGTTCCTAAATGATTTGTTACTTAAAAGACAAAGATCTTAGGTTTTAAATGAAGTGATTTGGATTCTAGCAACCCACGAACGATGAACTAGGAATGAGAAAACCATATTAATTGGTTTTAATTATATACTTAAATCATAGGGTTATACATGTGAATATTTTGGGATAAGAGATTTGGAATTTAATTAATAAGAAATTAATTAAATGAGGCTTAGTGATTACTATAGGAAATAAAGTATTTGTTTTGTTATGTGTGTGTTCGATAGTTAAATAACCAACTATCAAATCTGCTTGCTGTGTAGCTTTAATGTGATAGGGATTCTTGCTTTGCCTTTGTGGCAAGCAAGAGACTCTTAACCCTACACGTACCTATGATGTTTTGATAATTCTTGATCATAGGTTTGTTTCTAGTCGAAAGGCAGACCGTAAAAACAAATTTGAGGTACCAGTGTATGCCAAGGAGGGTTTTACCTGTCGCTTGATGATTGCATAGCCTAGGAACATTACAATGTCATATCAAAGCTTTTAAAATAACAATTTTGGCTAAGATTCATAAATATTTGTATCTAGACATTATTATAATTTCACGAGGTTTTCTATATAGTGTTTTGGTTATCGTAAGATAAAAACTCGTCTGTTTTTATGTCCGACGTAATCTTACGAGATACCTTTTGCTTTAAAAGTTTTTTTTAAGTATAATAATCAAGATGTTTGAGTTTTCTAACACCAACCCATGTTTGACCCAGAATTTTATTTTCTTTCCCTTAAACTCTTGGGTGCTCAAATATTTTACGAGCAGCCAAGTTGTTCAAGTTTCCATGGACGTATTTGGAGCTTAGAAGAGGAGTTGGATTCCAAGATGTATTTCCGTAGATTCTTATTTCCGTTGTGCTTTTGCGATTCTTGTGTTATGTAAGTAGTTCGATAGGTTGTTATCATTATCCAGGTTAGGATTTGTGTCTTCTCTGATAATTGTAGTTGTATATGTAATAATAGTTCTTTCAGTTTGTAAAGACTTGTTATATATTATATGTTATCCGCTGCATTGTGAGATTCTGTTCTAACTACTTTTTTCTTTAACACCTAATGATTCAGTTTTCCTGGAACTTGGAGGTTCGATATGTTAATACCGTAAATGTATTAGTATCAACTCTAAAGGTCAAAAAATCAAGTCGTTACATTTTTGTATCAAAGCTGAAGGTTGAGTGAGAACCTTGGTTTTGTGGGGTAAGCTTAGTAAGAGGTATAGTTATGGATTGCCTTTTTATGCGTTTGAGTTTGTATATATATGAGAGCACATATTTGTTAGTGTTATAAAAATGTTTTATATTATGTTGGTTTATTTGTTGAGTGGTTTATGAATTTCTATTGAGATATGGGATGCCACAGTATCGATAGGGCTTTCTAAATACTTGAACAAGGCAAGTCAACACAATATTGTTATATTTGGTAAATGAAATATATATACCAAAAAATATATTTTATATAAAGAATATTTTCTATATAATTATATAGAATTAGGAAAATTTTATTTGATAGGGATGATAATATTTAATTATTATCATAAATTGGTTGATTGCCTTTGCTTGGTTAGTATACGAGGAAAATTCTTTCTCTTTTACATGGGTGCATGAAATGTTTTCCTTAAAGACATAAGGAATATGCCTGACGGTAAGAAGAGGAAGATTACAATAGTGAAAGAATTGGAATGAATGGGGAATATAACCTATTATGATTATTTATGAAAATAAGAACATGAGATAATAGGTCGTCTTGCTCTAGGGATAAGTGGAAATTATAACGTAAGTTATAAAAAACGGAAAGGAACTTATCGATAAACCTTAGTTAAATAGAACTAAGTAAATAGCAACGAGAGGTGGTGATAAACAAGGTTATGGTTAAGTAAGAAAGAATGAAGTGGAATTATTAGTGGTAGACTTACAATTGGAATTATGAAGTTTAATAAAAGAAATTAATAATAGGAGGAAGCCCGCTTATTGGCATAAGGTTGAATAAAGTAGGTAAGCAACCAATTATGTGCTAAAAAATCTGGTAACTTGAGATAATATTGAAATTGGGAACAATCAAGTTAATTAGCAACATGGTGAGAAACGACAAGCACCTGATTTAAATATTAGACATTGGATCTAATAACACATTATTGTGGAGCGCTTGGACATTACGCATGTACGAAGGTGAAGAACCCAACGGGGTAGATCATCGTGGTGTCTGGAGGCACGGGAGGAGCACGTCCATTTGATTATTTTGCTAGCTTGCTTTACGGGACTGGAGGGAAGCACATGGCTTCCGAGGGATGTGGTAGTGTACTCCGTGGTGGTCCTCTGTTGCGGTGCATGCTCAGTCTATACTCGTAGAGGTTGGGTCTGCGCGGTACCACCTGGTGAGTATACCTTAACTACAACGGTAGTTTGAAGCCAGAAGGCTATGGCATATGGTATTGGGTGATTCAGAGGTTGCCTCGGGGGAGGATGGTACGACCCGAACTTCCTCGTGAAGGAAAACCCGGATTGCTTTGAGGACAAGACAAGTAAGAATACAAACAGAAGAACATTTCATTGCTTATTACAACAATTCCATCAGAATACAAGAATATACAGAGTATGAATAAATATTATACATCAGAAAAATATCATAGATTACAATACATTTAAATACATAGCAGCGGAAAATAATACAAAACACAACCGAAAGAGATAAACGGATACAGAGCTTTCCGAATATCGTTCCAGCTGTAAACTAGGATCCTGTGAATACAAATTTGCAAAACCAAAACTACTAGCTGCCCATGAGGAAATAGGGGCACCCAGAGTTTAGGTTAAAACAATAAACTCCAAGTCAGTCATGTGACTGGTGTGAGAACTAAAACAGTTATCTAAAACTTTACTTTAAAGAAAAGTTAAATCAAGGGACCACGCCGTATAACACGGAATGGGTTTCCTCCCAAGAATACCAGTGCATAGAATAAACAACGCAATGCTTTTAGAAAAAATGAAGCTATTATAAGACTCAGGTCCCATCACACAATGCAACGCAAGCCGGAGGATAGAGTTTTACCTTATAATAGCCAAACATGCTTGGTACGTTTAAAACAAATCATTTTGATACTATTATAGTGTAAAGTGTATGAAAACAACTTCAAATATTAATGTATCAATCATAGACGGCATAGTGCCCCATCCCACTATGTCACCATACTAGGCTCTACAATCAAAACCGAAATGTCACGTATTGGAAATTGGATTTCTGTCATGAGTCGAGGCCAGGGATGGCTCCTCACCGTTTTGAGACACTCTAGAAAATGTCTCAGGACTACACACTCTGGGTAACCCTGGATCGGTTGGGTCGGTCCTCCGTTACGTTTGAGGATTGGCAATTCGTAAACACACGTTTCCCGGTCCTATCGGACCTATCCATCGGCTCTGAAGAGACAGATATATCCGAGATGCCTCGCAATCCAACAACCACATAGGTAAAAATAATATAAATGTCAAGGCATGTAAAACACTGACACCACCTATAGCTAGAAAGAAACGTCGTGTTCTCCCAACGGTCCGATCCCGTTTTTAACTCATACCGAGGTGTGAGGCTCGCGAACTAACGCTATACACAAAGCTACACTGTATTAAAGCCGTTCTTTGATCATCAACCACAAGACTCTGCTTTTCAACAGAAGCCTTGATCATTTGCATCTCAGCATGCCACACAGGCAATTTACACCATGCGACTGATGTCTATCGATATACAACCTCTCATCCCGTACGTCTCAAAGAAGGGTGAAGTAAGCGAATAAATTCCCCTTCACCAAGCGGATGTATATTTAATAGAAATCAATCAACACAGAATAAAATCGAATGTTAGACACATAATCCATTTACAAGTTCGTTCTGGTTCTGAACGAAACCGAAGGCACCTTATTCCTCGCCCCATATGTCCAATACAGGAGAGAGGTCCTTGCATATCCATCGATCTCCAAGTACGTCTGGACGATCACCACTTATTACC
Organism: Allium sativum; assembly: GCA_030737875.1. Taxonomy (NCBI): domain Eukaryota; kingdom Viridiplantae; phylum Streptophyta; class Magnoliopsida; order Asparagales; family Amaryllidaceae; genus Allium; species Allium sativum. The sequence continues at coordinate 74,829,029 of CM060920.1, read as the reverse complement.
TCGTCTTGGGTGTATAGCTCAATCAAGACATCAGTAATCATCCAAACGATGTGAAGACCTCCGGTCTTCAACCACCGTCTTCATCGTCGACTTATCGTCGAATCAGTTATTCAGAATGGGTATAAACCCGGCCTTTCCGAATAACTTGCGTATATAATAAACAAGTGTTATAAAAACACAACATACGCCTAATTCCAATTCTGAATATTCTTTTATTTAAATATTTGCATCTTTAGGGATTTGTTCCCATTAATTTTATCAAAGATAAATTCTTTTAAATATATTCTTTAATCTTCCTTTGGATATCATTCAAACCAAATTATGGTTTTCCAAACTAGTTGGGATTAGCGAACCACACCGAAGTAATCATTTAATTAATTTCCCAATCCCAACCTATTCATCCCATGGAGCAAAACTGGTAATACTCCATATCTAACACCACGGTGTTATCGGTAAAATTAATTACCATTTCATGTTCAAATCTAATTAAAGATTTAACTATCACTTGGAGTTATCTGTGGTAGGGGGAGCTAATAAATAGGGGGAGTTCAATATTCACTGTCAAACACATTTATTGTACTCAAAATCTTTTATTTGTTTGTCATCATCAAAAGGGGGAGATTGTTGTATATAACGTTGTTGTGTACACAATTATATGATTTTTGTTTGATGATAACAACCAAATATATATATTATAAATGTGTTTGGTACTGTACTGTTCTATATACATATAACAGACATGAATATAATATTTATATTTAAATAATATACGACGATACAGACATTTATATATTCATACAGTATTGTATTTAAATATAATATTATATTTAAAACACTCGAACAATAAAACTATTTATATCTCCAGTATTTAAACATTCACTTCATATTGTACTTGTATATAAACATAATAAAATAGACAAGTTCGTTTGACAACAATAAAATAATATTTTATTTCAATCAAATTTGTTTATTACATATATCAGTACAATTCTCTCACATCTCCTCAGTACAGTTCATTCATTGTCACTCAGTTATACATAAACAACAGATACATAGTTACATTATATATATATATATACATTCACATTGACTCATATACAGTTTCTGACTCATACATTTATTTGACACTACACACTGTCTTCTTGTCTTTAGTCTTCAATCTTCTGTCTTCACAGCACAGTCAGTCCAATCTTCATACCTGTCATATACAGAAACACACACACACAGTGTATGGAACAGAAATAATTTTTAAAATACACGTGAACATAAATTTAATTTTATTTAAAAAAAATTATTTGCCTCAGATCTATGGTGTGTTTCTCATCATTTTTCAGGACTTGATCTGATCTGCGTCTAGTCAGTTTGTATATGTATGGTACAAGGACAGGAAATCTTGTCTGACGGTTGCATATGCACACGTGTATAGATCTACACGTGTGCACTGCCTCGCCAATCAGAATGTAGTAGCGAGCAACTGTGGAGCAGTCACATGGACCAAGCTCGACACAGTGAAATGGACAAGTGAACACAACAACAAAAGCGTTGAGCCAAGAATGTTAAATCATGTGATAAGCATCTACAAAAGGTCGAGCCAGTTCAAAGCTACAAGCCTGTGAGCATGCAAAATAACAAAACTGAGTACAAGTGTCATGGACAAAAGCTATATGGTCAAGCATGCTCAATGCAATACCAAAAATGGATGTCACATGTCACAAGTTTTTCAAACATTTGATGCAGCATACAACTCATTTGTACATGGTTCCAAATCAAGTTTTGTATTCATACAAGGGAGCACAAGTCAAAGCAGACAAGCTCAACGTGTTCAAGTGCAGGCACATATACATGCAAAAGTGGTGTACATGACAAGAAGAGACACAAACATAAAGCACAGTTTTTTTTTGATCAAGGTAAATGGTTCAGCAATTTCAGGTGATAAAGAGGTCGAGCAACAATACATGGCAGAGAGCTTTGTGATCAAATATCGCAACATAATGGAGCACAACAGCATACTCAATGATCACAACAAACGCAGCAATAAGATGGTACATGGGAGCAACACAATGTAGAAGATTATACCAATTAACATGGCCAGATCTGTGTGCAACTAAAATCATGTATCGAGCCAAAGAAAGTTCACATATGTACAGCTCAGATCTGAGTGTTCAGGTTTTAAGCATACAAGCAAAAATGCAAGGAATTAAACAACAAATGCAAATGTGATACTGGGTTTATACAGTGCACAAGCATGGTGTTCATGGTGTGCACAAGGCAGCAGTCTCAATGTCATAAGCTGCTCAGAAAGCAAGGAGTATAAACGAATGGTGCAACTACATGCAAGCAACCAAGTGCTTAAGACAGTATCAGTTCATATCAGTTTTCTTTGTGTACCAGAAAACATCACAAGCATGCCAAATGCAAAGTATCATGTTCAAGCTTAAACAAGACACAGCAATGGTTTTTAATCTGTAAAGCATCTACAAGAAATAAAGATCAGGTGAAGTATTTGTTCTGTAACTCTGTTCTAAAGAAGAATTTTTTTTAAGGTCTAGTATCTGTTCTTTCAGCAGAGAATTTAAATCAGATAAAGTCTTTAAGATCCCAGAATTTTGGCAACATTTTATTTGGCAAGTAGTTTTTAATGAATCCCAAAATTGTCGAAACTCACTTATAAACTTTCTGAAAATTCCATCTCTTTTTTCTGGCAAGTTGAAATGTGTTTCCAAATATACGATATGCAGTTATTCACGCAAGGCAATTAATCGTGGCTCGATTCAATCTCACAAAATCAAGGGATTATAAGGCAATAATCAAGTGGATTCATTCAAGGATTTAAATCATACCAAAGAAAATTGGAAAGTTTTTTTTCAAATTTACAGTGGAGATTTTTGGCATGTTTTCCAGTTTTGGCTAGTGAATGTTCACAGCAAATTCAATCTTTATCAAGGCCGAATTCAACCAAAGATTTCAAAAGAGGAAACCGCAATCAATTAAACCAAATTTGTCAATAAGGGACACACGCAATCAGATCGTGCCATATTTAGAAATCAGAGCATTATAGGTTTTCCAAACCCTATATATCAACCAAATCATCACTGGCAAACTAGATCGAACCCACAAAAACAATAGCAAATACAAGCATAGAATTAATTCAGAGAACTCACAATTTTCTACGAATTCGATCAGCACCAAATTGGATCGAGCAAGACAGAGATACCAACGGCGTAATCATCAAAGACAAGAAGAATCATTTCTAGGAGTAATTCATCACCACGCCAATCTGATTTGGGGAAGAATTAAAAACCCTACCCGCCATATTTTTTCTCAGAGGCAAAGGAGATCGGGCAAGAGATATTAGAGAATGGGTCGGCCAACTTTTAATTTTGAAAAGGGGATGACCCATTATTATTAAACTCCTTTATTTTCCCTAGGGTTTTATTTGTTTTTCTTTTGTTTATTTGTTTTTATTTTGTTCTGTAAAACAATCCTGAACAGCTCTAGAATCTGTAAAATCTAGAGAGATCCAGTCAGGGTATTGACTGTCAGTTTACCAGAATTTGTAAAAACTAGGGTTACGGATTACCGGTTTGTAATACGGGAAAATATGATCTAGGGGATTAGATCAGTCTACGGTTTTGAGCGTAGGGTTAGAATAGGAGCAGGGTTTGCTATTGTATATGGTCTTGTATGCGAGATCTGTTCTATCACCTAGTTGAAACCTTAGAAATGCAGCAGTAAGCAGGGTTTTGCCGGAGCTGGGTATATCTGTGTGTGATTTATTTTCTGTATTTCTGGTTTTGCTGTATTATGTGATCTGTTTATTATTATATATCTCGTTAGATTTTTTTAGCTAAAAACTGTGGTAAACCCTATTCACCCTCCCTTTAGGGTTAATCTAGATCCAACAAGTGGTATCAGAGCAGGTATTCTGTTTAACTTTAGAGTAATGGTGATCCCTAGATGTCAGTCCATAGAGAGTCAGTCCAGTCATATTCCATCTATTTTAAATGGTACAGATTTTCTAAATTGGAAAATAAGGATGAAAATTTATAAAATATGTTCATATTAAATATTGGAATATTATTATTAATGGAGTAAATTTGTCAGATAAAAGGAATATTGTTATCAATACTCATGCTATGGACATTATTTATTCTTGTCTCAGTATTGATCAATTTAAGCTTATCTCTCATTGTTTATCTGCACAGGAAATCTGGAAAACTCTCAATGCGTTGTATGGAAAAAAAGTTGACACTGCTCAAAACCTGCAAAGATCAACCCAGATTCAAATTTATGCTTAACAGGTCTCACAGATGAAAATTCAGATGGATCAACTGATGGAGACTCAACAGACAATGAAGTAGAAAATTTCTCTTATGAAGATCTGGTTTATTTTTGTGCTGATCTAACTAAGTTTGTTGATAAACTCCATTCTAAAAACAAATTTTTAAAATCTAAGAATTCTGAATTGACCAACAAAATTGTTGATTTGGAATCACAACTTGAATACTTTAAAAATCCTTCAAATTCAGATTGCAATAATTGTTTGAAATTGGAAACCAATCTTGTTCATCTCAATAAAAATATTCAAATGTTTGAAAAGGAAATTCTGATCTTAAAAGAAAACAAGATTGAGTTGTCAAGTTTGAACAATTTTCTACAAAAGGAGTTTGAAATTTTTAAGACTGATATATATTCCAAATTTGAAATTGCAGAAAAGGAGAATGTGTTGAAATCTGAGTTGATTTTGAAAGAACTTGAAAACGAGATTGAAAAATCCAAGAAATTTGAGTTTGAAAAACAAAAACGATTTGAATATGAAATTTCTAAGTCCCAAGTCAGAATTGAATTACTTGAATCTGAAAATTTGGTTTTGAAACAATATGATGCTGAAAGGAAGATCACTAATAACCGCTGTTCAGATTTAATAAAAGAGAACGGTGATCTTAAATTCAAAATTCAACAACTAGAGTCAACTTTGGTTAAATTTTCTGATGGAGAAAAATCTTTAAATATGTTGTTGAAAAACCAATTTTCTGCTAGAAATAAATGTGGACTCGGATTTGAGAAAAATAATGTTTTTGAAAATCAGAACTCAAATGATTTTAAAAATCCTTTAAACTGCTTTGGAAAGAATCGATATGAAAATTCAAACTCTGATAATCGCAAAGGGCTTTTGAATCATAAACGTGATGTGAATTTGTTTTATAATAATCCAGTTGAACAATTCTGGATACCAAAAAGAAATAAAACAAACTTCATCAAATTCAAACAGATTTGGGTTCTAAAGGGTATGAAAATAGATTCGAATGGATTATTATACAAACAGGTTTGGGTACCAAAACGTACAAATATAACTGTGAGTGGTTTTACTACTTTTGTTAGACCACTCAATCCCTTCATTTTCTAGGTACCAGTGAAGGCTAAGGAACTGCTGTGCAAAAAGAAATTTGAAATCAAGTTGGGTTATACTTCTGTATTCTTTATAGTTCCTTGGCCAAGATTTGTTGAGTTAGAGATTTCTTTAGTTTACATCAATTTCAGGTATGACCTCTAAACTCACCTTTGTTAATATTCACTGTTTTTATTTTCTTTGTTTATTCCTCCTTCTATCCCTTCTATCCCTTCTATCTTTGGTTTTTCCTTTTGATTTGACACTATCACATTTTTTCTGTTTTTTTTTTCTTGGACTTCATTAACTTCAAATTGCAGAATTCATATTTTTTCCTGGAAATTCACTTCATTTAAATAGAACTCTAATGTTGTAATCTCTTCCAGATCTTGAATTTAGATTTGTAAATATCTGCAATTGTTTTGAAGTTTATTTTTGTTTGTCTTCTGAATTCATAACAGTGTTGATATATTCTTGTCATATCTTGAACACTGTTGATTTGAATTCTAAATTTTTGAAGATCTGAATAATTAATGAAATTTCACACACTTATGTTGTTTTGAGTTTCTTCCAATTAATTTTGGAAACACTTAAAATATTATACTCATTATAGTACACTCTGTTATTTATCAATAGTGATAATTTCAGAAATTTTCAGATTGGCTTGAATATGTTAAATTGTCTTGAATCAGTGATACATCTCGAAATTCATCGTTATTCATGATTATTATGGTTGAAAATAGTTTTGTTTGAAATCATCTGAAATTCTTGATATTCTGAATATCACACACCTCTAAAGTTTGGAATTATCAACCTTGTGTGAATAATTCATTATATCTCAAAATTAACACTGATTCAAGTGATTTCAAATAATTTTTTTTTTGAATCATGAATACCTCTCAAACTTGATGTATATGATCTGAAATTACTCTTGTAGTTATCAGAATTTTTTTGAAAATTCTTTGAATAAATGGTCTGAAAACTCACTGTTATTTCATGATTGTTTGATTTGAATATATGTTTGTTTAAAATCACGTGAAATTATTGATTTATTGAATCACACACATAACTTGGATCTGAAATTTATAATCTGGTGTGATTGATTCATTAAATCCTGATATTTTCACATTTCTTCAAATGATTTAAAATAAACTGTATTTTTTATCTTGAGTCATGAATCATGTTTTGTGACTTTCAGAAACATCCTCTGACAAGTCTGATGTGATATTGTTTTCTATGCTGCTCTGATACCGTCTTTGAAAAATATTCTCAAATAATTGCCTGTTTGTGGCTGCTGCTCTGATAGATGAAATTATTGTGCCTAATTTGTTAATTGACTGCTTGGGCTTAATGTTTTTTTATGTCTATGATATCCTGGTTTGTCTTCGGTGTTTCATTACAATCTTCATTAATAGGGACACCAAGTGGTATCAGAAGTGCCCTATATTTGTCACACCCATCTGTACTTAGATTCTAATCTTCACCTTGTGTATATTTCACTCATTTTTTTTGTTCTATATAAATCACCTTAAATTCCTCTTGTAATTGATTTTCAATTTTAAAATTATTTATTGATTATTCATTCAGAATTTGAAATCAATAACCAAACTGAACTGTATATATAATTCATCAAAATTATTATGAGAATTTGAAATTATGATGAATTGTGACTGCAGTATATTTCACAACAAGAGGAGATTTTATTTAAATTTTTCATGATGGTTGAACATTTATTATAATATCTAAGAACTGGCAAATATTTCACGATCATCTCCTTTATCTATCATCATTCTGCCATCCATGATAATTTTATATTAATATGGAGAGTTAATATGTTTTAAAATATTTTTGAATAAACAGTGGAAATATTTGTGATAGAAATGGGACTATGTTATTTTTCTGAATTAGTGACAATTGAAAATTTTCAATGATCCCGGTATAGTTGATCATATTTCATAATATAATTAATTTAGAAATTTATTTCACAGTCCATTTCTGTATCTACCCCATTTTCTATCATCCATATATTAGTTTCATATACCGAGGAGTTTTTTTTCTTTTAAAGCTAAAATGATAAATATATATATATAATAAATACATAAGTGTGTCTCTAACCTCATTTAAAAATCCAAGCTCTGGTCATGTATGGTTAAGAGACAACTTATAAATTAAGCTGCAACTGACCTCATTTAAAAATCCAAGCTCTGGTTATGCGTGGTCAGTGTGCTCTTAAATAAAATAAAAAGAAAAAGGAAATATTGTGCTATAAATTGAAATTAATATGAAATTCTCCTTGGTGTATAAAAACCAGCCTATCAATCCATCTTTCTAATCTGTGAAATGCATTGAAATCTTATGAAGTATTATGATTTGTTGATTGATAGCTATTGGGATTTGAGATAATACGATTGTGTCACTTAAGTTGAATTTATAATTATAGTCCAAATCCATCACGCTTTTTGAGCTCAGTTTTATTAAATTCTTTTGAAAATAATTGGAAATCATATTTTTAACTCTCCCCATTTTATATAAATTTCATCGTAAATCCGTCATTCTCCACAATGTGAAATATGCCACTAGTTCTTAGTTTATTATGATTTTTGTTTGACTGATTGAAATTTATGATGATTTTTCTTCCTCTTAAGCCGAAATTATATTTTTAGTCAATTTTCGTCTATATTTTAAATTCTGTATCTTTTTGATGATAACAAAAGGGGGAGAATGGGTTGAGATTTTGATTTATGAGTGAATATTTTATAAATATTTTTATTTTTGAGAATTCATTTAATTCCTTCATATTCACTCATGCACAGTTATAGGGGGAGTTATCTGTTGTGGGGGGAGCTAATAAATAGGGGGAGTTCAATATTTACTGTCAAACACATTTATTGTACTCAAAATCTTTTATTTGTTTGTCATCATCAAAAGGGGGAGATTGTTGTATATAACGTTGTTGTGTACACAATTATATGATTTTTGTTTGATGATAACAAACAAATATAGATATTATAAATGTGTTTGGTACTGTACTGTTCTATATATATATATATATATATATATATATATATATAACAGACATGAATATAATATTTATATTTAAATAATATACGACTGTACAGACATTTATATATTCATACAGTATTGTATTTAAATATAGTATTACATTTAAAACACTCGAATAGTACAACTATTTATAACTCCACTATTTAAACATTCTCTTCATATTGTACTTGTATATAAACAGAATAAAATAGACAAGTTCGTTTGACAACAATAAAATAATATTTTATTTTAATCAAATTTGTTTATTACATATATCACTACAATTCTCTCATAGCTCCTCAGTACAGTTCATTCATTGTCACTCAGTTATACATACACAACAGATACACAATTACATTATATATATACATACATTCACATTGACTCATATACAGTTTCTGACTCATACATTTATTTGACACTACACACTGTCTTCTTGTCTTTAGTCTTCAATCTTCTGTCTTCACAGCACAGTCAGTCCAATCTTCATACCTGTCATATACAGAAACACACACACACACACACAGAGTACATGGAACAAAAATAATTTTTAAAATACACGTGAACATAAATTTAATTTTATTTAAAAAAAATTACTTGCCTCAGATCTCTGGTGTGTTTCTCATCATTTTTTAGAACTTGATCCGATCTGCGTCTAGTCAGTTTGTATATGTATGGTACAGGGACAGTAAATCTTGTCTGATGGCTGCATATGCACACGTGTATAGATCTACACGTGTGCACTGCCTCGCCAATCAGAATGTAGTAGCGAGCAACTGTGGAGCAGTCACATGGACCAAGCTCGACACAGTGAAATGGACAAGTGAACACAACAACAAAAGCGTTGAGCCAAGAATGTTAAATCACGTGATAAGCAGCTACAAAAGGTCGAGCCAGTTCAAAGCTACACTGTGAGCATGCAAAATAACAAAACTGAGTACAAGTGTCATGGACAAAAGCTATATGGTCAAGCATGCTCAATGCAATACCAAAAATGGATGTCACATGGCACAAGTTTTTCAAACATTTGATGCAGCATACAACTCATTTGTACATGGTTCCAAATCAAGTGTTGTATTCATACAAGGGAGCACAAGTCAAAGCAGACAAGCTCAACATGTTCAAGTGCAGGCACACATACATGCAGAAGTGGTGTACATGACAAGAAGAGACACAAACATAAAGCACAGTTTTTTTTTTGATCAAGGTAAATGGTTCAGCAATTTCAGGTGATAAAGTGGTCGAGCAACAATACATGGCAGAGAGCTTCGTGATCAAATATCGCAACATAATGGAGCACAACAGCATACTCAATGATCATAGCAAACGCAGCAACAAGATGGTACATGGGAGCAACACAATGTAGAAGATCACAGCAATTAACATGGCCAGATCAGTGTGCAACTAAAATCATGTGTCGAGCCAAAGAAAGTTCACATATGTACAGCTCAGATCTGAGTGTTCGGGTTTTAAGCATACAAGCAAAAATGCAAGGAATTAAACTAACAAATGCATATGTGATACTGGGTTTATACAGTGCACAAGCATGGTGTTCATGGTGTGCACAAGGCAGCAGTCTCAATGTCACAAGCTGCTCAGAAAGCAAGGAGTATAAATGATTGGTGCAACTACATGCAAACAACCAAGTGCTTAAGACAGTATCAGTTCATATCAGTTTTCTTTGTGTACCAGAAAACATCACAAGGATGCCAAATGCAAAGTATCATGTTCAAGCTTAAACAAGACACAACAATGGTTTTTAATCTGTAAAGCATCAATAAGAAATAAAGATCAGGTGAAGTATTTGTTCTGTAACTCTGTTCTAAAGAAGAAAAGTTTTTTTAAGGTACAATATCTGTTCTTTCAGCAGAGAATTTAAACCAGATAAAGTCTTTAAGATCCCAGAATTTTGGCAACATTTTATTTGGCAAGCAGTTTTTAATGAATCCCAAAATTGTCGAAACTCACTTATAAACTTTCTGAAAATTCCATCTCTTTTTTCTGGCAAGTTGAAATGTGTTTCCAGATATACAATATGCAGTTATTCACGCAAGGCAATTAATCATGGCTCGATTCAATCTCACAAAATCAAGGAATTATAAGGCAACAATCAAGTGGATTCATTCAAGGATCGAAATCATACCAAAGAAAATTGGAAAGATTTTTTTTTCAAAATTACAGTGGAGATTTTTGGCATGTTTTCCAGTTTTGGCTAGTGAATGTTCACAGCAAATTCAATCTTTATCAAGGCCGAATTCAACCAAAGATTTCAAAAGAGGAAACCGCAATCAATTAAACCAAATTTGTCAATAAGGGACACACGCAATCAGATCGTACCATATTTAGAAATCAAAGCATTATAGGTTTTCCAAACCCTATATATCAACCAAATCATCACTGGCAAACTAGATCGAACCCACAAAAACAACAGCAAATACAAGCATAGAATTAATTCAGAGAACTCACAATTTTCTACGAATTCGATCAGCACCAAATTGGATCGAGCAAGACAGAGATACCAACGGCGTAATCATCAAAGACAAGAAGAATCATTTCCAGGTGTAATTAATCACCACGCCGATATGATTTGGGGAAGAATTAAAAACCCTAGCCGCCATATTTTTTTCTCAGAGGCAAAAGAGATCGGGCAAGAGATATTAGAGAACGGGCCGGCGAACTTTTAAATTTGAAAAGGGGACGACCCATTATTATTAAACTCCTTTATTTTCCCTAGGGTTTTATTTGTTTTTCTTTTGTTTATTTGTTTTTATTTTGTTCTGTAAAACAATCCTGAACAGTTCTAGAATCTGTAAAATCTAGAGAGAATCAGTCAGGGTATTGACTGTCAGTTTACTAGAATCTGTAAAAACCAGGGTTACAGATTACGGGTTTGTAATACGAGAAAATCTAATCTAGGGGATTAGATCAGTCTATGGTTTTGAGCGTAGGGTTAGAATAGGAGCAGGGTTTGCTAGTGTACATGGTCTTGTATGCGGGATCTGTTCTATCACCTAGTAGAAACCTTAGAAATGTAGCAGTAGGCAGGGTTTAGCCGAAGCTGGGTATATCTGTGTGTGATTTATTTTCTGTATTTCTGGTTCTGCTGTATTATGTGATCTGTTTGTTATTATATATCTCGTTAGATTTTTTTAGCTAAAAACTGTGGTAAACCCTATTCACCCCCCTCTAGGGTTAATCTAGATCCAACACAATCTACACCGTACTATTGATTTCTGCCGATGTATAACCTCTGAGCTCGTACGTATCAAAGAAGGGCGTTAAGCAAAGAATAAATTCTCCGCCACCAAACAGATATACATTTAGCAGAGATCAACCATACAGTTCGAAATACAATGACAGACATGTAATCCTGCCTTTAACTGGGTTAAAGAACTAATGTCATTTAAAACACAGTTCACGATAAACCCAAATCACATTCCATTAATTATGGAATCTTCACGGAAAAACAAGTCAATATATAATCGATATCAATTTCCGTATCCGACCAATAATATAAATGGAATAGCGGCAAAGCCTTTTAAATTCCATATGTATTAACAGTCTTCCTCCACAGAAGTTCACTTCGATTATTATCAAATTGAATTCCATTACATTCCAATTTAATATATTAAATTGGTAAACCATTACTTTGGAAAATTCCCGTTAAATCTTAATAAAAATATTTATAAATTACAAATCACTTTTCCCTGTAAATCGGGTTAAAGAACGAATGTCGTTAAAAACACAGTTCACAATAAACCCAATTCACATTCCATTTTTAATCGGGTTAAAGAACAAGTGTTATTTAAAACACCATTCACGATAAACCCAAAAACAAATTTCAATTCAATTCCAATTAAATATTAATTAATTGGTATACTTCATTAAATCTAAATAAAAAGATTTAATCTTTTCTCAACTGGGTTTAAGAACAGTGTTAATGAAGACACCATTCACGACATACCCAAATCCCATTTGGTATTAAATACAAGGCTCTGAATAGAAAATATATCAGCTTATATTCAATATCAAATTCTGAAATCAACAAATATCGTATTGGAATAATGATATATATATATATCTTCCAAATTCCTCCACAATATCCGTATAATCACGGAATCCAATATCGAAATATCCCAAAGATAATTTCTATTCAAATCCATTCCAATTCATATATTGGAAATTCTGGTTATTTCTAAAACCATTTCAAATCCAATTTATTTATTTCAAAAATATTGGATTTTTAATTCTAGTTCATAACTAGTTCATTTCGAAAAAAATACAATTTTCATCCCAATTCTTTCCAAATCATTTATTATGATTTTACACAAATTATTGATATTTTAAATAATTTTATCAAGGCACGTACAGTCGATTTCAATAAACGGTCATCGAACTGTACTTACAGCGACCTTTTCCAAATTTGATTTGGACATAATTCCAAATCCAACCATTAGATTTCAAATCTCTCGTATTCGTTAGAAATCTCTTTTCGATACGAACCCAACGGTTCTGGTTTTAGGAGAATCCGGCGGTCGGATCTTCCGTAATGTCCATTCGAAGTCAATGGTCGAAATTCGCGAACTGCCGCGGTGAGGCGCGTTCTATTCAGGCCATTATATAAATAGAATATATATATTTCATCGATTTCCATTTAAAATGTATTTTTTAAATCGTTTTAAATTCGTTTCCAAAATGATTTCAACTTCATATTCAATTTCAAATCAAAATTGAATATTCCATATCATCGATATATAAATGATAGTATTTTCAAAACATTATATTTCGAAATCATTTCCTTTTCCATATTCATTATAGAAATGAATAAAATAGATTAAAATATCGTTCACGTCAGAATGGCATTAATCTAATCAACACGGCTTTATATATTTAAATATACGTGTCCATCCCAAATCGGACATCAAAATCAAATTTTGACCTTTTGCTGAATATCATTTTAAAATATTCATTACTTTAAAATATCCGTTATTTTAAAATATTCATTCTTTTTGAACTGGAATCAGACACAGTCAATTACCATATAATTTGATTTATATGGATTACATACACACATGTACACAACAACATCAAACACAGTCAACCATCATCCAAAGTGCATTCTACACTGCATAAGCATCAAATATAAATATTTAACGCTTACACAACTTGTCAACCAATCGATTGACATACAACTAAATATCAGGATTAGTGTATGTTCAATATCATCCCAATACCCGTTTGGGGTTTCAAACAATCAAACACAGGTTTTAATTGTGCAGTTGGGCGATGTGTAAAATTTATCGTCCCAATCAATGTCAGTCAAATGTGTGTACATAAACATATCGTCCGATTTGTTTATAAATATTTATTTATTCATATACACGTTAAAAATTATATTTTTAACTATAAAATATTTATTCCATTCCACATCACATAATCAACTTTCACAACAAAATCAAACAAACAAACAAGTCGTCCATGGTCTGTGGATAACGGGTGTCGGGTACTGCTAACACCGTGTGAAGACCCGTAACTTCCCCGGTAAGAAAAGCCCGGATACTTCGAGAACAAGCAACATCAGAACGGTGACAGAAGGACATTTCATTGCTTATTACAACAATTCCATCAGATACAAGAATATACAGAGTATAAACAAATAATACACATTTGATAAATATCAGTGATTACAATAATTACATAGCAGCGGAAAATAATACAAAACACAACTGAAAGTAATACACGGATACGGAGATTTCCGAGCATCGTTCCTGCTGTAAATCAGGATCCTGTGAATATAAATCTGCAAAACCAAAACTACTAGTTGCCCGTGTCGAAAATAGGGACACCCGGAGTTTAGGTTAAAACAATAAACTCCAGGTCAGTCATGTGACTGGTGTGAGAACTAAAACAGTTATTTAAAACTTTACTTTAAAAGAGAGTAATTCAAGGGACCACGCCGTATAACACGGAACAGGTTTCCTCCCAAGAATACCAGTGCATAGAATAAACAGCGCAATGCTTTTTCAAAAAATGAAGCTATTATAAGACCCAGGTCCCATCACACAATGCAACGCAAGCCGGAGGATAGGGTTTTCCCTTATAATAGCCAAACATGCTTGGTACGTTTAAAACAAATCATTTTGATTCTTAATCAGACTCGAACCATAAATTAGTTAGAGAACGATTCCCTAAATATTAACCCCAAAGGCCGAAACTAACATCAGACCAATACCCAGGAAACCACCCATCTTAGCTCGTTTCTAGTTAGTTTCTGATTTTATATACAATCATAAATATCAATCATAGGTGGAATGAATGACCCATACCACTATGTCGCCATACTAGGTTCTATAAATAAAACTGAAATATCACGTATTGGAAATTGGATTTCCGTCATAAGTCGAGGCAAGGGGCAAGCTCCTATCCGCTTCGAGACACTCTAGCAAATGTCTCAGAACTACTCTCCCTGGGGAACCCTTGGAATCGGCTGGGCCGGTCCTCTCTTACGTTTGAGGATTAGTTATTCCTGAACACACGTTTCCCGGTCCTTACAGACCTATAATCTGAGGCGCCTCGCATTCCAACAACCACAAAGGTGAAAATAATAGAAATGTCAGCCAGTTTAAGCACTGACACCACCGTAGCTAGAAAGAAACATCGTGTCCTCCCAGCGGTCGCTATCCCATTTTTGACTCATACCGAGGTGTGAGCCTCGCGAATTAACGCTATACACAAAGCTATGCCACGTAGGCCGTGCTTTGATCATCAACCACAAGACTTTGCTTTTCAACAGAAGCCTTGATCATTTGCCACTTAGGCATGCCACACAGGCAATTCACTCCATGCGACTGATGTCCATCGATATACAACCTCTGAGCTCGTATGTCTCAGAGAAGGGCGTTAAGCAAGAGAATAAATTCACTGCCGCCAAACAGATGTATATTTAATAGAGATCAATCAACACAATATAAAATCCAATGTCAGACACACAATCCAGTTACAAGTTCGTTCTGGGTCTGAACGAAACCGGAGGCACTTTCCTCGCATATCCATTGATCTCCAAGTACGTCTGGACAATCACCAACCGATTCCCTCATCTAGGGTGTACAACCCAATCAAGATCATCAGTAATCACCCAAACGATGTGAAAACTTCCGGTCTTCAACCACCGTCTTCATCTTCGACATATCGTCGGATCGGTTATTCAGAATGGGTATAAACCCGGCCTTTCCGAATAACCCGCGTATATAATAAACAAATGTTACACAAACACAACATACACCTCATTCCAATTCATCAGTCACTAATCGTAAATTAGCAAGAGAACAATTCCCTAAATATTAACCCAGAAGGCCGAAACCAACGTAAGATCAATACCCAGGAAACCACCCATCTTAGCTAACCTACAGTGAGTTTCTAAATTTCCCATTCTTAGGGAAAGGTTCCCATTAATTTTATCAAAGATAAATTCTTTTAAATTTACTCTTTAATCTTCCTTTGGATATCATTTCAAACCATGTTAAGGTTTTCCAAACTAGTCGGGATTAGCGAACCACACCGAAGTATTTTTTTTTCCAATCCCAACCTATTCATCCCATGAAGCAAAACTGGTAATACTCCATATCTAACACTACGGTGTTATCGGTAAAATTAATTACCATTTCACGTTCAAATCTAATTAAAGATTTAACTATCGCTTTGGAGCAAAACTGGTGATACTCCATTCTCGCTCACTTTCCAAATTTGATAATTTAAATTATCAATTCACATTTCAATCTAATTACAGATTCATTAAAATTCCTTTTTCTGGGTTAAAGAACTAATGTCATTTAAAACACAGTTCACGATAAACCCAAATCACATTCTATTTATTATCGGGTTAAAGAACAAGTGTTATTTAAAACACCGTTCACGATAAACCCAAATCCCATTTGATATTAAATACAAGGCTCTGAATAGAAAATATATCGGCTTATATTCGATATCAAATTCTGAAACCCACAAATATCGCTTTGGAAATAACGATATAAAATATATCTTCCAAATTTCCTCCAAAATATTTGTATAATCGCAAAATCTAATATCAAAATATTCCAAAGACAATTTCGATTCAAATCCATTCCTATTCATATATTGGAAATTCTGGTTATTTAAAAGCCATTTCAAATCCAATTATTTTATTTAAAAATATTGGATTATTTTTCTAGTTATAAATTAGTTCATTTTGATAAAAATATATTTTTATCTTTACAAATGTGGAGTTTTTCATCCCAGTTCTTTTCAAATCATTTATTATGATTTTACACAAATTATAGATATTTTTAATAATTTTATCAAGGCCCGTACAGTCGATTTCCAATAACGGCCATCGAACTGCACTTACAACGACCTTTTCCAAATTTGATTTGGATATAATTCCAAATCCAACCGTTAGATTTCAAATTTCTAATATTAATTGGAAAGCTCTTTTCGATACAAACCCAACGGTTCCGGTTTTAGGAGAATCCGACGGTCGAATCTCCCGTAATGTCCGTTCGAAGTCAATGGTCGAAATTCACGAACTACCGCAGCGCGGCGCGTTCTACTCAGGCCATTATATATATATTATATATATTTCGTCGATTTCCTTTTAAGAATTTTACAAATCGTTTCAAATTTGATTCAAAAACAATTTCAACTTTCATTTCAAATTCAAATCAAAATTGAATTTTCCATTATGAATTCTTTTTACATTCATTTCTATTTGATTTCAATTCAAATCGATTTCAATTCAAATCAATTTCAATTCAATTTCAATTCGTTTTCAATTCGATTTGAATTCATTCCAAATCGATTTCACTTCGATTTCCAATTGCATTTCTATTTAATCCAATTTCAATTCGATTACTATTCGATTTGAATTTATTTCAATTCAAATTAATTTTCTATTCGATTCAATTCGAATTCATTTTATATTCAATTCAATTCGAATTCATTTTCTAAATATTCGATTTTTAAATCTCTTTTCAATATTCATTATAAAAACGAATATAATCGATATAAATATCGTTCGCGTCAAAATAGCGCAGCTCTAATCAACACGGCTTTATATTTTTTGAATAACTTTGTTATTCTATTCAACAAATGAATATTTATTCTATTCAACACATGAATCTATATTTCTTTCAACACATGACTAATCTCAACAAATGAGTACTGTCAACACGTGACTATTTTTGTTATTTAATATATTTTATAAAATTATGATTTCTATCGTTTAATTTCTAATCAAACACCAATCTTTACTTTGATAAAAATTATATTTTTAACCCTTCCATAATGTAACGATTATGTTTTTATTCTTCACATCATATAAAAATCCTATTTTTATCGAAGTAAAAATCATATTTTTACTTCTCTAGTACATATCTAAAAATCCAACTTCCATTATATAAAAATATGAACTTCATGTTGATAAAACCCGCTCTTGATGTATATAAAAATTCACTCTTTCATCGTATAAAAATTCTATTTTTAAGGGCCTGAATTCCATAGCGACTATTCTGAATTTTCAACTGGGCATATCTTTTGATTCCCGCTATGAAAATTCAATTTTTCGAATTCGTTGGAAAGATTTTCTCAATTAGATTCAAATATTTTTGGTTTCACTAAAATCCGATTTATTTTGCACCCGGTACATTCATTTGAACTTTGAAATCGAATTTTCAAACTACCGCGCCATTTTCAATTCCTTTTATAATTTAAAATAAATATTTATATTCTAACGACGATCTATATAAACATATATGTTCTAATTCTATTCAAAATAAATTTTTCGTCGATACTATTTAAAATAATTCATTTTTAATAATCAAAATTCGTTAAAATTGCCAAAATAAAAATTTAAAATTGGCTCGCATTTCCGGGTTATTACAATCTCCCCCACTTAAAACTTTTCATCCCCGAAAAGGAACGAAGCTGAAAGTTGTTTAACTAATCAACTCAACTTCCATTGTTTTCTTTACGGCTTAAGTTCTTCAACTTTTCTGCTTCTAAGAACTTTTCAAATTTTTCAAAAATTTGGCTAACACCCTAAATTTTCAAAAAATTTCGCCATAACCTCCCCTGCACCGGGGACTTCGGGATATTTCATATAGCCTCCCATGGCCTTCTTCAATCCAAAAGAAAAAGCCAAGCGGCTAGCTAATCGGCTCATAAAATCATCCAAACCCAATAAATTTGTAAACATGTACCTATTTGTCGGGCAAACAATTTTATTCTTCTGCTCTAGCCTCCTTGCTATGACCTGTTCAATGTAAGTACATGTATATGCATGCATTTGCAACTAATTTTCACTATAATTCACTATTCGATTCACTTTGGCCTAAATGGTTCAAAATATCAAACAAATAAACAAACAACACAACCATCAATCAATTAGTGAATTAACGTTTCAAATTCATAATTTTGATATATATACAGAAAATCATGTTTTTGATGCCAAATCACGACAAATAATCCTATGTAGGTTTTGGTTCTCACACCAGTCTAATGGAAATATATAGATATCCCACCTTCGAAACACGAACATAAATACTGATGATGTGGCCACATCATCAGAATTATCCCCGGGTGTCTAGAATGTGATCCTATATCTATCCAGTATATTAAAACTTCGAATATACGTTCATGACGCGTATATCAAAATCTTTATATACTCGATTGTCCAAATCAAAATAAAATAAATAATCAAATACGTATAATAAGGTTTAAATTTTCAAAACAATATTGTTTTCATTTTTTTTTAAATTTCACTCTTCCCGTTCGTTTTAGGATACTACATATCCCATCTCTAACGAGTCATTCTAATTGGATATTACTAATCCAATATTTGATGAATTCTTTTGTTCGGTTCTAATGTGTCTGGTTCTCGAGCTCTGTAAACCAAAGCTCTGATACCAACTGTGAAGATCCGTTAAGGTAAGGAAAGCCCAGATACTTCGAGAACAAGCCACATCAAAACGCCGACAGAAGGACATTTCATTGCTTATTACAAAAATTCCATCAGATACAAGAATATACAGAGTATAAACAAATAATACACATTTGATAAATATCACAGATTACAATAATTACATAGCAGCGGAAAATAATACAAAACACAAATGAAAGTAATACACGGATACAGAGATTTCTAAGCATCGTTCCAACTGTAAATCAGGATCCTGTGAATATAAATCTGCAAAACCAAAACTACTAGCTGCCCGTGTCGAAAATAGGGGCACCCAGAGTTTAGGTTAAAACAATAAACTCCAGGTCAGTCATGTGACTGGTGTGAGAACTAAAACAGTTACTTAAAACTTTACTTTAAAAGAGAGTAATTCAAGGGACCACGCCGTATAACACGGAACAGGTTTCCTCCTAAGAATACCAGTGCATAGAATAAACAGTGCAATGCTTTTTCGAAAAATGAAGCTATTATAAGACCCAGGTCCCATCACACAACGCAACGCAAGCCAAAGGATAGGGTTTTCCCTTATAATAGCCAAACATGCTTGGTACGTTTAAAACAAATCATTTTGATTCTTAATCAGACTCCAACCGTAAATTAGTAAGAGAACGATTCCCTAAGTATTAACCCTGAAGGCCGAAACCAACATCAGACCAATACCTAGGAAACCACCCATCTTAGCTCGTTTCTAGTTAGTTTCTGATTTTATATACAATCATAAATATCAATCATAGGTGGCATGAATGACCCATACCACTATGTCGCCATACTAGGTTCTATAAATAAAACTGAAATATCACGTATTGGAAATTGGATTTCCGTCATGAGTCGAGGCAAGGGGCAAGCTCCTCTCTGCTTCGAGACACTCTAGCAAATGTCTCAGGACCACTCTCCCTTGGTAACCCTTGGAATCGGCTGGGCCGGTCCTCTCTTACGTTTGAGGATTCGTTATTCCTGAACACACGTTTCCCGGTCCTTACAGACCTATAATCTGAGGCGCCTCGCATTCCAACAACCACAAAGGTGAAAATAATAGAAATGTCAGCCAGTTTAAGCACTGACACCACCGTAGCTAGAAAGAAACGTCGTGTCCTCCCAGCGGTTACTATCCCGTTTTTGACTCATACCGAGGTGTGAGGCTCGCGAATTAACGCTATATACAAAGCTATGCCACGTAGGCCGTGCTTTGATCATCAACCACAAGACTTTGCTTTTCAACAGAAGCCTTGATCATTTGCCACTTAGGCATGCCACACAGGCAATTCACTCCATGCGACTGATGTCCATCGATATACAACCTCTGAGCTCGTACGTCTCAGAGAAGGGCGTTAAGCAAGAGAATCAATTCTCCGCCGCCAAACAGATGTATATTTAATAGAGATCAATCAGCACAAAATAAAATCCAATGTCAGACACACAGTCCATTTACAAGTTCATTCTGGGTCTGAACGAAACCGGAGGCACTTTCCTCGCATATCCATCGATCTCCAAGTACGTCTGGACAATCACCAACTGATTCCCTCATCTTGGGTGTACATCCCAATCAAGATCATCAGTAATCACCCAAACGATGTGAAGACTTCCGGTCTTCAACCACCGTCTTCATCTTCGACATATCGTCGAATCGGTTATTCAGAATGGGTATAAACCCGGCCTTTCCAAATAACCCGCATATATAATTAACAAATGTTACACAAACACAACATACGCCTTATTCCAATTCATCGGTCACTAACCGTAAATTAGCAAGAGAACAATTCCCCAAATATTAACCCCGAAGGCCGAAACCAACATCAGATCAATACCCAGGAAACCACCCATCTTAGCTAACCTACAGTGAGTTTCTAAATTTCCCATTCTTAGGGAAAGGTTCCCATTAATTTTATCAAAGATAAATTCTTTTAAATTTATTCTTTAATCTTCCTTTGGATATCATTTCAAACACTGTTAAGGTTTTCCAAACTAGTTGGGATTAGCGAACCACACCGAAGTAATTATTTATTTTATTTCCCAATCCCAACCTATTCATCCCATGAAGCAAAACTGGTAATACTCCATATCTAACACTATAGTGTTATCGGTAAAATTGATTACCATTTCACGTTCAAATCTAATTAAAGATTTAGCTATCGCTTTGGAGCAAAACTGGTGATACTCCATTTTCGCTCACTTTCCAAATTTGATAATTTAAATTATCAATTCACATTTCAATCTAATTACAGATTCGTTAAAAATCCTTTTTCTGGGTTAAAGAACTAATGTCAATTAAAACACAGTTCACCATAAACCCAAATCACATTCTATTTATTATCGGGTTAAGGAACAAGTGTTATTTAAAACACCGTTCACGATAAACCTAAATCCCATTTGATATTAAATACAAGGCTCTGAATAGAAAATATATTAGCTTATATTCAATATCAAATTCTGAAACCCACAAATATCGCTTTGGAAATAACGATATAAAATATATCTTCCAAATTTCCTCCAAAATATATGTATAATCACGGAATCTAATATCGAAATATTCCAAAGACAAATTCGATTCAAATCCATTCCAATTCATATATTGGAAATTCTGGTTATTTAAAACCCATTTCAAATCCAATTTATTTTATTTAAAAATATTGGATTATTTTTCTAGTTATAAACTAGTTCATTTTGATAAAAATACATTTTTTATCTTTACAAATGTGGAGTTTTTCATCCCAGTTCTTTTCAAATCATTTATTATGATTTTACACAAATTATAGATATTTTTAATAATTTTATCAAGGCTCGTACAGTCGATTTCCAATAACGGCCATCGAACTGCACTTACAACGACCTTTTCCAAATTTGATTTGGATATAATTCCAAATCCAACCGTTAGATTTCAAATTTCTAATATTCATTATAAAGCTCTTTTCGATACGAACCCAACGGTTCCGGTTTTAGGAGAATCCGACGGTCGGATCTCCCGTAATGTCCGTTCGGAGTCAATGGTCGAAATTCACGAACTGCCGCAGCGCGGCGCGTTCTATTCAGGCCATTATATATATAATATATTTATATTATATATATTTCGTTGATTTCCTTTTAAAACGAATTTTATAAATCGTTTCAAATTTGTTTCAAAAACAATTTCAACTTTCATTTCAAATTCAAATCAAAATTGAATTTTCCATTATAAATTCTTTTTACATTGATTTCTATTTGATTTCAATTCAAATCGTTTTCAATTCAATTTCAGTTCGTTTTCAATTCGATTTGAATTCATTCCAAATCGATTTCACTTCGATTTCCAATTGCATTTCTATTTAATCCAATTTCAATTCGATTACTATTCGATTTGAATTCATTTCAATTCTAATTCATTTTCTATTCGATTCAATTCGAATTAATTTTCTATTCGATTCAATTCGAATTCATTTTATATTCAATTCAATTTGAATTCATTTTCTAAATATTCGATTTTTAAATCTCTTCTCAATATTCATTATAAAAACGAATATAATCGATATAAATATCGTTCGCGTCAAAATAGCGCAGCTCTAATCAACACGGCTTTATATTTTTGAATAACTTTGTTATTCTATTCAACAAATGAATATTTATTCTATTCAACACATGAATCTATATTTCTTTCAACACATGACTAATCTCAACAAATGAGTACTGTCAACACGTGACTATTTTTGTTATTTAATATATTTTATAAAATTATGATTTCTATCGTTTAATTTCTAATCAAACACCAATCTTTACTATGATAAAAATTATATTTTTAACCCTTCCATAATGTAACGATTATGTTTTTATTCTTCACATCATATAAAAATCCTATTTTTATCGAAGTAAAAATCATATTTTTACTTCTCTAGTATATATCTAAAAATCCAACTTCCATTATATAAAAATATGAACTTCATGTTGATAAAACCCGCTCTTGATGTATATAAAAATTCACTCTTTCATCGTATAAAAGTTCTATTTTTAAGGGCCTGAATTCCATAGCGACTATTCTGAATTTTCAACTGGGCATATCTTTTGATTTCCGCTATGAAATTTCAATTTTTCGAATTCGTTGGAAAGATATTCTCAATTAGATTCAAATATTTTTTGTTTCACTAAAATCCGATTTATTTTGCACCCGGTACATTCATTTGAACTTTGAAATCGAATTTTCAAACTACCGCACCATTTTCAATTCCTTTTATAATTTAAAATAAATAATTATATTCTAACGACGATCTATATAAACATATACGTTCTAATTCTATTCAAAATAAATTTCTCGTCGACACTATTTAAAATAATCAAAATTCGCTAAAATTGCCAAAATAAAAATTTAAAATTCGCTCGCATTTCCGGGTTATTACACACCGTCTGCATCCTAGTATATATTTTAACTAGAAAATAAAATCAAAGTGAGAAGTTCTCACCTTCGGGTTCCACTCCACTAGTCTTTCTTTCTGAACTGTTTGGATTTGTTCGAAATTCCAACGCATCCTTTTCACGTTTTTCATATATAAAAATCATATTTTTATCGCTTCATTCCAATAAGTAAAAATCATATTTTTATTTCTACTTCATATATTTTTACAACGCTTCTTTCTATATAAAAATTATATTTTTATATTTCTACTTCTTATATAAAGATCGAATTTTTATTTCGCTTCATATATAATAAAAAAAATGAATTTTTATCTTAATGATATCCATATAAAGATCGTATCTTATCATAATGAAAACAATATAAAAATCGTATTTTTATCTATAAAAAACACATTTTTATAATTCTTCCTACAAAATAAAATTTATATTTTTATCGCCACTATACATATATAAAAATCGAATCTTTATATTATTACATACATATAATAAAATTTATATTTTTATCTAACTAAAAATAATATTTTCATATCGTTATTCATATTATAAAAATCATATTTTTATTATCCCTATAATATAAAAATCATATTTTTATTATAATACATAAATAAAAATCATATTTTTATTATCTCTATAATATAAAAATCATATTTTTATTATCTATATAATATAAAAATCATATTTTTATTTGGTTTAAAAACCAAATCTCTTCACGTTTAAAAACCAAACTTTCTATGTTTATAATAAAAAAACATAACCTTTTCATGTAAAAAAACCATCTTTCATGTACATTATACATAAATAAACTAATTTAATAACATGTTTTGAATAAATAAAAACTGATTTAAAACAGAAATTAAAACTTACCTCGACATAGAAATAAGGGGGGTCGTGGGGTGCGCCAGATTGTTAGAGGGCGAGTCGGAGCTGCGGTGGTGGTGAGGCAAGTTGATGGGTGGCGGGTTCAGGCGGTGGTTTGGGTTCAAAGGGGGACTAAGGTACGGAAAAGGGGGGAAATGGGCTGGGGATAAGGTGGAGAAGAAGGAGGAGGGGGGCGAACGGCGGTGGCGCCGCCGGTGGAGGCGCGCGGCGGCGGCTCCCTCCCCACATCGCGTCTCGCGTTTATTCTTATTTTTATTTTCTCTTTTATTTATTTCCCTAAAACTGACGTGGGGATAAGTGAAGGAGAGGGAAAGGGGGTTGACCCCATTTATAATATATATTTTATTATATTTAATTTTCAAAAAGTAACTTTTTCATTCGACCTCCAAACGAAACCCACCGACTGTCATTCATAGCTAATTACCCCCATTACAAACACAATGGGATATGTATCGCAAGACAATTCGGCTGCTTTGATCAGTTTCCATCAAAATCAAAATATAAATCTATATATTGAATTTGAACGCACATTTTAATTTACCGGGGACACATACTAACTCTAAAAATTCCCAAAAAATTATTTCTAGCTTCGTATTGACGATACAATCCTAAAAAAACTAATTTTGTCAAATTTGGAGACCGTTTGAAAAATGGTCATTTTCTAGTCGATCCAAATTGATTGAAATTGTTAAAACACGTTTTATTTTGCCACACTCACATATTAATCCCAAAAATTATGAAGTTTGGAATTTAGCAATAATTAGACATCCTGGATCCAACAAAAGTGGTTTCGTTGAAAACGGAGGTCGTTTGCAAAATTTCCATTTTTAAGGGCTATAATTCCATAGCGACTATTCTGAATTTTCAACTGGATATAACTTTTTATTCCCGCTATGAAATTTCAATTTTTCGGATTCGTTGGAAAGATATATTCAAATAGATTCAAATATTTTTGGTTTCGCTAAAATCCGGTTTATTTTGAATCCTGTACATTCATTTGAAATTCGGAATCGAATTTTCAAACTACCGCGCCATTTTCAATTCCTTTTATAATTAAAATAAATATTTGTATTCTAACTTCGATTCAAATAAATATATACATTCTAACTCTATTTAAAATAAATTTCTCATCGTTATTATTTAAAATAATTCATTTTAAATATTCAAAATTCATTAAAATTGCCAAAATAATTTTTTTACTTTGGTTCTGATTTTCCGGGTTGTTACAATCTCCCCCACTTAAAATCTTTTCGTCCTCGAAAAGGAACGGAGCTGAAAGTTGTTTAACTACTCAACTCAACTTTCAGTTTGGCGTTCATTCTTCAACTTTTCAGTTTCTAAGAATTTTCCAATTCTTCAAAAATTTGGCTAACACCCTAAATTTTCGAAAAATTTCGCCATAACCTCCTTTGTACGGGGAGCACCGGGAAAATCCCCAAACCGCCACACAGGCCCTCTCATCTCAAAAAAAAAAAGCCAAGCGGCTAGCTAATCGGCTCATAAAATCATCCAAACACAATAAATTAGTAAACATGTACCTATTTGTCGGGCATACAAATTTTATTCCTCTTCCCTAGCCTCCTTGCTATGACCTGTTCAATGTATATACATGTATATGCATGCAATCTCAAACAATTTTCAAGTCTGTTCAATATTTGATACAATTTGGCTTAATGGTTCAAAAATTTTAATTAATCAACCAATAATCATACAACACAACCAGCAATCAATTTGTTGATTAATTTTCAAACATGTATCATTTACATATATAGTCAAAATCATGTTTTTGATGCCAAATCACAACAATAAGCTCTATATAGTTTTGGTTCTCACACTAGTCAATTGGAAATATATAGACATCCCACCTTCGAAACCCGAACAAAAATGCTGATGATACTTGAGCGATCATCAGAATCATCTCCGAGCAACTAGAGTGTGATTCTATATCTATCCAGTATATTAAAACTCCAAATATATGTTTGCAAGGCGTATATGCAAAAATTTTATATATTGGATTGCCCAAATCAATTTAAAATAAATATTCAAATACGTATGAAATGGTTTAAATTTTCAAAACAAAATTTGTTTTCACTTTTATTTTGAAAACACTACTCTTCACACTCGTTCTAGGATACTACTGATCCTATTTCTAACGAATCATTCTCATTGGATAT
Organism: Allium sativum; assembly: GCA_030737875.1. NCBI lineage: Eukaryota > Viridiplantae > Streptophyta > Magnoliopsida > Asparagales > Amaryllidaceae > Allium > Allium sativum. The sequence goes on along the minus strand of CM060920.1, from coordinate 74,802,178 downwards.
TACTAATCCAATCTCTGATGAATTCTTTCGTATGGTTCTAATGTGTCTTGTTCTTGAGCTCTGTAAACCAAAGCTCTGATACCAAATGGTACGACCCGAACTTCCTCGTGAAGGAAAGCCCGGATTGCTTTAAGGACAAGACAAATCAGAACATAAACAAAAGAACATTTCATTGCTTATTACAACAATTCCATCAGAATACAATAATATACAGAGTATGAATAAATATTATACATCAGAAAAATATCAGAGATTACAATACATTTAAATACATAGCAGTGGAAAATAATACAAAACACGACCGAAAGAGATAAACAGATACAGAGCTTTCCGTATATCGTTTCAGCTGTAAACCAAGATCCTGTGAATACAAATCTACAAAACCAAAACTACTAGCTGCCCGTGAGGAAATAGGGGTACCCAGAGTTTAGGTTAAAACAATAAACTCCAGGTCAGTCATGTGACTGGTGTGAGAACTAAAACAATTATCTAAAACTTTACTTTGAAGATAACGTAAATCAAGGGACCACGTCGTATAACACAGAATGGGTTTCCTCCCAAGAATACTAGTGCATAGAATAAACAGCGCAATGCTTTTAGGAAAAATAAAGCTATTATAAGACTCAGGTCCCATCACACAATGCAACGCAAGCCGGAGGATAGAGTTTTACCTTATAATAGCCAAACATGCTTGGTACGTTTAAAACATATCATTTTGATACTATTATAGTGTAAAGTGTATGAAAATAACTTTATATATAAATGTATCAATCATAGACGGCATAGTTCCCCATCCCACTATGTCGCCATACTAGGCTCTACAATCAAAACCGAAATGTCACGTATTGGAAATTGGATTTCCGTCATGAGTCGAGTTCAAGGATGGCTCCTCACCGCTTCGAGACACTCTAGCAAATGTCTCAGGACTACACACTCTGGGTAACCCTGGATCGGTTGGGCTGGTCCTCCACTACGTTTGAGGACTAGTAATTCCTAAACACACGTTTCCTAGTCCTATCGGACCTATCCATCGGCTCTGAAGAGACAGATATATCCGAGGCGCGTCGCAATCCAATAACCACATAGATAAAAATAATATAAATGTCAGGGCATGTAAAACGTTGACACCACCCATAGCTAGAAAGAAACGTTGTGTTCTCCCAATGGTCTGATCCCGTTTTTAACTCATACCGAGGTGTGAGGCTCGCGAATTAACGCTATACACAAAGCTACGCTGTATTAAAGTTGTGCTTTGATTATCAACCACAAGACTCTGCTTTTCAACAAAAGCCTTGATCATTTGCATCTCGGCATGCCACACAGGCAATTTACGTCATGCGACTGATGTCTATCGATATACAACCTCTGATCCCATACGTCTCAGAGAAGGGTGAAGTAAGGGAATAAATCCCCCTTTACCAGGCAGATGTATATTTAATAGAAATCAATCAACATAGAATAAAATCCAATGTTAGACACACGATCCATTTACAAGTTCGTTCTCGGTCTGAACGAAACCGGAGGCACCTTGTTCCTCGCCCCATATGTCCAATACAGGAGAGAGGTCCTCGCATATCCGTCGATCTCCAAGTACGTCTGGACGATCACCACTTATTTCCTCGTCTTGGGTGTACAGCCCAATCAAGACATCAGTAATCATCCAAATGATGTGAAGACCTCCGGTCTTCGACCACCGTCTTCATCGTCGACTTATCGTCGAATTAGTTATTCAGAATGGGTATGAACCCGGCCTTTCCGAATAACTTGCGTATATAATAAACAAGTTTTATAAAAACACAACATACGCCTCATTCCAATTCTGAATATTCTTTTATTTAAATATTCGCATCTTTAGGGATTTGTTCCCATTAATTTTATCAAAGATAAATTCTTTTAAATTTATTCTTTAATATTCCTTTGGATATTATTCAAACCAAATTATGGTTTTCCAAACTAGTCGCACACCGAAGTAATCATTTATTTAATTTCCCAATCCCAACCTATTCATCCCATGGAGCAAAACTGGTATTACCCCATAACTAACACCATGGTGTTATCGGTAAATTTAATTACCATTTCCCATTCAAATCAAATTAAAAATTTAACTATCGCTAGGAGTAAAACTGGCGATACTCCATTCTCGATCATTTCCCAAATTATATAATTTAAATTATCAATTCCCATTTCAATCTAATTAAAGATTCATTAAAACTCCACTTAGTTTTAATCTTTCCAACAATCAATATCAATGATTATTTAACTTTGGAAAATCAAACATGTCGCATCGACAATCTACACCGTACTATTGATTTCTGCCGATATATAACCTCTGAGCTCGTACGTCTCAGAGAAGGGCGTTAAGCAAGAGAACAAATTCTTCGCCGCCAAACAGATATACATTTAGCAGAGATCAACCATACAGTTCGAAATATAATGATAGACATGAAATCCTGCCTTTAACTGGGTTAAAGAACTAATGTCATTTAAAACACAGTTCACGATAAACCCAAATCCATTAATTATGGAATCTTCACGGAAAAACAAATCAATATATAATCGATATCAATTTCCATATCCGACCAATAATATAAATGGAATACCGGCAAAGCCTTTTAAATACACAGAAGTTCACTTCGATTATTATCAAATCAAATTCCATTCAATTCCAATTTAATATATTAAATTGGAAAATCGTTACTTTGAAAAATTCCCGTTAAATCTTAATAAAAAGATTTATAAATTCCAAATCACATTTCCCTGTAAATCGGGTTAAAGAACGAATGTCGTTAAAAACACAGTTCACAATAAACCCAATTCACATTCCATTTTTAATCGGGTTAAAGAACAAGTGTTATTTAAAACACCATTCACGATAAACCCAAAAACAAATTTTAATTTCAATTAAATATTAATTAATTGGTATACTTCATTAAATCTAAATAAAAAGATTTAATCTTTTCTCAACTGGGTTTAAGAACAGTGTTAATGAAGACACTATTCACGACAAACCCAAATCCCATTTGGTATTAAATACTAGGCTCTGAATAGTAAATATATCGGCTTATATTCAATATCAAATTCTGAAATCAACGAACATCGTATTGGAATAACAATATATATATCTTCCAAATTCCTCCACAATATCCATGTAATCACGTATTCCAATATCGAAATATTCCAAAGATAATTTCGATTCAAATCCATTTCAATTCATATATTGGAAATTCCGGTTATTTCTAAAACCATTTCAAATCCAATTTATTTATTTTAAAAATATTGGATTGTTAATTCTAGTTCATAACTAGTTCATTTCAATAAAAATATATTTTTATCTTTTTTAAGTATGGAATTTTTCTTCCCAATTCTTTTCAAATCATTTATTATGATTTTACACAAATTATTGATATTTTTAATAATTTTATCAAGGCCCGTACAGTCGATTTCCATAAACGGTCATTGAACTGCACTTACAGCGATCTTTTCCAAATTTGATTTGGACATAATTCCAAGTCCAACCTTTAGATTTCAAATCTCTCATATTCGTTAGAAAGCTCTTTTCGATACGAACCCAACGGTTCTGATTTTAGGAGAATCCGACGGTCGGATGTCCCGTAATGTCCATTCGAAGTAAATGGTCGAAATTCGCGAACTGCCGCAGCGTGACGCGTTCTATTCCGGCCATTATATATATAATATATATATATTATATATATTTCTTCGATTTCCATTTAAAACATATTTTATAAATCATTTTAAATTCGTTTTCAAAACGATTTCAACTTCATATTCAATTTCAAATCAAAATTGAATATTCCATATCATCGACATATAAATGATAGTATTTTCAAAACATTATATTTTGAAATCATTTCCTTTTCCATATTCATTATAGAAATGAATAAAATCGATATAAATATCGTTTACATCAAAATGGCGTTAATCTAATCAACACGGCTTTATATATTTAAATATATTCGTGTCCATCCCAAATCAGACATCAAAATCAAATTTTGACCTTTTACTGAATATCATTTTAAAATATTCATTACTTTAAAATATTCGTTATTTTAAAATATTCATTCTTTTTGAACTGGAATTAGACACATTCAATTACCATATAATGGATTTCATACACATATGTACACAACAACATCAAACACAGATAACCATCATCCAAAGTGCATTCTACACTACATAAGCATCAAATATAAATATTTAACGCTTACACAGCTTGTCAACCAATCGATTGACATACAACTAAATATCGGGATTAGTGTATGTCCAATATCATCCCAATACCCGTGTGGGGTTTCAAACAATGAAACATAGGTTTTATTTGTGCAGTTGGGCGATGTGTAAAATTTATCGTCCCAATCAATGTCAGTTAAATGTGTATACATAAACAAATCGTCCGATTTGTTTATAAATATTTATTTTATTCATATACACGTTAAAAATTATATTTTTAACTATAAAATATTTATTCCATTCCACATCACATAATCAACTTTCACTACAAAATCAAACAAACAAACAAGTCGTCCATGGTCTGTGGACGACGGGTGTCGGGTACTGCTAAACACCGTCTGCATCCTAGTATATATTTTAACTAGAAAATAAAATCAAAGTGAGAAGTTCTCACCTTTGGGTTCCACTCCGCCAGTCTTTCTTTCTGAACTATCTGGATTTGTTCGAAATTCCAACGCATCCTTTTTACGCTATTCATATATAAAAATCATATTTTTATCGCTTCATTCCAATAAATAAAAATCATATTTTTATTTCTACTTCATATATTTTTACAACGCTTCTTTCTATATAAAGATTACATTTTTATATTTCTACTTCGTATATAAAGATCGAATTTTTATTTCGCTTCATATATAATAAAAAAAACGAATTTTTATCTTAACGATATCCATTTAAAGATCGTATCTTTATCATAATGAAAACATTATAAAAATCGTATTTTTATCTATAAAAAACACATTTTTATAATTCTTCCTACAAAATAAAAATTATATTTTTATCGCCACTATACATATATAAAAATCGAATCTTTATATTATTACATACATATAATAAAATTTATATTTTTATCTAACTAAAAATAATATTTTCATATCGTTATTCATATTATAAAAATCGTATTTTTATTATCCCTATAATATAAAAATCATATTTTTATTATCATACATAAATAAAAATCATATTTTTGTTATCTCTATAATATAAAAATCATATTTTTATTTTGTTTAAAAACCAAATCTCTTCACGTTTAAAAACCAAACTTTCTATGTTTATAATAAAAAAAAACATAACCTTTTCATGTAAAAAAAACATTTTTCATGTACATTATACATAAATAAATTGATCTAATAACATGTTTTAAATAAATAAAAATTTATTAAAAAACAGAAGTTAAAACTTACCTCAACATAGAAATAAGGGGGGGCTGTTGGGTGCGCCAGAGTGTAAGAGGGGGAGTCAGAGCTGCGGTGGTGGTGAGGCGAGGTGATGGGTGGCGAGTTCAGGCGGTGGTTTGGGTTCAAGGGGAGGGGGCTAGGGCATGGAAAATGGGGGAAATGGGGAGGGGATAGGGCGAAGAAGAAGGAGGAGGGGGGCGAATGTCGGTGGCGCCGCCGCTAGAGGCGCGCGGCGGCGGCTCCCTCCCCTCATCACGTCTCACATTTATTTTTATTTTTTCTTTTTATTTATTTCCCTAAAATTGACGTGGGGATAAGTGAAGGAGAGGGAAAGGGGGTTGACCCCATTTATAATATATATTTTATTATATTTAATTTTCAAAAAGTAACTTTTTCATTTGACCTCCAAAAGAAACCCATCGACTGTCGTCCATAGCTAATTACCTCCATTCCGAACACAATGGGATATGTATCGCAGGTCAATTCGACTGTTTCGATCAGTTTCCGTCAAAATCAAAATATAAATTTATATATTAAATTTGAACACACAATTTAATTTACCGGGGCCACATACTAACTCTAAAAATTCCCAAAAAATTATTTCTAGCTTCGTATTTACGATACGGTCCTAGCAAAACTAATTTCGTCAAATTTGGAGACCGTTAGAAAAATGGCCATTTTTTGGTCAATCCAAATTGACTGAAACTATTAAAACACGTTTTACTTCGCCACGCTCACATATTAATCCCAAAAATTATGAATTTTGGAATATAGCAATAATTAGACATCTCGGATCCAACAAAAGTGGTTTCGTCGAAAACGGAGGTCATTTGCAAAATTTCCATTTTTAAGGGCTATAATTCCATAGCGACTATTCTGAATTTTCAACTGGATATAACTTTTTATTCCCGCTATGAAATTTCAATTTTTCGGATTCGTTGGAAAGATGTTTTCAAATAGATTCAAATATTTTTGGTTTTGCTAAAATCCGGTTTATTTTGAATCCTGTACATTCATTTGAAATTCGAAATTGAATTTTCAAACTACCGCGCCATTTTCAATTCCTTTTATAATTAAAATAAATATTTATATTCTAACTTCAATTCAAATAAATATATAGCTCTAATTCTATTCAAAATAAATTTCTCATCATTATTATTTAAAATAATTCATTTTAAATATTCAAAATTCATTAAAATTGCCAAAATTTTAATTTGGTTTTGATTTTCTGGGTTGTTACACTGGTCAGCACCAAAATAAGGATAGTAATCGTCAGGTACCTATCAATTGTAGTCAGTGGGATGCGGGAAGACTAGAACTAAACCAAAAGACCATCGATCTTTCACTATCTAGAGTTTGGTTACTGAACATGCCAATTTGGATGATAGATCGTTTGCTAGAGGCAAGTCACTTTGCTCTTGATGTAGTCTTTCACTAGTTGAGGGAGGGGACAGGGTGGGACCATATCCACTATGAAAATGCAGACCATACTCTTGATGTTTATACTATAGGTCCTTTTAGCGGACCTATATAGATATGAAATGCTCTCGACCGAGTTTCGCGCATTGGATGCAGCCCAATTACTAGACTCCGGGTACAGTAGAAAATACATACATGTGAGGGTTTAGATATACACACCGGGTGGTGTATCGTAGATGTTTGGGCATTACTCCATGTTGAGACTTAATTTGACCGGAGAGTTTGGATATGGCAATTTGTACGCTTACGTGGCATATCGATAGTGGTTCTATGCAGTAACGTAGCGTAATAATATGGTTGTCCTGCAACATTCATCGTAGGATGAGAGTTGCATACACTTTCGTGGCGTGACGACTGTGCGCAGGGGGTACTATGGGAAGTATCTTGGTATATTGGTGGTAGCTACATATATATATATATATATATATATATATTAAGTTAATCTACTGGGAGGTAGATGGGTACGACGTGAGTGTAGAGCCTTGAGTGTTGTTAATCCAACCAACAAAATAAATAAATAAAACATGATTGAATGGTATATGTAGGGTTATTTCAGCTTGTATAATTTAACTAGTCACCAGAACTTCATATTCTAACCCTCTCCTCATAACATACTCGCATGTTAGGTTTATGGCAGAGATATGATAACTTTGGATGTTGGTTAGGCAGTATTATTACTTTGTTGAGGCTATATTTGATTATATTATATTTTATCCATTTCGATGTGCGATGTTTTCTGAGCTCTGACATATTTATTGTCTCTATATTTTCTACAGGGTACCAGATAAGCCAACTTGAGTTTCGGTAGATTGAGATTTTTGGGAAAAAAACGATCTATCGGAATTCAGGCTATTACAATTAGGAGCACTACAGAATAGAATGGTGCCCCCTGATATGGTTGATTTCTATGCTTTCATGGATTTTCGGGACTTCTTCCTCTCCTTCTCAGTCGAGGACGTTTGAACTTCCATAGTTCCTTTACTACAAGAATACCTGAGATCAGGGAAGAGTTCTAGATTTAGACCGAGGGTAGTCCTCTAATAAAAGATATGCAGTTTAGAAGACCTAATCAAACTTCCCTTAGGCGCCTTGTTGGTTGTCTAATTCCGATGAAAGTTGGCATAAGGTTCTTTCCTTAGCCCCTTTAATAGATCAAATGATTCACTGCCAGAGGTAGGATCCCAGGTTGGTTGAGAGCGAGAAATGGACTCTTGTGCAAATATACTACTATGATTAAATGGATTTCTCCTGACCCCCGTCTTCATCTGGTGGTATCTACTGGAAGAGCATGGATGCAGCTTCTTGTACTTCTTTTTTATCTCTTGATGGCTCACTCTCATCTTTGATCAATGTGAGCTAAGGATTTCCCCAAAATAACAAACATCAGGGCTATTCCCTGCTTGAGATCCAGTAGATGTTGGAACTAGGGCTTTTACAGTTGGAGTCGTAGTTGTCAGCCTAGAGAATCTTTCTTATAAAGAGACATTTTAGTATTGAAAATCAAATTAATTAGAAATTCAAATACAAATAAGGAGAATGCCAATGAGGACTCTCACCAGCTAAACGAGACAAGAAGAAGTGGAAAAATGCAGCTGAAGGGGAGGGACTGAAGGTAATAAAGGAATGATTTTGCATCTACCATGATTGGTTTTGATGTGAACCATAACTAGGAATTGTTGAATATAACAGTATGATTTTTGTTTGATGATAACAAACATATATTATAATATAAATGTGTTTATAACTGTACTATCCTATGCTACATCACATACAAAAATAAATAAATATTTTGAATAAAATGCTATTGCACAAGAATTTAATATTCAAACAGTCATTTCTTCAAATAAATATGTTATTTCAACATTCTGATATAGTACAAACTTCTCACTCCACTATTGTACATTTCACTATAATATAACACTACTGTACAAATTCACATTTACATTTAATCTTCACTACAACACTCATTTCACTCTGTTACATATTCAGTTTCATGTACAGACTCATTCACAGAGCAACACACTTTGTCTTCACTTGCTTCAGTTCAAGTCCAGTCATCTACATACCTGTCATAGAATCACATACAGTAAACAGGAACAAAATAAAACTAACTATAAAAAATTATAAATTTATTTTTAAATTTTATTTGCCTTAGATTTTTGGTGTGTTTCTCATCATTTTTCTAAACTTGGTCAAATGTATATATTTATTTATCTGAGTCTAGACTACTTGTGATATTCACAGTGATTCACTGTAAATACAACAAGGCAGACTGAATCACACAACTGCACAAGCATAATACAAGTATACACATACATGTGCATGTATATACACATATATATTGATAATGTGTAGGAAATGGTCGGACATGAATGCGAACCAGAGTTCAAACTCAAGTAGCCACAAATCAGTGTACACACAAGTGTATAAAAGCAAAGTGCTACAACTAAGAGAAAATATGGATAGTACCCAAGTTAAAAGAGGCAACCAATAACAGCTCATTTTTCAACAAACCAGAATGAAGAACAACAATGGACAAAGCTTCAAAGTGTCAAAGTCAAAATAGGCAACTAAGAACATTGAAAAAGGGAAATTTCAGCATGCATCATAACTGGTCAAGCATGCACATGAATCAGTGGACATAATGGTGAATGCAACAAGAATAAGCAAGCCAGAAGCAAGCAACAATAAAATATGCAAGCACATGACAACAAAACAAGAAACACTGAAAGAGGCTAATTTCAACATGTATCAAAACTGGGCTGACATGCAATAAGCCAATAAATAAACATGGTAGTACAAGTGGATATGCACAAGCTTGCAACAAGGGGAGTTTCAAATACATGGATAACGTAGGCATGATATACACAGATTATACTGAAATGTTCAAGTAAGCAATAGGTGCCAGTCAAGATAAACATGACAGCAAGGACATGCAAGCCACAATGACATGTAACATACAAGTGTACTTGTGTATTTCAGAATGGAATAAACAGGAAACAACAAGTTTATGGCGACATGGCAGTGCATAGCGAAGCTTATATTCTCATCAATGATGGATATAAAAGGTGGTACAAATTCAAGTGTAGCAGTGATACTGGTAGTATAGCACCAACTCAAGTGGATGCAGTAAAACAATGTAGCAATAATATCGAGCAAGTGCATGCATCAAGGCCAAAATTTTCTACAATTTCTAAGAGAATATGATAAAGGCCAAAATATATGGGAAGTATCAACAATATTGAAATTGGCAAGGTGTCAATATTTTTATGGCAAGATTTTAAAATATGCAATATCGCATATACAACAAGAAGAAATTTTTCCAGGAATCAAAATGGGTATTAACAGCAAGTTACAAATGGGCAAGAGGTATGAATGGTTGGCAAATACACAATTGTCCTGCATTAAGTTTTTAAGATTAAAAGAAGGATGTGCTCGAATTTGCATGCATTATATTAAAGTATGAATTCAAATGCAGCTTTAATTTATATATGAGTCCTAATAATAGCTGCTTTCAAAATCCAAAATCATAGGAAATTTTCACAACGACATGGCACATTTTTTGGCAAGAAATCTTTAATCAACAATCATCGACAAGATAAGCTTTCCACATATGCAAGTGAAAAAATTGGCACAAATTTTATTCTTAGAAAGTTGTAAAGATTTTATTAATGAAAAATCATGAATAAATTATCAACATTCCATGCTTCATTTTTGGTGAAGTTAATTTCCAGGAATATCATTGGCAAGAACATTTCAATACTTTCCAGGAATTCGCATTGAGTTATTTTGCAACAATATTTCTGGAAATCCACTCAAAAATATTCGGCAAAAAGATTTCTCAAATATACAGTCTAGCATATATGGTAAGGTGTAAAGAATTCAAATCTGGAATGTCATGAAAGAAATTAACAAACGTGTTTCAAAATTATTTGGGAAGAAGGTTTTCATGCAAACCAGTTTATTTATGAAGACAAATTCAAATATTTCCAAAAAGAAAAAAATACACACTTCTGTTATTTTTAGAAAGTCATGTGAATATATTTGGCGAGAATGATTCACGATTTCAAAAGCTTTCCAATTAATCGCAAGGACAATTTTAGAGCCAAGAAAATCATTCTAATATTTCCATAAATCAATTGGACAATCACGACAAGTCATCAAGAGAAATCAAAGGGTTCAAAAACCCAATTTAAACACCCACTCATCACAGGCATTAGTATCGAAAATCACAAGCAATTCAATTGACAAAATAAATCAGAGCATCTTACACATTTTTCAAAATTTTGATCATCTGCAAAAGTGATATCACCGACCAAAGAAGATCAATCATTTGAAGCAATCAGAGAATCAATTATATCAAGTTTCAGGCATCGTGATTTGGGAGAATAGCCAAAACCCTAATTTCTTTTAATCGGTGGCCATTGAAGTCAAAGGAAGCCGACATCTCCAAGTGATAAAGAATTATAAAAACGGCCGATGTTTTTATGTTAAAAAGGGGTTTTTATTTATTCGTTTTAAGTTGTTTTGAAAAAAATTAATTGACTTATAGTTTCTAGTTTTCTGTAAACTAGGGCTCTAGCTATAGGGTTTATAGTTAGGTAAAATATGATCCTGGGGATAAAGATCAGTGCAAGGTTTTGAGCGTAGGACTAGAACAATTGGGAGCGCGTGTCGCGATTTTATAGGGAATTATAAGCGTAGAGATTGTTTTAATTTTAGTAGAAACCTTGGGAAATGCAATAGTAGGCAGAGTTTGCCGAAGCTGGGTAAATTTTGTGTCATTTATTTTCTGCATTTATTTGTTCTATTGTGATATGCGCTGTGATAATTTTTATATTCTGCAACACTGTAATAAACCATATTCATCCCCCTCTAGGGTTAATTTAGATCCTACAGGAATGTATTCAGTTTGAGTTATCATGTTGTCAGCTTGTAAGTATATGATGTAACTGCGGAGTCCTGTAGCTACTATGCCGCATAGCTCATGTTGAGTTCATAGTAAAATCTACCAAATTTCACAATTGTTGGTTATTGAGCAAAATACTTGCATACTCCTAGATTGTTAAGAAAAATCTAGCTAAGAATGTTGCATATATGTAGTATTGTTACCATATTGAATATACGAGGTAAGGTAATTGTAACGACCCAGATTTTTAGCCGATAGTTTCAAACATTTAAATTGATTTTTAATGTTGTATTGAGAGTGTAAATGGAAATTTAAATGGAATTTATTAATTAAATGAAGTTTTAACGTATAATTTATAATATAATTCAAATCGAGCTCGTAATTTCACTGTAGTGCGTAATTTAACGTTTTGAACTTCAATTGAAAGTACAGGATTCATTATAAGTCAGATTTCTTTGAAACGAGAAACGTTTGAATCTATTAAACTATATCTTTCTAATGGAAGTGAAAAATTGAGATTTCGTCTTATAGATTGTAAGTTATATCCAAATCAAATTTTTAGAAAGTCGTTGTGGAGTCGTGTATAAGCCATAACGGTTTATTTAATATAATTAAATATTGGTTTCGAATTTGGATAAGATTTTTGACATGTAGTTATAATTTAATTTATAGAATTTTTCTGTAATTCTTATTTTGAAAAATAAGCAACTTTTTATTTGAAGTATTTTACACCCGATATTAGCGTTTTAGGATATCACAACATAAGTTAATTTGCATATTTTATTTTCGGGGCACATTGCTCAACACCATGGTATTTTTATTTTTGACTGCTGTGGCTCGTATGTGAGCCAAAACTCTATAAATTTAGACATGTTATGTGCGGTCATCGTTTTCCATCTACCAACCTTGTCTTTAGATAAATATTTTTGCAAATGAATGATCTACACATACGAACACAATGGAAAGCTAAGTGGTAACCATACCATTTGGGTATGCTAAGTTATTATTTATGAAACGGGCTTATAAGCTAAACATTGTCCATCTTATTTTAGAGTGGCGTTCCTTTAGTTCGGGTTGTACATAACGTTGTAAATGTCATACTAGTACAATAGTGGAAAAGGTTCAATACTTGTTTTAACCGAACAATTATGTCATAGGTAAATCCATAAAAAAAAATTAACACGGAACATTGTATTCAATTTCTTTATATACTAAGTGGCATGCTGATATGTTAGCACTGAATTTCAGATAAATTTAAATTAACACTACACCGCATGATACAGTTCAATAATTAAATAAAAATTAGCACTTGACACATCTATCTTCATATATTTGATAGCACTAGAAGAACATTGAACGATCTTTACCCAGCATATACAAGTCACTAGACTTATAACATGAAGCAATCTACTGATTCATCAAATATAAGTATGAATTAGAAAAATCCAATTTGCAAGACCATCTGAAGAAATCTAGCAGAAGAAGAGTAACACCGCAATAGAAATTGTAACTTCGAAGAGAGCATTTCTAATTTCATTTTCTACTTTAATTTGTGGAATTAATTGGCTTTTTCACGGTTCAAGATAAAGCTGACATAGTTAGGGTCTACTCTGTATTTCAAAGTAAAGTTGGTACCCTGTTTTTCTCAAGCACATGCCTTGTCTGAAAAGCACATTTACCTTACCCTGTATGCTTTAGAAATCGTGAGTGCCAAGCCACTAAAAACCGTGGGTGCCAAGCTATTATATTCTGTGCTCCCCATGCCATTTCCCTTTAAGTACTCGTATTCTTTCTTTCAATCTTCAGGAAAAACGAAAACGAGAGCAACCCAGAAAATCTATAAATCAATCAAAAGTCCAAATCTCAATGAAAAATCATCAAAGTGGGTTCATTAGACTCCTTTGACTCAGCTCTTCACCTCTGTATGGTTTCTCATAAGTGCGATCAACATTTTTTTTTAGCCCAAAAATATTGACGAGCCGCTATGCATGATCGTTGGCGAGATTTGGGAGGCTAGGGCCCAGTTTGATATTGGTGCAGGGTTCTGGAAGGGTAGGCGCACCATATGCTGAAGTTTCATGGGTTTCTTCCATAATTAATGTCGCATGAATCACTATAGAAGGATGAATAGGGTGGGTTGATGCACTCTGAAAGGGGGATGGATCGAGTGTATCCTGTAGCGATGGAGATCAGGAAGGAGTCGAAGACGAGGAGAACCATTTAACACGGGCTGTTATTACAGAATGAGGGAAGAAAGAGCACGGGTGTTCATCGGTTAAGGGGACTGGTAGCATGCCTGTAAAGGCGTCATAATTAGTGAAGTTTTGGTCTTGAAATTTTGGGCTGATGGAGTTGTTTTGTGGAGAGTTGCTTGTAGTTTGTTTTAGTTGTTAGTAGCTGACTTGAGTATGGAGGAAGGTGAGCCAGGAGGTCTGATGTTGATCTGCGGTGATGGTTTAAGTGTTACGGTGGAGGAGGAGATGTTAAATGATTTGCTAAGGAGTTTGATGGTATGTGTTGAAATGAAAAGAAGTTAGAGATGTGGAAGGAATTGCAGCTGCCATAACGTTTGCTTATGGAGCTGGTGACTTGCGAATTTATTACAGGAAAAAAAGGGTGGGATAAATATCCCCAGGAACACTGTACGAAGGAAGGTTGGGGAAGAATGGTTGTAAAGAGCGAAGTGCTGCTTCTAAGGTCCGTGCAATTAGCTTAAATGTTGGTGAACTATTTGGCAGCGATTGAAAATAAAGTATTTTACAGGAATGTGGCAATTCGAGTTAGAAAGAAAATAATGAAGGATTTAAGTGTGTTGTTGAATACCATGTATTCGAGTTCCAATGGAACGGATGGGAAAGATACCGTATATTCGAATTGAAGAGAAATCAAATTGAAGAGGAAAAGTGGCAGATGCAATTATTTTGGGTTAATGCTAAAAATACACAGGTTAAAGTAAGTACTGATTATATATTAAAATTTTAATGACGATAATTGATAAGTTAAACTTATAACATACATAACTTGTCTGTATGTTATTAGAATTTGCCGAGAAAGTCACATTGGAATCATAGCGACGAAATCTACGTAATGGAACCATTGTGGTGGAGAACGAAGCTACTAATTTCATGATAAAATCAGACGTTCGTTTGATTTTTAAACGAAACAAAAAAAGCAGAATCGTCAAACTGCAAACAAGGTGAGTAAACTCACTAACTCTGACTCGTTTATATTTTTATATAAATGAGTTTTAAATTTATTTACAGTATTTTATACTGTGTGACGGTTGTTTGGATGAATGGTTGACAAATTGGTTGAATTGGTTGATATAGATATATCATTGATCGTTAAATAATTCTGTTTACCATATATTTCATATAGGATGTGAAATTTACTATTGCTGATGTTATTTATGTTAATTAACATCTGTAGATGCTTGGAAACAGGTTGGAGGGATCCAACTGGATTCCTCAACAATTTTATTACTGTTTCCATTTGTTGTGTTATATGACGTGATATAATCTATGATTAGTTATGTTGTGTTTGAGTGACACTGGCCCTAGAATTTTGATGTTTAAATACAGTAAAATATTTCGAATATAGAAAATGAAATTTGAGTTTTAAAAAGGAAATTTATTTAAAAAAAATAGAAGTAAAACTTCGAATAGAGTTGAAATTAAAAACATGTTAATGGAGAATACAACTGGTTGTTTATAAAAGAGAGTATAAATTAAGTGAATGATTTATCATTGGATAAATTGAAACATAAATTCAAATTTGAATTTATATGAAAAAGTGGAAATCGATTTTGAAATCAATATCTGAAATGAGATATGAACTTAGCAAATTATAAAGGAAATTATAAACGAGATTTCAAATAATTGCAATACAAATGAGATTGGTATGGAAAAATATGAATAGAAGTTATAAATAGAGTTTGGGTTTAATATATTATTATATATAAAGGAATATATTCACGATTAAATGAATTATGGCTTAAAGGAAATATTTTGCAAATGAAATATCTCTAAAGGAAATTTAGATTTGAAATATGAATCCAAATTGGAAATTGAATGAAAAAGGGAATGGTTAATCGTTTAAAGGAAAACGATGAGTTTTAGTTCAAAAATTTGGAATATAAAGTGTGATAACGTTTTGTAGACTAGAATGGTTAAAAGGAATTTGGTAATGATTTGGAAAGGGTAAATTCAAAAGTGAATTTGGAATTTGAATTAACCTGAAATGGCAGATATATTCCGAAATTCAGAATATAAATCCAATGTAGATTATTCGAGAGAGATTTATTTATTGGAATTCAATTATATCGAATTTAGGGAAGTAGTAATTTTTAATTTCCGTTTGAATCAAATTTAATTATTTAATTATTTACTTATTAATTTATTTATTCAAATTAATAAGTACAATTTATATTTTTATAAACCAAATATTTGGAAACAACGATTATAAACGTTGTCGTTATAATAAATGTTTTGTAAATCTAAACAGCGATTATAATGTTACCGTTATAATAAATGTTTTGTAAATCTAAACAGCGATTATAAACGCTGCCGTTATAATGAACGTTTTGTAAATCTAAACAGCGATTTTAACGCTGCAGTTATAATAAATGTTTCGTAAATCTAAACAGCGAGTTTAACGCTACCGTTAGAATAAATGTCTTATAAATCAAATATTTGTAAATAGCGGTTATAACGCTACTGTTGTAATCAATGTTTTTCCAAAAAAGAAGTGGATTCTTAGATTGAATCTGAGAGTCGCGTAAGCGATGTTTTGTTGAAGTTGTGAGCTTTGAGTATTTCAAAGTTGAAAATGTTGTTCAATTAAGGTCTGAGAGGTAATTATACCCCAACTTGATTGACTTCATGATTGATGGAGGAATGGTTAAGGTTCTATAGTGAAGATTGGTTAACAATATGGTCAGTTAATAAATGATTAATGGTTTGAGTTATTATAACGATGTTTTATAACATCGCGGTAATTTAAAGGATTTTGAAATGTTTCCCAAAATAAAATGAGAGATATTTTCTATGCACAAAAAATAAAATAAATTGGTCAATAAGGAATTAAGAAATGGAATATCGAAATATTTTTCGATATTAATAAGGCATATTAATTGAATATAGAAAATGAGGATTCGTGAATATATAGAAATGTTTCTAACTGGAATAAGAGATATTTTCTCGAATAAAGAAATTAAAATATTAGAAATGTTTTTCCAAGAATCGAGAGAGAAAATCGAGTTTTGAAAGGATACGAAAGATGGGAAACAGGAATTGGAAATGGTAATATAATAAGGAATTAATTTAAAAAGGGGCCAGTGTTGTTTGATGTTTGATCAATACAATTTCCTTTTGTAAATAGGACCGTTGATTGTATGGATGTTCCTTTGATAGTTAAATCATCGACTATCAAAGTTTTTGTTTATTTTATACCTTCATTGTCAATACGGAGAGACTGGGATCAGATTTAATATCTGAAAAACCACTCCGTATTGGCATAAGCATTACGAATCAACTCATGCTGAAGATAATTGAAGACTGAGTAAAGTGCAAGGGCTGTTCTTTTAACCCTAGGTAGGAATTGCCTAAGATGGATAGATGGGATAGTGCCTTCGGTTTGTCCAGTCCCAGGACAACGTATATGGACGAAGGTCTAACGATGTGGCATTTAAAGTAAAGTAAATGGTGGCAAGATGTTCTAATAGTTAATCTTGACCTCAAGCCTTATCACCCGGGAAATGACAGAAATTGGGCAGGTAGCATGGCCATGTGGGTCATTCCCATTAGGGGTATTATCACCTGATCTAGAGAAATTCCAATTGCTTCCTATTCTATTCGCTGCTGTATGCTTTCGGTAACGGTTGCTGATCACAACCGTTGGTGATAATATGCTCAGTACACTCAAGCTAAATGAGTGGTCAACCACGTGTAGGTCCGGTTGCAAGATGTTCTCGTTGAACCCAGTGTATTCCCCTATAGAGATACACTATCACAACACCAAAATGACCATTTTGAAACGGCAATAAAATGTTGCTAAAAAATTTAGAAACACTTTTTAGGTGTTGCAGATTAGTATGTTGCTGTTTTTTGGAACACCCATATTATGTTTCAGATTGACGAATTAAAACACTTATTAGGTGTTTCAAATTGACTAATTGAAACACTTGGCAAGGGTTTCAAATTAACAAATTGAAACACTTAGCAGGTGTTTCAGTTTGATAATTTGCAACACATAGTGAGTGTTTCAAGTTGATAATCTGCAACACTCCATGAGTGTTTCAAGTTCATAATCTGCAACACTCCGTGAGTGTTTCAGAGTTCATAATCTGCAACACTCGGTGAGTGTTTCAAGATGATAACCTCCAACACTCAAAATGCTTATTTCAAACGGATAATTTATGACACCACTGGTATCTTGCGGATTCAAGATATGAAAATTATTTTAAAATATGCAGTTAACACTTCCAATAACATATATAGATTCAATCATTCTCCAAATTAAAAGCTAAAGAATATGAAAAGAAATTCCACAGTCAAGTTTACCATAAACAAATTAGTATACAACAAAACAAAGAGAAACTATATTTTCAAAAGAATAAAAAAATACAAATATACCGCAAAAAATTCAAGTTACATAACAAGTGTAAGATTGACAATACAATAAAATAATAAACAAAGATAACCAAACTTGCTCGTAAACAGCTTCTACGTGCCCTAATTCATCATATTGTCTTTACAAATCCACATCTGCACAAAAATGGCTAAGAAGTAATGAGTATAGAATCAATGCAAATGGAACAACAAAATGGAATATTCTAGCACCATATAGATGCAAGAGCAAGTGAAGACAGGAAAACAACGCAACTTACAAGACCAAATCAGGCGGTACAAAATGCACACGTTTCATACATATCAGCAATTCAAAGATAAAACAGTAAACTCATGACCGTGTTGAGAACACAACTTAGGTAGCAGCAAAGGAACCATCATGAACAAGGAAAATAACCAAATTGGACTAATTTACTCGTCAGTAATTAATTTACCACGATAAGATGAAGACTTGCATTCAAATATTGGTTAAGGTCTCAAAAAATGCCAGAGTCGAGCCTTTATTTTCCTAAAATTGCAATATTATGAAAAAGGCTACGTTAGGATGCATGTATAAAAGAATCAACTATATGATTACAATAAAATGAAATTTACCGAAAAGAATGCCCGTTAATCATAATGCAGAGGATAAAATGATGCATGACAGTAGTTCTATTTAATTCCTAAGTTAATTTGACACAATAAAACCGTAATTCAACCTAAGATACAAGTAAAATCTACAAAATGACAATATAAACTCAATGAACAAGTATCAGATGTAAATATTTTATACTTCACTGCACGAGCCAGTTAGTATTATTTTAGGGAAAAAACTGCAATTTTCTAGCCTAAAAATAAACAAGTTGATTCAACGAAGAACCTTCGGTAAGTTGTCATGCATACTCGACATAAAGCTGTTGCTGTAGCATTATACTTGACAATAGGTAAGCAGCATAGCTTTGATAGTAAGAAATACAATGATATGAAGTTAACTGAACTTGTAAGGAGTGAAGCCATGGAATAGCTCAAACAATATTCAGTTGAATTGAAGTTGACACGTTAATTAATGGAATTTATTTGAAATAACAGTTTCTACAGACCTGGAACACAAAACTGAACACTAACTTTGTTCAAATTACATGTTACAGATTTGTCACTGTATCCAAGAGAAATATATAACCATCATCTAAGTCGAGAACTAAAACAGAGAGTGACAAACATTAATTAAAGACTTGGGCGAACTGTTGTCTAGAGTAGTTGGCTATAGCGCTTGGATTCATCATATATGAGAACTAATAGAAAAGTAAAGTTACCTGCAGAAGTGCAGTTAGGAATGATAGAACACTTGGAAAAGCAAACTTATATATCTTGGACTTGACATGTAAGGAGGGACTTAAGTTGAAACTGAGGCAATTGAGATCAAAATTTGAATGGATTTTCAGTTGCTTTTTGGAAGGTAACATTCTGTAAAGGAACCTACAAACCTTCTGTAAAAAATATTAAAGAACTGGTTAGTAAAAAAATGACTGAACTGCTAATCAACCAAATCTCAAACAATATTTCAAATAATATATAACTGGACGTCTAATTTTGTTCATATAAACCAAAGCATTCCATTTCACATCCAAGTGGTTGTGTTCCCAGAAATGTAAGATTCATGTGGCAAAAACCACTAGTCAGTCTTAGTCATTTTTCAACAACCAACGAGCCTGTATTTTTTTTCGATTGCTGAATAATAAAATGTAACCCGTATCCTTTAAGTTTTGTTTATTGAGAGTGGCATTTTTGCTATGCGTATTCACCTGAAAGAGGACTTCATGCTACTGTATAGATGTTGATAACTGTACTGGTAATCCATTGTAGAATAAAGCCTGCAATAGGTATAGAAAAATTAGTACTCAGTGCAATAATGTGCAGTCACGTGCAAGCTTCATCATTTTGTCCAATTCTTTTGAATTGTTTAATAAAACAAGCCTATGCTGGAATATTCAATTGCCTTAAGGTAAATACAAACAATATTTCAACTTACACATGCATTTTTCCATACTTACTTCAATAGTTTTACCGTATCTGCTTCTTTTATGTTAGCAAACAAACCCGTAAGATAGTTGTAATTAGACAAGCACATTAAGCTATTTTACATGAACCAAAAATTATTTTAAAGTAATGGATAAACTTTCTTTTATTTAACACTAAGGTATAATTTACACATGCAATCTATAGTTACGCTCATAATGATATTCCTATTAGTTGGTTATTGAATTAGTTTTACTTTACACACGATGCCCACGCATTTAATGGACTTTTTTAGAGGAGTTTTAGATGATTTCAATAAAATCCCGTGGATTCATGATAGAAAATTATGAAAAATGAGGCCTTGCTCACACAATTGTTAGAAGGAAAAACAGTGCTATAATGAAAATGATATTTCAATAATACATAACAGTTGAGAGACTATTATACTAACATTTGTTTATATAGCTGAGAGGCTCATATGTAACTATTATACTAACATTTGGTTGTCGGACATATTAATTTTTTGTAAAAGAAGGAAATATAAAATAACTCCATAGTGATATACAGCCTAACAACTTATAATATGATCGTCTAAACAATACCATTGTGACGTCCGACAACCAAATGCAAGAATAATGAATGTGTCAGGTAAGTAAAGTGAATCACTCATCAAAATGGAATAATGTTTCAGTTAATAAAAGAAAGAAAGGATATACCATGATACATAAGTCAGATTCGAAACACCGAGTTCTTCAGTAAAATATATCGGCTTTGTTGCATTGATTAATACTGCAACAACAAAAGCATCACAGTCCATCAAACTTCTGTCCACGTCTCATGCTTAGATATTTCAATTACAGCTCAATAAGTGAAGAAATAACACTCTTTCCTTAGCAGCCAAAGGTAGAAAAGCAAAGGCTGACAGATGACTCGTTTCAGAGAATCTCTAAAGCATACACAACAATTTGACCATATATTATTGCGTACTATACATACCGCAGGTGTATATAATATCTACCAAAAATGTAAAAAAATGAAGGCACAGTTTAAGCAACTGCAATTCTCAGCCTCCTTCCTAACATTTAAGACTAAACCAATCAACTCCGCTCGTTTCATACTGCCTTTCATTCAAGTATAATTTTGTCTACTATATAAAAGCAATTGGCACACACAAAAAATGCATCGTACAGTAAACATATATGCACCATCACCTCGAGAGCTCTATACCAAAGCCTGACAATTTACTTCATAATTGATGTAATCAAAAATCACAAGGTTTACTGCTTTCCATGATGACTCAAGGAGTAATTCATCATCTGCCTAAAACACATAAAAATGTTAGTATTGAATGTTAGGGGTTTAACTTATCCCCTAAGCAGTTTGGTGTGATGTTAATTATAAAAATCATCAGCTCCCGCTGTACTGTTGGAAATAAGCTACATGCAAAAAAGTATATAGAAAGTGACAAAAGCTATTAACCCTGACTGGTTTTATGAACATTAAAGCACCAACAATAAGAAAGGTTAGATTATGTCTATGTTGGATTCAAATAAATTGTCAAGTGCTCTTACAGAAAAGTGATCTATTGATATACACGTAAACGTGTATATTTTATCCGCTTATTTATCTTATTTTATATTTAAAATAATTGATACTGTGTATTTATAGTTGTGTTTTCAGATTATTTATGATGAATAGAATGATGCACTTAATTGTTGAAAAGCTTGAAGAAATGTTGATGTTCAACCACCTTCTACCGCATATTTTAATGATTCAAGGCATTTTCATAAAGATAGCTTGTCGCAGACATTATGGAGTTCCTATTCATGATGAGAACAATTGGAATTGATGCCATTTGATGCACGCAAACTAAGCCAATTGCAAATCCATTCACACCGCGTTCACACTGGCTTATGTGTTATTTGGGCTAAATCTTTAGTCCCACATTGTGTAGATAGCCAAATAGTCTTTGTCATATCAACTATAAATACACTGTATTTCCTTCATTTGTAAACACACTTAGTTTTATTTTATAATCTTTCTCTTGGAATAAAACTCTTCTTCCCTATTCTCTTTAGTTGTAGTTTTTTATTTGCATGTTATTTTCTTTTCTGCAAGTAGATTAGATTTATTTTATGCAAATAGAATAGTTTGTCCTTTATTTTTATTTTTTCTATTTTTCTCTTGATTTTTGTTCTATGTTGCAATTTACGTTCGTTGTTAGAATAATAAACATGAGAGGCTAATCCCTTTCAACTTAGGTGTAATGAAGCTCTCTCGATCATGTAGTTGCAACATAATTTATCTTTTCATTCTCTCTTTGTGTTTCATGTTATGTTGATGTCATGGTGATTAAGTGGAGGTTGAAACCAAAAATTTGATGGGCTATAATTCTAATTAATAGTTCATAGGTCATGCTTAAAGTATATTTCAATTTCGACTTGTTCATTTTTCATTAGATCTGGTAAGGTGATGTAGTGGGTATGATATAGTTTGATAGTTTATGTTATGCTAGTTATTAGCATGAATAAGCTATACTTATAATAATCATATCAGCTAAATTCACAAATGACCAAAAGAAAAGAGAGATAGTAATTTCATAACTTGTTGTACTACATGATCTAGAATGTTAATTTATTCCTAAGTTGCCATGTATCTCATAGTTTTTTATTAATTTTAATTTACTAGTTTGGTTGTAGTTAAATCATCACTCGAATTCGGTCTAATTTGATTGAGTAATTTTAGAATTAATTCTTTGCCTGTGGATCGACCGTATTCGCCACGTACTACGATTGTACGCCGTGCGCTTGCAGGTTTATTTCAATATTCATGACAATTTTCTAATTCATAGGATATCCGTTAGCGAACAAGTTTTTGGCACCGTTGCCGGGGAAAGAATTTTAATTTTGATTTTATTCTTCAGATTATTTTTCTTTGTTGTTTTTCTTTCTTAAAAAAAAACTTGCATTTGTGTTTGTTGCACTTGCATTTCTTGTGGACTTGTGTGCTTGTTCTTGTTTATTTTGCGCTTATCTCTTTTGTTAAAAAAAAACAAAAAGAAAAAGAAAAAAAGTGTTATTGCATCTTATTGTTTTCCACCTTGTTGTCATGTTCATTTTCATTTTTGTTTATTTTGTCTTTGTGTTAGTCATCTGAAAATTAAAAAAAAAAAAATTTGCATTGTGTATATTTCATCATCCCTACAATCAATTTTGCATTGATCATTCCACCTTGCATTTGAATTTGTGCTCTGTTTTTCCATCCCTGTTGGCATTGCCATAATTGTGTGTCTTGTATATTATTTTTTAAAAAAAAATTATACACTTGCCTTTTGTTTTCAATGTCTTTCCCATTTTTGTGTTTTCAATTTCATTTAATTCTTTCTCTTCCTCTTTCTCTCATTTATTTCTTTCCTTCCCTTTCTTTCATTACTTCTTTCTTTTCTTTCATTTATTTCCTCTCTACAATTCTTGCGAAATAAAAAAAACAATAAAAACAATTTATTCCTTTCCTTTTCTTGCCCTCCCTCTGAACTTTTCTTTCCTTCTCTGTCTTCTATTTACTAATTGCCCTCTCTGCCTTATATTTTCTAATTTCTCTTCTCAGTTTTATAAACCAACCATCACTCAGATTCTATACCTTCTCATCTTCACAAATTCATTTTTCTTCCATCTTCTCTCTCTCCAAAATTCACCTACCATTCACAACCTTCATACCATCGACCAGGTCAACCATCCCCCACTGTAGTTCAAACCCAGTGGTCACAGCTCTTAAACTTCAGCCAAACATTATTGTTCTTCCAACAATTCCACCATCAACCCCACTGCAAAACATCCTTTTCCCAATCGCAAAAAAAAAACCCTTCGTGCAAATCCAAGAAGCCGCAGCCACTACCAACCATACAACAAAATCCAGATTTCGAAAATCCCCAAATCCATATTCGAACCAAAAAGAAAACGATAATCAAAGCATAAAAAAGTTCGAGTGCGTGATTTCCTTTCTTAATTGAGTGATTTGATTGCGTTAAGAAAGGAAGGCGTGATTTTGTGAGTTGATTCGTTTTTGAGTTTTATTGGGTCTCCTAAAATAATCTGTTGACTGCGGACGTGTTTTGATTCGGGTAGTATTTGTGTAAAAAGTAAGGTGGGTTATTTATTTAGGTGAGAATCCAATTGTTTGTTGAGTATGAAAGTTTCTTTCTTTTAAATTGCTTATTAGTTTGGGTTTGAGTTTAGTTTCTTCATTTTTTTTAATAAATCCAGTTTAGTTTAGTTTTTCTTCTTTTTAGTTGAGGTTATTTTGTCTACTTACTAAATTCGTTAAATTAACATTCTTCTTCCCTAAAAAAAACACTTCTCTTTCTCTTGTATATACATCATTCTTAGTTTTCAGGTTGGAAAGCAAGAAGGTAATTGCTTGGCTTTACATCGCCTAGCTTGCTTGCTTGGAATTGTTTTGCGTTGCGCTCTACTTTGCTTGCTTGTTAAAATATTTGCCGCTTAAAAAAAACTGCTAATAAATTCAGAATCTCTGGTATTGTTCTCTTCTCTCTTGTTCTTATTTCATTGCATTGTTGTTTGTTAGCATTTGCATAAAAAAATCCAAAAAAAATAGAAAAAAAATCATTCGTAGTTGCATTGTTAATATCACGTTTAATTTCTGTTTTGCATTCATCTCATTTTATTTTATTTTCTTAAGGGAAATACCCCAATTCACATAAGGTGAGGGATTTCATCACCCTTTCCTTAGCCCACAAAATTGCATTTCATTGTAGAATTTGAATAATAATAATGGTTAGACGTTGGACTTAAGGGAGTCACGGGCTCATATAGGGCTTAATTGTATTTTGATAGTTGATTTCTTTGGAATGAAATATTTCTTGGTGTCTAGACTACGACAGAGAAATAACCCTTTATAAATATTACGGTGATTCGTATATATTATATGGGTTGTTACTCTGAAGGTACTTAAACCTTCGGTTGCATTGCTAGGGTGATTCCTGGTGCACCGATAACTCATGTCCGTTAACTGGCCAAGAAATCTTTTGTTTTAAGTAATCAAACGTGTCACTATATAATTTTGGGTTAGGAGCCACTAAGGACAAAAAATTTGTAGTTAATCATTGCATTCATTTAGTTGCATTAGGTTCATACATTCAAAAAAAAAAAAAAATCATTAAAAAAAAATCGCTTCTACTCTCTTCTCAAATTTGTTCTTTCTCTTCTTTGCGCTAGTGCATGCGTAGTTGGACCCGTGATCCTTCTACTAATCGTTTAGTCTGAACAAACAATCCTTTAACCATGACCGAAGAAAACCCCCCCTCGAACTCTTATGGATAGATACTTCCCCGATCGGGTGTTTATTCCGTCTTGCATCTATTGCCCGTTCCAACGGGTAACCACTTTGAAATTCATTCGAACCACATAAATACTCTTCCAAAATTAAGCAATCTTGAACATGATGATCCTTATATTTTTTTAACCAAATTTGAACAAGTTTGTGCAACCATGAAATTTCAACAATTAAGTGACGATGGAATCAAACTTAGGTTAATTCCATTTGAACTTACCGATTATGCTGAGAAATGGTTATATAGCTTGCCTTCAAATACGATTGGAACTTGGAGTGAATTTGTGAACATTTTTCTAAAGAAATTTTACCCTCTGGAAAAAACATCCAAAATTCGAAATGAAATCATCAATTTTCATCAGTTTGGAGGTGAATCCTTTGCAAAATATTTTGAAAGATTTAAAGAGCTTCTAGTCAAATTTCCACATCACAATTTCGAAAAATGGACTCTTTGTCAAATTTTATACGATGGACTTGAAAATAGTTCTCGAACCATGCTTGAATCGATGTGCCAAGGAAATTTTCTAGCCCAAGATCACAATGTCACTTGGCAATTTCTCGAAAAATTGGCCAAAAAATCAGCTCAATGGGAAAGATCAAACGAGAAATCGATTTATTCCCGATCTAACGCTCATTCAGTAGGATCAACAGTAGCCTTAGAAGCAAAAATAGACGCGATGATAACCAAATTCGATAATGTCCTTTCATCAACTCAAATAAATCAAGCTCAAGCGTCTCAGCCCTCATGTTACAAATGTAACGATCCTAACCGCATCGCCGATCAATGCCCACAACTCAATGCATTTAATAAAGCTAGGAATGACCCTTTCTCCCCAACGTACAATCCAGGTTGGAGAAATCATCCTAACTTCTCTTGGTCCCAAAACAATGGAAATTCGATTTCAGTTCGACCTCCTTTTCAATCATTTTCAAATAATCCTTCGAATCCTCCCTTTCAACAAAATCAATTCCATAATCTTGCGTCACCTTCTCAAAATCATGCGCAACCATCTTCCGTTCCTCAAGACAATAACCGATTGACATCACTTGAAAAAATTCTCGAAGAATTGAGTAAAGCAACGACTCAAAATCTCCAATCAAATACCAATCTTCAAAAGTTATTGACTTCACACATGCAAAACACGAGTCAATCTATTGCTAAACTTGAAATGCAAATGAGTCAGTTGGCTACTTCTGTAGGTGAACGGGGAAGAGGCACTTTCCCGAGTCAACCCATTCCAAATCCTAGGAGTCAAAATTCTAATCCAAACCAAGCTCATGTCATCCAAGATAGCAATCAAACTCAACTGAATGCTATCATAACTTTACGACCCAGTAAGAAAATCGAACATCAAGTTGAAAATCCAAATAACTTACCGAGTGTCCCTCTCGACTCTTCTAAAACCACGAACAATCTCGATCCAAATTCTGAGTCCAGTTCTGCTCCAACTCAGGTAGACCGACCTATTAAGTTTTGCGTTCCATTTCCTCATCGTGTTCGACCAAAGAAACATTCCGACCAAATAGAAAAGATGTTGGAAATTTTTAAACAAGTGAAAGTTAACATCCCTCTTCTTGACATCATTCAACAAGTCCCAACTTACGCCAAATTTCTCAAAGATTTGTGTACCCAAAAACGGCACACTCATGTACCCAAGAAAGTCTTCTTAGCTGCTGGACTTAGCGAAGTCTTGACCCAATCAATCCCGATCAAATACAAAAATCCTGGATGCCCTATGATCTCATGCACGATCGGAGATAAAACAATTAATAAATGCCTAGTTGATTTGGGTGCAAGTGTCAATTTGATTCCATATTCTGTTTACCAACAACTTGGTTTGGGTGAACTTAAACCAACGAAAATAACTCTTCAATTTGCTGATCGTTCAATTAAGAAACCCGTTGGAGAAATCGAGGACGTACTCATCAAAGTTGGTCAATTCATTTACCCTGTCGATTTCATTGTTTTGGAAACTCGGCCTGTCAATAATCCAATGAGTCAAATTCCATTGATTTTAGATCGACCCTTTTTGGCTACTTCAAATGCTTTGATAAATTGTCGCGATGGTTCAATGAAAATCTCTTTTGGAAACATGACTCTAGATCTTAACATTTTCAATCTTGAAAGTAATTCGAATGAATCATGTAACCAAACCTTGGAAGTTAATGCCATCCACGAAAACTCTGAAAACAAATCCATTGACCTTAATGATGAGCGTGAGGCCGAGTAAAAAAAATGTTCCAAGACACTCCTAACGAAGTCGAATACACACTACCTTTTGAATCGCTTTCAGTTGAGTCCAAATCTCAACCAAGCTCTTTGATCGAGAAACCGCCAAAGTTGGATCTTAAACCTCTTCCCGATCACCTTAAGTATATATACTTAGGTGATGACGAAACTTGTCCTGTCATAGTTTCTTCAAATTTAACTCTTGATCAAGAAACTTCTCTTCTCTCAACTCTTTCTAAAAACAAAGATACAATCGGTTGGTCCATTTTTGACATTAAGGGAATTAGCCCTGCAATAGTTCAACATTGTATTCACTTAACCGATGAAGCCAAACCCACTCGTGAAGCGCAGCGTAGGCTTAACCCTAAGATGAAAGAGGTAGTTCGCGAAGAAATTCTTAAACTTCTTGATAACGGTATCATTTACCCCATTTCTGATAGCTCATGGGTTAGTCTCATTCATGTTATTCCTAAAAAATCCGGACTCGTCGTTGTCGCAAATGACCAAAACGAATTTCTTCCAACTAGTACTCAAATGGGTTGGCGTGTTTGCATCGATTATCGAAAATTGAATGCTGCAACACGTAAAGACCACTTTCCTCTTCCCTTCATCGATCAAATGCTCGAACGTTTAGCCGGTCATGAATTTTACTGCTTTCTTGATGGTTATTCCGGTTATAACCAAATTCCAATCGCTTCCGAAGATCAAGAAAAAATGACTTTCACATGTCCATTCGGTACCTTTGCTTACCGACGTATACCTTTCGGTCTTTGCAATGCTCCTGCAACTTTCCAACGATGTATGGTTGGAATTTTTTCTGATATGATCGATCGCTTTCTTGAAGTCTTTATGGATGATTTTTCGATCTTTGGTGATTCTTTTTCATCTTGCTTACATCATCTTGAACTTGTTTTAAATCGATGTAAAGAAAAACACTTAACATTGAATTGGGAAAAATGCCACTTTATGGTCAAACAAGGCGTTGTCCTTGGACATGTAATTTCAAATAATGGCATTGAGGTGGATAAAGCGAAAGTTGACGTTATTTCAAAACTACCCATTTCAAAATGCGTTAAGGACATTCGTTCATTTCTTGGGCATGCTGGTTTCTACCGACGCTTTGTGAAAGATTTTAGCAAAATTGCTCGTCCTTTGACTACTCTTCTAGGAAAGGACATCCCATTCGAATTTAACTCTGAATGTACCGCTTCTTTTGAACGTCTTAAAAAAGAACTCATTTCAGCTCCGATAATCCATTCACCCAACCGTGACCTTCCTTTTGAAATCATGTGTGACGCTTTTAACTTCGCTGTTGGTGCTGTCTTAGGACAATGGATCAACAAAATCCTTCACGTCATTTACTACGCTAGTATGACCTTACACGACGCTCAACTGAATTATACGACCACCGAAAAAGAACTTTTAGCTGTAATTTTTGCGCTCGAGAAGTTTTGACCTTATTTGATTTGTTCCCATGTCACGGTCTACACTGACCATTCTGCTCTTCGACACCTTTTTGCTAAAAAGAATGCTAAGTCACGTTTAATTCGGTGGATCCTTTTACTTCAAGAATTTGATCTTACAATCAAAGACAAAAAAGGATCCAATAATGTCATAGCCGATCACTTATTTCGTCTTCCGAACACACCAACTTATTTGCCAATCAATGAAAATTTTCCCGACGAACAACTCCTTTATGTTTCAATCGACCCCTGGTTCGCTGACATAGTGAACTATCTAGTCACTAAGGAAACACCCTCTTTTTGGTCCAAACAAGATAAATACAAATTTCTTTCCCAAGTAAAATACTTCTACTGGGATGATTTATACTTGTTTAAGTATTGTTCGGACCAAATCATTCGTCGATACGTTCCTGATAGCAAAATTAGGAGTGTTCTCTCATTCTGCCATGATCATGCGTGCGGTGGACATTTTGGTCCTAGGAAAACCGCTGAAAAGTTGCTTCAATGTGGTTTTTATTGGCCTACTCTCTTTAAAAACTCGTTCGAATTCTGTAAAACTTGCAATCGTTGTCAAATGCTAGGAAAGATTTCTCGACGGAATATGATGCCTTTGAACCCCATCCCTATAATCGAGCTCTTTGATGTATGGGGTATTGACTTTATGGGACCTTTCCCAAACTCCTTTGGAAACTTGTATATTCTTCTTGCTGTCGATTACGTTTCGAAATGGGTCGAAGCCGTTCCATGTAGAACAAACAATCATAAAATTGTTGTGAAATTTCTGAAAGAAAACATCTTTTCGAGGTTCGGTATACCTTGCACAATAATAAGCGACAATGGAACACATTTCTGTAATCGATCTTTTGAATCCTTAATGAAGAAATACTCAATAACCCACAAGTTATCCACTCCTTATCACCCACAAACTTGTGGCCAAATCGTCAAATCAAACAAATTTTGGAGAAAACTGTAAATAAAAACCGAAAAGATTGATGGCAAAAATTGACCGACGCGCTTTGGGCTTACCGTACTGCTTTTAAAATTAATATTGGAATGTCCCCTTTCCGATTGGTTTACGGTAAAGCCTGTCATTTACCTATTGAAATTGAACATAAAGCGTTTTGGGCAATAATGAACTTAAACTTTGAACTTGAACAAGCTGGCGAAAACCGAAAATTGCAACTCAATGAATTGGAAGAAATTAGGAACGATGCATATGAAAACGCAAAAATTTACAAGGAAAAAACCAAAGTTTTTCATGATAAGTCAATCCTAAGAAAAACGTTTTTGCCATACCAAAAAGTTCTACTGTATGACTCACGACTTCATTTATTCCCTGGGAAATTAAAATCGAGATGGACCGGACCATATGTTGTTCGGACTGCTTTTCCACATGGTGTTGTTGAAATAGAAAACCCGAGGGATGGATCCATATTCAAAGTCAATGGTCAACGTCTAAAACCGTTCTTGGAATTGCCCACTGATCAAGAGGAGGAGCTCATGATTCTTCATGAGCCATGCTACGTGAAGTAAGAAAGTTAAGTTTAGCCCTTTTTTGTAAATATGTAAATATTTCTCTTCCGTTCAACTCAGTGTATCATGCATTGACTATGGGGACACAGTCGAAATCAAGTGTGCAGGGAGTTTCATTTTCATTCTGTTTTGCATAGTTTAAGTTAGCATTTTTTTCCTTTCTCTTTTTGCATTTTTTTTTCTTTCTTTTTCAAAAAAAATAAATAAAAAAAAACAAAATAAAAAAGTTAAAGTTTCGCACTTCTATTTACTTTTAAATAAGTCATGATGGAATTAGTATATAATTTTGGTCGTTCGATTTAAATATTTGAAAATTTACTTCTCTTAGCTGATAATGAAAGGAAAGTTTGAATTATGGGCAAATTTGGTGTAACTGGTATATTGGGAAATTCGTAGGTGATGAGTATGAAATGTTTTCTGAATTGTAATCCGATTAAATGAATGGTTGATTTAGACTACTTGCGATAACATTTTAGATCGTTTAAGTGAAGTTGTGCTAAGAAATTCTCGCTTAACTCTATCTCTTATGTAAAAAAAAAAAAAGAAGAAGAAAAAAGTATATATATTTATAATTATCCGAGGGTATCCAACATTGCTGGTACATTTGGCGTTGGTGTGCAAACCCGCCAAGCTCTTTCCGACACGTTGTTGACAAAGTTCAGCGTCGGTATATCTTGGTCTCATTTTATGAGTTGGACACCTAAGGATTACCAACATCTTGTTGACATAGTCAGCGTTGGTCTGCACAATCCGCCAAGCTCTGTCCCAAACTCTCACGTCAGTCCGCGAGGCAGTGCATGGGTGGTATACGTTGGTCTTTTTTTGTTAGGTGCTTGTAAATAGTAATAATGTAAATATTTTGTAGTAAAGAGAGAGTAAGCACTTGAAATCCAAGCACACTCTTCACGCATTCGACCTAACTTGTTAACAAAAAGGAAGTTGAGATGTCGTTTTACGATTGTTGATGTCGATTATACAATTCATTTCATATTTGCACTATGTTTCTACTAAAACAACTGGCCAAGCTGGAGGAGTTTGTGATGATAACATAACTTTTGTTTGAAGTTTTGATTAGTAATGGGCTAAAATTTCATAATGACGACCCAAATTTGTGTAACTCATTCGTGAAATATTTAAAAGTAAATTGTCCATTTGTAAATATTCCTTTAAAAACATGCGTTCATATTGTAAATATTTTCTAATTTTGCATTTTGTACATACCTTTTTGCTTTTGGATTTTGTGGGTAGTATCCGCTGAAAACCCTCACGAGACAACACTCGTCCTACTGGGGACACCCAGAGATTTAACGGCTGGTCGCATACGCTAAATGCAATCGTGTTTCCTACGAAAGTGTGACATATCTTAGTTTAGTTTATTCGAGGACGAATAAATAGATAAGTGTGGGGGTATTTGATATACACGTAAATGTGTATATTTTATCCGCTTATTTATCTTATTTTATATTTAAAATAATTGATACTGTGTATTTATAGTTGTGTTTTCAGATTATTTATGATGAATAGATTGATGCACTTAATTGTTGAAAAGCTTGAAGAAATGTTGATGTTCAACCACCTTCTACCGCATATTTTAATGATTCAAGGCCTTTTCATAAAGATAGCTTGTCGCAGATGTTATGGAGTTCCTATTCATGATGAGAACAATTGGAATTGATGTCATTTGATGCCCGCAAGCTAAGCCAATTGCAAATCCATTCACACCGCGTTCACACTGGCTTATGTGTTATTTGGGCTAAATCTTTAGTCCCACATTGTGTAGATAGCCAAATAGTCTTTGTCATATCAACTATAAATACACTGTATTTCCTTCATTTGTAAACACACTTAATTTTATTCTATAATCTTTCTCTTGGAATAAAACTCTTCATCCCTATTCTCTTTAGTTATAGTTTTTTATTTGTATGTTATTTTCTTTTCTGCAAGTAGATTAGATTTATTTTATGCAAATAGAATAGGTTGTCCTTTATTTTTATTTTTTTCTCTTGATTTTTGTTCTATGTTGCAATTTACGTTCGTTGTTAGAATAATAAACATGAGAGGCTAATCCCTTTCAATTTAGGGGTAATGAAGCTCTCTTGATCATGTATTTGAAACATAATTTATCTTTTCATTCTCTCTTTGTGTTTCATGTTATGTTGATGTCATGGTGATTAAATGGAGGTTGAAATCAAAAATTTGATGGTCTATAGTTCTAATATAGTTCTCATAAATAGTTCATAGGCCATGCTTAAAGTATATTTCAGTTTCAACTTGTTCATTTTTCATTAGATCTGGTAAGGTGATTTAGTGGGTATGATATAGTTTGATAGTTTATGTTATGCTAGTTAATAGCATGAATAAGCTATACTTGTAATAATCATATCGACTAAATTCACAAATGACCAGAAGAAAAGAGAAATAGTAATTTCATAACTTGTTGTACTACATGATCTAGAATGTGAATTTATTCCTAAGTTGCCATTTATCTCATAGTTTTTTTATTAATTTTAATTTACTAGTTTGGTTGTAGTTAAATCATCACTCGAATTCGGTCTAATTTGATTGAGTAATTTTAGAATTAATTCTCTTCCTGTGGATCGACCCGTATTCGGCACGTACTACGATTGTACGCCGTGCGCTTGCGGTTTATTTCAATATTCGCGACGATTTTCTAATTCATAGAATATCCGTTAGCGAACATCTATTCATCAGGTGATATCTACAGCAGAGACTTAAGAACGATTTACAGAAAAATGAACAATTGCCTTCACACTGTCTCAGTCACCACATTAAATAGTGTTGGACAGATATTTAAACTGTACCAAGGAAAGCAATATAAAAAGAGAGTTTCAAAAATGAAAATAGTGTCTTGATTTGTTTTATAAAACTTTATTATAAATAATGCATTCACCTGCCTTTTTTAGTGACAGTAAATGTAGAATAAATTAAGAGGGATTGGAGGGGTTTTAGAATCCATGGCCCTGCAGGTTGGAGTTTATTGCAACTTTTGTGGTGTCAAAACATGATTATATTAAATGGTTAGGCATCAGTGTTATCACCTGCACATAAAAATTAGTTTGTGAATCTCGCAAACGTGATGTTAAATGAAATTAGTTTGCTTTTAAGACTACCAAATTCATCTGCACATAAAAATTGAGTATGCTCTCAACTTTAATGTGCGCTCATATAAGCCAATCATAGTTACTAAACACCATGGAATCCAGTACCTTATCGTATGAAGTTTGTATAACTTTACACTAGGTTTATCATCTTATCAATCCAATCAACGCATAAAATACCACTACAAAATACTGTTTATGATGACAAAATTGTGGTTTAAAATTTTCGTTTAAAAAGAAATAACGTATAAAAAATGCAGAAAATCCTGCAAGGTACATGTCAACTAAGAAAGAGGAACTCCACACATCAACGAAGTCAAAACAATGATAACACAGGATAAAAATACTATACCTAACAATAAGAACGAGCATAATACCCATGCATCATCACCAGCATCCAATATTACTCAACTTAGACACTTACAAATAGCGGGTGACAAGTAAAGAATATATGAAGCAAGCTAAGGATATTAAGAATAAAAATATGTTTATATTTTATCTACTAAAGAAGGCGGCTTACTGATCAATAAAACAAATGAAAACGCAACCCCTGTGTCAGAAGAATAGATTGAAGCTTTAACGAGGCACCAAAAGTCTCCTCAGAAAAATATGAACCACTTTAGAATATTGCTGAAATTTGATGCTCCAACAGAAGCAAAGATGCCAGCTGATATTTTGATGGGCCTGTTACACAGTTGCCTCTAGTGCTGGATTCTGAAACGTAGCAACCGACAGTCAGTTCTAGTTTGAGTTGACTGCTTGCTAGTCTGCATTCTTGAACTTAGCATTGCTCAGATACTTAAAAAAATGAATCATACATAATTTTAATCACCTTCTCTGAAAAGAAAAAAAGCATTTTAGATGATAAGATGCAGCCTCCATAACCGTGATCACCAAGGTTAACTACAAACGCACCTTCAATTGGGCGAACAGTAGTCCAAGTTTTTCCATCGACCTTAATTTCCTGCAGACCACCGACCTGTTCTTAAAGCAGCAGAGTGATAGTACCAAGATCGGTGCTTCAAGCCTAGAGTCAGATCGGGTTGAGTGCATTTTGCGTAAATGTTGACCACTATCTTCTAGTCCATATCGACACAGGCCTTGGTTGAGGCCTCCATATCCAAGCCCATGTCTTCTGAAAGGATAACCAGTAATTTACAGGCCAAATCAATGAGTTTTTTGCTGTATTTTTCAGAAATGGAGATTCAACCTTTAGGCTTATCGGGCTAGCGGGAGTTGTCCCTAGCACTTATCGGGTACGAGAAGTATGTTACTATCTCTCTCCAGTCTTGAACAGTTTCTCCCTGCATGTCACCACTTGTGAGTATGCAATCTTGGATTTTACATGCACACACCCACATATACGGTTTTAGTTTTATTCTCAATCTTTTTAGCTGGCTAGTATGCACTAATTTGTTCATATTTACTTATGTCGACCAAACTGTTAGTAGTCAGTTTTTATTTATTTATTAACATTTTTGCAACAAGAGGACACCTGAAGATGACTGGAGACAATGAAGCTGCCCTTCTTGCCAATTGACATGTCAAACCTTAACTTATCTTTAGGTGGCAATGGAAGAAATATCTTGCCACGTTTATCATGTCTTAATCGCCTCCTAGTTCAAGAATTCGTAATAGACAAATTCATACCTGCAGCTAAGGCCACGTCTTCACCACAAGAAGATCGTGTGCCAAAATTTAGACATGCCGCAGCTATGGAGCGTGAAAGTTACATTGATGAAGAAGATGCCAGTGATGGTACAGTGTTTTTCAGGAATAAATTTACAGGATGGTTTGATGTCTCAATTTCATATTGAGGTTTCTGATCAAAGGAATAAAATTATACATTGCAAGCAACCGCAATTCTCAGCCTCCTTCCTAACATTTAAAACTAAACCAATTAACTTTGCTCAATTCATACTGCCTTTCGCCTAAGTATAATTTTGTCTACAATATAAAAGCAATTGGCACACACCAAAAAAGCATCGTATAGCACGTCGAGAGCTCTACACAAAGCCTGACAATTTACATTTAGAAAGAAGATAACAATAACAATATATATATACATATATATATATATATATATATATATATATATATATATATGTATATACAAATATTCACATATTCAGAATGAGAAAAAATGAAGTCTCGGCTATAGAAATATAACGAATTGGTTTAAAACCTTAGGAGAATAGCTCTTAAGAGGTACTGTAAAGATCCTTCCAAGACCTAGATCAGAAATCTTCAAGATTCTTTTATCTTTAATAAATGAAAGATTCTTCATCTTTAAATCCTAATTATGCTTTCATAATTCACAATAGAACAGATATTAAGAACAAAAATAGTAAAATATAGGTGAGAAGGAGACCTATGAAGCATGCAATGACCATGGCAGTGGGCTACTCTTTTACAAAGCTTATACAAAAACTCTGCAAATTAACAGATGCAGGAGCATTAGACATTTTGTGCAACATAGTTATTCTATTAGTAGCTAATTAGCTATAGCCAACACCTATAATAACTTCTCTCATCAGCGTTCTCAACAAATTTTCTCAATAATTTTCCATCAATGAGTATAAACAAAAAACTGTTACACGTTTTACCAATAATCAACATCACACTTCAAAATTGAAAATATTAGTCGACACTGATGAAATGAATTATGAACAAATTAAAAAAATATAACTAAAGGATAGTGACAAATTACTACATGATCACGGATGATGATTCAAAATCATAAAGTGGTTCGAGAATCACCTGAAGATAAAAGTCGAATCTATAGCCCCATCGATGCACTTTTAAAATAGAATCCCTAAACATACTCACTGAAGAAGAAGATACCTATGTCAAAAAGGAAAAAATCACACAGATCGGTAAGGATAAGGTAGCTAAGTTGTGAATTGATAAAGCTCGAATTGATCAAATTAGAATTTTGAATCTCATCATTTTTTCTTCTCTTTTTGGAATAACGAATTAGAGCAGAAGAGAGTGGTGAAATGATGGAACAGTTCAGCGGCCTGAGTGTTTGAGTGAGAAGGAATTGAGAGTTACGATTGCGCTTGAGGCTAATAACATTTAATTTTAACTTAATAAATTATTAAGGAACGGTTTCAGCTAATTGAAACACTAAATGTCGGTTGTAACTCCAGAAACACAACTTATTCGTTTCAAATTAAAAGTACAGCGTGTTTCAAATTCCTCTATTTGGTGTAGTGTATCGGAAGGTGGTTCCATACCTTGTCATAGTCGGAATCCAATTTCTAATATGCGTCCTGCGGTTTTTTGATTTTTATTATATATGGAGCGTGAGATGCAAGCGTTCCACTAGATTGTTATTTATTTGATTTAGACACTATTATAATATCACAGGATTTTGATATCAAAAATGTTTTGGTTATCGTAAGGTAAAAAACCATCCGTGTTTATGTGTGGATCGGTCTTACTGATACCATTTCTTTCGAAAGGATTTTAGAAGTTAAACAAATGTTTGGAGTTTACTCACACCGGTCCCATGACTGACCCAGAGTTTATTTTGTTTTCGTTTTTCCTAAACTCTTGGGTTCCCAAATTTGTATGGGCAGTCAAGCAGTCGGGATTTTACAAATTCACTTGGAGGAGCTTGAAGCAGGAGGCTTAATCAGTTAAATGTAGACTATCATATTTCCGTTGTGTACTATGTTGTATCTGGACATAGGCGTTTATAATTGTTCCAGGAATAACTGTTGTGCTCTGATAATGGTATGTATATATACATTTACTGATTCATATTTCAAAAGGTATGTTATTTAATATATTTTATTCGTTCCACTGTGAGATTTGTGTTCTTCATTTTCTTCTATTTTAATTTTTCTATCTTTCTATTTCTCATCCTCTAACTTCTTTCTACTAATGATTCGTATTTTTATACAATTCGGGTGGAACGTGTGGTTTTATTAGTCGACTCAAAGGGTACGGAAATTCGGGCCATTATAGTAATGCAATAAATTGGAATTTTATCAATTTAATTTATGAATATCTAACTCATTTAAAATTTCAATTTGTGTTTTAATCATTAGTTCCTTTAAAAAAATGTTGGTTTGTGATAGAGAATTTGTTTTTAATCATTTAAATAAGAGTTTTAATAGCCTTTTTGAATTCGTAATTTAAATCTTAGTTTTAATTTTTGTTAATATATATGTGCACTAGAATTTTGGAAATAAATATACATATAAGCATTTAAATGAAAAAGCATGTTTTAAAAAAATTGTGCATAAGTTTATATACTACTTTAAATAGTGATAGTATGGTTCGATATGTAATGATTTGGGTTGTAGACAAATTCATTAAAAATCATAAGTGACCTCCTTTTCTTGATAGTTTGAAAGTAAACTATTCCCGGTATCCTGTCATACCATGTCAACATTGCATCCAACTCCTGTCCCACAATCTCAGGACCTTCACCTTCTATATCGTTTCCTTCTTACTCCCTTCTGTACTCTTTTCTTCCACCAAAACGTGTTATACTAATCCACAACCCTTCCGAATCCTAACGAACCAATCCTGATCCACCGCTTGCTCCGTTGATCGATAAGCTTCCACCCTCATCATCTGGTCTATCTTCCAGCCACTCCCACTTTTCTGGTCTTCGCACCAACTCTCTTCATTATGGTAAAGAAGCTAATAAACATTAATGGTATTCTCTATTTAAGTTCAACCCCAACGTGGGAAAGCACATTCCTGTTGATCTCTAACGATAACTTGGTCCTCCCATCTGAAGTGGTGGCAACGGGTACTGACAATCAGGGGCGGATTTGTTTAAGGACGAGTGGGGGCCACCGCCCCCACTGAGTATTTGTTTTCAATTTTTTAATACCCAGGCTGACTATTCAATTGCAACTAAATGAGATATTTTCCTCAAATATAGCTTGCTTTCTTTACTGGAGACAAAAAAGAAACGTAAATTCATACCTTCTCAGCTTCAATAGAACGCAAATGTCAAGCCTCCTTTCTCTTCAAACTACGGCAGCTTCCAGCGCAATTCAACAACAAGTCACTTTCAATTTAATAATTAAACAACTTTTCAATTTCCATTAGATTTTAATTCTCCACAATCTTATAGCAAGCAAAGGTAATTTTCCATTTTAATTTAAAAACCTAATGAAATTTATATATTGTTTTTGTTAGCAATCAATTGTTTTGATTTTGTTTTTATCAAACTTCATTTATGGTGAAAAAATCTATGTTACTACAATAGAACTTGCTGGAAATTTGATTTCCCCCCCCCCCCCTAAAGTTGAACTCAATCCATGAATTCACTAGTTAAGATTTAGAATACTCTTTTTAGTAAACAAAGTTGACAAGATAAATGAAGTAAGTGAAGTTTTGGAATAAGCTGGAATGGGAAAAGATAGAAATGAGGTGCGTGCTATTTTTTCAAAATGTTAAAGGGAAAAAGACAAAGAGGGGAATAAGTGGGATTGGCCTGAATTCATTTAGTCATTTACCAGGAACACAATTTATAGCATATTAGCATGCTTACTCATTAAAAAGAATGAATCTTTAACCCTGCTCTGGTTTGAAATTGGAACTATATGGTCCACAATTTGTTTTTCTTTTCCAAAATCAAGACTTAATGGGTGATGATATGATGAATGACTGCTTAGTGACTTATATTGAACGAGATATCTCAGAAACCTTTGAAATTGATGATATTATTCAAAAATTTCGATATATGAAACCTAGAAGGGTTTGTTTGTGAACGTTTGATGTATTATTTTGGCATACTTAAAGTTGAATATCAATATATGACTTTTGCAGATCAAAATTGTGTTTTTTCTAATGGAAATATTAGCTATTATTATTTTTTTCCTCCTTTTCATCGATTTCCGTCCCCACGGGTCTTAATTCCTGCGTACGCCACTACTGACAATGGGAAAAAT
This sequence comes from Allium sativum, assembly GCA_030737875.1. Taxonomy (NCBI): domain Eukaryota; kingdom Viridiplantae; phylum Streptophyta; class Magnoliopsida; order Asparagales; family Amaryllidaceae; genus Allium; species Allium sativum. The sequence goes on along the minus strand of CM060920.1, from coordinate 74,762,128 downwards.
ACCTAGTGGGGTTCTTCCTTGATAAACCCCTCTTGTATACCATAATAATGCAAACTCTTATGAAAAGGTTCAAGCTTATGAGATCTATTAAACTTATGTCCAACAAAGCCATCTTTATGTTTCTATTGCTCTATAAAGAAAATAAGCAAAATATACCATTGGGAGATCCTATAATTATGAGAAATAAATTATTCATCATCAAACCATACTTTCCTTATGTTAGTAATGCATGTGGTTCTATCTCATCTATAATAGTATGGGTAAAATTCTAAAATATACCCATATTCGCATGGTCACATCAAGGAATCAACTGGCTTTCGAGCATACCAGGGAGAATGTTGTTGTGTATGGACAAAAAAACTGGGAGAACTGAAAGATTAGAATACGATAAATGTTTAATATAAGTTGAACCTAATTTTTATTTGGTTGAAAGTTCTCATTCCAATTAGTAGATGGGGGAGTTCATAATTTTGTAGTGAATTACCTCGGGAAGCCGGACATGTGTACCGTTAGTAGAGTTTCTAGCCACAAAACAGGTGACTGTGAGAGAAGTAATAAGTATGAAATACAAAAGGCAAATTCTACTTAAATCCAAGAATTTGCCGAGTTTACGCAGCAAATCCAAAAACACACGGTAAATCCAGCGTTTTGCTGAGTTTACCCATGGATTATTTAAAAAAGACGATTTTGTCCTTCCTCGTAGGGGCTCTATGAGATTCTTCATTTTACCTCATAGAGCCCCTACGAGGTGCCTTTAGGTCACCTCGTAGGGTCCCTATGAGGTAAGCTGAAGAATCTCGTAAGACCCCTATGAGGTGCCCTAAAGGCACCTCGTAGAGGCTCTGCGAGTTAACCTGGAAATGATAAAAAAATATTGTAAAATAAGGGTAGTTTGATCATGCAATTTTCTGGGTTAACTCAGCAAATTCTTGGGTTCAAATAGAATTTGCCAACATAAAAGGCCCATAAGGAAAAGGTAGTGAAAACAGGGAGTACTATTCAAGCGAAAAAGTAAACTCGAAAAAGCAACTTGTAGCGGAGGGCCAAAAACATTAAAAAGAAAAGATTCGACAATACATAAGAAAAACCTGGTGCTGAAACTAAGAAAAAGGTGGAAAAGTTGATAACAAGACAGAAGATTTAGAAGTGGAGGGATGAAACACCCCACCTCCGTTAGGGTCACTCTCAAGGGGAATGCCCTAATTTTGGTGGAGGTTTATAAGTATAAGTCACAGATATACAAGACAGATATAAGAACACATATTTTTGAACAGTGGAAAACAACAACTTTTATTTCATTAAAATACGTGTTACACCAACCATACCATAATTGTCTTACAATACTTCCAAAAACATAACATCTTCATAACTGTCTTGATTACATTATTTAAAGAAGCATAAAGGAAACATAAATAAACTGCAAAAGTCCCATAGTTGCTGTCCAAAGCCATAGTCCAAAACGAAAAGATCCAAGCAATACATTCTTTTTCTTCAAGCTGGATATGAAGGCTGGTCAAGCTGCGGTATTCCCTCCCTGTGAACCTTGGGGGAGGGGGGGAAACGGAAGAAAAGAAGACGAAAGAAAAGTAGAGTCAGACATAAAGCCTGAGTAAGTCTAGGACTATTCAGTCTATGTATAAAGAACTGGGTATGATAAGTATAAACTAGAAATGGGAAAGCACCATAAACTTAGTTAAGTTGTCTAGGGTCGAATATACTATCGTACCCCATATTAATCTCTGTACCCATATAAACTAGTTCCCAACGGGCACCCCATAATCAGGGTGAAGTGATCCATTTTATGATGATTGGCTCCTACTCGCATAGTTACATGTGTCTTACGGCCCTCGATGTTGTAGTTACCTATGTTGGTCCCACCATGGGGTGTATCAAGTCCCATAGTGGTGGCTCGACACAATCCTAGAACGCACAGGTATGCTACTGGTGCCCAGTGCCTTATTTTTCTGCGCCGGAGTGTGTGCACGCCCGCACCCCGTTAGAACCTACACTGCTGCACCACCGCCGTCGATTTGACCTCTTACAGTCAGCCCAGTAATCGTGCCCCACCCTGCCTAGTTTCAGGGTATCATGATACCTTATAAGGTTACTGCTGAAAAGGGTCCCCCGCTACTAGGTTTTCTATTTCTAGCCAACATGCTAAGTTGGTTAAGTGTTTTATAAACCTAACCCCCAATCAGCCTGTTTAATTTAGCATGTTCCATTTTGATTAAGTATTAATATAATTTACTTAATTCTATCAATCCTGACTCAGCCTTAATTGTCTTATTACCTTGACCTCTCACATTAGACAGGTATTGTTGTGGCTGCCTGTTGCCGGTTGGGTCCGGGCAGTCTTACGCCACAACTCAGTCTAACCTCGGGTCCTTATTGGGCTCCGTGTTTAACCACCCACATTGGATAGGTATTGTTGTGACTACTGGACAGCCGGGCGGTTCCGGGCAGGTTTACATCACAACTCAATCCAACCTCGGGTTAAACACATCGTATTTTTCTACATTTACATATTTTGTCTCTTTTCTTTTTATATGTAAATATTTGCGGCCCATTATTCAAATTCATCTTTATTGGTTAAATTTCATTTATGCCACTTAATTGCTTTTCAAGATTGTTGGCATGCGTCGAACATGCCAACACATATATTCTATATTTTAGCCCAAACGTCATTACCCCCGTTTTACACGTTCGCTCCAATGTAAGGTGTGTTGGGTTTAATACTTAAACCCAATTAAGCCAAATGAAAAGGGGAGGCTTACAACATGTTGTTTATAAGATATCATAAAAAAGGGGAGTGTGAACGCATGAACTTGCAATGAACGATTCAATTAACATAAAGTAGGCAAATGTGAACTTGCAATTGTAACATCATATAATCATGGCTTATCATGAATCATTTTATCCATATAATCATAGCATAAACAATACTTAAACATGAATCATTCTGTTCATATAATTATGGTATAGACAATACTTAAACATGAATCGTTCTATTCATATAATCATGGCATAAATAATACTTAAACATGAATCGTTCTATTCATATGATTATGGCATAAACAGTACTTAAACATGAATCATTCTATTCATATAATTATGGTATAGACAATACTTAAACATGAATCATTTATTCATATGATTATGGCATAAACAACACCTAAACATGAATTATTCTATTCATATGAGTATGGCATAAACAATACCTAAGCATTAATTATCTTATTCATATGATTATGGCATAAACAATACTTAAACATGAATTATAGGTTCAACTAACCATGTAAACTTGAAATTAAGAATCTAACTAAATTAGATATCCTTATTATTGGCACATAGTCTTGACTATATTTTTATTTAGGCATAATATAAACTAATCATGTTCATAAAATCACTACATGTTAACAAAAAGGTACTTACTTTTGTCACTAATACAAAAGTATGGTTCAACTAGAATTATCCCAACCTAATTCTTATATGAATCATGGTTTTTAATCCATTTATAAAATTATAGCATAAACATACCTAAACTTAAATCATGGTTTTTATTCTATTCATGGAATTATAGCATAAACATACCTAAACTTAAATCGTGGTTTTTATTCTATCTATGTAACTTGCAAGAGGAATGTAATTCTAATGTAACTTATGTGTCACATATATTTATCATATGATTATGATAACAACATAAGCCTAAAAACATGTTTTCAACTAGGCATAATAACAAACATAGTTTAGTCATGTTCATAAAGGTGCTTACTTTTGTTTCTAACACAAAAGTATGATTTGCCAATTTCAACATAGATTCATATAAATCATAGTACTTAGTCGATTCAATTACACACTAAAAGTGGTCATAAAAGTATGTACATCATATTAGCAAAATAACGAATCATATACTTGCATGAATTCCAATTAAAATATCATAACATATAGTTGTTACCATGAATCATATACTTGCATGAATCTTAAATAAATTATTACAACATATAGTTGTTACTTTCAACATGAATCATATACTTGCAATGATCAAATGGGTGTTGTAAATAACTACCACAAACATGTAGTTTTCAATATGAATCATATGCTTGCATGAATCCCAATTAAAATTCCACAACATGTGGTTGTCAACTTAAATCATATACTTGTATGAATCCAATCGTACACCATAGTATTGCCAAATCGTTTAGAATCAAAATAACATTCAAATATAAGTCATTATCGCCACAATTCCATTTCGTTTCCAACGCAAATCGCGTAAATATCCAATCGTATACCATAATATTCCCAAATCGTTTTGCATCAAAGCAACATACAAATATAGATTATTATCGCCATAATTCCATTTCTTACATTACACAAATCAACACAATTATTTAATTCATATCAGAATAGCACTCTACTTACAGCGTATGACGAATCTTCAATTCAGGAATCTGAATTCTGAATTTGGAGATGCTATCCTTTGTTGTAGGCGTTGCTTTGATTTGATTAACGTTGCTTTAAGCTTTGAATTATCTCCTAGTTGTCTCTCTATTTTCTGACGGCTATACTTAGTCTCTCCTCAGCAACATGACGGTCTCATCTCCATTTTAGTTTGTGTGAATTAGGGTTAGACCTAGGTCCTTTTTATAGAGTTTGTGAGTTGATTTAGACCGTCGATGAAGCTTGGCTTGATAATAGTCGTTCGTTTGAAGGAGAGACCAACCAGGAGCTGACACCTAGCCCTAGTGACAAGGCAAGGCTCAGAAAATCGACCAAACACAGACCTGGCCAGCCAGGACTTGACCAGACCTGACCAGCAGGTCATTTTTGACCTGGGCGCACTTGGCAGGTGCGCCAGGTCAAAAATGTACTGGTGCACTTCCCAAGTGCGCCAGTGCATTTTTGTTCTGGCGCACTTCCCAAGTGCGCCAGTGCATTCTGACCCGTTTTCTGGTTTTTCGCCCAACTTCGTTCGTCCATATCTTCTTCATACGATATCCGTTTTACGCAAACTCGGACTCTATCTCAAGCAGAATTCCAAGACGAACGCAATGGCGTATCCCGTTTCCCTTAATTCTCTGATTTGAAATTAGTTATACTTTAATTTGTGAATTTCACGGTTATAGAATACACGGGGTGTTACATTCTTCCCCACTTAAAAAGGATTTCTTCCCCGAAATCTTCAAGTTCGGGAAGAATGTACATCCTAACATCCAAACATCCATCTACTCATCCATCAAACACGAGCATCCATTGTCCTTAAAAGACTTCTAATGCTTCATGATCATATGCGAAGTGTGTGTGTACATGTACTTATCTAATGCAAAATCAGGCGGTCTACTGATTCAGTTGACCTCCTTAATGCGAATTATGTAAGTGCTATGAATCCATTATGTATTCAAATCCTCCTATTCATGATTCTACATGAGTGCACAATCATTCATACAAATGCAACATCCATATGACAACATATTAAACTTCAACCATATACGAATGCAAACATATATGCATATGCAATATGAAGTGATTGAGCCGATTTAAAACCTAGATTGTGTGTGTATATGCAACCACGAGCAACCACTAGCAATCACTTGCAACCACTTGTAACCATCATCCATAACTTGTTTCAATTACATGTTTTCATCCAAAGGGCTTCTACCTAAAAGATAAGGTCGAGGAGATATACCTAAAAAGATAGATAAAAGCGCAACTTAAGGAAAAAGAAAGATCAAGGATGTACCCTCGAAAAGAAAAGGGTAGGCTGCGCGTATTTTAGCTTCAGTTTCCCAAGTTGCATCTCCTTCGGCGTCGCTCCACTGAACTTTGACGAGCTTGACTTCGCGGTCGCGTAGCTTTTTCACTTCCGTTCCTAATATGCGGGTTGGAACTTTTCTTATGGTTGCTTCGCATTCCACTTCAGCTTCTTCTAGGATATTTGGCTCTACCACTTCAGCAGACTCATGTAGACATTTTCGGAGATGTGAAACATGAAAAACGTTGTGAACTCCGGCCAATCTTTCGGGTAGCTCTAATCTATAGGCCATTTTCCCAATTGTTCCTATTTAAAGGTATAGTCGAATGATAGAAGCAAGTAAAAACTTTGTGCCCATTAGGCAATGTCAAAACTGGAAATCTATGCCACACATATATTGATTAGGAGAAGAACTCTCTAAGCATCAGCCCCGAAGACCGAAATCAACATCAGACTGACACCCAAAGAATTACTCAACCCAACCACCATATATGATTCTAGGAAACTAAGCATGATGGACTCCTTTTAGGTCACAAGGGAGTCCCTTCCTAAGACCAATCTGTATCCTATAAAACCCTAAAACTTTAGTCAAATCAATGAACACCCTCGAGCCCCAACATGTGTTACTAACAGATGAGTCATACTCCCTATGGGGTTTGCAACAGAAATTGGATTAAGAATAGGACCGAGATGATATACACAAAAGATAGCATGCAAGTAAGCTCTACAGGAAGAGAGGGATCAAGGATATACTCTTAAGAAGAGATATGATGCACGAATCTAGTCTTCAATCTTCTAAGTCGCATTTCCTTGAGCTTAACTCCATTATGCTTTGTCCGTCTTTAACTTCACAATTTCGTAGCTTCTTAATTCTTATTTCCAAAATATGAGTTGGAACCTATTTCACTGTTGCCTCTTGTTTCACTTATTCTCCTTCTAGTATACTTGGCTCAAGCCTAACTGCGTACTCATGGTTCCATGCAAGCTCTCCAAAATTCACTAGTGAATCTTGGATCTTGTTCACTTACTAGAAGGTATTCCACATAGATGAATTATCTCTTGAAAATAAACAAATGTCAACTATGTTGCCAAATGTACTTACTAAGGTGTTTCTTTACGACTCATGCATAAGCGAAATGAACCTTCTGCCTTAGTGGCGAACACTACTGGAGCGCCCCATTCCAAAATGCTCCTCCTAATGAACCCCCTTTCTAGAAGCTCTTTAATCTGTTTACTGAGCTCTTTCCTTTCCCATGGAGCCATGTGTCTAACGGGCAACGCAACGGGCTTTGCATTATCTACAAGGTATATGCGGAAGTCTATCTTCCGCTTCGGAGGCAAGCCCTTCACCTCTTCGAAGACATCTGGATATTCCCGGACCACTCTAACTGATTGCAAATTTTCAACAGAGGCATCTAGCGATTCAAGGTAACTAAGCATAACCGCATACGAGGGATTACAAGAGATTTCCAAAGTGTTACCGAGCTGGGTTAGGAGCCTAACAACCCTTTTTTCACAATCAAGGATGGCCCCATTACTGGATAGCCAATCCATGCCCAAAATCAAACCATATCCCGAAAAGCCCAAAACAAAGGCACTACATTGAAATTCTACGCTTAGAATAGAAATTTTCAATCCCAAACAGATCATAGACAAATGAGCTGGGCCCCCAATTGGGTTTGTAACAATTAAGGGGTCCTCTACCATACTAGTTTTTAGGTGCAGAGATTCTACTAAAGCAGACGAGATAAAGGAGTGTGATGCGCCAGATTCAAATAAAGTGCAAACTGGGTGATCATAAAGATAAACTACACTTTCTACAGAAGTATTTATACCTCGCTGTTGCAGAGGTGGCACTTCTAGCACATGAACCTGCGCCCCCGAGGTGGATCCAGCCCTCTGCCCCTGTCCTCGTTTCTTTGGGCAGTCATTAGCCATGTGGCCTGTCTCACCGCAAGAAAAGCACCCACCATTCATCTTGGCCTTCTTTTTCCGGCAATCTTTCACCAAGTGTCCACTTTGCCACAAAAATTACACTTCCTCTTCTCTCGGGACTTGTTGTCTTTCCCGCCCTTCTCAAAGTCTGTCTTCTCAGGGCAGTCTTTGTTGATGTGTCCAGTCTCCCCACAATGAAAACATTCTCCTTGCTTTCTTTTCCTCTTTCTACAATCCTTGGCTATGTGCCCTTCCGTACCACAAAAATTGCATTTCCTTTTTTCTCGTTTCTTATTATTACTGTTACGATCCTTTCTTGTTTGACTATTATTCGTCTTCCTACTCTGGGACTCTTCCGCTTGCTGGTTCACGTGGAGGAGGAGGAGTGAGAGCGTCAGCAGCTGGGGAGTAAGGTCTCCAGACATGCTGAAATAGAAAGGATAGATTCAAAACGAAGGATAGAAGATAGTACCTATGGCCTTGGGGGGGACTTTGCCTTTTTAAAATAAAATAATATTTTTCTTTTAAAAATGCTTCTTTAAATTTCCTTTTTGAAAATAAATTTTCAAAACTTTTTATCTTATCTGGTAAACCTATGCTCTGATACCAAGTGAAACACCCCACCTCCGTTAGGGTCACTCTCAAGGGGAATGCCCTAATTTTGGTGGAGGTTTATAAGTATAAGTCACAGATATAAGAACACATATTTTTGAACAGCGGAAAACAACAACTTTTATTTCATTAAAATACGTGTTACACCAACCATACCATAATTGTCTTACAATACTTCCAAAAACATAACATCTTCATAACTGTCTTGATTACATTATTTAAAGAAGCATAAAGGAAACATAAATAAACTGCAAAAGTCCCATAGTTGTTGTCCAAAGCCATAGTCCAAAACGAAAAGATCCAAGCAATACATTCTTTTTCTTCAAGCTGGATATGAAGGCTGGTCAAGCTGCGGTATTCCCTCCCTGTGGACCTAGGGGGGAAACGGAAGAAAAGAAGACGAAATAAAAGTAGAGTCAGACATAAAGCCTGAGTAAGTCTAGGACTATTCAGTCTATGAATAAAGAACTGGGTATGATAAGTATAAACTAGAAATGGGAAAGCACCATAAACTTAGTTAAGTTGTCTAGGGTCGAATATACTATCGTACCCCATATTAATCTCTGTACCCATATAAACTAGTTCCCAACGGGCACCCCATAATCAGGGTGAAGTGATCCATTTTATGATGATCGGCTCCTACTCGCATAGTTACATGTGTCTTACGGCCCCCGATGTTGTAGTTACCTATGCTGGTCCCACCATGGGGTGTATCAAGTCCCATAGTGGCGGCCCGACACAATCCTAGAACGCACAGGTATGCTACTGGTGCCCAGTGCCTTATTTTTCTGCGTCGGAGTGTGTGCACGCCCGCACCCCGTTAGAACCTACACTGCTGCACCACCGCCGTCGATTTGACCTCTTACAGTCAGCCCAGTAATCATGCCCCACCCTGCCTAGTTTCAGGGTATCATGATACCTTATAGGGTTACTGCTGAAAAGGGTCCCCCGCTACTAGGTTTTCTATTTCTAGCCAACATGCTAAGTTGGTTAAGTGTTTTATAAACCTAACCCCCAATCAGTCTGTTTAATTTAGCATGTTCCATTTTGATTAAGTATTAATATAATTTACTTAATCCTATCAATCCTGACTCAGCCTTAATTGTCTTATTACCTTGACCTCTCACATTAGACAGGTATTGTTGTGGCTGCCTGTTGCCGGTTGGGTCCGGACAGTCTTACGCCACAACTCAGTCTAACCTCGGGTCCTTATTGGGCTCCGTGTTTAACCACCCACATTGGATAGGTATTGTTGTGACTACTGGACAACCGGGCGGTTCCGGGCAGGTTTACATCACAACTCAATCCAACCTCGGGTTAAACACATCGTATTTTTCTACATTTACATATTTTGTCTCTTTTCTTTTTATATGTAAATATTTGCGGCCCATTATTCAAATTCATCTTTATTGGTTAAATTTCATTTATGCCACTTAATTGCTTTTCAAGATTGTTGGCATGCGTCGAACATGCCAACACATATATTCTATATTTTAGCCCAAACGTCATTACCCCCGTTTTACACGTTCGCTCCAATGTAAGGTGTGTTGGGTTTAATACTTAAACCCAATTAAGCCAAATGAAAAGGGGAGGCTTACAACATGTTGTTTATAAGATATCATAAAAAAGGGGAGTGTGAACGCATGAACTTGCAACGAACGATTCAATTAACATAAAGTAGGCAAATGTGAACTTGCAATTGTAACATCATATAATCATGGCTTATCATGAATCATTTTATCCATATAATCATACCATAAACAATACTTAAACATGAATCATTCTATTCATATAATTATGGTATAGACAATACTTAAACATGAATCGTTCTATTCATATAATCATGGCATAAATAATACTTAAACATGAATCGTTCTATTCATATGATTATGGCATAAACAGTACTTAAACATGAATCATTCTATTCATATAATTATGGTATAGACAATACTTAAACATGAATCATTTATTCATATGATTATGGCATAAACAACACCTAAACATGAATTATTCTATTCATATGAGTATGGCATAAACAATACCTAAGCATGAATTATCTTATTCATATGATTATGGCATAAACAATACTTAAACATGAATTATAGGTTCAACTAACCATATAAACTTGAAATTAAGAATCTAACTAAATTAGATATCCTTATTATTGGCACATAGTCTTGACTATATTTTTATTTAGGCATAATATAAACTAATCATGTTCATAAAATCACTACATGTTAACAAAAAGGTACTTACTTTTGTCACTAATACAAAAGTATGGTTCAACTAGAATTATCCCAACCTAATTCTTATATGAATCATGGTTTTTAATCCATTTATAAAATTATAGCATAAACTTACCTAAACTTAAATCATGGTTTTTATTCTATTCATGGAATTATAGCATAAACATACCTAAACTTAAATCGTGGTTTTTATTCTATCTATGTAACTTGCAAGAGGAATGTAATTCTAATGTAACTTATGTGTCACATATATTTATCATATGATTATGATAACAACATAAGCCTAAAAACATGTTTTCAACTAGGCATAATAACAAACATAGTTTAGTCATGTTCATAAAGGTGCTTACTTTTGTTTCTAACACAAAAGTATGATTTGCCAATTTCAACATAGATTCATATAAATCATAGTACTTAGTCGATTCAATTACACACTAAAAGTGGTCATAAAAGTATGTACATCATATCAGCAAAATAACGAATCATATACTTGCATGAATTCCAATTAAAATATCATAACATATAGTTGTTACCATGAATCATATACTTGCATGAATCTTAAATAAATTATTACAACATATAGTTGTTACTTTCAACATGAATCATATACTTGCAATGATCAAATGGGTGTTGTAAATAACTACCACAAACATGTAGTTTTCAATATGAATCATATGCTTGCATGAATCCCAATTAAAATTCCACAACATGTGGTTGTCAACATAAATCATATACTTGTATGAATCCAATCGTACACCATAGTATTGCCAAATCGTTTAGAATCAAAATAACATTCAAATATAAGTCATTATCGCCACAATTCCATTTCGTTTCCAATGAAAATCGCGTAAATATCCAATCGTATACCATAATATTCCCAAATCGTTTTGCATCAAAGCAACATACAAATATAGATTATTATCGCCACAATTCCATTTCTTACATTACACAAATCAACACAATTATTTAATTCATATCGGAATAGCACTCTACTTACAGCGTATGACGAATCTTCAATTCAGGAATCTGAATTCTGAATTTGGAGATGCTATCCTTTGTTGTAGGCGTTGCTTTGATTTGATTAACGTTGCTTTAAGCTTTGAATTATCTCCTAGTTGTCTCTCTATTTTCTGACGGCTATACTTAGTCTCTCCTCAGCAACATGACGGTCTCATCTCCATTTTAGTTTGTGTGAATTAGGGTTAGACCTAGGTACTTTTTATAGAGTTTGTGAGTTGATTTAGACCGTCGATGAAGCTTGGCTTGATAATAGCCGTTCGTTTGAAGGAGAGACCAACCAGGAGCTGACACCTAGCCCTAGTGACAAGGCAAGGCTCAGAAAATCGACCAAACACAGACCTGGCCAGCCAGGACTTGACCAGACCTGACCAGCAGGTCATTTTTGACCTGGGCGCACTTGGCAGGTGCGCCAGGTCAAAAATGTACTGGCGCACTTCCCAAGTGCGCCAGTGCTTTTTTGTTCTGGCGCACTTCCCAAGTGCGCCAGTGCATTCTGACCCGTTTTCTGGTTTTTCGCCCAACTTCGTTCGTCCATATCTTCTTCATACGATATCCGTTTTACGCAAACTCGGACTCTATCTCAAGCAGAATTCCAAGACGAACGCAATGGCGTATCCCGTTTCCCTTAATTATCTGATTTGAAATTAGTTATGCTTTAATTTGTGAATTTCACGGTTATAGAATACACGGGGTGTTACATTCTCCCCCACTTAAAAGGATTTCATCCCCGAAATCTTCAAGTTCAGGAAGAATGTACATCCTAACATCCATCTACTCATCCATCAAACACGAGCATCCATTGTCCTTAAAAGACTTCTAATGCTTCACGATCATATGCGAAGTGTGTGTGTACATGTACTTATCTAATGCAAAATCAGGCGGTCTACTGATTCAGTTGACCTCCTTAATGCGAATTATGTAAGTGCTATGAATCCATTATGTATGCAAATCCTCCTATTCATGATTCTACATGAGTGCACAATCATTCATACAAATGCAACATCCATATGACAACATATTAAACTTCAACCATATACGAATGCAAACATATATGCATATGCAATATGAAGTGATTGAGCCGATCTAAAACCTAGATTGTGTGTGTATATGCAACCACGAGCAACCACTAGCAATCACTTGCAACCACTTGTAACCATCATCCATAACATGTTTCAATTACATGTTTTCATCCAAAGGGCTTCTACCTAAAAGATAAGGTCGAGGAGATATACCTAAAAAGATAGATAAAAGCGCAACTTAAGGAAAAAGAAAGATCAAGGATGTACCCTCGAAAAGAAAAGGGTAGGCTACGCATATTTTAGCTTCAGTTTCCCAAGTTGCATCTCCTTCGGCGTCGCTCCACTGAACTTTGACGAGCTTGACTTCGCGGTCGCGTAGCTTTTTCACTTCCGTTCCTAATATGCGGGTTGGAACTTTTCTTATGGTTTCTTCGCGTTCCACTTCAGCTTCTTCTAGGATATTTGGCTCTACCACTTCAGCAGACTCATGTAGACATTTTCGGAGATGTGAAACATGAAAAACGTTGTGAACTCCGGCCAATCTTTCGGGTAGCTCTAATCTATAGGCCATTTTCCCAATTGTTCCTATCTAAAGGTATAGTCGAATGATAGAAGCAAGTAAAAACTTTGTGCCCATTAGGCAATGTCAAAACTGGAAATCTATGCCACACATATATTGATTAGGAGAAGAACTCTCTAAGCATCAGCCCCGAAGACCGAAATCAACATCAGACTGACACCCAAAGAATTACTCAACCCAACCACCATATATGATTCTAGGAAACTAAGCATGATGGACTCCTTTTAGGTCACAAGGGAGTCCCTTCCTAAGACTAATCTGTATCCTATAAAACCCAAAAACTTTAGTCAAATCAACGAACACCCTAGAGCCCCAACATGTGTTACTAACAGATGAGTCATACTCCCTATGGGGTTTGCAACAGAAATTGGATTAAGAATAGGACCGAGAGGATATACACAAAAGATAACATGCAAGTAAGCTCTACAGGAAGAGAGGGATCAAGGATATACTCTTAAGAAGAGATATGATGCACGAATCTAGTCTTCAGTCTTCTAAGTCGCATTTCCTTGAGCTTAACTCCATTATGCTTTGTCCGTCTTTAACTTCACAATTTCGTAGCTTCTTAATTCTTGTTTCCAAAATATGAGTTGGAACCTATTTCACTGTTGCCTCTCGTTCCACTTTCACTTATTCTCCTTCTAGTATACTTGGCTCAAGCCTAACTACATACTCATGGTTCCACGCAAGCTCTCCAAAATTCACTAGTGAATCTTGGATCTTGTTCACTTACTAAAAGGTATTCCACATAGATGAATTATCTCTTGAAAATAAACAAATGTCAACTATGCTGCCAAATGTACTTACTAAGGTGTTTCTTTACGACTCATGCATAAGCGAAATGAACCTTCTGCCTTAGTGGCGAACACTACTGGAGCGCCCCATTCTGAAATGCTCCTCCTAATGAACCCCCTTTCTAGAAGCTCTTTAATCTGTTTACTGAGCTCTTTCCTTTCCCGTAGAGCCATGTGTCTAACGGGCAATGCAACGGGCTTTGCATTATCTACAAGGTATATGCGGAAGTCTATCTTCCGCTTCAGAGGCAAGCCCTTCACCTCTTCGAAGACATCCGGATATTCCCGGACCACTCTAACCGATTGCAAATTTACAACAGAGACATCTAGCGATTCAAGGTAACTAAGCATAACCGCATACGAGGGATTACAAGAGATTTCCAAAGTGTTACCGAGCTGGGTTAGGAGCCTAACAACCCTTTTTTCACAATCAAGGATGGCCCCATTACTGGATTGCTAATCCATGCCCAAAATCAAACCATATCCCGAAAAGCCCAAAACAAAGGCACTACATTGAAATTCTATGCTTAGAATAGAAATTTTCAATCCCAAACAGATCATAGACAAATGAGCTGGGCCCCCAATTGAGTTTGTAACAATTAAGGGGTCCTCTACCATACTAGTTTTTAGGTGCAGAGATTCTACTAAAGCAGACGAGATAAAGGAGTGTGATGCGCCAGAATCAAATAAAGTGCAAACTGGGTGATCATAAAGATAAACTACACTTTCTGCAGAAGTATTTATACCTCGTTGTTGCAGAGGTGGCACTTCTAGCACATGAACCTGCGCCCCCGAGGTGGATCCAGCCCTCTGCCCCTGTCCTCGTTTCTTTGGGCAGTCATTAGCCATGTGGCCTGTCTCACCGCAAGAAAAGCACCCACCATTCATCTTGGCCTTCTTTTTCCGGCAATCTTTCACCAAGTGTCCACTTTTCCACAAAAATTACACTTCCTCTTCTCTCGGGACTTGTTGTCTTTCCCGCCCTTCTCAAAGTCTGTCTTCTCAGGGCAGTCTTTGTTGATGTGTCCAGTCTCCCCACAATGAAAACATTCTCCTTGCTTTCTTTTCCTCTTTCTACAATCCTTGGCTATGTGCCCTTCCGTACCACAAAAATTGCATTTCCTTTTTTCTCGTTTCTTATTATTACTGTTATGATCCTTTCTTGTTTGACTATTATTCGTCTTCCTACTCTGGGACTCTTCCGCTTGCTGGTTCACGTGGAGGAGGAGGAGTGAGAGCGTCAGCAGCTGGGGAGTAAGGTCTCCATACATGCTGAAACAGAAAGGATAGATTCAAAACGAAGGATAGAAGATAGTACCTATGGCCTTGGGGGGGACTTTGCCTTTTTAAAATAAAATAATATTTTTCTTTTAAAAATGCTTCTTTAAATTTCCTTTTTGAAAATAAATTTTCAAAACTTTTTATCTTATCTGGTAAACCTATGCTCTGATACCTAGTGAAACACCCCACCTCCGTTAGGGTCACTCTCAAGGGGAATGCCCTAATTTTGGTGGAGGTTTATAAGTATAAGTCACAGATATACAAGACAGATATAAGAACACATATTTTTGAACAGCGGAAAACAACAACTTTTATTTCATTAAAATACGTGTTACACCAACCATACCATAATTGTCTTACAATACTTCCAAAAACATAACATCTTCATAACTGTCTTGATTACATTATTTAAAGAAGCATAAAGGAAACATAAATAAACTGCAAAAGTCCCATAGTTGCTGTCCAAAGCCATAGTCCAAAACGAAAAGATCCAAGCAATACATTCTTTTTCTTCAAGCTGGATATGAAGGCTGGTCAAGCTGCGGTATTCCCTCCCTGTGGACCTAGGGGGGGAAACGGAAGAAAAGAAGACGAAATAAAAGTAGAGTCAAACATAAAGCCTGAGTAAGTCTAGGACTATTCAGTCTATGAATAAAAGTAGAGTCAGACATAAAGCTGGAGTGATCCATTTTATGATGATCGGCTCCTACTCGCATAGTTACATGTGTCTTACGGCCCCCGATGTTGTAGTTACCTATGCTGGTCCCACCATGGGGTGTATCAAGTCCCATAGTGGCGGCCCGACACAATCCTAGAACGCACAGGTATGCTACTGGTGCCCAGTGCCTTATTTTTCTGCGCCGGAGTGTGTGCACGCCCGCACCCCGTTAGAACCTACACTGCTGCACCACCGCCGTCGATTTGACCTCTTACAGTCAGCCAAGTAATCGTGCCCCACCCTGCCTAGTTTCAGGGTATCATGATACCTTATAGGGTTACTGCTGAAAAGGGTCCCCCGCTACTAGGTTTTCTATTTCTAGCCAACATGCTAAGTTGGTTAAGTGTTTTATAAACCTAACCCCCAATCAGTCTGTTTAATTTAGCATGTTCCATTTTGATTAAGTATTAATATAATTTACTTAATCCTATCAATCCTGACTCAGCCTTAATTGTCTTATTAAAAGCCTTGACCTCTCACACTAGACAGGTATTGTTGTGGCTGCCTGTTGCCGGTTGAGTCCGGGTAGTCTTACGCCACAACTCAGTCTAACCTCGGGTCCTTATTGGGCTCCGTGTTTAACCACCCACATTGGATAGGTATTATTGTGACTACTGGACAGCCGGGCGGTTCCGGGCAGGTTTACATCACAACTCAATCCAACCTCGGGTTAAACACATCGTATTTTTCTACATTTACATATTTTGTCTCTTTTCTTTTTATATGTAAATATTTGCGGCCCATTATTCAAATTCATCTTTATTGGTTAAATTTCATTTATGCCACTTAATTGCTTTTCAAGATTGTTGGCATGCGTCGAACATGCCAACACATGTATTCTATATTTTAGCACAAACGTCATTACCCCCGTTTTACATGTTCGCTCCAATGTAAGGTGTGTTGGGTTTAATACTTAAACCCAATTAAGCCAAATGAAAAGGGGAGGCTTACAACATGGTGTTTATAAGATATCATAAAAAAGGGGAGTGTGAACGCATGAACTTGCAACGAACGATTCAATTAACATAAAGTAGGCAAATGTGAACTTGCAATTGTAACATCATATAATCATGGCTTATCATGAATCATTTTATCCATATAATCATACCATAAACAATACTTAAACATGAATCATTCTATTCATATAATTATGGTATAGACAATACTTAAACATGAATCGTTCTATTCATATAATCATGGCATAAATAATACTTAAACATGAATCGTTCTATTCATATGATTATGGCATAAACAGTACTTAAACATGAATCATTCTATTCATATAATTATGGTATAGAGAATACTTAAACATGAATCATTTATTCATATGATTATGGCATAAACAACACCTAAACATGAATTATTCTATTCATATGAGTATGGCATAAACAATACCTAAGCATGAATTATCTTTTTCATATGATTATGGCATAAACAATACTTAAACATGAATTATAGGTTCAACTAACCATGTAAACTTGAAATTAAGAATCTAACTAAATTAGATATCCTTATTATTGGCACATGGTCTTGACTATATTTTTATTTAGGCATAATATAAACTAATCATGTTCATAAAATCACTACATGTTAACAAAAAGGTACTTACTTTTGTCACTAATACAAAAGTATGGTTCAACTAGAATTATCCCAACCTAATTCTTATATGAATCATGGTTTTTAATCCATTTATAAAATTATAGCATAAACATACCTAAACTTAAATCATGGTTTTTATTCTATTCATGGAATTATAGCATAAACATACCTAAACTTAAATCGTGGTTTTTATTCTATCTATGTAACTTGCAAGTGGAATGTAATTCTAATGTAATTCTAATGTAACTTATGTGTCACATATATTTATCATATGATTATGATAACAACATAAGCCTAAAAACATGTTTTCAACTAGGCATAATAACAAACATAGTTTAGTCATTTTCATAAATGTGCTTACTTTTGTTTCTAACACAAAAGTATGATTTGCCAATTTCAACATAGATTCATATAAATCATAGTACTTAGTCGATTCAATTACACACTAAAAGTGGTCATAAAAGTATGTACATCATATTAGCAAAATAACGAATCATATACTTGCATGAATTCCAATTAAAATATCATAACATATAGTTGTTACCATGAATCATATACTTGCATGAATCTTAAATAAATTATTACAACATATAGTTGTTACTTTCAACATGAATCATATACTTGCAATGATCAAATGGGTGTTGTAAATAACTACCACAAACATGTAGTTTTCAATATGAATCATATGCTTGCATGAATCCCAATTAAAATTCCACAACATGTGGTTGTCAACATAAATCATATACTTGTATGAATCCAATCGTACACCATAGTATTGCCAAATCGTTTAGAATCAAAATAACATTCAAATATAAGTCATTATCGCCACAATTCCATTTCGTTTCCAACGCAAATCGCGTAAGTATCCAATTGTATAACAAAATATTCCCAAATCGTTTTGCATCAAAGCAACATACAAATATAGATTATTATCGCCACAATTCCATTTCTTACATTACACAAATCAACACAATTATTTAATTCATATCGGAATAGCACTCTACTTACAGCGTATGACGAATCTTCAATTCAGGAATCTGAATTCTGAATTTGGAGATGCTATCCTTTGTTGTAGGTGTTGCTTTGATTTGATTAACGTTGCTTTAAGCTTTGAATTATCTCCTAGTTGTCTCTCTATTTTCTGACGGCTATACTTAGTCTCTCCTCAGCAACATGACGGTCTCATCTCCATTTTAGTTTGTGTGAATTAGGGTTAGACCTAGGTCCTTTTTATAGAGTTTGTGAGTTGATTTAGACCGTCGATGAAGCTTGGCTTGATAATAGCCGTTCGTTTGAAG
Source organism: Allium sativum (assembly GCA_030737875.1). NCBI lineage: Eukaryota > Viridiplantae > Streptophyta > Magnoliopsida > Asparagales > Amaryllidaceae > Allium > Allium sativum. The sequence continues at coordinate 74,743,277 of CM060920.1, read as the reverse complement.
GAGAGACCAACCAGGAGCTGACACCTAGCCCTAGTGACAAGGCAAGGCTCAGAAAATCGACCAAACACAGACCTGGCCAGCCAGGACTTGACCAGACCTGACCAGCAGGTCATTTTTGACCTGGGCGCACTTGGCAGGTGCGCCAGGTCAAAAATGTACTGGCGCACTTCCCAAGTGCGCCAGTGCATTTTTGTTCTGGCGCACTTCCCAAGTGCGCCAGTGCATTCTGACCCGTTTTCTGGTTTTTCGCCCAACTTCGTTCGTCCATATCTTCTTCATACGATATCCGTTTTACGCAAACTCGGACTCTATCTCAAGCAGAATTCCGAGACGAACGCAATGGCATATCCCGTTTCCCTTAATTCTCTTATTTGAAATTAGTTATACTTTAATTTGTGAATTTCACGGTTATAGAATACACGGGGTGTTACAAGGGAGTCACAGTAATTGTTGATGAAAATATAGAGAAAGTGAAATGTGCAAAAAACCATCATAATGAATATTTTTAAATGGAAGATTGAATAGATGGTAATGGAAGCAAGAAGAACAATAGTTAGTGGAGGTTTAAACAAGTAATTGTTTTCAATTGCTAGTTCAGGAAAGTGAAAAGAATGATAGTATGCTCAGAGGTGAAATGATCTAGTATGGTTAAAATGAAAGTAACTCTCAGTTTAATTGTAGTGAAGAACAAGGGAACATGCTTCAAGGAATTGCTGAAAGTCGTGCTACCATTATTGACATGACACTTGGCCAACTTCAAACGCCCTTAGATGTTTCCACCTCCTACTTGATAACTGTCAATGCTGAACACTACCAAAATGTAAATTGCATGCCCATTACCCGAAATGTGTTACATGCACTGAAGCATACACGAGCCTTACTGATTACCAAGTTCATGTCAAGTGAACATGCCATTGACAGATTAGTCGTGATTGTTGATCCACCTGATCCAATAATCCATTCTGATCATAACGTAATAACTCCTACGCTTGTTACCAAATAAATTCCCTCACTTAACCCTTCACATTATTGATGCCACTGGTGAAACTTTCCCAATTGCCAAAGTCAACGACCCTCCTTTTGACCCTACTTTTCCAATGCTTCACCCGCCAACCACTCAATTTCTTTTGCCTCTTTGAACAACAATAACTCTCCACCCGAAGACAAATAAATGCATGCACCTGTTCATGCGATCTCTCCTGGTTAGGTTAAAAATGCTTCAATGACAAATCCACAATCAATACTTCTACAACTCAAACCATGCACAAAAAATATTCCAATTTCCTTGCTAAAAAAGTTTCACCTATCTCCTCCAACCCTTCGTTCCCTTGTCAACCTGCCAGGCCTTTTCTCTTTCACTGCTACTGCAAACAATCAAGCTAATATCTTCGCTTCCCCACCTACTTTCCTATCCATCTCCAAATTAGGTGAGACATAACTTTCCATCCAAACTCTTCTATAACCTCCATTGTCTTGGAAGTTAAATCAATTACCACTTTTAAAACTTGGAGTCTAACAAAGAAGATGTTTGGCTCATCAGTTTAACCATGCCACAAAATATAGGAGCTTGGAAGTTGGAAGCTCATAGCAATACTAAGCTTTACCATTGTAAGAATAAACTAAATTTAATCTCCCTCTGCCTTGTAAGTAGCTAGTTACATCAGTCCAGAATGGAATTATGTGCACAACCTTGAAACAAATGTAGGGATCCCTCCTTAATTGGAGAGTTTCTAGAACATTATAGACCTTTCTAGAGAAATTTAGAATTTTCTAGAAAGTTCCGGAGAACTCTAGAGAAGTGTAGAACTTTCTAGAAGCTTGTGGAAGAATGTGGAACCCCCTGGAATATTCTGGATACATTCCAGAACTTTATAGAAGAGTATGGAATGATGCATAAGGGAATGGTAGAGTGTAGAGATTCCTAGAGAGTATGGAGCAATCTAGAGAATCAATCTCCATCCTTGGATGCAAATAATCTCCACCATTCATCATGGAAGTTGAGTGGTATAAATAGAAGAAGGAGCCCTATTACTATCCAATCCAAGAATCAAAATAAAGAAGCCATTCCTTAGAGTGAGAATAACCTTAGAGTTAGCGAGTCTCTTTGAGTGAAAAGAGAGATAGCTTGTGAAGCATTTATCCTCAAGCTTGAGAGAGCCACCGAGTGTGAGTTACTTTTGTAATCTGAGAATCCAGGAATCAAGAGAAACCACTTCTTAAAGTGAGGAAATCTAGAGAGTTAGAGAGAGAGCCTCTTTGAGAGAAAAGAGGGATAGCTTGGGTAGTCTTTATCCTGAAGCTTAGTAAGCCACCGAGTGTGAGTTACTTTTGTAATCATATTCTTGTAATCCTACTATTCTTTTGTATAGTGGAAGAATCTCCATATTGGAGAATTATAAACTCTTATGTTTTGTATCTGGGTAGACTATTCTTCTCTTCTGTTTTTAACTTGTACACCCACTTGCCTTTTAAGGCTCGTTTTCCCTTGGGTTGCTCCACCAGATCATATGTATGATTGTTGGACGTGACAAAAAGAAAATTACAGCTCTCAAGAAGGCTTTAAGCGAATCTTTTGCAATGAAAGATCTGGGAATAGTACAGCAGATTCTTGGAATGAAAGTCACTCGTGATAGATCCAAGAGACTATTGTGGTTATCACAAGAAAGATATATAGAGAAAATTCTTGAAAGATTTAACATGCACAAGGCCAAGCCTGTAAGTGTACCACTTGCCAACCACTTTAAATTAAGCAAGAAACACAGTCCAAAAACTAAAAATGAAAGAGCTGAAATAGAGAGTGTCTCGTATTCTTCCGTTGTTGGCAGATTAATGTATGCTATGATATGTACACGACCGGACATTGCATACGTTGTTGGAGTCGTGAGTCAATATTTATCAAATCCCAGAAAGCAACATTGGGCGGCTGTTAAATGGAAATTTCGCTGTCTCTGAGGAACATCCAAAAGATATTTGTGCTTCAGAAAAGGAAAACCTGTATTAAAAGGATACACAGATGCTAATATGGCAGGAGATGTTGAATCAAGAAAATTAACATTAGGCTATTTGATTATTTTTTGGGGGGAGCGGTATCTTGGCAATCAAAGCTCTAAAAATGTGTTGCCTTGTCTACAACCGAAGACGAATTCATTGTAGTTACAGAATCATGCAAAGATATGATATGGCTAAAAAACTTCTTGTAAGAATTGAGCCAAAAACAAGAAAGTTATGATCTCTATTGTGACAATCAAAGTACAATTCAACTTGTTAAAAATTCAGTCTATCATTCCCGATCGAAACACATCGATGTTCGATATCACTGGATTAGAGATGCATTGGAAGAAAAGCTATTGCAACTCAACAAAGTTCATATTGATGATAATTGGTCAGACATGTTGACGAAGGCCATACAAACTAAGAAATTTGATGACTGTTGTGATGGTGCTGGTATGGAAGTGCTTCCTGATTAAGTTGGGAGGGGGAGATTTGTTGGGTTTCCATCCTAATTTATTGGAATGCTCAACAAATATTATTGAAAGGTGTGTAGACACATCAAATTCTATTCATATTTGTTGCAATTCAATTGGAAACATTTTTTCCAAGATGAAGTTTGAAAGCCACAACATGTATTGTGAGAGAATCTATGAAAACCCAATGGAAACATTATTTCCAAGGATGAAGTTTGAAAGCCACATTGCGAGAGAACCTTTTGTATTCCACACTTATATATATGAGTGTGAGAAACATATGGATATAGAAATACACAAAAAGAGAGATAACTTGAGAAGTCTTTATCCTCAAGCTTAGTGAGCCACCGAGTGTGAGTTACTTTTGTAATCATATTTTTGTAATCCAACTATTCTTTTGTATAGTGGAAGAATCTCCATATTGGAGAATTATAAACTCTTATGCTTTCGTTGCTACTTTTAATCTTAATTGTCTATCTTAATTTCACGAAGCGGGAAAGTTTGTGATTTCCCCAACAGTGGTATCAGAGTTAGGTTCATTCGTAGCCGTAATTAAGCTCGTGTAAGTTCAAGATGGAGGATAATTACGCTCACTGATGAGGGGGAGCCTCAAAGCTATAAAGAAGCAATGAGTGATTGTCATAAAAAAGAGTGGAGAATGGACATGCAAGAAAAAATGCAATCCTTGCATGAGAATAACACATATATAAACTAGTGGGTCTACCAAAAGGGAGAAGAGCTTTGAAGAATAAGTGGGTGTATAGAATCAAAACAGAAGAGAATTGTTTAAAGCCTCGCACAAAGCTCGGTTAGTCGTCAAAGGAATCAGACAAGAAAAAGGTATTAACTTTGAAGAGATATTCTCTCCCGTGGTAAAGATGTTATAAATCCGAGGAGTCCTCGAGGAAAAGCAAATATATCTTGACAAGGTTCACATAGATGAGAACTGGTCTGACATGATGACCAAGATAGTACCAATAAATAAGTTTAAAGTTGTTGTCAAGGTGCCAGCGTACTACTACTCCACAATTAAGTCGGGAGGGGGAGATTTGTAGGGATTCCTCCTTAAATGGAGAGTTTCTAGAAAATTCTAGACCTTTCTAGAGAAATCTAGAATTTTCTAGAATGTTTCGGAGAACTCTAGAGAAGTGTAGAACTCTCTAGAAGCTTGTGGAAGAATATGGAACCCTCTGGAATATTCTGGAGACGTTCCGGAACTTTACGGAAGAGTATGAAAGGATGCATAAAAGATTGGTAGAGTGTCGAGATTCCTAGAGAATATGGAGCAATCTAGAGAATCAATCTCCATCCTTGGATGCAAGTAATCTCCACCATTCATCATGGAAGTTGAGTGGTATAAATAGTAGAAGCAACGCTATTACTATTCAATCCAAGAATCAAAAGAAAGAAGCCACTCCTTAGAGTGAGAATAACCTAAGAGTTAGCGAGTCTCTTTGAGTGAAAAGAGAGATAGCTTAGGAAGCCTTTATCATCAAGCTTAAGAGAGCCACCGAGTGTGAGTTACTTTTGTAATCCAAGAATCCAAGAATCAAGAGAGAAGCCACTTCTTAAAGTGAGGAAATCTAGAGAGTTAAAGAGAGCCTCTTTAAGAGAAAAGGGAGATAGCTTGAGAAGTCTTTATCCTCAAGCTTAGTGAGCCACCGAGTGTGAGTTACTTTTGTAATCATATTCTTGTAATCCTACTATTCTTTTGTATAGTGGAAGAATCTCCGGAGAAATATAAACTCTTATGCTTTCATTGATACTTTTAATCTTAATTGCCTATCTTAACTTCACGAAGCGGGAAAGGCCGAGATTTCCCCAACAACAAACCCATATGGTACAATGTTAGTAGTAATACTCTGTGATCCTTTAGTTTTTTAGCTAAACACAATCATTTCTTCCTGCTAGTCTATCCAAATATATCCATGTTGTTCATAAACCTTCCTCCAAATTCATATACCTTACCTTCATATATGCTAACAATAATGCCACTTCAAGACAACCATGTTTAACTCATTCCTTTTTTCAGACAAGAACCACAGCCATGGATCATTCTCAAAGATTTAAATTGCTCTCCCAGGCTCTTTGATAGGCATACATGTATAGTGAATTATCCTCAAACCAAAATTGGACCTTTGAATCATCTTGTTGGGAATTCCAACCTATTGGTGATAAAGATTATTAGCTCTATATCTTATGGAATGATGCCTGGTACATACCTCGTACTTTCTCCAAATCGGCTTTGTTTTATGTAATCAAATAACCATCCAAAATAGGCTAAATTCTACCAATCTCCTTTACTTCCCTGGTCCACAACTTCACACAAACTATCATGATAAGGAAGAAAAATTTTAAAATTTTAAATCTTGGTTAAAAGAATTTGAATGTCTAACTATTATTAAACGAGCTTAGTCTAACTGATACTTCGGTAATCCTATGGATGTTTTGTAGCTCAAACCCAAGGCCACCAAGCAAGTCTTAAAGGACTAATCTAGAGAAAAATCTGGAAAAGAAAACATTATATCCATCTCCATTAAATCTGGATTGGAAAGAGTTCAACATGAAATAACAACAAACCTTAATGATGTTATCCTAACAGCAACTGAGTATGTTCTTTCTAAACTATATATTGAAGCCCTACAATCTGGAGCAAGCACTCTAGAACAAAAAACCTCCTTTAGTAGTTTGAAGAAGGAGATCGAAACTCGACTTTCTTTAACTCGTCTCTCAATAGCAAACAGAACTTGAAAACCATTGTTGCTCTTTTTGACCATAATAATGACATAATCACTGAACCATATAAAATCCAAGAAATGTTTCATAATTATTTCAGCGATTGCTGAAAAAAATAAAGATAGATCATTTAACTTACTTCCTTTTGATTCCATGAACTCGTTGAAGCAAACCAATTGGATTTTGGTCTTTTAAACAAGCAAGTTACTACTAAAGAAATAAAAACTACCATATTCTCATTGAACAATTATTCCTCTTACAGTGGCACTGATGGTTTCATCAATTTTTTCAATGTCGCCAACCGGGATATTATCTCAATTGCTATTTACAAAGCCATTCACAATTTTTTTGATAAGTGCAAGCTGTTGAACACTATTAACTCTACGAATATTGTAACACCCCGTATGTTAAATAACTTGTTATAACATAAATCAGAGCAGAATTAAATTTAATATTCTGAATCAGGGGAAACGGGCTGTGCCATTGCGTTCGTCTCGGAAAAATACGCGAAATAGAGTCCGAGTTTTCGTAAATCGGAGTCCGTATGACCAAGTTATGGCCCGTCAAAGTTACACGAAAAATCAAAAACTGCTCATGTTTTGAGGCCCGGGATGAGTTTTGGGCTGTTTTTTTGGGCCCTAAATGGTTCCTACACTTGACTTCTTCCCCAAGACATGCTTTAAAGGCTAGGATTGGTTCTAGGGTATATCCTATGGTCCTAAAACATCTAACTAATCTATATATACACCCTAATACCCCCCTTATCCTTACCAAAAATAGATCTAAGGCCATTATGCCACCACTTAGAAAATTGGAGAGCCTCCACTAAAAATCCTAAGAGGATTTGCAAGCTAATCTACATCTTCTTCTACTTAATCATTGGGATTTGCTTCATTTAACTTGCTAATCTTGTTTTGGTGAGCTTCTATCCCCTTAATAATCAATTATTGAATTGATTATGATAAGATGTGATAAAGTATGGCTATGTTTGTGGATCCATATATTTATGCAAGCTTGATGTAGTGAATATTATGTGTTTTGCAAGTTATATGCCTTATGTCATGCAAGTTTCATAATATGTAATCATGATATTTTTATGCAAGTTGTTTCATGATGTTTATGATGCAAAACACTAAGTGAATATGGATCCATTATGCAAACATGTTATGCAAGTATGTGAGTACTTATGCAAGTCATGTATATGCTTATATGCATGATTAACATCTTATGCAAGTATATGAATGTTTATGCAAGTTATGTATATGTTGAAATGCAAGTTTAACATAATATGCAAGCTATGCAAGTATATGAATGTTTATGCAAGTTATGTATATGTTGAAATGCAAGTTTAACATAATATGCAAGCTATGCAAGTATATGAATGTTTATGCAAGTTATGTATATGTTGAAATGCAAGTTTAACATAATATGCAAGCTATGCAAGTATATGAATGTTTATGCAAGTTATGTATATGTTGAAATGCAAGTTTAACATAATATGCAAGCCTATGCAAGTATGTGAATGTTTATGCAAGTTATGTATATGTTGAAATGCAAGTTTAACATAATATGCAAGCCTATGCAAGTATGTGAATGTTTATGCAAGTTATGTATATGTTGAAATGCAAGTTTAACATAATATGCAAGCTTATGCAAGTATATGAATGTTTATGCAAGTTATGTATATGTTGAAATGCAAGTTTAACATAATATGCAAGCCTATGCAAGTATGTGAATGTTTATGCAAGTTATGTATATGTTGAAATGCAAGTTTAACATGATATGCAAGCTTATGCAAGTATATGAAGGCTTATGCAAGTATGTGAGTGCTTATGCAAGTTAAGTATATGCTAAAATGCAAGTTCTACATGTTATGCAAATCACATGTATGATGATATGTAAGTTCATATGCAACATGTTATGCAAATCACATGTTTGATGATATGTAAGTTCATATGCAACATGTTATGTAAGACACATGTTTGATAATATGCAAGTTTGGGTTGAATATAGTTGGGTTAATACATGCTCATATATGCAAGTTGACATCCTCTTAACCCATGATAAAGTTATATGCTAAACCCATGTTATGTGTGGTAAATCTTCCCTTTATTATGTTATGTCATAATGACGATTTACGTGGGGAACGATGGGGTTAATTAATATGTTAATTAAAAGTATGTTGAAATGGGTATGATTAAGCATACCAAAAAAAAAAAAAAATTAATTACCATAAGTGGGAATTTACCTATTGAGTTAGGTCTACCCCATGGGAATTTACCTATTGAGTTAGGTCTACCCATGTTATGGAAAATTTGATATTAATTAGGGATAATTAATATGGGGGTGATTAATTAGGTTTAATTAATCAACTAAGACACGAGGTTGGACCCTTTTGTAGCGGAAGTCTGCCCGGAACCGACCGGCCATCCAGCGGCTACAAATGATTGGCCCAATGTGAGAGGTCTTAGTCATAAATTAAATACATGATTAAAGTAAAGACACGAGGTTAGGCCCTTTTGATGACAGAAGTCTGCCCGGAACCAACCGGCATATCCAGCAGTCATAAAAGACGGTCTAATGTGGGAGGTCTTTATGAGGTCATGATCTTAATTAATGAATTAAGAAACACTTAACCATATTAGCATGTAAGTGAGACATGAGGGGTTAAGTGGGTGCCTTGGGGTGGCATGATGAGACTAGTGGGTTGCCTTGGGTGGCAATAGAAAAATACGATTAGAATACTTAACCAAGGTGGAACATGTAATTAAACATGATAAAAGGGTTAAGTAAGTGCCATGGGTGGCATGTGAGAATACGATTAGAATACTTAACCAAGGTGGAACATGTAATTAAACATGATTAAGGGGTTAAGTAAGTGCCATGGGTGGCATGTGGGAATCTAGTGGGTGCCCTAAGTGGCAATTGAAATATGATTAAAGGACTTAACCAAGATTTATAACATGTAAGAGGACATGGTTAAAGGGTTAAGTGGGATGCACTAGATTAAACGACAAGCTTAAGTAGTAGCTTGTGGGGGCCCATTTCAACCAATATCCCAAACGTATCTTTGTAGGCTCGACTCTAGTCGGGTGACGGGACACGCATATTGGGCTTGACTGTAAGAGGCCAAAACGGGTTAGCGGTGGCAACGCGGGATCAACGGGTTTCATATGCGTGTGTGGACCCGGGCTGGTTGGTAAGTCGTTGTTGCATCGTGTAGATATAAAGCCGTGCACAGTGATATTATATGGTAGCCACTTTGGGGAATGATACACCCCCTTTTGTGGGACCAGCACGGGTATCTACGGTAGGGAGCCGATCGCTTGGGGGTAGTGGGTACACCTAGTAAAAATAGGGGCAGACGGCACCTGTGTAGGGGTACAGGAAACTACCGGGTAAAAATTACTAAGTACACTTAGTGGGATCAACCTTTAAGTAGGAATTACTCTTGGTGGGTAAAACTGGTGTGGTGCAGTGTAGGAATTACCCTTGGTGAATAAGTCTGGTGTGGTGCAGTTAATAATTATCCTTGGGTGGGTAGATGCGTCTTTACGGTTATCTTAGTTCGTCATGTGTTCGTGGGCAACTTAGTGTAGTCATTATCCCCAAAGATACCATACCGAGTTCATATCATACCCTAATTACTTTAATAATTGTATTATTAAGGAGATAGGGTTCACTCAGGCTTATGTCTGACCCCCGTTGTTTTTATCTTTTTCCTTCAGGTCCTCAGGTTGGGCCTAGTGCTAGTGGGCTTTGATCAGTTTGCTTTATCTATCTCTTGGAGCTCGGACCGTAGATGTAGAGCTCAGCTTATCTTATCTTTTCTGTTATGGCTATTTGTTATGAGTAGTGGGATTATGTACTTATTTTATTCAGGATGGATATTTTGTACTTGACTCTTGTTATGGTTTTATGATGTAACCAAACATGTTTTACTTTCCGCTGCTATGAGATGATGTTTTAAATTTTCAAGTATTACATTATATCTGTCTTGTTGTAATTTTACTGTTCTATACTCACTAAAATACTCCACCGATGCTATGGCATTCCCTTAGTGAGTGACTATAGCGGGTGTGGGGTGTTACACGTGGTATCAGAGCAAAGGTTACCGAAACAGATAAAATTTTTAGAAAACTATTTTTCTAAAACATTTTTGGAAAAGATATTTTCAAAAACATGTCTTTTAGGAGAAAAGTTTTTGAAAGAAAAGCATAATCCCCGATAGCCATATCTTTATCTCTCGAATTCTCCATTTTGAATCTTTCCCTTTTTCGTCTCAGCATGGCTGAAGATCTTTTTCTTCCGGATAGTGTAGCGGTACCAGTATGGTATAGGAGGTTGTTAGAGGCTAGGGCCGCCGCTGCAGGTCCAGCAAATGTTCCTCCTCCACCCGTTGCACTCGTTTCTCCTCGCACGGATACTTTTGCTATGACTTGTAGGAAGTTTAAGGCTATGGGAGGAAAACCTTTTGTGGGAGCTAGGGATTGGCTTAATGAGACGGAAGAATTGATGGAAATCTTGGAAGTAGAAGAGGGAAAGAAAGTCAGGTTGGCCGCTTGGTTAATGGAAGGAGAGGCCTCGTTCTGGTGGGAGGTCACTAATGAAGAACGCCCGATTGACTCTTGGGTGGATTTCAGGCATAGGTTTGAGGCAAAGTTTCTCTCAAAAGCAGAAGAAAATATGCATAAGGAAGAGAAGGGTATCAATGCTAGTAAAGCACCCGAGAAGAAAGGAGATCAGAAGAGACCTCAACAACAACAGCAAAACAAAGGTGGCAAGGGAAAGAAGAGGTGCTTCAATTGTGGGACACTAGGCCACCTAAACAAAGATTGTCGCAAGAAGACTAAGACTGGCTGCTTCCACTGTGGCGAAGCAGGGCATCTGATGAAAAACTGTCCAAAGAAGGAGCAAGGGACGGGGTCTACCTCAGGAGGACTGGTGCAAGCTCATGTGGCACCAGGTCAGGCTAGGGGGCAAGTACAGGCTCTCGCGATTCGGGAAAGAGGTAGAACTACTTCTATGGAAAGTCTAGTTTTTCTGATCGATCATCCTGTCCATACTTTATTTGATTTTGACGCATTAAGTTCGTTTATCTCATCATTACTAGTAGAGTCACTGCACTGAGACACCAGTTGGTAGATGATCCCTTAGTTGTTTCAAACCCAATTGGGCTCCATGATGTGTTTGGGTTTGAAAGTTTCTATACTTAGCGTTGGGTTTAGATGTGATGCTTGTTGGGCTTCACGGGCTATGGGTTAGTGGGCATGGACTGGTTATCCAGTAGGGGTGCCGTTCTTGATTTTGAGGGGAGAGTTGTTAGGCTTATGGGCCGCTTGGGTGACACTCTTGAGATCTCTTGTAATCCCATAGAATCTGTTATGCTAAGATATCTAGAATCGCTTGACACGCAGGTCGAGAGTTTGCAATTTATAGGGTGGTCCGGGAATACTCGGATGGGTTTGGAGGAGGTGAAGGGCTTACCTCCGGAACGGGAGATTGACTTCCGAATATGTTTGGTAGACGATGCCAAATCAGTATCTTGGCCAGTGTGCCACAAGGCTCCTCGTGAGGGGAGGGAACTCCATAAGCGAGTAGGCGATTTGCTTGAGAAGGGGTCATAAGACGAAGTATATCGGAGTGGGGCGCTCCAGTAGTTTTTGCGGATGGGTCCCTCAGACTTTGTGTAGGCTAAAGAGAACTAAAGAAACTCACAAAGAAGAATAGATACCCATCGTCGAGGATTAATGATCCCTTTGATCAGTTGGCTGGCGCCTCAGTATTTTTGTAGTAGGACTTAGCCACGGGATTTCATCAGTTGAGAGTGGCTGAGAATAGTATAGAGAAGACTGCCTTGAGGACTCCAGATGATTTCTTTTATGAGTGGCTGGTGATGCCATTGGGTTTGACGAACGCCCCCGCATACTTTGTTGATTTGATGAGAAGGGTGTTCAGGGAGTACCTAAATAAGTTTGTGATGGTCTTTGTAGATGACATCTGAGTCTTTTCTAGGAGCGAAATAAGTTTTCGTATGTGCTCAATAGGCTGAGCAGGGCCAGTATAGGATAAACGACGGGTTTGGAGCGAGACTGGCGAGAACATCCAGAATTGGTCAAGGGCTTAATTATTTAGCCATTTTTACTAGTATCGTCTCACGTAGGTCGTCTGAATTCGAAGGAGGTATCCCTTGGGTGTTTGTCTGATATTGGTTTAGGCCTTTGGGGCTTGCATTTGGGGGATGCCGAATTCGACTAGGGTGGTCTGCGTGGGAGACAGTTGTGATGATTTTGGATGATATTCTGGTGGAGAAGAGCATGCCCTACATCTTAGGGAAGTGTTGGAGACTCTTCGAGCGCATAGTCTTAGGACAGCAAAAGTGGATGGGATCCTTAGCATCCTATGAGTAAGGGTAACATGGTAACGGACACCTTAAGTAGAAAAAGGTTGTCCTTGAGTTCATTGTTCGTTGAACGACGGAGCTTAGAGTTTATTTCTAAGTTTGACTTTAGACCTTCCGTTGACTTTGTACCCGGTTTGCTAGCTTCTTTGGAAGTTAGACCTACTCTTTTGGGGCGGATTGGAGAAGCACAGAGGGGCGACCCACAGTTGGTTGAGTTAGTAGAGAAGCTCATAAGGGGGGAGTCGTCCAGCCATTTGAGTAGGTACACCTTAGAGATAGAGGGTGCTTGCGTAGAGACGGTAGACTTTGTGTACCGCAGGACGAGGGTTTGAGGAAGGCTATTCTTGATGACGCACACCGTTTTAGGATGACCATTCATCCCGGTGGGGGTAAGATGTACCAAGACATGAAGAGGGCTTTCTTCTGGGCCGGTATGAAGAAAGATGTGGCCGAGCATGTCGCTCGATGCTTGGTGTGCCAACGAGTGAAGACGGAGCGAAAGAAACCGGGTGGGTTGCTTCACCCATTGGAGGTTCCGCAATGAAAGTGGGACAGCGTCTCGTTGGATTTTATTGACAGGTTACCCAGATCGAGAAAGAGTAATACAGGAATTTGGGTGGTGGTAGACAGACTTACTAAGAACACTCATTTCATACCTGTGAAGAGTAAGTGGACTTCTCCATGGCTAGCTTTTGTATATCTTCGAGAGATAGTTCGATTGCATCGGGTACCCTCCAGTATAGTGAGTGATCGAGATCCTATCTTCACTAGAGAGTTTTGGAAGAGTTTGCAAAAGGCGGTAGGGACTCAGTTGCGTTTGAGTATCGCATATCATCCTCAGACGGACGGCCAGACCGAGAGGGTGAATCATATTTTAGAAGACCTTTTGAGGCTATGTATCTTGGATTTTGGAGGTACATGGGAGGAGCATCTTCCATTGGTGGAGTTGCCCGACAGACTTAGTGGTGTACATGATGTATTCCATGGGAGGAAGTGCCTACATAAGACCGCAGAGGTGGTAGAGCCAAGTTTGCTTAGAGAAGTGGAAGCAGAGCGTGATGCGACTATTCGACGAGCTCCTACTCGCATCCTTGGGTCAGAGACTAGGAAATTGAGGAATCGAGAGGTTCAGCTAGTCAAAGTGCAATGGGGAGAAGAGGAGAGCAACGCAACTTGGGAGACGGAAGCGAAGATGCGTTCTTTGTATCCATTTCTTTTTGAGAGTATGTCTTTTAACTTCTCCTTTATCGTTTGACTGGTACTTATCTTATCCTTAGTATGTCCTCTCGTTAGTACCTTTGACCTTCAGATAGGATAGTCCTATGGTTGAAACATGTGTTTGAGACATGTTATGTATGATGGATGCAAGTGGATGCAAGTGTTTGCTAGTGGTTGCTCGTGGATGCATATACACACACTCTAGGCACTAGATCGGCTCAATCACTTCATATTGCATATTGCATAAAATTGTGTGTAGGAAGCTATATTTATGGATGTATAATGATTGTGTTATCATATGGATGATGCATTTTGGTGAATAATTGTGCACTCATGTAGATATTGTATGTGTCGATAGGGTTCCCTCGCATACATAATGGATGCATGGCACTATCATGGTTTGCATATGTTCATACATTAGATAGGGAACATATACACACACTTTTTGCATATGCTCATACATCATTAGAAATTGTTTTAAGGACAATGGATGCCAGTGTTTGATGGTTGAGTAGATGGTTGTTTGGTTGGTAGGATACGTTCTTCTTGACTTAGAGATTTCGGGGACGAAATCCTTTAAGTAGGGGAGAATGTAACACCCCGTATGTTAAATAACTTGTTATAACATAAATCAGAGCAGAATTAAATTTAATATTCTGAATCAGGGGAAACGGGCTGTGCCATTGCGTTCGTCTCGGAAAAATACGCGAAATAGAGTCCGAGTTTTCGTAAATCGGAGTCCGTATGACCAAGTTATGGCCCGTCAAAGTTACACGAAAAATCAAAAACAAAAACTGCTCATGTTTTGAGGCCCGGGATGAGTTTTGGGCTGTTTTTTTGGGCCCTAAATGGTTCCTACACTTGACTTCTTCCCCAAGACATGCTTTAAAGGCTAGGATTGGTTCTAGGGTATATCCTATGGTCCTAAAACATCTAACTAATCTATATATACACCCTAATACCCCTCTTATCCTTACCAAAAATAGATCTAAGGCCATTATGCCACCACTTAGAAAATTGGAGAGCCTCCACTAAAAATCCTAAGAGGATTTGCAAGCTAATCTACATCTTCTTCTACTTAATCATTGGGATTTGCTTCATTTAACTTGCTAATCTTGTTTTGGTGAGCTTCTATCCCCTTAATAATCAATTATTGAATTGATTATGATAAGATGTGATAAAGTATGGCTATGTTTGTGGATCCATATATTTATGCAAGCTTGATGTAGTGAATATTATGTGTTTTGCAAGTTATATGCCTTATGTCATGCAAGTTTCATAATATGTAATCATGATATTTTTATGCAAGTTGTTTCATGATGTTTATGATGCAAAACACTAAGTGAATATGGATCCATTATGCAAACATGTTATGCAAGTATGTGAGTACTTATGCAAGTCATGTATATGCTTATATGCATGATTAACATCTTATGCAAGTATATGAATGTTTATGCAAGTTATGTATATGTTGAAATGCAAGTTTAACATAATATGCAAGCTATGCAAGTATATGAATGTTTATGCAAGTTATGTATATGTTGAAATGCAAGTTTAACATAATATGCAAGCTATGCAAGTATATGAATGTTTATGCAAGTTATGTATATGTTGAAATGCAAGTTTAACATAATATGCAAGCTATGCAAGTATATGAATGTTTATGCAAGTTATGTATATGTTGAAATGCAAGTTTAACATAATATGCAAGCCTATGCAAGTATGTGAATGTTTATGCAAGTTATGTATATGTTGAAATGCAAGTTTAACATAATATGCAAGCCTATGCAAGTATGTGAATGTTTATGCAAGTTATGTATATGTTGAAATGCAAGTTTAACATAATATGCAAGCTTATGCAAGTATATGAATGTTTATGCAAGTTATGTATATGTTGAAATGCAAGTTTAACATAATATGCAAGCCTATGCAAGTATGTGAATGTTTATGCAAGTTATGTATATGTTGAAATGCAAGTTTAACATGATATGCAAGCTTATGCAAGTATATGAAGGCTTATGCAAGTATGTGAGTGCTTATGCAAGTTAAGTATATGCTAAAATGCAAGTTCTACATGTTATGCAAATCACATGTATGATGATATGTAAGTTCATATGCAACATGTTATGCAAATCACATGTTTGATGATATGTAAGTTCATATGCAACATGTTATGTAAGACACATGTTTGATAATATGCAAGTTTGGGTTGAATATAGTTGGGTTAATACATGCTCATATATGCAAGTTGACATCCTCTTAACCCATGATAAAGTTATATGCTAAACCCATGTTATGTGTGGTAAATCTTCCCTTTATTATGTTATGTCATAATGACGATTTACGTGGGGAACGATGGGGTTAATTAATATGTTAATTAAAAGTATGTTGAAATGGGTATGATTAAGCATACCAAAAAAAAAAAAAAAAAATTAATTACCATAAGTGGGAATTTACCTATTGAGTTAGGTCTACCCCATGGGAATTTACCTATTGAGTTAGGTCTACCCATGTTATGGAAAATTTGATATTAATTAGGGATAATTAATATGGGGGTGATTAATTAGGTTTAATTAATCAACTAAGACACGAGGTTGGACCCTTTTGTAGCGGAAGTCTGCCCGGAACCGACCGGCCATCCAGCGGCTACAAATGATTGGCCCAATGTGAGAGGTCTTAGTCATAAATTAAATACATGATTAAAGTAAAGACACGAGGTTAGGCCCTTTTGATGACAGAAGTCTGCCCGGAACCAACCGGCATATCCAGCAGTCATAAAAGACGGTCTATTGTGGGAGGTCTTTATGAGGTCATGATCTTAATTAATGAATTAAGAAACACTTAACCATATTAGCATGTAAGTGAGACATGAGGGGTTAAGTGGGTGCCTTGGGGTGGCATGATGAGACTAGTGGGTTGCCTTGGGTGGCAATAGAAAAATACGATTAGAATACTTAACCAAGGTGGAACATGTAATTAAACATGATAAAAGGGTTAAGTAAGTGCCATGGGTGGCATGTGAGAATACGATTAGAATAATTAACCAAGGTGGAACATGTAATTAAACATGATTAAGGGGTTAAGTAAGTGCCATGGGTGGCATGTGGGAATCTAGTGGGTGCCCTAAGTGGCAATTGAAATATGATTAAAGGACTTAACCAAGATTTATAACATGTAAGAGGACATGGTTAAAGGGTTAAGTGGGATGCACTAGATTAAACGACAAGCTTAAGTAGTAGCTTGTGGGGGCCCATTTCAACCAATATCCCAAACGTATCTTTGTAGGCTCGACTCTAGTTGGGTGACGGGACACGCATATTGGGCTTGACTGTAAGAGGCCAAAACGGGTTAGCGGTGGCAACGCGGGATCAACGGGTTTCATATGCGTGTGTGGACCCGGGCTGGTTGGTAAGTCGTTGTTGCATCGTGTAGATATAAAGCCGTGCACAGTGATATTATATGGTAGCCACTTTGGGGAATGATACACCCCCTTTTGTGGGACCAGCACGGGTATCTACGGTAGGGAGCCGATCGCTTGGGGGTAGTGGGTACACCTAGTAAAAATAGGGGCAGACGGCACCTGTGTAGGGGTACAGGAAACTACCGGGTAAAAATTACTAAGTACACTTAGTGGGATCAACCTTTAAGTAGGAATTACTCTTGGTGGGTAAAACTGGTGTGGTGCAGTGTAGGAATTACCCTTGGTGAATAAGTCTGGTGTGGTGCAGTTAATAATTATCCTTGGGTGGGTAGATGCGTCTTTACGGTTATCTTAGTTCGTCATGTGTTCGTGGGCAACTTAGTGTAGTCATTATCCCCAAAGATACCATACCGAGTTCATATCATACCCTAATTACTTTAATAATTGTATTATTAAGGAGATAGGGTTCACTCAGGCTTATGTCTGACCCCCGTTGTTTTTATCTTTTTCCTTCAGGTCCTCAGGTTGGGCCTAGTGCTAGTGGGCTTTGATCAGTTTGCTTTATCTATCTCTTGGAGCTCGGACCGTAGATGTAGAGCTCAGCTTATCTTATCTTTTCTGTTATGGCTATTTGTTATGAGTAGTGGGATTATGTACTTATTTTATTCAGGATGGATATTTTGTACTTGACTCTTGTTATGGTTTTATGATGTAACCAAACATGTTTTACTTTCCGCTGCTATGAGATGATGTTTTAAATTTTCAAGTATTACATTATATCTGTCTTGTTGTAATTTTACTGTTCTATACTCACTAAAATACTCCACCGATGCTATGGCATTCCCTTAGTGAGTGACTATAGCGGGTGTGGGGTGTTACAAATATAGTGCTTATACCAAAGGTTAGAAAAGCTGACTGAATACATAAATTCCGACCTATCTCCTATTGCAACACTATATACATGTGTATCTCAAATTTTTTAGCCTGCAAGCTTAAAGTTGTTCTACCTAATATAATTTCCCTTAACTAAAAAGCCTTCCGACCCTTTCGTAGTTTCTTAGATAATGTGTTGGTTACACAAGAACTACAATAAGAGCTACAACAGTAAGTACATATCGCCTAAAGTAATGCTAAAGTTTTACTTACCAAAGCGCCCAATTCTATTCGATGGGAAAGTGTGACTAAAATATTAGAACTTATGAGCTTTCCCAAACGCTTCGTTGATTGTACTCGATAGTGTAACTCTGTCGTTTCCTATTCAATCATAGTCAATAGTACTTCGATTGGGCACTTTATTGGTAAAAAGATTGTCAAGCGGGGGGGATTCGTTGTCTGCATCACTTTTTATTACAGTCATGAAGGTGCTAACTCTTATTTTCAATAACGAACCTTCTGAGGGCAGCCTCAAGCTCCATTCGAAATGCTACAACTGAGAAATGATAGAATAAAGTATCTTGGCATTGCTCTTGCTACTACAAAGATTACTAAGAACTAAAGTATGTACTTTATGAGGAAATAATCAACAAACCGGAGAGTTGAACAAATATAATGCCCTATCAAGCTGGTAGGCAAACTTTGATCAGATTAGTTATTTTCTCCATGACTTTATATTGGTCTAACCTTTATACCACCCAAAACGCTTATGCACATAATCAAAAGTGCGACGTTCCTCTTCTTTCGACATGGCTCTGCTCATTCCACAAAGTTAATTGCTCATGCCTACTCTAAACTTGATCGAGCTAAAGAGAAAGAGAACTAGATATACACAGGTTAACTATTTGGAACAAAGATGCATTTTCAAGGCATTTAGTTGACCTTTTCAACATGAAGAACATCATTTGGGTTGAATGGTCTTAGAAGCATATGCTACATAATAAAAATTTGTGGAAAATGAGTATACCCATGAGGAGTAGATGGACTTGGCCTGACATCTTTAAGAGCCGCACCCTTTTCTACCACTAGTCAAATGCAATGTCGTGCATAATGGTAAAATTAGTTTTTGGCATGATTCGTGGTCCAAATCGGGCTGATAAGATTATGAGGCAAATTGGCATAAGCGACTATGCCAAAGATGTGATAACCCAAAACCTCATGTCAAGGAAGTAAGGATAATCATTCGGAATGTAACATGTTAATCAATAACATAAACATGAAGATAGAATAATTTACATCAATATGACAGCGGAATCATAAAATGTAATAAACATCAGAGTGGCATAGTCATAGGATACAACTTAGTGTATAAAGAAAATGGTCAGTTACATCAAGTTCACTGGGGTATATACATCAAATAATACATAATAGAGATAAATCAGTCTACATCGGGATCAGTGGTACATATACATAAGATAATACAAGCGAAAATGTCAATAGCCAAAATACAGAAAAAGCTAGTCTTCGCCATCAACCAAAAACGCACTCCATGCTATAGTGATAAGCCAAAATACATCATGTAACCTGTCACTGGGCTGCTCGTGTAAAAATAAGGGCTTCCGAGTTTGCAAGTGAAAACAAACTACGAGTCAGTCATGGGAGATTTATTGGGCCGTATTAGGCACCCAATAAGTCCAGTATAAGCATACACAATTTTTTGTGTCCTATTATATGCCCGAGGGAGTGCGTAAAATTACTCCAGAGATAAATCTCATCACCTTGTCCATTGTTGGAAAATAAATAATCCATTTGTCGTATCTAATAACTAGAGAGACGTGATTATTGTCAACTCTACACCCGTGTAGGGTTTTTATTTAATCTGGAAATTTACCGTTATATTTATTTTGTCCATATCAGTCATCAGTTCAACCTGTAATTCAAGAATCGCCATACGAACATCTCACTCGTATGGTAATCTCAAACTCGTCATACAGGCCCCAAATGCTTATATGGAATATGATATGCTATGACATCAATAGTTCGTCTTCGGTTCAACCTGAAATGCAGTCATCGCCATACAAGCCTCTCGCTTGCATGGTAATTCCAACCTCGTGATACAAGCTCCAAATGCTTATATGGAATATGATTAAGTATGTTATCTTCAAGAAGTATGCCATGTAATGTAGTTCAAAATTAATTGTTACTATCCTATGGCATTGTTTATAATCTCACACAGAACAACTAGCACACCGCATCTAATGGCATTCACAGGAGTTGATATATAAATAAAATTGCGCAGTCAACTCATTAAGGTTTACCTATTTGTCGGCACGCAAATAAATTCTTTACTCAACAGCAAATCCATTTACCTGTTTAGCATGTGTGTGTATATATATATGCATATCTACGCTAAAAATAATATTTTTAGCAAACAAATATTTATTTCCATACATGACTATTTTTAATACTTCATATACATGTTAAAAATATAATTTTAACTAACAAATATTTATGTCATTATTATTCTGGTAACTCCCATTGGGTTTTACACTATCTTCCTTCAGTTAAATCATCCTCATTCTGGTCAGGTGTAATTTCAATCATTCCTCGCATTAAAAGTTTGTTTCATGTTCGTTTGGGTAATGGTGAAGCTTGTTTATTATGGTATGATATTTGGCATGGTCACCCCCTTTTCTCTGGCTTTTCCTTCACTCTTTCGTCTGATCTTTGATGATTGTTCTTCTGTTGCTAATGTGGTTCATAATGATCCCTTGCAACTTTTTCCTCCTTGTTTATTTGATGGTCATATCCTTGATAATCTCCTTGATGTCTTTAATTTAATTCTTTACACCTAACTTTCTCAATTTCCTAATAAACTTTTTTGGGCTTTATCATTGGAGAAGGGTTTTGTTGTTGCCTCTATGTATCATTATCTTAATTTCTATGGTAGATCTTTTTCATTTTCAAGGATTTGAAAGATTCGTCTTCCTCCTAAAGTGCTATTTTTTACTTGGTGTTTAATTCATGGAAAAATAAACTGTAAAGCAAGGTTGTACAGTCTCAATCTTCTGGCTGATTCTCATTATGCTTTTTGCTTATCTCATGAGGAATCTATACAACAGTTGTTTTTTGAGTGTGACTTCTCTTACCCAATTTTAGCTGCAACCATTTCATATTTGCTTAGCTTCATCCCTTATGTTTCATCAATGTTTGATTATTGGCAAAGCAATCAGTTTAATTCTGCGCTTGATTTCTACTTACCTATATATTGCTGGTGTATATGAAAGGAGAGGAATGCAGTTGTTTTTAGCAAACCATTGAAGCATTTTCATGGATTATGCAGACTTATTATTTACTACTTTCAATCATGGATAGGTCAATCATCCTCTGCTCATTTCAGGCTTGCTTTACCAATCAATAACAGTCCCGCTGAATCTGTTGGTTCTAACCATGGTGATTCCAGTCCCGATCTTTGTTAAGATGGTTCTTAATCTTGTCTGCTTGGTTCGGTTGTGCCATCAGTGGGTACTTATTTTGGCTTGTTTATGTATATGATATGGTAGTATGACTATGTTGTATTGATGTACTGTTGCCTACCTTCGGGTATTTTGTTGCCGTTGAACTACTATTATTCAAACTTTAAGCCGCCAGTTGGGTTTGTCAACTAGTTTATTATGACATATTTAATATAATGCTTAATCGGCTATGTAGTCCCGCGCTACACATCCGTCCTACTCAAAAACAAATATTTATTTCAATACATGGCTATTTTTAACACTTCAGATACATGTTAAAAATATTATTTTCAATTAAAAAATATTTATTTCAACACATGACTATTTTTAACACTTCATATACATGTTAAAAATATTATTTTCAATCCACAAATATTTATTTTAACGCATGGCTATTTTTAACACTTTAGATACATGTTAAAAATATTATTTTCAATCAACAAATATTTATTTCAACACACGGTTATTTTTAACACTTCATATGCATGTTAAAAATATTATTTTCAATCAACAAATATTTATTTTAACACATGGCTATTAACACTTCAGATACATGTTAAAAAATATTATTTTCAATCAACAAATATTTATTTTAACACATGGCTATTTTTAACAGTTCAGATACATGTTAAAAATATTAGTTTCAATCAACAAATATTTATTTCAACACATGTCTATTTTTAACACTTCAGATACATGTTAGAAATATTATTTTCAATCAACAAATATTTATTTCAACACATGGCTATTTTTAACACTTCAGATACATGTTAAAAATATTATTTTCAGTCAACAAATATTTATTTCAACACATAGCTATTTTGAAAGGTTCATACATACAATAAAAATGTGATTTTTATTGTTAAACATTTTATTTCAAACATGAATAATTTTAGTGATTCATATATACAATAAAAATGTGATTTTTATTGTTCAAACAATTTGTTTCAAACATGAATATTTTTAGTGATTCATATATGCACTAAATATGTAATTTTTACTGTTCAAACAATTTATTTCAAACATGAATATTCAACAGCACATGAATATTTCAGAAAATTTCGATATTATAACGGCATGGTATTTAGCACCGGCACCGTGTCCAACACGGCTCCTCTGCTATCCTAGGCCTTGCAACATTTCAATGATTTCCACAATATCATTCATCTTCACAACACAATGAAACAAACACAACCAATTTTGTTGCTATCACAATCAATCATTCACAATCACAACCCAAACAATTCATATCGTTCATGGCCTGTGGACGAGGGGAGTGTGTGTGTGTGTGTATGTGTGTGTGTATAAATATATTTGTTTCCATTTCAATTTCATTTCAATTCCATTCAACGCACATATGATTTATACAACGTATATATAACTTTCACATCGCGCATATAATTTATACAATGCTTGTATATAAGATATAAAATGCTTATATAATTTATACATCGCTATTCCATTCCAAGCTGAATTTAGAAATCTCACTTTGGGTTCCACTCCTTCTAGTTTTTGTAGAGAGCTCCAAATTTGATCTAGTCTCTTCTAGAATGTTGTGTATGATGTCACGGCCCCGGTATCTCTTGTTTCACAGGATTTCGACAATATATGAAAAAGATATGATTTTTATAAATAAGTCACATTTTGCAACGCTTTAAAGCATTATAAACCTATAAAAAAACCAAGCCATATACCTTTCAGCACCGTTCAAAACTAGGTTTATGATTTTCTTCCAATCCAAAGCACAAGATGGTAATCGGACTGTGGCACGTCGAAGAGCCTGGAGCAAGCTACCCGCGCATGGTGGCTGCGCTCAATTCGACTCGACAAGGAAGGCACAACGGCTGTTTGAAGTTGGTGGCTTTGGAGCGTTGGATCTCATGAAATACAACACGGTGGAGGATGTAGTGGGTATGGATTTAAAGAGGAGGAGGAGCTCTACAAAACCTTCAACTGGAGCGTTTGATTTTATTAAGTGCTTCAGCCGGAATCGAGAGAGAAGGGAGGAACCCTTTCCGTCGTCGATCTGATAGGTTACTGGTTTTTTTTTTGTTTTTTGGGAAAATATAATTATGAATGGAAAATTTTGATTGGTTGATATTTATATTTATTTCTAAAATACAATCTTCTAATCCGAGCTCCAAATCAAACCCAACGACTAACGCCTCTAACTAAATAACCCCATTCTGGACACAATGGAATATGTTTCATAAGCCCATTTGACTGTTTCAGTCAGTTTTTCTTCAAATTAAAATATAAAACATTCAAATTTGGATTTGAACGTACATTTTAATTTGCTGGGGCCACATACTGATTCCAAAAATTCCCAAAAAATAAATCTAGATATGTTGGGACGATATAGTCCCAACAAAATTAATTTCGTCGAATTTGGAGACCGTTTGAAAAATGGACTTTTTCTAGTCGATCCAATTCAAATTGAAATTACCAAACGCATTTTCCTTTGCCACGCTCACATATTAATTCTAAAAATTATGGAATTTTAAACCTAGCCATAAATTGACATTCCGGATCCAACCAAAGTGAACGGAGGTCGTTTGCAAAATGTCTATTTTTACAGGCTATATTTATATTAAATTTCATAGCGACTATTCTGAATATTCAACTGGCCATAACTTTTTATTCCTAGTATGAAATTTCAATTTTTTAGATCCGTTAGAAAGATATTTTTAAACAGATTCAAATATTTTTTGTTTAATTTAAATCCGATTTATTTTGAATCATGTACATTCAGTCAAAGTTCAAAGTTGAATTTTCAAACTGCCGCGCCATTTCAGGCTCGTTATATAATTAAAATAAATTTATTCGTTCTAACTTTTATTCAAATAAATTTTTAGTCATTATTATTTAAAATAAATCATTTTAAATCCAAATTCATAAAAATATCCAAATTAAACATTTTAAATTGGTTTTGATTTTCCAGGTTGTTGCAAAAGATATCAAATTTACACAAACAAGGATTGAATATCTATTACATATTTGAGCAACCAAATAATTAGGCACCTCTTGCCCACAATTAGTCAGTCTAGTTGCAAAACGAAATAGAAGAACGATATAACTTGATTTGATACAACTTCTAAATTCTAAATTAATGATGTGTACTTTGCTCTTGCGAACACCTCCTCGCTGCCAAATTTTATTAGGCTAAAAGGACTTAGTAACAACATTGTCCGAGCGGAACAACCTATTACTATGGAAGGAACTCTCAGATTTATTTAATATAAATGTTAATTTGTATATAAGAGGTATGGATGTGAATATGCTAGGTCACTTTTCCCAGAATGCCATGAAGTCACTATTCATTTTTGCTTATTTCAGAAGTCCTTTCCTTGGAAAGTAAAAAGTATATTAGAAAAACTTTTAATTTACAAGTTAAAATTGGATTAAAAAAATGTTCAAAAATTCAAATTGAACATCCTGAGAATTTAAATTCTAAAATTTCGAATTTGAAATTTTAAAATTTAGAATTTTAAACTTTAAAATTTCAAAAATTTAAAGCTCTAAATTTTGAAACTTGAAATTTTGAAATTTGAAGTTTTGAAACCTGAAGTTTGAAACTTGAAATTTAAAACTTTAGAATTTTTAAAACTTTTAAATTTTAATATTTAAAAATTGAATTTTTGAAAATTTGAAAGTTGAAATTTAAAAGTATGAAAATTTGAAATTCGAATTGGAAAATTAAAATATGGAACACAAAAATTTGAAATTTTTATCGAAAATTTGAGTACTGAACTAAGAAATTTGAAAGTTTGAAGTTTTAAATTTCAAAATTTGAAAGTTGAAATTTTAAAATTTGAAGGTAGAAATATTAATGTTTTAAAATTTGGAATTTAAAAAATTGAAATATGAAATTATAAATTTTAAAATTTTAAATTTGAAAATCTAAAATATGAAATTTTGAAATTTGAAATTTGAGTATTTAAAATTTAAAATTTTGAAAATCTTAAATTAGAAAATTTGAACTATGAATTAAGAAATTTTGAATTTGCAAGGTTTGAGATCTTGAAAATTTTAAGTCTTCAAGTTTCAGTTCTAAAATTTCAATTTCAATTTTTTTTGGAAATTCTGAAAGTTTTCTTTTAGAATTTTTTTTTTCATATACAAAATCATTGTATATAGGTCGAAATGGAAAGAAAAACTACTTTCGAAATGAGTTGAAAACGACTTTTGAAAGTTGGTATATTTTGTTTGTCCATTTTTTACTTTTGACTTTTATAAGAAAAAAGTAACTTATTTATTACCATCCAAATGTCCCCTTAACTTTCTTAATATTCAAAGTCCATGGAGGCTAGGTATGATCAAAACAGGAAGAATTAATGTCATAGTTAGTGGATCGATGGAATGGGCTCTCAGTGAAGCAACTAAGTGGTAAGATAACGACATGTTTTTTATTTTGATAGTTGTATAGGTTTTGGTTAATGTTAAATAGGATGAGCAAAACGTTATAATTTTCGAAAGAAGAGGAGCTCGATATGGCAATTGAAATGTAACCTCATGCATGAGATCGGATAGGGGCCAAAGAACGCAAATCTTGCTTTTGATCCAGGTATTTTGCATGCCTGTGCATGATTGTCGTTGTTTGGGTAGTTAGCTGTTGTGCCTTTTGTTTGTTTTATTTTTCCTAGTTTGTTTTTTCCTTTTCTGTTTTTTCTGTGTATTGTTATATCGGTTTCTCCATTCTCTTTCGATCCATTCAAAGGTTGTTTTGATGGACTCTTTCGATTTTTCTTCGTAACATTTTAATAAACTGGTAGGGGGCTAGATATCCTCATTGGCTTTGCCAAAAGAAATATGGTTTAAAAAGTTATTGATTGACATAGAAATGTGTTTATTTTATGCTCTAATATCTCGTCTTTTATATATAAATAAATATTACTTGGGTATTATTTTGTTACTTTTACAGATATTCCAACCCAGCCCGCATGCAACCAGAAATGTAGAGAAATAGAGTTCAATTTGCTGTGTATTTGCATTTTGAAGAATTGTAGATGAAGATATCACATCTAGTTGCTGTTGGACAAGAAAAGGATTGATAACAAGGATTGGCACATCACAAATCAATGAAGAAATGTCAAGGAAGCAAGAGGAAAAAGAGAAAAGGCCCAAATTTGCTTTATTTATCTAAGGCCCATTTATGTTTCTTATTGTAAACTAATTAGTGGTGTAATGACCAGGCCCATTTACCATTAGGGTTAGGGTTAGGGTTTGGCTATCTACCCTATATATAACCTTGTAATGGCATTGTAGCCACCATCCTATCATATATCTCAGTCTATTCTCTTCTTCATCAATAAAACTCATTTTTTTTAGCAATTAGTGTTGTCTACACGATTAGATTCGGTAGAACACTATTTTGTCTTTTGCATTTCTTTTCATTAGCGATTGACCATCTGATTAGATTCAGCGGTAATCCTAATTGTTATTTTCTGTTCGTTTAATTTTGTTCTGCAATTTTATTTCCATTGTTCTATTTTATCTTTAATCGTTGAATTTATTACAGATCTGATTAGATTCGAATCTGCAGTAAATTTAATTGCTTCTTTTAATTGTAGTTTCACTTTTTATTTTGTTTTGCAAAATCAACCTCCAGCTTCGTCTAACACGCCCAAGAAAAAAATAAATAATAAGTTTTGATTAAACCTCCCTGTGTTCGACCTGTATGCTACACACCTGTATGCTTGCAGAATTTATTACAAATGTCGCGCTTTTCTAATTCATAGACTAGCGTCGATCAGTTATTCCTTTCATATTTGTAAACTTACAGAAAATACATGATTTGACCCTTAAGAATGATTTTTATTTTTTTAATAATATAAAATCCTTGATTTGATATTTAATTATCTAATAAAAAAAATTATTTTTTAATTTATACTTCAATAATAATTAATTCATATTGGATATTAGTGTAATGAACTTTATATTTTATAATATTTAATAAGATATAATATAAAAGCGATGATTTGAAGTTTAAAATAAAAAATAAATTATTTATATTTTGTAATATATAAAAGTTTGATTTGACTTTTTTTGAATTTTAAAATGTAACATATAAAAGTTTGATGCTCAGTAGAGTAGGAGCTTGATTAATGGCTAAGTGGGGATTTGGGATCCAGTTTGGGAGTGTTGTTTTCTTGTCTTGACTATTGCATACGCTGGGGTTTGCTTCTCGTTCTTCTAGAGCTTGGGTTTTTGTTGTTTTAGAGCTTGCAGAATGGCTTTTGTGGGTCTTCATTCTGGCTTTTATTTCCAGCTTCGCCTTTTTCCATTTTTGTGCAGTTGTTGCTTGTATGTATTTTTTATTCATTGTTTTTTCTTTTTTCTTTTTGTGCTTTACAATTCTAGTGGTATTCTTTAAACTACTAGATTGTTTTTGTACAACACTGGAGAATGGTTATTTTCTCCTCTTTTGTTACATATACATTTCCTTTCAAAAAAAGCTTAATACAATTTCAAGTTTTTGCTCCAAAAAAAGTGTATTTATAATATATAGTTTTTACAATATAAAGCTTAATGTGACGTTTGACAAATAAAAATATTCAAAGAAATAAGAAAAGGAAAATATAAACAGATTACTTCTTTTTCAACATTTACAATCTCAATAATGGAAAAGTAATAAACAAGTAAAAATGGTACAAACTTACATCCTAAACAAAAATAGTAAGTATACAAAAGTGCATTATGCTTTACAAATCAAATGATGATGATTCCCAAATTTATTTTTATAAAATATAAAAATAACAAAAATATTTATAAGTTGGCTTTTAATAGAAGCATAAATTAGGTTATAAAAGAAAGCCACTTCAACTATTTCACTCCTTTTCATTTTCCAACCTTCCGCTTGGGTTTCTCACTTCTGCCCTAAACCATTTTAATGGAAGCCTCTACATAAAAAGGAAAAAGAAAACTGAATCAGGCCAGTAAGCCTAAATGGACTTAAAGTATATAATTCAAGACAGTAAAGGCAGTAAGCAAAACCGTGAAACCAAATCAAAAGCCTCAGTTGTTTCTATCTTTAGTTTATCAGTCCAGTAGAATTTTGGAGGGACTGAATATGTTTTTGGGATGATTAGAAAATGCAGTGAGTATGGCCAAACCGAACAATGCTTGAGTTGAGATAGAGTTAGGTATTGCTCAAGTTATGTTCACTAATCATGTAAGGAAAGAGCAGAATCAAAATATGGAGATGAAATTGCATCATTGATGGAATTGCGGGGGCATGTTGTTCAAGATTGGAAATAACGAAAATTCATTTTTCACTTTCAAAGCTTCAGATTGGTTTTTGATTCATAGCTACGGAGGTCAAACGTGGGTCAGGTGTGATGCATTTGTTGGCGAGGTCAGTATGGATGCAGGGCGGTCGGATGGTGGTGTAAGTTGCATGACATGCACAGCTTCATTTGGGTACAGTGAAATTAAACGAGAGGAAGAAGAAGAAGAAGAGAAGGGGAAAGCAGGTGCATTTTGGTCTGGTTGGATGGTTAAAGGAGCCGAATTGTTGGACATGAGGGTGAAGCTAACTCAAATATATAGTTAGTTAATATGTATATACATACATACATGATCAATTTATAAAATTTCTAAATTCATATCAAACCGATTTATATCGTCAAGTACATACATAACCAATTTATATATTCAAAATTCACTTTCAGTCACTTCATAATCTGAATCCATTTTCAAACCAATTATAAATTAAAATTCATTTTCTTCACTTTATGCAATTCATGTTCATTTCTTATAAAGCTCAGATCAATTCAAATTCATATCTTAGTATGAGTTCATCCGTTAAATCAAAAATCGTTATTTAAATTTAAATCTTTAAACCTCGAGTTTAAATCGCGAAATCTTAACTTATCCATCTTTGAGTTTATTATTAAAGTTTATAAAATATATAAAGATTAAACTTTAAAAAATGAATATATATAAGTTTATAAATAATAAAATTTAATCAGATAATAGATTAATATATATGCTTATAAAATAAATTTTAAAAAAAATCATAAAATAAATTAAGGTATAAAATACTACCATTATTAAATTATATAGTTAAAATAAATAAAATTATAAGTAAAAATCTTAAATATACATTTAAATCCATATTTACCCATAAAAATATTTTAAAACATATAATTTAAAATGTACAAAAATTTAAATCTTTAAATATATATAAATATAAAATCTTAAGTTATTACTTAAAAACAAATTTTGCAAATCACTTTACTTCGGAAACATAGCCAACGGTGTCCATATATAGTTTTCTACCCTATGGTCAAGTGATCGGATATTTATCATTTCAATCCACAATTTAAAATTTTACGGGTATATATCTATTCAACCCGTAATCCCATATTCAATAAAAATCGTTCAGGTCTATCGTTTCAACCCATAATGATTTTTCCTTAATCTCATGTCCGTTCGGGTATGTATCATTTCACAACAATTCATTTATGGAGTTTAAAATCCCTGAAACTATGCAAGTCAAGTGTGAGATAAACTTACCTTTCGTGGCAATAATGGAGCCAGCAAACGGATGGACATGGAATGAACCACTGATATCCAGACACGACTTAGAATGGATTCAATCATGGTAACCAGTCAATATAAATTTTATTTTATAAGAGGAGGTTAGGGAATTTCTTAGCAGATCCGTACGGTTATCGGGTTTATGGGACAAATTTCGAACTCAACACCAAATTTAATCCAACAAAAATAAACGCAATTTTTTTTAAAATAAAATGATATATATATACACACACACGCACACACAATAACTATACTTTTTTTAAATAAAAAAATGCTAAACAAACACACATCAAAACAATATACATGTTTATATATATATATATATATGTATTTAAACACACACCACACAACACATCAAAACAATATATATATTATAAATTATATTTATATATAATACACAATGCACCCAACATTATCACAAAAAAATACGCAAACTTAAACTCACACACACAAATACATACACACACCCATATACAATCACACACAACGCACACACATAAATATATATAAACAAACATACAATATACATAATACCACATGCAAATATAAACATACACAATATATAACACACAAGTGAACACAAGAAAACACACCACCATATCCAAAACACACACACATGCAGGGAAAAGGGGACAAGGTTCAGTGGACAGGATGTTAATGTTGATACCGAGGCTAGGAGGGAGGGGTCGACACGGATGAAGGCACGAAGCAACTTTTGTCTTTTTTTTAATTTTATTTTATATGTATATGAAGCAGTGGCATTGAGAGCGTGATGTGAAGTAATTAGAGGCGCCAAATGGGTCATTTAGAATTGTATGAGGGTCGATCCAACCCATTTACGACCCATTTATTTTGACCTATTTAACACAAAACTTTATCTAACCCAATTAGGCATGTCAGTGGGGCGGGGCGGGGCGGGCACGCGTAGTAACACCCATCACCATCTCCTTTAGGTAATTTTTTCTCCGTGCCTGCTCCATACTCATACGCGTACCCATTAAATGGATTTTAAACAAGTTGCGGGTATTCGCGGGTATTCATGATATATTTATTCAATTTATTTTTAACCATCTATTAAAATTGTTTAAAAATACATACATATATATTAAAAGTTACACCAGGCATGAACTTTGGCAATGCATTGCTTGGATTTAGCAACGTATTGATATAAACCAATGTGAAGGAGTGAAGCAAGAACATTGGCAGGATGTGTTGAATTTACTAAAGAGAGTAGAAGGTTAGAGTTAAATGGGTAAATGGGTCAACCCTTTTATGACCCATTTAATAAAAAATTATAAATGGATTGACCCAACTGGGTTGTAAGTAGGGTAAAATGAGTTAGGTAAATATGTAGGATCATATTTTGACAGGTCTAGCTAGTAATTTAAATCGCATCGGAAATGAACAGAATGAAATGAGAAAAACATGAATGGTTAAGAAATTTAAATGAATGGTTTTTTTTCAATACAAGATGAAAGGCACCAGAAATACAAAGCAACGATTTTGGGAGTAGAGAAAAAGATTTTAAAAAATGGAGACTTTGCATTCGAAACGAAAAGTGGACAAACATAAAAGAAAAGGTTAAGTGTTACTAAAACAAAAAGGGAACCAGTGTTTGAAATTTAAGAAGGCACATGACAGTTTTCAAAATAAAACAAAACAGTAAACAGATGGTTTTGAAATTCAAAAGGGAGCGACAGAAACAAAAGGAAACGGGTTTTGAAAATAACCGAGGAACAAATGGTTTTTGAAATAGAAAGTGAATAAATGATTTTTGCAAATCAAATTGTGGACGATATCAAACGAAATTTAGTTTTGATATGGAACAATGAATTGATAAAATGAGATTAACAAACTTGAAGAAGAACAATTTGAAATACCAAAGGAAAACGAATTCGAAAAATGAAAATTGAACGATGTTTGCAACAACAATCGATCGATACAAATGGAATATCAATAAGAGAAATATTAAATCAAAGATATACATCTATTAAAATTGAAAACAAATTTTATAATGATACGAGTTTACAATTTAAATTAAAATTTAAAAATAAATTCAAATTCAAATAAATAAGATAGATTTAATTTATCCAATAAATAAGATTTGGAATTTCCAATATTGTATTCTATTATTAAATTGTATTTATATTAAAAACCAAATTCATTTGTTAATTGCTAATCCAAAACAAATTTTGATTTAAACCAAAATCAAAATAGTTATCTTATAAAATCCAAACAATTTGAGTTTTTAATATATAGAGAAAAATGGAAATCAAATTTTAAATTAAATTATTAAATAAAAATACATTAAAATTTTCGGTTGTTATAATCTCCCATACTCAAACCTTTTCGTCCACGAAGAGGAACCAGGTAGAGAAATAGTAATTAAGTAATTTAATATATTTAAACCAATGGTTCATTTCTATTTTCTAACCTATATATATATGTGTATATATCAAAAGTTAGAATATTTTCAGTCATTTCATAATAGTTTTGGGTATTCACTCGATGTTTCGATTGGCAATATATATATGTCCCACTTTCGAAACCTAAAAATAGATATAGATGATGATGTAGTCATCGTCAGAATCATTTCCAAGCGACTAGAGTGTGACTCTTTATCTATCTAGTACACATAGGATTTTACACACACGTTGATCAGACGTATACTCAAATCAATAAGTACTTGATAAGCCAATTTTAACGTCAGGTAACTACTCAAAACATCTTTTCTATATTTAAACAGAATAAATACCAAACTTCCTAATCATATATTATAAATATATATTTCAAATCATTAAAATTTGAAGTAAAAATTATATCTCTTCCCCAATCATTCATTTATTAAAATTAACCTTCAATCCTTAATAAATATACTAACAATATTATTATTAAATCAAATACATAACAATGTTATTCTGTATTATACCTAAATATTTTCAAACCCATGTTATATATATATATATATTTAAACTTATAAAACTTGTTAAATTCCACAAGTTTAACATATATGTACATCACAAATTAAAATCTCTATAAACCCATTTAAATTCATAAAGTTATATATATATACATACATCTATAAACTATATAGTTATATATCCTACCCATTTAACACGATTCTCAAAATATTTACCATAACTAGTGGGAGCATTTCTACTTAAAATGACCAAAATATATAATTTTTCCAAAATATAATTAAACCAACATAAAATCAACATCTTACAAAATCTTCATCTTTAGATCTTATTTAAAATATAGTTTATAAAATATAAAATCTTAAAGTATAAACATATATTTTCAAAATATTGGTATTACCAAAACATAATGTTATTTACAAATATACACCTTCCACAAATATATATCATAATTTCTATATCGCATAAAGAAAATTATAATACCTATTTCAAACCAATATTTAATAAGAATGAACTCGCTAGAAAACTTATACTCTTATTCTACTTCTTACCGTGTTATGGACAAGGATATGTTATAGGATTCGAGTTAAAATTTGAACGAACAGAAGAACCTAATTAAAGAGGATCTACGAAGGAAGATGAACTCAAATGGAAAGGAAATTTCAAAAAAGTTTTAAATATTAAACAATTTTTTATATTCGAATTTTTATATTGAACAAAAGAAGGTACTTAATTACATAAAAGGATATTACAATATGTTTGAGTAGGTAACAAAATAACAACTAACGAATACATTACAAAACATAAACAAAGCCCAACTCAAACCCAATAAACAACAGACCTACAGGAAAATATAAACAAACAAGACAAAGCATGAGCCCAGCAACGAAAGAAGCCTAAACAACTTCACGGATAGAGCACACCCAAAGAAAGAGAGATCACCAACTGCTTCCATGAAAAGCAGAACCACATAGCATCAATACCTTCACCAATAACATGCCCAAAAAAAGAGTATTCACCAACTGCTACCACAAAAGGCATAACCATCCAGCAGCTATACCTTCACCAACAAGGCTAAAAAAATAATCAACATTAGCAAGATCAAACACAAAGCTCTAACAGCTTCCACAAACACCATCCAGGAAACAAACGAAAAAAACTCCAACATGCACACAAAGACAGATCATAAGACACCAACCACACCCCAATGGAAAAACTGAACCAAACATCAGAAAAACATAAAGCACAACAAGATACTACTTTTTATTAACACCCCATTCAACACTCCTTCTGTATTACCACTTTCCTCTTTTGCTTTCTTTGACTTAGATCTTGTTTTGATCCGTGACATAAGGTTAATCTACTCAGGGTTCATTTCCACTAATGGATCATTACCTATTATCACATCACCACCTTTTACTTTGCTACCCTTGAAATTATTTCTTCTTCTTATTTTAATACTGCTAGTAGAGGAGCAGTCTGAGTCATCCATCATGCTATCTTGCATAACCTTATTGCTGCTTTTTTCTGATCAAATATAGGGTAAATACGTACCTCTGTTTGAATAAAAGAGTCATCATGGTTTCCAGCCTTTGTGCAAGACATTTCTATATTCTTACTAACATGTTCATTCCTGACACTATTCCCATCTTTATCTCCTTTTTCCACATCTTTAAAATTCTCATGTTAATTATTTTTCTCAACCATTTCATCTTGTTCCTACATATGCACTAAGAAACAACTAACACGGCATAAGGGTTAGAATTAACAACATTATCTTTCTCAATAATATTACTAGTTGTCTTAGTAACACCATCCTTCTTTTTACTACCAATCTCTGCCATCTTATTTACATTGTCACCACTATCATTAATATTTGTCACTACAGAGTTGAAATTATCATTTAGAATTCCTCTTTCAGCGACTACATCTCTAATCTTATACTTACCAATCTCATTATCATCAATATCCATCCCGCATGTTCTATTATCTTTATCTTAGGAATCCAAATTTTATTAGACATACAAAAATTAGTAGAATGGCTAAAGACTTTGCAATTTGAGCATGTTGAAGGAACACTCATAATAAACTTTTTTCCAACCTAAATTTCCATTAAGACATAGTATAGGCACAGTTTCAGGAAATTTAAAATTAATACTAATCTCCACTAGAATTCTAGCATAAGCTATAAGAAACACCCTCGGTAACCCTGTCTAGTCGGGCCCAAATGTGACAACAAGGAATTTCGCTCGATCCGAATCAGTCGCTAAACCGATCTAGACCGTTCGAAACGCCTGATTATTTTGAGGACACGACAAAATAGAACATAGACGAAAGAACATTTCATTGTACATTACAACAATTCCATCAGAATACAAGAATATACAGAGTATGAATGAATATTACACAGAAATATCAGAGATTTAAATTACGTTTAAATACATCGTAGCGGAAGTAATACAAAACACCATATACGGATACAAAGCTTTCCGGATATCGTTCCAGCTGTAAGTCAGGATCCTGTGAATATAAATCTGCAAAACCAAAACTACTAGCTCCCCCTGTCAAAATAAGGGCACCAAGAGTTTATATTAAAACAATAAACTCCAGGTCAGTCATGAGACTAGTGTGAGAACTAAAACAGTTATTAATCTTTAATTTAAAGTTAGGTAAATCAAGGGACCACGTCGTATAACACGGAACGGGTTTCCTTCCAAGAATACTAGTGCATATAACAACAACACAATGCTAAATAATGAAGAATGAAGCTATTATAAGACCCAGGTCCTATCACACTATGCAACGCAAGCCGGGGGATAAGGTTTTCCCTTATAATAGCCAAACATGCTTAGTACGTTTAAACAAATCATTTGATACTATTATAAGTGCATAGTGTATAAACCAACTTCAAATCATAAGTATCAATTATAGACGGCATGGGTACCATATATCATGTCGCCATACTAGGCTCTACAAATAAAACCACAAATTTCACGTATTTGGAAATTGGATTTCCATCTGTGAACCGAGGCAAAAGATAGTCCTCACCGACTTCGAGACTCTCTAGCCCGAGGCTCAGGGTCAGAGCGCATCGACCCTTGGATCGTCAGGGTCGGTCCACCGATGTGGATTAAAATGCCTGAACACTGCGTTTCCCCGCCCTTTGGGGCGTAAATGAGCCAACGAATGGCTCCATCGGACCTGGATCGTCAGATCTAACCGAGGCGTCTCGCAACAGCAACAACCACATAAGTCAAACTCGTCAGGGCGTGTAAAACCACTGACGCCACTTCTAACTAGAAAGAAATGCATGTCCTCCCTGAGGTCCCCTCCCGTTTTTGGTTCACTACCGGGGTGTGAGGCTCGCGAATTCACGTTACAAAAAGCTACGCCACAAAAGCCGTGCTTTGATCATCAATCAAAAGACTTTGCTTTTCAACAGAAGCCTTGATCATTTGCATCTTAGCATGCCACACAGGCAACCCACTCCATGCAACCGATATCTATCACATAAAATGAAATCCAATGTCAGACACACAGTCCATTTGCAAGTCCGTTCTGGGTCTGAACGAAACCGGAGGCACCTAGTACCCCACATATCCATCGATCTCCAAGTACGTCTGGACGATCACCAACTGTTTCCATCTTCTTGGGTGTACATCCCAATCAAGATCGTCAGTAATCACCCAAACGACGTGAAGACCTCCGGTCTTCGACCACCATCTTCATCTTCGACTTATCGTCGTATCAGTCATTCAGAATGGGATAAACCCGGTCTTTCCGAATAACTCGCGTATATTATAAACAAGTGTTACACAAATACAACATACGCCTCATTTCAATTCATCAGTCACTAACCGTAAATTAATAAGAAATAATTTCCCAAATATTAACCCCGAAGGCTGAAACCAACATCAGATCAATACCTAGAAAACCATTCTGCTTAGCTAACCGACAGTTAGTTTCTAAATTTCACATTCATAGGGAAAGGTTCCCTTTAATTTTGTCAAAGATAAATTCCTTGAATTTATTCTTTAATCTTCTTTTGAATTTCGATTCAACTAGTCAGGATTAACGAACCTTACTGAAGTAATCATTTGTTTTAATTTCTCAATCCCAACCTATTCATCCCATGAAGTAAAACTGGTAATACTTCATATCTAACACCATGGTGTTATCGGTAAATTCAATTACCATTTCACGTTCAAATCTAATTAAAGATTTAACTATCGCCTGGAGCAAAACTGGTGATACTCCATTCTCAATCTTTTCAATCTAATTAAAGATTCATTAAAACTCCATTTAGTTTTAATCTTTAACTAGGTTAAAGAATCAGTGTCATTTAAAACACGGTTACAATAAACCAAAAATCACATCACATTTCAATCAGTCCCTAACCGTAAATTAGCAAGTGAGCAATTCCCAAAATATTAACCCCGAAGGCCGAAACCAACATCAGATCAATACCCCAGAAACCATTCAACTTAACTAATCTCCAGTTAGTTTCTGATTTTCTTAACTCCTTTGGGTCTAAGAACAGTATTGTTGAAGATACAGTTCACGACAACCCAGAATCCCATTCCATTAATTATCGGGTTAAAGAACTAGTGTAATTAAAACACTGTTCACGATAAACCCAAAAATCAATATCAATTCAATTCCAATTAAATATAATTTAATTGGTACACTTCATTAGATCTAAATATAAACAGATTTAATCTTTTTCTCAACTGGGTTCAAGAACAGTGTTAATAAAGACACCATTCACGACAAACCCAAATCACATTTGATATTAAATACAAGGCTCTGAATAGAAAATATACCGGCTTATATTCAATATCAAATTCAACGACCAACAAATATCGTATTAGAAATAACGATATAAATATATCTTTCAAATTTCCATAACAATAACTGTATAATCACGAAACCCAACATCGAAATATTCCGAAGACAATTTCGATTCAAATCCATTCCAAATCAATTATTGGAAATTCTGGTTACTTTAAAAACCCTTTTCAAATCCAATTTATTTATTTAAAAATAAATAGAATTATAGTTCTAGTTCAAAACTAGTTCATTTCGATAAAAATCTATTTTTATCTTTTCAAATATGGAGTTTTTCATCCCAATTTTTCCCAAATCATTTCTTATGATTTTACACAAATTATTACTATTTTTAATAATTTTATCAAGGCCCGTACAGTTGATTTCCATCATCGGCCATTGAACTGCACTTACAGCGACCTTTTTCAAATTTGATTTGGGCATAATTCCAAATCCAACTGTTAGATTTCAAATTTCTAATATTCGTTAGAAAGCACTTTTTGATACGAACCCAATGGTTCCGGTTTTAGGAGAATCCAACGGTCGGATCTCCACCAATGTCCATTCGAAGTCAATGGTCGAAATTCGCGAACTGCCGCGGCGCGACGCGTTCTATTCAGGCCATTATATTATACATATAATATATACTTCATCGATTTCCTTTTAAAACGTATTTTTATAATTCGTTTTAAATCCGTTTTCAAAACGATTTCAACATCATTTCTAATTCAAATCAAAATTAAATTTTTCCTTATAAATTCATTTTAAATTCATTTCAAATTGATTTCAATTCAAATTGATTTCAATTCAAATTGATTTCAATTCAAATTGATTTCTAATTCAATTTCCGTTCGTTTTCAATTCAATTCGAATTCATTTCTATTCAATTTCAGTTCTATTCAATTTCAATTCGAATTCATTTCTATTCAAAATATCAGATTTTGAAATCACTTTCTATGTTCATTATAAAATGAATAAAATCGATATAAATATCGTTCATGGCGTAAATCTAATCAACACGACTTCATATATTTCGGTTTCAAATATTTCTATTTCAAATATTTCTTTTTCAAATATTTCTCTTTCAAATATTTTTATTTCAAATATTTCTTTTTAAAACTGGAATGAGGCCGAATCAATTACCATATAATGTTAATTATATGGATTTTCTACCACACGTATATAACAGCAACGATAAATCATCAACCATCATCCAAAGTGCGTTCTACGCTGTATAAGCATCAAATATAAATATTTAACGCTTATAACAGTCTGTCAATCAATCGATCGACATACAGCTAACTATTGGGATTAGTGTATGTCATATATCACCCCAATACCCGTGTGAGGTTTTCAAACAATCAAACACAGATTTTATTTGTGCAGTTAGGCGATGTGTAAAATTTATCGTCCCAATCAATATCAGTCAAATGTGTGTATATAAACAAATCGTCCGATTTGTTTTATTTTTATTTCATTTCATATACATGTTAAAAATTCTATTTTTAACTATCAAATATTTTCCACTATAAAATATTTTATTTCATTTCACATCACATTACACAATCAACTACACATCAAAATCAAACAAACAAGCATACAAGCCGTCCATGGTCTGTGGACGACGGGTGTCGGGTGCTACTAAACACCGTCTGCATCCTAGTATATATTTTAACTAGAAAATCAAATTAAAGGTGAGGAGTTCTCACCGATTAGCTAAACCAAATGCCTCGACTCTTCATATGTAGGAGTCTTCGCCGTTCTCGCCTTTTGTCACTTTCGTTGCCCGTAGCCACTACATATATAAAAAACATATTTTTATATTGTAGCTATGTATATAAAAATCATATTTTTAATTCGCTACATATATAAAAATCTAATCTTTATTCTCACTACTTCATGATAAAAATGAAATTCATATTTTAATCCTACATATATGAATAAAAATTCAGTTTTTAAAGTTAAACAAAAATAAGTTGTAAAACAATGTTTATACTAAAATAAAGAATAGGAAAATCATAAAATAAAGGAAAGGAAATAAAGTAAAAAAACTCACAGTGGGTACTCGCGTCAATAGGAAAGGGGGGTGCGTCGGCGGAGTGGTGGAGGGGTGTGGTCGGAGTTTGGGGAGGGGGCGCCAGTCACGGTGGGGTGTGGCGGTGAGCTACACGGAGGGGCGACGGGTGTTTTTGATTGGGGATGGGGGGTCTGAACGGATTGAAGGGGGGGGGGAGAAAGGAGGGGTTGTCGATGAAGGGGGCCTGAGGTGGAGGATCGATGGGGGGCGTCGGAGGTAGGCGGCGCGACGAGGGTGCCTCCAAGGCGGCGGGCGACGTGAACGATTTGGGGCTTCGGGGTTAGGGCAGCAGGTTTTTGTATATTTTTTTTCTCTTTTTGAACGTTGATCGAAGAGTGGGAGAGAGGTGAGGTTATATAAATATATATTTTATTTATTTTAATTTCCATAAAGTTGGTTTTCCATTCGAACTCCAATTCAAGTCCATCGACTGTCGCCCCTAGCTAATTACCCCCATTCTAAACACAATGGAATATGTATCACAGGCTGATTCGACTGTTTCGATTAGTTTTCGCCAAATTCAAAATATAACTCTGTATATTGAATTTGAATGCGCATTTCAATTTACTGGGGTCACATACTCATTCGAAAAATTCCCGAAAAATATTTTCTAGCTTCGTATTGACGATACGGTCCTAACAAAACTAATTTCATCGAATTCTGAGACCGTTTGAAAAATGGACAATTTTTAAGGGCCTGAATTTCATAGCGACTAATCAGAATTTTCAACTGGACGTATCTTTTGATTCCTGCCATGAAATTTCGATTTCCCGGATTCGTTGGAAAGACATTCTCAATTAGATTCAAATATTTTTGGTTTCACTAAAATCTGGTTTATTTTGAATCCTGTACATTCATTTGAAATTTAAAATCGAATTATCTAACTACCGCGCCATTTTCAATTCCTTTTATAATTTAAAATAAATTTTTATATTCTAACAATGACGCGTATAAATATATACGTTCGAATTCTATTCAAAATAAATTTCTCGTCGTTATTATTTAAAATAATTCATTTTAAATAATCAAAATTCGCTAAAATTGCCAAAATAGAATTTTTTAATTGGCTCGGATTTCTGGGTTATTACAATCTCCCCCACTTAAAACTTTTCGTCCCCGAAAAGGAACGAAGCCGAAAGTTGTTTAACAAATCAACTCAACTTTCGTTATTTTCATTACGGCTTAAGTTCTTCAACTTTTCAGTTTCTAAGAACTTTCCAAATTTTTCAAAAATTTGGCTACCACCCTAAATTTTCGAAAAATTTCGCCATAACCTCCCCTGCACCGGGAGCACCGGGAAAATCCCGAAATTACCATACAGGCCCTCTGATCTAAAAAAGAAAAAGAAAAAGCCAAGCGGCTAGCCAATCGGCTCATAAAATCATCATCAGCCAAACAAAATAGTAAATTGTGGTAAACATGTACCTATTTGTCGAGCAAACAATTTTATTCTTCTGCTCTGGCCTCTTTGCTATGACCTGTTCAATGTAAGTACATGTATATGCAAGCAAATGCGACTAATTTTCAATACCATTCACTTTTTGGTCAATTTGTCTAAATGGTTAAAAAAATTAATTAACCAAGCCATAATCAAACAACACAACCATCAATCAATTAGTTGGTTATCATTTCAAATTCATAACTTTGATATATAGTCAAAAATCAGATTTTTGATGCCAAATCATAACAATAAGCCCTATCTAGTTTCGGTTCTCACACCAGTCAATTGGAAATTTATATAAATCTCACTTTCGAAACTCGAAAATAAATATTGGCGATGGTGCCCCGTTACCAGAATTATCCCCGAGCAACTGGATTGTGATCCTATAACTATCCAGTACATTAAAACTTCAAATACACGTTTGCAAGACATATATGCAAAATCTTTATATATTGGATTGTCCAAATTCAATATAAAATAAATAATCAAATACGTAGAATTGATTTAAATTTTCAAAACAAAACTTGTTTTAATTTTAAAAATATACCCTCCACACTCGTTCTAGGATACTACTGATCCCATCTCTAACGAGTCATTCTCAT
Organism: Allium sativum; assembly: GCA_030737875.1. Lineage (NCBI taxonomy): Eukaryota > Viridiplantae > Streptophyta > Magnoliopsida > Asparagales > Amaryllidaceae > Allium > Allium sativum. The sequence goes on along the minus strand of CM060920.1, from coordinate 74,701,241 downwards.
TGGATATTACTAATCCAATTTCTGATGAATTCTTTCGTACAGTTCTAATGTGTCTTGTTCTCTAAGCTTTGTAAACCAAAGCTCTGATACCAACTGTGACAACAAGAAATTTCGCTCGATCCGAATCAGTCGCTAAACCGATCTAGACCGTTCGAAACGCCTGATTGTTTCGATAACACGACAAAATAGAACGCAGACGGAAGAACATTTTATTGTACATTACAACAATTCCATCAGAATACAAGAATATACAGAGTATAAATGTATATTACACAGAAATATCAGAGATTTAAATTACATTTAAATACATCGCAGCAGAAATAATACAAAACACAACTAGAAGGAGATATACGGATACAAAGCTTTCCGGATATCGTTCCAGTTGTAAGTCAGGATCCTGTGAATATAAATCTACAAAACCAAAACTACTAGCTGCCCATGTCAAAATAAGGGCACCCAGAGTTTAGGTTAAAACAATAAACTCCAGGTCAGTCATGGGACTGGTATGAGAACTAAAACAGTTATTAATCTTTAATTTAAAGTTAGGTAAATCAAGGGACCACGCCGTATAACACGGAATGGGTTTCCTTCCAAGAATACCAATGCATATAACAATAGTGCAATGCTAAATAAAAAAAATGAAGCTATTATAAGACCCAGGTCCTATCACACAATGCAACGCAAGCCGGGGGATAGGGTTTTCCCTTATAATAGCCAAACATGCTTAGTACGTTTAAACAAATCATTTGATACTATTATAAGTGCATAGTGTATAAACCAACTTCAAATCATAAGTATCATTCATTTACGGCATGGGTACCATATATCATGTCGCCATACAAGGCTCTACAAATAAAACCGCAAATGTCACGTATTTGGAAATTGGATTTCCATCTGTGAACCGAGGCAAAAGATAGTCCTCACCGACTTCGAGACTCTCTAGCCCGAGCCTTAGGGTCAGAGCGCATCGACCCTTGGATCTTTAGGGCCGGTCCACCGATGTGGATTAAAATACCTGAACACTGCGTTTCCCCGCCCTTTGGGGCGTAAATGAGCCAACGAATGGCACCATCGGACCCGGATCGTCCGATCTAACCGAGGGGCCTCGCAACAGCAACAACCACATAAGTCAAACTCATCAGGGCGTGTAAAACCACTGACGCCACTTTTAACTAGAAAGAAACGCATGTCCTCCCTGAGGTCCTCTCCCGTTTTTGGTCTACTACCGGGGTGTGAGGCTCACGAATTCATGCTACACCACAAAGGCCGTGCTTTGATCATCAACCACAAGACTTTGCTTTTCAACAGAAGCCTTGATCATTTGCATCTTAGCATGCCACACAGGCAAACCACTCCATGCAACCGATATCAATAACATAGAATGAAATCCAATGTCAGACACACAGTCCATTTGCAAGTCCGTTCTAGGTCTGAATGAAACCGGAGGCACCTAGTACCCCGCATATCCATCAATCTCCAAGTACGTCTGGACGATCACCAACTGTTTCCATCTTCTTGGGTGTACATCCCAATCAAGATCGTCAGTAATCACCCAAACGACGTGAAGACCTCCGGTCTTCGACCACTGTCTTCATCTTCGACTTATCGTCGTATCAGTCATTCAGAATGGGATAAACCCGGTCTTTCCGAATAACTCGCGTATATTATAAACAAGTATTACACAAACACAACATACGCCTCATTTCAATTCATCAGTCACTAACCGTAAATTAACAAGAGAATAATTTCCCAAATATTAACCCCGAAGGCCGAAACCAACATCAGATCAATATCCCGAAAACCATTCTGCTTAGCTAACCGACAGTTAGTTTCTAAATTTCACATTCATAGGGAAAGGTTCCCATTAATTTTATCAAAGATAAATTCCTTGAATTTATTTTTTAATCTTCTTTTGAATTTCGATTCAACTAGTCGGGATTAACGAGCCTTACCGAAGTAATCATTTGTTTTAATTTCTCAATCCCAACCTATTCATCCCATGAAGTAAAACCGGTAATACTTCATATCTAATACCACAGTGTTATAGGTAAATTCAATTACCATTTCACGTTCAAATCTAATTAAAGATTTAACTATCGCCTGGAGCAAAACTGGTGATACTCCATTCTCGATCTTTTCAATCTAATTAAAGATTCATTAGAACTCCATTTAGTTTTAATCTTTAACTGGGTTAAAGAATCAGTGTCATTTAAAACACGGTTCATGATAAACCCAAAATCACATCACATTTCAATCAGTCCCTAACCGTAAATTAGCAAGTGAGCAATTCCCAAAATATTAACCCCGAAGGCCGAAACCAACATTAGATCAATACCCCAGAAACCATTCAACTTAACTAATATCCAGTTAGTTTTTGATTTTCTTAACTCCTTTGGGTCTAAGAAAAGTATTGTTGAAGATACCGTTCACGACAACCCAAAATCCCATTCCATTAATTATCGGGTTAAAGAATAAGTGTTGTTTAAAACACTGTTCACGATAAACCCAAAAATCAATATCAATTCAATTCCAATTAAATACTATTTAATTGGTACACTTCATTAAATCTAAATAAAACGATTTAATCTTTTTCTCAACTATGTTCAAGAACAGTGTTAATAAAGACACCATTCACGACAAACCCAAATCACATTTGATATTAAATATAAGGCTCCGAATAGAAAATATATCGGCTTATATTCAATATCAAATTCTACGACCAACAAATATCGTATTAGAAATAACGATATAAATATATCTTTCAAATTTCGATAACAATAACTCTATAATCACGAAACCCAGCATCGAAATATTCCGAAGACAATTTCGATTCAAATCCATTCCAATTCAATTATTGGAAATTTTGGTTACTTTAAAAACCCTTATCAAATCCAATTTATTTATTTAAAAATAAATAGAATTATAGTTCTAGTTCAAAATCATTTCGATAAAAATCTATTTTTATCTTTTCAAATATGGAGTTTTTCATTCCAATTTTTCCCAAACCATTTCTTATGATTTTACACAAATTATTACTATTTTTAATAATTTTATCAAGGCCCATACAGTCGATTTCCATCAACGGCCATCGAACTGCACTTACAGCAACCTTTTTCAAATTTGATTTGGATATAATTCCAAATCAAACCGTTAGATTTCAAATTTCTAGTATTCGTTAGAAAGCTCTTTTCGATACGAACCCAACGGTTCCGGTTTTAGGAGAATCCGACGGTCGGATCTCCCGCAACGTCCATTCGAAGTCAATGGTCGAAATTCGCGAACTGCCGCGGCGCGTTCTATTCAGGCCATTATATTATACATATAATATACATAATATATACTTTGTCGATTTCCTTTTAAAACGTATTTTTATAATTCGTTTTAAATTCGTTTTCAAAACGATTTCAACTTCATTTCTAATTCAAATCAAAATTTAATTTTTTCTTATAAATTCGTTTTAAATTCATTTCAAATTGATTTCAATTCAAATTGATTTCTAATTCAATTTCCATTCGTTTTCAATTCAGTTCAATTTCAATTCGAATTCATTTCTATTCAATTTCAATTCGAATTCATTTCTATTCAAAATATCAGATTTTGAAATCATTTTCTATGTTCATTATAAAATGAATAAAATCGATATAAATATCGTTCACGTCAAAATGGCGTAAATCTAATCAACACGGCTCATATATTTCTATTTTCAAATATTTCTATTTCAAATATTTCTTTTTCAAATATTTCTCTTTCAAATATTTTTATTTCAAATATTTCTTTTTAAAACTGGAATGAGGCCCAATCAATTACCATATAATGTTAATTATATGGATTTTCTACCACACGTATATAACAACAACGATAAATCATCAACCATCATCCAAAGTGCGTTCTACGCTGTATAAGCATCAAATATAAATATTTAACGCTTATAACAGTCTGTCAATCAATCGATCGACATACAGCTAACTATTGGGATTAGTGTATGTCATATATCACCCCAATACCCGTGTGGGGTTTTCAAACAATCAAACACAGATTTTATTTGTGCAGTTGGGCTATGTGTAAAATTTATCGTCCCAATCAATATCAATCAAGTGTGTGTATATAAACAAATCGTCCGATTTGTTTTATTTTTATTTCATTTCATAAACATGTTAAAAATTCTATTTTTAACTATCAAATATTTTCCACTATAAATTTTTTTATTTCACATTACACAATCAACTACACATCAAAATCAAACAAACAAGCATACAAGCCGTCGATGGTCTGTGGACGAGGGGTGTCGAGTGCTACTAAACACTGTCTGCATCCTTGTATATATTTTAACTAGAAAATCAAATTAAAGGTGAGGAGTTCTCACCGATTAGCTAAACCAAACGCCTCGACTCTTCATATGTAGGAGTCTTCGCCGTTCTCGCATTTTGTCACTTTCGTTGCCCGTAGCCACTACATATATAATAATCATATTTTTATATTGTAGCTATGTATATAAAAATCATATTTTTAATTCGCTGCATATATAAAAATCTAATCTTTATCCTCACTACTTCATGATAAAAATGAAATTCAAATTTTATTCCTACATATATAAATAAAAATTCAGTTTTTAAAGTTAAACAAAAATCAGTTGTAAAACAATGTTTATACTAAAATAAAGAAAAGGAAAATCATAAAAGAAAGGAAAGGAAATAAAATAAAATAAAAACTAATGGTGGGTACTCGCGTCAGTAGGAAAGAGGGGGGGTGCGTCGACGGAGTGGTGGAGGGGGTGTGGTCGGAGTTTGGGGAGGGGGCGCCAGTCATGGTGGGGTGTGGCGGTGAGCTACAAGGAGGGGCGACGGGTGTTTTTGATTGGGGATGGGGGGTCTAAACGGATTGAGGGGGAGGGGGGCAAGGAGAGGGGCTGTCGACGATGGGGGCCTGAGGTGGAGGATCGATGGGGGGCGTCGGAGGTAGGCGGCGCGACGAGGGTGCCTCCAGGGCGGCGGGCGACGTGAACGATTTGGGGCTTCGGGGTTAGGGCAGCGGGATTTTATAATTTTTTCTCTCTTTTGGAACGTTGAACGAAGAGTGGGAGAGAGGTGAGAGGTTATATGAATATATATTTTATTTATTTTAATTTCCATAAAGTTGGTTTTCCATTGGAACTCCAATTCAAGTCCAACGATTGTCGCCCCTAGCTAATTACCCCCATTTCAAACACAATGGAATATGTATCACAGGCTGATTCGACTGTTTCGATTAGTTTTCTTCATATTCAAAATATAACTCTATATATTGAATTTGAACGCGCATTTCAATTTACCGGGGTCACATACTAACTCGAAAAATTCCCAAAAAATATTTTCTAGCTTCGTATTGACGATACGGTCCTAACAAAACAAATTTCATCGAATTCTGAGACCATTTGAAAAATGGCCAATTTTTAAGGGCCTGAATTTCATAGCGACTATTCAGAATTTTCAACTGGACGCATCTTTTGATTCCTGCTATGAAATTTCAATTTCCCAGATTCGTTGGAATGATATTCTCAATTAGATTCAAATATTTTTGGTTTCACTAAAATTCGGTTTATTTTGAATCCTGCACATTCATTTGAAATTTGAAATCGAATTATCGAACTACCCCGCCATTTTCAATTCCTTTTATAATTTAAAATAAATTTTTATATTCTAACAACGACGCGTATAAATATATACGTTCGAATTCTATTCAAAATAAATTTCTCGTCGTTATTACTTAAAATAATTCATTTTAAATAATCAAAATTCGCTAAAATTGCCAAAATAATTTTTTTTAATTGGCTCGGATTTTCGGGTTATTACACCAAAATGGATGAAATCCTACTTATGGCCTCTGCTGACCAAAAATATAACTCCAAATTAGGAAATCTAATCCAATTTGGAATTGAATTCAAATATTCTCGTGTTAATTTCATACCTGGTTGCCACTTCTTCATCAAAATCAATCTTTTGTTATAGAAATAAGGCCCCTCCGCTAAGATTATATCACAATCTTAAAACATGTCACATTTGATAATGTAGAAACCTTTCTCTCTTGAAAACAGCTGATAGTTACCTTTCGAATTCCATTTTCCACCAATATAATCTTATAATTAATTATTGTAAGGCTTACTTCCATAAACGTAGAAAACTATGGAATTATACCACTTATCTCTTTAACAACCAAACGCTTACATTTTTCAAACCATGGTCATTATTTTATAAATCAGTTTATAAAATCATTTATATTGAATCTCAGGTTCAAATTGAAATCAAAATTAAATATCTACTTCGATTATATTTGAATTTTGAAAATGACCCACTCAAATAGCGTTAATCAAATCAATTTATAAAATCATATTGTTAGACCAAAAAGTGGTTCTAACACCCAAATTGACTGAAATTACAATAAAATGAGATCAAAAACAAAAAAGAGACACATGATTTATAGTGGTTTGGCATTAAAGAGCCTACGTCCACTTTATATCACTTTGCTTGATGATGTAGATGAAAATACAATAAGATATTCACTCAATTTCACTCATTTTTCATATACATTCACTCAATTATCTCAAAATACACTTTGAATGATGATTTGGATTGTTTGGGAGTGCTGGAATTCGGTTCTCAAAGATATTCAAACTCTCAGAGTGTTAAAAGATCCCTTCAAGTGAGCCTTAGAGGTCTATTTATAGGTGCAAATTCTCCCAGAAACGGGTTCGGATCGGAGGTACGTGGCATTCATCCCTGGAGATGCGGGTTCGGAGCTCTCCAGATGTTGACAATGCATCAAGCGAGTGGGAAAACGTGGGCAGTCATGCGTGTAACCGCTCCGCATCTTTAGGAGAACGTGGGAATGAAGTAGCTTTCATTCTGTGCTCGGTCAGATAGGTCAGGTAATGGGGTTCGGATCGGAGCATCAAATCCGATCCGGACCGGTTCGAGTTCTTTCTTTCCTCACTTTGTCTAGCTTTGTTTTTCTCTGACTACCTCCGATCTGATCCAGTTTCTAAGCAGATTATTCTCTAATACTTGATCTTTGTGTAGCCTATTTCACAAAGTAGGCTAACATTTTGCCCCCTCAAAGAATGCTTCTGTTGAAGACGAAGCATGCTTTGATGTTATCTTCTTATTGGTCTTTGAATTTGTCTGCCGAGTCATTGTTTTTAATCAAATTTGGTTCGGATCGATCTAGTCAAATTCCCTTTTGTTTTGTCTTGGTATTAGGCCAACAGGCCAGAATATACTTGTGGGCTTTCACCCCGGTCCGAACGAGAAAAGCGGGTAGGAATACGAGTAGTCACCATCGATTTATATAAGCTTATCATCCTTTTCTTTCTTCCTCACTTTCTTTTTATTTGCTTTTTTCTCAGCTGACTGAACACAGATACCCTAACTTTCTGAAACTCCAAAATCCTCTTTATTAATCATCAAATCGCTCTCGTAAGTGGGTTTTAAACTTGATTTTCTTGGTTATGATCGGTTTCGATTATGATTTACAGTTGGTTTGATTGATTTGGGCATGGCTTTGGTTCGGTTTGCTAGCACAGCCTCCTCTTCCCTCACCATCGTCGTTGGTAGCTCAGTTGCCACTTCGAGGCGTTGGGAAGATGGAATTAGGACTCGCCATAAGGGATAAAACCAATGAAAACTTGATCTTGACTGGGGCCATGAATACGAAATTGGGTTCTAGGTTTGAAAAAGAGGAAGAAGGAGGTTGCAGGAGATCGGTTCGGATGATGGAGTGTGGATCATGGAGAAGAAGAAAGGGAAGAGAAGTTCACAAAATCGGATCGGGTCAGGGTAAAGAATCATGGAGAGAAACTAGACTTCCTCAATCGGATCGGGTCGGACTTGTAAACAAAGAGGAGGACAGGAATCTCCTTATCGGATCGGATCGGGAATTGAAACAAAGGAAGTAAAAGGGGATGGCTGCTTAATCTGATCCGGACCGTTTCAGAAGTCCTCCTCCGAACCGATTCGGTTTTCATCCCTGGACACCAATGCTAATTCTCAGCTAAGATGAGGCCTTACCCTCTGATCCGATCCCAAAGCACACATCCGAACCGAACCGAAGAAAACAATCCAATTTAACACTTAAGAATTTCCTTAACCACCCTATTCAATTCTTGACATAATCTTCCGACTTAATGGACAGTTAGGATAGTGCCTTACGAATCATAAACAAACGTCGAGAACTGTTCTAAACATCATCACTTCGTCAGAACTTTATATTACGCTTTCAAGTGCTCACTTTACATTTCCTGCATACACCGTACACACTTTAGTTCACACATGTGCACAGGGGGTCACGGGCTAATTTACTCTAACTTCTGTTATTACTTCTTCGATAGTTTAGCGATCATGGCCGAAAGACATTCTTCTAGACTAACAGAAAAGAAAGAGATCCCAGAGACATCTACTAAAGTCACTCTTCACGACATATCTTCTTCCTCAGACCCTGAATGGGACGACGAGGGATCAGATTATGAAGTAGAGGCGCATAACAGCGAAATGCCTTCTGACAGTGAAGTTTCCCTGGGCTATGAAGAGGAAGGAGGGGTTGGAGATACTCGAGCTCCTGACGAATTTGAATCTGCCATCATATTGGAATCACCTCAAGATTCTGTTGAATCGACGATTGACAACGACAGACCTACTCGAATACGCTTAAAGCACGGGATACTGAAAAAGGATACCCTGGTGCCGTCGAAGACTAACCGTCCTCATAATCCTCCAGAGGGGTTTATGGAAATTACGCGATTAATGTGCATGGTTGGGGCTATCCCTCCATTTTCTCCTTTTGTCGTCGATTTTATAAGACAAATGCGGATTGCCCCCATGCAGCTGCATCCCAACTCCTACGCTTACCTGTATACCTTATATGTAGCATATCGCGAGATCTTAGGTACAGAGCTCACCTTTGATGATGTTCATTTCATTTATAACTTCAAGAATCGGACTCGAGAGACTCCTTCTTTCTCTTACTTCGAGTCTGTCCCAAAAAGAAAGATAATTTCGGCGCCATTCAGCAGCAAGGCCGGCGACTCCAAGCTGGATTGGTTTTACATAAGGCAACAGCCGGGATGTGCTAGGAGATGGACAAAATCGAGTAAGGCGCTGGTTTTCTAAACCTCAACTCTGGATGTCCACGCCACCATATTAATTCGTTTTCTTTTTGTTTGCAGTTGATAATCCAAAACAAATATCGGATCAAGTGTATTTTGATCGGATGCATCAGCTCCTCAATGGTGACCAAAAGTTTCTAACTATCGACGAGGTCCTCAAGGACGAATTTATTCATCACCACGGGCTGCTGTCCATTACTCGTAGCATAGGTCACGGGTCAGGCCCATATGTATATATCCCTCCAGTGGAAGTAATTCCAGAAACGGGCGAGAGCTCGAAAGGCCCCATAATATCGCTTCGAACTTCACCCTCTCCAACTTCGACTCAAGACGATGAGTTGGCTAATATACCTGAAAAGCACCGAGAAGGGTACATCACTCCTGGGGATGTTATTTCTCCTGAGAAATCACCATCTCCTAAAGAACAACCAAGAGGCGCTTCCCAAAGAGATGCCCCTACTGTTGATGATCCTACATTTCAGGGCTTGGGAGATCTCCCCCTTCCTGACACTATTTATACTTCCAAGGATTTTGGCACAAATCCTTTAGTTTTTACTTCTTCGGAGGAGGCTACTCCTGTTAAGGCCAAAGAGCCCACTCGCACTGGCTTGGCTTCAGACTCTGGTTTGTCGGAGGGTTGGACACCACTTAGGATGCACTTTACACAATTGCACCCCACTCCACAGCACTTACTTCTTATGAGAATACTGATTCTGAATTTCACTTGCATTGTTGCGCAGGTACAATGTCTCGTGCTCACTATGACATCAGGAAACTACGCCGCAGCATGACCAGACCCCCTCATAATGTTGAGCATGATCGTCGCGAAAGCCGCGTTAGGGAGGATAGAAGGCCTTACGATTCTTTTCAGTCGCGGACCTCGCGTTCTCGCTCTTCCGTTCAGTCAGATCCAGAGCGATATAAGGGCTACCAGAGTCGTCGAGGAGATGACGCGTCGCTGTCAAAGGACCAAATCTCTTCCCAAGAAAAACGTAGTAGGGAAAGGAGCCTGCCGAGAGATACCGACTCGCGAAGCAAACGCAAGGTTCCTGCTAAGCGGGCTAGAAAGTGTGAGGAGGCCATTGAGCCCTCCAGACATAAGGATACCGAGCTGACATTCCCTGCACCTCCACCTTTGGATGCTGAAACTGCAGTTAAGCGGGCGTATTTGGAGGAGCAATTTCCCAAACACTACTTTGAAAACTTGACTTTCTTACCTGCTCTCGAGCCTATTTCCTCGAAGTGGGCAGACGAGGACAAAGCAAAAATTGATGCTGTCGAGAAACAATATTCAGAGATGTTCAAGTATTCGCGTAACCTTTCCAGAATCATCCGAAATCTAATCACGAATACTAACTCGATGCAGAAGACCGCAGAAGATGACGCAAAGGCCTTGAAAAATTTAGGGAAAGACCTTGAGGATACGCAGACCCAACTTGCTATCGCTCAACGGGATGCTGCTAGCTTCAAGCAACAAATTGAAGATCTATAAAAACATTATCATGGCTTACTTGAATCCCATACTCAAGAGCGTTCGGAGCTGAAAAAGCGAGTAGAAGACGCTAAGTCAGATACTGCCAAAATGCAACTTACTTATGCTGACCTTGAGCGAGAGAATGCCGAGTTAGCGAAGAAAAACGCCGAATTGGAGAAGAAAAATGCAGACTTGGCTTCCAAGTTGATGGAGGACGAGAACAGGGCTGCCCTGGCGGAGGGTAATGTTGAAAGTGTCATCGAATCGGCCGAAGAGTCTCGCAAGCAGCTGGCAGAGGCCCAGGAGGATGTGCAGGGCTTTGGTGAATTACTGATTGAATTTTTTGCACATATAATACATCACCGAAACATCTCTTGGATCGATGATTATCCGACCACCTTGGTTCATGTGTGGAGCCAAATTATTGAATGGGAAAAAGAAGAACTCAAGGTAGATTCCGTCAACGAGGACAAACTTATGGAAAAATATCTAAGAGATGACGAGCCGGCGAGCCTAGCTGAGGGGCGTCTCCCGATTGCTGCTGCCATAGACGAGGAAAGACAGAAGGTTAAACAAAAGGACATCTTGGAGGATGGTTCTTCTTCCACTGCCGCTGAAACTTCTTAAGTAGAGGGATATGACCCCGAAAACCCGGCGATCCCTCAGGCATCTCTTTTATCTCCTATTCCTGAATCGGCTTCAGAGACGGCAGCTACTCCAGCAGAGAAATCATCGGAAGGTATTTCTACCTTTTCAACCCAATTCGTCAAAGCTGTCTCCACTTTCCATCGCATAGTCGGGCAATCGGTGAAGGACCCTTTATTTTCTCCCGAGTTGATAACTATTGCTTCTCATTCCGCAGGTGCTGAACCGTCCGAGAAGGCAGACGTGTCTCAGGGAACCACTGCCGAAGCAAAGTCAGCGGAGAAGGCTGAAGGAGACAAGGGTGAGGCTGACGTTCCTCACGATGGCGAGATGATAGACGCCTTAAAGGATGACAGTGGCAATGAGGGACATGAGGAAGACCCTGAGGTGTCTATAGTTGGGGAGTCAAGAAGCGCTGATGACATCAATTTAGCTGCCTTGAAAGCCGAACAAGACAAACGTATGCAACATAAAGTTGAAGACCTAAACCCCGAAAGCCTTAAGCCTCTCGCAGCAGTGGATGCCGGATCAAGGTTAGTTGTTAAGCTTTCGACTAGATCTATTACAGAAGAACTTGCTAAAAAGTCTTCTCTTGATTCTAGCATTCCGACTCCCGGGGAAAAATCAACCGATTCCAGCACTTTAGTCTTAGGGAGAAAAAACCAAGGCGCGTTTTAGCTGATGCTGAAAGAGAGGCGAAGGATGCTCAGAAGGCTGCTAAAAAATCCAAGTCCACTACAACGTCTAAGTGATGAAGTGTTTTGCTTTATCTTAGTATTTAATTGGCCCACGATTATTGTAACGAGTGTGGCATTCGCATCTTCTTTTTACTTGTTTTCCTGTACAAATTCATACATTTGTAAATGAATAAAAATAATTCAATTCCTGCAATGCATGTTAGTCGTCAGTTCAGTACTTATGTAAAAATGAAAATGCATGTCCTACTAAAGTTATGTAATGGAGTCATAGTGGGGGGGGGGGGGAATATGTGTGTACATATATGCCCCCAGTCAATCTTGAAAAACTATTCAAGATTAAATTTAAAAGTCCGAATGTCCCCAATTCTCTGACGGGAGTGTCATTCCTTTTGTCATTGATGCATGTTCTTTCCTGGCATCTTTTATACTCTTCTATCTTATATTCAGGTTAGAGTTCTTGCTGAGGTGGTCTCTCATCTAGGTGCACCTTCACGCCTCAGAGGACGTCGTCTTCCCGTCCTTTATACTCTCTCTCAATTCTTGAGAGTTAGAGTTAAGAATGTCGTCTTCCCATTCTTTTATGTCTTATTGTACAAACAGTCGTTGTGTTTGTTCCTGCATATAAGCCATCTCCAACTTTCCAGGTTTTAATTTAACATCTCGTATTCCACCACAGTCACAATAGAATAATAGTTGAAGATATAAATAATGCAGGAAAGTAAATGACACACGATATTTTTATAGTGGTTCGGCTAAGTCGTTGCCTACATCCACTTTATAGTCCTTTGTTCGCATCAACAGACTTTTCTAAGGCAAGTCTTGCCTTTTTACAGGGTTCATAAGAAAAACAAAAGAAAATACAACATCCCTAATTCAAATATCGAATCAAGTGTTGGGCATTCCAAGCCCTAGGCACTTCTTCGCCATCTACGGTCGTTAACTTGAAAGCTCTTGTCTCAAGTTTCCGTTGGACGACGAATGGTCCTTCCCACTTTGGACAGAGATGAGGAAGGGATGGAAAAACTCGCTTTAGCACCAAATCTCCTGGTTCAAAGGTTCTAAAACGAATTTTCTTGTCATAATAGCGTGCCATCTGACGTCGATGTCTTGACGCACGCAAGTCTACCTCATCCCTTTTCTCTTCGATTTCATCAAGAGACTCGAGGAGGAGTGCCCGATTCGTCATCGGGTCATAATATGTCACCCTGTGAGAGGGGACTTCAAGCTCTACCGGGATTACCGCTTCTGAACCAAATGAGAGAGAGAAAGGAGTATGGCCGGTAGCTGTCTTAAATATTGTTCGATATGCCCACAGAGCCAAGGGAAATTCATCCACCCATTTTGCTTTCGCACGTTCCAATCGCTTCTTGAGGATGGATTTTATGACTGTATTTACTGCTTCTACTTGCCCATTCGACTGTGGATGGGCGACTGCAGTGTACCACTTGTCGATCTTGTATTTCTGGCAGAAATTTCTGAATTCGGCACCATCGAACTGGGTTCCATTATCGGTTATAATGGTCCTTGGAATCCCAAATCGTCATATGATATTTCTAACCATGAAACTTATCACCTTTCTTGCTTGATTTTGGTTAAGGGCTCAGCTTCCACCCACTTCGTAAAATAGTCCACGGCGACTTTTGCATACTTCGCTCCTCCTTTGGCAATCGGTAGAACTCCGAAGATGTCAATTCCTCACATGGCAAATGGCCACGGACTCACCATCGACTTAAGCTGGGTCAGTGGTGCTTTGGGGATCTTGGCGAACCTCTGGCATTTGTCGCAGCGTCGTGAGTAATCAGCTGCATCTTTATTAATAGTGGGCCAGAAATACCCATACCATAATACCTTTTTTGCTAAAGTCTGACCCCATGTATGATCTCCACACTCACCTTCGTGTACTTCCCTTAGTACACGCTTGATGTCGTCGTGCGCTATACATCGTAATAGGGGAATAGAAAATCATTGCTGATAAAGGGTATCATCTTGAAGGATGTATCTGGTGGCTTTGCGAACTATGGCTCGCCTCGCACTCTTCTTTGGCGGGAGTACTCCATTTCTAAGGAAATTCTTGATTAGGGTCAACCACGACTCCCTCTATGGTTCTGCTTTGAAAGCTAATTCAATTTCCATTAACTCAAAGATTGGCGATCCCAACGTCTCAATTGGAACCATTTCGGTTTCCTCCGGATTGTCGGAACTAGCCAGCTTCGCTAGCCGGTCTGCCTTCTGGTTTTCAGCTCTTGGGATATGTGTTATGTTATACTGCTCCAAGTTGCTCAATAGCTCCTCCACTTTTCCGAGATAGGTAATAAGTCGAGGTCCCCAGGCCACAAACTCCTTCCGCACTTGGCAGACGACTATTTTGGAATCGTAGAATATATCCAATGCCTTTATTCCGAATTCCTTAGCAAGTTTCAGCCCGGCAATCAGGGCTTCATATTCAGAGTCATTATTGGTTGCTGAAAATTCTAGTCGCAGAGCATAATATAACAATCGTCCTTCAGGAGTAACTAAGACGACTCCGGCTCTGGACCTTCGGTCGTTCTTGGCTCCGTCTATGTACAACTTCCATGGATCTAATTTTAATTCTTCCTCTAATTTGACTACCTTGCCGTTGATCGTCTCTTCCTCCGAAATTGTGAACTCTGCTATAAAGTCAGCCAGAGCTTGCCCCCAGATCGATCTCCGCGGCTGAAAGTTTAAATCAAACTGACTTAATTCAATGTTCCACTTGATCAATCGCCCTGATGCTTCGGGTCTTTTCAACACCTATCTCAGAGGCTGATCAGTGTATATGGTTATTGGGTAAGCTTGAAAATAATGGCGAAGTTTTTGGGAGGTGATCAGAAGGCTGTAAGCAAGCTTCTCAATCCTTGGGTAGTTACGTTCTGCAGCTGCCAATTTCTTACTTACGTAATATACCGGCCTTTGCACCTTGTCTTCTTCCCGGACCAAGGCGGTGCTAACGGCGTGAGCCGATACTGCCAGATAAACAAATAGCTCTTCATGATCCACTGGCTTCGACAAAATTGGTGGTCTCTCTAGTAAGTCCAATAGATTTCGAAAGGCCTCAACACAGTCCTGAGTCCATTCGAAATTTTTCTTTCCCCTTTTTATCAAGTCAAAAAACGGGATGCATTTGTCTGTTGCTTTGGAGATAAATCTACTCAACGCAGCTACTTTCCCCGCAAGACTTTGGACATCTTTGATTCTCCTTGGTTCCTCAATGTTCCTTATCGCTGCTATATGACTGGGATTGATTTCAATCCCTCGAGAGCTCACGATGAATCTTAGAAACTTTCCAAATGCCACCCCAAATGAGCACTTCAAAGGATTTAACTTCATCTGATACTTTCGCAGGATACCGAACATCTCTGCCAAGTCTTGCGTATGGCAAGAGGACTGTCTTGATTTGACGAGCATATCGTCCACATAAACCTCCATAGTCTTCCCTATTTGGTTATAAAACATCCTATTCACCAAGCGTTGGTAGGTAGATCCAACATTTTTCAATCCGAACGGCATGACCACAAAGCAATACAACCCCAAATTTGTAATGAAGCTCGTGTGCTCTTGATCGGGCATATGCATAGGGATTTGCTTGTATTCGGAATATGCGTCAATAAAAGAAAGAAGTTCGTGTCCCGCCGTCGAATCCACAAGCTGGTCTATTTTGGGGAGTGGGAAGCTATCTTCCGGGCAGGCTTTGTTCAAGTCTGAAAAATCAATACATGTCCGCCACTTTCCGTTTGACTTCTTTACCAAAACAGGATTCGATATCCAGTCGGGATATGTCGAATCTCTAATAAATCTGTTCTCTTTCAGCTTCTCCACTTCTTCTTTCAGAGCTACCAACCTCTCTGGACCCAGCACACGTCTCTTTTGCTTTACAGGCAGGTGTTTTAGGTTTATACTCAGCGAATGACTCATGATGGATGGTGATATCCCACACACGTCAGCGTGGGTCCAGGAAAACACATCCAGGTTTGCCTTCAGAAAGTTAGCCAGTTCTTAACTAACTGTAGGTTAGCTAAGAAGAATGGTTTCCTGGGTATTGATCTAATGTTAGTTTCAGCCTTTAGGGTTAATGTTTGGGGAATTATTCTCTTGCTACTTTACGATTAGTGACTGATGAATTGGAATGAGGCGTATGTTGTGTTTGTGTAACACTTGTTTATTATATACGCGAGTTATTCAGAAAGACTGGGTTTATCTCATTCTGAATAACTGATTCGACGATTAGTCGAAGATGAAGACGGTGGTTGAAGACCGGAGGTCTTCACATAATTTGGATAATTACTGATGATCTTGATTGGGTCGTACACCCAAGAGGAGGGAATCAGTTAGTGATCGTCCAGACGTACTTGGAGATCGATGGATATGCGAGGTACAAGGTACCTCCGGTTTCGTTCAGACCCAGAACGGAGTTGTAAATGGACTGTGTGTCTGACATTGGATATCATTCTGTGTGATTGATGGATATCGGTTGCATGGAGTGGTTTGCCTGTGTGGCATGCTAAGATGCAAATGATCAAGGCTTCTTTTGAAAAGCAGAGTCTTGTAGTTGATGATCAAAGCACGGCCTGTGTGGCATAGCTTTGTGTAGAGTTGATTCGCGAGACTCACACCCCGGTTGTGAACCAGAAACGATAGAGGACATCAGGGAGGGCATGCGTTTCCTTCTAGCTAGAAGTGGCGTCGGTGGTTTTACACGCCCTGACGAGTTTGACTTATGTGGTTGTTGCTGTTGCGAGGCGCCTCGGATATATCGATGACTATGTGTAGCCGATGGAGTCATTCGTTGGTTCATTACGCCCCAAAGGTCGGGGAAACGCAGTGTTCAGGCATTTTTATCCACATCGGTGGACCGACCCTGACGATCCAAGGGCTCACCTGTGTCTGGGTCCTGAGACTCGGGCTAGACAGTCTCGAATCGGTGAGGACTATCTTTTGCCACGGTTCACAGATGGAAATCCAACTTCCAATACGTGACTTTGCATTTTTAATTGTAGAACTAGTATGGCGACATGATATATGGTACCCATGCCGTCAATGATCGATATTTATGATTGAAAATGTTTTGACACTATACGCTTGTAGTAATATCAAAATAATATATTTTTAAACATATCAAGCATTCTTTGGCTATTATAAGGTAAAACCTTATCCTCTGGCTTGTGTTGCATTGTGTGATGGGACCTGGGTCTTATAATAGCTTCATTGTTCTTTATTTAGCAATGCGCTGTTGTTTTATGCACTGGTATTCTTGGGAGGAAACCCGTTCCATGTTATACGGCATGGTCCCTTGATTAACCTAACTTTAAAATAAAGATTAATAACTGTTTTAGTTCTCACACCAGTCACGTGACTGACTTGGAGTTTATTGTTTTAACCTAAACTCTGGGTGCCCTTATTTTGACACGGGTAGCTAGTAGTTTTGGTTTTGCAGATTTATATTCACAGGATCATGATTTACAACTAGAACGATACTCGGAAAGCTCTGTATCCATGTATTACTTCTAGTTGTGCTTTGTATTATTTTCCGCTGTTGTGTAATTTATTGAAATCTCTGATATTTTCCGTGTATTATTATTCATAATCTGCAATATTCTTGTAATCTGATGGAATTGTTGTAATTAACAATGAAATGTTCTTCTGTCTGCATTCCGATGTGACTTGTTCTCAACTCAATCCGCGATTTCCCATAATGGGGACTTCGGGTCGTTTCATCGTCGTTGGAAAGATATTCTCATATAGATTCTAATATTTTTGGTTTCGCTAAAATCCGATTTATTTTGCATCCAGTACATTCATTTGAAATTTGAAATCGAACTATCGAACTACCGCGCCATTTTCAATTCCTTTTATATATATATAAATAAATATTTATATTCTAACGATGACGTATATAAATATATATACATTCTACTTCTATTCAAAATACATTCCTCGTCGTTATTATTTAAAATAATTCATTTTAAATAATCAAAATTCGCTAAAATTTCCAAAATAAAATTTTTAAATTGGCTCGGATTTCTAGGTTATTACGGTAAAGAAGATGGTTAATTGGATTCATGCAAGGGTATTAAATCGTTTAGTAACAAAATTATAAGGCAATTACCAATATAAGATATGGTTTATAAAATCATATGGAATCTGAATGGTAAATAAGATTTGAAAGTTTACTTGATGAAATAAAAGGAATTAGCATGTAAAAGTGGGCTTTCAAATAAAGAAATGGTTTATAGAACCATACTAAATGAGAATGGGAATGATGTATCAGATTTGGTTATTGCAGACTTTTATTATCTTGAGATAAGAACGTTGTCGATCAAGGTCTGAGAGCTAATTAGAATACTCCAACTTGAACGGCTTCGCTATTATCGAGAGATAGTATTCGTTTGTAATGGGTGGGAAAGCGATTATCGAGTTATTTATAATTAACAAAATTTATCAATATTTAAATAACCTTTTAGAATGAATTAACTATGCTAGTTTTAGTAAATCAGAAAGATAACTACTGTTATTTAATATTAACTAAAGTGAGTGCTTCACAAGTGGAATTCCCCTTTTAAAATGAAATGAAAAGTTATGGAAGGGAGTAGTATGAAAAGGATTTGAAGTTAATTCAAATCATATAAACAAAGATTTGTAAAAAGGGTTTTACCCAAGATGATGATTTTTAAAATAAGCATTCACTTGGGAACTGGATTAAGTGAAATGGTTTAATCGAAATAAGGGAAGGATTTTGGTAAATAAACATATGACGATTGACTAAATATAACGATCTTCCCAAATAGTAAGCGAAGTAAAAAGAGAAGTTGGGTAACAAAGTATTTATTAATGTTTCCAAGTAAAGATAACTAGAAGAGTGTTGATAAGATAAAATTTACGGAATCGATTATAAAAATTGACAAAATAATTTAATGAAATGTTTATATAAAGGACCTAAGCTGCCAATGTACTTAGTTTACTGTTATGATTTGATAGTTAAACAACCGACAATCAAATGAATTATTTACTGGACCTTTTGACGTGTTGTTTTCGAAGAGACCGGGTGTAACACCCTACATCCATTAAGGTCACTCACAAAGGGAATGCCTTAACTTTAGTGGAGCATTATGGGTACTGGAACAGAAATATTACAAGACAGACATATATAAAAACAACGGAAAGTAAAGTGGAAGTACTTCAAATCAATTATTAAATATAATTGTTTACGATAAAAGCCCCATCAACTTCCAATACCCAATTACATAGCTAAAATATTTGTCTTGCTCAAAAACAAAGAAGCATGAAAATAAATTGTAGTATTCCCCAATAAAGCAAAGCAAGCCATAGCCAAGAGAAATTCAAGCAGTACATGAAAGACCCTTGGAGCTTGGTAAGATCCGAACTAAGCTGTATTCCCACCCTGCGAACCTGGGAGGGGGGGGGGGACAAAAGAAAAAGAGGCGAAACAAACTGGGTCAGTCATAAAGACTGAGTAAGTTCTAATGGCTTTTAGCATAAACACAGATGAAGATAATATGGCATAAATAATCTGAAAGTAAACATAAGCATGATGACAAGGTAAGCTCCAGGCATGATGAATCAAGTATAACATTCAATGCTTCTTATCAAGAGTATCATCACAAGGTTCCTACCAAGTATCACATTGCAAGGTTTCTATTAAGTATAACATCGTAAGATTTCTAAGCTTCACCATTCCACTATTTTCTTTGATTTCCTAAATTATTTGCACCAACTTTACTAGTACCCCAACCCGTACCATCCTTTCCATGTATACGTATAGTCCCTTGCCGTATATCGTACGGGTTTCGTCACGTATTTCTATACTATTTCAACGTAGTGCCACCATTCTTGAAATCGTTTGGACTGCCACCCTTGTTTTGGCTAGGTTTCCTTATCATGAACTATCGCGTGTTCAACTAGGATTTATGCCACCTAGGACCACTAGGGATTATGCTACCTATTGAACGTTTCATAGATTCGACTAGGGTTTATGCAGCCTAGGACCACTAGGGATTACGCTACCTAACGAACAACACCCTTTTTCCATGTAACGATCTACTAATCAATCGGCTCCCTACAAGTCCTAGCTCATTCATGTGTCTGTGTCATACGACCCAATCACGAAATGTAGTCACCTGTGCTAGGTCCACCATAGGGTGTATCAAGCCCTAGGGTGCCAACCACCGACACAAATCAAGCACGCACAGTGTAAACCTACCGGTGCCCAATGCCTGCTTTTTCAACTCCGGACTACGTGCACGACCATAGTCCGCCTGAACCTACAATGGCGCACCAACTCAGCCGTCGTTCTGGTCGCTTACAATCAGCCCAGTAATCGTGCCCCACCCTGCCTAGTTCCAGGGTACTGTTATACATCTAGTGGGATACTGCTGAAAAGGACCGCGCAAGTAGGGTTTCCGTTTAGTAGGTTAAGTGTTGTCATTTAAATTCGAGACTTAACCCCATCAGTTTAGCATGTCAAGTTGGTTAAGTGTTGTCATTCAAGTTTGTGACTTAACCCGCCTACGTGTCATGTCAAATTGGCTAAGTGTTGTCGTTCAAGTTCATGGATTAGCCCTACGAATTATCTGTCAAGTTTGTTAAGTATATTCAAGCGGTTCATGACTTAACCCTATCAAATCATCGTGTCAAATTGGTTAAGTATATTCAAGCGGTTCATGACTTAAACCTATCAAATCATTGTGTCCAATTGGTTAAGTATATTCAAGCGGTTCATGACTTAACCCTATCAAATCATCGTGTCCAATTGGTTAAGTATATTCAAGCGGTTCATGACTTAACCCAATCAAAACATCGTGTCCAATTGGTTAAGTATATTCAAGCAGTTCATGACTTAACCCTATCAAATCATCGTGTCCAATTGGTTAAGTATACTCAAACGGTTCATGACTAAACCATATCAAATCATCATGTCCAATTGGTTAAGTATATTCAAATAATTCATGGCTTAACCCGCTCATGTATCATGCTAAGTTGGTTAAGTATTATCTATATGTTCAAGTTGACTTAACCCTGCCATGTGTCATGTTATATTGGTTAAGTGTCATTAATCTAGTCATATTACTTAACCCACCCATTGGTCTGATTAACTATTATGTTGGTTAAGCCTACATTTGTAAGTTTTACATGTTCTTAGTTCATACCGGTTAGGTCCACATTTACATGTCAAATTTCCATGTCATCCCACCTAACCCTCTAACCATACCCATGTCTTATTATGGTTAGTATTCCTTAATTCATTCATTATGACGAACGAATCATGACCTCTCACATTAGACCGTGCATTTTGTGGCCACTGGATTTGCCGGGCGGTTCCGGGAAGATTTACACCACAAACTGGGTCTAACCTCGTATCATAAACCGTTACGCCTACAATTTGGCCTTCGACCTCTCACATTAGACTGACACTTTGTGGCTAATGGATTTGTTGGCCGGTTCCGGGCAGATTTACACCTCAAACTGAGTCTAACCTCGTGTCAAAGGTTCATTAATGGTTGTATTCCACCCAAAACCCCATTATTAGTTCATGTGTTTAACATATAGAAATGTTCATGTTCCAACCACGTTCATATTTCCAGATATATATCAATTATCATGTTCATAAATCACGTTTTTGCCCCAAAATGTATTCCCAAATTATTATCATAATTCACTATAAGGTTATGCCAAGTTATAGCCTTTTATTTACAATACATGCCAACTACCCAAAACCCAACTTAGGCGCGTTCATATTAAACCTCTACCAAGTCATAAATTTTCACATATGTTCCAACTCCAAAATTTTACATAACTAACATACGCCCAAGTTCTAGATTACATGTTAGTTTTTACATATGCCCAATTCATACCAAATTTACATATGTTTAATTCAAGTCATTTCACGTGTATGCAAATTTTATACCAATTTACATAAGTACCAAGTTTCATGCCGTTTACATATATCAATATTCTTGCCATTTTACATAGGTCGAGTTTTATACCAAACTACATGTATTCCATGTTTACACCATTTTATCCAAACTTACAATTTTTAATTATAGCGATAATACTCATATCCCCATTTCATGTTATGCCGTCAATTCCTCCAAACACACACACACACACACATATATATATATCCAATATAGACAACATTCCCATATTTCCCCGTATTCAATCGTACGCAAATCACGGTTCATGCCTAGGTCCGAAATTGACCTAGGTTCATTGAAAGAAAATAAATAGGGGAAGGTAGAATTTGTATAACAATCAGTATAGAGAGGAAAAACTGGCATAAAAACATCATCTCTGGCATAAAAGATAGATCTTGACAATAATATCAATATGAATCAAGAAAAACTGATTTACAACAGGCTAAATATATCATAAGCTTGACATGAGAATGAACATAGAAAAGTCCCAAAACTCAAGATTCAAGAAGCAACAGAAATAGATCTGAATCAATAAACATACTTAAATCCAATTCCACTTTATTCCATGGCTATATTATAATTAAATGTTTAAATCTAAAAACAACTAGAACTTACAGAGCATGGCTAATGAATTAAGAACTGAATTTATTGTAAAAATGTCGCGGCGTTGTTAATTTATTGTCTTGAATCATTGTAGAAGCCTTGTTCTCTGGATTGATTTGAGTTTGAATGTTTGTACTTTTGATTTGGGGACGGCGGCCATGGTTCAAGAGGTATTTTAGCAGCATAATGGTGTAAGAATGATTTGATATGAATTAGGTCAGTCTAAGGATGTTTTTATAGGTGTAGCAACTAGTTTAGGCCCTTAGATTAACCCTAGAATCTATCCAGACCATCAAAACACGTCTTAGGCTTCAAAAATGAGTTCTGGGTTAAAACAGGCCGACCGGTTCGACCTGTAAGGGGGGGAGGTCGACCACATGGTCGACCTGGGGGGTAGGTCAACCCCCGGGTCGACCTGGTCCCCAGGTCGACCCCCAGGTCGACCTGCCTGGTCCTGTGCTGCCAAAAATCTGCTGAATCTTCTACAGGCCATAACTTCTTCATCCGGACTCCGATTTTCGAAATCTCGGACTCTATTTCATGTAAAATTTCGAGATGAACGCAATGACGTAACCTGTTTCCCTTGATTTTTATTTTAAAATTTAATTCTGCCTTGATTTATGGTTTTAACATGTTATAAAAATTCGGGTTGTTACATTCTTCCCTCCTTAAAGGATTTCGTCCCCGAAATATTCAAGTTAAGAAGAATGCATCCTATCATCCAATCAACCATCTACTCAACCATCATTCACAAGCAACCATTGTCCATAAAAGATTTCTAATGTTGTATGAACATATGCATGCAGTGTGTGTATATATTCCTTGTCTAATGCAAATGAACAGGCCCGATTGATCTTTTTAAATACAAAATATGTTTAGTGCCATAAATCCAACATGTATGCAAATAGTCCTAGTCATATAAACACCATATGTGTGCACAAACATCCATCCATATGCAACATCCACATGATAACACATTCAATTCCATCCATAAACAAGTATAAACATTCATGCATATGCAATATGAGATGTGACTGAGCCGATCTAGTGCCTAATGTGTGTTCATGCATCCACGAGCAACAACTAGCAACCACTTGCAACCATCAACCATAACATGTCTCAAACACATGTTTACATCCATTAGTTCCTACCTAAAGGTATAACCGAATGATAGAAGCAAGTAAAGAAAAACTTTGTACCCTAAACACCAGCCCAAAACCAATATATATGATTCTAGGAAACCAAGCATGATAAACTCCTTTTAGGTCGCAAGAAATCCCTTCCTAAAACCAACCCATATCCTATAAAGCCCAAAAAGTTTAGTCAACCCAACGAACATCCTCAAACCCCAACATATATCATGACCAGATGAGTCATACTCCTTATGGGGTTTGCAACAGAAATAAGATTGAGAATAGGACCGAGAGGATATACATAAAAGATAGCATACAAGTAAGCTCTATAGGAAAAGAGGGATCAAGAATATACTCTTAAAAAGAGATATGATGCACGTATCTAGTCTTCAATCTTCTAAGTCGCATTTCCTTGAGCTTAACTCCATTGTGCTTTGTCCATCTTTAACTTCATAATTTCTTAATTCTTGTTTCCAAAATATGAGTTGGAACTCATTTCACTGTTGTCTCTCGGTCCATTTTCCCTTATCCTCCTTCTAGTATACTCGGCTCAAACATAACTGCGTACTCATGGTTTCATGCAAGCTCTCCAAAATTCACTAGTGAATCCTGGATCTTGTTTATAGGGTATTCCACGCAGAAGGATTATCTCTTGCAAATAAACAGATGTCAACCATGTTGCCAAATGTACTTACTAAGGTGATTTCCTATAACTCATGCATAAGCGAAATGAACCATCCACCATAGTGGCGAACACTACTCGGGATCAATAGATGTATCAAGAGATTCTAGGTAACTAAGCATGGCAGAACCCTAAGGGTTACACTAGACTTCGAGGGCATTACCAAGGCAAGTCAAGAATCTAACTACCCTCTTTTCATACTCAAGAATGGCACCATTACTGGATAACCACTCCATCCCTAGAATCAACCCATAGCCCAAAAAAAACATAAGCATTGCTTCTAAACTCAACACTTAGCATAGACATTCCCAAATCCAAACGAGTCATGAATAAATGAGTCGATTCCCTAACATGATTTGAGAATAAAATGGGATCCTCTACTACGCTAGTACTAAGGTGCAGAGACTCAACTATCGAAGCAGAAATAAAAAGGATGCGATGTACAATAATCAAAAAGGGTACGAACAGGATAGAAAGATAAACTAGACTTGCCTAAGAAACATTTCTACCTTCTTGTTCTGAGCCTCATTCGCCTTAACCACTCTTATCCCCACTTATATAATGTGTTAACAGGTCTCTCGAGAACTACCTCCATCGCACGACAACCCTACAAAGCTTGAAATAAGATTAGTCACAGATGGAACTAATATGACTACAGATGGAGGAAAGAAAGGAAAAGGGATTCAAATAAGGAAACAAAGGATAATGCTAATGGCCTTTGGGGAATAGCCTTTAAAAATAAAACTTTTCTTGAAAAATGCTTCTTTGTAAATGGTTTTGAAAATAATTTCAAAAGGTTTTAAAAACTTTTGCCCAGTCTGGTAACCTTCTGCTCTGATACCAAATGTAACACCCCACATCCGTTAAGGTCACTCACAAAGGGAATGCCTTAACTTCAGTGGAGCATTATGGGTACTGGAACAGAAATATTACAAGACAGACATATATAAAAACAACGGAAAGTAAAGTGGAAGTACTTCAAATCAATTATTAAATATAATTGTTTACGATAAAAGCCCATCAACTTCCAATACCCAATTACATAGCTAAAATATTTGTCTTGCTCAAAAACAAAGAAGCATGAAAATAAATTGTAGTATTCCCCAATAAAGCAAAGCAAGCCATAGCCAAGAGAAATCCAAGCAGTACATGAAAGACCCTTGGAGCTTGGTAAGATCCGAACTAAGCTGTATTCCCACCCTGCGAACCGGGGGGGAGGGGAGGGGGAAACAAAAGAAAAAGAGGCGAAACAAACTGGGTCAGTCATAAAGACTGGGTAAGTTCTAATGACTTTTAGCATAAAAACAGGTGAAGATAATATGGCACAAATAAACTGAAAGTAAACATAAGCATGATGACAATGTAAGCTACATGCATGATGAATCAAGTATAACATTCCATGCTTCCTATCAAGAGTATCATCACAAGGTTCCTACCAAGTATCACATTGCAAGGTTTATATTAAGTATATCATCGCAAGATTTCTAAGCTTCACCATTCCACTATTTTCTTTGATTTCCTAAATTCTCTGCACCAACTGTACTAGTACCCCAACCCGTATCATCCTTTCCATGTATATGTACGGTCCCTTGCCGTACATCGTACGGGTTTCATCACGTATTTCTATACTACTTCAATGTAGTGCCACCATTCTTGAAATCGTTTGGACTGATACCCTTGTTCTGGCTAGGTTTCCTTATCATGAACTATCGCGTGTTCAACTAGGATTTATGCCACCTAGGACCACTAGGGATTATGCTACCTATTGAACGTTTCCTAGATTCGATTAGGGTTTATGCCACCTAGGACCACTAGGGATTATGCTACCTAATGAACAACACCCTTTTTCTACGTAACGATCTATTAATCAATCGACTCCCTACAAGTCCTAGCTAATTCATGCGTCTGTGTCATACGGCCCAATCACGAAATGTAGTCACCTGTGCTAGGTTCACCATAGGGTGTATCAAGCCATAGGGTGCCAACCACCGACATGAATCAAGCACGCACAGTGTAAACCTACCGGTGCCCAATGCCTGCTTTTTCAACTCTGGACTACGTGCACGACCATAGTACGCCTGAACCTACATTGACGCACCAACTCAGCCGTCGTTCTGGTCGCTTACAATTAGCCCAGTAATCGTGCCCCACCCTGCCTAGTTCCAGGGTACCGTGATATATCTAGTGGGTTACTGCTGAAAAGGACCGCGCAAATAGGGTTTCCGTTCAGTAGGTTAAGTGTTGTCATTTAAATTCGAGACTTAACCCCATCAGTCTAGCATGTCAAGTTGGTTAAGTGTTGTCATTCAAGTTCGTGGCTTAACCCACCTACGTGTCATGTCAAAATGGCTAAGTGTTGTCGTTCAAGTTTATGACTTAGCCCTACGAATCATTTGTCAAGTTGGTTAAGTATATTCAAGCGGTTCATGAATTAACCCTATCAAATCATTGTGTCAAATTGGTTAAGTATATTCAAGCGGTTCATGACTTAACCCTATCAAATCATCGTGTCCAATTGGTTAAGTATATTTAAGCGGTTCATGACTTAACCCTATCAAATCATCGTGTCCAATTGGTTAAGTATATTCAAGCGGTTCATGACTTAACCCAATCAAATCATCGTGTGGAATTGGTTAAGTATATTCAAGCGGTTCATGACTTAACCCTATCAAATCATCATGTCCAATTGGTTAAGTATATTCAAGCGGTTCATGACTTGACCTTATCAAATCATCGTGTCCAATTGGTTAAGTATATTCAAATAATTCATGGCTCAATCCGCCCACGTATCAAGCTAAGTTGGTTAAGTATTATCTATATATTCAAGTTGACTTAACCCTGCCACGTGTCATGTTATATTGGTTAAGTGTCATTAATCTAGTCATATTACTTAACCCACCCATTGGTCTAATTAACTATTATCTTGGTTAAGCCTACATTT
The DNA here is from genome assembly GCA_030737875.1 of Allium sativum. NCBI lineage: Eukaryota > Viridiplantae > Streptophyta > Magnoliopsida > Asparagales > Amaryllidaceae > Allium > Allium sativum. The sequence continues at coordinate 74,673,982 of CM060920.1, read as the reverse complement.
GTAAGTTTTACATGTTCTTAATTCATACCGGTTAGGTCCACATTTACATGTCAAATTTCCATGTCATCCCACCTAACCCTCTAACCATACCCACGTCTTATTATGGTTAGTATTCCTTAATTCATTCATTATGACAAACGAATCATGACCTCTCACATTAGACCGTGCATTTTGTGGCCACTGGATTTGCCGGGCAGTTCCGGGTAGATTTACACCACAAACTGGGTCTAACCTCGTGTCATAAACCGTTACGCCTACAATTTGGCCTTCGACCTCTCACATTAGACTGACACTTTGTGGCTACTGGATTTGTCGGGCGTTTCCGGGCAGATTTACACCACAAACTGAGTCTAACCTCGTGTCAAAGGTTCATTAATGGTCGTATTCCACCCAAAGCCCCAATATCAGTTCATGTGTTTAACATATAGAAATGTTCATGTTCCAACAACGTTCATATTTCCAGTTATATATCAATTATCAAGTTCATAATTCACGTTTTTGCCTCAAAATGTATTCCCAAATTATTATCATAATTCACTATAAGGTTATGCCAAGTTATAGCCTTTTATTTACAATACATGCCAACTACCCAAAACCCAACTTAGGCGCGTTCATATTAAACCTCTACCAAGTCATAAATTTTCACATATGTTCCAACTCCAAAATTTTACATAATTAACATACGCCCAAGTTCTAGATTACATGTTAGTTTTTACATATGCCCAATTCATACCAAATTTACATATGTTTAATTCACGCCATTTCACATGTATGCAAATTTTATACCAATTTACACAAGTACCAAGTTTCATGCCGTTTACATATATCAATATTCTCGCCATTTTACATAGGCCGAGTTTCATACCAAACTACATGTATTCCATGTTTACACCATTTTATCCAAACTTACAATCTTTAATTATAGCGATAATACTCATATCCCCATTTCATGTTATGCCGTCAATTCCACCAAACATATATATATATATATATCCAATTTAGACAACATTCCCATATTTCCCCGTATTCAATCATACGCACATCACAGTTCAGGCCTAGGTCCGAAATTGACCTAGGTTCATTGAAAGAAAATAAATAGGGGAAGGTAGAATTTGTATAACAATCAGTATAGAGAGGAAAACTGGCATAAAAACATCTTCTCTGGCATAAAAGATAGATGTTGACAATAATATCAATATGAATCAAGAAAAACTGATTTACAACAGGCTGAATAGATCATAAGATTGACATGATAACAAACATAGAAAAGTCCCAAAACTCAAGATTCAAGGAGCAACAGAAATAGATCTGAATCAATAAACATACGTAAATCCAATTCCACTTTATTCCATGGCCATATTATAATTAAATGTTTAAATCTAAAAACAACTAGAACTTACAGAGCATGGCTAATGAATTAAGAACAGAATTTGTTGTAAAAATGTCGCGGCGTTGTTAATTTATTGTCTTGAATCATTGTAGAAGCCTTGTTCTTTGGATTGATTTGAGTTTGAATGTTTGTACTTTGATTTGGAGACGGAGGCCATGGTTCAAGAGGTATTTTAGCGGCATAATGGTGTAAGAATGATTTGATATGAATTAGGTTAGGTCTAAGGGTGTTTTTATAGGTGTAGCAACTAGTTTAGGCCCTTAGATTAACTCTAGAATCAGTCCGGACCATCCAAACATGTCTCAGGCTTCAAAAATGAGTTCGGGGTCAAAACAGGCCAACCAGGTTGACCTATAAGGGGGGGAGGTCGACCACATGGTCGACCTGGGGAGTAGGTCGACCCTAGGGTCGACCATATGGTCGACACGGTCCCCAGGTCGACCTGCCTGGTCCTGTGCTGCCTAAAATCTACTGAATCTTCTACATGCCATAACTTCTTCATCCGGACTCCGATTTTCGAAAACTCGGACTCTATTTCATGTAAAATTTTGAGACGAACGCAATAGCATAACCCGTTTCCCTTGATTCTTATTTTAAAATTTAATTCTGCCATTATTTATGGTTTTAACATGTTATAAAAATTCGGGTTGTTTCACCGGGATGGGGACTGGACCCAAAACCACTTCAAATCAATAGTGCTGACGCGACTAACTAGAAACTTTAAAGATGGAGCATTGAACACCGTTGATCTTCATGAGCGGAATATATAATTTTCTTTTGTTTTGTGTTGCAACCAGAGATCTTTTGATTGTGATTCTGTCGTGATTGAAATCCACGGATTTGCAAGGACTTCTCGTTACCGATCCTTGGGGTGATTCCTATATAGGATGTGGTATGAGGGTGCTTTCGGTTCATCCTATTCCTGGATGACTTTTATGGACGAAATGACTAACAGAATATTTCCTTAAGAATCATGTACGTTGATTTTTACAAATATACCAAGTTTGGTGGCGGAGAAATTCTCTTGCTTAACACCCAGAGTGTATTTGTGGATGTCAATTAGTGGTTTGACGTATCTGATGATGTGGCATTCAAAGTGGATGGAGATGTGCTAAAAAGATAAACGTAACCTCAAGCCTCATCAATCGGTAAATGGCACAAAATCGGGTAGGTAGCATGGCTATGTGGGCCGCACCCATTAAAAGGGTATGTCATTACCTGATCTGGAGAAATCAAATGCCTTCGATTGTCCGTTTATTTTATTTATATGCTATCGGTTCGGTTGGCTGGCCCCCAACCATGGTGATGATATATTTGGTACTCTCAAGCGAAATGAGGGGTTGGTCATGTATAGCCGGGTTGTAAGACATTCTTGTTAAACCCCAATGTATTCATCTCCGGAGGTACATTGTCGGAAAGGTGGTCCCATACCTTGCCAGGAAATCCATTCTCCAATAAGAGCCCGTGATTTTGGTTGTGTACTATTTATGTAGAGTGTGAGATGCAAGCATTCTGCTAGATTATTATTTATTTATGGTTTGATAGACATTATTATAATATCAGAAAAGATATTGATTTTAAAAACCATTTGGGTTATAGTAAGGTCAAAACCGCCCGTGTTTATGTGTGGGCTGGTCTTACTATTATCCTTTTCTTTCAAAATGATTTTTTTTCAAAGTTAAACAAGTTGTCTGTGCTGTGAATTTATCAATGATAGTATTCCAGACTGATCCGGGTGAATTTTGCTTTGCTTCAAATGTTCTCGGGTCAGACCGAGTACATTACAGGTTAGGTTTCCGCTTGGAGTTCAGGAGCTGGAAGTAGTAGGCTTCACCGTTAGTTATATAAAGTATATTTCTACTGTAACGCATATATGATGTACTCTAATGATTGGTATGTATATATAATTTTCTTTTGTATAAAGAGATTTGATTTTATATATTATATTTTATTCATTCCGCTGTGAGATTCTGATGTATTCTTCTTCTTTTTCTTCTATTCTAATATTCTTTCTACGTCTCATCCTCTTATTTCTTTCTAATAATGTTCCAGTGTTTTCGATGCTTGAATAATCAACATGGTATTTTTATGTCGATTTTCGGGGTTGAAAATTCTTGTGCCGTTACATTTAACAACTTAATTAATTATCTAAAATTGTTCTAAGTTTAAATTCATCATAACTTATGCAAACGAAAACGAAATCAAATGATTTCAGGTGCGTTGGAATCGTGGTGTAAAACACTACCTCATGGAATCGACTGAAACAGATTCAGAGCTTTCTACAAAATTCAAAAGAAGTAAAACCAATGTGAGATTTCTTATTTAAGTAATTATAATTAATTAATTATTATCGTGTTTAGAAATTCTTACATATACGCTGTTAAATTTCAGTTTGTTGTTGTACGCGATTTGATTTAAACTGGTGGATGCTGTTGTGGTGATCTGTTGATTTATGTGAATATAATGGAAAAATAGAAATTGTAAACACGATAATAATTAATTAATTATAATTACTTAATAAAAATAGAACTGTAGATTCGTATACAAATAAAAAAAAATATCATTTTTATTTGTCATGTTAAAATAGATTCGTATACAAATAAAAATACCATTTTTATTTATAATGTTAATTTGGGAATTGTATACAAATAAATTATTCTTTTTATTTGTCATGTTAAAAGTAGAATTGTATACAAATAAAAATATTCATTTTTATTTGTCATGTTGAAATTGAAATTGTAAACAAATAAAAATCCATTTTGTTTGTCATGTTAAATATTGAAATTGTATACAAGTAAAAATTTACATTTTTTTTGTCATATTAAAGATAGAAATTTGTGTACAAATAAATATTCATTTTTATTTGTCATGTTAAAGGTAGAAATTTGTGTACATTTTTATTTGTTATGTTAAATATAGGAAATTTGTATGCAAATAAAATATTCTTTTTATTTAACACTAGAACTATAGGATGTTACGCAAATAAATTATCCTTTTTATTTGTCGTGTTTAAAATAGAATGTTATGCAAATAAAATATTTCTTTTTATTTGTCATGTTAAAAATACCGTTTTTATTTGTCATGTCAAAATAGATTTGTATACAAATAAAAATATACACTTTTATTTGTCATATTAAAGATAGGAATTTGTATACAAATAGATGTTAACTTTTATTTATCATGTAAAATATTCATTTTTATTTGTCATGTTTAAATGGAAATTGTATGCAAATAAAAATATTCATTTTTATTTTTCATGTTAAATATTGAAATTTAATACAAATAAAAATATTCATTTTTTTTGTCATGTTAGATATTGAAATTTGCATACAAATAAAAATTCATTTTTATTTGTTATATATAGAAGTTGTTATACAAATAAGAAGATTATTTTTCTTTATACATATATAATATAGAATTGTGTAGGAAATAAAACACGTAGACAAATAAATTATTCTTTTTATCTGTCATTAGAAATATAAAACATGTAGATAAATAAATTATTCTTTTTTATCTATCATTAGAAATATAAAACATGTAGCCAAATAAATTATTCTTTTTATCTGTCATTAGAAATGTAAAACATGTAGACAAATAAATTATTCTTTTTATCTGTCATTAGAAATGTAAAACATGTAGACAAATAAAATATTCCTTTTTATTTATCATTAGAAACATTGGAATTGTTATGCAAATAAAGTATTCTTTTTATTTGTCATTAGAAACATAGAATTTTTGATTCAATAAAATTTATCTTTTTTATTGAATATATGAAACATAGAATGGTTGATTCAATAAAATTCTTTTTTTTATCATTGAATACATGAAAAGTAGAATTGTTGATTCAAAAAAATTATTATTTTTATTGAATACCTGACACATAGAAATTGGTTAAACAACAAAAATATTCTCTTTATTGTATGCATATGAAATGTAAAAATATTCTTTTTACTGTATGCATATGAAATGTAAAATATTCTTTTTATTGTATGCATATGAAATGTAAAACTGTATAGACAATAAAATATTCTTTTTATTGTATGCATATGAAATGTAGAAATTGTATAGAAAATAAAATATCTTTTTATTGTATACATAGGAAATGAAGAAAATGTGTAGACGATAAAATACTCTTTTATTGTAACATGAAATGTGATTGAATCAAGCACAATTGGTTGCTGATATTGATTGTGATGGATTGACTGTTTGGATGCTCGACCGGTTTATAAGCAAAATATGCTTTTATATTTAGCATTAGGTTGGGTAAAAATATTTGTGTGCAAACACCTTGTAAAACACTTCACGATTTGACTATAAGGTGTTTAGCGATTTTGTTTATTTCAAAATTTAATAAATGATTTCGGAATGAGATTTCTTAAGTCAAAAGAATAGTATTCCCGATTTTGGACAGGGAACGTTTTATAAAATAGAATGGATTTCGAGGGCTAAACCCGATGATTTCGAAATAATTTGGAATTGGAAATCTATATAATTTGAAAGTACTTGTGATTATTATGTTGTGAAATGATTTTCCATACTTCGGGATATGAAATGATTTAGTATGTGGCTAAAGATGCGGGTGCCCCGGACGACTAAAACACAGGGGATGGCGGTGGATGAGGGCGGTGTACGTCTTCCCCAATAGTGTGGGATGGTGCATCATTAGCGTAGCCTGCTCCTATATGGGAGGTGCATATATATATATATATATATCGAGTTGGCGAGGTGAGTCCTGTAGCCTTGTCTAAGGGGAGCCCGATATTTGGTTGCATATTATTTTTATGCATTTGTATTGGAATTCATATTTCCAAAGATTTTGTTTTGAGATCCCGAAGTGAAATCTACTTTGATATAAAAGCCTGATATGTATTTCAAATGATTTGAAATAAGAAATTTGGAAATAAAGTCCAAGGGAATAATTTCTGTAAAGAGAATTGGATTTTGAAATCTAAGTTTAGGGATTATGCCTAAATGGGTAGATTGGAAAAAAAATTGCATGTTGTATGATGCACTGTAGACCCATAAGATTATTTATGGTTGCTGTTTATGCACAGGAAATCCAATGGAGTAAACCCGTTCCACGTTAGCGGCGTGGTCCTGTGATTAGCCTCATTATAAATAGCCTAAGTAAGATTTCTCATACCGGTCCCATGACTGACTCGTAGTTTGTTTCACTTGCGAACTCAGGTGCCTTTATTTTCCACATGGGTAGTCTAGTGGCTTGTTTTGCAGATATTTCTTTATTGCGCAGGATCCTGGATTGAAGCTTAAAGTTGTGTCCAGAGCAATGATATTCTTCCGTCGCAATAGTTTGTTGTTTCGCCGTGCATTGTATTACATTTATTGTGAATTATCTTCCGCTGTATTATATTCGATGTACTCTGATATTCTGTACTCTGATGTAACATTGTTATAATGTTTATAAAAGTCTTCTGTTATTTTTTCTGATGTGTTGTATGCCCAAAGTTAGCATATGCGGAATTCGAACGGTCTTGGTCGATTTAGCGGTCGATTAGCTCCGGGCGAAATCTGTGTCGTTACAATAGAGGTGTTGCTATTGGGTTCGGTTGGAGGCAGCATGTAGGCTCAGTGGTGGGGGATTGATGGGGTATGAGGTGGGCGACTTTTGATGGGGCGGAGCTCAAGTGCGTCGATGGGAGGCTCGGTCGAAGGAAGGAGGTGGTCTGGGGTAGGCGCGGTTCAGGGGAGGGATGGCTCGGGTTCGATGCAGTGGGATGGAATGAGACGAAATGGTGAAGGGAAGATAAGTAGCTGTGTTTTATTCATGAAGAAGAAAATGAGGGAGCATCTTTTGTCTCCTTTTTATTTTATTTTACATGTATACGAAGCAATGACATTAAGAGTTCAACCGAATTTTAGAACGTGATGCGTTGTCATTTAAATCGCATCGGAAATAAACAGAATGAAACGAGAAAAAACATAAATGGTTTTGAAGTTTTGAACGAATGGTTTTTTTATAAGAGACGAAAGGCATTAGAAATCCCATGCATCGACTTTGGGGGAAGAGCAAAAGATTTTGAAAAATGGAGACTTGGCATTCGAAACGAAAAGTGGACGGACACAAAATGAAAATATGAAGGGTTACTAAAACAAAAAGGGAACCAACATTTTAAATTTAAGAAGTCACAAGACCGTTTTCAAAATAAAACAAAATGGAAAATAGGTGGTTTTGAAATTCGAAACGAAGCGATAGTAATGAAAAGAAATGGGTTTTGAAAATAGCAGAGAAATGAATGGTTTTTGAAATAAAAATTGGATGAACGATTTTTTCAAATCAAATAGTGGACGATATCAAACCAGATTTAGTTTTGATATGGAATGATGGACGAATAAAATGAGATTAACAAATTGAAAGAAGAACAGTTTGAAATACCAAAAGAAAACAAATCCAAAAAATGAAAATTGAATGAAGTTTGCAACAACAATCGATCAATAAAAATGGCATACCAATAAGAGAAATATTAATTCAAAGATATACATCTATTAATATTGAAAACAAATTATGTAATATAATTCAAATTTACTATTTAAATTAAAATTTAAGAATAAATTCAAATTCAAATAAATAAACTTGATTTAATTTATCCAATAAATAAGATTTCGAATTACCAATATTGTATTCTGTTATTAAATCATATTTATATTAAAAACCAAATTCATTTGTTATATAAAAATCCAAAATAAAATTAGTTTCAAATCAAAATCAAAATATTTATCTTATAAAATCCAAACAAATTGAGTTTTCAATAAATATAATAAAATAGAAATCAAAATTTAAATTAATTCATTAATGAAAATAGAGTAAAAATTCTGGTTGTTACATCCTATCTTTTCCTTTATCAGTGTCGGCTTTGTTCCTTCCATACCTCCCACTATCGGTATGGGCTCCACCTCTACATACTCGTGCTTTGGTATTGATTGAACACTTCCCAAGCTTCTACTCTAGTATCGACTCCATTACGATACCCCTTCACCATGCTTTGGTTTCGATGTCGTCAGTACAAATTCTTGTAGTAACATTTGCATCACCCTAGTGAATGGGTATTTTTAACTTTTCAAGTCAATAGTTTCGACTTTGGGCTGTATCGTCCTTAAAACGCATGATTTTCCCACTTTGTGCTCTTCTATGGATGATCTAGACAGTTGATTTGTATTTTGCTTGTACGGCTATGATTGGACGCATTTCAAAATAAAACTTCTTCTTCTTTCTATTCTTCACCTACAAGTAATCTATTTGAATGAGAATCAAAATTCTACAAATTTCCAGAATTAAAGATCTGATCTTCTCCATGTAAGTTTTTCATCTATGCAAAGTTAAAATCGGAATATCCTCCTTTCTTAATCTTGATTATAGGTCAAGCAGGATTAACCAAATTCTAATTTCATATCAACATAAAAGCTGATACACTGATGTTAACATAAGATTGGATATTAATTGTGAATCGTAAAAACCTACCATCCCAAGTTTTTGATAATCTGATGCTTTATGTTTATGGGATTAAGTGCAATATTCACTATGCTAAAAATGGGGAATCGTAATTAATGTCATGGAGATGGAATTTCCTACCGTATCAGTGAAATTGAAATCAATCTTTATCAACTTCTTTCAGTTACGTCTTTACCAACACCGATACTCGTATTCTCCTTGGTTTTGGTTTAATCGACAATGAAAATTATTTTTTCTTGGTTTCGGTATCGATTAAGCTTGGAGTTTTGATGTCAGTTAAATCCTTACTGATACTGAGGGATTTTAGGTTTCGACATCACCGATATCAGAAACTGAGTTCCTTTAGTGTTAGCTAAGTTTCTAGTATTGATAGTAGACCTTTGGCTATGATATCTCCGATACCAAAGGCTTGAGTTATAGTTAATCCCAGAAAATTCATGCGCACATCAGGTAAAGGGTACAAGGCGAATGTCGTCAGGGCTGACCGTGTACGATGCACCCACACAAAGCAAGATCCAAATATCGAACCCAAGTCAGGTCAAGTCAACCACCGCGTCCGAAAATAACAGTATAACATATTATAAGAAGTACGACCCGATAAAGATAAAGGCCGCATATCCTGAGAACCGCTCAAACACCAAAATGAGGCAAGTCGCCCACTCAACCTGAGCAGGAGCGACCTCATAACAAAGCCTCGAAGCCAAAAATCGACATACAAAGGCAGCCTGAAGACAAGCGCCCTTGGACCGAGAAGGACGATCGCACAAGGGGCAAATGAGACTTGACTCCAAACCAACATCCCGCTCTTACAAAATCCCTTGAGGCGCTCATGGGACGCTCGCTTACATGGACCTGCTCAGCTATTCAAGATACTCGTTCCAATGAGCCGCTCGCGTATGACAACTAGATACAGCCACAGACAGCTGGCTACAGCTAGCCAGTGGCATGGTCGTAATTAGCAAAATGGACGATCCACGACCTGGATAAAGGAATTCCAGGTTGTTTACCAAGGGGAGTTCACATATAAATAGACCATGACTACCAACGTAAAGGAGATCGGCTTCTAAAAACCATGAAGTGCTGCCGAACTTCATCCTCAACCATAGATTCAGCCATGGTGTCAAGTACAATTTCACGATAAAGGAAAACGAAGACACCCATCTTCTCAATCACTCATCAATCCTTCTTCTCCTCAAATTCCACTATTCTTTTGTATAATTCCTTAGACTGAAATATATTAATGAGGGTATATTGAGTGAGTATAGAAATGTATGAAAAGAGAGAGTTGATGTGTTCTATAATTATCATTATAAGACGGGAAATCACCTTCATAGTGGATGTAGGCCTCATTAATGGTTGAACCACTCTAACTCTCGTCTCTACTTTACTTTTTCGCATTTTTCACTTTTTATTACTGATTAAACACGACTCCATTTATTTCTTACCGAATTGGTGAAGTATAGTTTAGTACCTTGGATGTTTAGACCATTTTTGGTGTAAACATTTTGGCGTCAACTGTGGGGTCATGTTCGTTTCTCTTCCCATTCAGATCTGACGATATTTTCTGGGAAAACGTTGTATTTGGGATCATGAGCATGCTGAGAGAAATTGCTGCAAACAAAATTGATGTTGTCTCCGGCGCTGACACGTCGCCTACCATCCATTCCGGAGAAAAGGAATCATTACAAGTCGAGGCGGCCATAACCAAAAGGGAACCGGAGGAAGCAATGACAGGGATAACGGATCAACTAACTATTGCAAATGAAGCATTGATAAAGAAGATTGAGTCAATGTTCATTATCCAGGCCTCTTCCATAATATCCGCATCAGGTGTCACTGATGATCTGTTCGCTCAAACAAGTCATGTAAGCGAAATGGAATATTCTGTTAAACAAGAATGCTCCATTCTGGAAACTAATTGTCACAATTATGGACCCTGACAAAGACCTGGCAAGGCGAAAAGAGCTCGTTCCGCGAAACGAGATGAAAAGTGAAAGCGTATCTTAGGTGCAAGAGGCGAGGTCAACCAGCGCAGAAGGAGGCCGCGTTTTTTCAAGAATTCTGAATTCACCTCCCTCAATGAAACCATAGAGAATATCTTCAGGGCAACAAAGAACACTATAAATTACCCAATCCCGGAATGGATGCAAGTTAAAAATGCTATAATGAAATCAGGAAGGTTCTGTCAATTCCATGATCAACCAGGACACAATACAAATGAATGCAGGCATTTGAAGTCGCTAATCGAAAGACTAGTAAGAAAGAACTATTCACAACAGTATGTACAAGGCCATTGTCACGGCTCTCTGCAAACAAGGGGCAACAAACTCTTCGTGGAAAGGGCCAAAAATAGCCGGGAATTGGCGCGTGACTAAGGATCAGCGACTGGTGTCCCGATCATGGAATTTTGAACTAGAATTCCCGCGATTTCGCCTTATTATTCAGGTTTTTCATTTGTATTCTGTTTGCTTAAGGAGTAGTAGTCTTCTACTTTGTTTTTCCACTAACTATATTCATGTTTGGCAATAAATCACTTACAGATGCCATATGCAAAGAAAGCTATTGTGTGCCTATTTAAGTACAGTACTCATCACCGTACACTGAAAACTGATTTTTTTTCAAATGTAGGCACGATAGAAGCAGTCAATTATACCCATCCTAAGTGCAAAGGGAAGGTTATTAAAGTGTATCTTGAGAAAAATGATTCAAAAGCATCGCGAGAGACATGCAAACCGAATCAGATGCATGGGCACGTCATCTCAACCGGATGCGCTGCCTAAAGACAAACAACAAGCCAAAAGGTGGACCTTCCTTAAGCAAGCATTTGCTGCAGAAACTAACATCAGGCTTTTCTAAAAAAAGAGAAAGAGGTACAAGGGAAATGATAAAAATGTCCCACGGATAAAATACCTAGGCTGTAAACATCAGTCCTAGTGTCAGAAGGACTGGCAAAACACACTGGAAGGACCGACACAAAACAAAACCCTCCGAAAGGAGGTGGCCATCCTTGTTCTTTGTTGTTAACCAAGTCAAACGGAGCCAAGGATGGACTACAACAGCAGAAATCCTACCCGAAAGGGGGTATCAGAAATCCTAGCCATTTGGGGGTTTCTAACAAGGTCTTCCAGTCCTAGAAAAATCAGGACTGACAAGATCAAATTTGGGTCGAAATTGAAACCCAAGACCTCCCATGGGGGCACCCAAAAGAAAACACATAATAATCACACATTGCTTCTAAGAAATCATGAATTGACCGAATTACAATGCGAAATCAACAGAATCTATAAAAGTAAAAAGAGCTTTGGTATGAGGACATAACCATTGTGTAAATAACCACCAATGCCCACTCAAAGCATACCACAACCTAGTTATAACCTCGTTGCGAGAAATGTTGGAACGATAAGATTTGCGCGAACAACAAACTAAAAGTACAACAACTCATAAGAAGTAAAATAATAAAACTATGATAGCCCCTAAGCGATACAAACGTAAGTCCGCAAATGTAAAATATTAAACGAGGACCGGCACTCGCACAAACAATCGGTCTAAGTACGTGATGAGTAAAAGAAAATAAACTGAAATCAGACCGTAAAGGTCACAAGTGCTATTTTTATACAAGGAAGGATGGTCCAATCACTCAAGCTTTTGCTGAACCAGCTACACAAAAAGTTGTCAAAGGGAAAAGATGTATGGTCTTCAATCATTAACCAGTTAGTTTCTTTTGCATTTCAGGGTGGACATAACCTTTGTATTCTAAATCTCGTCCTCATCATCCGGATCGGACGCATCTAGTAAAAGTGGGTCATCTGATCAAGGTATGGTAGAAGGATTAATGCTGGTGGAGACCAAAACAGAGTCGGTGATACAGGCTGGGTAGCAATGCCGCAAGCAGCTAAAGAAGAGGTTGAAAACACACCTGATGTAAAAGGGGAACAAGCACTTAACTTAGCAATCCCAGGAGAAGAAATAAGAAAATCCAAACCCGAGGCAGATTGATAGGTGTCAATTTTACCTGAAGCTGTTGGATATACGAAGTCAACCCCACAATTGTCCCCGTTTAAAGAAGTGCAGCCGTGACTCGCGCACTGTGCCACAACATTTTCTTGATATGGACACTCAATAATGGGTTGAGCTCTAGCAACATCCAAGGAAAAGCGATCCGTAGGGGGAGTAAGGGAGCTCGAAACATTAACCCTAGCGGAGTCAGGTGGACCATAGCGTTTGAACGCTCTCTTCTAAGCGACTGAACTCGCTCGTTCATCAAAATTTTCCTACCTTTAACTAGAGCCTCGCGATCCTTCTCTTCTAAAAGCTATTCTTGAAGGAACTCATTGTCAACATCATCGGAATACGAGAGTATTCGCTCCCAAACAAGGGCCAAAGTTCGTGGAAAATCCTTGTCCAAGTAACTCAAGCTTCCACGGCTCATAACACTGCAAACATAGAATTGGAACAGAGTATTGTCAATTCCATTTCTAGCTTCATCAAGATCTTTTTTTAACTGGATCATATCCTTTTCAAAGGTTCTAAGGGTTTCACTCTGGGAAGCAAGTCGGCCTTCAAGAGCCATGTTCTCCTGTTCTAAAGAAATTAAAGCCTGTTTTTCTAAGGCCATATGAAGCTCAGCAAGTTTTCGAGCAGATTGAGCCTCTAAATATCATGCTCGTACACCCTCCAACTCCTTCTTAAGCTCGACATTTCTAGCCTCTAAGCTGCTCACTGTAGCATGACCGCTCCTTAAAGAAGTCATCTCAGATTCCTGGGATTTGATCAAGTGGATCAGACCATCTTTGTCGTTTTCCAAGGTTTCGATATGGTCAAGGTGTCGAGCATTCAATACTTAGAACTCGTAACCGAATTTGGTCCAATGCTCCAGTCGCTTATCAACGTCTTTCATCACCAGATTCAACTGTATCTTGAACTAATCCTTAATAACACCAAGTTGAATGCTCATGCCACTTTTTATGGCATCCAAACTCTTCCAGACATTCTGCCAGTCATGGGGTTGTAAATCCAGATCGAAATGCATTCACCTCAGGTCCCAGCCGCTGAAGCGCTCCTTAAGCATTGAATTTCCAGGAGGGACCTTATAAGGTGGACGATCATGTATTATTTGAATTTGAGTAGGAGTCGGGACAATGTATCTTGCAGAAGGTTTAGTCGGTGGAAGCATCTTAGCCTGATCAAGTCCCTCACGCCTTAAAGAGTCAACCATGGAAGGATTATGAATATGTTGGGCCTGAAAACTTGAGGATAATTGGGGTTGCTTTGAATAGCCGGAAAGACAAGACTGTAAGATCAGCTTGTTGGAAGAAACTATCCGACAATGAGCAGTCTGCATTTACACCTGGGAAACGAACAAAATATGAGTTCAGCAAGCATTCAGAGGTTATCAAATTAACGGGAAATTATGCCACAAGTAAAATAGTAACAAAACCAGTTCCAGGGAAGCTATGAAAATAGGGGCTTTCTCAGGACGCCGAGCGGGCCGTCGCATTCCCCCGTGTCAGGTACAACGGGGTCAGACATCACCGCATCACCTTGGCTCAAATACTCGGCAGAGTCCAAATCCCCCAAGTCTCCAAATGCCCCTGAGGAACCCTCCGACCAAATAACAGGACAAGCAGAACTTCCCACGGTCGTTCCAGAAGTTACATTGACCCTCAAACCATATGCTCTCTCGTCAACTGTCTTACCACCCCCTTCAGTAGTCGGCAACGGAGGTCGATCGCTCACATCAGGGATTAAACGCGTCACTTTAAGAGGCTTGCCAGCAGGACTTTGGGAGTGCACAGAAGCTTTTCCAAGAGATCGTGTAGGGCAAATCAATCGGTACTTACGGAGGTTTTCCTCTAAAAGCAACACCTCTCTGCTTCTTTCCCTTTTGTTAGTAGAAACTAAAGAATTAAGGAGGCCTTGATCCAGAGAAAGTCCCACAACAGAGGGAATCACTACAAAAGTTAGAAGAGAGCTGGATGAGAAAAAGAAAAGGAATAAGAACTCCAAGAGCAAAGGTATAATTACCTCCTTCGGCCCATCGTCCTTAAAACTAGAAGGACACCGAACAAAGAAATATTGATCAGGGAAACCCCTTATCTCCATCCGTCAAACCAGTGATAATTCTATCATGCATACTCTCCATAAAAAAGAACGAGGGAACATCGACCTCCCTCTTCTTAAAGGTATATAAAAAGCAAATATACGCAAACGTAGGTTCCCGATGTCAAACCTTCATGAAAAGTATGTACAACCCAAGCAAGATTTTAGACCCACTAGGGTGCAGCTGATACGAGTCAACGGCCAATTGCCGCAAAACCGACTCCAGATAAGGAATGAAGGGGGGAATCGCCCCGCTGGATAACATGTGATAATTGACCGCTACATACCCAGAGGGCGAACAATCTGCCAGCTCCCCCTTTCTGGGAAGTCTGGTTTCATCTTGTGAAAATCCAAAGTGATTGCACATTTGTAAAAACTAATCAAAAGAAAGCGTCGATTTACGGCAGTCGGCCGCCACCCCATCAAAGAAGCGAGGTTGGGGATGAGTCTGACTAACGGCCAAACCAAGACCAGTAGCCGGGGCAACGTCACATGCCCGATCCAAATTCTCTCGTTCCCCATACATAACGAATTAACTGGGATTGAGATGAACATGCAGTTAGTCATATGTCAGCACGGACAAGTATGCTTAAAAAGAAATTACAAAATGAATGGTTAAGAGTCAAAGGAAAAGTAGAAGTACTGCCACGACATGGATATTCCATTGAACGGCCAGTTAAGGCACGATGAATTAAAAGTGTTGTTTCTTAGCCATTTCATAGAATGACTTGCCTGCATAAAAAGGGATAACGTCATCACCAACGGATTTTGCCTAAAGTCCAAGCACATACCAAGTCAAATCAACGCTCCTCCAATATCGCAACCATCGATTTCGGCAATTCGGTGTTGCCAATTGAGAATCCTTCCTTGCGCAACTAAAAGAATTAACCCAAAATCAGAATTAAAAAAGGGGATTCACTTACAAGTGAAATTCAACTCGAAGAAAGGAACGTTGTAGCCAAAAAAGAAGTTGAAGGTAATCGCTGACTAAAGGAGGAAGGGCGAGACGATCAACCAAGTAAAGAGAATCGAAGCCCCAAAAGGCAACAACGAGGTCTTCGACGATGAAATCGCCATTAAAATGGATTTATTGGAGAGATATGAAAGCGTGAAAATGAAGCGGCAATACTTAAGAGGACTAGAAGCCCCTTTTTATGATGTGACAACTCAATTAGGATCTAGTGATCTGGTTTAGCATACCTGGGAAATGTCCCGCCAAACGCCCAAAAACAAGCAATTGTCAAAATGTCTAGGTTTTGAAAATATGAGCTATCTGTGAGGGCGCAGAACATTGGACTTAATCCATCCAGGACACTCTCACCTCGTCAACCTAGTACTCAATTACACAAAAATCTCTCTTTAGATTTCAGCTGGCCTCCTAAAATTCATCCATTCGCACAGTAATCACAAGATACATCGAGCCTCTCGCTCATAGTAAAAGACAATATCAATCAGTGATGATGAAGCAATCTAAATGATCGGCACGACCGAGCCCTCAACAAGTCAGCACAAACCCACCAACCAATGTGCGATCAAATACGTCGAAGCCCGCGATTCCATAGACAAAAGAAATCACGGACTTCGAGGAGCAAGTGTTAATCCCAAAAAATTCATGCGCACATTAGATAAAGGGTACAAGGCGGATGTCGTCAGGACCGGCCGTGCACGATGCACCCGCACAATGCAAGATCCAAATATCAAACCTAAGGCAGGTCAAGTCAACCACCACGTCTGAAAATAACAGTATTTAAGAAGTACGATCCGATAAAGATAAAGGTCGCATATCTTGAGAACCGCTCAAACACCAAAATGAGGTAAATCGCCCACTCAACCTGAGCAGGAGCGACCTCATAACAAAGTCTCGAAGCCAAAAAGAGACATACAAAGGCAACCCGAAGACAAGCGCCCTTGGACCGAGAAGGACGATCGCACAAGGGGCAAAGGAGACTCAACTCCAAACCCGCATCCCGCTCTTACAAAATCTCTTGAGGCACTCATGGGACGCTTGCTTACATGGACCCGCTCGGCTATTCAAGATACTCGTTCCAACGAGCCGCTCGCGTATGACAATTGGATACAGCCACGGACAGTTGGCTACAGCTAGCCGGTGGCATGGTCGTAATTAGCAAAATGGACGATCCACAGCCTGGATAAAGGAATTCCAGGTTGTTTACCAAGGGGAGTTCACATATAAATAGACCATGACTACCAACGTAAAGGAGATCGACTTCTAAAAACAAAGAAGTGCTGCCGAACTTCATCCTCAACCACAGATTCAGCCATGGAGTCAAGCACAATTTCACGATGAAGGAAAACGAAAAAACCCATCTTCTCAATCACTCATCCATCCTTATCCTCAAATTCCGTTATTCTTTTGTATAATTCCTTAGATTGAAATATATTGATGAGGGTATATTGAGCTAGTATAGAAATGTATGAAAAAAGAGAGTTGATGTGTTCTGTAATTATCATTATAAGGCAGGAAATCACCTTCATAGTGGACGTAGGCCTCATTAACGGCTGAACCACTCTATATCTCGTCTCTACTTTACTTTTTCGCATTTTCCACTTTTTATTGTTGTCTAAACACGACTCCATTTATTTCTTAACGAACTGGTGAAGTACAGTTTAGTACCTTGGGTGTTTAGACCATTTTTGGTGTAAACAGTTATCTTTAGTGTTGGCTATGTTTTTACTATTGATAGTAGCCATTTGGCTTTGATATCACCGATGCCAAAAGCTTGAGTTATCTTCGGTTTTGGTTTTGTCATTCAGAAATGCGATCGATAACTTAACCGTATTTAAATGAGCATTGCATGAACTTTGTTGGAAATCAGGCCCTTGTAAACAGTGACATGTTTCAACTTTTTTATAAGAATGTTAAACAACAAATTATGGTAAGCTTCTGTTATGACCTTATGCCTTTAAACAGCTCATATTAACTTTAACTAAATTTCTTATCCTATTTTTTCAGTTTTCATCTAATTGTTACACTAATATATATGCATTGCATTTTTAAGGAGCAATGTCACCTAGCAGAATCATGGGAAGGACCAGACTACAGACGAACCAACCCCAGGTAGCTCCTCTTCTCCTCGGCTAGAGATTGAAGTTGTTTAACAACATTCTCTCATCCGGTCACAAGATGAGGTGGATGCGGGTCTCAAAGATTTTGGGATGAGTGGTGTAGAAGCCATATGTCCTTCTGAGAATGACACCATTCAAAATCCTCCAGATGGATTCATTACATATTTAGCTGTTCATATTTGGAATTGTGTCTTTTCCCTTTCCCGAGCTTTATTTCCAGGCTTTTGCAACGCTTGTAGCTTGCTTCAATTCAACTGACTCTAAATACATACTTATCTTTATGTCCCAAGCTGCTATCACTGGAATTAGGAAGTCTTCCCTTGACGTCTGCATTCTTCATTATCTTCTAATATTGTAAACAACCAAAAGAACATATTCGCCCATCTTCCATGTGAACCGTACGAAGAAATTGATCAAAGATGGCACTGATAAATTTAAAGATTAGGAAACATATTTCTTCTATATCAGTTGTCCCCCGAGTATCGGTTGCACTTTTTATACTTCTGGTGAGCTTTAAACTTTTCTTGATTATGTTATCTCCAAGCTCTGCCTAATCCTTATTTCCTTCCAACTTCAACCGCCAAATAGAAAAGCTTAAATGATTCAAAAGGCTTCTGAAAAACTGGGAATACGATCCCTTTTGTTGACAATGGATAACCTCCAAAAGTATGCTCTTCTCCCTTTAGGACAAAGGATTTTGGAGCAACCACTTATCATTCTCTAGGTGCCACGCATTTATCTTTGGGTACTAATGTGTTCACACAACTGAATCCTTTGTTTCCAGGAACTTCAAGTAAGATAGATCTTTTAAAGCATTTCTAAATTCTTATTTCTTATTCTATATACCTAACTTCTTCTTTTTTGATGTCATTACTTTTGCTGGGAAACCTGTTCTGACTGCTATAGCCCAATAAAAGTTTGTATCTAAGAGGAAGCTTGGAACAAAATCTGTTGATGAACCAGCCTTTAAGAAGAAAAGGGATGATGTTTCAACTCCTTCCTCACCCCATAAATAATTTGATGCTGCCCCTACTGAGCAGCCTACCCGTGGTCTCATTGCTTCTTCCGCTGGTGTTACTCTTGCTATCAGCTCTTCCCACACAGCAATCACAGAGAGTGATCTTGTCGCCCATCTTTTGGTGTCTGACTCTCCGCGGACTTTGGATTTAATTGATCGTGACTAAATTTGGCATCATATGCCAAAAATGCCAGCCCCTCAAGGCCTTCTTTACTATCGTAGACTCGAGATTTCAATGAGATTGTGAGACTTGCCCTTTCTTCTGAAAATATTTTTAACATCTCGTTGCGTTCTTCATCTTCAGACTTAATGAATCAACAACAATCTCTTGTCTTGCAAAAACTTAAGGTATAACATTGCTTTTCTTAGCCGCTTTTGTCATTTTTTTAACATAAATGTGCATTCTGCCTTCTTCCTTTAAGAAAACTAAAAGGTGGTTCTCGCTTCAGGAGGTTATTACTCAGTCTTCCTCCAAAATTGCAAATCTTAAAGAGAAGAAATCCAACCTAGAATTCAAAGTCAAAGTTTTGAACATGGCGAAGGAGGAAGATGATAAAGAGTGTTCAGAGCTAAAAGCCTCTCTTGAGAAGGCTGAGTTGGAACTTCTAGAAGAGAGAAAAGCTAAGTACCTTATGTTGATGAAGTTATGGCTCTTAAACAATCTCCTCAAGAGGTTGAGGATGAAAAGACAAGAACGATAACAACCTATGCTAACAAGTTAAAAGAGAAAGATGATCGTCTTTTTAAATCTCAATTGACAATCTCTGAATCTAAGCGGTTAATTTTAGAGGCCAAACAAAGAATTTCTTCATTCTTAGAATCCCACTTCCTAGACGTAGTTTTGAATGACTATGAAGATGCCATATTCGAGGCGTATTCCGATAATTATCAAAAGTTCCTCGAAATTGAACTCCCTTTAGTCTTCCCTTCCACTGCTAACAAAGTTATGAACAAAATCGAACAAATTAAGCAGAGAATTCAAGTCCCTGAAAGAGAGATTATTGACCCTAAGAAGGTTTTTTTCATTGAAGATCTTTCTAATTGGACTCTAATGAGGGAGAGGAGAAAGGCGATGATGTCGCTATTGACAGCGAGGAAGATGATGATGATGGTCAAGTTCATAGTATCAAAGATAAGGACCATCATGATGACTTTGGAAGTGGAGACGTTAACCCTCCTTCTTTTGCCGGTGGCACGCATGATTTCGAGGTGGAAAACCTCGATCTTCCAGGCTCAAGAATTTTTAGTAAGTAAAAAAATGTTCTTTCGTCACGTTTTAACAATGATGGAAGAAATCTTATAATGGGAAGGGAAATGAAAATTCAGCTCCAATCACCTTCTAAACGGAATTATACACAGTAAAACCTTATTGTGCAAATAAGTCAGAAAATTTAGCGTATCCCAATGAATTTCAAACCACAGGAGGATACTTGATTTAGAAGCCAATAAGGGAGAATTTTTTTCAATCAAGACAACATGGGGGTAAATTGAGAATAAAAATAGGAGATTGAATGATCTAGGGTTATATGGAATAATGTTAATTCTTCTGGAATGTCGCAATCTATAGACAACTAAAAAATGAGGGATGGTCCAAGAGACTACTTTTACACTATGTAAACAAAATGAAGGAACTTACAACCATTTTCTTTATTAAGTAGATAAAAAATAAACTGAATCATAGGAACCAAATTGGGCATATAGGGTAGAAGTGTTATGCATGTCCAAACAATGGAAATTCAAAAGCTTGCTATCCAAAATTAGTATCTTCGTTATTTTAGCTACTGCGATGCGCATATGGAAGGAAAAAAATCAATGTGTTTTCAAAGAATAAACAAAAAAGGGAAGAGTAGGTCAGTGCGACACTAGGCACATACAAATAGTAGACATAACTTTTTTTTTATACTTTTCCAAATAGACTAATGAATGAATGGTTAGCAGTATAATAATAGTGAACATAATAAATAGTGAACATTAAATGTGTTTATTTAAGTTTTTTGATGAAATTGGGCAAAGGGTACATATCAATCTTGTTGGAAAGTAAACTAATTAGACATGCATCAGCCAGGGTACATATCTGTCTTGTTTAATCCCAAATTATATAAAATGGAAAATACCTACTTGAATTTCCAAATGAGAGATAACTAATTCATATATGTAAGGTGTGACTTATTAGGGAGGTTACAAAAATTTCCAACATATATTAAATTTTACAGGCCGATTTAATAAGTGGTGTATAAGCCATATTTTTGCAGATATATTAACTTATTAAAATCACTAACTACCAACGTCAATCTTTTGTTGTTCTCCTATGTGTTATAGGCGTTCCAATGCTATGCATATTCATCGAATTTAAAATTTTAAAATCATAAATAACAGGTTGTTTTAGATGTATAACTGATTACGTTCCCATTGTAATGAAGATATAACATCAATGTATTGACATAATGCGTCGATTTGACTATTTACTACAAAATGCAAGAGAATACACGGTATCTTCTGACCCAATAATAATGTATAAAGCTATTGGAATGTATGGTTTAGCCATGGTTATGAAATCAATAAGAGAGTTAAAGTGGCTTGCCTTTAGTCTCCTAATGGAATTCTCAAGACTGTCATGCTCCAAAAGTGCATCCTGCAATTTCTAATCCAACAAACTATGTGCTTCTAACATTCTCTCGCGCACAGCTGAAAAAAATAAAGGATGTTCTCAATAGCTGAAAGTAAGGATAAAAACCATGTTAATATTACTTATGCAGATACAACAGAATTGCTGCCACATCTTTATAATGCATTTCTGTGTTTATTTCATATTTCATGCAAAGTCTTTTTTTGTTCAATTGTGCATATAACAGTGTTTCAGTTTTGCGTACATTTTACTATGTTTCAGCATTACAACTCCAGTGAACTCTAAAATTGTTACATTTGCATTTTACACTGATTTTGATTCAAAAATGGTTGCATTCACTTTTGTCTTGCATTTGTTCTGTTCCTATACAATCGTTTCCTGCTCAGCGCTTCTCTTTTAGTTTTTATTTCCTGCCGCTTCTCAAACACTACCCTTCACCAAAACCAACCAACTGTGTCTCTTTCGTCAACTCCTCGGACCTACTTTTTTCAATAAAAATGAATACAACAACCCCATTTCATCAATCGCCCGAAACTTTGCTTGCAAAAAAACGCAAATCGCCGATATCTGCAAAGCAAACTCCAACCTCACCTTCAATATACCTACTAATTCAAACCGCTACATTTCAGCCACATAACTCCCTCAACAAAACTCGCTATCCAAGTCCTCATACACATGAACTTTCAACATCCAACGTACCTCGAAACGCCGTGTTATAGTTGATATAGTTGATATACAAGTTATACAAGCATATTTTTACTCTACCCTTTTTTACTTCTCATGTTATAGTTGATATACAAGTTAAATAGGGATATTTTCTTATGATCGGTGAACCTAGTAAAGTAAACTTTAATAGATAATATGTAGTTTAATTATAAAATTATCATTAAATACACCATAAAATACATCAAAGGAATTTAATTAGTATACAAGATTGTACTATTCATGACATAAATATTGTAACAAAGTAACGTAGTTCAGGTGGAATATGAAATGCAACTGACCTCAAATGTAGTTCAGCTTTCTTTAGCTTCAGCTTTTTGTTAAATTTTGCATTGATATGCTCAAATCTACTATTGTTTTCAAAAATTATATATATATATATACATATATATAAACACATATACATACATATGTATATGATATTGAGGTGAATCTAAAAAACAATTTAACAATTAACAATCAAACTCTGATCATTTGTCATTCAATTCAACTAACCATATTGGATCCAAATAAAATTCAGTTTATTTAAAGAAAATCACAAATACCTGAATTTCAGTAAGAACCATAGAAAAAGTAAAAGAAGATGCAACATTTCCTAGAGGTTAAACATTTCCTAAGATTGCACTCAGTGACAAGACAACTCCCACACTTATTCCTGTTAAACTTGTTTACACCATCCCATGACAACCTCTGAAATTAACTATTGTTTAAAAAATATAAATCATTCATGTTATAAGTGTTGTACAAATTTGAGCTAAAAATCAGAAAACAAAAATTGCTCAGTACTTCAGCTAACCTGTTACTCTTGCAATGGCTAGACCAACCCCAATTAAAGGGTAAGTGAAGGATATAACTACATCCATAATGGAAAGCCACCAACTTTTGTGAAAAATAGGTATTTGGCTTAAAAAATATCAATAATTGCGAAATACAACATGTAAACCATCATTTTATCACCGCATTTTGCATCATAACCGTTTCTTTGGAAGCAAATTGATTTCTTGATAGCACTGCAGTTTATTTAGAAAATGCAATAAAATATATACATAATGGTCATTAATCAAATAAAGTAGAAGTTGGAAAATATTTTTACGCCATGCTGATAGCCATTGTGATGGCATAGATGATTATCACTCAAATTAAACTTCGAAATCTAGACTATTCCACATACTTTTACATGCGTTTTACCTGACAATAAAGATTGAAAACTATAAGCTGTGAAACGACCCGAAAATCGCCCTTGCGGGAAATCGCCGGATACGCTTACTTTGGGCTATAACACATCAGAACAACAGCAAGCTTTTATAAACATTACAATAATGTTACATCAGAGTACAGAATATCAGAGTACATCGAATAAAATTACAGTGGAAGATAAATTACAATAAATTATTGAACAATATAGTGCAGTGGAAATAAAATAACTAAGGCCAGCAGAAGGAAACTACTCTCTGGACACAGCTTTAAGCTTCAATCCAGCATCTTGCTCAAAAGATAACTATCTGCAAAAAGCTACTTGACTGCCAGTGTGGAAAAGAGGGCACCCGAGTTTGCAAAGTGAAACAAACTACGGGTCAGTCATTGGACTGGTGTGAGAATTCTTAACTAATTTCATTAATAACAATAAGACAAATCCAAGGACCACGCCGCTAACACGGAACGGGTTTACTCCAATAGATTGTCGTGCATAAATTAAAGTAAATCGTTAGACAACGCAATGCTTTTTGGAAAAATGAAACCATATAAGACTCAAGTCCCATCACACAATGCAACGCAAACCGGAGGATAGATTTTACCTTATGATGGTAAAAAATGCTTGATACGTTAAAAACGAGTTTGATATTATTACTAGTGTATATAAGTTTCAAAAATAGTTCAATCATAATGTATTAATCATAGACGACATAGTACCCCATCCTACTATGTCGCCATACTATTTCTACAATCAAAACCGCATGAGGTCGTATTGGAAATTGGGTTTCCATCATGAGTCAAGGCTAGGGAGGAGCTCCTTACCGATTCGAGACACTCTAGCTAATGTCTCAGGATCCCCCGCAGTGAACTCTTGGAAAGCTGCAGGGTCGGTCCACACATACAGCTTCGTGGATTGGCAATTCCTGAACACACGTTTCCCGGTCTTATAGGACCTATCATCCGAGGCGCGCCACATTCCATCATCCACATAAGTAAATATCAGCCAGTTTAAGCACCGACACCACTTCTAGCTAGAAAGAAACGTGCTGCTCTCCCTGCGTTCCCTTCTCCCGTTTTAGACTCAACCGGGTTGTGAGGTTCGCGAAGTAACGTTATAACCACAAGGCTTGCTTTTCAACAAAGCCTTGATCATCTTCATCTTGGCGTGCCACATTGACAATTCACGCCATGCGATTGATAACTATTAATACACAACCTCTAAGGGTGTTAAGCTAGAGAATAAATTCTCCGCCACCAACGGTCGTATATTAATAGAAATCAATTTACATAGAACAAAATTCAACGTCAGACACACATCCATTTATAAGCTTATGCTCTGGGTCTGAGCGAAAGCCAAATCCGTACAAATCAACACTACGTCCGGATAACTACCATCTTAGCGCCGTCTTGGGAGCAAATCAATCAAGGGCCTCAACACTAGTTACCCGTTCGATGTGAAGATCGTTGGTCCTCAATTCTTCCATTTAAAACGTCATATGATTATTTGAAATGAGTATAACTTGGTCTTTTCAAATAATCTTCGCATAATTATCATTTAAATTATTTCATAACGTTATTACTTCTCACTATTTTGATTTTGATAAAAGTAGTTCATTTGCATTTTAACGACATTACAGGTCATTAACATATAAGGGTAATAAATCAACCAAACCAACAGCATACAGTCATGTTCGTATCATACAATGATGTAATGTGACATGTTTATATCAAGATATCATGTTATATAAACAGTTCAATTCCCTTCCCTCATTTTATTTGTTAATAAACAATAACTAAAATGTAACTTTCAATTAATTTAATGCATAGAAAATGTCATTTAAAAACATTTATTTTTCTTATTTATTCACATCATATGTGAATAAGTTTACTTTTCCTTATTCTTATTTATTTACCTAAATGTAAATAAATGTTAACTTTCACCTCTACATATCCTATTTACATGAAAATGTAAATGAAAGTGTCATCTAAAATAATTCTTTTTATTTACATAAGCAAATGTAAATTTCTATTTCATATTTTATTTACATTCTTTAATTACATCGAAAAATGTAAATTTTTTAAAATATAACTTCTATTACATCCTTATTTACATTGAAAAATGTAACTTTTTTTTAATCTAACTACATAAAATGTAACCTTTCATTCTTTAAACATGACGGTGAAAATAATGTAATTTCTATCCAACACATAACGGTGAAAATAATGTCACTTTCTAATTTAACCATTTATATTTTAATATGGGCCAGACCTCTCACATTAGGCCTGCAACTTGTGGATGCTGGATAGGTCGGTCGGTTCCGGGCAGACTTATCCCAAAAGTTGGGCTTAACCTCATGTCTTGGCCCAATTTGTATTTGTGCACTTGGACCTCTCACATTAGGCCCAACATTTGTGGCTGCGGGATATGTCGGTCGGGTCCGGGCAGACTTCCACCACAAATGTGGCCTAACCTCGTGTCCAAGTACAATTTTAGTTAATCATTATAATTGTTCTACAAAAAATATTATTTTACATGACACTTCTTAATATAATTGATGTTTTTAATTCACGTGTCATTCTTTAATAAAAGTGATGAATTCTAATGTCATATAAAGAGGATATTTTATATGTAAACATATTTTCTATGAATTCTAATGACTTTTTCAATCTAATGACCTTCTAGTTTTAATGACATTATAATTTAAAGACATTTTCAATCTAGTGATATTCTAGTTTTAATGACATTTTCAATAAATGACATTATGATATTTTAACATGAAGGGCAAGTTTATCCTAACATAAATGCCAATTTCAAATTTTCATAAAATTGACAAACTAAATTCCACATAAATGACAAATTAATTTTTTTACATAAATGATAAATTATTATTTTTTACATAAATGACAAATTCAATTTAAACATAGATGACAAATTAATTTTTTAGATAAATGACAAACTCAATTTAAACATTGATGACAAATTAATTTTTTACATAAATGACAAATTCAATTTAAACATAGATGACAAATTTATCTTACATAACATATTTCTAATAAAAGTGGCATGTCTATCCTAATTAAACATTATTGATTAAAATGATATTTCTAACTAAATTGATATGTTTAACACAACATGATATATTCTCACAAAAATGTTGTTTAATTAGCACAGATATTTTTAATATTTAATAATTCTAACAGTTCATATATTAACATAAAAAGAATACTTTTATGTTAAATCAATTCTATCATTTCAACAAGTATGATAATTTGGTTTCAACTCTCTTATTTCAACAAGTATGATAATTTTACTCTAATGACCATTCCAATTTAAGGACATTTTTAATCTAACATAAATGACATTTTTTGAATCTTAACATAAATGTCATTTTGAATTCTAACATAAATGTTCTTTTTAATTCTAACATAAATGTTCTTTTATTTTCAAACAAAAGATGACAACTTATTCTCTAATAAAAGATGACAATTTATTCTCTAATAAAAGATGACAATTTATTCTCTAATAAAAGATGAAAATTTGTTCTTTAATTACATAAAAAAATGTCCTCTTAATTTATATATGTTCATTTTTTTTACTTACATTAAAAATGTAAATTTATTTTACAGCGTAAAGTATCATTCTTTAATTACATATAAAAATGTAATTTTATTTTACAATGCAAATCTTATTCTTTATTTATTAAAAATAAAGATAATTTCTTTTATGATGTAATATCATACTTTAATTACAATGGAAATTTCAATGTCAACCTAAATTATTTGACTACAACCGCAACATAACGATTTAATCTTTTTATTTCATTCAAACGCAACATAAAGCTTTAATCTTTTTATTTCATTCAAACCCAACATAAAGATTTAATCTTTTTATTTCATTCAAACGCAACATAAAGATTTAATCTTTTTGTTTGATTATTTCATAAAGATGCTAAAATGTTCGTAATCTCATGTTTCAACAAAACGCTACAATATGTTTATATCTTCATGTTTCAATAAAAAATTACATATGCTTATATTTCATGTTTCAACAAAATCACATATGGTACAACATATGGTGATGATTCAAGCATGAAACGAACAAAAATTTATGATGTCAACATTCGCATCATAATTCATATTAAAATATGTAACCAAATTTATAAGTTTGGTGTCAACATATGATCATGATCCCATATATATACTAAATCTAAGTATAACACATGAACAACAACTATATTTGGGTGTTAACATATACATCATGAATCAACGAGACCAAATCTAAATCCATTGGTGTATATAGATCTTACTAAATAGGTGTTTATAGATCTAATTAAAATAGATCTAAATATATATGAATAATCCAAACATCCAAATTTACAGTATAGTCAAATCCAAACCCAAAGCATCAACATGTAATCATAGTAAATCTACTTACGTTTTACCATTATCCACAATCAATAATCTCACATCACGGATCAGAAACAATAAAATAAATATCATGCATCTATAAGCGAGGAGAATAATTAATTTAAAATTGATTTTTGTAAATCAGAACTCTCACCTTTGTGTTCGTCAGATCTAGATACGAATTGAAAGTCGGAAGCTTGTACACAACAGATCTATGACGTTGTGTTATGTCACATTGTTCCAAGGTTGTCTAACTTGTCAGTTTCTGTATCGAATTGGACCAAAAACATGTTTTTAATAAATAAAATTAAAGTTAGCAACGAAATCAAGTGTTGCAAATCAATAAAATCAAAATTTATATAACCTTGAATAGTTCAAAACTTTGAATCACAATTTCTTGAGCTGTAGTTAACGGTTTTGGGTGCCGTTTGTTGGAGGATGGAGGGCTTGGAGAGGTGGGTACTCGGCCGGAAGGGGGTGGGGTGCGGTGCAGCAATCGAAGCGGGGCAGAGGTTCAATGAAAGCGGGTTTGGAGAGGTGATTTGGGAGCTCCGATGCACGAGAAGGTTTGAAACTTGTCTAGAATCGAAGAGGAGATCAAGAGCTTCAAAAAGTTTAACTATGGATAGGTCTAATTGTGTGCGGATTAGGAGAAAGAGAGGAGAGAAGGTGAGAAAGGGGAGGCGGCTGATGAGTTCAGCGTGCGTGAGTGATTTGGGAAGAAGGAGCATGAGTTTGTCTCGATATGAGTGCATTTAAATAATATTTTAATCCCTTAAAAGGCCCATTTTGCAACTTTATCCAATTTCAGCCCAACGACTGTCGTTACCACCCATTAGCCTCCATTTCGGACTCATATGGACCTGCCCTGTTAGCCCAAATGGTCATCTTGGCCTCCGTTTTTCAGATTTTAAATTTAAGTCATGTATTAAAGTTCAAACGTACGTCAAAGTTTACCGAAGTTACAAAATAACTCTAAAAATTCCCGAAAAATGTTTTTAACTATATTTTGACGCTACGAATCCAGAAAAATTTATTTCATTGAGTTCTGAGCCCGTTTGTAAAAATGACTATTTTCAAGTCGATTAAAATTGACCGAAATTGACAAAACTGAAATCTTTTTGCCACAGCCACAAATTAATTCTAAAAATTATGAAAAATTAAACTTAGCCATATTTTGACATTCCGAATCCAACAAAAGTGATTTCGTCGAAAACAGAGGTCATTTGAAAAATGGCTCTTTCAAGGCGTATATATTAAATATTAAAAATACATTTTTAAACAAATAATTTTCTAAACTCAAAATATATAAGTGTTTACTGTTTTTCAATGCAGAAACATCATTTTGAACTCAATGGAAGTGGTTTCGAGTTCAAATTCCTTCGCATGCAAAAAGTGGCATTTTTGACCTTTATAAATTTCACAACGACCTTTCTAAATTTTAACTTGGGCATAACTTTTGATTCCCGCTATGAAATTTCAAATTTTCAGATTCTTTAGAAAGATATTTTTAAATAGATTCCAAAAATTTTGGTTTCACTAAAATCCGTTAAATTTTGCATTAGTCAAAGTTCAAGTTTGACTTTTCAAACTACCGCGCTATTTCTAACTCCTTTTATAATTAAAATTAAATTATTCATTCTAACTCTGATTTAAATCAATTTTTAATCATTAATATTTTAAATATCATAAACTATTTAAAATTACTTAATATAAATTTTTAAATTTACCCCAAAATTCAGGGTTGTTACAAGTTGCTTTAGTGCATGTAAAAAACAAAATTGGAACAAAAAAAAAGATTTGACTAAAGCAAGAAAAGAAATTCTAAAACAGAGTTGCAACAGTAACAATATCAATATCCAAAACAAATAAACATCACCAACAATAAGCGCTAAATCAATTCATTAAGGAGGACGATGATGATGGCGTGAGGTCATCAACTCCAGCACGACCAGAGATAATCCTAGCATTGCTCCAGTTCACAACCCAATGCATAATTCTAGAAGCAAGCCATCACTATCTTCACCCCCAGAAGCTTCGTACCCATCACGACTCATACTCCTCAGCAACTAAATCTCGTTATTTTCAGGGTGTGACATCAGGCCATGAGAAGAATCCTCGACCCTATATGAAGAAACCCTAAAAGGACTATTAATACCACTATAGAAATTAAGGCCGTGAGACTCCAAGCTGCTACTAGGGGAAGCAGTAGAGATCCCATTGGAAGGCATTGCATGGCTTGTTCTGAAAGCGCTTGTAACGACCCGGATTTTTAGCTATTTAATTTAGAACATTTATATTTATTTTAAATGTTGTATTGGAAATATAAATGGAAATTTATAAGAAATTTATTAATAAAACGACGTTTTAACGTATAATTTATAATTCAATTATGAATGAACTCGTAACGTCGCGGTAGTTCGTAATATTATGTTTTGAACTTCAATTGTATATACAAAATCTAATATAAGTCGGATTTCTTTGAAACAATAAACGTTCGAATCTACTTGATTATATTTTTCTAATGGAAGTGAAAATTTGAGATTTCCTCTTATAGATTGTAAGTTGTGTCCAAATAAAAATTTCAGAAAGTCGTTATGGAATCGTTTATTAATTATAATGATACATTTTATATATAAATCGATTTTAAATAATTTGAACGTTGGTTTAAATTTTATATATCGACTTTAAAATCTTGTTATAATTATTTTGGAGCTATATGATGTTCTATTCGGACATATATGATAGTAATAATTTATTCTTATTTAATTTAATTGTTTTTTAATTTATTTATATTTTGATTGATGTATTTAAACCCGAAAAATGTTTACAAAGGACCTCCGTTTTCGACGAAATCAGTTTTGTTGGATCCGTAATGTTAAATTATTGTATGAAAATAAATTTCATGGAAATTCAATATCGTGTGTGTCAGCTATAACTATTAATGCCTAGATTGTTATTTAATCGTTTATTCGATTTAATATGAAACTTAAGAATAGTCGTTTTTCAAACGATCTCCAATTTTGACGAAACCAAATTTATTAAATCCGTGGTGGTTAATTACTATAAAGTCTCCAGTTTGGAGTCAATTGGAGTTGTTTTGATTATCGTGCACAATATAAAGGTGTATCGAATTACGTTGTGAATTATAAAAGGAATTATATCGAACAATCTCTGAATTTGATGAACCCAGTTTCGTTGAATATTTTGTTATTGTAATATTTTAAATTTCGAGCCATTCGAAATTGTTTTGTGAGCATGGAAAAAAATAATATGGATCAATTGACGATTTTAATATTTAAGATTTCGCCATTTTTATCAAATGGAGTCAGATTTGGATGAAACAAGTTTCGTTGGGTCTGTAGTATCAAACAAAGGTTATTTGTCCATTTTCATCACAAACGGGTTTCATGCATGAGCATACAAATTTAAAAGTGACCCGTGAAAATGATGATAGACATTAACTCATTAAATTTAATAAAATATTAATAAAATATTAATAAAACTATCTATGTAAACAACCCATTCCAATCCCTAATTCCCCAATCCTTTTTCATAATTTCCCCATTTCAGTTGAAAACCCCATTTCTTCTAGTAATCAACGAGAGGAAATTTCCACTTCAAAAATTGGTATAAAATCCAAACCCAATCGAAATAATGAATCATTCAATCCTTCGACCTTGTTTGAGCAAAAGCGTTAAATTGATGTGTATACGATGAGGCGCAGTGGAAATTCACATTGCTCTTTTTCTTCGTGGGAGATGTAGTTTTCGATTCGGTCAGTGATAGGGTGGCTGTTAGGAAAAACAAGGGTGGCGCTTCCCTTCTGATGGCGAGAGGTTCCCAGTGGAGGAGCTTAATGGACTTCGACGTTGTTTTCTGTCGCACTCTGTGTGTACAGGTGCGTGGACAGAGCTGGACATCGCAAATCGCGGGAGGTATTTGGAGAGGGAATGGAAGGGTTGATTGAACACTGATGACCGAAGTAGTGTTTGGGTGGCATCAATAGGGTATCAGGGTGGAAGGCGACCTGTTGCAGATCATTTCTAGGCATCATATGCGTTCGGTTAGGTGAGGTTTGAGAGAATGTTTGGGTACGTGGCATCAATTTATAACTGTGTTTGGATTTGAGAGGGTATCCCTTAGTTAAGCATCGCTGCTTTTTCTTTCCAGCTACTGGAGGAGTGCAGGCGCGATGTAGAAGGGATGACCGAAAAGGTGAGGTAGCATGGCAGGTGGTTTGGGGTTGGGAAGCTCCTTCGTGAGTTGTTATGGACACTTTGATGGGAATAAGCATGGTGGCTTTAGTTTGTGTTTTAATGTAGTGTAAGGGAAGACAAGGGAGTGAAAGGCGACAATAGTTTGGGAAAGGCTAGAGCGGCTTTCACGGTATGGAATGAGAAGAAATAATGGACTAAAGCTAAGAAAATGGCATGGAAATTTGAATAATGCGTTGACGTCGGGAAGAAGAACGTTAATATGATTAACGTGTTAATGAGGGAGAGGCCGATCTTGTTAAGTGGATTGTCCGCAGCGTGCGTTGGCAAGGGAATAAGGAATTTAAGCAAGATGGGTAGTTTATCAAATAGGATTAAGGAATGATTTAAGCTTAATGACTTAATTAGAAGTATACATTAATGAAGACGTCTGCTTTACATGCTGCATCAACTGCACCTTAGAATTGTTGAGCTTCACCAATGTGCATGCAATTTTGCACAGTTCGAGAACCATCAAATTATATATATAAGTAAGTCCCTTTCGGTGTTGCTGCTTAGCGCAAGATTGGATAAGCTACGGAATATTGAGCCGAGTTGAAAACATTTTGATATGCTCCATGTGTTGAGTCGGTTTTAACAAGGTTAATAACGGTATTAGTTATTAATAATAATTCATTATTTAATTAAGGAATTAGTAGTAAATTTAAATCATATAAACTAAATCATGGATAACTTTTATTTCATGAACAGAACTGAACCAAACTGGTCACAATAGGATCGTAACAACAAAACTTACGTTGCGGAACTATTGTGGTAGAAAACAGAGCTAGCGGAATTTCATGATAAAATCAAACGCTCGTTTGATTTTAAATGAAACCAAAGCAGAATCGTCAACTACACAACAAGGTAAGTAAACGTACTAACTCTGACTCGTTTATATTTTTATATAAACGAATTTTAAATTTATATATAGTTATTTCATACTGTGTGATGGTTGTTTGGATGAATGGTTGATAAAATTGGTTGAAATGATTGATATGGCCATATACAAATCATTGTTTTAATATTGATGTTATTTACCATATTATCTCACATTGGAGTTAAACTGGTGTTATTTATGTTGATTAACATCCGTGGATGCAGGAAACATGTTGGAGGGATCTAACTGGATTCCTTAGTATTTATATTATTGTTTGTCATTTATTGTGATATATAATACTTTGATTGTTATGTTATGTTGAATTACACCACCCCTAGAAATTTGGTATTTAAATACCATAAAATATTTCCAAAATAGAAACTAAACTTCGAATGGATTTGGAAATAGAAACTTGGTTTAAATGAATACAAATAAGAAATTGTTTATAAACGATGTTCATAAATATTTATTTATCTTGAGATAAATTGAAATATAAATTCAAGTCTGAATTTATATAGAAAAGTGGAAATCGGTATTAAGACCGATATTTGAAATACGTTTTGAACTTAACGATTAAAAAAAACGAGAATTTAAATTTATGAAATAAAAAAATAAGATTTTTACCTGAATAATTCTACCAGTAGAAGTTAATAAAGAGGCGTTAAACTAAATCATCCTTGGGAGATGTCGACATCGATTAGGATGGTCTACGCTTGATAATTGATTGTTATGAATGTACTATTTGTTTCTGCTTGATTGTTGTAAAGGATATCACTGTCCGATGTGGGGAAGACGGATTTGAGTTCTTCTATGTTGATGTTGGTAGATTAGCTGATTAATTTTCCTATTGTCATATACTTTATTGATGATATTAGATAGCTGTTTCACTTCAACAAAAATGATTTTTGTTGCAAAATTTGTGGCATTTATTCTCAAATGCAAGAAAAAGTGTTTTCAGTACCAACATAAGCCAACGAAAAATAGTTCACATTCCTGCCTCTTCATAAACATAAGTCCGCGTGTCCAAAGTAAACGTTACCGACCTGTTTCCTCTCCCCTTATACTTAAAATCTTTTAACCCTCATACTCTTTTCATCCCTTTTCCCTAAAAAAACCTAGCTTTTAACCATTTTCAATCTACCAATTATTATTTCTTAATTTAATACGATTTTGTACAGACGATCTCATTCAACGTTCATATGGATACCAGTAGAGGCGGTTCATCTCATTGATGCTACAAAGCGATTTGATTCAATTCCAAACCATATTCAAGTTCATGAAATCGCTAAAGCTAGAGAGGTATAAAATCAAACTTGATTTATCTAATTTTGTTTGGACCCTATCGTTTAGGGTTTTGAACAATTAAAATCCGTTGCGTGTTGATTTCTGCAACCACAAACCAAAATAGCTGACTTCTGCAAATTATGTTTGTAAATGGGTTTTATATCTGGGTTCTTAAGTTACTTTTGAACTCTGTGTTTTGATAGTATACGAGATTAAATTTATATGCTTATGATCCCCTGCATGCTTCAAATTTAGATCTAGATATATGCATAAATGTTTCATAATAGTATGTATGAAAGCAAATGGTGTTTATACTTGTTAAAATACCTTTCATTCTGTTTGCATCTAAATTGAATGGGTTTCGAACCTGTTTTGTGTGTATATATATAAATATATATATATATATATATATATATATGTGTGTGTGTATGTGTGTGTGCGTGTGTGTGTGTCGTGATTGCCTGAATTATATGGATTGGAATTTAATATGGACATTGATTTTAAATGTTAACATGTTCATTTAAATTTCTTGATTGAGTACTTGCAGCAAACATTTTAAACTTATATATATATATATATATATAGAAACCTTGCAATGCATGAATTATATATATATGAGTTACATAGTATATAAATTGTGCAGCATATGACTTGGGAGTTTATGAATTTTGCAATATGTGGTATTATGCAAGTATGTCATATTTATGTATGTTAATTATTTTATTTTATTCCATCTGATTTGCATGTATAGGAGTATACATGAATACTGAAATTGTGCAGCTAAAAGAGTGACATTTAACCGATACATTTCATAAAAAAATTCCCTGTAGGCTTAGGTGAAGCATTATGTTACATAGGGCAACTTTGTTTCTTCTTAATTGATTGCCCAAAGGGACGAAGACAAATTGTTTTAGGCTCTTTTCCCATCAATATCAATAATCTAGATTGCAAGAATTTGTGTTAGGCCATCAATGATCAAGTTGAACCCAAACCGTATTTGCAATCTCGATATTGATATTAATGAGGCCAGAGAAACGTGAATTGATGTGGGAAACTGAAACGAGAAACAGGTTCAAATAGGTATACCTACTTTGTAATCGGAATGTGTTTATGTATGTTAATTTATTTTATTTTGTTTCAACTGCTTTGCATGTATAGGAGTATACATGAATACTGAAATATGCCATATATCTATTGTGATTGTACACTTAAATCCGGGATGTCCACACACACACACAAATATATATATATATATATATATATATATATATATATATAGTGATATACTTGAAAGATTACTGCTTCTAAATATTGCTAAATAATGATAGGCTAAAAAAGTGGCACTTTATAATTGTTAGTACCTACTTACCTTGTGTTTTGATATTAGGATATGCAAATGGTATTTATTTTACTTTAATTATATGCTAGTTTCTTCTGGATATATAAGCGGATAACTTGTTATATATAAACATTATCTGGGCATACTGATCCATTTAAAGTTTTCATATGAATGTTAGGTTGTAAACACAATTGGATAAATATATGTTTAATGTAAGACTTCTGCATGCACATGTATACATATAACATACAATGATTATGAGCATACAGACATACATACTGCAGGTGATACTAAGTTTATTAGGGGGTGTATATATCAAGTGTGTGTGAACGTTTCGAGATTTCTAAGAAACATGAGCAAGTTAATTTTATGGTCAAGAGGTCTAATTTATATGAGTTGACAATTAATTTGACTTGAGAGTTACTAAATTAAGTTAATTTGACTTGGGAGTTACTAAATTAAGTGACTGCATTCAATTTATCTTGGGAGTTACTATATTAAGTGACTACATTCAATGGATTCATAATTAATTTGAAACGTAACACTAACATGGTAGGATCTCCTATCAAAGTTCATTGTTAGTGTATGCTGTCAGGAGGTATATTTCAGATCCACGTCGGCAAGTGTTTAGTATTTTTAGGATACTATGACTTATTTCCATGAACATGGAACATTCACGGGTTATTAAGAATTAAATCACGAGTTCTATGCATATACGTAAGGTAAGAGAGGTATTGACCTAACTTTCTGTGGTCTGGTTGAGTAAATACTTCGAAATGATGAAAACTTTAAAATAAAGTTTTCGGTCATTAAAGAGTTTCGAAATTTAGTAACTCAAGTTCTGAAGATCAATAAGTTTCAATGGATCAATTTTGTGACTATCAAGATAAGTCGAGGTTAGATGGTTTGTTAAGCAGACCAAATCATTAAACAGTAAGCAGTAAAATTGTTTGTCCATATGATCAGCTTTATCATTTCGAAGTGTTTCCTCAACCAGTCCACAGAATGCTTGTTCAGTACCTTTTTTATCCTCAGGTATAGGCATATAACTCGTGATTTAGTACTTAATAAAATGTGAATGTTCCATCTTCATGGAATTTGATCGCAGTATCTTGAAGTTATTAACACCTTGCCGACATGGTTCTGGAGTATACTTTCTGGTAATACTACTTAACAGTGTCAGAATCTTCAAAAGTTTATCTTGGCTGTGCCATTTTACCTATAGTTTTGAATGTTACATATCATAAATCTGTCGTACTTGTAATAAAAATGTTCGTACAAGCATTGCATTAGTTAGCAGTACAAGGATTATATTACATTTTTCATGTTTGTGACTATGTTATATAACTGATGCATTTCATATAAAATTTCCATGTAGGCTCTGGAGAAGCATTATGTTACATAGGAAAACTCAGTTCCCAAAGGGGACGAAGACAATTAGTTTTAGACTCTTCCCCCATTTAATATTAATATCGAGATTGCAAAAAATTTTGTTAGGCCATCAATGATCAAGTTGAACCTGAACCGTATTTGCAATCTCGATTGTTAATTTTGGTGAGGCAAGAGAAACCTGAATTGATGTGGGAAACTAAACAGAGAAACCCACCTTCTCCTAAGTATTTTATAGGTGGTTTAGTTTGTATTTAACCTTGAGAGAAAGGTGGTGTTATAGAAGAAATGGTCATACCATACCAGGGGAGTTTGAGCTCCAGTCTTACATTTCCTCCTCAGTATACTTAGTGCAACTTCCAAAATCTGGTGTTGTGATTTCATAAATACAAAATCTGATATTGCGGCTAGTATTTAGTATTTACCATTATGTTTATTTTTATCAGCTAAGCATTGATTTGTGATAATATGAAATCTATATTCCTACTGATTTTTCAGATGGCTGGTTTTGATCCTTGTTCGAACAATTATGTTTCTACTTATCTGAATATGTGTGTTGTTCAAAAGGCTCTTCATGCAAATGTCACAAGTTTGTCGCATCGTTGGGAACTCTACAGGCATGCTTATTACTTACGAAAACTTCGTGTATTTTGTTAATTTACCATTATTATATATTTTATTGCTGCATGTTGGCACATTTTATCCTTAAACAAATCCAAAGTTATTGTTGTTTAAACTGGTTTGCGTTCTGTTATAATATAAGTGCACACCAAATCAGTTACTGGTACACCATTTACTTCTTTTATACTTTTTTTTGATTGGTTTTGTTAAAAATATTTGACCTACAACTTAACAATGTTTTTCATGTATGTGCGTACTTTATATATTTGTGGATACCAAGAAATATGGCTGAGTTCATCATTTCAATGGAAGTAAGTTCTCACATAAACAATTGGTAGCCTACGTTTATTCTGATGCTCATTTTGTTGTATACAGTTTGACTAATGCGTCATTTAAAACGTCCTTGTGTGAGATAATGTTGATCTAGGAAATGCCTGTGGAAAGTACTTTCGGGTTTATTGCCTTAGCATTATCGATCGAGGTTAATTTTCCTTTTGTTTTTCTGAATTGTGCATGCGTGTTTGTGTTTGTACATGCGGGTATAAAGAATAAATACATGAGATATTATATTATTGATATGAAACCTGGTTACTCAGACTTCTTGTTTTGTATTTTCATGTTTTATTCTTTCAGTTCAAATGTAATTTATTTCTTTTATAGGATGAACTAAATCACTAGTATATTTATTTGCATCTATCCTCCCATTTAACAAGTGGCGATGGTACTTGTCCTACTTAGCCGTGAAAATGTAGGCAATGAAAAATAAGTGCTGGTTTTTGCCATATCTGAGCTGAAATAAAGAGCAATGGAGCACCTCATGTGAAATTAATTACTAACAATTTTGTTTTAGTAATTAATTTTCATTATTTTATCAGTCTTTAGTTTGGTACTTTGTTTATAGTAGATCAACCTTTTTGATGACATTGGCAATAGCAGCACTAGTTAATGATATCTTCTCAGTACCTTGGTTATTTCAGTGTTTAATGTACTTTGGCTGCATGTCGTTTGGTTATGACATTTTTAATGGTAGTTTGGATGTGTAAATGTAGGGGTAAATTTTTGTCTTGACACTTATGTATGTTGTGTATATTTGAATGTGTATGTATCTTGTTGATCTTTGAATGAACGTATTTTGTGGTTGTTTAATATATTATGTTAATAAATGTGTGTACTTGTGTATTACGTTGTCGTAAGTTTGGAATATTATGATACAAATTGGGAACAGATGGTGGTGAAAAAACACAACTGAATATTATTTTTAGTTGTATCGTTTAAAAACTGCTAGGTTAAAGTAATCCAGAACTTTTGCAGTGGCATTCAATAAACGCCATTAAAAATGTAATGAAGAAACCTTTTCAGTGGAGTTTTATAGACGCTGTAGAAAAAACATTCATAACGATTAACAAACGCTATAAAAATAAATATTTAGTGGCGTTTATAAAATGTGCAACTAATACTCAATGATTTTTGGTGGCATGTTTTCTCGTAACGATTATCGAAACACCGCCAAAAATGCTTGGTGGTAGTTTTTAGGCACTACAAAAAATCATTTTTCTTGTAGTGTTTTATCGCTCATTAAGATTGTTGTCTGACTCAAGATTTTATGTTTTCTTTTATTACCTTGGGTTGTTCATTCGGTTTTGGATGGGCAGACTGAGTAATAGGTTACAGGTAGCAGAGAATAGTGAGTTGAGGATGCAGATCGATGACGAGCAGAAAGCTTGCATATTAGTTTTTCTACTAACTAATATTAGATGTTTCCGCTGTTATGATTGGTGTTTTCTTTGAGTTTTGTAGTGAGGCAAATTTGTATAGACATTTATGTTGTAATCCAAAGTCTTATGGATATGCTTTCTAGTTGTTATGAAAATTTCAAGTTTCTGCTCAAATGGGAAATTTCCTGTTGTATATGTTCTTTTATATTTTATCTTTGCGCTGTGAGTTATACGACAGGTTACACATTGTGTTATCCTACCTTGGTGATCATCCATAGCTGTTCGGCACATCTTTTAGAGCATTATTCCTCTTGTTTAGTGTAGGAGTTATGGGCAGTCGTCGCATTTCGTATTAGAGCTCTGGTTAAATGATTTTAGCCATAGTTCAAAGACACAATAACGTATGAGAAACATATTTGTAGATTTCTGATGGATGTATACTATATGCATTAGTGTATAGTATAATAGCGTTTGAACTCCATTTGCGTTTTTTCTCAGGTGTGAACTAATCATTCTATTTTTTAATTTAGAATGAGCTGTAGAACGTCGAGATATACTGCTAGGGAGGAGACTGTTCCTGGAGGGGGCAATCGAGGTGCACTAGATTACCCAACCATGTTTGAGGCTATGATGGCAGCTTTCAGAGAAGGGTACCCGCTCTAGGAGCAGCCGCGGTTGATATAGGGGTTCAAGTGCAGGTACCTAGAGCTGTGGATTTCACGAAGTTGTGTAAGGACTTCACATCCCTAGGAGGAAAATCGTTCAAGGGGACAGAGCTGACTGAAGAGGTTCAAAGGTGGTTAGATGCTTGTGTATTGATTTTTGGAGACTTGGGTATAGATGATGCAAAAAAGAGGAAGCTTGCATCGAGACAATTGCAAGGCAGAGCCATGGATTGGTGGAACTTTATTACTTTGGAGACTCCGGAAGATGAGATCAGTTCCAAGTCAAGTTTGAGACGAAGTATATCTCTACTGCTCCAAAGTCTGTTATGTTCAGAAAGTTTGTGGAGTTGAAGTAGAATGGTCGATCAGTGTTGGAGTATGTTTCTGATTTTGAGGCTTTATCCAAGTATGCTCGTTCGTACATTGAGACTCCTTATCAAAATAATGAAAAGTTTGTTATGGGTTTGGATACCTATATTGGGAAGTCATTGGTGGATCATCCCGACAATCCATATGAGAAGATAGTGGAAAAAGGTGTGAGACATGAAAGTTTGTTTCCTAACATTGAAACTGCTGTTGTTACAACCAAGGAAGCTCCGAAACCACAGTAGGGTGGTAATAATAATAAGAAGAGGAAGCAACAACAACAGAAAGGAAAGGATGACAAGGAGAAACCTAAAAGTTAGGTGGTTTGTTACAACTGTCAACAGAAGGGCCATTTTGTTAATGAATGTAAGAACCCTAAAGCTGCAAAGAAGTGTTTCAAGTGTGGGAAACCTAGGCATGATAAGAAGGATTGTCTGGAGCTTGCAAAAGGGAAGCATATAGTGAAGTCTTATGCTTTGAAGGTCGTGCCATCTACTTCAGGGGCACCAACTGCAGAGGAAAAAGGGACTGGTATCATCGTTCAAGGTACTCTTTCAGTTAAAGGTGTTTCATTTATTGTGTTGTTTTATACTGGAGCATAACATTCATTCATTTGTAATGAGCTCCTGTGTTGCTTCGGTTTGGAACCTGAGATTTGTGATTGACCTTTGGTTGTGACTAATCCAGTTGGGGGTTCGTCTAGCCTTTGTATTCTTTGTCGCGGTCTTGTGTTATCGACTCATGGTTGCTCTTTTGTGTGTGATTGCTTTTTTTTTGAACTTCACTAGGTTTGGTATCATCTCGGGTATGGATTGTCTCAAGAGGTATGCGACAAGAGTGAATTTCCAGAAGCTTGAGGTGAGAGTCGGGGACGTGGAAGGACGAAAGGTTTTGATTAGATGTAAGCCCAAAGAGGGTGTCTTCATGAGCCTTTTATATTCACTAATGATTCCATAGGAAGACTTGTCATCTGTTCTAATCCCTAATGAGTTTGAGGATGTCTTTGAAGAAGTCAAAGGCTTACAGCCGCATCATGAGATTGAGTTTAGAATCGATTTGGTCGATGGTGCTAAACCTATCGTTATGCCTCTTTGGCGGATGACGGCTAAGGAACAGCGAGAGTTAGAGGTGCAAGTTCATGACCTTTCGGGAATAGGATTCATTCGGGAAGTGTATACGAATGGGGACCACCAGTTGTGTTTGCAACCAAGGCTGATGGTTCGTTGAGATTGTGTGTGGACTACCGTGAGCTGAACAAGGTAACCAAGAAGAATAAGTATCTGTTGCTGAGAATAGATGACTTATTCGATCTGCTTCATGAAGCCAAAGTGATTTCTCATATGGATTTGGCAATGGGATTCCACCAATTGAGGGTGGAAAAGGATAGTGTGACGAAGATTGCTTTTAGGAAACCATACGGTTTCTACGAATGGTTGGTGATGCCATTTGGTTGACTAACGCGTAAGCGTATTTTGAGGATCTTATTAATAGGTTTTTCAGAGATCAGTTGAACAAGTTTGTGCTTGTGTTCGTGGATGATATTCTGGTTTACTCTCGGAATGAGGAAGAGAATAGGACGCACTTGAGAGTTGTTTTGGAAATCTTGCGAAAGCATCTAAAGGCTAAGTTTTCGAAGTGTCACTTCTGTAAGAACAAAGTGAGGTTCTTAGAACATGTAGTTTCTGGAAATGGAATAGTGGTTGACCCCGCTAAGGTGGCAGCAATCCAGGACTGGGATAGTGTGACACCCCACGTTAGTTAATGTCACTCACTAAGGGAATGCATTAAGTTCCGTGAAATGTTATAGGTAAACAGACATAGAATAATTACAAGACAAATATAAATAAGATAGTAGTGGAAATTCAAATTTTTATTTCAAACATAAATCATATTTCGTGGCCCAAACTGCCATAAGTCACAAAAACCATTACAATAGTATAACTTTTGTCCTGTACCATCAGAGAAAATAAATATAAAAAGCATAACATAATTCCCCAAGAAAAAGAGCTAAGCCATAGTAGAGATAAGAACATGAGCCATACTTCGAAAACAACTCCTAGCAATATGATAACTGAGTCCTGACTAAGCCTGAGTATTCCTGACCTGAGAACCTGGGGGGAAAGGGAAGAAAGAAGAGGAAACAAAAAGGGTCATACATAAAGTCTGGCGAGTCTAGTTACTTTTAGCAAGTAAAAAAATAAAAGTAGCATGATAGGCATATAAAGTGGATGAGAGAAATTACTTCAAAAAAGGCAGGTGTGACAAGGTAGACAGGATAAGGTGTATACGCTTCCCAAATGATTACTCTGCACTATCACTAGTACAACCAAAATGAGATGATCCCTTATACTTCAAGGTGGTAGACTTAGGCATACGTCCAAATGTACCCTTACTACTACCCTAATCGATCGGCTCCCTAATCCGCGTAGATACTTTATGCCAGCCTTACCATAGGATGTATCACGTCCTAAAGTGGCAACCCTCCCCTGATATGCACAGCCCCATATCCACAAGTGTCACGGTCGTCTTATCCCTTTTTGCTCGGCTCGTGCACGCACATGGCCTGGTCGGTTTGCACCACCCACACTGAACTCCACGTTTGGATCTCTTATAATCAGATTGGTAAGCGTGCCCCTTCTCTGACCTAGTTCAGAGTACTCTACTTGATACCAACACCGGGTTACTGACTGAAACGGGTCCCATACAATATGATAATGCTCTCCCCTTTGTCTTGTATCCCTCACTAGGTTTTCCACAGGTTATATCTACCCTAAAGGTGTCTTTAATTATCTAACCCCAAGTCTTTCTACCGTTTATGCTTACCACTAGGTGTCTTTAATTACATAACCTTATTGAGCTAAGTTTGCGGGCATATATGTAAATATTACCCACCCCCTCAGATTTTCTTAGCTCATCCACTGTCCAACTAATTTTACTTAACCTTACTTTAGTTCATAATCATACAATCCCTATGGATT
This sequence comes from Allium sativum, assembly GCA_030737875.1. NCBI lineage: Eukaryota > Viridiplantae > Streptophyta > Magnoliopsida > Asparagales > Amaryllidaceae > Allium > Allium sativum. The sequence continues at coordinate 74,630,477 of CM060920.1, read as the reverse complement.
AGATTAGGTTAAGTAGTCCAATTCGTTATCATGTCCATTTATGGTTTATATTGGGCTAGACATCCCACATTAGGCCTACAATCTTGTGGATGTTGGATATGTCGATCGGGTCCGGCTAGACTTCTTCCACAAGTTAGGCCTAACCTCGTGTCTTAGCCCAATTCGTATTTACGCACTTAGACCTCTCACATTAGGTTCAACATTAGTGGTTGCGGGATATTTTGGTCGGGTCTGGGCAGACTTCCACCACTAATGCAGCCTAACTTTGTGCCATAAGTGCAATTACAATTTCTAATTGTAATCCTAGGCATTCATTATTGATCAATTATTTAGACCTATGCCTCTATAGGTGTTAATGCCCTTTTACTCAATTATTGAATTATATGTCCACTTCATGTTTATAAGCATTATTCAAATTATGCCAATACTAATCTTTTTCCCCCGTTCCCTAACTAGCGCATTCACATAAGTTGCGGCATGCCTAGGCTAAATAATAGCCTAGTTATAAACAATAAAAAGGGAGAAGTGATGGGAATATAACAAAAGTGAATGTTCTAACATAACCGGCATAAATATACTAACATGATGATAAGGTGAACATATACATACATACTGGCATGGACATGTAACAGGCATAATAAGGTGGACATAAAAAAAAACTAGTGAAAAGGATAATGATAAAACTAGATCTGACATAATTAGGATAAACAGATCCAAATAAAAATTCACATGCCCAAAAATGACAGATCTCAATTGATCACAACTTAATGATCTAGATCTAGACAAAGGTTTCACTGTCCAGGGAATGACAATCCCAATTTAACCACAAACTTAGAAAAAGGGGTAAGATACACATATGAGACATGATGAATTAACCATAAAGAATTAGATCTATAAAATAGTTGCATGATAAGCTCTAGGATCAAAGAATATTATAGGTTCACAAATTATGATAGATCCAATATGGTTCAATCACAGGCATGTATATATATATATATCCAAATCACAGTCATGTCATATTTAACTTTTAATTCATTTAAATCTAAAAATAACTAACTCACGGTGTTTGGATTAAAAGAAAGTAGAAGATAGAAGAGGTTAGATCTACACTCGAATCTCTAAGTTTAATTTTCTTTAGTTGATAATTATAGAAGATAACAAATCCAATTCAGTTTAGAAACCGGCAGAGTTTGGCCCTCATGGATTCTCAATGAAGAAAATAGAGAAAAAGGACATATATATAGCTGTCAGCCTTCTCTAAACCGACTGTCACCTTAGCCCTAGGAGGTTCGACACCCCTGGAGCGGGAATTTTGCTGTCAACGTAATTTTTGAAAATTGAACCGGTATTTGATTTTCTGAACCCTATATATATACATATATATATATATATATAATCCTTCTGCGCGTATACAAATTTCAAACCTTCATAAATTCTTCGTACGATGTCCATTTTACGCAAAACAAATGTCTATCTTGACCAGAATTTCAAGACGAACGCAATGGTGCAGTCCGTTTCCCTTAATTATGATTATTCAATTAATTATTATTTAATTTATCCTCTTTAATGTTTACAAAATTACGGGGTGTTACATTCCCCCCACACAAAGGATTTTGTCCCCGAAATCTCTAAGTTGAGAAGAATGTATATCCTACCATCCATCACTCATCTACTCATCCATCAATCACAGGCATCCATTGTCCTTACAGATTCCTAATGCTTATATGAACATATGCAACAGTGTGTGTATAAGTCCCTATTCTAACGCAAAGATCAATCAGTCTACTGATTTAGTCGACCTCCTTAATGCAATGTATGTTAGTGCCATGAATCCAATATGTATGCAAATAATCCTATATAACATAAAAGTTCTATATGTGTGCACACTCATTTGTCCAAATGCAACATCCATTTGATAATACATCCATTTTCACCCATTAAAAGAAAAGAAAAATGCACATACATCCATATGCATTATGAGAGTGATTGGGCCGATCTAGTGCCTAATGTGTATGTATATGTATCCATAGAAAAACACTTGCATCCATCAAACATAACATGTCTCAAACACATGTTTACATCCATAGGATTCCTATCTAAAGGTAGAGAATACTATTGATAGGGCATACTAAAATTATAGAAACAAGGATAGATAAACTTTAGAAAGAGCAGTTAAGATCATACCCTCGAAAAGAAAAGGGTACGAAGCACGAATCTTGTCTTTGGTCTCCCAAGTTGCATCCTCTGGGTTATCTCCCCATTGAACCTTTATTAACTTGGTTTCTTTACTGCTTAGCATCTTAACTTTTGATCCAAGAATATGGGTAGGGACTCGTCTGACTGTCGCCTCCCGCTCTACTTCCACTTCTTCCAATATGCTTGGCTCAACAACTTCTGTGGTGTCATGCAAACACTTCCACAAATGAGAAACGTGAAAAGCATTATGAACACTGGGTAGATTTTCTAGAAGCTTTACTTTATAGGCCATATGGTCAATCCTCTCAGTTATGGGAAAGGGTGCCAACTTCCCTACCGATCCGAAGCGAACCACATTCCTCAGAGGTGATACTTTAATAAAAACTAAGTCTCCTACTTCAAATTCGATGTCATTCCTTCTCTTGTCTGCATAGGACTTCTTCCTATCTTGAGCCGTCTTCATCCGCCGTCGAATAAGGACAATCTTTTCGGATGTTTCTCTAACCATATTTGGTCCAAATAATAATCTTTCTGTAGATTCCCACCAACAAGTTGGTGATCTACAGGGTTGTCCGTACAATGCTTCGAACGGTGTCATGCCGATGTTGGGTTGATAACTGTTGTTATAGGGAAACTCTACTAAGGGAAGGTGCTCTTCCCATGTCCCTCTGAAGTCTAGAATAAACAGCCGTAGAAGATCCTCAGGAATTCTGATCACCTTCTCCATCTGCCTATCGGTTTGAGGATGATAAGCAGTACTCAAACACAACTGTGTGCCTGATGCTTCTTGTAAGCTCCTCTAAAATTCACTGGTAAAGATGGGGTCACGATCGCTTATGATACTTGAAGGTACTCCATGAATTCGAACTATCTCACGAACGTAAAACGCTGCTAACCATGATATCGTCCTCCTACTCTTTACTGGAATGAAATGAGCGCTCTTAGTAAATCTGTCCATTACTACCCAAATACTGGTGTTGCCTTTCTTTGATCTAGGAAACTCATCTATGAAGTCCATGGAGATGCTCTCCCACTTCCATTGCGGAACCTCCAAAGGATAAACTAAACCACTAGGCTTCTTTTGCTCAGCTTTAACTTGCTGGCAAACTAAACATTGAGAAACAAATTCAGCCACATCTTTCTTCATCCCAGCCCAAAAGAAACCCTCTTCATGTCCGTGTACATCTTATCGTCGTCTAGATGGATGGTCATCTTAGAATGGTGGGCTTCTTCTAGGACTGCCTTTATCAAGCTTCCCGTTTAAGGGACACAAAGTCTTCCATCTCGTCGCAATCATCCCTTTTCATCTATGGTATTTCTATTGAGGTGTCTAGAAGTCTCCCCTTTTCTGAGCTTATAACGATGTCTAAAATATATGGGTCACCTTGATGTGAAGCCCCTATCTGATCCATAAGAGTTGGTCGTATTTCTAATGATGCAAACAAATTGGGCAAAATCCCGATGGAGGGTCTAAAGTCAAAGATTGATATGAACTCCATGCTCTTCCTTTCCACAACCAAAGGATTCAAGGCCATCCTCTGTGTACTTAGTGCGTCAGCCACCACATTACCATTATCAGGGGTATAAGAAATTTCAAAATCATAAGAAGCCAAGAACTCCATCCACCTTTGTTGCCTTAAATTGAGATCCTTTTGCGAGAACAGATACTTGAGAGATTTATGATCGGTGTATAACTCGAACTTCTCTCCAAGTAAATAATGACGCCACGTCTTTAACGTGAATACTATGGCAGCTAGCTCTAGATCATGGGTGGGGCAGTTCTTCTCATGAACTCTCAACTGTCTACCCCCATAACACACTACCTTTCCATCTTGCATCAGAACCGCACCAAGCCATGTACCACACGCATCAGTGTAAACTATAAACACTTTGTTCCCATCGGGCAAAGTCAAGACTGGGGCTGTTTTCAGAGCCCTCTTCAGTCATTGGAAAGCAACATCACAATCTATATCCCATAAAAATTCCAAATTCTTCTTTGTCATCCTGGTGAGTGGGCTAATACCTTTGCGAAATCCTTAATGAACTTCCTATAATAACCTGCCAATCCCAGAAAGCTTCTCGCCTCTGTTGCATTTTTCGAAATCTGCTAGTCTGTACTACAACTACCTTTGCGGGATCCACAACTATCCCTTCTTTGGAAACTACATGCCCTAAGAATCTCACCTCTTTTCTCCAAAAATGGCATTTGGAGAACTTTGCCTTAAGCTGATGGTCACGGAGAGTTTTAAAAACTTCTCTCAAATGCTGGGTATGTTCTTCTTCGCTTTTGGAGAAGATCAAAACATCATCAACAAAGACTACGACAAATTTATTCAGGAATTCCCGAAACACCCTACTCATTAGATCGACAAAATAGGCGGGTGCATTTGTTAGCCCAAAAGGCATAACTAGCCATTCAAAGAAACCATTCGGAGTCCTAAAAGAAGTCTTGTCTATACTATCCTCAGCCAACATCAACTGATGAAACCACGTGGCCAAGTCCAATTGAGAGAATACCGGGGCATCGACAAGCTGGTCAAACAAGTCGTCTATCCTTGGAAGTGGTTGTCTATTCTTCTTTGTGAGTTTGTTCAACTCTCTATGGTCCATGCACAAACGAAGCGATCCATCCACCTTAGTTAAGAATTCAACTAGAGCACCCCATTCAGATACGCTCTGTCTAATTAACCCTTTCTCAAGCAACTCCCCTACTTGCTTACTCAACTCCTTCCTTTCTCTCGGATCCATATGGCGCACTGGTAATGCAACTTGCTTTGCATTGTCCACCAGATATATGCGAAAATTGATTTCACGCCTCGGAGGTAAGCCCCGTACCTCGTCAAAAATATCATAATAATCTCGGACTACCAGAACAGATTGCAAATCATTTATGGATGCATCAAGAGACTCTAGGAAGCTAAGCATAACAGACCCTTGAGGGTCGCAAGTAATCTCAAGGGTCCTCCCATGGCAAGTTAGAAGTCTAACGACCCTCCTTTCACAATCTAGAATGGCACCATACGTGGTCAGCCAATCCATCCCTAGAATCAATCCATAACCCATGAACCCGAGCACATATGCATCGTATTCAAATTCGACGCCTAATACAGATATTCTCAAACCCCTACAAATCACAGATAAATGAATGAACTACCAATATGGTTTGAGACAACTATGGGATCCACTACCATACTAGTAATTAAGTGCAGAGATTCAACCACAGAACTAGATATAAATGAATGTGAAGCGCCAGAATCAATAAGTGTTCTAATAGGATGATTTGAAAGAGAAATTAAACCTTCCACGGAAATTTTTCTACCTCTGTCAGGAGCAATGATCGCGAGAGCATGGATTTGACCTCCATAAGTTCCTACCGTTTGACCTTGTCCCTGTTTCTTCGGGCACTCCGTAGCAAAGTCACTGATTTCTCCACAGCTGAAGTAAAATTTCTTCCTTCTTTTGCAATCTTTTGCCAAATGACCCTCACGCCCAAAACTATGACACTTCCTCTTCTCCTTACCCTGTTGAGACAAGATTTTGATCGATGCCAATATATAAAGGTGCAATGAAGATCATTTCATAGAGATAAGGTTTTTTTACTTTGAGTCGTGTTAGAAATATGTTAAAATCTATCCTCAAAGTATAACACGAATGCATAAAACAATATCGTATCTTCGTTGCTGAAATCTGTATATTTGAGGAATTGAAAAGTCATAGAAAAAGCCCAAACGGTCCAGGATCCGACAGGGAAACAGTGCAGAGTGATATAGACGTGGACCAAGGTCCTCTGGTCCACAGCCATAAACCAGTCGACCGGTCCAAATATGGGCGGTCGACCGGGCAGGCTGTTTTTTTGCATATAACGGTTTTTTTTGGAATTTTTAATTTTACAGAAACTCAACCAGTCGACCGGTGATTTTTAACCAGTCGGCCGTTTTCGAACAACAAGCTTTTTTATGAAAGGTTGCTTCTATTTGTGAAGAGATTTCTATTTAATAATCAAAGGAAATGGACATAACTTTTTATAGAAACTCTTCATGAAGAATTACTAGCTTTCTACTATTATATAAACAACTTCAAACTTGTTTTACAATCAACCAAATCATTCTATATTCTCTCTAATTTCTGAATTACATTTTCATTCTCTTTGCAAAACAAAAGCTCTCCAAATTTCAAATACTTGTTGAATTCTTGAATCAATTTAATATTATTTGATTCAAAAAGCATTCTACTTCCTTAAATCTATGCATTCAAAGTATATACTTGAGGATCAAATTATAGGAAGATTGTACTCAAACTGTTGACTATCCGTGTTGAATCAAGAACACAAGCAGAAGTCAAAACTATTGTATTAGCTCAAGACCTGTGTGTGATCAGGCAAGTGTTGAAGTCCTGTGTGTGATCAGGCAAGAGTTGAAGTCCTCGTATTGTTAGAGGCGTGAAATCCCGTTCGGCTGCTCGGGTATTGTGAACCTGTTCCTCCGGGTGAAGTGAGGTAGTTGTTTAGTGAAAATCCAGAGAGAGGTCTGGGACTGGAAGTAGGGTGGTGCTCCGAACCAATGTAAAAATCCCTGGTGTGATTTTTCCTTTTACTGTTTTTCTATATTATTATTCCATAATTAGCTATTTCTTTATACCTGAAATATTGGTCGTCATATTACACGATCCTTGTGAGTGTATTATAATTAGCAAGCACACGCACATTTTCAATTCGTATCAGAGCCTTGCGTTCTAGAGATCGTAACAACATCCTAGAACAAATGGCAATAAAGAAATCTAGTCAAGGAATGAGAAACTAGAAGAGCAACAAAGCAGGATTAGGAGAGCAAGGAAACAAATGTCTCATGGCTAAAGTCAGATCACAATCGGTATGTACAGATTCTTTATATAAAGATCTTTTGTTAAACCATGAAAAATTGTTGAAAGATTTTAAAAGTTTAAGTAAACTTAATGTAATCATTGTAGCCAAGGCTAAAAATTGTGAGCAAGAAAATTCCAAATTAAAAGAAGAAAACAATTTTTTGGTAAAACAAGCCAAATGTTTTGAAAATACCTTATAAAAGTTTGTTTCTCAAAAAGATTCGCTTTAAAAAGAAAAAGAGCGACTAGAAAATAAAAACAATGTTCTTTTAAAGGAAATCCATCTTTTACAAAATAGAAATAAATCATTAGAAGATTAATTCTAGTTCTTTAATTTCGTCTCTTGAAAAAGAGAATGGAGCTCTAACTGAAAAGAATTTGGAATTATCTAAAGAATGTGAGACTTTAAAATTTAATAATAATATTTTGCAAAAAGCAATCTCTGAATCAAAAGAAAATGTTGAAAAATTACAATCATCTTTGTATAATTCAGAATCTCAAATTAGTTGTCTCGAAAATGAGAATAGAACTTTAAAAAGGAAGAATTCTGAATTAAATAAGGGTATTAATAGCAAAGTTTCTTTTGAAAATATCAATCGCGACTGTGGAATCAAATGTACAAATAAATTCATGAAATTTAATAAAGGTCAAAATGATTTAAACATGATTTTATCTAGATCTCGACCTTTACATGACAAAAGTGGTATAGAAATAATCATACAAATAGTACTAGATATGCTTTTATGTATAATAAGAATATTACTGCTAGTACTAATGCACATCCAAAACCCAATTATTATAGAAATTCGAATACTTCTATGACTAGTGGTATTTATAATAAATATAGAAGTACGAATAGGAATATCACTAGAGATTACTTAAGTATTTGGGTTCCTGTAAGTTGGAAAAATAGAGAAAAATATATCGATGATTATTTTGATTCGGTGGTTAATAATGAAAATTTTATCTTTAAAGGTTCCATTAAACCCTCTTGGGTATAGTTACCTTCCATCTAACCCATGGACCCAAACAAAGCAAGTGGGTACTAAAACTATATATCTTATACTTTTTGCAGGTACACCACAATAAAGAGAAGATTATTCGACATCTCTAAATATTGTTGAAAACTCAGCTTATCAAAAAAAAATCACATGATTGAATATCCCCTAAAGGTGCTATAATTATTTGTATTCTCTACTACTCTCGATTACTGTGCTTATTATGGTATTTATTCTTTTTAATCGATGACAAAGGGGGAGAAATATTTTCTCTTATGATTATTCATATCATTCATGTTACATATATTATCATTTAAAATTATGTGCTTAACATGGTAATAGTATATGTGATCTAACATTTGTTAATGCAAGAATCAAAAGGTAAGATTATTTATATTATGAACTAACAAATGTTGCAGAAATTCAAGGGGAGCTTTATATTTAGAGGGAGAAAATCCAAGGTGTTGTCATCAATCAAAAAGGGGGAGAATATTGCGACAAGATTTTGATCGATGCCAACATATAAAGGTGCAATGAAGATCATTTCATAGAGATAAGGTTTTTTACTTTGAGTCATGTTAGAAATATGTTAAAATCTATCTTAGAAGAATAACACGAATGCACAAAACAATATCATATCTTCGTTGCTGAAATCTGTATATTTGAGGAATTGAAAAGTCATAGAAAAAGCCCAAACGGTCCAGGATCTGACCGGGAAAGAGTGCAGAGTGATATAGACTGTGGACTGAGGTCCTCCGGTCCACAACCATAAACCGGTCGACCGGTCCAAATACGGGCGGTCGACTGGTCAGGCTGTTTTTTTGCACATAACGGCTATTTTTCTGGAATTTTTAATTTTAGTGAAATTCAACCAGTCGACCGGTGATTTTCAACCAGTCGACCGTTTTCAAACAGCAAGCTTTTTTATGAAAGGTTGCTTCTATTTGTGAAGAGATTTCTATTCAATAATCAAAGGAAATGGACATAACTTTTTATAGAAACTCTTCATGAAGAATTACTACCTTTCTACTATTATATAAACAACTTCAAACTTGTTTTACAATCAACCAAATCATTATATATTCTCTCTAATTTCTGAATTACATTTTCAAAATCTTTGCAAAACAAAAGCTCTCCAAATTTCAAAAACTTATTGAATTCTTGAATCAATTTAATATTATTTGATTCAACAAGCATTCTACTTCCTTAAATCTACACATTCAAAGTATATACTTGAGGATCAAATTATAGGAAGATTGTACTCAAACTGTTGACTATCCGTGTTGAATCAAGAACACAAGCAGAAGTCAAATCTATTGTATTAGTTGAAGACCTGTGTGTGATCAGGCAAGTGTTGAAGTCCTGTGTGTGATCAGGCAAGTGTCGAAGTCCTGTGTGTGATCAGGCAAGAGTTGAAGTCCTCGTTTTGTTAGAGGCGTGAAATCCCGTTCGGGTATTGTGAACCTGTTCCTCTGGGTGAAGTGAGTTGGTTGTTTAGTGAAAATCCAGAGAGAGGTCTGGGACTGGAAGTAGGACGGTGCTCCGAACCAGTATAAATATCCCTGGTGTGACTTTTCCTTTTACTTCTTTTTCTATATTATTATTCCGTAATTAGCTATTTCTTTATACCTTAAATGTTGGTCGTCATATTACACGATCCTTGTGTATATTATACTTAGCACATACGCACTTGCATTTTCATACCCTTGTCATTCTTTCCTCCTTTCTTCTGTAGCTGTTGTTGTCCTTTCTTGGGCCATATCTTTTTTTTTTTGTGTTTCCTAAACCCTATCTTCTTCCTTTTCAGATTTATTTGAACTTTATTTGTGTTCCCTTCCTGGGCCATCATTTTTCTCATCCTTGGGCTGTGCTTCTTAGCCCTAACTCCCTTGTTCTCCTTTTTATCATCATTGTATAAAAAGCTAACGAGTCACTCGAAAGTTTCCTTCATCGCACGGAAATCCTTACGAAGCTCGAGAAAATTAGCTATAGGTGATACTACTGCAACTGCAGATGGAGGTTAGGCACTTCATTGCCTTTCGACATGTGTCGTAGTTTAAACAAGCCTACGACATTATGCCGAAATGGGGACACCTTTCGGGAAGAATCGGTTCCCAGGAAAAGAAGAAGAAAGGAATCAAGCGGAGAATCGATAGATATTACATATGACTTTGGGGAATATGTTTTCAAAATAGACTTTTCTTTTTAAAAGTGCTTTCTTTTAAAACCTTTTTGAAGAGAATTTTCAAAAACTTTATCCAATCTAGTAACCTTCAGCTCTGATACTGAGTGTGACACCCCATGTTCATTAATATCACTCACAAAGGGAATGCATTAAGTTCCGTGAAGCGTTATAGGTAAACATACACAGAATAATTGCAAGACAGGTATAAATAAGATAGCAACGGAAATTCAAATTTTTATTTCAAGCATAAATCATACTTTGTGGCCCGAAATACCAGAAGTCACAAAAACCATTACAACAATATAGCTTCTATCTTGTACCATCAGAGTACATAAATATAAAAAGCATAACATAATTCCCCATGAAAAAGAGCTACGCCATAGTAGAGATAAGAACTTGAGCCATACTTCGAAAACAGCTCTTAGCAAGATGATAACTGAGTCCTTACTAAGCTTGAGTATTCCCGCCCTGAGAACCTTGGGGGGAACGGAAGAAAGAAGAAGAAACAAAAAGGATCAGACATAAAGTCTGGCGAGTCTAGTTACTTTTAGTAAGTAAATAAATAAAAGTAGCATGACAAGCATATAAAGTGGATAAAAGAGATTACTTCAAAAAAGGCAGGTGTGATAAGGTAGACAAGATAAGGTGTATACACTTCCCAAATGATTACTCTGCACTATTACTAGTATAACCAAAATGAGACGATCCCTTATACTTCAAGATGGTAGACTTAAGCATACGTCCAAATGTACCCTTACTACTACCCTAATCGATCAGCTCCCTACACTGCGTAGATACTCTGTGTCGGCCCCACCGTAGGAAGTATCACGTCCTAAAGTGGAAACCCTCCCCTGATATGCACAGCCCCATATCTACATGTGTCACGGTCGTCTTATCCCCTTCTGCCCGGCTCATGCTTGCACATGCCCGGTCGGTTTGCGTCGCCCACACCGAACTCCACATTTGGATCCCTTACAATCAGTTTAGTAAGCGTATCCCTTATCCAACCTAGTTCGGAGTACTCTACTTGACACCTACGCCTGGTTACTGACTGAAATGAGTCCCACACAATATGATACAAACTCTCCCCTTTTTCTTGTATCCCCCACTAGGTTTTCCATAGGTTATATTTACCCTAAAGGTGTCTTTAATTATATAACCTAAATATTTCTACCGGTTATGCTTACCACTAGGTGTCTTTAATTACATAACCTTATCGGGCTAAGTTTGTGAGCCTATATGTAAATATTACTAATCCCCTCAGATTTTCTTAGCCCACCCACTGTCCAACCAATTTTACTTAACCTTACTTTAGTTCATAATCATACAATCCCTATGGATTAGATTAGGTTAAGTAGTCCAATTCGTTATCATGTCCATTTATGGTTTATAATGGGATAGACCTCCCATATTAGGCCTACAATCTTGTGGATGTTGGATATGCCGGTCGGGTCTGGGCAGACTTCTTCAACAAATTGGGCCTAACCTCGTGTCTTAGCCGGATTCATATTTGCACACTTAGACCTCTCACATTAGGTTCAACATTAGTGGTTGATGGATACGTCGGTCGGGTCCAGATAGACTTCCACCACTAATGCAACCTAACCTCGTGTCATAAGTGCAATTAAAATGTCTAATTGTAATCCTAGGCATTCGTTATTAATCAATTATTTAGACCTATGTCTTTATAGGTGTTAATTTCCGTTTACCCAATTATTGAATTATATGTCCACTTCATGTTTATAAGAATTATTCTAATTATGCCAATACCAATCTTTTTCACTCGTTCCCTAACTAGCGCATTCACATAAGTTGTGGCATGCCTAGGCTAAATAATAAACTAGTCAAAAACAATAAAAAGGGAGAAGTGATGGGAATATAGCAAGAGTGAATGTTCTGACATAACTGGCATAAATATACTAACATGGTGATAAGGTGAACATATACATACATACTGGCATGGACATGTAACGGGCATAATAACATGGACAAAAAAATAGTTCCAGAGAAAAGGATAATGATAAAACTAGATCTAACATAATTAGGATGGAACATATCCAAATAAGAATTCACATGCCCAATAATGACTGATCTCAATTGATCACAACTTGATGATCAAGATCTAGACAAAGGTTTCACTGTCCAGGTAATGATAATCCTAATTTAACCACAAATTTAGAAAAAGAGGTAAGAGCCACATATGAGACATGATGAATTAACCACAAAGAATTAGATCTATAAAATAGATCTAGCATGATAAGTTCTAGGATCCAAGAATATTATAGGTTCACAAATTATGATAGATCCAATATGGTTCAGTCACATGCATGTATATATCCATATCACAGTCATGTCACAAATTACTTTTAATTCATTTAAATCTAAAAATAACTAACTCACAGTGTTTGGATTAAAAGAAAGGTAGAAGATAGTAGAGGTTGGATCTACACTCGAATCTTTAAGTTTGATTTGCTTTAGTTGATAGTTCAGAAGCTAACGGATACAATTCCGTTCAGACACCGGCAGAGTTTGGCCCCCATGTTTTCTCAATGAAGAAAACAGAGAGAAGGGACCTCTATATATAGATGCTGGCCTTCTCTAAATCGACTGCCACCTAAGCCCTCTGGGGGTCGACCCCCCTTTATGGGGTCGACCTCGGGGTCGACACCCCTGTTTAGGGGTCGACACCCTTCGGGCGGGAATTTTGCCGGCAATGCAATTTTTGGAATTTGAACTGAATTTCGATTTTCTGGACCCTATATATATATATATAAGTTTTTATATATATATACATATATATGTAATTCTTATACGCGTATACTAATTTCAAACCTTCATAACTTCTTCATACGTTGTCTGTTTTACACAAACCAAATGACAATCTTGACCAGAATTTCGAGACGAACGCAATGGCACAGTCTGTTTCCCTTAATTATGATTATTCAATTAATTATTAGTCAATTTATCCTCTTTAATGTTAAAAAATTACGGGGTGTTATAGATAAACCTAAGAATACAACGGAAGTGAAGAGTTTCCTTGGGTTGGTGGGATATTATTGCTGTTTTATAAAGGATTTCTCCAAGATAGCTGCACCTTAATATGGTTGATGAATGAAGAAGAACCAAGTGTTCACACAGGATGTAAAGTGTGAGCAAGCTTTCGTAATCATGAAAGAGAGACTGACGAGTGCTCTTTTTTTGAAGATTCCAATTGGGAATGATGAAATGGTGGTATATATCGATGCATGTAGTGTTGGACTTGGAGCAGTGTTAATGCAGAAGGATAACGTTATGGCATACGCGAGTCGACAGCTAAATTTGTACGAAAGGAATTATCCAACTCATGATTTGGAGTTAACGGCGATTGTGTTTGCTCTGAAGATGTGGAGACATTACCTATTGGGAGTTCGATTTGAGTTGTTTGCGCATTACAAGTCATTGAAGTATCTTTTCTCCTAAATGGATTTGAATCTTCAGCACCAGCGGTGGTTAGAGTTTCTGGCATCATATGATTTTGGTACAGCTTATACTTGTGGTAAGGGTAACGAATTGCAAATGCGTTAAGTTGAAGACACGCAAGTTTGGGGGCGATGTTTTCAGAATGGAAGAGCCTCTAGTATTTGGCCGAATTTGATTTTAGACCAAATTGTGAGTCGGAACCTAAAACGTTGGCAAACTTTTTGATAAGACATACTCTCATCGAAAGGATCAGCAAGAGCCAAAAGAGGGATGTAAATCTTGTTGAGATTATGAAGAAGTTATAACCAGAGAATAAGGAGTTTGAGGTTGATCAAGAGGGTTGTCTTCGAAAGCAAGGACGATGGGTTGTTTCTAATATCGACGGATTGAGAGATTAGGTTCTAAGAGAATGTCATCACTCGAAGTTGACGATTCATCTTAGTGGTAATAAGATATATCAGGACATGAAGCAATCGTACTACCGGGAAGGGATGAAAAGGGATATTGGAAAGTTTATTTCCAAGAGCAAGAACTGTCAGTAGGTGAAATCTGAACAGAAGAAGCCGAGTGGATTCCTTTTGCAATTAGAAGTTCCTACATGGAAGTGGGAGAAGACATTGATGGATTTTATTGATGATCAATCAAGAATCAAGACAGGAAATGAAGGAATTTGGGTCATCGTGGATCGCTTGACCAAAAGTGCAAGGTTTATTCCTGTCAAATCGACTAGGACAACATTAAAGTTGGCTAAGCTTTATATAAAATGGATAGTTTGATTCCATGGTATCCCAATGAGCATAGTGAGTGATCAAGATCCATTGTTCATTAGTGGATTTTAGAAAAGTCTGCAAGAAGCTTTGGGGTCGAGTTATGTTTGAGTGCGGATTATCATCCCTAGACTGATGGTCATACCGAATGGTTTAACCGAGTTTTGGAAGATCTCCTAAGAGCATGTGTATTGGATTTTGGAGGACCATTGGAAGACCATCTACATCTAGTTGAGTTCGCATATGATAATAGCTACCAGTCGAGCATTGGGATGGCACCATAAGAGGCGTTGTATGGAAGACCATGTAATTCTCTGGCCTGTTGGTTAGAGACTGGAGATAAGTTGATACTTGGACCTAAAATGATCAGGGAGACATCGGATTGTATTAACATCGTTTGGCAACGAATGAAGGCATCCCAAGATCGTCAGAAGAGTTATGCCGATAAAATCAAAAAGATTTGGAATTCGACGTTGGCGATATGGTTTTCATGAAGATTTCACCATTAAATAATGTTGTATGGTTCGAAAGCAAAGGAAAGTTAGCTCCAAGATTTGTTGGACCGTTCCCGATAAACGAGGGAATTGGGAAGCTCGCATATAGGTTGGAGTTACTCGAGAAGAAGTCGAGTGTGCATAGTGTTTTCCATGTGTCATTTCTTTGCAAGTGTATGCATGATTCAAATGTGGTGGTATCTCCGGAACAGTACGAAGATCTAGAAGAGTCCGTAGTTAAAAACCTCGTAAGCCGCTTCATGTTATGGGTAATGACACAAAATAGCTTAGGAGGAAGACGGTTACGCTAGTCAAGGTACAATGGAGTGAGAATGATGACGATTGTATGTAGGAAACAGAAGAGAAAGTGAAGGCGATCCATCCATAACTCTTCTTTGGTATGACACATAAGTGTCATTTCATTCTTACCCATTTGTAATTTGTACTATTATTATTGTTGCTACTGTTGTTAGAATTCCACATGCTAGGATAAAGCTATGGATGCACCACATTTAGTGAGAAGTTGTCTTATCGTTTTATGTCTACGACGAATATGCCTTGATTTACCATTGTATAGTGTACTATTAGCTCTTCCAATAGTTGATTGACTATCACAATGTATACATACTGGAGGCATAGGTTTGCTCCAATTAGGAATGCCTTCCAAGAAGCTTCGAATCCATTCTACTTCTTCTGCAGTCTTATCTAGTGCAATAAACTCTGATTCCATCGTAGATCTAGCGATACAAGTCTGTTTGGATGATTTCCACGAAATTGCTCCATTTCCTAATGTGAACACATATCCATTTGTAGATTTTGTATCATTTGATCCAGTAACCCAATTTGCATCACTGTACCCTTCCACTACTAAAGGATAGTTTGTATAGTGTAGACCATAACTCTATGTATACTTTAGATATCCTAAAACTCTGATTATCGCTTTCGAATGATACTTACCAGGGTTGCTGGTAAATCTACTTAGTTTTCTTACAACATATGCGATATCAGGCCTAGTACAGTTCATAACAAACATGATACTTCCTAGTATACGAGAGTATTCCAATTGGTAGATACCATCATCAGTGTTCTTTACCCAATTTTGGTTTATATCTACTGGTGATTTTGCAGTAGTTACATTATATTGCTTGAATTTTTCAAGTATTTTGGTGATGTAATGCGATTGGGATAATGCATATCCATGTGGTGTTCTCAGAATTTTTACACCTAATATCACATTAGTCAGTCTTAGGTCTTTCATATCGAATCTAGAGGATAACATATCCTTTATAGATGTTATTATGGCCTTGTTATTACCTAGGATCAACAGTTCATCAACATAGAGACAAACAATGACATATCCAATATGTGTGTTTAATGTACACACATTTATCTGATTCATTTATTATGAATCCATTTGATAACATAGTATTATCAAACTTCTCATGCCACTGTTTTGCAGCTTGCTTAAGGCCATAAAGTGATTTTACCAGTTTGCAAACTTTATTCTCATTTTCTGAGCTTAGAAATCCTTTAGGTTGTTTCATATAGATTTCCTCCTATATTTCACCATTCAAGAATGCAGTTTTAACATCCATTTGATGTATTTCTAAGTCATATATGGATGTAATTGCAATGATCATTGTAACACCCCGTATTTCTGTTTAACACTAAAATTCACAAATTAAATAATAACTAATCTCAGATGTGAGAATTAAGGGAAATGGGTTGCGCCATTGTGTTCATCTCGGAATTCTGGTTGAGATAGAGTCCGAGTTTGCGTGAATTGGACTTCGTATGAAGAAGTTATGGCCATCGGAAGTTTCAGAAAATTTAAAATAGATTTCTGAAAATTCAAAATTCAGAGTCAGACAGGCTAGGCGGGAAAATTCCCACCAGGGCCAGGTCAACCATAGGGTCTTCCTGGGGTCGACCTACCCTGACCACGTCGACCATAGGGTCGATCTGGGGGTCGACCTGCCCTCCCCCCCCCCCCGGCCAGATTTGATTGATGACTTTTTAATGACTGTGTGCTGACTCATTAGGGTTTCTGATTTGCTCTGATTGGCTGGGATTAATTCTGGGTTGATCGGACGGCCTAAACTAATCCTAAACTCTATAAAAACACCTATAGACTAAAACCCTAAAATCAAAATAAATTTAGATTCATGGCGTCCATGCTGTCAACTTGCAACTCAGAATAGCCACCAACAATTAGAGAGGAAGAAAGCATATCAAATTCAATACTATTCAACTCTAACAACGAATCTACTTCAAGGGAAAGCTAATACAACTTCAGAACTCAGAATTCAGAACTCAAGACCTTCTTTGAGTTGTGAGTTCGATTTCTTTAATAAAATAATTAGCAATTTAATTGGATTAAGTTATGATGCGGATTATATAAATATGATGTGAATTATTGACCGCATGTTATAATTATGTTGTAAAATTGTGATGTTATTATATATGTTGTAAATTCTATGATGTTATGGTGTGATCATCTATGTTGTAAAGTTATGATGCTACCATCTATGCGGTAATTCTATGATTGGCTTATGTATAATCAAATCATCATGTTGTTCATATGTTAGTTTGGTTATATTGATTCATATGATAAATCATATGTATGTATGCAAGTTTAGATTTTGATTTAGACATGAATCATATGCAAGTTGGGGAAAATTATATGTAACCTTACATGTTTCATGACATCTAGTTTGTGTGAAAATTTGATCTAAAGTTAGGCTATGACATGTGTGAGTTCTATGATAAATTCTACATGCTAGTTTACATGTTTAGATGTAAGTTTACACCATTGTTATGTTGCATAAATCATATATGCAAGTTTATATAAATATATGAGTTTGGAATATGAATCATGTTATGCAAGTTTGTGGTTATTGCCTATGCAAGTTCACACCTTTAGATGTAGATTTATGACATACATGATTTATGCAAGTTGTGACCATTACCTAAACAAGTTTACACCTTTAGATTTGGATCTATGACGCATGTAGTTTTATGCAAATTGTAACTTTGGCCTATGCAAGTTTTAGATGTAGAACAACATTCACACATGCAAGTTCACCCCTTATGTTTAGATCTATTTTTAGTTATATGTTGTGATGTTTTCTCTTTATTCTATGAGTTAGACTATTCAAGTCTAACGTATATTTTACGTTAAACGAACGAACGTACGACGTGCGGTAAGGGGATAATATTAAAAGATTTAATATTAAAAATTGGCATAAATGCCTTAAACGGCATAAAACTAATTTGAGATGAAAATTGGTATGATTTTGCTTACCATAAATGGATGGACATAATTGAGCAAATTTTGGCCATAGTTAAATTTGGAATTGATTGATAATTTGAATAGGGAAAGTAATTCAAATTGGGGAATGATTAATTAGGGGTAATTAATCGTCTAAGACACGAGGTTAGACTCTTTTGTGGTGTAAGACTGCCCGGACCCGCCCGGCAAATCCAGCTGCCACAAATGCCAGTCTAATGTGGGAGGTCTTAGGCATAAATTAAATACATAACAATTGTAATGACACGAGGTTAGGCTCGTTTGTGGTGTATGACTGCCCGGACCCGCCCGGCAATCCAGCTGCCACTAATGCCAATCTAATGTGGGAGGTCTTTATGAGGTTACGGTCTTAATGAATTAAGAAACACTTAACCAGATAAACATGTAGTGGGACATGAGGGGGTTAAGTGGGTGCCTTGGGTGGCATGTGGAATTTAGTGGGTGCCTTGGGCGGCATTGGAAATACGATTATAAACACTTAACCAAAACTGAAACATGTAAGTGAACATGAATAAGAAGAGGATTAAGTGGGATGTACTAGAGGGGACCAAGCTTAGGTGGATAGCTTGTGTCAAGTAATGGGGGCCTGTTTCAACCAGTAACCCATACATATCTTTGTGGGCTCGATCCAAGTCGAGGACGGGACACGCATACTGGGCTTGACTGTAAGAGGCCAAAACGGGTTAGCGGTGGCAACGCAAGTCCAACGGGTTCATATGCGTGTGTGGGCCCGGCTGGTAGGTAAGACGTTGTTGCATCGTGTAGGTATAAGCCGTGCATTATTTATGGTATCGGATTGCCACTTTGGGGAGTGATACACCCCACTGTGGGGCCAACACGGGTATCTACGAGTTATGGAGCCGATCGCTTGGGGGTAGTGGGTACACCTAGTGGAGATAGGGGCAGGCGACACCTATGAAGGAAACTAGGGGTGCACGAAACTACCATTATCATATTTAAGTTCTGTAGGCGGGATCAACCTTAGGGTGACTAGTGGTGGTGCAGTATAGTAAATATCTTATAGTGGTTTAGGTGCGCCTTTAACGATATCGTTGTTCATCTTGTTTCCTTGTTTACTCTGTCTTACTCAATTGTTCACAGTCATTTCCTTATTCTCCAACTTATGCCTTAGCCTAGTTATTTTGCTAATTATGTTGTTAAAGTTATCGCACTCGCCAGACTTTATGTCTGACCCCCTTTGTTTCCTCCTCTTTTCTTCCTCCCCCCCCCCCTTCTAGGTGCTCAGGTTGGAACTAGCACCAGTGGAGCTTGATTTTGTACAGCTGTATCTCTTGCTTTTAGAAGTTGCTTGGATCGCTGAAGTAAAGTTCAGCCTCTCTTATTTATGGCTATTTTGTATTGGGGATTATGTCTTTCAATTTATGTACTTTGATTTAGTCAAGATGGATATTATGCACTTTGACTCTGGTTTTTGATGATGTAATCAAACTTATGTGTTTAGCACTGCAATGAATAAAGTTTTAAAGTTTTAAGTACTGTTTACATCTGTCTCGTTGTTAAGTTTCTGTTCTATTCACACTTAAAAATGCTCCATGGAAGTTAATGCATTCCCTTTGTGAGTGATATTAATGGACGTGGGGTATTACACGTGGTATCAGAGCTAAAGGTTACCAGAACAGATATGAATTTTGAAAAAATGTTTTTCAAAAACACTTTTATAAAGAAGTACCTTCAAAAGTACATTTTAAGGAAAGTATTTTCAAGAGAAAAGCTTATTTTAGAAAGCATAACCCCAAGAGCCTATCTTTCCTTCGGTTCTTTTGTATTGAATCTTTCCTTTTTCATTTCAGCATGTCTGGAATTACCGAGATACCCTAGGGGATACCAATACCAGGATTGTTTAGGAGGTATTTGGATACTAGGGCCGCGACTGCAGGTCCAGCAAATGCTCCACCTCCTCCTCCTCGTATCGATACTTTTGCTATGATATGTAAGGACTTTCGAGCAATGGGTGGAAAACCTTTTCACAGGACGGAGACATTTGTTGAAGCTCGTAATTGGCTAAAGGAGGTGGAAGAACTATTTGGGATCTTTGAGGTGGAAGATGGGAGAAAGGTCCAGTTAGCTGTCTGGCTAACAAAGGACGAGGCCTCGTTTTGGTGGGAGGTCACTAATGGAGAGCGTCCAGTTGACACATGGCCAGATTTTAGGTGGAGGTTTGAGGCGAAGTTTCTCTCACGAGCTGAAGAGAATCTCTACATGGAAAGGTTTCTAGCATTGAAGCAGGGAAATCTATCGATGAAAGAATACGTCAACAAGTTCAATCAGTTGGCGAGATTTTGCTTGGACTTGGTGAATACACTAGAAAAGAAGGCCCTGAGATTTGTTAAGGGTTTGAACGAGCTGCTTCATGGGTTAGCTATGACCCACATCCCTATAGGGGCTACCTTTGAGAGACTAGTTGATATGGTGCTTATGCATGAAGAGGAGAAGGGAGCCAATGCTAATAAGGCACCCGAGAAGAAAGGGGATCAAAAGAAACCGCAACAGCAACAACAGAACCAGAAAGGTGGTAAAGGCAACAATGCTAAAGGAAAGAAAATATGCTTTAAATGTGGGACACCTAGCCATCTAAGCAAAGATTGTAGGAAGAAAAAGAAGACTGGTTGTTTCCACTGTGGCGAAGCGGGACATCTGATTAAGGACTGCCTAAAGAAAGGGCAGAGGGCAGGGTCTACCTCGGGAGGACAGGTGCAGGCTCTTATGGCACCAGGGCAGGCAAGGGGACAATTTCAGGCTCTCATGGTCCCACCGCTGCAAGAACGAGGTAGAGAAATTTCCATTGAAAGTTTAGTTTTTCTATTTGATCATCTTGTCCGTACTTTATTCGATTCTGGCGCATCACATTCGTTTATCTCTACATCATTAGTTGAAACACTACACCTAGATACTAGTCTTGTTACAGATCCCTTAGTAGTCTCAAATCCTATTGGTGGTTCGGCTCATCTTTCTATGATTTGTCGGGATTTGAGAGTGTTTATCTTGGGCATTGAGTTTGAATGCAATGCCTTTATTCTTGGCTTCATGGGCTATGGCCTGATTCTAGGTATGGATTGGCTACCTAGATATGGGGCCATCCTAGATTGTGAAAGAAGGGTAGCTAGATTGTTGACTCGTTGTGGAAAGACCCTTGATATTTCTTGTTACCCTAGAGGTCCAGTAATGCTTAGCTACCTAGAATCCCTTGACGCATCCGATGATGATTTACATTCTGTTCGTATAGTCTGTGAATATGTTGATGTCTTCGATGAGGTGAGGGGTTTACCCCCAAAATGTGAGATAGACTTTCGAATATATCTAGTAGATAATGCAAAGCCAGTTGCATTGCCAGTATGTTACATGGCTCCAAGAGAGAGAAGAGAACTCAGTAAGAAAGTGAAATAATTGCTTAAGAAGGGGTTCATCAGACGTAGTATATCGGAGTGGGGGTGCTCCAGTAGTATTTGCCATGAAGGCGGATGGGTCCTTTAGACTTTATGTGGACTATAGGGAGCTTAATAAACTTACTAAGAAGAATAGACACCCACTGTCGAGGATTGACGATCTCTTCTATCAGTTAGTTGGCGCCTCAGTGTTTTCGCAGTTGGACTTAGCCACGGGTTTCCATCAGTTGAGAGTGGCTGAGGATAGCATTGACAAGACTACCTTTAGGACTCCAGACGGTTTCTTCGAGTGGCTTGTGATGCCCTTCAGTTTGACAAACGCCCCCGCATACTTTGTTGATTTGATGAGTAGGGTGTTTAGGGAGTACCTTAATAAATTCGTGGTAGTTTTTGTGGATGACATCTTGATCTTTTCTAAGAGCGAGAAAGAGAAAGACCTACATCTTAGGGAAGTGTTGGAAACCCTTCGAGCGCATAGCCTTAAAGATAAATTTTCTAAATGTCACTTTTGGAGAAAGGAAGTGCGATTCTTAGGGCACGTGATTTCCAAAGAAGGGATAGTTGTGGATCCTGCGAAGGTAGTGGCCATCCAAGACTGGAAGGTCCTTAAAAATGCTACCGAGGTGAGGAGTTTCTTAGGGTTGTCTGGCTACTATAGGAAGTTTATCAAGGACTTCGCAAAAATATCAGCCCCATTAACACGCTTGACGAAGAAGAACTTAGTTTTCACGTGGGATGTAGATTGTGATGATGCGTTCCAACGTTTAAAGAGAGCTTTGACCACAACCCCAGTCTTAGTGTTACCAGATGGGAGTAAGCCATTTACCGTTTATACCGATGCTTGTGGGACAGGACTAGGCGCAGTCTTAATGCAAGAGGGAAGGGTAATAGCCTATGGTGGAAGGCAGTTGAGAGTGCACGAGAAAAATTACCTTATGCCTGACCTAGAGTTGGCCGCTATTGTTTTCGCGCTTAAGTCTTGGCGCCATTATCTTCTTGGCGAAAAATTCGAATTGTTCACAGACCACAAATCGCTAAAATACTTGTTCTCTCAAAAGGACTTAAACTTAAGGCAGCAAAGGTCTACGGAATTCTTAGCGTCCTACGACTTCGAGATAGCATATACCCCTGGCAAGGGTAACATGGTGGCAAACGCCTTAAGTAGGAAAAGGTTGTCCTTGAGTCCGTTGTTTGTTGAGCGGCGGAGCTTATAGTTCATCTCTACGTTTGACTTTAGAACTTCCTTTGACTTTGTACCCGATTTACTAGCATCCTTGGAGGTCAGACCTATGCTTTTGAGACGGATTGGTGAGGTACAACGAGATGACCCACAGTTAGTTGAGTTAGTAGAGAAGCTCAAAGGAGGGGAGTCATCGAGTCATCTCCATAGGTATATCCTAGATGATAAGGGTTGGTTACGTAGGGACGGTAGACTTTGTGTACCACGGGACGAGAATTTGAGGAAGACCATTCTTGATGATGCACATCGTTCGAAGATGACCGTCCACCCCGGCGGGGACAAGATGTATGGACATGAGACGAGTTTACTTTTGGGCCGACATGAAGACGGATGTGGCCGAGTTTGTCGCTAGATGCTTGGTGTGCCAACAAGTAAAAGCAGAGAAAAAGAAGCCCGGTGGATTGCTTCACCCATTGGAGGTTCCACAATGGAAGTGGTAAAGTGTCTCGATGGACTTTATTGATGGGTTACCGAGATCGAGAAAGGGTAATACGGGGATTTGGGTCATGGTAGACAGACTTACTAAGAGTGCCCATTTCATTCCCGTGAATAATAAGAGGATTGCTTCATGGTTAGCCTCCGTATACATTCGAGAGATAGTTCGTTTAAATGGTGTTCCTTCTAGCATAGTGAGCGACCGCGATCCTATCTTTAATAGCGAATTTTGGAAAAGTTTGCAAGAGGCGGTAGGGACTTAGTTATGTTTGAGCACCGCATATCATCCTCAGACGGACGGCCAGACCGAGAGGGTGAATCGTATTCTAGAGGACTTATTGAGGTTGTGTGTCTTAGACTTTAGAGGTACATGGGAGGAACATCTTCCGATGGTGGAGTTCGCATATAATAATAGCTTTCAGCCTAGCATTGGCATGACACCGTTCAAGGCTCTTTATGGACGGCCGTGTCATTCGCCAACATGTTGGTGGGAGTCTACAGATAAGATATTGCTTGGGCCCGATATGATTAGAGAGAATTCGGAAAGATCGATTTAATTCGAAGGAGGATGAAGACGGCACAAGGTAGGCAGAAATCTTATGCTGAAAAGAGGAGGACAGATCTTGAGTTTGATATTGGGGACATGGTCTTTGTCAAGGTGTCTCCATTACGGAATGTCGTTCGCTTTGGATCCGTTGGGAAGTTAGCACCAAGGTTCGTAGGGTCGTTTCCTATTAAGGAGAGGATTGAGCATATGGCGTATAGAGTGGAGTTGCCCGAGAGACTTAGTGGTGTACACGATGTATTCCATGTATCACATTTGAGTAAGTGCTTGCACGAGACCGCGGAAGTGGTAGAGCCGAGCTTGCTTAGAGAGGTGGAGATAGAGCGTGATGCAATGATTCGACGAGCTCCTACGTGCATTCTTGGGTCGGAGATTAAGAAGTTGAGGAATCGAGAGGTCAATCTAGTCAAAATGCAATGGGGAGATGACGAGAGCAACGCTACTTGGGAGATGGAAGAGAAAATGCGTTCAATGTACCCTTTTCTTTTCGAGGGTATGTCTTTTAATTTCTCCTTTATCGCTTAGCTTGTACTTTTTATCTTTAGTATGTCCTCTTGCTAGTATCTTTGACCTTTAGATAGGGTAGTCCTATGGTTGAAACATGTGTTTGAAACATTTTATGTATGATGGATGCATGTGGATGCAAGTGTTTGCTAGTGGTTGCTTGTGGATGCATATACACACACTTTAGGCACTAGATCGGCTCAGTCACTTCATATTGCATATTGCATATAAATGTGTGTACATATTTAAGTTAATGCATGTATAATGGTTGTGCTATCACATGAATGTTGCATTTTGGTGAATGGTTGTGCACACATGTAGAAATAATATGTATCGATAGTATTCTTTCGCATACATAATGGACGCTTGGCACTATCATGGGTTGCATTAAGGAGGTCAACTGAATCAGTAGACCGCCTGATTTTGCATTAGATAAGGAACATATACACACACTTCTTGCATATGTTCATACAGCATTAGGAGTTTTATAAGGACAATGGATGCCGATGTTTGATGGTTGAGTAGACGGTTGTTTGGATGTTATGATATGCATTCTCCTTAACTTGGAGATTTCGGGGGCGAAATCCTTTAAGGAGGCGAGAATGTAACACCCCGTATTTCTGTTAACACTAAAATTCACAAATTAAAGATTAACTAATATCAGATTTGAGAATTAAGGGAAACAGGTTGCGCCATTGTGTTCGTCTCAGAATTCTGGTTGAGATAGAGTCCGAGTTTGCATGAATTGGACCTCGTATGAAGAAGTTATGGCCATCGGAAGTTTCAGATAATTTAAAACAGATTTCTGAAAATTCAAAATTCAGAGTCAGACAGGCTAGGCGGGAAATTCCCGCCATGGCCAGGTCGACCATAGGGTCGGCCTGGGGTCGACCTACCCTGACCAGGTCGACCTGCCCCCACCCTCCCGTGGGCAGATTTTATTGATGACCTGTTAATGACTGTGCGCTGACTCATTAGGGTTTCTGATCTGCTCTGATTGGCTGATATTAATTCTGGGTTGATCGGACAGCCTAAACTAATCCTAAACTCTATAAAAACACCTATAGACTTAAACCCTAAAATCAAAATAAAATTAGATTCATGGCCTCCATGCTGTCAACTTGCAACTCAGAATAGCTGCCACCAATTAGAGAGGAAGAAAGCATATCAAATTCAATACTATCCAACTCTAACAACGAATCTACTTCAAGGGAAAGCTAATACAACTTCAGAACTCAGAATTCAGAACTCAAGACCTTCTTTGAGTTGTGAGTTCGATTTCTTTAATAAAATAATTAGCAATTTAATTGGATTAAGTTATGATGCAGAATATATAGATATGATGTGAATTATTGACCGCGTGTTATAATTATGTTGTAAAATTGTGTTGTTATCATATATGTTGTAAATTCTATGATGTTATGTTGTGATCATCTATGTTGTAAAGTTATGATGTTACCATCTATGTGGTAATTGTATGATTGGCTTATGTATAATCAAATCATCATGTTGTTCATATGCTAGTTTGTTTATGTTGATTCATATGATAAATCATATGTATGTATGCAAGTTTAGATTTTGATTTAGACATGAATCATATGCAAGTTGGGGAAAATTATATGTAACCTTACATGTTTCATGACATCTAGTTTATGTGAAAATTTGATCTAAAGTTAGGCTATGACATGTGTGAGTTCTATGATAAATTATACATGCTAGTTTACATGTTTAGATGTAAGTTTACACCATTGTTATGTTGCATAAATCACATATGCAAGTTTATATAAATATATGAGTTTGGAATATGAATCATGTTATGCAAGTTTCTGGTTATTGCCTATGCAAGTTTACACCTTTAGATGTAGATCTATGGCATACATGATTTATGCAAGTTGTGACCATTACCTAAACAAGTTTACACCTTTAGATTTGGATCTATGACATATGTAGTTTTATGCAAGTTGTAACTTTGGCCTATGCAAGTTTTAGATGTAGAACATCATTCACACATGCAAGTTCACCCCTTACGTTTATAGTTATATGTATGTTGTGATGTTTTCTCTTTATTCTATGAGTTAGACTATTCGAGTCTAACGTATACTTTACGTTAAACGAACGAACGTACAACGTGGGGTAAGGGGATAATATTAAAAGATTTAATATTAAGAATTGGCATAAATGCCTTAAATGACATAAAACTAATTTGTGATGAAAATTGGTATGATTTTGCATAACATAAATGGATGGACATAATTGAGCCAATTATGGCCATAGTTAAAATTTGGAATTGATTGATAATTTGAATAGGGAAAGTAATTCAAATTGGGGAATGATTAATTAGGGTAACTAATCGTCTAAGACACGAGGTTAGGCTCTTTTGTGGTGTAAGACTACCCGAACCTGCCTGGCAAATCCAGCTGCCACAAATGCCAGTCTAATGTGAGAGGTCTTAGGCATGAATTAAATACATAACAATTGTAAAGAAATGAGGTTAGGCTCGTTTGTGGTGTGAGATGCCCAGACCCGCCCGGCAAATCCAGCTGCCACAAATGCCAATCTAATGTGGGAGGTCTTTATGAGGTTACGGTCTTAATGAATTAAAAAACACTTAACCAGATAAACATGTAGTGGGACATGAGGGGGTTAAGTGGGTGCCTTGGGTGGCATGTGGAATTTAGTGGGTGTCTTGGGTGGCATTGGAAATACGATTAGAAACACTAACCAAAATTGAAACTTGTAAGTGAACATGAATAAGAAGAGGGTTAAGTGGGATGTACTAGAAGGGACCAAGCTTAGGTGGATAGCCTATGTCAAGTAATGGGGGCCCGTTTCAACCAGTAACCCATACGTATCTTTGTGGGCTCGATCCAAGTCGAGGACGGGACAACATATTGGGCTTGACTGTAAGAGGCCAAAACGGGTTAGCAGTGGCAATGCAAGTCCAAGGGGTTCATATGCGTGTGTGGGCCCGGGCTGGTAGGTAAGACGTTGTTGCATCGTGTAGGTATAAGCCGTGCATTATTTATGATATCGGGTTGCCACTTTGGGGAATGATACACACCACTGTGGGGCCAGCACGGGTATCTACGAGTTAGGGAGCCGATCGCTTGGGGGTAATGGGTACACCTAGTGGAGATAGGGGCAGGCGGCACCTATAAAGGCAACTAGGGGTGCACAAAACTACCATTATCATATTTAAGTTCTATAGGCAGGATCAACCTTAGGGTGACTAGTGGTGGTGCAGTATAGTAAATATCTTATAGTGGTTTAGGTGCGTCTTTAACGATATCGTTGTTCATCTTGTTTCCTTGTTTACTCTGTCTTACTCAATTGTTCACAGTCATTTCCTTATTTTCCAACTTATGCCTTAGCCTAGTTATTTTGGTAATTATGCTGTTAAAGTTATCGCACTCGCCAGACTTTATGTCTGACCCCCTTTGTTTCCTCCTCTTTTCTTCCTCCCCCCCCCCTTCTAGGTGCTCAGGTTGGAACTAGCACCAGTGGAGCTTGATTTTGGACAGCTGTATCTCTTGCTTTTAGAAGTTGCTTGGATCGCTGAAGTAAAGTTCAGCCTCTCTTATTTATGGCTATTTTGTATTGGGGATTATGTCTTTCAATTTATGTACTTTGATTTAGTCAAGATGGATATTATGTACTTTGACTCTGGTTTTTGATGATGTAATCAAACTTATGTGTTTACCGCTGCAATGAATAAAGTTTTAAGTATTGTTTATATATGTCTTATTGTTAAGTTTCTGTTCTATACACACTTAAAAATGCTCCATGGAAGTTAATGCATTTCTTTTGTGAGTGACATTAATGGACGTGGGGTGTTACAATCATTCTAATTGACGTTATCCTCGTTACAGAGGAATATGTATCGAAATAGTCCAGGCCTTCCTTTTGTCTAAATCCTTGGACTACCGGACGAGCTTTGTACTTGTCTATTAAACCATCAGGTTTCAATTTTATTTTAAATATCCATTTATTACCTAAGGTCTTACATCCTTGAGGTAAATCAACTATTTCCCATGTATGATTGGACATAATAGATTCAATCTCATTGTTAATTGCCTCTTTCCATTAAGGGGCAACGCTGGAAGACATAGCTTGTTTGTATGTCAATGGATCAACTTCTAACATAAATGTATAGATGTTCGGTCTATAGGTTTTTGAAGTCTTTGACCTTTTACTTTTTCTTGGTTCTTCCACTTGCTGCTCAACACTATTTTGCTGAGTGTTACTTTTTTCAGCACCCTCTAGAGAATAAGGAACTTCATCTTCCCTTGGTCTTTTAGGTGTATCAGTTTCAGTGCCATGTTTCAAGGGAAATATATGTTTAAATTTAGCATTTCTCGACTTAATGATGGTATATTCATGAATATCATCAATTTTAGATTTTGTACCAAAAATCGATATGCGGCACTATTTTGTGCATATCCAATGAATACACAATCAATTGTTTTTGGTCCAATTTTGACCTTATTTGGTTTTGGTACCTCTACTTTGGTAAGACACGCCCACACTTTTAGATATTTGTAGGATGGTGTTCTGTCATTCTAAAGTTCATTAGGAGATTTAGATGTTTTCTTTCAGGGTATTTTATTTAAAATATGATTTGTCGAATGAATAGCTTTTCCCCAAAAGTTATCTAGCAAGCCAAAGCTAATTAGTAAGGCAATCATCACTTCTTTAAGAGTTCTATTTTTTCGTTCGGCTATACCATTGGATTGAGGTGAATACGGGGCTGCAGTTTGATGTATAATTCCATGCTCAGCATAGAATTCCTCAAATTGAGACTCATATTCTCCTCCTCTATCACTTCTTAAAGATTTTATTTTCTTGTTCAGTTGATTCTCAACTTTTGCCTTATACTATTTAAACATTTTGAATGCTTCATCCTTGCTTTTAAGGAGATGTACTTGACAGTATCTAGTACAATCATCAATAAATGTAACAAAGTACATTTTTCCACCTCTAGTTTGACACATTTTCAAATCTCATACATTAGTATGTATTAAGTCTAGAGATTCTGTCTCTCATTCAACATGATGAAACAAGGTTCTTGTCAATTTTGCTTCTGCACAAACTTGGCATTTATAGTTGGAATCTATATTGCATTTCGGTATAAATTCTAGATGAATCAATTTTCACAATGTATCAAAGTTTACATGCCCTAATCTAGAATGCCATATGTTAGAAGATTCAACAACATAAGCAGAAGATTCACTTTTATTCTTATCAGTGCATGGTACAATAGTGGTTACACTTGTTTTTTAAAAACCAGCACACACATATCCTCTTCCAACATACACTCCATTCTTGGAAAGAACAAATTTATCAGCTTAAAAGGTCAATTTGGCCATGCTTGCTCAGCAACGATCAAGAAATCAGGTTCTTGCGAATTTCTGGAATATGGAGAACATCGTTTAAAGTTAGTTCCCTTCCAGACGTCAGTTTCAACACAACTTTTCCTTTGCTTTTGACCTTTGAAATAGAAGAATTTCCCATAAAAAGTTGTTCATCGTTAGCTGCAGTTTCATAGGTTGTAAACATCCACTTGTTATCATATATGTGTCGAGTGGCTCCAGTGTCTAAAAACCATTCCTTTGAGCTACCAACAAGGTTGCATTCTGATATTACTGCACATAATTCAAGATCAGAAATGTCTTTCGAAACATCAGCCGTATTTGGTTCTAACTTCTTCTTTTTAGGTGCGTGACATTCAGTTGCTTTTGTGCCCCTTCTTTCCATAGTTGTGGCAAAAACCCAGAAATTTCTTTGACTTCTTAAGAATATTCTCCCTTTTTCTTTTGTTAGTCTTGTCTGACTCAACTACATTTGCTTTGGCAGCAATATTCTGAGAAATCTTTTTCTCAGAATTTTGTTAACTTCCTCAATGCGTAGCCGAACTATGAGCTCTTCCATTGTTATTTTCTTATGCTTATACTTAAGGTAATTTTTGAAGTCCTTCCAAGAAGGAGGCACTTTCTCAATAGTTGCGACAATCTGAAAAGTCTCGCTAAGAGTCATCTTTTCATATAAGTTGCAGTTCTTGAGCTTGATTTATCACCGTCTTTAAGTCAACCATTTTGAAGTCAAGGAATTTTCCAACAATAAATTTCTTCATGCCTGCATCTTTAGTTTTGTACTTATTTTTCAGAGCCAACCAGAGTTGTTTGGACGTTACAAAAGTAAAATAGACATTGTAGAGGCTATCATCCAGACCATTCAGAATATAGTTTTTACACAAGAAATCTGAGTTTTGCCAGATATTAAGAGCCTCTACTTTGGTAGCATCAGGTTCGAGTCTGGCTACCACAGGAGCATCTTCAGTCAGAAACTTGGCGAGGCTCAATGTTGTTAAATAGAACAACATTTTATTTTGCCAATGCTTGAAATTGTTTCCATTGAACTTCTCTGGTCTATCGCCACTGGACAAAGCCATTGTTGGAAGTAAAGGCGCTGGATGAGCGTTTGTCACCGTCTGAATCAGTGCAGAACCACTGTTGTTGTTTTTCGTCATCTGCAACAAATATTGTTTCAAGATTGTTAGAATTTTTGTAAATACATAACTATATTACAAACAGACAACAACAACAATCAGTATTAATCAATTGTGCCACGATTGTCACATCGAACTGTGTTTACAATAATTATAGAAAGCGCAACCAATTGTGCAACAAATTGAAGATATGCAGAAAGTATTCCGTTTCAATATTGCCCAAGTCTGGAAATATTTTGTTTCCTTAAAACAATATAGCTGACGTATGCACTGATCGACGTAGTTGCAATTTATTTCCAACCTTTACATGTGGATCGCTAAGATTCGTACAAAAACAACTTTTTCTATTGCTACCCTAGTACCAGAATTGTAGAAAAGCAGAAATACTTTGTCTACTCCATCCTAACAACTTTTGGCTCCATTTCTTCTACTCCAAGAATCGTCTGGGAACGCATATGTTTCTTCTGAGTCTTGTAATATGCGTATCAATCCGTTTGTTTTTATGTGTGAGGTGGAATTCAGAGAGAGATCTAATGGCTCAGATTTTGTGTCAACATTTTCTATCCATATAGACTTTCCATATACATACATACATACATACATACATACATATATATATATATATATATATATATATATATATATATATGCGTGTGTGTGTGTGTTTACGACTATGCGACTATGTTTAGTTTTTATAAAAAAATCATCCTTTTTTATTTTTTCATTTATCTTTGAGTGTTATTATGTGTTTTATTTTATATTTCTTCTTTGAATATGAAAATGTGTACTTAAGCTCAAGTGCCTTGAAGATAAGTTTTTGTTGAAAAAGAAACTAGACATTATACTCATTCCACGCATAATAAGTAAAGTCCGAAAGAACTATATAATTATATGCTAATAGCTGTCAAAATTGAATTTACAGACCTTTAAACAATATTTTTAAGGAAATTTGGATAAACAAAACTAAATTGGTTTTTGCTGTCGAACCGAATTGTTAAATGCTGATATGGACTACTCAAAACCCTCTATCCCCTTGTATCCAATCAATCAAAACCCTTCGATTTTCCTATTTTTGCAATTAATTCCTCTTTCTCTTACTGATTTGGTTGCAAAATTATGAAAATCAGGTGTCTTGATTGGTTGGATACAGAGGAATAGAGAAATTTGAGTACAGAAGATTTGATCTCGTCATTATTATGTTGTGCGTTCTTGTTTATTAGTTATTTGTTAATACAAGTTTAACCAAAAAAGGCAAAATTGATAAAGCTTGTATTGACGACAAATAACTAATAAGAAAGAACGATACGAGCACAGCAATGACAGCAACAAAGACCCATATCAGCCAATAACAATTCAGTTCAACGGAAAAAACTTTCATTCATATTCACTTCAAAAAAATAGAAGGTTTACAAATTTATTTCTGATAGGCGCTAATATATGATTACATAATTCCTCCTGATTATACACATTAT
The DNA here is from genome assembly GCA_030737875.1 of Allium sativum. Taxonomy (NCBI): domain Eukaryota; kingdom Viridiplantae; phylum Streptophyta; class Magnoliopsida; order Asparagales; family Amaryllidaceae; genus Allium; species Allium sativum. The sequence continues at coordinate 74,598,083 of CM060920.1, read as the reverse complement.
GAGTAGAGGAAGGTATCTTGAAGGTTAAAAAAAGCAAACTTTATATCGAACTGGAAAGTTTGGAAGAAGATAAAAGATAAAGTATGAAAGTCCAATTAGTTATGATAAAACGTAATAATATAAATATTGAAGATAAAATCAAAGAGGGCTGAATTTTTTGTCAGAAATAATTTTCCTAGGAGCCACAAGTCAATGAATTTTCTAGTAGGTAAATATAACCAGCATATTACTGCATTGGTAAAATAAAGGGGGCTTGAAGATGCTAAAAGTAATGAAAATGAAAGGATCAATCCATGGAATCACCTAAGAGCCAAGTAACAAAATATTACCATCAAAATGTAGGTGATTTAAGAGACCTCAACAATAAGAATAAAGCCAAAAATAGATTCGAACACTCCCAACTTATAACTTACAAGTGAACGTCACCTACTATTGCATTATGTTTGAATTGAAGTTCAAAGATTTTCGATAAATAAGATCTTTGAAATCTTCTTCAAAAAATGATGGTACCTTCAAAGCCAAAGAAAAAAGGAGCAGACAAAACTAGCTCTACATTGATATCATAAAGGGAAACCATATAAGGATGGTATAACGCTTCTTTAACTACGCGATAATGCCAAATCATATGAAATTCATGAAACGTTTCTAAATAATGTTATGTGCAATTAACGAGAGAAAAAAATTATTGGCCTCCCATCGAACTTTTGCTTTTCTATACAAAACGCCAAACAGAAGCAATGAAATATGCATCCAAACATGCAAAATTCATGTTTTCTTGTCTGCGAGCATAGCTCAGTTGATTGGAACCGCTTAGCGACTATGGAAAGAAATCTTGAGATCGTGGGTTCGGGTCCTAGCCTACCGAGTTGTGTTACCCTTAAGGCTTGGAGTGGTCGTCTCCTTAAATGCCTGTAAATTGGCGGAGAATGACACTCCTTAGACGGACTTACAAGGAGGGAGGCAATTGTGACGGTCCAGCTAAATCCCTTAGCTCTGCTCTTCGGACTAGGGTTTTAAAAAAAAACATGTTTCCTTTAACTTGCTCACATAACAAGGTTTCTTATCGATCATAAAAACACTTTCTCGTTCCCATGGCATTTAATCAAGGTCAAGAGACATTTTTCTACATATGAGTTACCCAAATCCTAGTTATCAAACCAAGAGAAAATAACAATAATTGGTACATGCTGGTTTTTCTAATACGTCTGTAAGAAGCACTTCATAGACAGTGACTGAAAAAAATTCTTAACACTGAGAAACTCAAATACCTGTTATCCTCTTACCAGGATAAAGCACAATGAATATAAATGGTGCAATCATGTGTGGAACACTAATTGTGCTTCCAAAGAAGTTGGAATGTGCATTACTGGCCAAACCAAATAAATTACAGACCCTTGGTCAAATTGAGGCGATTGAACAATTTAATGGATTATGCTTGTTGCCTATGTCATCTTGTTAAGATAGACATAGATCACCTTATTTTCCAGTATAGAGTGAATTATGTGAGCAATTATTCACAGACAGCACAAGACCAAAATGATCAATAAATCATTCAATAAACGTTGTTGTTACAACTAAAATATGGCATGTATAGAGTGAATGTTGCGGCAGAACTTTCAATATACATCAGAAGCTAGAGAAAGCATAGGCTATTCCGCTAATGAAGGATTATAAGCATTTATTTAACCAGGTAACATTAAGAAATGAGACATAAGTTGCACACTTACCATTCAGCAGCATATTTAATTAGCTAAAAACAACATATATTATCACTAAAATTGTTATCTCTAATGATTGATTAAGATATGTTTTTCATTACCCGAAAACAAGACCCGTAAACGGATTATTTAACATATGAGGAGATTACAACAATTTGAACTGAAAATAAGATTTAAACTCAAGAATATAGTGATTTAAACAACAAATTTCATAAGTTAAACTTTTACAAGCAATAACTTGAAAACCGGTATTTACAGTACCTCGATTTATGGTTGGACATTGTTATTCGCACTCCCGTTTTGATTAAGGGATAACACATTTTAAGGGCATTCAATGCATTTTTTTTAAATTATTAAGGAGGCAACACCAATGATGTTTTCAGTATAACATTTTACCCCTACATCTAAAATGCGTGCGCGTTAAAACCAAAGAAATCCTGATTTTGTGATGGTGTGTTGTCTAAATCGGTTAAGGTGTACCGTGTTTCTTTATAAAAATCGGCTCTATATAGACGTTTTTGAATATACGAACTGTATAGCTTACTAAAAAAGATGATACGGTGAGCCGGTGCCCTATAAGCATTTTAAGTACGGCGATGGTATGCAAAAAACTCTCAGGTTAAACATATTTGTGCTTGGCATGTGCAGTCGGTGGATATGTGTCGTAAAGTAAGGATGAAATCGGTAATATTTTGTCGTTTGTTGAATACGCATTTTTCTAAAAACATAAAACGGCAACCATCCACGGTTTTTTATAAATAAAAACGACACCATTGGACCGTGAAGTCTCGAATTGAAATTAATGCTACTGTTTTAACACTGAAACCAAAACGTGAGTTCTACCTAGGTGATGTTATTTTAATCCAAAAATTATTGTTTTTTTAAGGGGTTTAGCTCCAAATGTCCTTTCCTTGATAATTTTTTTAATTGAAAAAATAATTCATCTCTTAACAAAAAGGGGAGTGTGAATAACAATGCGTTTATGGTTTGCCACGATTCTAGAGTTGATGAGTTGAGTTGAGCTCAAAAATCTTCATTAATGAGAAATCAAACCGAACGATAAAAATTGAAATCGAACTTCTAAATGGAAAGAGAGAAAACGGAAACCCTAATTTCGTTCAGTGTACAGCGGTTGGAATGGGCTATTTATATTTGCAAAAATGCTTCCAGGTCCCAAAAATAGGCAAAATAAACGAAACGCTAATTTGGCCGCATGATTTGCTCACCTACTTTATTTCCCACCTGCAAATTCAAGATCTGCACAAATAATGCAAAAGATGATAAAAATGTTTAAAAGATATAAAATAAAATTAATTAGAAATCACTATTACGATATTTGAATCTACGTTACGAGAGGTAAATGAAACAAACAGGGATATTTCTGAAATATAAAAGGGTGAAAAGTAGTGTGTTCTTTTTGTCTATGAAACAACGGCTGGAAAACGCAGTTATTGGGATGAAAATAGATTTTGTCGTAGGAAAGGTGTGTGTAATGTTAAGTATAAGGATCTGCAAAATAACGACGCGCCTATATCTAATACTTTTGATCCAAGAACAACTTCAAAAAGTTGCTAGTAGCAATCAGAATACTGTACAGCCATGGCCGCCTTAAAAAATTTCCCAAATCCAATATTTGATGAAATATAATCATGATAAGAATGGGGGCATTTCTTCATCCCCCCCCCCCCCCCCAAATTCCTAATCTCAACCCTAGAAATCCTCATTTATCGTTTGTTTTCACCGCTGATTAAAATGAGGACATTTCTTTGATCTTCTGCAACAATATTCATATGTTGCTGCAGTAGACGTGAATGCACTGTTGCAGTTGGAATTCTAGTGCTGCGACGTGCAACGTCAGTTCAAAGTGTTGTTTTACATAAATACAATTCAGGTCAGCGATCCGCGTTATCAGAATAAACAAAACCCCAGCCGTAGATGCATGATTAATCCAACGGTTCAAACCAATTCATGCTTCCTGTCTAAACATTACCCATCATTCAATCAATGACAGTCATCTGCTATCTGAAATTTTGGCGCAATCTTTGCTCCTTCACTAAAATAAAAATATACTCGTTCTTCTTATTCTCTATCATCTATTTTTTGTTTTCCCTTTTTACTATTGACAAAAATTAAACGTAAATAAACATCGATCCAAGACCATAACTTCAATTTAATTCTTGAATTCGAGAGCTTATCCCAAGCATCATCTCTTGTCTTAGAATCGGTACTGATGCCCATCTATACGAAGACCCCGATGATGTCAATATCACTCCTCTCCTCGACAGCAAATCCCTCGAATATCACATACAAGAGGACACAACCCTAAAAAAACCCAAAAAGCAAAAATTCAAGCCATCCCCAATTGAACCCAAAAAATCCTAACACGAACGATTGGGACGACATAACAAAGGTTAGGCGAAGAGGAGAAAACCTAACACTAAAAGCCTAAAAGAGATGAACACAAAGAGCCAACGAAAATCTGAGTAGTGAAAACATAAGGTAGTGTTTGGTTTACCATTTTAAGTTTTGGGTTTTCGTCCATGCAAAAATGTACACAACGCATGTAAATCATGGAAAACAACAATTTTAGAAAACAAAGTTAACACACAAAATAAAAAACAACTTTTATCCATTTTTCATGATTTGAGAAATGAGAGAAATATGGAGACCAAATCCTCATTTCATGATTGCTACATCCTCTCCGCGGTCCCCTCCATCTTGCTTTCATTTTACCATTCCTCCTTCTACACCTTTAAAGTTTTGTAATTGATTTTAAAAACTCAAAACTCAAAACTCATTTTTAACCAAACACACCCTAAGATCTGCTCTTTTTCCCCTTTCTGAAAAACCATTCCTTTAGCTGAGTTATTATTGTGATATAATATATAATAATTATAAATTATGCATCATCGTTATAGTTGCTAATCAATGGTGGATGTTTGCAGGCTTCTGGTGTGGAGTATAATTTCAAATGGTTAGATTTCTGGTGTGCCATTTTTTAAACTTCTTCGTTGGCTATGCATAACATTATTACATATTATATAACAAGGTAGGTTCAAAAATTTATCATTCACACACCAAATAGCTTTTTAATTTTATATCATGGTTTTGAGTGGTTTGGTTCAACAATTATATTATTGTCAGTATGTACTGTTTAACTGTGAACATGCACTATAAATGTCAGCATGTAACGCTTAACATATACACAGCTAGCAGTGTGTATAATTTATATGATAGTCACATATACACAGCTAGCAGTGCCTTTGTTTTTTTCCTTGGACGATTGACTGGCAATGAAGGTGATGGCCAGCATCTTGAATGGAGATTGGTGTTTTGGCGACCCACTTTAAGTCCACCTAGAACCTGTACTGTCAGCCGAATGTTTCATGGTATTGTCCTCGGCAGTTATCATATTTTGTCAAGTTCCTTTTTTTAGAAGGTGACATAGTAATATTTAAAGAAACTGCTGGTTGTGCTGACAAAGGTTGATATCAAATATGAAGTGATGTTCATTCAAATTAAATTGATTGACAGAAAGGAATTGCAATTAATACACAAAAAATGAAAGCGCAAACAGATTAAAAGGTAGACTGTGGAAGAAAAAGGGAAGAAATGACACAATATTGACGACGGTGAACAGAAGCAGTTTGTTATAGCGGTCGACCATTTGCATGTCTGCTCCATTCTTTTTTTCTTAGAAATTCTAACATGGGTCTTTTGTTTACCACAATCAATTCATACGTCAGCCTTAAACTGAGAATAGAATCACCTATTACTCTTCTTCCATCGTTTCCTCCTTGATGAGGTAGTTTCCATTATTTCCTCCTTATTGAGGTAGATGCCACTGTTTTCTCATTACAGTCCGAACAAAGTAATCACTTCTTCCTTTTGGTTGCTTCCGGGTGGACAACTTGAATGTATAAGGACAACATGAGAACATGGACAAATCCTTCCAATTTTTCTTCCTCTTTTTTTCACTGATTCTTCAACAAATCTGTTGCTTGCTACTTTTCTTTTTTTATTCAACCTGAATACAATAGTAAGAGTGTGACATCTTTCCAAGAGTGTAGGCACTTTAGATTCAAATAGCTAGCAATAGAGCCTCAGCTCCAACTCGACGGCAACCCCAACAAATACGCACTCCACATTAAATGAATAAGCTTACCAGACATCAACCCACAATTGCACACCCCTCATTGTTACCTATCTCCACTTTAGTAGGCGCACAGCAGTTCCTGGCTTGAAAAAATCCTCAACTCGCTGCAATCATGCTTGTATTCCCATGCATTTCCTACTATCACTACAAGAGAAGCCCAAATTGGTTACGGACCATAGCGACGGCTGGCGACGGCTAAAAAAGGTGACCCTCGCCAGACGTCGCCCATATGAATATAACCGCGAAGCTACAGGAAGAAATAACATTCACGATTGCTGTGACACCCCGTATGAGTACATTTTAAGAAGTAAGGAATTTACATACGTATACGATGATACGCAAAAGCATATAAACCAGTAAAGCATGAAGATAAAAGATGTTTGGTTTAAACTTCTAGAATTAAGGTAAACGGGATTCACCATTGCGTTCGTCTCGGAAAAATACGCGAAATAGAGCCCGAGTTTTCGAGAATCGGAGTCCGTATGACCCGTTAAAGGCCCAAGGAAGATTAGTGAAAATTTGAAATTCGGAAATCAGTTTGAAAATCCAGATCTGGGGCTAGGCGGGAATTTTCCCCGCCTAGGCCATGTCGACAGGGCTGTCGACAGGCCTGTCGACTTGGGCCCAGGCCAAGTCGACAGCCCTGTCGACATGCCAGTCGACAGGGGGTGGTCGGGCTAAATTGCCTGGTGCACCTGCTTGTCTCACCTGGGCTTGCTCTTGGGCTGATTCTGGAAGCTTCCGAGATCTGATGGTCCTAATCTATCCTAGGTCTAATCCTATGGCCTAAAACACTCCTAATCTCTATAAAAACACCCCTAAGCCCCCCCTAAACCCTCATAACTCACCCTCTCCACGAAGTGCTGCCCAAATGCCAAGTGATCATGGCCTCCATTCCCTTTTCCTAAAGCCTAAGCACTCAAATCGGGTTCAAATCAAGTGGTGCAAGCTAGCTACGCCAAAAGGAAGGAAGATCAACGTTTCTATGCGAGTTTCATGACGATTCTTCAATAAAGGAGGCACCTTTCTTAGCCAAGATGATTCATGCCTCTTTCCCTAGGCCTAACTATGTAAGTTCTAGCTACTTTTAGATGGAAACGGTAGTTTTGACAATGACATGGGATAAAATGAGGCTAAACATGATTATGAGAACCTATATGAACCTTACCTTGCCTCTTGTGTTCATGTTTATGGTTTTAGGTAATGTGAGTGACTTAATCATGCCTCTCATGCTATGCATAACCTAGTGTAACTTGCAAGTTTGGATCTTTATGTATGAAATGCTAGCATGAACCTTTAGGAACTATTTTTACTTGGGAAACATTGGCTAAGATTATAGTTTGGGGCTTATGCATGTTTATGAACCTAAACCCCTAGTGTTAACATGCAAGTTTGTGGCAAAATCCTTTATGACATTATGCATACTTATGGCCAATTCCCTTTGTTTTCATGTTATGCATGCTTGTGGCCAAACCTTTATGAACCTACATATGTCTTAAGCCAAACCCTCATGATGCTATGCATGTTTGGGGTCATAGTGTAGCATAGTACCTTTGCGATGTGACTCGTCCATTCATGCGTTGGAACACGATTTGGGTTGAGGGTGGACAAGCGTGAATATAGCATGAAAAACTTAACTCGAAGTTGCATGAGAACATGATAGGCGAGCTAAACTTGGCACGAACCATAATTTGGGTAAAAGGGGTATAACGGGATAACGTGTGACGTTAAGTATGACATGCGAATACTTGAAAACATAAGAACATAAGCTTGGGAATTTACCTATTAAGTTAGGTCTACCCATTGGGAATTTACCTATTAAGTTAGGTCTACCCAATTGCTTGAAAACTTAACTATGAACATGATACTAGACTAAACATGAAAGTGGCCAACTCGAGGTTGGGTTGAGTTTGCAACGTAAAACTACCCGGAACCAACCGGCCTAACTAGTAGTTGCAAACAATAGGACTCAATGTGAGAAGTTGGTCATGTTGTGCTTGAACCCGAGGTTAGACCAAGTTGTGGTGTAAATCTACCCGGACCCGCCCGGCTTAACTAGTAACCACAACAAAGTCTAATGTGAGAGGTTGGGGTGCATTAAATAATTAATGCCACATAATACGGTTAAGTTAATTTGACTAATGAGGCTTAACCAAATATGATATGGACGGGTGGGTTAAGCAATTTGATTAGGCTAATGATACTTAACAAAACATAATGAGCTTGGGTAGGCTAAGTAACTTGATTTGCCTAATGACGCTTGACCGATTTGACTCGGTAATTTGACAGGGTCAAGTTAATTTATATAATTAACCAATCTAAAATGGTAATTAGACGAGGTTAAGTTATAAATTGCTTGATATACTTAGCCAGCTTGACACATGGTTTGTAGGGTTAAGTCTTGGACTTGGATACTTAGCCAATTTTGACATGGTTGGTAGACGGGCTAAGTTATGAACTTAAGTGACACTTAACCCATTAGATAAACCCTAATTCAGAGGATTAGGAGAATAACCATAGTTAACAAGGGTAATGGAAATAAGGCTAAGTGGTAAACCTTAGTTAAAGGAAACTAAGTAATAATTCTTAGTCAAGGAAATCTGGACCGCTTCTTAGGTAGATTGGTAACCTGATACGTTAGGACAACGTTTAAGTACGCGTATAGGAGCAGGCTATCTGATTCAGATAAAGGCTCCAACGAACTGGGTAACGAAGCAGCGGCTTCGGGGAACGTGAGGATATTCTTGGGATCCCTCCGTGAGCTGCCAGGTCATCATACTAGGCTCACGGGAGGTTGAGGTCTGCGGTAGAAGAACCAAGAATATGCCTTGGTTGCTATGCGAGCGACCTAAAGACTGGGGTGGATAGCAGTGAGTCGACGAATACATAAGGTGCCCGAGATAGCAAGTTCGTCGATCATCTACCACTTTGAGTCAAGCGTGTACGTACGGAAAGGCAGGGAACACCCAACAGACCATGATTGCTATCTAATCATGGGTGAGGTAGGCCGTAGGATGTGGGCTGGCCGGAGTGTAGTTCTCATGCAAGATTTTCTCTTGTGTTGCCTTTCACTAGTTGAGGGAGGGGTCTCGTGGGACCATAGCCACGTGTAGAAAAGCAGACCTTAGTATCTGCATCGGCAGATAAATCTAAAGCTCCCGACCGAGTCCTGTATTTCTTGGTTTGCCCTGTGACAGGACTCGGATGGCACGATGTGATACATGTGCATACAATGGTAGAAAAACGATTCACGATGGATGCGTGGGAAAAAGGGCGCGGTTGAGGGTTAGCGTGATCCCTAGTGACCTAGGTGGTTTAACCCAAACCGAAATACGAAAGCGTGCAATAGGTAAGCGTAATCCCTAGTGGTGCTAGGTGGCGTAGGTCCTAGTAGTTAAAACGTTGATTCATATGGAAGAGCCTAGCTAGAATAAGGGTGACAGTCCAAACGATTCCAAGGATAATACGACATGAGGAAGCCCGTACGAAGTACGGCAAAGGACTGAACCTATATACATGAAAAGAAACATATGACTTGAGTAACCTATATACATGCGATATATTAGGTTGACATGGACCATTACACGATTTTGAGTGGGGGACATTCCCGGTTAACACATAACAAGGCTGGGATACTCGGGCGGAGGGTGTAGAGCAGATATATGTGTTAGAACTAGGAAGAATATACATAATGGATACCAGGGAATGTTAGGCGGGGCGGACACCTTGGGATAATGTACGCGATAGAGGTCTAGTGATGTGATACCTTGGCTTATCATAACACCATAGTCGTCATGATACCTTAGTTCACCTTGCCACAGGAGTCAACCGGCTACCCTGGCTTAGTTTATCTATCTTGTAGTTATCCCTATGTTTACTTTCAGTTTATGCATGTCATGTTACCTTTACCTGTTTTTATACTGGAAGTAGATAGGACTTACTCAGTCTTTTTGACTGACCCGTTTTGTTTCGCCTCTTTTCTTCCGTTTCCCCCCCCCCAGGTTACAGGGAGGAAACAATGCTGTTTGGTTCGGACTTCTTCTGTTTGAAGGTCATCATGGATGGCTTGGACTTTCTTGGCTATGGCTACTTTACTGTTTTTATTTGGGGAATAATTTATTTAAAAAGTCTTTATGCTGCTCTACTATTGCAAGACAGGTTTTGATGTACTCTGATGTAAAAGGCTTTAGACCTTATTTATCCATGTTTATGAAAAGTTTGATTTTACTTCCGCTATTTATATATGTTCTGTCTTGTGATATTTCTGTGCATGTTTACCAATAATGCCCCTCTAAAGCTAGTGCATTCCCTTGCGAGTGACCCTAGCGGAGGCGGGGTGTTACATTTGGTATCAGAGCAGAAGGTTACCAGGCTGGGCAAAAGTTTTAAAGACCTTCTGAAAATTATTTGAAAAACCGTTTACAAAGAAGCATTTTTTCAAGAAAAATTTTGTTTTAGAAGTTATTCCCCAAAAGCCATTAGCAATGTCCTTGTTTTATTAGTTGGATTCTCTTTTCCTTTCTCTCTCCCATCGATAGTCACGTCGGCATCGGTTACAAGTAGTTTTTGAGTGAGAAGAGTGTTTTCTGTATGATGGGGGAATAGTCCTCGAGAAAATGGAGTTGAGTCAAGGGGAAATAAGGAGATGGAAGGATGGAAGGACAAGCAAGAAGAAGAGAAAAAAAAAAAAAAAAAAGGGGACCAGTCGACAGGGCCGTCGACATGCCCCCCCCAGTCGACAGGGCTGTCGACACGTCGAGCCTGCAGGGAAAAAAATATATAAGCCCGAAGGCCGAGAGCTTCAGCTCATAACCCCAATCCCTTTTCTTCTTCCTCCCAGCCACCAAAACCGAAATTCCCCAACTCCACCACCTCCCATCACCTCATTTCTCCACCGTTCTTCATAAAATTAAGCTTAAATCGAAACTAGAGATCCTCTCCATCCGGATCTATAGTTCCCCTCTTCCAATTCGGGTTTAAATCGCCATGGCCAATCAACCCAATCCCTACGAGCTTTACCCCCAACTAACCACACAAGAGGTTGAGTGGTGTGACGAGCAACCAGGAATAATTGAGCACTATATGCAGCTTGCCACTAGGAATTTGCTTCTAGGCCGACCGGTGAGGTTTGCGGATTTTGCGGGAACCGCCGTGGAAAGCTTGTTCGTTAATGCGGGTCTTATTCATATTCTGGATACGCGCACAGCCGAGAGGAGAGGCTACAAGCGTATGGTAAGGCTTTTTGATGCTCGTTTGCAAATTGATGTGGATAATAATGGGTTGATAACTTATGGTTCATGGGTTAAGGGTACCCATATATTTATGAATGAGGTCCAATTTGGGGAAATTTTGAATATCCGGGGTACGGGACTTGATATAAATGACCTGGAGATGGATGATCTGAATGTGTGGGGAAGGATTTTCTTTAATGGACTGGATAGGCAATGGGATAGTACGCATTTGCGCCCCCTAGCTAGGTTTGTGATTAGGATATTGCAATATAATATTGCGGGGCAGAATCATGGGTTTGACAGAGTCCCCGTAGTTGTTAAGGCCGCTACTTATGCTATTTTTGGGGGCATACAAATAAACTGGGCAAGGACCATCTTGCAGCAGTACCAGATCTTTAGGGGAGCAAGACACTCCAATATTTGTTTTGGGAACTTATGGACTATAGTTTTCCGCTGGTTCGGGGTGGATTTACACGATGAGGATTATGTGACGCTTTCTAACCATCCCTCTGTCATTATCACGGAAGCCGCACTAGGGAGGATGAGTATAGATATGCAGGAGCTGCAAGGGGAGCCTCAGCCTATGGAGCATGAGGGATTAGATGAGGAAGAGGATGAGGGTAACGAGGAGGAGGAGCAAGAGGAGGAGCCACAGGATGATCAGTTTGGACACTTTGAGGACCCCCATCAGGCACCACACCATGATGGTGAGCAGGCTGGGGGTGGAGCCTGGGCTCATCAGGGCCCGGCACAGGGGGCTCCGGACACAGGCGCCTGGGATCCATGGGCTACTAGGGATCCAGACTGGAGGACCGAGCTGAGATATATTTCACAGCAGCAGGCTCGCTTGATGAGGAGCCACCAGGATATTATGAGGTCACAGCAGCAGACACTGGAGTCACAGGTAGCCATGGCTCAGACGCAGCAGCAGATGCTTCAGGAGATGAGTTCCTCTTATGATCAGTTGGGGGCTGGGATGCAAGACCTACAGTTAGAGCTTAGGCAAGGGAACCGACGACAGGAAGAGAGGCTTGATAGCTTAGAGGAGCTCATCCGTAGCTATTTTCATCGGGATTGACCTCTATCAGTTATCCGTAGGATAGTATTTTATTTTCAGTATTGTTTAGCTGTTCCTTTTGTTGTCTAGTTGTAACGATGTACTAAAACTATCTTAATAAAGTTTGTACGTTGTTTGTTTACGCAATTTGTTGTGTCTAATGTAATTATGAAATATCGAACGATAATGTCTGATAACGAAGAACAATGAAAACAACAAAACGGGATATCTCTCCGTTACATAAAAATTTAGAAAATTAGATTTTTCTAAATTAATAATGGATGGTAGGATTCTGGATGCTCAAATTGGATGAACTTCACTCTTATTTTATAAGGGTGTGGGAAAATTTGGATGAAAGTACTTTTTCAAATTTTTGCATTCATATAGAACTGCAAGTATATTTAGGATGAAAGCATCATGGTTTGAAAAAGAATTTTTAAGAAACTGCATTCATGTAGGTGGTACCACAAGTTAGGCATACATATTTTTCTACGATGTGATTCACTTTTGCACATGTGCACCTGTTTGCAACAATTGGCTGAACACTTCTGGATGCTAATATGGGGACATAAATCCTACTACTTTTGAATTTCGGGGACGAAATTCTTTAAGGGTGGGAGGATGTGACACCCCGTATGAGTACATTTTAAGAAGTAAGGAATTTACATACGTATACGATGATACGCAAAAGCATATAAACCAGTAAAGCATGAAGATAAAAGATGTTTGGTTTAAACTTCTAGAATTAAGGTAAACGGGATTCACCATTGCGTTCGTCTCGGAAAAATACGCGAAATAGAGCCCGAGTTTTCGAGAATCGGAGTCCGTATGACCCGTTAAAGGCCCAAGGAAGATTAGTGAAAATTTGAAATTCGGAAATCAGTTTGAAAATCCAGATCTGGGGCTAGGCGGGAATTTTCCCCGCCTAGGCCATGTCGACAGGGCTGTCGACAGGCCTGTCGACTTGGGCCCAGGCCAAGTCGACAGCCCTGTCGACATGCCAGTCGACAGGGGGTGGTCGGGCTAAATTGCCTGGTGCACCTGCTTGTCTCACCTGGGCTTGCTCTTGGGCTGATTCTGGAAGCTTCCGAGATCTGATGGTCCTAATCTATCCTAGGTCTAATCCTATGGCCTAAAACACTCCTAATCTCTATAAAAACACCCCTAAGCCCCCCCTAAACCCTCATAACTCACCCTCTCCACGAAGTGCTGCCCAAATGCCAAGTGATCATGGCCTCCATTCCCTTTTCCTAAAGCCTAAGCACTCAAATCGGGTTCAAATCAAGTGGTGCAAGCTAGCTACGCCAAAAGGAAGGAAGATCAACGTTTCTATGCGAGTTTCATGACGATTCTTCAATAAAGGAGGCACCTTTCTTAGCCAAGATGATTCATGCCTCTTTCCCTAGGCCTAACTATGTAAGTTCTAGCTACTTTTAGATGGAAACGGTAGTTTTGACAATGACATGGGATAAAATGAGGCTAAACATGATTATGAGAACCTATATGAACCTTACCTTGCCTCTTGTGTTCATGTTTATGGTTTTAGGTAATGTGAGTGACTTAATCATGCCTCTCATGCTATGCATAACCTAGTGTAACTTGCAAGTTTGGATCTTTATGTATGAAATGCTAGCATGAACCTTTAGGAACTATTTTTACTTGGGAAACATTGGCTAAGATTATAGTTTGGGGCTTATGCATGTTTATGAACCTAAACCCCTAGTGTTAACATGCAAGTTTGTGGCAAAATCCTTTATGACATTATGCATACTTATGGCCAATTCCCTTTGTTTTCATGTTATGCATGCTTGTGGCCAAACCTTTATGAACCTACATATGTCTTAAGCCAAACCCTCATGATGCTATGCATGTTTGGGGTCATAGTGTAGCATAGTACCTTTGCGATGTGACTCGTCCATTCATGCGTTGGAACACGATTTGGGTTGAGGGTGGACAAGCGTGAATATAGCATGAAAAACTTAACTCGAAGTTGCATGAGAACATGATAGGCGAGCTAAACTTGGCACGAACCATAATTTGGGTAAAAGGGGTATAACGGGATAACGTGTGACGTTAAGTATGACATGCGAATACTTGAAAACATAAGAACATAAGCTTGGGAATTTACCTATTAAGTTAGGTCTACCCATTGGGAATTTACCTATTAAGTTAGGTCTACCCAATTGCTTGAAAACTTAACTATGAACATGATACTAGACTAAACATGAAAGTGGCCAACTCGAGGTTGGGTTGAGTTTGCAACGTAAAACTACCCGGAACCAACCGGCCTAACTAGTAGTTGCAAACAATAGGACTCAATGTGAGAAGTTGGTCATGTTGTGCTTGAACCCGAGGTTAGACCAAGTTGTGGTGTAAATCTACCCGGACCCGCCCGGCTTAACTAGTAACCACAACAAAGTCTAATGTGAGAGGTTGGGGTGCATTAAATAATTAATGCCACATAATACGGTTAAGTTAATTTGACTAATGAGGCTTAACCAAATATGATATGGACGGGTGGGTTAAGCAATTTGATTAGGCTAATGATACTTAACAAAACATAATGAGCTTGGGTAGGCTAAGTAACTTGATTTGCCTAATGACGCTTGACCGATTTGACTCGGTAATTTGACAGGGTCAAGTTAATTTATATAATTAACCAATCTAAAATGGTAATTAGACGAGGTTAAGTTATAAATTGCTTGATATACTTAGCCAGCTTGACACATGGTTTGTAGGGTTAAGTCTTGGACTTGGATACTTAGCCAATTTTGACATGGTTGGTAGACGGGCTAAGTTATGAACTTAAGTGACACTTAACCCATTAGATAAACCCTAATTCAGAGGATTAGGAGAATAACCATAGTTAACAAGGGTAATGGAAATAAGGCTAAGTGGTAAACCTTAGTTAAAGGAAACTAAGTAATAATTCTTAGTCAAGGAAATCTGGACCGCTTCTTAGGTAGATTGGTAACCTGATACGTTAGGACAACGTTTAAGTACGCGTATAGGAGCAGGCTATCTGATTCAGATAAAGGCTCCAACGAACTGGGTAACGAAGCAGCGGCTTCGGGGAACGTGAGGATATTCTTGGGATCCCTCCGTGAGCTGCCAGGTCATCATACTAGGCTCACGGGAGGTTGAGGTCTGCGGTAGAAGAACCAAGAATATGCCTTGGTTGCTATGCGAGCGACCTAAAGACTGGGGTGGATAGCAGTGAGTCGACGAATACATAAGGTGCCCGAGATAGCAAGTTCGTCGATCATCTACCACTTTGAGTCAAGCGTGTACGTACGGAAAGGCAGGGAACACCCAACAGACCATGATTGCTATCTAATCATGGGTGAGGTAGGCCGTAGGATGTGGGCTGGCCGGAGTGTAGTTCTCATGCAAGATTTTCTCTTGTGTTGCCTTTCACTAGTTGAGGGAGGGGTCTCGTGGGACCATAGCCACGTGTAGAAAAGCAGACCTTAGTATCTGCATCGGCAGATAAATCTAAAGCTCCCGACCGAGTCCTGTATTTCTTGGTTTGCCCTGTGACAGGACTCGGATGGCACGATGTGATACATGTGCATACAATGGTAGAAAAACGATTCACGATGGATGCGTGGGAAAAAGGGCGCGGTTGAGGGTTAGCGTGATCCCTAGTGACCTAGGTGGTTTAACCCAAACCGAAATACGAAAGCGTGCAATAGGTAAGCGTAATCCCTAGTGGTGCTAGGTGGCGTAGGTCCTAGTAGTTAAAACGTTGATTCATATGGAAGAGCCTAGCTAGAATAAGGGTGACAGTCCAAACGATTCCAAGGATAATACGACATGAGGAAGCCCGTACGAAGTACGGCAAAGGACTGAACCTATATACATGAAAAGAAACATATGACTTGAGTAACCTATATACATGCGATATATTAGGTTGACATGGACCATTACACGATTTTGAGTGGGGGACATTCCCGGTTAACACATAACAAGGCTGGGATACTCGGGCGGAGGGTGTAGAGCAGATATATGTGTTAGAACTAGGAAGAATATACATAATGGATACCAGGGAATGTTAGGCGGGGCGGACACCTTGGGATAATGTACGCGATAGAGGTCTAGTGATGTGATACCTTGGCTTATCATAACACCATAGTCGTCATGATACCTTAGTTCACCTTGCCACAGGAGTCAACCGGCTACCCTGGCTTAGTTTATCTATCTTGTAGTTATCCCTATGTTTACTTTCAGTTTATGCATGTCATGTTACCTTTACCTGTTTTTATACTGGAAGTAGATAGGACTTACTCAGTCTTTTTGACTGACCCGTTTTGTTTCGCCTCTTTTCTTCCGTTTCCCCCCCAGGTTACAGGGAGGAAACAATGCTGTTTGGTTCGGACTTCTTCTGTTTGAAGGTCATCATGGATGGCTTGGACTTTCTTGGCTATGGCTACTTTACTGTTTTTATTTGGGGAATAATTTATTTAAAAAGTCTTTATGCTGCTCTACTATTGCAAGACAGGTTTTGATGTACTCTGATGTAAAAGGCTTTAGACCTTATTTATCCATGTTTATGAAAAGTTTGATTTTACTTCCGCTATTTATATATGTTCTGTCTTGTGATATTTCTGTGCATGTTTACCAATAATGCCCCTCTAAAGCTAGTGCATTCCCTTGCGAGTGACCCTAGCGGAGGCGGGGTGTTACAATTGCTCTCCCCTCCCAAATCAAAACCCACGAACCCAAACCCTACCAGACCCCCCCATCACCGCCGCCGTCGCCAGCCGATCAGACGCCGCCGCCTGTCTCCTCCCCCTCCAGCCTTCTCAAGCCCTCTCCATTCCTCCAACCCAGTTGCGCTCTCTCTCTCTCTAAGGTATGATTTCTAACCTTGTTTCATGAATTAATTACTTAATAATGATATAAGTGTATGTGTTAGTTGATTATACAATGATTGTTGAATTAATGTAGTTGATTTAGTAACCCTAAATTATTGATTTAGTTGTTTATCGGTGTGATGGTTGATTTTGTGCTAATGTATGTGTTAATGAACCGTTATTTTGTGTGTATGTAATTATTGGATATGAGATTGGTGTACCTGTTGTTGGATATAACTATTTAAAAGCGATGGTTCTGAAATTGTTGGGTTGTAGACGGGGCTTGAAAATGAATTGTATTGTGGAAATTATTGAAATGGAATGACTATGTATGGCGCAAGTAGGATTGTGGTTGATGGTTGATTTTGGTTGAAACCAAATAGGATTAGTTTATGGAGAAAAAATTCGTCTGCGTACGAAATAGATTATTGAAATCCCCCTTATCAAAAGCTGCGAGGCTTTAAGGTAACGCGAGGAGTCGTACATCGGGACGGTGCCGGTTTTAATTAATCTGTCGTTATGCTGCCGAAATTTTCAGAAATATTCACGTGTTTGAATTATTTTCATATGTTCAAGTATATTCATGTGTTGATAATTTATTCATGATAGAAATAAATTGCTTAGATAATAAAAATCACATTTTTATTATGTATGAACCACTGAAAATAGTCATGTGTTGAATAAATTCTTTAAACAATAAAAATCACATTTTTATTATATGTATGAATCATTAAAAATATTCATGCGTTAAATAAATTCTTTGAACAATATATGTATGTGTTATCGAAATCACTGACATATATTTTTGAATCAGGAAAAATGTTCAATTATTACATTGACCGTAGTTGGATGTATGAAGTTAGAATTGGAATTAAAGGCTCAGTGAAAGAACAGTTCTATAATGGTGTAAATGAATTTGTTAGATTTGCAGTATCTAATAATCGAAATTACGAGGAGCTTCGTTGTCGTGTAGTAAGTGTAAACTGATTAGGTTTCATAAACCAGATATCATTAAAGTACATTTGTATAAATCATGTTTTATGCCAAATTATTATTTATGGGATCGTCATGGAGAACTTGTTGCACCTACAGTAAATCCTATAGCGTCGGAGGTCGGATTAGTTATGACGAATCCAATAGAAGATATGGTGGAAGATGCAGCACGGTCAATGTTCCCTACCGATCAAGTTGATGACGATGACGTCAATATTGAAGAAGAACCGAACACTGAAGCCAGAAAAATATATGATTTATTGGCTTCAACTAAGCGGTCATTGTGGAATGGTTGTGAAAGTGGAACTGAATTATCGGTAACCGCTGAGTACATCACCATGAAATCAAAATTTAACCTTACAGAATTTGCATTTACGGCGGTTGTACAAGCTGCGAAAAGACATATGCCACCCGATAATCTGATGTGTGATAGTCATTACAAAGTGAAAACACTAATGTCGGCTTTTGGTTTGCCATACCAAAAAATAGATACTTGTGTTAAAGGTTGCATGTTGTATTGGAAAGATGATATTAATCTTAGAAATTGTAAGAAATGTGGCGGAGAAAGGTATAAACCTAGAAAAAAGAAAGGTAAGGAAGTTCCGTAAATAAGAATGCATTATTTACCAATCATCCATAAACTACAACGATTATATGCATCATCAGTCACTGCATGTCATATGCGATGGCATAGTGTGCGAACACAAGAAGATGGAACTTTGACACATCCATCGGATGGAGAAGCATGGAAACATTTTGATAGGACGTATCCTACATTTGCCGCAGAGACCCGTAACGTTAGACTTGGTTTATGTACAGATGGGTTTTCACCATTTTCTCAGTTTGGTAGTAAATATTCATCTTGGCCTATTATCGTTACTCCTTATAATTTACCTCCGTGGATGTGTATGAAAACTCCATATATGTTTCTCACTGTTATCGTTCCTGGTCCTAATGATCCAAAACAAAGCATCAATGTTTTTCTACAACCATTAATCGAAGAGTTGAAAAAACTATGGGATGATGGAGTTGGAACATACAACATTTCAAAAAAAAAAGAATTTTCGTATGTTCGCTTCTTTGTTATGGACGATTAAAGATTTTCCTGCATATGAGATGCTTTCAGGTTAGAGTACCGCCTGTCGTCTATCTTGTCCTTTATGCTTGGAAGAAACACAAGCATTTTTCTTACGGTATGGAAGGAAGCATTCGTGGTTTGATTGTCACCGCTATTTTCTGCATACCAATCATACTTTTAGAAGAGAAAAAAAACTTTAAAGATAACAGCGGAATAACTGTGCAAGCACCCAAAATTTGGACAAGTGAAGAAATATACGATATTGTAAATGATTATCCCAAGATCCATGAGATTGGGGAGCAGACAGAAATTCCGGGTAAATCTGACATTCATAATTGGTGTAAACAAAGTATATTATGGGAGCTACCTTATTGGAAAAATCTTAAACTTCGACATAATATCAACGTTATGCACAATGAAAAAAATGTATTTGATAATGTGTTTAATACTGTTTTGAATGTCAAAGGAAAAACAAAGGACGATATATATTCGAGACGTGACATAGAAGAATATTGTAAACGTCCAGAACTTCATATGAAGCCCAATGACAATAAAAAAACCAAAGCGTGCTATGAACTAGACAACAAACAAATAGAACTTGTACTGAAATGGGCTGAGGGACTAAAATGTACGGATGGGATTTCTTCTAATCTTCGTAGATGTGTTGACTATAAAAACAATAAACTGAGTGGGATGAAAAGTCATGATTGTCATATCATGATGGAATATTTATTACCAGAATTCAAAGAATTATTGCCTGTAAAAGTGTGGGGTGTTTTAACAGAGTTAAGCTTATTCTATAAACAGTTTTGTTCAGCAACATTAAAAATTGATCGTCTCCGTAAGCTTGAAGTAGAAATTCCGATATCGATTTGCAAATTAGAGAAAATCTTCCCTTCGGGATTTTTTAATGTAATGGAGCATTTACCTATTCATCTTCCATTCGAAGCTATTCTTCGAGGTCCTGTGTAATATGGATGTATCCTTTTGAAAGGTAAAATTTATGCTTACAATTCAAAGTGACATTAGTGCATATAAATTGAATTAATTTTATTTTAGGTATTTGAATCATCTGAAGAAAAAAGTACGACAAAAAGCACGAGTTGAAGGTTCGATTTGCAAATCTTATCTTGAAGAAGAAGCTTCATTCTTTTTTTCTCATTACTTCAGTGATCATGTGAACCTATCATTTGTAAGTAGTCCTCGTAATGATGAAACCGTGGAACCCAATTTTTGTCCGACAATGTTATCTGTTTTTAGACAACATGGACGATCTTTTGGAAAATGTGTAGAAACATGGTTAGATGATAGAGATCACCGTGTAGCACACACATATGTTCTTCTAAATTGTGCTGAAGTTGCACCATTTGTTAGGTACTAAATTTTTAACTTTATTACAGTTATGTGTACATAAATTGTTTGCTAGTAATAAAATCAATTATATTTGCAGTATCTACAAATCAGAAAATCCAAATGACGATCTCAGTAAAGATTTTGCTAAATGGTTCTCGAAGTACGTTTTCGATCCAATAAACTACGTCAATGACGAGCATTTGCAACATCTTGCGCTTGGACCAAAAAGAAATGTTAAGAATTATCCAATATTCTTCGTCAATGGATTTAAATTCAACACCAAAGACCATGGTACTGGCAGATTAACATATAACAGTGGTGTATTTGTCAAAGGTAGTGATGATCCCGAAGAGCATATAAAAGACTTTTATAGCGTCTTGACACAGATTTTAGAGCTGACATATTATATACAACCCATTGAAAAAGTTGTTCTATTCAAGTGCGACTGGTTCAGCAATGTTCCTGATACTGGAATCAACGTGCATAAAGATTATAAGCTTACAGAAATAAAGCACACATCGCATTACTATAAGTATGATCCTTATGTATTGGCAAATCAAGCATTACAAGTTTACTTTGCTATGTATCCGTCCTTAAATAGAGATAAAGCAGATTAGTCTGCTATAATTAAAAACAAAGGCAAGATTTACATTTGAAGGAATTGCTATTCCAAACGATGCAGCGTATCAAACGGATGCAAATCAAAACGATGAAATAATAATTGCTAATGATGTCCATTTAGAGTCTTTAAACGATGAACCAAATGAATTAATAGAAGCTTTTGAGAGTACAGAGGACAACGATATAGAGTATGAGACCGAGACTGAATCAGAAAATGAAGAAGAATAATATTATTTGTATCGTTAGTTGTTTACATACGTACGTACAATGTTGTGAACTTATATGATGTCCTATGTTGTGAACTTATATGATGTGCTATGTTGTGAACTTATATGGTGTGCTATGTTGTGAACTTATATGATGCGCTATGGTTATCTATTATCTGGTTCTTCTTCTTTTATGTAAATGAGTCTTGTAGTTGCATTTGATAATATATGTTGTATGAGTTTATTTGATAATGGATGTGCATAATGATATATGAGTTTTAATTTAGTGACAGATATGCCTCCTAGACGCCGACCTACCCACAGTTCAGAGGCAGGTGCAAGCCGTACAGCACCGGATACACGTCCGGTCGTAGAGCTCGTCCCCAAGTCCGCAGGGTAAGTTTTTAATTTTGTAAATGCTTAGTATTCAAAAGTTATTAAATGCTAACATCGTACTTTCTGCAGGGGGTTTGATATTATTCCAGGAGAGCTTTTTTACGTGTGTCTAGACAAGCATATGTCGCTAGGTGGACAGAGGCTTGGCCTCACTGGGACGATATTCCTATGTAGATTAGGAATGCCATCCTCGCGGAGGTTCTTGTAAGTATAAATATATTTCTCATTTGCAAAATTATATAGAATATGTAATACAATTTGTTTGTTAATTTATAGTGTTTTGTACTTGTCCGGGATGAAGATATGGATGATTTCCTCACGGCATGGAACCAGAAGATGAGGAAAAATTATTCAAGCAATGTATACAAGGCAAAAAAGCGAAAAATAGGCCTCAGTGGATGGGTGAGGAGGTCTACGCCGATTTCCAGAAATTGTGGGCCACGGAACCTGCTAGGGTAAATTACTTAAGCTTGTTTTAAAATTTTATTTTGTATATCCATCAATTAATCATATAATTAAATATACAGGAGCTTTCAGAGCGAAATCGAGCAAACAGGCTCAAAAATCCTGCTTTACATCAGGCTGGGTCTAAGTCCTTCTCCCAGCATCGTCGTGAATTGGTACGAACGATAAATCACATTTAAAAATAGTTCTAAACTTTTTAAATCGTATTAATTAATTCCAAATATATATTTTATCATTTCAGATGTCGACTCTCCAACAGGAGCCTACACTTGCTGAGGTGTTTACACAGACTCATGTCGTCGAGCGGACAGATGAGGAGGGTAACACCACATATACTTGGACGGACCCTAAGTCCTGTGAAACGATGGTTAGCATTTGTAATAATTTGTATTTCACATTGTTATTTTGAAATTGAATATTTAATGTATTCCATAATTGTCCGCTATCGCAGGACAAATACAGGGCGGCCTTAGATGCTCGAGCGACGCAGTTAGGTCAAGAGCCCGACGTAGAGGAGTGCAATCGCATCTGAAACAAAATCATCGACCCGCCTACCCGGGGTAGACGCTACGACTTTGGAAACATAGAGGTAAAGCGTTTTATTAAAGAATTTAAACATATCCAAGTGCTATTAATTAATATCACTTAGGTATTCAATCCACGTAAACAAATATTAATTACTGGCATGAATAATTACTACAAATTGATTCTATTAATTGGTGTGCATTTTATATCGACAACTCTATTACAATAATTGTATAAACCATGTATAGTATCTAAAAAAAACTTCTGACAATGGTTTAACTATTTTAATATAATTACAGATGGCGGGGACTCAGGCCTCTTATACGAGGCATCGGGATGAGGAGGAGATCTACGTGCTTCGACAACAAGTTGCAGCTTTAGAGGATTTCCAGAATAACAAGCCTCGAGACCGTGCTGGATGCGTGGATTGCTGCATATCTTCAGAAGCATGGTGAGATGCCGCCGGGTGAGCCCGTGGAGGAGGACGTTGAGGACGAGCATAACAGAGAGAATGAGGATGATGAGGATGAGTAGGTAGGTACTTGTTTGTTTTTTGGACTTGTTTTGTAAATGCAAACTACTTGTTGGTGACGGACTTGAGATGTTTGTGGTGTTTTGTGGAGACGATGATGGTATTTTGGACTTCGTTTGTTTGATGTGGACGTGTCGATGGTTTTTCGATTGTTTATCGTTTATATTTATGGTTTTTGGACGTGTTGATGGTATGAGTTGATTTTTAGCATTTATGAGGTGAACGAATGTGAAATCGATTGTATATGAGTTGCAGTTGAACTGCTTTTGAATTTGTGTGGTTTGATGGCTTGTTAGCTGCTGAAATATAAAAAAAAGTTCCAGTCTGGCGACGGCTGGTGACGGTTTTCTGGGCACGCATGGCGACGACTAGCGAGGGTTTTTTGCCTAGTTTTGCAATGAATAGCGATGGTTAATGACGATGCTTTTGCAATGTCTTGTGATGGTTCGCGACGGCTTGCAAGGGCTAGTTGGTGACGACTGGTGACAGCTTTTAACCGTTTGTAGGAAATATGACCGTTTGTCCACTTGGCAACTTTGCCGTCGTCAACCGTTGCAAAATTGGTGTCCATTGCCGTCGCCATGGCCGACGCTATTTGCTTAGCGTCCACATAATTGGTGACGGCTTTTGGCGACGGTTGGCGACGGCTAGTGACGGTCATCGACGGTTTTTTGTCATCACTAATTGAGTCGTTTCTTATAGTGTATGGTGCCTAAGTGTTGCTATCATTCTGCCTGCTACAGTGTGGGGTCGTGTCTTCCCTTGCTTTGATGCCCCTCGACTTACACGACTCTATGTCGAAGAAGTTAGGACACCCATTGATGCAATCAAATCGTTATTTCCAGCAGAACATGACAGGAGTTTAAGAAGAAAGACCGATATCCCTTGCCTTCTTCTTCTTGCAAGACGGTCGATATTTTTTTGTTGACCGTAAGGTAAACGATTCCAGTGGGTTATTGCATAATCTGGTCCAACGAAATGAGGCTTAGTAGTTTGGGAATGATAGCGGTATAATGGATTTTGTCAAGTTCCTTCTTTGTGCAGTATGTGACTGCTTATGCTACCCGTCGGTGTGATACTGTTTGAGTTTGAGGTAGTTTGTTGATTGTAACTTCATGTCAATTGGAACTCTAGCAATTATGTAGGAATATTGGAACAAATAAGATGCAGATAATTTTGTAGTCATGCCTGATATTTTTGGGCAGTTGTGTACATATATCCAAATAGCCTTTTTTCACCTTTTTATTGGAAACTTAAATTATTCTGTGATTGGTTAGTTAATTTATGTTTAGTTACTTGGAACTGAAGTTTATATTTCTTTTAACCTTGACTGTATTATATTATGTGAAGTAATAATTTAACCAATTTTCTTATTAATGTTCTATGAAGAATTAGTCCATCCTTCCTAAGATCGGTGTTAACAATTTGGGAAAATTCTAGAGATTAGATGAATATGATCTTAACAGAGCAATTAGACAATTCAGATCTTATCTTGTTGATTCTACAATAACTTCCAGAACATGTCAGGAGGTAACAATTGTTACAATGGAGTACTTGAATGTACATAACAAAAGTTTCTCAGATTGATTACTTTGATATATATTTTTATTTCGGGTCGTATGTATGCATGTATACTATCTTATGTTGCATTTCTTCCCAGCTACAATTCATGTTTTTAAAATTTTGTATTCATATACATTTTGGAAAGTGATCATTTCATACAAGTTCAAAATATTGGTTCTCGTGTTTTCCTAGCACATAATGATTTAAAAATCTATCATTATGTTTCTGTGAAAGAATATTGCTAATAATTATGCTAGTGCACATGAGCAAGTAATGCTTAGTTACTGTATTTATTGATTATGTTATTGGACTGTTAGATGAATATGAAGCCCAAAAAATGAAAATAATAATAATATATGCAGACGATTAGGCGGATGTGAAGCTCTGCAAATGAAGGGATTCGAGCACAGGAACGATTCAGGCATAGGGAAAATTCAGGCACAACACATCAGAGAAGAAACCTAATTCCATAATTAGGTTTGTCGTTTGTGCACCCAAGAACTTTTAGTTAGCATAGTTTTTTATTTCATTTTTTTGGTTGGATTTTTCATTCAAAGACTTATGTTCCTAATTTGTGCATGTATTAGTATTACTTTCTGAATCCATCTAAATGCCTTCGCTGCACTGCAATTAAGTGATTCTTCTTCGGAAACATGTAGGTTAAGGGAAAAAGCAAAATAGCGCAGTTTTTTTAATCAGCATGGAAGTTTTTATGATATTTTTTTTTAGTGAAATGTCAGTTTTTTTAATATTATTAACATGAATAGATCAGTTAACTATGTTATTAAGTAAATGGTTATGGATGAAATAAATTAGTGAATTAAGAGGAATTTATGAATTTATTAAGTAAATCGTTAAATCAAATGCCAACTTCATTAATCATGCGATTATGAATTTGCTAACCTTTAAATTCCATGGTATCCAAACCTCTCTTTTACAGTAGATTTCAAAAGCTGATTCTTGCTTACGCTCGAATAGGTTGGATTTCAAAAGTGAGAGGAGTTTGTACAATTCCAAATGCGTCGAGTTTATCAGTTTACGTCTATTAATTTTTCAAATAATGCACCTTCTCAAATCAATACGTTGCCTTCCTTCTTAGATTTTAGTCAGCTTGGAGCATCAAATAACTTCATATTCACTGGAGGCTACTAACAGATGTAGTTGATGGTTATTCTCCAACACTATCTCACCTTAAGGGTCTTCAGAATGGGGATATGGCTATTAGTGCAATCAAGCAAGTACACACATTTTCTTATTAAAAAAATATTTTGATTGTTTACCAGTACTATTTTACTTGTACAAGTGAAGGATGATATAAATGGCCACAATGTGCATGTTTGTGAGCAATAATAGTACAAAGTAATATATGAATAGAATAAAACTAACACAGATGAAGGATTCATTACTGTATAGTGGAGCGAGTTGATAAAATTTCAGCTTATTAATTCACAAATATCATTATTATACTTATATGTAAGCGTATCACTCCCGAATATACTACTAATACAGCCTTGCAGTAATTATGAACCATATTTAACTGAGTTGATTTTCTTTTTATTAAATGCTTAAGTTCACATTTTCCAGAAAGTTCAGTAATCTTAAATTGATCTACAACTAACAAATTCATAACACAAGAAATTGTTATATGTAGCCTAAAAAATAAGATAAACCCAAGTATATGTAAAAGGAATAAAGTAAATGCAAATGCACTAGTCTTTTCGTTTCTTTCCACACCGTCTATCCGTATCGTTCTTTCTACCATACAATATCACTGAATCCCTTCAAGGCAAGTATAAATACTACAATTACCAGATTAGAGTAATGAAATTTCCATAGGCTGATGATTGATGAGAATATATAGAGAAGAAGGTTTAGATCAAGTCAAGATTTGTGCTGAATCAGTTTATAACTACATTGCCCTGTGATGAAACTCGCAGGGTTGAAATTCGGAGGGTAACATGCATTGCATGTATTTCTCTTGAATGACTATGATTTGAAATGAATTGAATTTGACTGGAACAATATAGAACCAAAACCAAAATGAATTCTTAATGCTTTCCATTCTTTGTCTTTCTTGCTATTCATTATCATTTTTAAACAACAGGAATAAGTTCTTCTCAGATTATTTGAACTACTTGCAGATTGTATGAAATTTATGACACAAAATTTATCAATATATTAACACTAAGAAACAAAATTTCCATTATACCCTCTCTCTTACTCTTTCAGTGCACTAATTGATGATAAAGTCAGCGAATTTGGTTTAATCTTTATTATTCTAGGCGTTACTGATCTTTTATGCTCAATTTAACAATGTCAATGCTCTTCATCTGATTATATTATGATAACTAAATGTATGACGTTTGTATTTGTAGCTCAGCATTTACTAGGTGAACGCGGATAGAAAAGATCGAACTTGAAGCAACAACAAGAAGCAACCTGAAATCAGTGACTTTGAAGCTAGGAGGGAAACCTAATTTGAAGATCGTGGTTTAGTATGTACAATATTTAGATTTGTTTGATTGTGGTAATGAAAGTTTTGGGTGGATTTTTTCTATGTACAATGTTTTGGATTGGTTTATTGTATGTACAAGCTGGTACTGTAGAATTTGTAATTACAGCGTTGTATTTGCCTTCTTCTAATGTAGCATTTGCCTTCTTTACTATTGTAGTTGATTTTTTTTTCTAATGTTGCATTATAGGATAGTGGTGTTGCTTTAAATAAAATATTATTAATTCCACTGTGGTATGGCACGTGGGACCCACAGCTGACGTGGTGCTACGTGGATAGCTGACGTGGCATGTGACACATGGGCAGCTGATGTGGCATGTGACACATTGGCAGTTGATGTGGATAATTCATGTAGGCCCCACAACCATGACTGAAGCCAGGCTCTAGCTTCTGCTTAAGGCAACGTTGTATATTGTTGCATTACCTGCGTATACTGTTGTAGTATGGTTATAATGCAACACTTTCTTTCCATGGCAGTAGATGGGCAAAAGCGTTACCTTAGAGGGCTAATGCAACTGTTGCGGATGCCACGCCCCTCTGGTGCTGCCTATTTGAAAAAATGAACTACGACAATGCTTTTTTGATCTACGACCACATAAACTAGTTTCGAATATGCCCACTTCTGTAGTAGTGATAGGAAGAGGATTTACTCCTAAACCAAATCAGAAACCAATTACCGCATCCAGGAATAACCATTTTCAGTCCAAAATGCATAATCAAAAAATCTTAAGAACAGGGGCATTCTACAAAAATGAATTTGCCGAATGCCTCAAAGCCCTCTTTGTTGGATCTAGATTAACCCTGGAGGGGGGGTGAATAGGGTTTATTACAGTTTAACGAGTTGTTAAAAATTAATCGTAGCACAGATAATAGCAGAGTAAGTAAATGCAGAAAGTAAATAACCCACAGAGATACCCAGCTTCGGCAAATCTTGCCTACTGTTGCATTCCTAAGGTTTCTACTAGGTGTTAATAACAGATCCCGCTTACAGACCCTGTAAACTTGCACTCCCTGCTCCTGTTCTAACCCTACATTCAAAACCCTAGACTGATCTAATACCCAAGATCAGATTTCCCCTAGTTTTACATACTCTAGTAAACTGCCTAGTTTTACAGACAAAACTAGGAAACCACCTAAATGTTACAGACTCTAGAAACTTTCTAGTTTTACAGATGAAACTAGAAAACCAATTGACAATTTAAAAAACAAAAAGAAAAATACAATAAAAAATAAACACAAAAAGGAAAACCCTTCCCTTTAAAAATATAGACTAGGTCAAGTAAAAATGGGCCGGTCCACTTGTTGATTGCATCCACATTTGTTTTCCCCAATCCCCTTTGCTCTATGGAAAAAGAAATGGCGACGATGGAAAAATTAGGGTTTCCTTCTGATTTACCAAATCGAATCGATGGCTTTTTGGAATTGATGAAATAGCTTCTTTGTTGCTCGAGTCTTTATGGCTTGATGCTTCGATTTGGGATTGGTCTCTCTCTTGATCGAAACTGTGAGTAATTTTTTATTTTGAATTCTTATTTGAGTTGCTTGTGGTTTCGATGAAAATGGCAATGAGGAATTGGTGATACATATAGGATATAGAAATCCTATTATTGCTCTCAGATTTCCTTGAATATGACTTGCTCCTGATTTGGTGTGATTTCCTCTTTTGTTAACTCGGCTTTGGTTGATTGCTGTGAATTTGCTTCTTGAAAACATCTGAAATAATCATGTAGCCTCTTGACTCTTGCATGTTTCTTGGCAAATTATGTTGCCATCGTTTAAATTGCGTGATTGACTTCTTGTAAAGACCATGATTTATTGCCGAGAAAAACTTGACAATATTTGGAAAGAATTTGAAACATGTTGAATTCGATTCTTGTCAAAACTGGAAACAAATAAGAGAGTTCTCTGCCATTCCTGGAAATCCGATTTTCAAATTATACTTTGTGAAATCAAGAAATAAAAACTTTGGATTACTTGATATTATGCCATGAAATCATTTCTGGAAACCCATTGATTAACATGAAATAAATGAAAAACTGTTTTCATTCTTGTATAAAATATGCTCTATGATTACTGAAGAAAATCGAAATATCTTCATCCCTTAAAGTGTGTTTGCTGATTTTCTACTAATCAATTAAACACTGTTTTGTGGCCTTGAGTGATATAATGCTAAAAATAAACTTGCCCCTTTTGCTATTATGTGAATTCTCGAAATAAATTGCCCAAAAAGGAATTTGATTGTCTTTCCAAAAATTCGAATTCTGGTTTGTGCATATCTGAAATAGATTTGCTATGTGTATTCATTAACTCATTCAATTCTAGTTTGCACCATGCATTGTCCATAATCCCTGCCATGTTGTACAACTGCTACCATGTATGACATTTTCTTGCATTGTTGTTCACTATTTTCACCATATGCTTATGGCTCCTCTGAACTTGATCATCACTGCTGCTTGTATTCAAGACTTGTATGCTGCTTTGCTCACCATGTTAATTTTCTTGAGCTGTGATGCATCCAGTTTGAAATTGCACCATACATTGCTGTTGTATCAAGGAAATCTGTTTGCTTTGCTGAAAAATGCTTGTCCAAAACTAGAAAGAATTGATTGAGCTTTCCATATATGTTATGCCTACTATCATGTTGATTTGCATGAATTCTGAGCTGCCATTGTGTCATTTTGTGCACACTATTTGAACTGCTGTACATGCTCTGTTGTATTTGCACCACATTGCAGTGTGCATACATGTATGCTATCCATGCTGACTTGTGCTTGTTGGCTTATAAAAATAGTGTGTATATATTCACATGTATGATGCTCCATCATAATGTGTTCACTAATCTTTTTATGCCATGTATTTTGTTACTTCATGTACATGCTGCGCAAATCTTTGAGTTTTGTTAAATCTTGTTGGTGTACTTGAGCTGTCTTGTATTCCACTTATGCCATGTACACTGTTCATTATTGAAACTGTACGTATACCATGCTAGCTCAACCATTTTCTGGCTTGTATTCATTTGACATGAATAGCTCCATGTTGTATTGGCTAAAGTTGCATACATGCTCGTCATTGTTGTGTTACCACCATATCATATGCTATTTTGAGTACTTGTTTGACATTGTCACTTGTCTCGACCATGTTTGCATACACGTGTACTTGTTGCACCATTTACTCGTGCATGTACCACCATATTCTCCTGTACAAATGTGTATATATATACACAACTGTAACGACCCAGAAAATCTGAACCAATTTAAAAAATTTAAATTGGCTAAAATAGTGAATTTTAAATATTTAAAATAAATATTTAAAATAATGGCAATGAAAAGTGAGTTTGAATCGACGTTTGAAAACGAATATAATTAATTCTAATTAGAAACAAGGCCTGAAATGGCGCTGTAGTTTCAAAAATTGAATT
Source organism: Allium sativum (assembly GCA_030737875.1). Lineage (NCBI taxonomy): Eukaryota > Viridiplantae > Streptophyta > Magnoliopsida > Asparagales > Amaryllidaceae > Allium > Allium sativum. The sequence goes on along the minus strand of CM060920.1, from coordinate 74,567,403 downwards.
CAAACTTTGTCGGACAGTACCGATTGCAAAACAAAACGGATTTGAGTGAAACCAAAAATATTTAAATCTGTTAGTGAATACCTTTCTAACGAATCTGAAAAATCGAAGTTTCATAGCGGAAGGCAAAAGTTATGGCCAAATGAATTTTCAGAAAGGTCGTTATGGAATTTATATAGCCCGTGAAAATGACCATTTTGCAAACGACCTCGGAATTTGACGAAACCACTTTTGTTGGATACGGAATGTGAAGTTATTGCTAGATTTCAAATTTCATAATGTTTGAAGCTAGTATGTGAGCGTGGCAAAGAAAAACGTGTTTTGGTCAATTATAGTTAAATTGGATCGACCAGAAATGGGCCTTTTTGCAAACGGTCTCAGAATTCAACGAAACTAGTTTTGTTGGGACCATATCGTCAAAACATAGCTAGAATTATTTTTCTGGAATTTTTCGAATAAGTTTGTGGCCCTGGCGAATTGAAATGTACGTTCAAATCAAATATTGAATGTTATATATTTTAATTTGAAGGAAAACTGACTGAAACAGTCGAATGGGTCTACGAAACATATCCCGTTGTGTTTGGAATGAGGGTAAAACGCTCGGGATGATAGTCGTTGGGTTTGATTTGGTGTCCGGATATGAAAAGACTATTTTAGAATTAAATATTAATACGGGCCAATCATAATTTTTCTGTCATTAATTATATTTTCTAAAAAACCCGTAAACCATACAGATCGACGGCGGCTCCCTCTTCGTTGCTTCCTCCTCTGATTACTCCTTCCACACAAAGAATTAGACCTCCATCCTGTTGAAGTTTTTGCAGAGCTTCTCGCTCTCTTCAAATCCATATCAACATCACCTTCAACTGCTTCGTATTTCTCGAGTTAGGGACCTCGAAAGTCATGCCCTTGTAAGCGCCGCCCACGACCAGCACCCCCATCGCGCCTGAGGCGGTCCCCACCCCCTGGTGCGCCGTTCGAAGCCCTACGTCGTGGCATCGGCCGATTATCCCCTAGCTGCTCAGATTTGGCGATAATCCCTAACCTAGTTTTGAATGAAACTGTGAAGGTACGACTGTTTTTATTTTTAACTATTTAATAGAAGTTTAAAGCGCTACCGTTTTTGTTTTCACTGTAAAAATCATATCTTTTTCATTTCTTGACGAAATCCAGTGAAACAAGAGACAGTGGGCTCGTGTGGACGTCTTCTACATTCTAGAAGAGATCGCATATTTTTCTGAGCCTTCTGCTATTTTTGATGGAGTGGAACCCAATGTGAGATTTCTATTTTATAAACGATATGGAAAACGACGATGTATAAATTATATAGTCGATGTATGAGTCATATAAGTGTTGTACACCTCTTGTATAAGCGTTGTATAAGTTGTACGTTCGATGTATAAGTTGTATATGCGTTGTAAAAATTATATATGTGTTGAAATAGAAGTGAAATGCTATATATATATATACATACGCCCCTCGTCCACAAACCATGGACGATATTTATTGGTTGTGATTGGTGTGAAAATTGATTAATAGCGAATGGTTGATTGGAATTGTTTGTGGTTGATATTGATTGGTTGTGGTTTAAAAATACCTGTTTGTGGTTGAGAAATATTTGGTTGAAACCACATAGGATTAGTTTGTGGAAATGAAAAATACATACATGCCGCCTGCGTGCGAACTAGATGCATGATTCCCCATTGTCAAAAACCGCGAGGTTTTAAGGTAGAGCGAGGAGCCGTACTAGGGCCGGTTCCGGTTTTAACTACCTTGCCGTTATGCAGCCGAAATTTTGAATAATATTCATGTGTTTGAATTATTTTTATTTGTTGAAACTATATTTATTCGTTGACTAGAAAACCTTCATGTGTTGAGTCGATATTCATTCGTTGGATAGAAATTCATGTGTTGAATGGTATTCGTATTTTAAATATAAAAATCACATTTTTATCTATATATATAAACTATAGAAAACCTTCATGTGTTGAATCGATATTCATTCGTTGAATTGAAATTCATGTGTTGAATGGTATTCGTGTTTTAAATATAAAAATCACCTTTTTATCGATATATACAAACTATAGAAAACCTTCATGTGTTGAATCGATATTCATTCGTTGAATTGAAATTCATGTGTTGAATGGTATTCATGTTTTAAATATAAAAATCACATTTTTATCTATATATATAATCTATAGAAAACCTTCATGTGTTGAATAGATATTCATTCGTTGAATTGAAATTCATGTGTTGAATGGTATTCTTATTTTGAAATAAATTGTTTTATAATAAAAATCACATTTTTATCATCTATATGAACTATATAAAATAATCTTGTTTTGAAAGAAATTGTTTTATAATAAAAATCCTATTTTTATTACCTATATGAACTATATAAAATAATAGTGTTTTGAAATGAATTGTTTTACAATAAAAATCACATTTTTATTATATACATGAATTGTTAAAAATAGTGAAGTGTTGAAATAGAAGACAGTTAGATAAAAATATAATTTTTATCAAAAGTATGAAAAGAATATAGCTTTGAAATCGAAGAATCGATATAGATATATAAATAAAATTGAAATATATCGAATAACGACGCTGTAGTTCATATTTTGAAACCGTGATTTCAAACGATTAGTACGGGAGATCCGACCATCGGATTTTCCTGAAATCGTAACCGTTGGGTTCGCTTTGGAAATATCTTTCCAACGGCACCAACTTTGTAAAAATCCAACGGTTGGATTGTCTGCAATGTTTAATTCAAATTTGAAGAAAAACAGCGCTGGAATCGATTATATATATATATATATATATAATTATATTTAATCGAGTAACGACGCTGCAGTTCGTATTTTGAAATCGAAACTTCAAACGATTATACCGGGAGATCCGACCGTCGGATTTTCCCAAAACTGGAACCGTTGGATTCGTTTTGAAAAGATCTTTCTAATGATGTAAATTTTATGAAGATCCAACGGTTAGATTTTTAGATATGTGTAAATCAAATATGATGAAAAACAGCGCCACGGACGCGTTATGGCCCGAAGCGTCGTTTGAATAAATTGGCTATTTTAAAATAAATAAAAATAGCGATAAATCGTTATAAATATTATAAACGATATGGATGTGAAATTTAGATACTAACTGAAGGTTGGCTAAGTCAAATGGTTTTCTGGGTGTTGATCTGATGTTGGTTTCGGCCTTCGGGGTTAATATTTGGGAAATCGTTCTCTTACTGATTGACGGTTAGTAACTAATGAATTGAAATGATGCGTATGTATGTTAGTGTTGCACCTGTTTATTATATACGCGAGTTGCTCAGAAAGACCGGGTTTATCCCATTCTGAATAACTGAATCGACGATAAGAAATCGAAGATAAAGACGGTGGTCGAAGACCGGAGATCTTCACCTCGTTTGGATGGTAACCGAGGTCCTGATTGGGAGGCATACCGAAATATGGATAATGAGTGGTGATCATCCTGACGTACGTGGTGATCGATGGATTTGCGAGGTATATAGTGCCTCCGATTTCGTTCCGACCCAGAACGGACTTGTAAATGGATTGTGTGTCTGACATTGGAATTTATTCTATGTTATTGATAGCCATCAGTTACACGGTGTGAATTGCCTATGTGGCATACTAAGATGCATTGATCAGGGCTTCTATTGAAAAGCAAAGTCTTGTGATTGATGATTAAAACTCCGCCTGTGTGGTGTAGCTTTGTGTATAACGTGAATTCGCGAGCCTCACACCCCGGTATGAACCAGAAACGGGATAAGGACCTCAGGGAGGGCATGCGTTTCCTTCTAGCTAGGAGTTGTGTCAGTGTTTTTACACGGCCTGAAATTTTACTTATGTGGTTGTTATTGCGAGGCGCCTCGGTTTGATCGGACGATCCGGGACCGATGGAGTCATTCGTTGGCTCACTTATGCCCCATAGGGCGGGGAAACGTAGTGCTCTGGAATTTTAATCCACATCGGTGGACCGGCCCTGTCACTCTAAGGGTCGACGCGTTCTGATCCTGAGACACGGGCTAGAGCGTCTCGAATTCGGAAAGGACTATCTTTTGCCTTGGTTCATGACGGAAATCCAATTTCCAAATACGTGACCGTGTGGTTTTGATTGTATACCTATATTTGGCGACATAGTGGCATGGGACGCTCATGTCGTCTATGATTGATAGTTATGATTTGAAATTGTTTTTGAAACATATAAATACTAGTAGTAATATCAAATGCTTTTGTTTTATTCGTATCAAGCATATCTTGGCCATTATAAGGTAAAAACTCTATCCTCCGGTTTGCGTTGCATTGTGTGATGGTAACTGAGTCTTATAATGGCTTCATTTTTATAAAAAGCATTTCGATGTTTAAAAGAAAGATTTGTTTTTAAAGCACTGGCAATCCAATGGAGTAAACCCGTTCCACGAAAGTGGTGTGGTCCTGTGATTAACCATATTATAAATGTGTTGAGTAGATTTCTCATACTAGTCTCATGACTGACTCGTAGTTTGTTTCACTTTCAAACTCGGGTGCCCCTTTTTCTACACGGGCAGCCTTGTATTCAGGTTTAGCAGGCTTTTTCTGGATAGCTGGAGCTGAAGATGGATTCTATTATTTATCTCTTTTTATGTTGTTCACCTCCTATTGTACATATTTTGTTTGTTTCCGCTGTAGACATTTATGTATAGCTGAACTGTATTTGTACTAAGTATGATCCTGTATACTGTGTAACTCTGATGATTACGTTTATCCAGTGTATTCTATTGTACATTATCTGGTGTATTTATTTAATTATGTTCTGCTATTATCTGTTTCCGTTTTATATTCCAAAGATTACCCTTGCCACCGTCAGTACGGGATTTGAGGTCGTCACACGTGGTATCAGAGCTTTGGTCAAGCTTAGTTCTAGAATATAACATATTAACGAAGTCGTCAGAAATAGAACCAGTAGAGTTCTAGGATGCGTAACTCCATATAGATAGGATCAGTAATTTCCTAGTATGAGAAGCAGAATGAAATACACACCAATAGACACATTTACATTTGAAGTATATGTTTCTATGTTTTAAAATATCTTTTCTGTGACTTGACACTTGATCTGTTATTTGCAGAAGTACTAGGAAGTAAAATTTCTGGGCCATGTCGTATCAAAAGAAGGAATTGTTGTGGATCCAAGTAAAATCACAGCTATTCAAAATTGGAAACAGCCCAGTACTCCAACAGAAGTTCGCAATTTTCTTGGATTGGCTAGTTATTACCGGAAGTTCGTTAAAAACTTTTTGAAGATATCTGGTCACTTAACGAAGCTTACAAAGAAGCACTCTAAATTCAAATGGACTCCAGAAAGTGAGGAGGCTTTTGAAGAGCTAAAGTTAAGATTAACGACAGCTCCAATGTTAACCATCATCGATGGCAATCAAGATTTGAAAGTCTGGACCGATGCTTCTAGAGAAGGCCTTGGCGCAGTGTTAATGCAAAGGGGTCAAGTGATTGCTTATGCTAGCCGTCAGCTGAAGCCACATGAAAAGAACTACGAAACTCATGATCTTGAGTTATTGGCTATAGTATTCGCTTTGAAAATCTGGAGACACTATCTTCTGGGTGAGAGATTTGAACTGTTTACAGATCACCAGTCGTTAAAGTATCTGTTCACTCAGAAGGACCTGAATCTGAGGCAGCAACGTTGGCTAGAGTTCCTTGCAGCATATGATTTTGAGATTCTATACACTCCAGGGAAAGCCAATGTCGTGGCCGATGCGTTAAGCCGAAAGAATGAAATGATCGCCAGTTTTATCATTGCGACTTCTTTGATTGACAAGATATCGGCTCTCCAAAAAGACGACCAATTTATTAAAGGAATGAGTCAGCGAATTCGTGAAGGTAATGCTTCGGATTTCCAACTCGACAAATAGGTAATTGGATAGCTGTTGAGTAAAGATTTTATTTGCGTGCCCGACAAATAGGTAAACCTTAATGAGTTGGATGCGAAATATTATTATATCAACTCCTGTGAATGCCATTGGATGCGGAGTGCTGGTTGTTCTGTGTGTAAAAATAAATGTCGTCATAGGATAGTAACAATTAATTTTGAACTACATTACATAGCATACTTCTGGAAGATAGGCATACTTCATCATATACCACATAAGCATTTGGAGCTTGTGTGACGAGGTGGAAGATTTACCATACGAGCGAGAGGCTTGTATGGCGATGACTATATTTTACAGGTTGAACTGATGACTGATATGGACTATTTAAATTTTTACGATAAAATTTCCAGATTAATAAAAACCCCACACGGGTCTGGAGTTGATAATAACCACATCACTCTAGTTATTAGATATGGCACATGGCCTATTTATTTCCCACACGGGACGAGGTGACGAGGATTTATCCTCTGGAGCATTTAAAATACACACTCCCTCAGGCTTTGACAGGGTGACGAGAATTTATTCTCTGGAGTTATTATCAATAGACGCTCCCCTGTAAACACCAGAATATATCACTATAAATATGTGTATGCTTATTAGGATTTATTGGGTACCTAATACGGCCCAATAAATTTCCAAACCTCTCCCCGTACAACGGAGGTTATGGCGAAATTTTTCGAAAATTCTGGGTGTTAGCCAAATTTTTGAGGAATTTGAAAATTCTCAGAAACTGAAAAGTTGGAGAACGGAAGCTAGATTGAATGTAGAGTTGATTAATAAAACCACTTTCGACTTTGTTCCTTTTCGGGGACGAAAAGTTTTAAGTGGGGGAGATTGTAACGACCCGGAAAATCTGAACCAATTTAAAAATTTTAAATTGGCTAAAATAATGGGTTTTAAATATTTAAAATAAATATTTTAAATAATAGCAATGAAAAGTGAGTTTGAATTGACGTTTGAAAACGAATATAATTAATTCTAATTATAAACAAGGCCTGAAATGGCGCTGCAGTTTCAAAAATTGAATTCAAAATTTGTCGGACTGTACCGGGTGCAAAACAAAACGGATTTGAGTGAAACCAAAAATATTTAAATCTGTTAGTGAATACCTTTCTAATGAATCTGAAAAATCGAAGTTTCATAGCGGAATGCAAAAGTTATGGCCAAATGAATTTTCAGAAAGGTCGCTATGGAATTTATATAGCCCGTGAAAATGGCCATTTTGCAAACGACCCCGGAATTCGATGAACCACTTTTGTTGGATCCAGGATGTGAAGTTATTGCTAGGTTTTTCATAATTTTTGAAGCTAGTATGTGAGCGTGGCAAAGGAAAACGTGTTTTGGTCAATTACAGTTAAATTGGATCGACCAGAAATGGGCATTTTTGCAAACGGTCTCAGAATTCGACGAAACTAGTTTTGTTGGGACTATGTCGTCAAAACATAGCTAGAATTATTTTTCTGGAATTTTTCGAATCAATTTGTGGCCCTGGCGAATTGAAATGTACGTTCAAATCAAATATTGAATGTTATATATTTTAATTTGAAGGAAAACTGACTGAAACAGTCGAATGGGCCTACGAAACATATCCCATTGTGTTCGGAATGAGGGTAAAATGCTAGAGATGATAGTCGTGTGGTTTGATTTGGTGTCCGGATATGAAAAGACTATTTTAGAATTAAATATTAATACGGACCATTCATAATTTTTCTTTCATTAATTATATTTTCTAAAAAACCCGTAAACCCTACAGATCGACGGCGGCTCCCTCTTCGTTGCTTCCTCCTCTGATTACTCCCTCCACACAAAGAATTAGACATCCATCCTGTTGAAGTTTTTGCACAGCTTCTCGCTCTCTTCAAATCCATATCAACATCACCTTCAACTGCTTCGTATTTCTTGAGTTAGGGACCTCGAAAGTCGTGCCCTTGTAAGCGCTGCCATGACCAGCACCCCCCATCGCGGCTGACGCGGTCCCCACCCCCTGGTGCGCCGTTCGAAGCCCTACATCGTGGAATCGGCCGATTATCCCCTAGCTGCTCGGATTTGGTGATAATCCCTAAACTAGTTTTGAACGAAACTGTGAAGGTACGACTGTTTTTATTTTTAACTATTTAATAGCAGTTTAAAGCGCTACCGTTTTTGTTTTCACTGTAAAAATCATATCTTTTTCGTTTCTTGACGAAATCCAGTGAAACAAGAGGCAGTGGACTCGTGTGGACGTCTTCTACATTCTAGAAGAGACCGCATATTTTTCTGAACCTTCTGCTATTTTTGGTGGAGTGGAACCCAATGTGAGATTTCTAATTTATAAACGATATGGAAAACGACGATGTATAAATTATATAGTTGATGTATGAGTTATATAAGCGTTGTACACCTCTTGTATAAGCATTGTATAAGTTGTACGCTCGATGTATAAGTTGTATATGCGTTGTAAAAATCATATATGTGTTGAAATAGAAGTGAAATGCTATATATATATATATATATATACGCCCCTCATCCACAAACCATGGACGATATTTATTGGTTGTGATTGGTGTGAAAATTGATTGATAGCGAATGGTTGATTGGAATTGTTTGTTGTAATGACCCGCATTGTCAGGGGTATTATAATTAATTTATTTAATTATATATATCGTGATGTAGTGAATTAAATAGAGGTTTAATTAAATTATATGGAATATTTAATTAAATTAAATAATTAAATAATATATTTAATTCAGAAATAATCAAAAATATTGGGAATCATAATATTCTGTGAACGGGGTCGTCCCTTAGATTTAATTCAGCTTAGAGTTGAATTATATTGACAAATATATTCAATCGACGACAGTTTGAACGTAGAATTATAATATAATTAAAATAGAGCTTGAAATGGCGTGGCAGTTCGCTATTTGGCGATTTGAACTTCAATTGAATATACAGGGTTCGTTTTAAATCGGATTTCTGTGAAACAAGAAACGTGTGGAGCTAGTGGAGTATATCTTTCTAGTGGAAGAGAAAGATCGAGATTTCGTCGTGTAGATTTTGATTTACGTCCAAATCAAATTTTAGAAAAGTCGTTGTGGAATTCCTTTATAATTTATAAAGGAATTATTTATATTTTAAAAAGGAATTTCAATATAAATCGAATATCGAATTGACCCAGAAGTGAATATCAAGTTAGAAATTCATATAGGAATATTCTAGAGCTGTATGGTATTCCACTGTGAATATAGACGATAATATTTATTTTTAAATATTTATTTTAATTATATTTAAATATATTATATATTTAAATGGGTCATCCAGAGCTTTAAAAACAACCACTTTTGCAAACGAAGTCGGAATTCGACGAAACAAATTTTGTTGGATCCGCAATGTCAAATAGTTGTTAGATTCCAAGTTTGGTGATTTTTAGAGTCACTGTGTGGACGTACGGATTTTTAGAGTGAGAAACAGTCAGTATTTTGACAGTTAAAAATATGCTGTGTGAGCAAACGGAGTCGGAATTCGACGAAACCAGTTTCGTTAGGTCCGTAATGTCGAACTGTAGTTGCATGTCCAGTTTCGTGATTTTTAGGTATCGTATGTGATCGTACGGATTTTTAGAAGGCGAAATGAGTATATTTAAATGAGATTATACTGGGAATATTCCTTCTATAAAATATCTAGATATTATTTCTTCCTATAAATAGCCTAACATTTGCCTAAACCTAATTCAGAAGTCAACACCTCAAAATTTCCGACGTTCTTCTTTTGTACAGTAAAAACTTTTTCATGAGAGAAAATAAATCATAAGAAATCGATTACAAATTTTATAAATCCTAATATTTATAGATTAGAGATGCTCAAGTCCTTCTCTTCAGTTTGATGTAGCGTTTGAAGGGTTCGAACACAATTGGGTTCGCAGCGTTATACTACAGTAGCTCTAGGGTTTGGATTATTGCAAATTCGAGGCGGCGATTCACGAATTGGATATGGTTTTCGGGTTTAGAATATGATTTAGCACCTTGCGTGAAAATTCTGGTGGCTTTCAAAGTAGAGGATGTCGCGTTGTTTCCCTGAATTGCTGTAGATGGCTCGAAGTTGTACGTTGGATTTTTGTTGCGAGCTGGATGCAATGGGTGCGGGGTTGATGAGCGTTGGATGAGGAGTAGTTTGGTGGGGTTAGTTTGTGTTTTGATGGAAAGATGGAGGAGTGTGGTGGGGTTGAAGCTCGACAATGGTGTTCGGTTTAAGTTACTGGAGCGTGGAAAAAATGAGGACGGGGGAGAAGCTGTTGGGAATGGGTCTGAGGAGTTAAGGATGAGTTGGGCTATGTTTTAGTGGGTGAGGCCCATAAAAGAAAATAAAATCCATGTTTTTATTTTTATTTTATTTAAATGTACATTAACTTGTATTCATCATAACTTATTCAAGCGAAATCGAAATACAGCGAAACAAGATCCGACAGGATCGTATGGACGAGAGCTTCACAACTAAGCTGACTGGAAGTGGATTGGGGCTCGTATGAATTTATGGCGAAATAAACTGTTTGATTCAAATCAAACAACAGTTTATCGTTCTTTAACGATGAACTGCAAATGTGAGTAAAACTCACCAACTCTGAATATTTCTATTTTTACAGTGTATTCTTAGAACTGTTAAAAATTGTCTGTTTGACTGTGTGTTGGTTGTTTGATTGAACTGCTAGTCAGTTAGTAGAAATTATATATATATATATATGTATATATAAAACGTTAAACATTTATATGTCGATTCTGTTTATCAGAATATTTCACAGTAAAGTGAAATCGATGTTAGTTATATTGTATAACATCTGTGATGCAGGGAAACAGGTTGGAGGAATCCAACTGGATTCCTCAACAGTTATTTTACTGTGATATATTGTGATATATAATGTGATATATAATCTGACATTGATTATGTGTGCTTTGGATGATAGTTATCGTTGTTATATGGTGTGTTAAATACCATAAGAAATACCAGAATGTGATAAAGGGATTTTCAAAGTATATTTTGAAAATAATTTATTTATATAAAATCAATGGATTTTATATTATAAAAGAAAAAGGATTTTGAATAAAAGAAATATATTTGTTAATCAAATATAAGGGAAATATATTTGTTAATCAAATATAAGGGAAATATATTTGTTAATCAAATATAAGGTAAATATATTTGTTAATCAAATATAAAGGAGATATATTTGAAATCAAATATAAAGGAAATATATTTGAAAGCAAATATAAAAGAATTGTTTATTTAGGGAATAAATAAAGAGTTAAAAAGAATTATTTATTTAGGGAATAAATAAAGATTTAAAAAGAATTATTTATTTAGGAGATAAATAAAGGGTAAAAGGATTTATTTATTTAGGAAATAAATAAAAGATAAAGGAGATATCTATTTGTTAAATAGAATAGAATTAAATGGAGATATTTATTTGATAAATAAATAGAATGTTATAATTGAATATTTATTTAATAAATAAATAGGATTAAATCAAGGAATATTTATTGGATAAGTAAATAGAACTAGATCAAAAGAATATTTAGAAGATGAATAGAAAATGGAAATCTGTCTTAACAGATAAATAGAAAGGATTAATTTATAAATAATAGTTTATAAATTAAATAAATATTTATCATTTGATAAATGAAATATATAAGTCTGAACTTATATAGAGGAGAGATATTGGTTTCAACACCGATAGTTTAAATAGAATATGTACCCAACACTTGTGTAAGTGAAGTAACATTATTAAAGAGGACATTTATAAAGTGAAGAACCGTTACTAAAAGTAAATCTTTATAAATGAATAACCGTTATCAAATAGGAGTTATTCGAATAGGAGAAATCGATTAGAGTTAGAGTTAATCAGTTAGAGTTAACCAGATAGAGTTAATCGAATTAGTTATTCGAATAGAGTTAAATAAATAAGAGTGATTCGAATTAGTTATTCGAATAGAGTTAAACACAAAGGGGTTATCGATTAGTTAAATCGAAAGGAGTTATCGATTAGTTAAATCGAAAGGAGTTATCGAATTTAGTTATTCGAAAAGGAGTTATCGATTTGTTAAATCGAAAGGGAAGATTATCGAATATCGTTTATTCGAGAGGGGATTATCGAATATAGTTTATTCGAAGGAGTTATCGATTATTAGTTAATCGAAGTGAGTTATAGAATATTAGTTAAATCGAAGGAGTTATCGAATATAGTTTATTCGATGGAGTTAATCGATTAGAGTTAAATCAAATGAGTTGATCGAATATAGTTTATTCGAATAGAGAAAAGGAGTTAATCGAATATAGTTTATTCGAATAGAGAAAAGGAGTTAAACGAATATAGTGAATATAGTTTATTCGAATAGAGTAAATGAGTTAATCGAATATAGTTTATTCGAATAGAGTTAGAGGAGTTATCGAATATAGTTTATTCGACAGGAGTTAAGTGAATTAGTTAAGTTAAACTAAGTGAATTAGTTAAGTGAATTGGTTAAGTTAACCAAAATGAATTAGTCGAGTTAATCAAAGTGATTAGTTCAGTTAATCGAGATAAGTAAATCAAGTTAGGTTAATCGAGTTGAATTAGTCAGTCGAGTTAATAAATTGAGTTAGTCAAACCAAGTAAAACCAGTTAGAGTTAATTAATTAAGGTTGACCAGTTAGAGTTGATCGGTTAGAATTAACCAGTTAGAGTTAATCAATCAGAGTTAATCAAATAAAGTTAAGTAAAATTAGAACTGACTAGAGATTAGTAAATTGAATGGTTTTCTAAGTGTCTATCTGATGTTGGTTTCGGCCTTCGGGATTTATACTTAGGGGATTGTTCTCATACTAGTTTACAGTCAGGGACTGATAGTTGGGGAAGAGTAGTGGTTTGTAAATAAGCAGATGGAAACGTTTTCCAGTGTTAATAACATATATTTTCTAAACATAGAAAATAAGGCAATGTGAATATATATAGATATATGTTGATGATTGATCGATATAATTTCCATCTAGAAATAATATCGTTGTTTGCACACTTGTTTTTCTTTGATAGTTAAATCACAGACTATCGAAGTTTTGACCGTTTTAACGTTGTTAATATGGAGAGACCGGTTGGATTATTATCCAAAGAAACACTCTGTATTGGCATAAGCGTTGCGAATCATTTATGCCAAAGATAATTGAAGACGGAGTAAAGTGCAAGGGTTGTTGTATAAGTCTTAGTTAACAGTGACTAAGATGGATATACTGAATAGTGCCTTCGGTTTGTCCAGTCCCAGGACAACTTGTATGGACGAAGGTCTGACAGAGTATATCCAATGGATCGCATAAGTTGATTCCTTCAAACGTATATACGTTGGTGGCGGAGGAATTCGTTTCTCTTAGCTGTATACCCGTTGTATCTTTGAGGAAATCAATTTGTGATTTTGCGGGTATGACGATGTGACATTTCTAAGTGAATGAAGATGGATGTCTGACAGAGTATTTCCAGAAGATCACGTACATTGATTTCTCCAACCGTACCAAGAGTGGAAGCGGAGAAGGAAACTTTTTTTAGCTAACACATAATGTATTGTTGAGGACGTCAATCGGTGATTGGATGGATTTGATGATGTGGCATTTAAAGTGAATCTGATGTGAAGATAAGCGTAGCTTCTAGCCTCACATCCGGTAAATGACAGAAATCGGGTTGGTAGCATGGCTATGTAGGTCGCACCTATTAGGGTGTATAATCACCTGATCTAGAGTTTCATTTATTTCTAAAAATCTATTGTTGATGTTGTCCCATTCGAGAAACGGTTGCTGATCCCAACCGTTGGTGATATACATTCGATACACTCAAGCGAAATGTATGGTCGGTCATGTGTGGCCGGGTTGCAAGATGTTCTTGTTGAACCCAGTGTATTCCTCTCTAGAGGTACACTAGCAGAAGGTGGTTCCATACCTTGTCATAGTTGGAAATCCATTATCCAATACGTGCTTGCGATTTTGATTGTATACTATATATGTAGAACGTGAAATGAAAGCGTTTCTGCTAGATTGATATATATTTGTACTTAGACATTATTATAATATCAGAATGATATTGCTTGTCAAAGACGTTGGATTCTCATAAGGGAAAAACCCGTTCCGTATTCACGGCGTGGTCTTATGAGATATCATATATATGTTAGACTGTGTTAAACTATTTTACTCACACCAGTCCCATGACTGACCCGGAGTTTACTTTGTTGTTTTCCCTAAACTCTTGGGTGCCTAAATTTGTACGGGCAGTCAAGTAGTCGGGAATTACAGATATACTTGAAGAGCTGGATCATGAGGCTTCTGGATCATATAGCTATAGTTTATTTCCGCTGTGTTGTAAGTGATGTACTCTGATAAGTGCTATTGTATACATAACTGTTATATTTCAAAGTTATGTTATATATTATATCTTGTTCGTCCCGCTGTGAGGTTCGTGTTACTCTGATGTTGTGTTCTTCTTCTTCTTCTTCTTCTATTCTAAGTTTCTATCTTATCTATCCTCACCCTCTAATTTCTTTCATTAATTACCAGGATTTTTTGATGTTTTGGTTAGTCGACATCGAGCTTATGTCGATAACCAAAGTCATCGAAAACCCGGGTCATTACATTTGTGGTTGATATTGATTGGTTATGGTTGAAAAATACCCGTTTGTGGTTGAGAAATATTTGGTTGAAACCACATAGGATTAGTTTGTGGAAATGAAAAATATATACATGCCGCCTGCGTGCGAACTAGATGCATGATTCCCCATTGTCAAAAACCGCGAGGTTTTAAGGTAGAGCGAGGAGCCGTATTAGGGACGGTCCCGGTTTTAACTACCCTGCCGTTATGCTGCCGAAATTTTGAATAATATTCATGTGTTTGAATTATATTCATTTGTTGAAACTATATTTATTCGTTGAATAGAAAACCTTCATGTGTTGAGTCGATATTCATTCGTTGGATAGAAATTCATATGTTGAATGGTATTCATGTTTTAAATATAAAAATCACATTTTTATCTGTATATATATATAAACTATAGAAAACCTTCATGTGTTGAATCGATATTCATTCGTAGAATTGAAATTCATGTGTTGAATGGTATTCGTGTTTTAAATATAAAAATCACCTTTTTATCGATATATACAAACTATAGAAAACCTTCATGTGTTGAATCGATATTCATTCGTTGAATTGAAATTCATGTGTTGAATGGTATTCGTGTTTTAAATATAAAAATCACATTTTTATCTATATATATAAACTATAGAAAACCTTCATGTGTTGAATCGATATTCATTCGTTGAATTGAAATTCATGTATTGAATGGTATTCATATTTTGAAATAAATTGTTCTATAATAAAAATCACATTTTTATCATCTATATGAACTATATAAAATAATCTTGTTTTGAAAGAAATTGTTTTATAATAAAAATCCTATTTTTATTACCTATATGAACTATATAAAATAATAGTGTTTTGAAATGAATTGTTTTACAATAAAAATCACATTTTTATTATATACATGAATTGTTAAAAATAGTGAAGTGTTGAAATAGAAGACAGTTGGATAAAAATATAATTTTTATCAAAAGTATGAAAAGAATATAACTTTGAAATCGAAGAATCGATATAGATATATAAATAAAATTGAAATATATCGAATAACGACGCTGCAGTTCATATTTTGAAACCGTGATTTCAAACGATTAGTACGGGAGGTCCGACCATCGGATTTTCCTGAAATCGCAACCGTTGGGTTCGCTTTGGAAATATCTTTCCAATGGCACCAACTTTGTAAAAATCCAACGGTTGGATTGTCTGGAATGTTTAATTCAAATCTGAAGAAAAACAGCGCCAGAATCAATTATATATAAATAAAATTATATTTAATCAAATAACGACGCTGCAGTTCGTATTTTGAAATCGAAACTTCAAACGATTATACCGGGAGATCCGACCATTGGATTTTCCCGAAACTGGAACCGTTGGATTCGTTTTGAAAAGATCTTTCTAATGATGTAAATTTTATGAAGATCCAACGGTTAGATTTTCAGATATGTGTAAATAAAATCTGAAGAAAAATAGTGCCACGACCGCGTTATGGCCCGAAGCGTCATTTCGAATAAATTGGCTATTTTAAAATAAATAAAAATAGCGATAAATCATTATAAAATATTATAAATGATATGGATGTGAAATTTAGATACTAACTGAAGGTTGGCTAAGTCGAATGGTTTTCTGGGTGTTGATCTGATGTTGGTTTCGGCCTTCGGGGTTAATATTTGGGAAATCGTTCTCTTACTGATTGACGGTTAGTGACTAATGAATTGAAATGATGCGTATGTATCTTAGTGTTGCACTTGTTTATTATATACGCGAGTTGCTCAGAAAGACCGGGTTTATCCCATTCTGAATAACTGAATCGACGATAAGAATTCGAAGATAAAGACGGTGGTCGAAGACCGGAGATCTTCACCTCGTTTGGATGGTAACAGAAGTCCTGATTGGGAGGCATCCCAAAATATGGATAATGAGTGGTGATCGTCCAGACGTACGTGGTGATCGATGGGTTTGCGAGGTATATAGTGCCTCTGGTTTCGTTCCGACCCAGAACGAACTTGTAAATGGATTGTGTGTCTGACATTGGAATTTATTCTATGTGATTGATTGCCATCAGTTACACGGTGCGAATTGCCTGTGTGGCATGCTAAGATGCAGTGATCAGGGCTTCTGTTGAAAAGCAAAGTCTTGTGATTGATGATCAAAGCACAGCCTGTGTGGCGTAGCTTTGTGTATAACGTGAATTCGCGAGCCTCACATCCCGGTATGAACCAGAAACGGGATAAGGACCTCAGGGAGGGCATGCGTTTCCTTCTAGCTAGGAGTTGTGTCAGTGTTATTACACGACCTGACATTTTACTTATGTGGTTGTTGCTGTTGCGAGGCGCCTCGGTTTGATCGGACGATCCGGGTCCGACGGAGTCATTCGTTGGCTCACTTACGCCCCATAGGGCAGGGAAACATAGTGCTCAGGAATTTTAATCCACATCGGTGGACCGACCCTGTCGCTCCAAGGGTCGATGCGTTCTGTTCCCGAGACACGGGCTAGAGCGTCTCGAATTCAGTAAGGACTATCTTTTGCCTTGGATCATGACGGAAATCCAATTTCCAAATACGTGACTGTGCAGTTTTGATTGTATACCTATATTTGGCGACATAGTGGCAAGGGACACTCATGTCGTCTATGATTGATAGTTATGATTTGAAATTGTTTTTGAAACAAATAAACACTAGTAGTAATATCAAATGCTTTTGTTTTATTCGTATCAAGCATATCTTGGCCATTATAAGGTAAAAACTCTATCCTCCGGCTTGCGATGCATTGTGTGATGGGAACTGAGTCTTATAATGGCTTCATTTTTATAAAAAGCATTTCGATGTTTAAAAGAAAGATTTGTTTTTAAAGCACTGGCAATCCAATGGAGTAAACCCGTTCCACAAAAGTGGCGTGGTCCTGTGATTAGCCATATTATAAATGTGTTGAGTAGATTTCTCATACCAGTCCCATGACTGACTCGTAGTTTGTTTCACTTTCAAACTCGGGTGCCCCTTTTTCTACACGGGCAGCCTTGTATTCAGGTTTTGCTGGCTCTTTCTGGATCGATGGAGCTGAAGATGGATTCTATTATTTATCTCTTTTTATGTTGTTCAGCTCCTATTGTACATATTTTGTTTGTTTCCGCTGTAGACATTTATGTATTGCTGAACTGTATTTGTACTAAGTATGATCATGTATACTGTGTAACTCTGATGATTACGTTTATCCAGTGTATTCTATTGTACATTATCTGGTGTATTTATTTAATTATGTTCTGCTATTATATTTTTCTGTGTTATATTCCAAATATTACCCTTGTCACTGTCAGTACGGGATTTGGGGTCGTCACACCAACAGTGTGTGCTTACATATATTGTGCATGTGTAATTTGTATTATACGAGTGGAAACCCGTGCGATGCAGGGAAGCATAAACTTTCGAGTGTTGTAGTTTGCATTTATGAATAAGCGGTGAGAACATATCATATAATAGAAAAATATATAATGTAAGTGATATATGTATGTTTTAGGATTCTACTATAGAAACTAAATTTTATAGCAAGAAGTAAATGATGCATGTATAGCGAGTAGGTACAGCTTGCACGTAGTGTAAACAGTATCAAATTTTATGTATCTCTATTAGGTTGATGAAAAGATATATGTACGAAATTATGAATTAAACAACCATATATGTGTTAATCTACATTGGTTGAACACAATAATAATAGAAATATGAGTACGGTCAACTGTCTCAAAATAAAATTTATGTTGCATAGGCACTCATCCCAAATAATTAGACTTGTTTTTCGTAGAAGTTCTGCTGCCATAGAATGTTTTTTGAATACATCTATTTCATTATTGTTATTTTTCAAACTTGTTAAATTATGGGTTTCAATTAATTCTTTTTTTGTTAACATCTTTTCAATATGAACACGTGTAAACATTTAATATTCATTGATAGTACAATGATTGGTGATAATTTTATAGGATGCTATTTGCACAAAATTTACTTCTGTACATTTGGTCCACCAAGATTTAAGTAGTATGTAATGTAAATTTAGTGTGTTGCTCTTTTATAATATGTAACTGGATCTTCTTGCTTTAAATTACAATTGTCTATTGAATCAAAAATTGTAATACCATTTACTGTTCTACTAAAAAAACGCATTAACCAAAAATGATTTTGAAGTTGATTTGCAGGTAGTCAGTTACCCATGAGATTGAAATTGTTTCATACTGACTTAATGCTAAATTAACAAAGATTTTTATAGAAAACAATCCATAATTATGCATAATTTTCACATTAGTTTCTTAAATGTGAATGCAATTACTTTACTATTGATCATTTAAAACTGCAAGAAATAACAAATATCATATGGAAATAAAATAAAGTTAAGGAGATATAACGTCATCAGAGAATGATGTGGTTAAGGAAATATAATACAGTATTAGTAACATATAATTTAACTTCATTTGGCTATAACAAAAGACAGTATTCTTATATATAAATAATTGAAAAAGTAGTAAAAGTTACCTTCGATGGTACTCCTGTCAAAAAATTAATATATTCATGAATAACGTAATTTCATAATCGTTTTCAAAATGCTAACTAATATACATTTTTACGAACTGAAACTCTAAAAATATGTTGATTATTGCAAGGATAAAAGACAATGGTATGTTACCATAGAATAATGATATGTTAAGGAAACATAGTGAAATTAAGGGAAGCCGATCTTAAGGAATAATTTATTTAAGGAAATCTAACGCAAGGATATGTGATATAATATTCAAGATATAGTGTACTATAATTTGCATTATGACAGTAGGAAGATGCAAGATTTTGAGTACAGGGAAGAATAATCAACTATTAATGCTATAAACCTTTTGTGCAGAAAATTACTATAGTTTGATGTTACCTGATTGAAGATAGAAAAATTGAGTAATATAACTAAAATGATGCCGACAAATCACTATGGTAGCTGAATCAATTAAAAAATTCAATGGATACAGAGAAAATATGCTAAATTTTCCATTGTCAGCTAGATTTGTTGAAACTTCAATAGTTATCTATCCTACACAACAAAAAAGAGCATAAAAACAATTTTTATGTGTATATTAGTTGTCTATTGCGTTTCTTACTTAAGCATATGGAAAATATGCAGCGTTTCTTTATATCCTTCACTAAACATCAACTAAGAAAATTAATTTGGAAAACATTAACTTGAGGCAAGGAAAATGTGATAAAAGGATATCAAACTTTACTTTTTTAACTCAAAGATGATTTGTATAATGAAGGATCAACAATGACAATTGTTAAAGGTCTATGTGACCAAATTCAATTGTATATAATTGTTTCAATCACTAAATTCTAATATGGTCCACAAGATTCAAATCAAAATCAATTAAGAAAACTCACTGGTTATGCAGAAAAGATGCTAAATTTGCCATGATAAACTAATTTTTTTAAAACTTTGTCTATACTGCACCATAAAAAGGTCATAAAATAAAAATTAAAACCCAACCCATATGATACACACAGCAAGCTTTCAGAATTAATCAAAACATTAGAATGATAAAGAGATTTTTACTCATATTAGAATGATGAAGAGAATTAATCATTAAATTAATCTGTATACGTATAAAAGGCATATAGGTTAGTACTCATATCAATACAACTTATTTGTCACCGGACATTGAGACATAAACAATGATAAAGATAATTTTACTCGTTCAATATCTGTTACATTTGGGCAGTCTCACTATTTCAATATCTAATTTGTTTATTCAATTTTGGCATTTCAAGAAAGTCTAGTCCAGTTGAAGTGTAGAATAATAAGATGCTTATCATGTATTAAAAAATTGAGCTATTACAAAATAATTAAAATTACATGATATGAAGTATGTATTATTATGAATATAATAGTTGTTTGGATATAGCTGTTATGGATAACACTATTGTGTCAACTAATATACGAATTTGTTTATTGGTACCCACATTTCTTCATAAATGGAATTTTGAACATTACGCATTTTTATAGAATAGTTTGGAAAGATTTTGAATGGAAATGTGACATGGAAAGGCATATTTATGTTGTAAATAAGCTGTTATATAACTATTGAACTAATTATTTAAATGCAGTTAATATGTATTTTACCATGAATGTTTACATGATACATTTCTTTTAGTGTATATGCTGCAAGCAGAAGCGTACATATTGAAATCATGCATATCTGATCTTTAATATTTAATTTTTCATTTTTTTCTGAACGTAAGGGTAGTTCAATATTAATAAGCGATGGGTTCACATAGTTTCTTTTTTATATACCTTATAACAACGGATGCACTGTATAAATATAGAATTAACTTTATGCCTTATTTGTTAACATTTTAGTTAAAAAGAAAAAAAAAAGGTTAGATAAGAGCTGATTTTAGTTGATCAAAAAGCCATGTCATATTATAATTTACGGTATTATAGTTTTACCAAATCATGCAATTATTTTACGTTAAAGTCAAATACAAATTACTGGACACAATTTGTCACCATAAATATGAGTCTCCATGAGATTGCTTAATATAAAAATAGTGGGTAAGCGAATATGTCAACCAATATTTAATTTATTTCCTGGTATCCAAATCTCTTCCCATAGTCAAACAATTAAAGAACGTGAAAGTGGGAGAGCAAAGTTACTGATATGCGTGATAACTAAATATAAGGCAAATGCAGATAAGGTGGCAATCAAAATATCAGGGGATGTGTTTAAATTAGGATGGTGGATTTTTTTTTGCGGGATTAAATCTGAACCACTCTTTGTCTTATTGTTTGTCCAAGGGGGGAATTTTATTATATTCTTCATAAATGGAATTTTGAACATTACGCATTTTTATAGAATAGTTTGGAAAGATTTTGAAATGGAAATGTGACATGAAAAGGCATATTTATGTTGTAAATATGCTGTAATATAACTATTGAACTAATTATTTAAACACAATTAATATGTATTTTACCATAAATTTTTGCATTATACATTTCTTTTAGTGTATATGCTGCAAGCAGAAGTGTACATATTAAAATCATGCATATCTGATGTTTAATATTTAATTTTTCATGTTTTTTTTGAATGTAAGGGTTGTTCAATATTAATAAGCGATGGGTTCACATAGTTTCTTTTTTTTATACCTTATAATAACGGATGCACTGTATAAATATTATGCCTTATTTGTTAACATTTTAGTCAAAAAGAAAAAAAGGGTTAGATAAGAGCTGATTTTAGTGGGTCAAAAAGCCATGTCATATTATAATTTACGGTATTATAGTTTTACTGAATCATGCAATTATTTGACGTTAAAGTCAAATACAAATTACTGGCCACAATTTGTCACCATAAATATGAGTGTCCATGAGATTGCTTAATATAAAAATAGTGGGTAAGCAAATATGTCAAACAATATTTAATTTATTTCCTAGTATCCAATTCTCTTCCAATAGTCAAACAATTAAAGAACGTGAAAGTGGGAGAGCAAAGTTACTGATACGCGTGATAACTAAATATAAGGCAAATGCGGATGAGGTGGCAATAAAAATATCAGGGGATGTGTTTAAATTAGGACGATGGATTTGTTTTTGCGGAATTAAATCTGAACCACTCTTTGTCTTATTGTTTGTTCAAGGGGGGAATTTTATTATATTCTTCATAAATGGAATTTTGAACATCACGCATTTTTATAGAATAGTTTGGAAAGATTTTGGATGGAAATGTGATATGAAAAGGCATATTATTGTTGTAAATAAGCTGTAATATAACTATTGAACTAATAATTTAAATGCAGTTAATATGTATTTTACCATGAATGTTTACATGATACATTTCTTTTAGTGTATATGCTGCAAGCAGAAGTGTACATATTGAAATCATGCATATCTGATGTTTAATATTTAATTTTTCTTTTTTTTTCTGAACTTAGGGTAGTTCAATATTAATAAGCGATGGGTTCACATAGTTTCTTTTTTTTTAATACCTTATAATAACGGATGCACTGTATAAATATAGAATTAACATTATGCCTTATTTGTTAACATTTTAGTCAAAAAGAAAAAAAAGGTTATATGAGAGATGATTTTAGTGGGTCAAAAAGCCATGTCATATTATAATTTATGGTATTATAGTTTTACCGAATCATGCACTTATTTTACGTTAAAGTCAAATACAAATTACTGGCCACAATTTGTCACCATAAATATGAGTGTCCATGGGATTCCTTAATATAAAAATAGTGGGTAAGCAAATATGTCAACCAATATTTAATTTATTTCCTGGTATCCAAATCTCTTCCCATAGTCAAACAATTAAAGAATGTGAAAGTGGGAGAGCAAAGTTACTGATATGCGTGATAACTAAATATAAGGCAAATGCGGATAAGGTGGCAATCAAAATATCAGGGGATGTGTTTAAATTAGGATGGTGGATTTTTTTCTGCCGGATTAAATCTGAACCACTCTTTGTCTTATTGTTTGTCCAAGGGGGGAATTTTATTATATTCTTCATAAATGGAATTTTGAACATTACGCATTTTTATAGAATAGTTTGGAAAGATTTTGAAATCGAAATGTGACATGAAAAGGCATGTTTATGTTGTAAATATGCTGTAATATAACTATTGAACTAATTATTTAAATACAATTAATATGTATTTTACCATAAATTTTTGCACTATACATTTCTTTTAGTGTATATGCTGCAAGCAGAAGTGTACATATTGAAATCATGCATATCTGATGTTTAATATTTAATTTTCCATGTTTTTTTCTGAACGTAAGGGTTGTACAATATTAATAAGCGATGGGTTCACATAGTTTCTTTTTTTATAGCTTATAATAACGGATGCACTGTATAAATATTATGCCTTATTTGTTAACATTTTAGTCAAAAAGAAAAAAAGGGTTAGATAAGAGCTGATTTTAGGGGGTCAAAAAGCCATGTCATATTATAATTTACGGTATTATAGTTTTACTGAATCATGCAATTATTTGACGTTAAAGTCAAATACAAATTACTGGCCACAATTTGTCACCATAAATATGAGTGTCCATGAGATTGCTTAATATAAAAATAGTGGGTAAGCAAATATGTCAAACAATATTTAATTTATTTCCTAGTATCCAATTCTCTTCCAATAGTCAAACAATTAAAGAACGTGAAAGTGGGAGAGCAAAGTTACTGATACGCGTGATAACTAAATATAAGGCAAATGAGGATGAGGTGGTAATAAAAATATCAGGGGATGTGTTTAAATTAGGACGATGGATTTGTTTTTGCGGAATTAAATCTGAACCACTCTTTGTCTTATTGTTTGTTCAAGGGGGGAATTTTATTATATTCTTCATAAATGGAATTTTGAACATCACGCATTTTTATAGAATAGTTTGGAAAGATTTTGGATGGAAATGTGATATGAAAAGGCATATTTATGTTGTAAATAAGCTGTAATATAACTATTGAACTAATTATTTAAATGCAGTTAATATGTATTTTACCATGAATGTTTACATGATACATTTCTTTTAGTGTATATGCTGCAAGCAGAAGTGTACATATTGAAATCATGCATATCTGATGTTTAATATTTAATTTTTCATTTTTTTTCTGAACGTAAGGGTAGTTCAATATTAATAAGCGATGGGTTCACATAGTTTCTTTTTTTTTATACCTTATAATAACGGATGCACTGTATAAATATAGAATTAACATTATACCTTATTTGTTAACATTTTAGTCAAAAAGAAAAAAAAAAGGTTAGATGAGAGCTGATTTTTAGTGGGTCAAAAAGCCATGTCATATTATAATTTATGGTATTACAGTTTTACCGAATCACGCACTTATTTTACGTTAAAGTCAAATACAAATTACTGGCCACAATTTGTCACCATAAATATGAGTGTCCATGGGATTCCTTAATATAAAAATAGTGGGTAAGCAAATATGTCAACCAATATTTAATTTATTTCCTGGTATCCAAATCTCTTCCCATAGTCAAACAATTAAAGAACGTGAATGTGGGAGAGCAAAGTTACTGATACGCGTGATAACTAAATATAAGGCAAATGCGGATGAGGTGGCAATCAAAATATCAGGGGATGTGTTTAAATTAGGACGGTGGATTTGTTTTTGCGGGATTAAATCTGAACCACTCTTTGTCTTGTTGTTTGTTCAAGGGGGGATTTTATTATATAGATATCAGCAGACCGCTGCACCGTGTTAAGGTTGTTCAGAATCAGCTAGTTATGATGCTGGTTCTGACTAGTCGACCAGTGTAGTGTGTTGAGGCTGATCTTCGACTTCAGACAGTCTAGACTCAGATGGACGGAAAAATAAATCAGATCAAGTCATTAAAATTGATGAGAACCACACCAGAAATCAGAGACAAATAAAATTTTAGAAATAAAATTTATATTCGCATGCATTCTTTTCTATTTCTATTGCAGTGTACTGTGTGTGTGTTTCATGTGACAGGTAAGTAGATGATGATTGGAGTGACTGTGAGCTGTGAAGACAGAAGACTAAGACAGAAGATGAAGCAGAGTCAGTGTATGTGTCATTGTGAATTGTATATATATATGAGATTGTAAAATATGTGTTGAGTGCTGTAGTGAGGAGCTGATATGTAAATAATGAGAGAATTGTACTGATATTTGTAATAAACAAATTTGATTGAAATAAAATATTATTTTATTGTGTTCAAACAAATTTGTCTATCATATTCAGATTATATACAAGTATAATATCGTGTGAAGTAATATCTGTGAAGTCGAACAAATAGTGAAGTTGTAAATCTGTACTGTTAGAATGTTGAAATAAAATATTATATTCAAATAAAATACTATTTGAATGTTTAATTCTTGTGCAGTAGTAATCCATTTAAAATTGTCAGATCCAAAATTGGCTCTAACACCCAAGTTGTTCAATTATGCAGAAATTAATATCAGAAAAAAGGCTAGAAAAACAGAAAAGACACAATACTTATAGTGGTTTGGCGTTAACGAGCCTACGTCCACTTTATATCTATGATTATACTTGGAATCAGAGTACAATCGATGATTTATCCCTCAACCTCACTTTTACAATGTTGATTCACTCAATAATCTCGAGACAACTCTGAATAATAATAATGGAGGTGTAATAATGGTGGATTCAGAACTCAGTGAAAAATGCCAAGTTCTGGCCTATTTATAGCTGATTTCTGCAGGCGGATCGCGGTCATACGTGGCACAAATCCCGAGGATCTCGGGCTGGTTCGTAGCTTGATGGAGAAATAGTCATATAGCTGTTATGGACAGGTGTTGCTGGATCCTGTGTTTGCGGATCGTGAAAGGCTTGGTCACGGCTTTCATCTGGTTTCCTGGTTCGGATCGGGTCGCGCTTTCATGGATGGATCGGATCGAGCTAGGAGGAGCGGGTCGGATCGGTCAAATAAAGGGCGATCGCGATCGGGCTAAGGTCTTTTCCCCAAGTAAAGCTTCATTTTGAACTCTCATTTAAATCTTGGTGGCATGGTCCAAAAGCTAGCCAACATTTTGCCCCCTCGAAGTATGTTTTATCGAAGATGGAAGGTGCTTCGAAATTATGGAACTATCTTTTCATGAAGCGGTTTGAATCAAATGGGCCATATCCGTCTGGAACGTCGTATGGTTTCAAAGAGTCGTGTCCTTCGATCATTATAAATACCTAGTTAAATCTCTAATCATTTCTTTATTCATTGGATGATTCTCATCTCTAGGTTTTTTTGGAGACTCCATTGTAAAATTGTCAGGTAAACTTTTTAGATTCTTTACAAGTATTTCTGAATCTTTACTTTTGACAATCATTCGTTGAGTCGGATCGCCAAAAGACCCCACGGTCCGTGGGATGAGGCATTCGTTTCGGGTTGGTTATCATGTGGGCCTCCTCCTCGAAACGCGATGGGCCCTCTTGCTTCAGTTACGAGTCGCTTGAGGGAGCGGCCTCCCTTTTCTTCGTTGGGCTCGGATCCGCGGCCCACCAAGCTCCAGGGTCCGACTGTCTTAAGTAAAACAAAAATGGGGATACGAACGGACGTTTCCTTGTCTATATAAACCGATCCCCTCTTCATTCTCCCCTTCCTTCTTTTTTCTGCCACCACCCCTTTCTTGAGCCGAAACCCTAATTTCAATTTCCAAATACCCATTCGTTTCCAAACTTTAGAAAGGTAATCAAATAATTTCGTTTTCTTTCTCTCGAGTTTGTATTGGTTTGGAAAATGAAAATAACAGAATTTTGTGGGATTTGGGGATGGCAAATTAGAACGTGCCAGGTCCGATTTCATGGGTATAATAGTGGAGATGAGAGACGAAGAAGGAGGAGGAAGGAGAAGGAAGGGATGTCCAGGTTTGTTCGCGGATGGGGGGCTTCGACTCGGGTCGTGATAATGGTGAAAGCAAAAGGGGAAATGGAAGAGCTGTTCTGGACAATGAATCGGTTCGTGGAGTGCTGGCTCGTGGAGGTGGGAACGGATCGGGGCGTGTTATCACGAGTCGATGGATCGTTCCACTGCCTAAATCCCGGTTCATGAATCAACGTTTCGTTGCCAACCTAGTCCACTAACGATCCGATCCACACAGGCGGCCGATATGATCTTGTATACCAGTGCCCTTTATCACGATCCGTGCTCCACTAATCCAGCTAACCGACCTGGTTGATGATCCCACAAACATATAGATTTAAACAATACATCGTAATCCAGTACTTTGAATAGTTAGGTTAGAGCCTTCGAGTCTTTCGAACTGAACACCAGCATAACTTGGCAGCGGAAAACAACTGATATCCCAATTACCTTGTTAACTTTATGCTTTTCTTTAACATATACGCAGGCACACACTTGCACTCGCACACACGGGGAACGGGTAATTGTGTTCTAACTTTTATTCACCGACACAGCTATGTCTGATAGATGCTCTTCTAAAGGATCTGAAACAGAGGGGCACCCGGAGATGTCGGAACACCATAATCCTGAGGTTCCTCCAATTAATCCAGAGGGTGAGGATTCTGAATCCGAATACGAGGCAGAGACACAATCAAATTCATCTGAGAGTACCTCGCTGGAGGAGGAGTCCGAAGTGGATGACCGAGATCCCGATGAGATTCACGACGTTCTAGAAATCGAGAAATTTACTGACTCTTTAGCTTCCAAACTAGACGATATAAAACTTAAGAAAATTTGCTTGAAACACGAGTCCCCTGGGATGATGTGAAAACACCCGAAAGCGGAGATAGACCTCATCTTGCTCCAGAAGGGTACATGGTAGTCATCCGACTCATGTGTTGGGTCGGCGCTATTCCTCCGTTTCCTCCAATTGTCATTAAAACGTTAAGACGATTGTGTATTGCCCCTATGCAGCTTCATCCTAATGCTTACGCAGCCTTGTACACTCTATATGTCGCGTATGCAGAGATCCTGCAAACTGAGCTTACTTTTAAAGACTTGAAATTCTATTATCTTTTTAAGCACCGTTCCACAGCGACCCCAAATTTCTCTTTCTTTGAATCAGTAGCCAACAGGAAAGTTCTGTCTGATGGTTATAGCAACATAAGGGATCCCAAAGCTGATTGGTTTTACATAAAACACCAGGCTGGGTGTGCGAGGAGGTGGCTCAAGTCTAGTAAGTTTCAAGCCTCCAGATGCATGACCGAATTACATAATTGAAGCACTAACATGTTTCTTTTTCCCTTGTGCAGATCACACATTTTCCAAGACAGAAGGCTTAGAGTATAACGATCGATTATCCCGCCTTCTTAAAAGCAAGTCTGACTTCTTGAAAATCAAGAAATGTATTACCGACGAAAACCTACACAAATACTATCTTTTGGACATAATATTTGGACTTGGCGCGGGCGGCAAACCTTACAAGTATGTGCCCCCGGCTGAAGGAGAAGGAAATTCTCAAGTTGTAAAAATAGCCATTCTTCGCAAGAGTCCTTCGCCGATGACTAATCAGGATGACGAGGATTTAAACATGTATAAAGGAGATGAGGGACGAGCTGATAAATCAAAGGAGGTTCCAACCTCCGAGGGGCAGTCTCCATTAAGGAATTCATCGCCAGTTGAGTCTGTCACTCAAGACGAATTAACGGAGGAACATATTTTCGGGGAATTAAATAAAATTCCTTTGCCACATGATATTTATACTCAAGAGGATTTTGGAGGGGAACCAATTTTTCCCATCTCCGAAAAGACGGGTGCCTCAGTTGGAGAAAAAGAAGTCACCCAAACGAGCTTAACTTCGGGCCCTGGTCCATTTTAAAAAAAAAGGGATTTCACGGGATGCACAAAACACATGCACCATTTATCATAACACTATTTTGCTGTTGTGGTTCATAGTTCTAACACGCACTTCTTTCCTTTGCAGGAAAAATGTCTCGCAAACGGTATTATTCCTACTGTTCCCTTCGCGAGGGCACACCAAGCCTCCTTCCAGATCCTGAGCACACTCGTAGCGATAGTCGGGGAAGGGATAGTCGTCGGCCCCGGGATTCTCATCAATCTTATTCTGCACGACCTCGATCTCCACCAAAGCAAAGGTATGGAAAGCCACATAGTCGTCCAATGACACCAGCCGGGGGAAAGCAACTTCCTAGAGATTTAACCTCTCCAAAAAGCACTCCTTATCATGCCCAATCTTCTAAAAAACACCCCGAGCCAGAGGACAAGGACAAAGATGAGGGCAGGATTATAGAGAAGGGGAAGGCAGTTCCTACTTCCTCTAGTGAGTGTGGCTTGGACACTACTGCTGCAAGGGATGTTGCCCCCAGTTCTGAGATTATGGCTAGGTTAGAGCGCTTACGAAAAGAGTTTCCCGACATTTACTTTGAGAGGATGGTTTTCGTCCCAGATCTTGAACCAGTCCCCGAGGATTGGGACATAGAGGTGATAGGGTATGTATTCCATGTAGCTAAACAATACGGGGTAATGAAGAAGCATGCTTCTACACTCTCTACTATCATCTGCCAGATGGAGACGGACACGGCCAGGGACAGAGTAAAGATTGACAATGATGCTAGGGCTAGGTGCAAAATGGAAAAAGAACTAGAGGATGCACAGGCCCAACTGGCTTTAACTCGGCGAGATGTAGAGAATTATAAGTCCAAGTTGGAGAGTTCCAGGGAGCGTTTTCGCAACGAGCTTGACTTAAATAGCCAGGAATGGGTGGCCCTGAGGAAGGAAGTAGAGGATCTCATGGCGGTTAACACTGAACTGAAGACAGTACAGGATCGCTTTTCTGCTGAGAAAGAGGCTTGGGAGAAAGAGAGGGCGAGCTTAAAAAATGACCTTGCCCTCGCCAAGAAGGAGAAGGAGGTTCTAAATGATCAAGTCGCTCAAGCTGAGGAGCGTGCAGCTCTCTCTGAAAGCAATGCCAATAGCGCTCTTGAGTCAACAGCTGCTGCGGCTGATAAGCTTGCCGAAAGAGAGAAAGATATAGATAGTTTTGAGGAATTATTGTTTGATTTCTTCGGTCAAGTTATCAAGCGTCGAGACATCTCTTGGATTCCAGACTACCATGTTATCTTGGCCAATATATGGGACGCAATTGTCGGGGGCGAGAAGCGGCGACTGGGGGTCGACGAAATTGACGAGCGCCAGCTGATGCAAACCTTTCTCAGAGGTGAAGAGCCTGAGGCTTTGGAGGAAGGCAGATGCCTTATCCATGAGGAAATGGAGAGGGAGAAGAGTAGGTTCAATGGCAAGGATGATGTTGGTGAGAGTTCGAGCTCGGTGGTAGAGCCCAAAACCTCTGAAGTTGAGGGATATAACCCTGATGACCCATTAATCCCCTTGGCACCTACTCCTTCGATTGTCGGGACCATCAGTACAAATCTAGGAGATGAGTCGGCCGAAGGTATCTCCACGTTTTCTCCGCGGTTCATTAAAGCAATCGTAACTTGTCGTCATCTCATGGGACAGACAACTGACATGGCCACATTTCATCCCGATTCACTAACCTTTGCTTCTTATGGTGTAGGCACCAAAGTGGTCGAAAAGGGTGCAAAGGAGAAGGCAGAGGCTGAGAAGGTTGAGGTTCCCCTAGGTTCTGGTACTGAAGCTTCCGAGGTCTCAAAACAAACCGAGGGCTGAACAGGTGATAGGGTTACAGTAACACCCTTGGAGTCTGGCACTGGCGCTCCTGCAGACGCCGAGATCATTGCTTCTCTGCATGACACAGATGGCGGTCATGGAGATGAGGAAGAGGAGGTAAAAATCATTGACGAGGCCAAGGGTGATGGTAGCGAAACCTTGCCTGACATACAGGCTAGGAAGGAGAAGTAGTTGGCTCTTAAGAGGGAGGAACAGAATCCTGTGTTCGTGACCCCTATTTCTGAGATCGACCCCAAGACTGGGTTGGTTATAAGATACTCTTCTAAATCGATAACTTCACAGCTTGCCTCCGAACCTTCCAGTCCTCCTCCGGAGCCTCTTATCGACAAGAGGAAGAGGAAGAATAGTGACTGCTCCGGTACTAATAAGGAGGAGTTGGAGAAACAGAAGAAGGACAAGAAACCAATGCCATCTCCCAAGCGCAAATATAATGCAGCTATTGGCTCGTACTTTAGTTTTAGGATTTCCTTTGGCCAAAAGATGTAGTCGTGAGATTGGCCCTCACTTTTTGTTTAGTTCTCATTTTTTTTGTAGATCTATTTCCAGTGAATAAGGACCTACTTCTTTTGCATCATTGTGTTCCTGCAAATTCATCATGTAAGTAGAGTTTAAATAATCATAACTGAAACTTTCATAGTTAAATATTAAAGCTATTAGTAACGATCACTAATCATAATGAAAACAATCATCGAGAAATACACGTGTTAAGTAAATATGTAGTGATGCACGTATTTATTCCTAATTAATCTTCAATATAGTGCCTGGCCAGAGCTTATTGGCGATCGATTAGGATTATATTCGTACTATCCGGATCTTTCAATGGGGTAGTGATTCTTGCGGCGCTAAGTCTCTAGCGCTTTTATACTCTCTCGATCCTTCAGCGGGTTAGAGTTTGTGTGGCACTAATCTCTAGCGCCTTTATACTCTCCCGATCCTTCAGCGGGTTAGAGTTCGAGCTCGATTTTTGGCTGCTCATCGATCCTTCAGCGGGGCAGAAGTTTTGGGGGCGCTAAGTCCCTAGCGCCTTTATACTCTCCCGATCCTTCAGCGGGTTAGAGTGTTGTCAAGGCGGCTTTATCATGGTGCACCTTCATGCCTTGGGGACGTTATCTTCACGTCCTTTATACTCTCTCCCTGATCCTGGGAGTTAGAATGCAAGTTGTAGTGCGATATACCCTGTTGCACCTTTTGGAGCTTTAATTATCGTGAACTTTCCGATTTGCCGGACGGCATTTTGAATTAGCTGTTTTAAGATTACTGCATAAATTTAAAACAATTCTCGAAATGGTAACAGTATATATGTTGATCAAAATAAAAGAGTAGATAAGAAATGGTGCAGTAAAGGTAAATGACACACAGTGTTTTTATAGTGGTTCGGTCGAATCATGACCTACGTCCACTCTATAATCTTTTTTTCAAATAACCAGACTATTTTAGGCAAGTCGAGCCTTTTTACATGGTTCTAAAAATAAAAGAGTGAAACTGACACTTTTATGTCAGGTAAAGCAGCAAATGCTGGGCGTTCCACACTCTGCGGATTTCATTCCATCTACGGTCGCTAGCTTGAAAGTTCCATTATCAAGCCTTCACAAAATGGAGTACGGTCCTTCCCATTTCAGGCCCATATGCACCGGGGGCGGAAAGACGCGCTTCAGAACCAAGTCTCGGGGTTCGAATGTCTGAGCTCGGACTCTTCTGTTGTAGTACCGAGCTATTTGTTGTTTGTGCCTCAAAGCACATAAGTTGGCTTCATCCCTTTTTTCCTCAACCATGTCCAGGGATTCAAGGAGCAACTCATTGTTGGTCATCGGGTCGTAATAAATGGTACGATGGGATGGTACTTCTAACTCGACCGGAATAACTGCTTCAGCTTCGAAAGCAAGGGAAAACGAGGTGTGACCCGTCTCTGACTTGTATGTTGTTCTATAGGCCCATAGTGCCAGGAGAAATTCATCGACCCACATAGCTTTGGCCCTCTTCAATCTTTTCTTTAAAATGGATTTAATCACCTTATTTGTCGCTTTAACCTGTCCGTTCGATTGCGGATGTGCCACAGAGGTGTATCTTTTCTCGACGTGATACTTCCGACAGAAATCTTGAAACTCTGTGCTGTCGAATTGGGTCCCATTATCAGTTATGATGACTTCTGGAATCCCAAATCACCAGATAACGTTCTTAACGACAAAGGTGATCACTCGTTTGGTTGTGATCGTGGTCAAAGGCTCTGCTTCTACCCATTTAGTAAAATAGTCCATGGCTACAATAGCGAACTTTGCTCTGCCCTTTGCTATGGGGAGGCTCCCAATAATGTCAATTCCCCACATAGCAAAAGGCCACGGGCTTGTCATTGTCTTCAACTGGTTAGGTGGCACCCTAGGGATTTTGGAGAACTTCTGGCAAGCATCACAACGTCGTGCATACTTGGCTGCATCCTTGTTTATAGTGGGCCAGAAATAGCCGTATCGCAGTATCTTCTTTGCCAATGTTTGCCCTCCAATGTAGTCGCCATGCTCACCTTCATGGACTTCCTTCATCACACGCTTGATGTCATCATGGGCAATGCACTGGAGGAGAGGCATCAAGAAATCTTGTCTGTACAGGACTTCTCCTTGCAACACATATCGGGAAGCCTTTCGTATAACTGCACGCCTCTCACTATTCTTAGTTGGGAGCGTTCCATTCATCAGGAAATTCTTTAGGGGGGTCATCCATGACTCCCTTTCAGGTTCAATCTCCAGTACTAGATCAACTTCCATCTGATCCACACTAGGGAACTGTAATACTTCAATCGGGACTAGCTCCGTATGTTCTGGATTATCAGAACTAGCCATCTTCGCTAACTTGTCCGCTCTTTGATTCTCCGCTCGAGGAATGTGAGATATACTATGGTGATCAAAACCATCCAGCAACGTTCTTACTTTTTCCAGATATGATATCAACCTTGGACTCTTAGCCTGAAACTTTTCATTAACTTGGTTCACGACCAAATTGGAGCCACAGAAAATGTCTAGCTTTGTTATCCCTAGTTCCTTTGCAAGTTTCAACCCGGCAATTAGAGTTTCATACTCACAATCATTATTGGTTGCGTTGAACTCCAATCTAAGAGCGAAATATATTAGCTGTTTCTCTGGAGTTTCAAGAACCACTCCGATACCTGATCGTCTGTCATTTCTAGCTCCATCAGTATATAGTTTCCAGGCGTTAGGGTCAAGGAGTAGCTTTGGCGTATCATCTTCCTCAGTTACCACATCATCTTCTGGGATGGTAAATTCCGCTATAAAGTCTGCAAGTGCCTGGCCTCTTATCAACCTTCGGGTTTGGAAGTTCAGGTCGAATTGACTCAGCTCAATGTTCCAATTGAGCAATCTTCCTGATGCTTCCGGCCTTTTCAGGACTTGCTTAAGCGGGTGATCAACATAAACAGTGATGGGATGAGCCTGGAAGTAGTGACGAAGCTTCCTAGATGCGATCAGCAAACTGTACGCGAGCTTTTCTATCTTTGGGTAATTTCGTTATACGGCTGCCAATTTCTTGCTCACATAGTACACCTGTCTTTGAACTTTATCCTCTTCTCTTACTAAAGCCGAACTGATTGCGTGATGACACTGCCAAGTACACGAATAAATCTTCGTGATCTACATGCTTAGACAATATCGGGTGTCTCTCCAGATGATTCAACAGATTTTGGAAAGCTTCTATACAATCAGGAGACCATTTAAAGTTGCGCTTGCCTCGCTTTATTGATTCAAAAAACGGGATGCATTTATCTGTAGCTTTTGAGATAAATCTGCTGAGCGCTGCCACCTTTCCAGCAAGGCTTTGCACATCTTTAATCTGCTTTGGTTCTTGGATATTTCGGATTGTTGTAATTTGGTCTGGATTAATCTCAGTTCTGCGCGAGCTTACAATGAACCCCAGGAATTTTCCAGATGCTACCCCAAACGAGCATTTCAAAGGATTCAATTTCATCCCATATTTTCGGAGAATTTGAAACATCTCAGCCAAATCATTGGTATGATCGGACGACTATCTGGATTTTACCAACATATCATCGACGTATACCTCCATCGTTTTCCCAATCTGGTTGTAGAACATCCTATTCACCAACCGCTGATATGTAGCACCGGCATTTTTCAGACCGAAAGGCATCACCACATAGCAATATAATCCCAAATCTGTAATGAAGCTGGTATGCTCTTGGTAGGAACATGCATGGGGATCTGGTTATACCACGAATAGGCATCCACACAAGAAAGGAGTTCATGACCTGCAGTTGAATCTACTAATTGATCGATTCTAGGCAACGAGAAGCTATCCTTCGGACAAACCTTATTTAGATCAGAGAAATCGATGCACGTTCACCACTTTCCGTTGGCCTTTTTTTTTACCAAAATCGGGTTTGAAATCCAGTCAGGGTACGTCGAATCTTTAATAAATCCATTACTCTTTAATTTTTCGACATCTTCTTTCAATGCGGAAGACCTTTCTGGACCTAGCATTCGCCTTTTCTACTTGACAGGAGGATGTTTCGGGTTAATGCTTAGCGAATGACTCATTATCGAGGGAGATATCCCACACAAGTCCGCATGGGTCCATGCAAATACATCCGAGTTAGCTTTCAGAAAATTTGTTAATTCCTTGGTTCGAACGGGATCTAACTGGGATCCAATCTTCAGGACCTTCTCTTGGTCACTATCATCGATTAGTACACCCACAGTTGCTTTATTGGGAGTCTCCATTCTGCCCCCAGGCTCTTCATCCTCTC
Source organism: Allium sativum (assembly GCA_030737875.1). Classification (NCBI taxonomy): domain Eukaryota; kingdom Viridiplantae; phylum Streptophyta; class Magnoliopsida; order Asparagales; family Amaryllidaceae; genus Allium; species Allium sativum. The sequence goes on along the minus strand of CM060920.1, from coordinate 74,531,940 downwards.
TAGGATCTATGTCCTCGGGCAACTCTCTGGGCGACCCTCGCAAAGGCACTTCCTTTAGTTGCTATGACGATTCCTCCTTGGAGGGGAGGAACCACCTTTCGCCTCTATATCTCTTCCTTTGCGGGGCAATTTTAACTTAGCAATGTAGCATGCTCGTGCAATAACTTGATCACCTCTCACAATACCCACACCGAATTCCATTGGGAATTTCGACAATAAGCACCAGGGTGCAATACATGCCCTCAATTTAGCTAAGGCCAGTCGGCCTAAGAAGGCATCGTATGGCGATTCAATATCCAGGACCACGAAGGAGAGGATCCCTCACTCTCTGGCGTTCTCCTTCCACAAGGGTTACTGATAATTCCATGTATCCTATTGGAGCAGTCGAAGCCCCATTAATTCCACATATCCAACCTTCACATGGATTCAAATCCTTCGGCTCGAGTTTCATTTTGTCGAACGTTTTCTTGAACAAAATGTTGACTGAACTCCCACTATCTACCAAGACTTTATGAACTATAGCTGGGCCGATGGTGACGGCGATCACCAGCGGATCTTCAGTTGGGGAGTGTACTCCTATACTCTCTCGCTCGCGAAATATGACGCCATTGGACATCGTCTTTTGTTGTTTAATCGGAGCGCTGTCTTCGGGGTCACTACACTCTCCCACTTCGAAATGTTGTTCAGCTGCATTTACGTATTGATCCATAGCTCTGAAACTGTGCCCTGCTAGGTGGAGCCCACCAATTATGGTATTGATAACGATATTTTTTCCCTTTTTGTTGAGCCGTCGGTTTGGCGGTAGGTTGGATTTGATTTGGGGCTTGTACGGCTTGCCTCCTATCCCTGGGAGTCACCTTATACACATCAAGCTTCCCTTCTCGGAGCAGCCTTTCAACCACGTCTCTCAAGTGACGACATTCGTTTGTGGAATGACCGTGAATCTGATGAAAAAGACATAATTTCCCAGTTTCACGCTCTTTCTCTATGGAATCTCTACTGGAGGACATTATACATATCCAGGAAGATGTTCTCCAATGTGTCATTTAACGGTGTGAAGTTCTCAAACGGTCTGGGCCAGGATCTCCTTTGAGAGTCATTTCCTCGATTTCTTTTCCTATTATTGTTATTATTATTCCCTGATTGACGACTGCTGCCTTGGTTCTTGTTCCCAACATTAACTTCAACTTTTCCTGAGCTATCTCCCGTATGCTTGATGGCCACGTTGCTCTGGATATCTTCCCTACCAGTAGCCTTTCTTTTTCGATTAGCATATATCTCCTCCCGATGCAAGTGAACATTGGCTTTTTCATAAAATATTTCTCTGGTCGGGGGTCGTTTGCCAGCCAGATATCTTCCAAACTCGGTGTCTTTATCGATGCCATCGATCAAGGCCATCAACACATTTTTCTCATGCGGATCTTTGACTTCTGTGATAGCCAAATTAAAACGATCCAAATAGGACCTTAGGCTTTCGTCCGGTCGTTGTTTAATATGGGATAGATCGATCACATTCTTAGACCTCTGGGCATGAAGACGGAATTGGTTTATGAATTTCTCACTCAATTCCCTGAAGCTGGATATTGACCGTGCTGGCAGGCGGGTAAACCATAATAACACCACATCTTCCAAGAATATAGGGAATGCTTTACATTTGACTGCGTCTATAGCTGCAGCGGCATTCATATACCAGGAGTACTGCATTAAATGCTGGATGGGGTCAGTCCTGCCCATATAGTTATTCATGGTTGGCATATTGAAGCGCCTCGGGAATGTAACATCCAGTATGTCATCAGTAAAAGGCGTGTGACTGCGATTTATGCCCCAGTCTTCATTCCTCTGTACACGGCTATCTACCATGACTTGCCTAATCATTGCTTCAACCTCTGCATTTGTCAGTGTAGATTCGGGATCGGCACTTCTTGCTCGATGTCCTCCTCTAGCATTTCTTTGACGAGCTGCTACAAAATCCGGGCCCTGAGTAGAACTCCCTTGCCCGTTGTTGCCGCGGTCGATCACGCGACGAGCGGGAGGCATGCCATTCCTTGGTGGTAGAACAGGCTCATTCAAATTGCAGTTACTAGTTCCCTAATTAAACGCCTCTTCTTTACGAGATGGAAGTGACCCAAATCGAAGTTGTTCTATGTTCTCGAGCCTTTATAACGGGGGCCATCATCGGTACGTTCAGGGCTCTTCAAACGACGACGTATGTTCCAGAGAGAAAGGGTGAGCTGGAGGTGGTGAAACCTGCCTTTGAATATCGTCAATTCTTCTGCCTAAGGCAGTAATATTTTGACACAGCAACGAACTCTCCTTCCTTTGAGCGGCCAGTTCATCGGTTTGCCTGTCCAATGCTTCAAGTATTCGAGTCAAATGTCCTTCGGTATCTGGGGCAGAAGGGTCGAATTGATCATCAACATTCTCTCTTGTACGTAAAGAACTTGGGCCAGGTCGAGCAGATGTTCCGGCACGAGAAGAACGAGCCATAACCTCCTTTCCGGGTCGGGTTGTGGTCTGATTATCGCTTCGGATCGCGGTACCCTTGTGTCGATGGCTCGTGTGGCTCCTTGAGATCGGATCGCGGGGCATTATATGGGAGGATGGTGGTTTTGTCCTGGAATCGAGTCGTGACACCTTCAGAGACCCGGATCGTGGCGCCCCCTTCAGGTCGAGTCGTAGTACCCTCTTCGGCCCGGATCGCCCCCACATCATCGCGATCTAAAAGCTCCTCTTCGACCTGCTCGTGCACACCTTCCTCGATTGCTTCATTCGTAGCTTCGTTCGCTTGCGAAGCTCGAAATTCCTTAGACTTCTTTCCAGCTATGATATCTGTATATCGCTGAAATCTTCAAAAGTCGAAACTGTTGAGTTTTGGACTGTCTTCTTTGGACTTGAATATCCAAACAGTAGAGCAACAATCCAATGTACTAAGACATCGGTTCTCAGTGAAAGCACTAAAATGTTAGATCCAAAAGTGGCTCTAACACCCAGGTTGTTCAATTATGCAGAAATTAATATCAGAAAAAAGGCTAGAAAAGCGGAAAGACACAAGATTTATAGTGGTTCAGCGTTAACGAGCCTACATCCACTTTATATCAATGGTTATACTTGGAATCATAGTACAATCGATGACTTATCCCTCAACCTCACTTTTACAGTGTTGATTCACTCAATAATCTCGAGACAACTCTGAATAATAATAATGGAGGTGTAATAATGGTGGATTCAAAACTCAGAATTGCCAAAAAGATCCTGAAAAATGCCAAGTTCTGGGCTATTTATCGCTGATTTCTGCAGGCTGATCGCTGTCATACGTGGCACAACTCCCGAGGATCTCGGGCTGGTTCATAGCTTGATGCATAAATAGTCAATATAGTTGTTATGGACAGGTGTCGCTGGATCCTGTGTTTGCGGATCGTGAAAGACTTGGTCATGGCTTTCATCTGGTTTCCTAGTTCGGATCGGGTCGCGCTTTCATGGATGGATCGAATCGAGCTAGGAGGAGTGGGTCGGATCGGTCAAATAGGGGATCGCGATCGGGTTAAGGTCTTTTCCCCAAGTAAAGCTTCATTTTGAACTCTCGTTTAACTCTTGGTGGCATGGTCCAAAAGTTAGCCAATAAATATAAATATCATATTCCTATCTATGATGTATATATGAAACAGTACAATAGTAAACACATTTATAATAATATATATTTGGTATTTATCATCAAAAAAAAATCATATAATTTTGTATACAATACCGTTATATACAACACTCTTTTTGGGCTGATTTGGTCAAAAGCGGAAGTCAGAGTTCTGATTTAGATTTGACATACATTGCTCCAGTTGATACCAGCAATGAGAAGATAATTGTGGTTAGTGAAGAGATCAGTAATCAGACAGAAGAAAAATGGGGTTTTTCAGTGGTTGCCTATGTTTTTGGCAAGAGGTCGCCCTATCATCATTTCAAGGCGTTTGTTGCATGCACATGGAATCCTAATGGAACTTTTGAGATATTCACCCGAGACAGTGGTTTTATCATAATCAGATTCACAAATTTAGAAGACTGTGAAAAGCTTCTAAAAGGGGGGCCTTACTTTATCAAAAGCCATCTTATAATCCTTTAAATATGGGGCAAGAAATTGGTTCTTGATCGTGATCTACTGAACACGATGCCAGTTTGGATTAAGCTTCCTGAATTAAACCTAAGGCTTTGGGACATGGAAGCATTTAGCGTTATAACTAGTATAGTGGGTATTCATTTAAAATTGGATGAGCAAACCACTAAAGAAACCTGTTTAAGCTACGCGCGAATTCTTATGGAAGTTAGTACATATGCAAAATTACCTAATGAAATCTCCATTTTTATGCACAATGGGGAAATAATCATACAACAAATTCTACACGAATGGTTCTCAGTTGGATCCAAGGACTATAAATGTCTTGGCCATTCTCCATAGAATTGTGTAAACAATAAAGAAGTGAGAGAAAAGCCAAAAGATTTAACAGATCCAGTTAATTCAGATATTAATGATACTGGAAATCATTTGGTATAATCATCTCAAAACTTATTCAAATCAGCAAATACTTCCCCTACTAATTGTGAAGAAGGTATGAATATTGATCCTGTGTCAATATCCACTAACAAATTGGGTAATCATGATCTAAATAATAATATCCACTGTCATTAAGAACCTGATGGAATTCTAGATAACATGCAGACTAGTATTTCTCTGAACGCAACTGAGGAATCTCGCAAGGATACTTCCTTTGTAATGAAAGGGAATACTCCATCTATCAGTAACATTCAAGAGAAAGCATATGAGGTCTCAAACACACAGGTCATTGAGTCCTCCTCCCCACCGAAAGGCTCAAGTTATATTACAAATTCAGATATCAATACTAATTCTAAAGTTGATTCTGGACTTGATAAATGCGCCATGCTTCTTTCTGCAAATCTTATCTACACTATGCATCTTTATTAGCCAATGGTCTTTCTCCTTCGAAGCATTTTACTATCACTGATGAAAATATTCAAAGTGTAGTAAATACTGTTGTTTCTGCCTCACAATCTGCAATACAAATGAAAAGAAAAAAGAAGAAGAGGACCAAAAGCCTAACAGATATAGGTTCAACTGAAGAAACAAAAGTAGCCAAGGATCATGATTTTAGAAAAAAGTTTACAGTGAAAAATGCCAAATGGGAGAAACAACTTAAAGCCACAGACAACATTAGTTTCAAATAAAAAATGGTAAGCGCTGGAGATTAGAGTAGACTTCTGCAAAAATAATGATCCACTGTAGCTGCATAATATCCTATATTTTTTTTTTTATATATGGATATTATAGCATGAAATATAAGGGGGCTCAATTCCCTTGAAAGGCAGTTTGACCTTTCATATTTTTTGAACAAATACAAACCTAGTATTATAGGTTTGTTTGAACACGAGTTAAATGACAAGAAATTAGTTGATCTACAAACTAGAAGATTTTCAAATTGGAATTTTATCAATAATAATGTAATGGGATGCAATGGCAGAATTATGGTTTTACATAATCCTAACATATAGTCTCATGTTAATTATTTTATTGATCTGCAGTATATTCACTGCATTTTTAAAAATAAAGGTGGTCTACAATTAAAGATTACTTTTATTTATGCTTCTAATTTAGAAGATGATAAAATAAAGTTGTGAAATTGTATTAAGCAGTTTAGTCATTCTATTAACAACCCTTGTATATTAATTGGGGATTTTAATACTATTTTTCACAGTATGAAATGAAAGGAGGTAACCCAGTCCCTTTCCAAAAATTGGAAAGGGTTGCCAAATTTATTTTAAAATCTAGGTTAATAGGAACCCCTATACTTGGTAATAAATTCACCTGGAAGTTAGGTGAATTTAGAAACATACACTGCAAACTTGATAGGGTTTTATTTGACCCAGATTTTATAAATCTTTTCTCTAATGTGAAATGTAGTACCTTACCCAAAAATTCTTGTGATCATCCACCCATCCATATTTCTTTTCAGTTCAATAAAAGTGGAACTTTTAACTCCCCTTTTAGGTTTGTAAATGGGTGGATATATGAGGAAAACTATAAAGAGGTTGTAAATTGCAGTTTTAATAATAAGTTATATGGCACTGCCCAATATAAATTTAACAAAACTTTGCAGATTGTTAAATCAAATCTTAAAAACTGGAATAATTATAGGAATAAAAGGGATATTAAAGCAATCATGAATGAGTGCGAAAGACTCCAGAATGATTTGGATAAAAATTTCTCAGAATGGATAAGGCTGACTCCTTTTTTAATGCACAAGTCAATCTAGTTAATGCTCTACATGTTAACTATGTTAATCTTAAGCAAAAGGCCAAGATTGACTAGTTAACTTCAGAAGATGAAGCTAGCAAGTTTTTTTTACACTAATGTCTAATAGAATAAATATAAATGAGAATGGGAAAACTATTGACTATAGTGGAAAAATAATTAATAAGGCCTCTCTCATTGAGAAAGAGGCTATTAATTATTTTTGCACATTATATAATAATTTTGATTATTCTAATTCTTTTCCCATTATTGAATTTAAATATATTGTTAATAGTAATTGTTCAGATATTCTATTAGTTCCTGCCATAAATGAGGACCTTAATAGTAACGATTATTTGCACATCTTTTGTAGAAACTGTATCACTTTAGGATATATAAAATTTGGTATCAGTTAAAATTTAAATATTGCCTATATTCAACTCGATTTCTCTACACACAAACTCATTGATTCAGTAATACCATTTATTTGACCATAGTATATTAACCATTGTACATATCAAAGACCTTGACCTTAAATTGACTATAATTTATCAATATCTTACAACTGAGCAGACGAATTATTTATTGGATAGGATATTACCTTTTATGCTTTTATGTAGACCAAAGTATAACGTTAGATGATCGTCATAACATAGTTTAACTATAATCAAAGTATAGGCCCTGATGGCTTCGGACTATGCTGGTGATAGAAAATCAACTTCCGGTCTTCACTTCTGGTAGTACAGTCATAAGTCGGAGATCAAGATTGCAAATCGTAGTAGTTTTATCCACTATGGAGGCGGAGTTGATAGCGCAGTGGAGGCAGCAAAGGAAGTTGTAGTGTCCTGATTTTTGACTAATTTTGTTAAACTATAATTATAGATATATCTAGGAATTTAATTCAATTAGATAACATTGGATTTTGAATATTATCGAAATTAGAATAATTATTGGTTTAAAAATCATGTGTATGTTTTTAACTTGTTGTATATATTTAAAACAAGTAAATGTTCTTTTAACTTTTATTTTTCTCTCGTATCTAAAATTTTTATTTGAGTTGTTTAATTTCTTAAACAAATGCGTATGTGTGTGTGTATATATATACACACACATACAGGTAAGTATTATTTATCATTTTGTTTTGTGTTTTTATACTTTTTCATACTCTTCTAAATATAAATACTTAAGCAAATGTTTAATTACTTTACATGAAAGACATATAAGAATAAAAAAATGAAAATATTTGTTTTAATACATTGATTTTTGCTATTTAAAATCAATAAAGGACACAACTATTTAGCAAATTGATTTTCTTAGCAACTAAGCATGGTTTTGTAAACCTTTTAAGTACAATTAGGCATGTTGCACTAGGCATGACACTAGTGAGAAGATTTAATATAGGAATAGCCAGACTAGAACATTTTTTCACATGGCTTTGCACATTTTTGAACTTTACTGTATGCTGCAAACATGGTTGGCCTTGATAATTGATGGAAGAAACTTAATGTAGATAGCCTTAGCATCTTACCTTTCAATTAAAACAAATGTTCCAGCTTATCTTTACATCCATTCACTGTTGCATATATATAATCTGGCTATGATAATGCTTTTATAACTTGAAGTACTTGAAACTAGGCATAGCTGTTTTGTACATTAGCCATTAATATCTTGTATTTACTTGGCTACTAAGTTTGGATTTTAAATCCATTTTTGTACCCATATTAGTACACATATACATATGCACATATTTTTGGTCGTGCATTAAAACTGCAAAGATTAGATAGCCTAAACCATTAGCATATAGCTTATAAACCTTAAGCACACGGATGGTACAAATACATGTACCTCAAACACGACTTGGTGGTGGGTTTTATCTAAAGTAGGAGATGAAAATCATACAACACTTCATTCCTTTCAATTAAACAAAAAACAACAGCTACCTACCTCCTCTCTGACCCTATATCGTCCCCATCACCTATACATACCACTTCACATGCCAAACCATTTTTTTATTCATTTGTGTCTGTAAATACATACGAATACCTCACACATTTGGACACAAAAATTTGGAACAAGGAAATGGAAATAAACAAAAAAAATTAAAGCTTGGAAAACCAAAGAAAACCAGTAAATGGAAAAACTAAAATAGAGAAGGAATGGTGAGTAAATCTCACTCTTTTTAACTTCTATTTTGAATCACACTTGACCGTTATACAATGTGATGCTATATGTTTACCTATGTTGATCTTGTTGTAAAAATTATATGGCGATTAACTAAGCATAGGTAAATGAGTAAACTCCCCTTTGCTCCATTTGAGTCTATACTGATATATATATATAATGATATATGTAACACCCCGTATTTTCTGTAAACATTAAAGTAACAAATTAAAGAATAATTAATTACAAATGTGAGAATTAAGGGAAAAGGGTTATGCCATTGTGTTTGACTCAGAATTCTGCTTGAGATAGAGTCCGAGTTTGCATAAATCGGACTCCGTATGAAGGAGTTATGACCTTTAGAAGATTTAAGAATTTAAATAATAAAACCAGCCCGAAATTCAGATTCAAGTTTCGAAATTCAAAAACCCCGAAGCAGGCTAGGCGGGAAATTTCCTGCCTAGGAATCAGGTCGACCAAAGGGTCGACCTGGGTCACATAGGTCGGCCAGGGGGTCGACCTTCCCCTTGGGCCAGATCTGAAACAAGATGTATTTCTTTGAGTGACGATTTTCTGACTCGTTAGGGCTTGTGTGGCAAGTTATGGGTAGTTATCTTAGGTTTGAATGGCTTTTATTGGCCCTAGATTGATCTAACGGCTCCTATTAAATCAAACTTCTATATAAGCAACCTAAATCTAAACCCTAAGCCACACAAAAATATTCCTAGAACTGTCAAGCTGTCAATACTCAACCAAGAGTAGCCGCCGTTCTCCTTCAACTAGAAAGCAAGTTAGAAACTACGAATCAAATCTAATTCAACTAAGAGAATTCAACGTCTACAACAAAGGAGAGCTATTCAGTTTCAGAATACAGATCCCAGAACATAAGACTAGTCTCCTTTTTGTAAGTCCAGTTATCATTTAGACCTAAATGATATTAGAAACGTGAGTCGTGACTTAAATAACTGGATGTACAACGCCTAATGTAAATTAATGGCTATCCTTCTTGTTAAAACATAATTGATTAAGATTATGACTCTTATCATGTTAAGTTTGTGATCAAGTTGTATGTAATTTTATGATAAATGCTTGGCAATGAACCTATATGTTGTATAATTTGGCGATGACATATCATATTGTATAATTTGGTGATGGCATATCATGTTGTATAATTTGGCGTTGACATAACATGTTATAAAATTTGGCGATGACATATCATATTGTATAATTTGGAGATGACATATCATGTTGTATAATTTGGTGATGACACCTATATGTTGTACGTCAAATTTGGGAAATTTTGCTATGTTTATGCAAGTTCAACCTTGTTCACATATATGACTAGAACTACATGCAAATTTGCAAGTTCGCAACTACCTGCCTAATTTAAGTTTATGTAGTTCTATGTAAAACCCCTTTTTTATGATTCATGTTGAGTAGATCTAAATTTGCAAGTTTATAATTAAATATATATTATTCTATGCCGAATTCATATGACATATGTGTAGTTAGATCCATATTTTTATGATGTTGGAATATTACGTGTTCCACTTTTTCCCCTTTTGTGTATGAGCCAGGCTATGTAGCGAGCCTAACATTTTATGTGATTTATACAAACGTTTAACGGGGGTAACGTTGGGGGAAAACATGAAATTACATGTAATTGGCAAATTTGACTCATAATCGTGTAAATGGTTTATGGCATAAAGTGGTATAATTTTCATACCAAAAATTATGAACTTGATTTAAAGGGAAAGTGGGGCTTGACTTGAATGACAATAATTTACATATAAACATAAAGAGGAAAATATGTAAATTTAGAAAAGACGAATATGCCTAACCCGAGGTTAGGTTGAGTTACAGGTAAGACTTCCTGGAACCGCCCGGCACATCCAGCAACCGTAACAATATATATCTAATGTGAGAGGTTAGTGCATTGAGCCCAAAAGAACCTGAGGTTAGACTGAGTTGCGGTGTAAAACTGCCCGGACCCGACCGGCACATCTAGTGACCGCAATAATACCTGTCTAATGTTTGTGGTTGGTGCTTTAATGAATGAATTAAAGCTAAGTCAGGAATGGTAAGGTTAAGTTAATTAAGGCAACACTTAACCAATATAACATGTTAACTAAATTGATGGGTGGGGTTAGGTTAACTTGGACACTTAACCAATTTAACATGTTGATTAGGAAACCCTAGTAATGGGGACTCATTTCAGCAGTAACCCACATAGATGTATCATGGTACCCTGAACTTGGCAAGGTGGGGCACGATTACTGGGCTGATTATAAGCGGTCCAAACAATGGCGGTTGGTGCGTCAGTGTAGGTTCCGACGGAATTCGGGCGTGCACGTACTCCGGAGTGGAAAAGTAGGCACTGGGCATCAGTAGTTATACACTGTGCATCTTGAATCATGTCGGGTTGCCACCATAAGATTTGATACACTCCATGGTAGGACCAGCACAGGTATTTACAATCGAGCGAGGCCGTATGACACAAGTAGTAAATAAGTGCGAGTAGGAGTCGATCGATAAAAAGGGATCACTGTGTTTGAACTCATGATGATGGTTGAAATATCTAGTCGGTGCAGAGAATATAGATTTGAGTGCGATAGTATGATTAGTTTACCTTGCCTTGTTTATCTTGCCTTATCCTATGTTACCTTATTTCTTTGTTATTGTCCTACATCCAGTTTATTCATGTCATGGTTCTCTTACCAGTTTACATGCTGATAATCACTGGACTTACCAGACTTATGTCTGGCCCATTTTTCTTTCGCTCTCTTTTCTTCCGTTTCCCCCCCCCCCCAGGTAGCCAGGGAGGGAATAGCTCAGCTTAATTTGGACCGTTCATCTTTCCAAGCTTGAAGTCTCTGTTATGTATGGCTTGGAACCTCTTATCTTTGGCTATGGCTTTGGACACACTACCACTTGGGGATTTATGCAGTTTTATTTGTGTTTTATGCTTCTTTATGTTATAATCAAGACAGAGATTTTGATGTAATGATTTGGAAGTTGTTTTGAGACAGTTTGCAGTAATATTTTTGTTATGAACCACGTAAGAAATAAATTTAGCTTTTTCCGCTGCTTATATATGTCCCTTTGTGAGCGACCTTAACGGAGGTGGGGTGTTTCACTTGGTATCAGAGCAAAGGAATACCAGATCAAAAAAAAATTGAAAACTGTTTTTCAAAAAGAAGTTTAAAGAAGCAATTTTCAAGAAAAAAGTGTTTTATTTTAGAAAAGGCATAATCCCCCAAAACCATATGCACTATCTTTCTATCCGTTGTTTTGAATCTTTACTTTTTCATTTCAGCATGTCTGGGGAACTTAACCTTCCAGAGGGTGTGCCGGTACCTGGCTGGTTCAGAAGGTACCTTGAGGCTAGGGCTAATGATGCGGGCCCAGCAAACGTTCCTCCTTCCCCAGCTGCAGCGGTTCCTCCTCCTCCGCGTGCAAATGTTTTCTCAAAAATATGTAGGGACTTTCGAGCTATGGGTGGAAAGAACTTTAATGGAAATGAATCCTTTGTGGAAGCATGAAACTGGCTCAAAGAAACTGAGGATTTATTTATTATCTTCGAAGTGGACGATATGCAGAAGATACAGTTGGTTGTATGGCTGCTTAAAGACGAAGCCTACTATTGGTGGGAAGTTACTAATGCTGAAATACCAGTTGAAACTTGGATGGATTTCAGAATGAGGTTTGAAATGAAATTCCTGTCACAAGTTGAACGAAGCCTACAGATAGAGAAGTTCTTAGATCTCAAACAGGGAAGTATGTCAGTCAAGGAATACGTAAACCAATTCAACCAGCTGGCTAGGTTCGGATTGGAGTTAGTGAACACTCCACATAAGAAGGCTCTCCGTTTTGTGAAAGGATTGAATGAGCCACTGCACAACGTAGCTATGTCCCATATACGTATGGGTGCGACTTATGAGAGACTGGTGGACATGGCACTGTTACAAGAAGAAGATAAGGTTAGCAAGAAAGAGATAAAGGTGGAAGTACCTCAAGATAAGAAAGTGGTGGGATCACAGAGCAAAAAGACAGATTCCAAGAAGGGCTGGAAGAACAACAAACCCCGTGACAAGAGGAAGTGTAATTTTTGTGGCATTCCTAGACATCTGGTTAAGGACTGCCGAAAGAAGAAGAGGAAGATGGGTGGTTGTTTCCATTGAGGCGAGACATGACACATGGCTAGGGACTGCCCAAGAAAGTAAGGGCAAGGGCAGAGAGCTGGATCTACTTCTGGAGGGCAGGTTCACGCTCTCATGGAACCTCTGCAAGAACGAGGTAGAAATATTTCTGTTGAGAGTTTAGTTTATCTTTTTGATCATCATGTCCGTACACTCTTTGATTCTGGTGCATCGCGCTCTTTTATATCTACTGCTTTAGTTGAATCTCTGCACCTAGACACCAGTTTAGTAGAGGGTCCCTTGGTTGTTTCAAATCCAATTGGGGTCTCAACTTATTTGTCAATGATTTGCTTGGATTTGGAAATTTCTATACCAAGTGTTGGGTTTAGATGTAATGCCTATGTTTTGGGCTTCACGGGCTATGGGTTGATTCTAGGCATGGATTGGCTATCCAGTAATGGTGCCATCCTCGATTGTGAAAAGTGAGTGGTTAGACTCATGACTCACCTCGGTAACACTCTCGAAATTTCTTATAATCCCATGAACTCTGTTATGCTTAGATATCTAGATTCTCTTAATGCGTTTGTTGAGAATTCGCAGTCTGTTAGAGTAGTCCGTGAATAATCGGATGTCTTTGAAGAGGTGAAGGGGTTACCTCCGAAGTAGGAGATAGACTTCTGCATATACCTCGCTGATAATGCAAAACCCGTTGCTTTACCCGTTAGCAAATAGCTCCAAGGGAGAAGAAAGAACTCATCTAGCAAGTTAAAAGGTTGCTTGAGAATGGGTTTATAAGGCGGAGTATTTCTGAATGGGGTGCTCTAGTAGTATTCGCAACCAAAGAAGATGGTACGCTTCGCCTATGCATTGATTATGGGGAGCTAAACAAGTTGACCAAGAAGAATAGGCACCCACTTCCAAGAATAGATGACTTGTTCGATCAGCTTGTAGGTGCATCGGTTTTCTCCCAACTAGATCTATCTACCGGGTTTCATCAGCTAAGAGTGGCAGAAGGCAGTATTGATAAGACCGCGTTCAGAATCCCAGATGGTTTTCTTCGAGTGGCTTGTCATGACTTTCGGCTTGACGAACGCACCCGCTTATTTCGTTGACTTAATAAGAAGGGTGTTCAGGGAGTTCCTTAATAAGTTTGTGGTGGTCTTAGTAGATGACATTTTTAGTTTCTCAAAGAGTGAGGAAGAGCATGCTCAGCATTTAAAATAAGTCATGGATACTCTTCGAGCACATCAGTTGAAAGCCAAATTCTCCAAATGCCACTTCTGGGGAGAGGAAGTAAGGTTTCTTGGACATGTGGTGTCCAAGGAAGGGTTAGCTGTGGACCCCTCAAAAGTAGTTGCGGTGCAAGATTGGAAGGTTCCACGGAATGCGTCCGAAGTTCGAAGCTTCCTCGGACTAGCAGGCTTTTACCGAAAGTTCATCAAAGACTTTGCTAAAATCTCAGTTCCACTTACAAAGTTGACGAAGAAGAACCTAACTTCCAATTGGGATTTGGATTGCGATGTTGCTTTCCAACGATTGAAGAGGGCTCTAACAACAGCCCCAATTCTGACATTGCCGGATGGGAGCAAGATGTTTACCGTGTACAAGGATGCATGTCGTACGGAGCTAGGTGTTGTCCTAATGCAATAAGGGAAGGTAGTAGCTTATGGAGGCAGACATTTGAAAGTACATGAGAAAAACTACCCAACCCACGATCTAGAGTTGGCTGCCATCGTCTTTGCGCTTAAGTCTTGGCGCCATTATCTCCTAGGTGAGAAGTTTGAATTGTATACTTACCATAAATCGTTGAAGTACATTTTCTCGTAGAAAGATCTTAACTTGAGGCAACAAAGGTGGATGGAGTTCTTGGCATCCTACGATTTCGAGATTTCCTATACCCCTGGCAAGGGCAATGTAGTAGCAGACGCCTTGAGTAGAAAAAAGCTGACCTTAAGTCCTCTCTTTGTAGAAAGGCAGAGCTTGGAGTACATAGCCAACTTTAACTTTAGACCCTCTGTCGATCATGTGACTGGTTTGTTAGCATCGCTAGAGGTGCGGCTTACTCTTTTAGACTCAATAGGAATCGCGCAACGTGAAGACCCTCAGCTAGTTGATGTGATGGATAAGCTAATTAGGGGTGAGACTTCTAGTCACCTCAATAGATACTCCATCGATGATAAGGGTTGGTTGAGGCGGGATGGAAGGCTATGCTTCCCACAAGCAAGGGATTTGGTGAAGAAGGTTCTCGAAGAGGCCCACCATTCACCTAGGTGGAGATAAGACGTAAAAAGGGTTTTCTTTTGGAATGGCAAGAAGAGGGATGTAGCTGAATTCGTCTCTAAGTGCTTAATATGCCAGCAAGTCAAGGCGGAGCAAAAGAAGCCTAGTGGTTTGCTTCATCCTCTAGAGGTCCCACAGTGGAAATGGGATAGCATTTGAATAGACTTTATTGATGGGCTGCCTAGGTCAAGAAGGGGCAATACCAGTATTTGGGTAATAGTGGACAGGCTCACAAAAATTGCTCACTTTATACCCGCTAAAAGTAGAAGGATTGCCTCGTCTTTAGTATCTGTTTATCTTAAAGAGATAGTTCGATTCCATGGGATACCCTCCAGCATTGTGAGTGGCCGAGATCTTATCTTTACGAGCAAGTTTTGGAGGAGCTTGCAAGAGGCTGTAGGCACACAGCTATGCTTAAGCACGGCCTATCACCCCTAATCTGATGGTCAGACGGAAAGGGTGAACAGAGTATTAGAGGACCTCTTGAGATTATGCATTCTTGACTTTGGAGGAACATCGGAGGATCATCTACCTTTGGTCGAGTTTGCCTACAACAATAGCTACCAAGCCACCATAGGCATGGCACCCTTCGAAGCTTTATATGGAAGACCATGTCGATCACCAACTTGTTGGTGGGAGTCTACCGACAAGCTCATACTTGGACCATATATGATTAGAGAACCTTCAGAGAAAGTGGACTTGGTACGAAGAAGAATGAAGACTGCCCAAGATAGACAGAAGTCCTACGCGGATAAAAGAAGGACCGACCTTGAGTTTGAGGTTGGAGACAGGGTTTTCCTTAAAGTATCTCCTCTGAGGAATGTTGTTCGCTTTGGATCCGCAGGAAAGTTGGCCCCAAGATTTGTAGGGCCATTTTCTATCATTGAAAAGATTGGAAATATGGCTTACAGAGTAGAGCTGCCCGAAAGATTGGCTGGAGTTCATAGTGTCTTTCATGTTTCTCACCTACGAAAGTGCTTACATGAGTCTGTGGAAGTGGTGGAACCAAGCATATTAGAGGAAGTAGAAGTAGAACGAGAGGCGACTATGAGAAGAGTTCCAACTTGTATCTTGGGTACAGAAGTCAAAAAGCTACGCAACCGTGAAGTCAAACTTGTTAAAGTTCAATGGAGTGACGCTAAGGAAGACGCGACTTGGGAGACTGAGGCCAAGATACCCGCAGCTTACCCTTTTCTTTTTGAGGATACACCTTTGATCTCTTTTTCCTTAAGTTTATTCATGCTTGCATCTATCCTTTTTAAAGTATTTCATCAGTGCTATTCTTGATCCTTAGGTAGAAACCAATGGATGTAAACATGTATTTGAAACATGTTATGATTGATGGTTGCAGGTGGTTGCAAGTGATTGCTAGTGGTTGCTCGTGGATGCATATACACAGACATTAGGTGTTAGATCGGCTCAATCACTTTCATATTGCATATGCATATTTGTACTTGTATATGATTGAAACTTGATGTTTTATCATGTGGGTGTTTCATTTGTATGAATGATTGTGCACTCATGTAGAAAGTATGATTAGGATGATTGCATACATAATGGACTCACGGCACCGACATGACTTGCGATAAGGAGGTCAACTGAATCAGTAGACCGCCTGATTTTGCATTAGATAAGGACATGTACACACACTACGCATATGATCATGAAGCATTAGAAGTATTTTTAAGGCTAATGGATGCCTGTGTTTGATGGATGAGTAGATGAACGATTGGATGGTAGGAGATACGTTCTTCTTGACTTGAAGATTTCGGGGACGAAATCCTTTAAGGAGGGGAGAATGTAAGACCCCGTATATTCTATAAACATTAAAGTAAAAAATTAAAGAATAATCAATTACAAATGTAAGAATTAAGGGATAAGGTAACGCCATTGCGTTCGTCTCGAAATTCTGCTTGAGATAGAGTCCGAGTTTGCGTAAATCGGGCTCTGTATGAAGGAGTTATGACCTTTAGAAGATTCAAGAATTTAAACAATAAAACCGCCCCGAAATTCAAATTCAAGTTTCGAAATTCAAAAACTCTGAAGCAGGCTAGGCGGGAAATTTCCCGGCCAGGAATCAGGTCAACCAGGGAGTCGACCTAGGGGTCGACCTGGGTCACATAGGTCGACCAGGGGGTCGACCTCCCCCTCGGGCCAGGTCTGAAACATGACGTATTTCTTTGAGTGATGATTTTATGACTCATTAGGGCTTGTGTGGCAAGTTCTGGTTGGTTCTCTTAGGTTTGAATGGCTTTGATTGGCCCTAGGTTGATCTAAAGGCTCCTATTAAATCAAACTTCTATATAAGCAATCTAAATCTAAATCTAAACCCTAAGGTAACAAAAATATTCCTAAAACCGTCATGTTGTCAATACTCAACCTAGAGTAGCCACCATTCTCCTTCAACTAGAAAGCATGTTAGAAACTACAAATCAAATCTAATTCAACTAAGAGAATTCAACGTCTACAACAAAGGAGAGCTATTCAGTTTCAGAATACAGATCCCAGAACACAAGACTAGTCTCCTATTTGAAAGTCCATTTATCATTTAGACCTAAATGATATTAGAATCGTGACAAAAATAACTGGATGTAGAACAATGCCTAATGTAAATTTATGCTTATCCTTCTTGTTAAAACAGAATTGATTAAGACTATGACTCTTATCATGTTAATTTTGTGATCATGTTTTGATGATAAATGTTAAATGCTTGGCAATGAACATATATGTTGTATAATTTGGCGATGACATATCATGTTGTACAATTTGGCGATGGCATATCATGTTGTATAATTATGCTTAAGCACGGCCTATCACCCCCAAACTGATGGTCAGACGGAAAGGGTGAACAGAGTATTAAATAACCTCTTGAGATTATGCATTCTTGACTTTGGAGGAACATCGGAGGATCATCTACCTTTGGTCGAGTTTGCCTACAACAATAGCTACCAAGCCACAATAGGCATGGACCCTTCGAAGCTTTATATGGAAGACCATGTCGATCACCAACTTGTTGGTGGGAGTCAACCGACAAGCACATACTTGGACCAGATATGATTAGAGAACCTTCAGAGAAAGTGGACTTGGTACGAAGAAGAATGAAGACTGCCCAAGATAGACAGAAGTCCTACGCGGATAAAAGAAGGACCAACCTTGAGTTTGAGGTTGGAGACAGGGTTTTCCTTAATGTATCTCCTCTGAGGAATGTCGTTCGCTTTGGATCCGCAGGAAAGTTGGCCCCAAGATTTGTAGTTCCATTTTCTATCATTGAAAAGATTGGAAAGATGGCTTATAGATTAGAGCTGCCCGAAAGATTGGATGGAGTTCATAATGTCTTTCATGTTTCTCACCTACGAAAGTGCTTACATGAGTCTGTGGATGTGGTGGAACCAAGCATATTAGAGGAAGTAGAAGTAGAACGAGAGGCGACTATGAGAAGAGTTCCAACTCGTATCTTGGGTACAGAAGTCAAAAAGCTACGCAACCGCGAAGTCAAACTTGTTAAAGTTCAATGGAGTGACGCTGAGGAAGACGCAACTTGGGAGACTGAGGCCAAGATATGCGCAACTTACCCTTTTCTTTTTGAGGATACATCTTTGATCTCTTTTTCCTTAAGTTTATTCATGCTTGTATCTATCCTTTTTTTAAGTATTTCATCAGTGCTATTCTTGATCCTTAGGTAGAAACCGATGGATGTAAACATGTATTTGAAACATGTTATGATTGATGGTTGCAGGAGGTTGCAAGTGATTGCTAGTGGTTGCTCGTGGATGCATATACACAGACATTAGGTGTTAGATCGGCTCAATCACTTTCATTTTGCATATGCATATATGTACTTGTATATGATTGAAACTTGATGTTTTATCATGTGGGTGTTTCATTTGTGTGAATGATTGTGCACTCATGTAGAAAGTATGATTAGGATGATTGCATACAAAATGGACTCATGGCACCGACATGACTTGCGATAAGGAGGTCAACTGATTCAGTAGACCGCCTGATTTTGCATTAGATAAGGACATGTACACACACTACGCATATGATCATGAAGCATTAGAAGTATTTTTAAGGACAATGGACGCCTGTGTTTGATGGATGAGTAGATGAACGATTGGATGGTAGGAGATACGTTCTTCTTGACTTGAAGATTTCGGGGACGAAATCCTTTAAGGAGGGGAGAATGTAATACCCCGTATATTCTATAAACATTAAAGTAACAAATTAAAGAATAATCAATTACAAATGTGAGAATTAAGGGATAGGGTCACGCCATTGCGTTCGTCTCGGAATTCTGCTTGAGATAGAGTCCGAGTTTGCGTAAATCGGACTCTGTATGAAAGAGTTATAACCTTCAGAAGATTCAAGAATTTAAACAATAAAACCAGCCCGAAATTCAAATTCAAGTTTCGAAATTCAAAAACTCTGAAGCAGGTTGGGCGGGAAATTTCCCTGCCAGGAATCAGGTCAACCAGGGAGTCGACCTAGGGGTCGACCTAGATCACATAGGTCGACCAGAGGGTCGACCTCCCCCTCGGGCCAGCTCTGAAACATGACGTATTTCTTTGAGTGATGATTTTCTGACTCATTAGGGCTTGTGTGGCAAGTTCTGGTTCGTTCTCTTAGGTTTGAATGGCTTTGATTGGCCCTAGGTTGATCTAACGGCTCCTATTAAATCAAACTTCTATATAAGCAATCTAAATCTAAATCTAAACCCTAAGGTAACAAAAATATTCCTAAAACCGTCATGCTGTC
The DNA here is from genome assembly GCA_030737875.1 of Allium sativum. Lineage (NCBI taxonomy): Eukaryota > Viridiplantae > Streptophyta > Magnoliopsida > Asparagales > Amaryllidaceae > Allium > Allium sativum. The sequence goes on along the minus strand of CM060920.1, from coordinate 74,512,314 downwards.
AATACTCAACCTAGAGTAGCCGCCATTCTCCTTCAACTAGAAAGCAAGTTAGAAACTACAAATCAAATCTAATTCAACTAAGAGAATTCAACGTCTACAACAAAGGAGAGCTATTCAGTTTCAGAATACAGATCCCATAACACAAGACTTGTCTCCTTTTTGTAAGTCCAGTTATCATTTAGACCTAAATGATATTAGAATCATGACAAAAATAACTGGATGTAGAACAATGCCTAATGTAAATTTATGCTTATCCTTCTTGTTAAAATAGAATTGATTAAGACTATGACTCTTATCATGTTAATTTTGTGATCATGTTGTATGTAATTTGATGATAAATGTTAAATGCTTGGCAATGAACCTATATGTTGTATAATTTGGCGATGACATATCATGTTGTATAATTTGGCGATGGCATATCATGTTGTATAATTTGGCGATGACATATCATGTTGTATAATTTGGCGATGACATATCATATTGTATAATTTGGCAATGACATGTCATGTTGTATAATTTGGTGATGACACTTATATGTTGTATGTCAAATTTGGGGAATTTTGCAAGTTCAACCATGTTCACATATATGACTAAAACTACAAGCTAATTTGCAAGTTCACAATTACATGCCTAATTTAAGTTTATGTAGTTCTATGTAAAACCCCTATTTTACGATTCATGTTGAGTAGATCTAAATTTGCAAGTTCATAATTAAACGTATATTGTTCTATGCCGAATTCATATGACACATGTGTAGTTAGATCCATATTTTCATGATGCAGGAATATTACATGTTCCTCTTTTTCCCCTTTTTTGTATGAGTTAGACTATGTAGCGAGCCTAACATTTTATGTGATTTACACGAACGTTTAACGGGGGTAACGTTAGGGAAAACATGAAAATACATGTAATTGGCATATTTGACTCATAATCATGTAAACGGTTAATGGCATAAAGTGGTATAATTTTTATACCAAAAATTATGAACTTGATTTAAAGGGAAAGTGGGGCTTGACTTGAATGACAATAATTTACATATAAACATAAAGAGGCAAATATGTAAATTTAGAAAAGACGAATATGCCTAACCCGAGGTTAGATTGAGTTACAGTGTAAGACTGCCCGGAACCGCCCGACACATCCAGCAACTATAACAATATATATCTAATGTGAGAGGTTAGTGCATTGAGCCCAAAACAACCCAAGGTTAGACTGAGTTGTGGTGTAAAACTGCCCGGACCCGACCGGCACATCTAGTGACCGCAACAATACCTATCTAATGTGAGTGGTTGGCGCTTTAATGAATGAATTAAAGCTAAGTCAGGAATGGTAGGGTTAAGTTAATTAAGGCAACCCTTAACCAATACAACATGTTAACTAAACTGATGGTGGGGTTAAGTTAACTTGGACATTTAACCAATTTAACATGTTGATTAGGAAACCCTAGTAACGGGGACCCATTTCAGCAGTAAGCCACATAGATGTATTATGGTACCCTGAACTAGGCAGGGTAGGGCACAATTAATGGGCTGATTATAAGCTGTCAAGACAACGGCAGTTGGTGCGTGAGTGTAGGTTCCGACGGAGTACGAGCGTGCACGTACTCCGGAGTGGAAAAAGTAGGCACTGGGCATCAGTAGTTATACACTGTGCATCTTGAATCGTGTCGGGTTGCCACCATAGGATTTGATACACCCATAGTGGGACCTGCAGAGGTATTTACAATCGAGTAGGGTTATATGACACAAGTAGTAAATACGTGCGAGTAGGAGCCGATCGATAAAAAGGGATCACTGGGTTTGAACTCATGATGATGGTTGAAATATCTAGTAGGTGTAGAGAATATGGATTTGAGTGTGATAGTATGATAAGTTTACCTTGCCTTGTTTATCTTGCCTTATTCTATGTTACCTTATTTCTTTGTTATTGACCTGCGTCCAGTTTATTCATGTCATGGTTCTCTTACTAGTTTACATATTGAATAATCACGGGACTTACCAGACTTATGTCTGACCCATTTTTCTTTCGCTCTCTTTTCTTCTGTCCCCCCCCCCAGGTAGCCAGAGAGGGAATAGCTCAGCTTAATTTGGACCGTTCATCTTTCCAAGCTTGAAGATTCTATGATGTACGGCTTGGAACATCTTATCTTTGGCTATGGCTTTGGACACACTACCACTTGGGGATTTATGCAGTTTTATTTGTGTTTTATGCTTCTTTATGTTATAATCAAGACAGATATTTTGATGTAATGATTTTTTGTTTTGAGATAGTTTGTTGTAATATTTTTGTTATGAACCACGTATGAAATAAATTTAGTTTTTTTTCCGCTGCTTATATATGTTTGTCTTGTAAATTATCTGTGTCTTTTACCTATAATGCTCCACCAAAGCTAAGGCATTCCCTTTGTGAGTGACCTTAACGGAGGTGGGGTGTTTCAATACATATGCATACATCTGAATATATTTGTATTTGAATCAAGTTGATCTTTATATGGATAACTTAGAAGAAAATGGGAAACATATTTATAAGCCTGTAGCTCTGTTTTTATAATAAAACAATGCGTTTAACACCAAAAATCTATAACTCAATTCCTAATGCATTAGAGGATTCAATTTCAATTCACAAGTTGTTCAAATCCTTTTTAGCTTCTATCAAAAATTAGTTTTCCCCCGAATAAAAATATATACAGATATGTACATAATATAAAGTGAAAGGATGTGTAAAAACAGATTTTCAACCAACTAAATTTTGGATTTCAGGCACTCAAACATTTTCGTGATGCTAAAACATGAATTTAGAAAAAAAATCAATATTTTTAATATTGAGATGAGTGAGATTTAAGAATTTGGCTGAAAATGATGAACTTGTCCGATTCTTATGAGAAAGGCGATCGTGGACCATGGAATTTGGTTTGGAGGAGCGGGATAAACTAAGATAACAGGGAAAATATTAAAGGATTTTTCAAATGAATAAATTTAGAGTTTAAGCTCGATTTGGTTTTGGGTTGTTTTCTTTACGGTTAAGTTTAGGGATGGGCTGCGGCACTTATAATGGATCGAGTACGGTGATATTCCGGGAGGAGGTCAGCCTAGGTGTTAGCTTCACGTGGGTAGAAGTTTGAGTTGATCGATTGGCTAGGTGATGACAATATGGAGTTATCTAGTTGAGGGTTTTCGAGGTGATCAATTTGAAAGTTCGGGTAGATGGTCATTCTTCGATCTAGTTGATCGGAACATGATCAAGGAGTAGGGGGTAACTCAGGAAAGGTTATGCATGTGTGGATGGGTGAAGGTCCTTGGTTGTGGGTGGATATGCGTGTGCATGCGCCCGCTATCACTACACAATATATGAAAAATTGGCACATGAGGATGTAGAGATTTGATAATGCTTTTTGCCGTATCAAATTTGATATTGCTTATAGCCGTACCGAATTTCCTCCAGCGATCTGCACCTCCCCAAACACGTAAGATCTAAACTTTCATCTACAAATTTTGGGTCGGTACATTTGATGCAGTTTTTAGCTGTACGAAATCCATATCAAAATTTCCCCCTGCTATTTTCTTTCTGGCACCATCCTTTTTTTGACACTTCGAAACTTTCAACTGACTTCTTCCCTCTTTTTAATTTCCATGGTGACCGAAAACCTAACTTACGTTTTTGGTACTTGGTGCACCATCTTCCTTTGTCAATAAACCATCCAGCGCTGTCCATCTTGCTCGTCATCTTGCGTTGCCTTCAGGTGACTAGCGAACCTTTATCCACAGTTGTCCATCTTTATCGCCACGACTGAAGGTGAGTAAGTTTAATTTGATTCTGAATTGGGTTTAATTTGAATTTCCATGTCTTGGTTCAAAAATATGAATGATCGATATGTGCATGTGCTCGTCTACCTCGAGTTCATGTTTCTATTATGTTGTTGGGTCTAAATTGGGTTTAAATTAGGTATTTTCAGATAGTTTTATAATGTTTCATATGTTCTTGCTCGAATTCATGTTGCTATGTTGATCAAACCAGAAAACTACCTTATGGTAGGTTTTGCTGTTAGGATTTCTGACTAATAAGAACAATTACTAAACTCCGTCTTCTTTGTCACTACAACAATGTATTGTATGTTGGAAATTTGTCACCTATAACACCCCGTAATTTTATAAAACATTAAAATGATAAACTATGGAATACTTAATTGAACATTGAGAATTAAGTAAAACGGACTGCACTATTGCGTTTGTCTCGGAATTCTGCTTAAGATAGACCCTAAGTTTGTGTAAATCGGGCATCGTATGAAGAAGATATTAAGATTGGAAGCTTATGTACATATAAGACATTTATATCTAAATAAAATTACTCCAGAAAATCGAAATTAGATGCGGGAGAATTAGGTGGGAACTCGGTCCGTAAGTGTAACAACCCGGAGAATCAGAACCAATTTAAAATTTTTATTTCGGAAATTTTAATGGATTTTGAATATTTGTAACGATTTATTTTAAATAATAATGACGAGAAATTTATTTTGAATAGAATTAGAACGCATATATTTATATAAATCGAAATTGGAATATAAATATTTATTTTAATTATAAAAGGAATTGGAAATGGCGCGATAGTTTGAAAATTCGATTTCAAATTTCAAATGAATGTACAGGATCCAAAATAGACCGGATTTTAGCAAAACCAGAAATATTTGAATCAGTTTGAAAATATCTTTCCAATGAATCTGAAAAATCCAAATTTCATAGTGGGAATAAAAAGTTAGGCCCAGTTGAAAATTCAGAATAGTCACTATGGAATTTATATAATATATAACTCTTAAATATAGCGATTTTGCAAATGACCTCCGTTTTCGACGAGACCATTTTTGTTGGATCTGGAACGTCAAATTATTGCTAGATTCCAATTTTCATAATATTTTGAATCAATATGTGAGTGTGATGAATTTAATCGGGTTTGGTCAATTCAGTTTGAATTTGGATCGACCAGGGAATGGTCATTTTTCTAACGGTCTCCAAATTTGACGAAATTAGTTTTGTTACGATTGTATCATCAAAACATAGCCAGATTTATTTTTCTGGAATTTTGGAGTCAGTATGTGGCCCCGGTAAATTAAAATGTATGTTCAAATTAAAAATATACTAATTTATATTTTAATTTAAAGAAAAACTAATCGTAACATTAGAAATGGCTTACAAAACATATTCCATTGTGTCCTAAATGGGGGTATCTAGGTCAGGACGACGGTCATTGGGTTTGATTTGGAGTTCGGACGCAAAAATTTACTATGAGATAATTAAATAAATTAAATAATTAATAAAATAATCCATATAAAAGGCCAAAATCCTAGAAATTAACTCCCTCAGAAATGCGCCGTCCCCTTCCTCAAGAACGGCCAAAATCTTACGAAAATCGCCCCTCCCAATCTACGGATCCACGCAACCATTTCGAATGCTTCCAAGGGCAAGATTGTAGAGAGTCTTGTGCTTTACCATCCCAACGATTGAGATCTAGAAATTCGATCTATATTGACCAATTTTGGGAAGCTAACGCAGTAGTTTTGGGTACGTTTTTAGAGAGGAGGGGGTGGCCAAGTGGCACGCTGTTCTGGGCGGTTGAAGATGGCGCCTTGGCGCAGATGGTGGCGGTGATCGTTCGCCGTCCGCCGCGGCGGTGCAGGCAAGGTTTCGAGCCCTAGAAATTGACGGTGATGGGTTCAAGAATTCAAAGAAGACGATGGAAAAAAAGCAACGTATTAATAAACATTATTAAAGGTAAAATTATATATAATTAATTATATTAATCACGTATAATTTTGTTTAAACTTCCTGAGTTAATAACTTGTCCATACGAACTCTGTTTTGCATGAATTTGGATCCGTTGTGATCGTGGAGTCGAGGGTTTTGCAACATTGACCACGTCCAATTTGGAGCACATTGGAATTTCAGGCAGATTTTAATCCAGACTATTTAGAAATTCAGAAATAAAATTGGCGGAGTGGAAACCGAATGTGAGAATTCTCGCACTATAATTTTTCTTGTACAGTTATTTATTTTATAACTACATATATGAACTGCTCCCCGTCGTCCACAGACCATGCACGACTTGTTTGTATTGTGCTGTGAATGAATTATATATATAGTGTGAATTATATATATACGATGTGAAGATGTGAATGAATTATATATATATATGATGTGAATGAATTATATATATATAATGTGAATGAATTATATATATACGATGTGAATGAAATATATATATATATATATATATATACACGATGTGAATGAATTATATATATATATGATGTGAATGAATTATATATATATATATATACGATGTGAATGAATTATATATATATATACGATGTGAATGAATTATATATATGACGTGAATGAATTATATATATACGATGTGAATGAATTATATATATACGATGTGAATGGATTATATATATACGATGTATTTGTTCGTGGAAAATATTATTTTTAACATGTATATGAAGTGTTAAAAATAACCATGTGAATCAAATAAATATTGGTTGGTTAAAAATATTATTTTTAACATATATATGAGATGTATAAAATTTTCATGTAATAGAATATTCAATCTTGATTTAAAAATTGAATTGGAAGTTGAAATCGTTTTTCAAACTAATTCAAAATGATTTATAAAATACGTTTTAAATGGACACCGACGAAATATATATATTATATATATTATAATGGCTTGAATAGAACACGCTGCGCAGCTGCAGTTCGCGAATTTCGACCATTAACTTCAAATGGACGTTCCGGGAGATCCGACCGTCGGATTTTCCTAAAACCAAAACCATTGGGTTAGTATCAAAAAGAGCTTTCCAATGAATACTAGAGATTTGAAATCCGGCGGATAGATTTGGAGATATGTCCAAATAAATTTCAGAAAAGGTCGCTATGGATGCAGTTCGATGACCGTTTATGGAAATTGACTGTACGCGCCTTGATAAAATTATTAAAAATATCAATACATTGTGTAAAATCATAATATATGATTTGGAATGAATTTGGAAGAAAAATTCCAATTTTGTAAGGATAAAAATACATTTTTATCAAAATGAACTAGTTATGAACTTGAATTATAATCCAATATTTTTATATAAATAAACTGGATTTGAAATGGTTTTAAAAATAACCAGAATTTCCAATATGTGAATTGGAATGGATTTGAATCGAAATTATCTTCGGAATATTTCGATATTGGATTCTGTGATTATACGGATATTGTGGAGGAATTTGGAAGATATATATATATACATCGTTGTTCCCAATACGATATTTGTTGGTTGTAAAATTTAATATTGAATATAAGCCGATATAATTTCTATTCAGAGCCTTGTATTTAATATCAAATTGGATTTTGGGTTTGTCATGAACTGTATTTAAATGACATTGGTTCTTTAACCCAAGTAAAAGTAGGATTAATTTCCGAAAAGTAAAACAATCAATAAGAAATGATTTTAGAGATCGAAATCAATTGGAGTTTGAATAAATCTTTAATTAGATTGTGAATGTATAGATGGTAATTAAATTTCCAAAATATGAAATGTGATTGAACCAAATACACTTGGTTGCTGATATTGATTGTGTTTGATTGATTGTTTGGATTGTGCTCGACCAGTTTATGAGCAAGATATCCTTTTACATTTAGCATTGGGTTGGGTAGAAATACTGGTATGCTAACATCTTGTGAAACACTTCACGATTTGACTATGAGATGCGTAGCAATGTTATTGTGTTCATTTCAAATTTAATGAATGATTTTGAAATGATATGTTTCTTAAGTGAAGAGAAATGTATTCCCGATTTTGGACAGGGAATGTTTTATAAAAATGTTTTTTAAAGCAGAAAGGATTTCGAGGCCTAAGCCCGATGATTTCTAAAATGATTTAGAAATGTATTATGGTTTTACATTGTGGTTCATTGCGTATCCGATTAGTTGCTATTGATGATGTATTTGTTTGGTGGCGGAGAATTTATTTTTTAGCTTAACACCCTTCTTTGAGACGTACGAGCTCAAAGGTTATGTGATTAATAATGTTTGATCATATGTGTGGATTACTGATGTGAAGTACTATAGTTTGAAAGTACTTATAATTATTATGTTGTGAAATAATTTTCCCTGTTTCGGGATATAAAATGGGTTAGCAAGTATGTGGCTAAATATTCGGGTAACCTAAGAGCGACTAATAGTATGGGACTGGATCCAGTGCCTTAGGGTGAGTGGTCAGCAGTGTAGCCTGCTCCATGCGTGGGAGGTGCATATAGGTTCGGTTGGGCGCGTACTACCCGGTCTGAGGGTCGTGCTCGGTATTTGGTTTGCATATTTGTTTGTATGCATTGTAATGTATTGGAATTCATATTTCCAAACGATTTGATTTGAGATCCCGAAGTGAAATCTACTTTAATATATAAGCTATATATGTGTTTCAAATGATTTGAAATAGAAATCAGGAATAAAGTCCAAAGGAATAATTTTTGTAAATTGAATTGGATTTGGAAAACCTAAGTGTGGGGATTAATCTAAATGGGTAGATTGGGATACTGCATGTTGATTGATGCATAGTAGATCCATATCTCTATTACTGATTGTTGTTTATACACTGGCATTCACGGGGGTAAACCCGTTCTGCATTACCGGTGTGGTCATGTGATTTGCTTTATCATTTATATAAGTTAATTTTAACTGTAGAGTTTCTCACACCAGTCCCATGACTGTCCTGTAGTTTGTTTTTCCTTTGCAAACTCGAGTGCCCCAATTTTCCACACGGGCAGTCGAGTGGTTTGTTTTGTAGATATTTCATTTAGCAGGATTCAGGATCGAATCGAAAAGTTGTATCTAGAGTATTGATAGCCTTCCGCCGTGTCATTTTATTTGTTTTCGTTGTATTATATTACATTTATTGTAAATTAATCTTCCGCTGTATTATATTTCGATATACTCTGATATATTCTATACTCTGATGTAACATTATTATGATGTTTATAAAAGTCTTATGTAGTTGTTATGATGTGTTGTATGCCCAGAGTTAGCAAACCGAAGATTTCTGACTTTCGAACAGGGAATTGCGGTCGATTCAAACGGCGGGGATTTTCCGGTCTATATATGGTATCGGAGCTTTGGTTAACTCAAATCTTTAGGGTACAACTTGTTAGAACAAAATAAAAGACTCATCAAAGATTATATTAGTAATATCCTATTGAAAAATCCTCATTAGAGATAGAATCAGTAGCATTCTAGAATGAGAAATTCATTAGAGATAGGGTTAGAAATACCCTAGAATGAGTTGAGAGTGTAAAGTTTATAAATAACGTATTTGTGATTATATATATAATCTAGTTTTAAAAATATGATTTTTTGAGTATATATAAAAATTATATATTTGAAAAGCTAATCAGCTAATTGATTGCTCGTTGTATTGTCTGATTATTAGTCAACTAAATAAAAAATTTGGAAGAATAAATCCAATATGAGAATGAAAAGTTGAATTGAACCAAATTTAACCAATATATGAATGAAAGGTAATTTTAGCTAAATAGAATCAAATTTTGAATAAAGTTGAAAATTTATTTGAATTGCATACATGTACATGCATCCATATTGAACAGGTCATAGCAAGGAGGCTAGAGAAGAGGAATAAAATTGTATGCCCGACAAATAGGTACATGTTTACTAAATTATTGGGTTTGGATAATATTATGAGCCGATTGGCTAGTCGCTTGGCTTTTTATTTTATTTTTGAGATTAGAGGGCCTGTGTGGTGGTTTGGGGATTTTCCCGGTGCTCCCCGTACAAAAGAGGTTATGGCAAAAAAATTCGAAAATTTAGGGTGTTGGCAAAATTTTTGAAGAATTGGAAAATTCTTAAAAACTGAAAAGTTGAAGAATGAAAGTTGAGTTAATTAGTTAAACAAATTTCAGCTCCGTTCCTTTTCGAGGACAAAAAGATTTTAAGTGTGGGAGACTGTAACAACCCGGAAAATCAGAGCCAATTTAAAATTTTTATTTTGGCAATTTTAATGGATTTTGAATATTTAAAATGATTTATTTTAAATAATAATGATGAGAAATATATTTTGAATAGAATTAGTACATATATATTTATATAAATCGAAATTGAAATATAAATATTTATTTTAATTATAAAAGGAATTTGAAATGGCGCGGTAGTTTAAAATTTTGATTTCAAATTTCAAATGAATGTACAAGATTCAAAATAAAGTGTATTTTAGTGAAACAAGAAATATTTGAATTAGTTTGAAAATATCTTTCTAATGAATCTGAAAAATCCAAATTTCATAGCGGGAATAAAAAGTTATGCCCAGTTGAAAATTCAGAATAGTCGCTATGGAATTTATATAATATATAGACCTTAAATATAGCGATTTTGTAAATGACCTCCGTTTTCGATGAGACCACTTTTGTTGGATCCGGAATGTCAAATTATTGCTAGATTCCAATTTTCATAATTTTTGGAACCAATATGTGAGCGTGGTGAATTTAAACGGGTTTGGTCAATTCAGTTTGAATTTGGATCGACCAGAAAATGACCATTTATCAAACGGACTCCAAATTTGATGAAATTAGTTTTGTTAGGATCGTATCGTCAAAACATAGCCAGATTTATTTTTCTAGAATTTTTGGAGTCAGTATGCGGCCCCGGTAAATTAAAATGTATGTTCAAATTAAAAATATACTGATTTATATTTTAATTTAAAGAAAAACTGATCGTAACATTAGAACTGGCTTACGAAACATATTCCATTGTGTCCGGAATGAGAGTATTTAGCTAGGGGCGACAGTCGTTGGGTTTGATTTGGAGTTCGGATGTAAAAAATTACTATGAGATAATTAAAGGAATTAAATAATTAATAAAATAATCCTTATAAAAGGCCAAAACCCTAGAAACTAACTCCCTCAGAATGCACCGTTACCTTCCTCAAGAACAACCAGAATCTTCCGAAAATCACCCCTCCCAATCTACAGATCCACGCAACCATTTCGAATGCTTCCAAAGGAAAGATTGTAGAGAGTCTTGTGCTCTACCATCCCAACGGTTGAGATCTAGAAATTCTATCTATATTGGACATTTTTGAGCTGCTAATGCAGCGGTTTCGGGTATGTTTTTAGAGAGGAGAGGATGGCCGAGCGACACGCTGTTCTTGGTGATCGAAGATGGCGCCTTGGCGCAGATGGTGGCGGTGATCGATCAACGTCCGACGCGGTGGTGGAGGCAGGTTTCGAGCCCTAGAAATTGATGGTGATGGGTTCCAGAATTAAAAGAAGACGATGGAAAAAAAGCAACGTATTAACAAATGTTATTAAAGGTAAAATTATATATAATTAATTATATTAATCGCATATAATTTTGTTTAAACTTCCCGAGTTAATAACTTGTCCATACGAACTCTGTTTTGCATGAAACTGGATCCTTGTGATCGTGGAGTCGAGGGCTTTGCAACAAAACTGACCGCGTCCAATTTTGAGCACATTGGAATTTCACGCAGATTTTAATCCAAACTGTTCAGTAATTCAGAAATAAAACTGGCAGAATGGAAACCGAATGTGAGAATTCTCTCACTATAACTTTTCTTGTACAGTTATTTATTTTATAACTGCATATATGAACGGCTCCCCGTTGTCCACAGACCATGGACGACTTATTTGTATTATGTTGTGATTGTGAATGAATTATATATATATGAAGTTTGAATTATATATATACGATGTGAAGATGTGAATGAATTATATATATATATACATACGATGTAAATGAATTATATATATACGATGGGATTGAATTATATATATACGATGTGAATGAATTATATATATACGATGTGAATGAATTATATATATATATACGATGTGACTGGAATATGTATACGATGTGAATGAATATATATATATATATATATATATATATAACGCGAATTAATTATATATATACGATGTGAATGAATTATATATATATATACACGATGTGAATGAATTATATATATATACACATACACACGATGCTAATGAATTATATGTATACGATGTGAATGAATTATATATATACGATGTGAATGAATTATATATATACGATGTGAATGGATTATATATATACGATGTATTTGTTCATGGAAAATACTATTTTTAACATGTATATGAAGTGTTAAAAATAACCATGTGAATGAAATAAATATTGGTTGGTTAAAAATATTATTTTTAACATATATATGAGATGTATAAAATTTTCATGAAATGGAATATTCAATCTTGATTAAAAAATTGAAATGGAAGTTGAAATCGTTTTTGAAACAAATTTAAAATGATTTATAAAATATGTTTTAAATGGAAATCGACGAAATATATATATTATATATATAATAATGGCCTGAATAGAACGCGCCGCGCAGTTGCAGCTCGCGAATTTCGACCATTAACTTCAAATGGACATTACGGGAGATTCGACCGTCGGATTTTCCTAAAACCGGAACCGTTGGGTCGATCGAAAGGAGCTTTCCAATGAATATAAGAGATTTGAAATCTGACGATTAGATTTGGAGATGTGTCCAAATCAATTACAGAAAAGGTCGCTATGGATGCAGTTCGATGACCGTTTATGGAAATCGACAGTACGGGCCTTGATAAAATTATTAAAAATATCAATAATTTTTGTAAAATCACAATAAATGATCTGGAAAGAATTTGGATGAAAAATTCCAATTTTGTAAGGATAAAAATATATTTTTATCAAAATGAACTAGAATTATAATTCGATATTTTTAAATAAATAAACTTATTTGAAGTGGTTTTAAAAATAATCAGAATTTCCAATATATGAATTGGAATGGATTTGAATCGAAATTATCTTCGGAATATTTCGATATTGCATTCCGTGATTATACAAATAAAGAAGCCGATATAATTTCTATTCAAAGCCTTGTATTTAATATAAAATTGGATTTTGGGTTTGTCGTGAACTTTGTTTAAATGTCATTAGTTCTTTAACCCAAGTAAAAGCAGGATTAATTTCCGAAAAGTTGAACAATCAATAAGAAATGATTTTAGAGATCGGAACCAATTGGAGTTTGAATAAATATTTAATTAGATTGTGAATGTATAGATGGTAATTAAATTACCAGAATATGAAATGTGATTGAACCAAATACACTTGGATGCTGATACTGATTGTGTTTGATTGATTGTTTGGATTGTGGTCGACTAGTTTATGAGCAAGATATGCTTTTACATTTAGCATTGGGTCGGGTAGAAATATTGGTACGCTAAAATCTTGTGAAACACTTCACGATTTGACTATGAGATGTGTAGCGATGTTGTTGTGTTCATTTCAAATTTAATGAATGATTTTGAAATGATTTTTTTTCTTAAGTGAAGAGAAATGTATTCCCGATTTTGGATAGGGAATGTTTTATAAAAATATTTTATAAACAGAAAGGATTTCGAGGCCTAAGCCCAATGATTTCTAAAATGATTTAGAAATGTATTCTGGTTTTACGTTGTGATTCATCGCGTATCTGATTAGTTGCTACTGATGATGTATCTGTTTGGTGGCGAAGAATATATTCTCTTGCTTAATTCTCTTCTTTGAGACGTACGAGCTCAAAGGTTATGTGATTAATAGTGACTGATCATATGTGTGAATTACTGATGTGAAGTACTATAGTTTGAAAGTACTTGTGATTATTATGTTGTGAAATGATTTTCCCCATTTCGGGATATAAAATTATTTAGCAAGTATGTGGCTAAATATTCGGGTAACCTGAGAGCGACAATAGTATGAGGCTGGATCCAATTCCTTAGGGTGAGTGGTCAGCAGTGTAGCTTGCTCCTTGCGTGGGAGGTGCACATATATTTATCGGTTCGGTTGGGCGGGTACTGCCCGGTCTAAGGGTCGTGCTCGGTATTTGGTTTGCATACTTGTTTGTATGCATTGTTACGTTTTGGAACTCATATTTCCAAATGATTTGATTTGAGATCCCGAAGTGAAATCTACTTTGATATAAAATCTAGACATGTATTTCAAATGATTTGAAATAGAAATTGGGAATAAAGTCCAAAGGAATACTTTTTGTAAATTGAATTGGATTTAGAAAACCTAAGTGTGGGTATTAATCTAAATGGGTAGGTTGGGATATTGCATGTTGATTGATGCATAGTAGATTCATATCTCTATTATTGATTGTTATTTATACACTGGCATTCATGGGGGTAAATCCGTTTCGCGTTAGCGGCGTGGTCCTATGATTTGTCTGATCATTTATATAAGTTAATTTTAACTATAGAGTTTCTCACACTAGTCCCATGACTGACCTGTAGTTCGCTTTTCCTTTGCAAACTCGGGTGTCCCTATTTTCCACACGGGCAGTCGAGTGGTTTGTTTTGTAGATATTTCATTTAGCAGGATTCTGGATCGATGCAGAAAGCTGTGTCCAGAGTGTTGATAGCCTTTCACTGTGTCATTTTATTTGTCTCTGCTGCATTATATTACATTTATTGTAAATTAATCTTCTGTTGTATTATATTTCGATATAGTCTAATATATTTTGTACTCTGATGTAACATTATTATGATGTTTATAAAAGTGTTCTGTTGTGTTGTATGCCCAGAATTAGCAAACCGACGATTTTTGACTTTCGAATAGGGCCTTGCGGTGGATTCGGAGGGCGGGGATTTTCGGTCACTACAGTAAGGGTGTTGACCTATGTGTCGACACCACAACAGGGGTGTCGACACCCATTTCGACCCCCATGTCGACCTCCCCCTCCCCCCCCAGAATTAGGGAAGATCCAGTTCTGCGTACGTGGACTTGTTTTCTGACTAGATTCATTAACCCTAGGCTATATAAAGGACCTTAATCCCATTGTTTTATTCATCTAAATCATTGGCGACATTGAGGTGCTGCCCAAACTCAATTTGATGTAGCCTATTCTTCTTTAACAACAAGTTATACGTATTCCGATATCTATGCTACAACATCTATAATCAATCTTCTGTCCTTTAGATCCAGTCACAGTGAGTTTTTATTATTTTTAGATATAAACACCTAAAATGTAATCTTAACATGTTTATAAGTTTGGATTAAGCCTACGTCTATTAGTAATCCGAATCACAACATATCTGCCATTACTTGCATATCTAATTTTGCTAATCATATCTCATATGCCTATTCATGACTTCCCTGTTATGTTAGTTTGCCTAATCATGCCACCTTATGTCTATCGTGTTCGTTTTCCTACTCATGTTACCTTATGCCTATTATGTTAGTTTGCCTAATCATATCATCTTATGCCTGTTTTATTTACTATGCCTATTCTTGTTCTCTTTTCTCCCTCCTTCCCTTTTTGGTTTTATAGCCAGGAAACCTTCGAGCCTAGGCCTATCGCTAAAATATGCAATCGCACGAAATTGGGAATGATTAATTTGGGGCATAATTCATATTGTAAAACATGATTGGGAATTTTGGGCAAAACTTGAGATTTGGGGGAATAATCTATATCTTGACTTAAACCTTGATCTGGGGTATAACTTGTATCGTAGAATGGACGGGGATTTGTGACATAATGAACGTGGAAGTTGGTTAGTAATGAAAATGCCTAAATTTACAGTGATTAGAAACTGTAACTGGGCTTAGACACGAGGTTAGATTACACTTATGGTAGAAGCCTGCCCGGAACCACCCAGCATATCCAGCGTCCACGAGTGATAATCTAATGTGAGGGGTCTAAGTGCATAAACACGTAACGTGCTAAGACACGAGGTTAAGTCTGGCTTTCGGGAGAAGTCTGCACGAACCCAACCGGCATATCCAGCATCCACAAGTTATAGACTAAATGTGGGAGGTCTAGCGCATTATAACCATAAATGAATGAGTGGTGATGAACTTGTAATACTTAATCTGTTTTAATCCATAAGGATTACATGAACCTGTTAACTTGAGTAGGGGTTAAGTAAACTTGCTTGAATCAGTGGGAGGGTTAAGTTAATCTTATTAAACATGTAGGGACGGGTTATAAAGTCTTGTTAAACCAGTAGGAATAACCTATAGAAATCCTAGTAGTGGGGATGCAAACCTAGGGAGAAGCTTGTATCATCTGTCGTGTGGGACTCGTTTTAGTCAGTAACTCATCTTGGTATCAAACGGGGAACCCCGAACTAGGTCGGGGTCTGGGCATGCTTACTGAGCAAATTATAATTGGTCACTTGAGTAGGGTGTTTGACGGTGCATTCCAACAAAGTCATGTGCATGGGATACCTAATTAAACATTGATAATTAAGTAAAATGGACTGCACTATTGCGTTTGTCTTAGAATTCTACTTAAGATAAACCCCAAGTTTGCGTAAATCAGACATTGCATGAAGAAGATTGTAACACCCCGTGTTTTCTGTGAACGTATAGGTAACAAATCAGAGTATAATTAATTTCAAATCAAAGAATTAAGGGAAAGGGATACGCCATTTCGTTCGTCTTGGAATTCTGCTTGAGATAGAGTCCGAGTTTGTGTAAAACGGACTTCGTATGAGGGAGATATGACCTCCTGGAGTTTCAGAATTCAGTTTAAAATTCAAATAGACAGAAACAGTTCAGAAACGAGTTCAAAATTCAAAATCGGACCCAGATTGGGCTGGGCGGGAATTTTCCCGCCCAAGACACAGGTCGACTGGGTAGTCGACCTGGGGGTCGACCTTCCTGGTCGAACCTGGTGCGTGTGTGTGCGATTTTGAGGGCTGTGACGTGTTTGGACGGACCAGATGAGTTTTAGGGTTAATCTGAGGGCCTAAATGAGTTCCTACACTTATAAATACATCCTAAGACCTAGCCTTCTCTACACACAATTCTATTCTGCTTCTTCTCTGCCTCTGTTCTAAATAAAAATAAAAATGGCGTCGCTACTCTGCTGGAATCAAAACTAGAAGCTAATCAACATCAACCTAAGCAACTCAATTCAAGCTAGAGATTAAAGCTCTTACAACGATTCTACAACAAATTAAAGTTCTTTCTTTAATCCAACCAAGGCAAGTGCAGTTATTTTCCGATATAAACGTTAATTCTGATTGTGACATGAATTGTAAATCTGAATCTGGGGCTATATCTGTTCTATTCTGTTTAGATCTATTTTATTCTGTATTTCTTTCTGCTTTCTGTTCTATAGCCAGGCTACCACGAGCCTGAGCCAATCTCATAAGAGATTAACATACGCTCAAATGTTTGGGACAGTAAAATGAATGATGCATAAATTGGGCATGACCAATAGGTGACTAATTTGAGGAAAGAACATGGGCTGTAGCTAGAACATAAATCTGAGACATATAATTGGACATGAATATAGACCGTATTGAACATATAACTTGGGATGAGGAGAATATGGCTTAGGTATAAAGATTTACATTAAAGTAGGATATCTATTAAATGAAAATAAACACCTAAGTAAGGGATCTTTGGGATATATGACATGCATTGAAATCGATGGCTATATTTGGTATAATTTATATGTGAATCTTTTGTACTAGGCAAGTTGAACTAAATTGGGACATGTAAATTATGACCATAACCTGTGACATGCAAATTCAATGCAACGTGGGGTATATGATCATAGTGTGAATCAAGACAACTATTTAGGCATGTAAACTTAGGCCAAATTTATAATTAGGCAAGATATGTTTGTGAAACTTTAAGGAATGATTGAATCTGATATATTTGCTTAATTTGCTAGTTCTGCTATATTTGCCTAATCTGCTAGTACTGTTATATTGCCTAATCTGCTAAATCTGTCATCTGCTAAGTCTGTTGAAAATGCCAAATCTGCTAAACTAAATCTGTTGATATGCCTAATCTGTTATCTGCTAAATCTGCTAGTTTGCTTAATCTGCTAAATCCGTTAAGTCGCCTAATCTGAAAAATCTGTTATCTGCTATATCTGTTGAGTTGATATAATTAGTCCGCTATTGACATAATCTGAATTGGCTATAGTTATGAATAATTGACATGTATATTAGGCGTGGGTATAAATGGTAAATCATTAATTAATTGGCCGCAAAGATAAACATGGCTAACTGGAGGTTAGAATGAGTTTGCAGCGTAATTCTGCCCGGAACCGCCCGGCATATTCCAGTGGTCGCAAACAATAGGTTCTAATGTGAGAAGTTAGTCATAACGTGCTTGAAACCCGAGGTTAGACTCAGTTTGCGACAGAAACCTGCCCGGAACCAACCGGCCTAACCAGTAGCCGCAAACTGTCAGTCTAATGTGAGAGGTCTGGGCATTAATATTTAATTAATGAAAATTTGAGATAAATATGATGTTTAAAATGTGTTGGGTGGGTAAGGTTAAACCAATTGGACCAATGAATCTGATTAACCCGTTTCGTGAATCTATAGGCCCAATTACAAAGTTAGACAAATCTGTAAATCTGTAACTGGTTAATCTGTAAGCCTGTTAATCCGAACATCTGATCCGTTTGTCTGAAAACCTGTTAACTTGTTTGTCTAATCTGTGAACTAGTTGATATAAACTCTGTATGTCTGAACTTGTAAACAAGTTAATCTGAAAACTGTTAGTCTGGGGACACAAGGTTAGGAGGGGAATTACTTGTGTCATCTGTTGTTTGGGACCCATATTAGTCAGTAACCCTTTCTGGTATCAAAACTTTGACCCAACAGTAGGTAGGGTCTGGGCACGCTTACTGAACTAATTATAAGCGGTTCATTCTGATAATGGCGAGGGGTGTTGATGGTGCGTTCCAACCGGGTCATGTGCGTGCATGGATCCCGGTCTGCCTCTGAGGATGTAAGACGCCGTGACATCTGTAAATAGGTCTGTGCCAATTGGTTGTCACTTTAGGGAGTGATACACCCTATTGTGGGGCCGACACAGGGTATTTATGTATTAGGGAGCCGATCGCTTGGGGTAGGGTTTTAGGGTACACTTAGTTCTGTCTGTTTCTGTTGGTACCGTCTGTTTCTGTTGGGTGGCAACACCTGTCTGTTTCTGCGTGGTACCGTCTGTTCGGGTGGTAAAGGCCCAATTACTAGTGTACACCTAAAGTCTACATTCTGTTTCCGTAGGGATTAATCCGTTTTTGCTTCTGTCTGATTCTGTTCGGGTGGTAAAGGCCCATTACTAGCATTCTCTTCTGTGGAAATTATTCTGTACCCGTTTCTGTTTCAGTTTAGACATTAGGATGACACCTAATCCTGTTAAACTAGTATTAGTTCAGAGAAGTGTAAAGCAATATCATTCTGTTCTTCCGTTATATCTGCTACACCTGTTACAGTTATCTCTCATCCAGTTTTATGTTCATGTCATATTATTATTATCTGTTCATATGCTGAAAGTCACTGGACTTGCCAGACTTTTTGTCTGGCCCTTGTTGTTTCGCCTCCTTTCTTCCGTTCCCCCCCAGGTTATCCAAGGAGGGAATACTTTAGCTTGATCCGGATTTCTTCTGCTTGAAGTGCTTAAAGTATGGCTTGGCTCTGTATAGCTTCCGTTCTATGGGGATTATGATTTTAAAACTATGCATTCTGAAGGCTTTTGTAAAAGACTGATATTTTCCACTTGAATTCTGATACTGTGATTTGAAAGGATGTAACCAAGCTTGTGAATTGAAATAAAGTTATAAAATTTTCAAGTACTGTTTTATTTGTCTTGTAAGTTTCTGTTCTGTTTACTAAAATGCTCCACCAAAGTTAAGGCATTCCCTTTGTGAGTGATCTTAACGGAGGTGGGGTGTTACACTTGGTATCAGAGCTAAAGGTTACCAGATTAGATAAAAGTTTTTGAAAAACTATTTTCAAAAAGGTTTTGAAAGGAAGTATTTTCAAAAATTAAGCTTATTTTGAAAAACATGATCCCCAAGAGCCATATATCTTTCCTTAAGTCCTTTTGTATTGAATCTTTCCTTTTTCGTTTTAGTATGTCTGAAGCATCTGAGATACCAAAGGGTGTTCATGTACCCGGTTGGTTTCGTCAATATCTTGAGGCTAGGACCACCGCCGCAGGTCCCGCAAATGATCCCCCTCCTCCGCCCCCTCCTCGTGCAATGGCTTTCTCAAAGATCTGTAGAGATTTTAGGGCTATGGGTGGAAAGGATTTCAAGGGAACTGAATCATTCATAGAAGCGAGGAACTGGCTTAAAGAAACTGAGGATCTATTCGTTATCTTCGAGGTGGACGATAGGCAGAAGGTACAGTTGGCGGTATGGCAGCTCAAAGACGAAGCTTCCTACTGGTGGGAAGTCACTAACGCCGAGAGGCCGGTTGAGACATGGATGGATTTCAGAACAAGGTTTGAGACAAAATTTATCTCGCAAGCTGAACGGAGTTTACAACTGGAAAAGTTCTTATCTCTTAAGCAAGGAAGTATGACGGTCAAAGAATACGTCAACCAGTTCAACGAACTAGCTAGGTTCGGATTGGATTTAGTCAACACTCAGCATAAAAAGGCTCTTCGCTTTGATAAAGGATTGAACGAGCCACTGCACAACCTAGCCATGACCCACGTACCCATGGGACCGACTTACGAGAAATGGGTGGACATGGCACTATTGCACGAGGAAGACAAGGGCCTGAAAGAGACAAAGAAGGAAGAACCACAGAATAAGAAAGCAGGGCCCAAAAAGGAAACACAAAAGAAGGATGAGAAGACTGAAGATAAGAAGGGGAAAAAGTGCTTTACTTGTGGGAGCTCGACTCATCTGAACAAGGATAGCAGAAAAAGGAAGGGCACTTGCTTCAACTGTGGTGAGATGGGACACTTCACTAGGGACTGCCCGAAGAGACGAGGGCAAGGAGGGCAGGCGAACACTCTTGAGACTAGTGGCTAGGATAGAAATAGGAAAATTCCTATAGTAGGTTTAATTTCTTTATCTAATTATGGAGTTAAGACTCTTTCTGATTCTGGTATTTTGATTTTGTAATCGATAATCTGCACTTTAATACTAGTATTATTTCTGATTCCGCTGTAGACTCAGACCCATAAGGGTTATGACTCATCTTTTGTGATAGATTGGGGTTTGAGGGATATCAGTGTTAGGCGTCAAGTATGATGCATACATTCTGAGTTTTTTTGGGGTATGATTTTATCATGCTTAGCTTCCTAAGAATCATTAGGGAACCCGATCTGTACCAATAGTCTGTAAACATCTGAATACTTCTGATAAGATTTCCAGTTTAGTCATTGTCTAAAGAGGGTAATCCTCTGGGTGTCAATTTGATGTTGGTTTCGGTCTCCGGGGCCGATACTTAGGACCCATGTCTAATGGGTACCAAGTTTTTGTTTTATCTGTACTCGCTTCCATCATTCGACTATATCCTATCGATCGAATCTTCGAACTTTAGGTAGAAACTAATGGGTGTAAACATGTGTTTGAGACATGTTATGTTTGATGGTTGCAAGTGGATGCAAGTGGTTGCTAGTGGCTGCTCGTGGATTCATATACACACACACTAGGCACTAGATCGGCTTGAAAACACTCTCATACTGCATATGGATGTGTGAGCATTTTCAATATTTGTGGATGCAAAATGATTGACTCAGCACATGGATGTTGCAGATGACTGAATGGTTGTGCACTCATATAGAAATGATATGTATCAAATAGGGAAAATTTACATACATGTTGGACTCATGGCACTGGCATAATTCGCATTAAGGAGGGTCAACTGAATCAGTGGACCGCCTAATCTTTGCATTAGATAAGGAACATATACACACACCTTTGCATAATTTCATACAACATTAGAAGTTTCTAAGGACAATGGACGCCAGTGATTGATGATTTAGTAGATGGATGTTGGATGGTATGACACATTCTTCTTAACTTGAAGATTTTGGGGACGAAATCCTTTAAGGAGGGGAGAATGTAACACCCCGTGTTTTCTGTGAACGTATAGGTAACAAATCAGAGTATAATTAATTTCAAATCAAAGAATTAAGGGAAACGGGATACGCCATTTCGTTCGTCTCGAAATTCTGCTTGAGATAGAGTCCGAGTTTGCGTAAAACGGACTACATATGAGGGAGATATGACCTCCGGAAGTTTCAGAATTCAGTTTAAAATTCAAACAGACAGAAACAGCTCAGAAACGAGTTCAAAATTCAAAATCGGACCCAGATTGGGCTAGGCGGGAATTTTCCCGCCCAAGACCCAGGTCGACTGGGTAGTCGACCTGGGGCACCCAGGTCGACTGGGTAGTCGACCTGGGGGTCGACCTCCCTGGTCGAACCTGGTGCGTGTGTGTGCGATTTTGAGGGCTGTGACGTGTTTGGACAGACCTGATGAGTTTTAGGGTCAATCTGAGGGCCTAAATGAGTTCCTACACCTATAAATACATCCTAAGACCTAGCCTTCTCTACACACAATTCTATTCTGCTTCTTCTTTGCCTCTGTTCTAAATAAAATAAAAATGGCGTCGCTACTCTGTTGGAATCAAAACTAGAAGCTAATCAACATCAACCTAAGCAACTCAATTCAAGCTAGAGATTAAGGCTCCTACAACGATTCTACAACAAATTAAAGTTCTTTCTTTAATCCAACCAAGGCAAGTGCAGTTATTTTCCAATATAAACGTTAATTCTGATTGTGACATGAATTGTAAATCTGAATCTGAGGCTATATCTGTTATGTTCTATTTAGATCTATTTTATTCTGTATTTCTTTCTGCTTTCTGTTCTATAGCCAGGCTACCACGAGCCTGAGCCAATCTCATAAGAGATTAACATACGCTCAAATGTTTGGGACAGTAAAATGAATGATGCATAAATTGGGCATGACCAATAGGTGACTGATTTGAGGAAAGAACATGGACTGTAGCTAGAACATAAATCTGAGACATATAATTAGACATGAATATAGACCGTATTGAACATATAACTTGGGATGAGGAGAATATGGCTTAGGTATAAAGATTTACATTAAAGTAGGATATCTATTAAATGAAAATAAACACCTAAGTAAGGGATCTTTGGAATATATGACATGTATTGAAATCGATGGCTATATTTGGTATAATTTATATGTGAATCTTTTGTACTAGGCAAGTTGAACTAAATTGGGACATGTAAATTATGACCATAACCTGTGACATGCAAATTCAATGCAACGTGGGGTATATGATCATAGTGTGAATCAAGACAACTATTTAGGCATGTAAACTTAGGCCAAATTTATAATTAGGCAAGATATGTTTGTGAAACTTTAAGGAATGATTAAATCTGGTATATTTGCCTAATTTGCTAGTTCTGCTATATTTGCCTAATCTGCTAGTCCTGTTATATTGCCTAATCTGCTAAATCTGTCATCTGCTAAGTCTGTTGAAAATGCCAAATCTGCTAAACTAAATCTGTTGAAATGCCTAATCTGTTATCTACTAAATCTGCTAGTTTTCTTAATCTACTAAATCCGTTAAGTCGCCTAATCTGAAAAATCTGTTATCTGCTATATCTGTTGAGTTGATATAATTAGTCCGCTATTGACATAATCTGAATTGGCTATAGTTATGAATAACTGACATGTATATTAGGCGTGGGTATAAATGGTAAATCATTAATTAATTGGCCGCAAAGATAAACATGGCTAACTCGAGGTTAGAATGAGTTTGCGGCGTAATTCTACCCGGAACCGCCCAGCATATTCCAATGGTCGCAAACAATAGGTTCTAATGTGAGAAGTTAGTCATAACGTGCTTGAAACCCGAGGTTAGACTAAGTTTGCAACAGAAACCTGCCCGGAACCAACCGGCCTAACCGGTAGCCGCAAACTGTCAGTCTAATGTGAGAGGTCTAGGTATTAATATTTAATTAATGAAAATCTGAGATAAATATGATGTCTAAAACATGTTGGGTGGGTAAGGTTAAACCAATTGGACCAATGAATCTGATAAACCCGTTTTGTGAATCTGTAGGCCCAATTACAAAGTTAGACAAATCTGTAAATCTGTAACTGTTTAATCTGTAAGCCTGTTAATCCGAACATCTGATCCGTTAGTCTGAAAACCTATTAACTTGATTGTCTGATCTGTGAACTAGTTGATCTAAACTCTGTATGTCTGAAGTTGTAAACAAGTTAATCTGAAAACTGTTAGTCTGGGGACACAAGGTTAGGAGGGGAATTACTTGTGTCATCTGTTGTTTGTGTAACACCCCGAATTTCGGTTAATGTTAAAATTCACTAATTACAGAATAAATAATCTCAGGTGGTGAGAATTGGGGGAAACGGGCTGCGTCATTGCGTTCGTCTCGGAAAAATACGCGAAATAGAGTCCGAGTTTTCGAGAATCGGAGTCCGTATTGCCCAGTTATGGCCCAATGAAGTTTGCAGAAAATTTAAAGTTTAAAACAGATTTAAAAATTCAGGTTCAAATTTCAAAATTGGGCCATTGGGCGCAGGCGGGGAAAATTCCCGCCTGGCTAACCAAGTCGACAGGCCTTTCGACTGGGCAGTCGACTTGGCTAGACCAAGTCGACAGCCCTGTCGACTTGGGTGTCGACAGGGGGTGCCCAGCCAGTATGGCCTAGTGCACCATTTTAGTATTTGGGCTATGTTTTGGGGCTGGTTTCTGGAAGCTTCCGAGATCTGATGGTCCTAATCTAACCTAGGGTTAATCTAAAGGCCTAAAACACTTGCCTAATCCTATAAATAAGACCCTAAGCTAGCCCTAAATGATCATAATCCTATCTCCTAACTAAACTATGCCAAAATTTTCTATGATCATGGCCTCCACTCAAAGTCCTAGCCTCCATCCTCTTATGAAACTATTTCTAAGAAAGCTTTCATGTTCATACAAGCATCTTTGAGTTGTATAAGTGATCATTAGCTTGCATTCATCATCAAGTTGCAAGCTTTATGATCAAGGCTAGAGCTTTTGGGTAATTTGTGGCAAGGGTTTGCTTATGGGAGCTTAGTGGTGAGATTCTACAGACTTAATAATCAATTGTTAAATTGATTATGGTAGGATATGATAAGATATGGCTATGTTTGTGGATAAATGTGTTTATGCAAGTTTAGTATAGTGTATGTTATGTGTTTTGCAAGTTTTATGCTACATGCAAGTTTAATGCCATGTTTTATGATGCAAAACACTATGTTGAACATTTATGCATATGTAACATGTTATGCAAACTATATGTGAGAGTATGTGCAAGTTATATGTAACATGATATGCAAGTTATGCATGTGGTTTTATGCATGCTAAGTATTTGGTTTTATGCATGCTAAGTATTTGGTTTTGTGCATGCTAAGTATTTGGCAAGTTCATATGCAAAGTTATGATGCAAGTTCATATGCAAAGTTATGATGCAAGTTCATATGCAAAGTTATGATGCAAGTTCATATGCAAAGTTATGATGCAAGTTCATATGCAAGTTTGTCTCTTTTTATGATATGCATAATATATGCAAGTTTGCCTCTATGTATGACATAAGTACATGTGCAAGTTCATCCCTTTTAGACCTATGACATGTATGCAAGTTGACACCTTTATGATAGGTCTATGACATGAACATTTCAGCAAGTTACCCTCTTTATGACATATGCAAGTTTGGGTTGGTTATTTATGCAAGTTGGGTTTATGGTCATATATACAAGTTGACACCTTTTAAACCCATGATAATGCTAATGATATGCTAAGTTGAACCCATTGTGTGTATGATGAATCTTCTCTTTTGAAGTATGTCATGTTAACGTATTTACGTGGGGACGATGGGGTAAAAATTAATGAACACATAAAATTGTGTGAAGTGGGTATGATTAAACATACCGTAAAGTGGATGGACATAATTGGGAATTTACCTATTAAGTTAGGTCTACCCATATTATGGAATTGGGAATTTACCTATTGAGTTAGGTCTACCCATATTCTTAAATATTTGTAATTAATTAGGGATAATTAATACAAATTATGGGGGTGATTAATTAGGTGTAATTAATCTACTAAGACACGAGGTTGGACCCTTTTGTAGCATAAGACTGCCCGGAACCGACCGGCAAATCCAGCGACTACAAATGATTGGCCCAATGTGGGAGGTCTTAGTCATAAACTAAATACGTGACAAGTGTAAAGACACGAGGTTAGTCTCTGTTATGGTGTAAGGCTGCCCGGAACCAACCGGCATATCCAGCTGCCATAAAAGACAGTCTAATGTGAGAGGTCTTTACAAAGGTTACGATCTTAATTAATTAAGAAACACTTAACCAAATTAGCATGTAGTGGGGCATGAGGGGTTAAGTGAGTGCCTTGGGTGGCATGTAGTAACTAGTGGGGGTGCCTTGGGTGGCATGAGGAAACTAGTGGGTTGCCTTGGGTGGCAATAGAAAATACGATTAGAATACTTAACCAAAGTGGAACATGTAATTAAACATGATTAAAGGGTTAAGTAAGTGCCTTGGGCGGCATGTGGGAATTAAGCAAGTGCCTTGGGTGGCATGTGGAAATCTAGTGAGGGCCTTAAGTGCCAATTGAAATATGATTAAATGACAAGCTTAAGTAGTAGCTTGTGGGGGCCTTAAGTGGCAATTGAAATATGATTAAATAACAAGCTTAAGTAGTAGCTTGTGGGGGCCTTAAGTGCCAATTGAAATATAATTAAATGACAAGCTTAAGTAGTAACTTGTGGGGGCCTTAAGTGGCAATTAAAATATGATTAAAAGACTTAACCAAAAATTTGTAACATGTAGGTGGACATGGTTAACGGGTTAAGTAGATAAAATGGCAAGCTTAAGTAGTAGCTTGTGGGGGCCCATTTCAACCAATATCCCAAACGTATCTTTGTGGGCTCGACCCAGGTCGAGGACGGGACACGCATATTGGGCTTGACTATAAGAGGCCAAAACGGGGTAGCGGTGGCAACGCGAGTCCAACGGGTTTCATCTGCGTGTGTGGACCCGGGCTGGTAGGTAAGACGTTGTTGCATCGTGTAGGTATAAGCCGTGCAACATTGATTATCAGGTTGCCACTTTGGGGAGTGATACACCCCACTGTGGGGCCAGCACGGGTATCTACGGTAGGGAGCCGATCGCTTGGGGAGTAGTGGGTACACCTAGTGGAGATAGGGGCAGACGGCACCTATGTAGTCAGCTAGGGGTACACGAAACTACTGGGTAAAATTACTAAGTACACTTAGTGGGATCAACCTTTAAGTAGGAATTACCCTTGGGTGGGTAGAACTGGTGTGGTGCAGTGTAGGAATTACCCTTGGGTGGGTAGATCTGGGGTGGTGCAATCTAGTGATTATCCTTGGGTGGATAAATGCGTCTTTTCGGTTATCTTAGTACATCCTGTGTTGACTTGGCTACTTAGTGTAGTCATTATCCCCAGAGGTACCGTACCTTGTTTATATCATACCCTAATTACTTTAATGATTGTATTGTTAGGGTTATAGGACTCACTCAGACTTATGTCTGACCCCGTTGGTTCTTTATCTTTTTCCCAACCCTCAGGTTTTCAGAGTGGGCCTAGCACTAGTGGGCTTTGATCAGACTGCTTTATCTATCTTTTGGAGCTTGGACCGTGGATGTAAAGCTCAGTTTATCTTTTCTATTATGGCTATTAGGTTATGTAGTGGGATTATGTACTTTTGTTTTTATCAGGATGGATATTATGTACTTGACTCTTATTTATGGTTTTGGTGTAACCAAACATGTTTTACTTTCCGCTGAAATGAAATTATCTTTTAAATTCTCAAGTATTACTTATATCTGTCTTGTTGTAATTTTTCTGTTCTATATTCACTTAAAATACTCCACCGATGTTATGGCATTCCCTTAGTGAGTGACCGTAGCGGGTGTGGGTTGTTACACATGGTATCAGAGCAAAGGTTACCGGAACAGATAAAATTTTTAGAAAACTATTTTTCTAAAAACATTTTTGGAAGAGATATTTTCAAAAACATGTCTTTAAAGAGAAAAGTTATTGAAAGAAAAGCATAATCCCCAATAGCCATATCTTTATCTTTCGAATTCTCCAGTTTGAATCTCTTCCTCTCTCGTTTTGAGTTTCCCCTCCGTGTATAGATGATCTTTCTAAGATAGATAAGAATGGAAAACCACTTCAAGGGACTTAGACGATAGTCAGATTAGAAGTTGGTTCAAAAAGGAGGAGGACTGGTAGGTATCTATTGGATAGACGATGGGAGGAAGGCTCAAATAGTTGTTTGGTTAATGAAGGATGAAACCTCATTGGTGGGAGGTTACGAGTGGAGAATGGGATGAAGAAGGCGAATAGTTATCCTTTTGGGAGGAATAGGACATCTTATTAGGATTGTCCAAAGAGGCAAGGGCAAGGTACGGAATCTCCTGGAGGGTGGTTGTATTCCCTCACGACTAGGGTACCAGATGGGGATAGGACCGTCTAGGTTGGAATTTGGATTTCTTTATTATCCGATTCGAACTTTATTTGATTCTGGCGCATCGAGTTCGTTTATCTCATCATTGTTAGTTGAGTCACTGCACTTCGACACCAGTTAGTAGATGATCCCTTAGTTGTTTCAAACCCAATTGGGGCTCCATGATGTTTTTGGGTTTGAAAGTTGCTATACTTAGCGTTGAGTTTAGATGTGATGCTTTTGGGCTTCACGAGCTATGGGTTAGTTTTGGGCATGGACTGGTTATCCAGTAGGGGTGCCGTTCTTGATTTTGAGGGAGAGTTGTTAGGCTTATGACCCGCTTGGGTAACACTCTCGAGATCTTTTGTAATCCCATGGAATCTGTTATGCTAAGATATCTAGAATCGCTTGACACGTCGGTCAAGAGTTTGCGATCTGTTAGAGTGGTCCGGGAATACTCGGATGTGTTGGGGAGGTGAAGGGCTAACCTCCGGAGTGGGAGATTGACTTCCGAATATATCTGGTAGACAATGCAAAACCAGTATCTTGGCCAGGGTGCCACATGGCTCCCCGTGAGAGGAGGGAACTCCATAAGCAAGTAGGCGATTTGCTTGAGAAGGGGTTCATAAGACGAAGTATATCGGAGCGGGGTGCTCCAGTAGTTTTTGCTATGAAGGCGGATGGGTCCCTCAGACTTTGTGTAGGTTATAGGGAGTTTAACAAGATAACAAAGAAGAATAGACACCCATTGCCGAGGATTGATGATCTCTTTGATCAGTTGGTTGGCGCCTCAGTGTTTTTGTAGTAGGACTTAGCCACGGGGTTTCATCAGTTGAGAGTGGCTGAGGATAGTATAGAGAAGACTGCCTTTAGGACTCTGGATGATTTTTTTTATGAGTGGCTGGTGATGCCATTTGGTTTGACGAACGCCCCCGCATACTTTGTTGATTTGATGAGAAGGGTGTTCAGGGAGTACCTAAATAAGTTCGTGACATCTGGGTCTTTTCTAGGAGCGAAATAAGTTTTCGTGTGTGCTTAGTAGGTTGAGCAAAGCCAGTTATGGAAAAACGGTGGTTTTGGAGTGAGACTGGCAAGGACATCCAAAGTTGGTCAAAGGCTTAATTACTTAGCCATTTTTACTAGTATCATCTCACGTAGGTCGTCTGAGCTCGAAGGAGATATCCCTTGGGTGTTTGTCTGATATTGGTTTAGGCCTTTGGGGCTTGCATTTGGGGGATGTCGAGTTCGACTAGGGTGGTCTGCGTGAGAGATGGACAGTTGTGATGATTTTGGATGGGATTCTTAGCATACTATGAGTTTGAGATAGCGTATACCCATGGCAAGGGTAACGTGGTAGTGGACGCCTTAAGTAGAAAAAGGTTGTCCTTGAGTTCATTGTCCGTTGAACGACGGAGCTTGGAATTTATTTCGATGTTTGGCTTTAGACCTACCGTTGATTTTGTACCCGGTTTGCTAGCCTCCTTGGAGGTTAGGCCTACTCTTTTGGGATGAATTGACGAGGCATAGCGAGACGACCCACAGTTGGTTGAGTTAGTAGAGAAGCTCATGAGGAGGGGGTCGTCCAGCCATTTAAGTAGGTACACCCTAGATGGTAAGGGGTGGTTGTGTAGAGACGGTAGACTTTGTGTACCACAAACGAGGGTTTGAGGAAGGCTATACTTGTTGATGCACATCGGTCGAAAATGACCATTCATCCGGGTAGGGACAAGATGTACCAAGACATGAAGCGAATTTTCTTTTGGGCCGGTATGAAGAAAGATGTGGCCGAGTATGTCGCTAGATGCTTGGTGTGCTAGCAAGTGAAAGCGGAGCAGAAGAAACCCGGCGGGTTGCTTCACCCGTTGGAGGTTCCGCTATGGAAGTGGGATAGTGTCTCGATGGATTACCAAGATCGAGGAAGGGTAATACGGGAATTTGGGTGGTAGTAGACAGACTTACTAAGAGCGCCCATTGTATACCCGTGAAGAGTAAGAGAACTGCTCCATGGCTAGCTTCAGTTTACATTCGAGAGATTACTAGATTGCATGGTGTACCTTCCAGTATAGTGAGCGATCGAGATCCTATCTTCACTAGAGAGTTTTGGAAGAGTTTGCAAGAGGCGGTAGGGACTCAGTTGTGTTTGAGTACCGCATATCATCCTCAAACGGACGGTCAGACCGAGAGGGTGAATTGTATTTTAGAAGACCTTCTGAGGCAATGTATCTTGGATTTTGGAGGTACATGGGAAGAGCATCTTCCATTGGTGAAGTTGCCCGACAGACTTAATGATGTACATGATGTATTCCATGTGAGGAAGTGCCTACATGAGACCGCAGAGGCGGTAGAGCCGAGCTTACTTAAAGAAGTAAAGGTAGAGCGTGATGTGATTATCCGACGAGCTCCTACCCGCATCCTTGGGTCAGAGATTAGGAAGTTGAGAAATAGAGAGGTTCGTCTAGTCAAAGTAAAAAGGGGAGAAGGTGAGAGCAGTGCTACTTGGGAGACAGAAGCGAAGATGCGTTCGTTATACCCATTCCTTTTTGAGGGTATGTCCTTTAAACATCTCCTTTATCGTTTGTCTAGTGCTTATCTTATCTTTAGTATGTCCTCTCATTAGTACCTTTGACCTTTAGATAGGGTAAACCTATGGTTGAAACATGTGTTTGAGACATGTTATGTTTGATGGATGCATGTGGATGCAAGTGGTTGCTAGTGGTTGCTCGTGGATGCATATACACACACTCTAGACACTAGATCGGCTCAATCACTTCATATTGCATATTGCATGTAATTGTGTGTAGGTAGCTATATTTATGGATGTGTAATGATTGTGTTATCATATGGATGATGCATTTTGGTGAATGATTGTGCACTCATGTAGATATTGTATGTGTCGATAGGGTTCCCTCGCATACATAATGGATGCATGACACTATCATGGTTTGCATATGTTCATACATTAGATAGGGAACATATACACACACTTTTTGCATATGCTCATACATCATTAGAAATTGTTTTAAGGACAATGGATGCCCGTGTTTGATGGATTGAGTAGATGGTTGTTTGGATGGTAGGATATGCATTCTCCTTAGCTTAGAGATTTCGGGGACGAAATCCTTTAAGGAGGGGAGAATGTAACACCCCGAATTTCGGTTAATGTTAAAATTCACTAATTATAGAATAAATAATCTCAGGTGTGAGAATTGGGGGAAACGGGTTGCGTCATTGCGTTCGTCTCGGAAAAATACGCGAAATAGAGTCCGAGTTTTCGAGAATCGGAGTCCGTATGGCCCAGTTATGGCCCAATGAAGTTTGCAGAAAATTTAAAGTTTAAAATAGATTTAAAAATTCAGGTTCAAATTTCAAAATTGGGCCATTGGGCGCAGGCGGGGAAAATTCCCGCCTGGCTACCCAAGTCGACAGGCCTGTCGACTGGGCAGTCGACTTGGCTAGACCAAGTCGACAGCCCTGTCGACTTGGGTGTCGACAGGGGGTGCCCGGCAAGTATGGCCTGGTGCACCATTTTAGTATTTGGGCTATGTTTTGGGGCTGGTTTCTGGAAGCTTCCGAGATCTGATGGTCCTAATCTAACCTAGGGTTAATCTAAAGGCCTAAAACACTTGCCTAATTCTATAAATAAGACCCTAAGCTAGCCCTAAATGATCATAATCCTATCTCCTAACTAAACTATGCCAAAATTTTCTATGATCATGGCCTCCACTCAAAGTCCTAGCCTCCATCCTCTTATGAAACTATTTCTAAGAAAGCTTTCATGTTCATACAAGCATCTTTGAGTTGTATAAGTGATCATTAGCTTGCATTCATCATCAAGTTGCAAGCTTTATGATCAAGGCTAGAGCTTTTGGGTAATTTGTGGCAAGGGTTTGCTTATGGGAGCTTAGTGGTGAGTTTCTACAGACTTAATAATCAATTGTTAAATTGATTATGATAGGATATGATAAGATATGGCTATGTTTGTGGATAAATGTGTTTATGCAAGTTTAGTATAGTGTATGTTATGTGTTTTGCAAGTTTTATGCTACATGCAAGTTTAATGCCATGTTTTATGATGCAAAACACTATGTTGAACATTTATGCATATGTAACATGTTATGCAAACTATATGTGAGAGTATATGCAAGTTATATGTAACATGATATGCAAGTTATGCATGTGGTTTTATGCATGCTAAGTATTTGGTTTTATGCATGCTAAGTATTTGGTTTTGTGCATGCTAAGTATTTGGCAAGTTCATATGCAAAGTTATGATGCAAGTTCATATGCAAAGTTATGATGCAAGTTCATATGCAAAGTTATGATGCAAGTTCATATGCAAAGTTATGATGCAAGTTCATATGCAAGTTTGTCTCTTTTTATGATATGCATAATATATGCAAGTTTGCCTCTATGTATGACATAAGTACATGTGCAAGTTCATCCCTTTTAGACCTATGACATGTATGCAAGTTGACACCTTTATGATAGGTCTATGACATGAACATTTCAGCAAGTTACCCTCTTTATGACATATGCAAGTTTGGGTTGGTTATTTATGCAAGTTGGGTTTATGGTCATATATACAAGTTGACACCTTTTAAACCCATGATAATGCTAATGATATGCTAAGTTGAACCCATTGTGTGTATGATGAATCTTCTCTTTTGAAGTATGTCATGTTAACATATTTACGTGGGGACGATGGGGTAAAAATTAATGAACACATAAAATTGTGTGAAGTGGGTATGATTAAACATACCGTAAAGTGGATGGACATAATTGGGAATTTACCTATTAAGTTAGGTCTACCCATATTATGGAATTGGGAATTTACCTATTCAGTTAGGTCTACCCATATTCTTAAACATTTGTAATTAATTAGGGATAATTAATACAAATTATGGGGGTGATTAATTAGGTGTAATTAATCTACTAAGACACGAGGTTGGACCCTTTTGTAGCATAAGACTGCCCGGAACCGACTGGCAAATCCAGCGGCTACAAATGATTGGCCCAATGTGGGAGGTCTTAGTCATAAACTAAATACGTGACAAGTGTAAAGACACGAGGTTAGACCCTGTTATGGTGTAAGGCTGCCCGGAACCAACCGGCATATCCAGCTGCCATAAAAGACAGTCTAATGTGAGAGGTCTTTACAAAGGTTACGATCTTAATTAATTAAGAAACACTTAACCAAATTAGCATGTAGTGGGGCATGAGGGGTTAAGTGAGTGCCTTGGGTGGCATGTAGTAACTAGCGGGGGTGCCTTGGGTGGCATGAGGAAACTAGTGGGTTGCCTTGGGTGGCAATAGAAAATACGATTAGAATACTTAACCAAAGCGGAACATGTAATTAAACATGATTAAACTGTTAAGTAAGTGCCTTGGGTGGCATGTGGGAATTAAGCAAGTGCCTTGGGTGGCATGTGGAAATCTAGTGAGGGCCTTAAGTGCCAATTGAAATATGATTAAATGACAAGCTTAAGTAGTAGCTTGTGGGGGCCTTTTAGTGGCAATTGAAATATGATTAAATAACAAGCTTAAGTAGTAGCTTATGGGGGCCTTAAGTGCCAATTGAAATATAATTAAATGACAAGCTTAAGTAGTAACTTGTGGGGGCCTTAAGTGGCAATTAAAATATGATTAAAAGACTTAACCAAAAATTTGTAACATGTAGGTGGACATGGTTAACGGGTTAAGTAGATAAAATGGCAAGCTTAAGTAGTAGCTTGTGGGGACCCATTTCAACCAATATCCCAAACGTATCTTTGTGGGCTCGACCCAGGTCGAGGACGGGACACGCATATTGGGCTTGACTATAAGAGGCCAAAACGGGGTAGCGGTGGCAACGCGAGTCCAACGGGTTTCATCTGCGTGTGTGGACCCGGGCTGGTAGGTAAGACGTTGTTGCATCGTGTAGGTATAAGCCGTGCACCATTGATTATCAGGTTGCCACTTTGGGGTGTGATACACCCCACTGTGGGGCCAGCACGGGTATCTACGGTAGGGAGCCGATCGCTTGGGGAGTAGTGGGTACACCTAGTGGAGATAGGGGCAGACGGCACCTATGTAGTCAGCTAGGGGTACACGAAACTACTGGGTAAAATTACTAAGTACACTTAGTGGGATCAACCTTTAAGTAGGAATTACCCTTGGGTGGGTAGAACTGGTGTGGTGCAGTGTAGGAATTACCCTTGGGTGGATAGATCTGGGGTGGTGCAATCTAGTGATTATCCTTGGGTGGATAAATGCGTCTTTTCGGTTATCTTAGTACATCCTGTGTTGACTTGGCTACTTAGTGTAGTCATTATCCCCAGAGGTACCGTACCTTGTTTATATCATACCCTAATTACTTTAATGATTGTATTGTTAGGGTTATAGGACTCACTCAGACTTATGTCTGACCCCGTTGTTTCTTTATCTTTTTCCCAACCCTCAGGTTTTCAGAGTGGGCCTAGCACTAGTGGGCTTTGATCAGACTGCTTTATCTATCTTTTGGAGCTTGGACCGTGGATGTAAAGCTCAGTTTATCTTTTCTATTATGGATATTAGGTTATGTAGTGGGATTATGTACTTTTGTTTTTATCAGGATGGATATTATGTACTTGACTCTTATTTATGGTTTTGGTGTAACCAAACATGTTTTACTTTCCGCTGAAATGAAATGATCTTTTAAATTCTCAAGTATTACTTATATCTGTCTTGTTGTAATTTTTCTGTTCTATATTCACTTAAAATACTCCACCGATGTTATGGCATTCCCTTAGTGAGTGACCGTAGCGGGTGTGGGTTGTTACAGTTTGGGACCCATATTAGTCAGTAACCATTTCTGGTATCAAAATTTTGACCCAACGGTAGGTAGGGTCCGGGCACGCTTACTGAACTAATTATAAGCGGTTCATTCTGATAATGGCGAGGGGTGTTGATGGTGCGTTCCAACCGGGTCATGTGCGTGCGTGGATCCCGGTCTGCCTCTGAGGATGTAAGACGCCGTGACATCTGTAAATAGGTCTGTGCCAATTGGTTGTCACTTTGGGGAGTGATACACCCTACTGTGGGGCCGACACAGGGTATTTATGTATTAGGGAGTCGATCGCTTGGGGTAGGGTTTTAGGGTACACTTAGTTCTGTCTGTTTCTATTGGTACCGTCTGTTTCTGTTGGGTGGCAACACCTGTCTGTTTCTGCGTGGTACCGTCTGTTCGGGTGGTAAAGGCCCAATTACTAGTGTACACCTAAAGTCTACATTCTGTTTCCGTAGGGATTAATCCGTTTTTGCTTCTGTCTGATTCTGTTCGGGTGGTAAAGGCCCATTACTAGCATTCTCTTCTGTGGAAATTATTCTGTACCCGTTTCTGTTTCAGTTTAGACATTAGGATGACACCTAATCCTGTTAAACTAGTATTAGTGCAGAGAAGTGTAAAGCAATATCATTCTGTTCTTCTGTTATATCTGCTACACCTGTTACAGTTATCTCTCATCCAGTTTTATGTTCATGTCATATTATTATTATCTGTTCATATGCTGAAAGTCACTGGACTTGCCAGACTTTTTGTCTGACCCTTGTTGTTTCGCCTCCTTTCTTCCGTTCCCCCCCAGGTTATCCAAGGAGGGAATACTTTAGCTTGATCCGGATTTCTTCTGCTTGAAGTGCTTAAAGTATGGCTTAGCTCTGTATGGCTTCCGTTCTATGGGGATTATGATTTTAAAACTATGCATTCTGAAGGCTTTTGTAAAAGACTGATATTTTGTACTTGAATTCTGATATTGTGATTTGAAAGGATGTAACCAAGCTTGTGAATTGAAATAAAGTTATAAAATTTTCAAGTACTGTTTTATCTGTCTTGTAAGTTTCTGTTCTGTTTACTAAAATGCTCCGCCAAAGTTAAGGCATTCCCTTTGTGAGTGATCTTAACGGAGGTGGGGTGTTACACTTGGTATTAGAGCTAAAGGTTACCAGATTAGATAAAAGTTTTTGAAAAACTATTTTCAAAAAGGTTTTGAAAGGAAGTATTTTCAAAAATAAAGCTTATTTTGAAAAACATGATCCCCAAGAGCCATATATCTTTCCTTCAGTCCTTTTGTATTGAATCTTTCCTTTTTCGTTTCAGTATGTCTGAAGCATCTGAGATACCAGAGGGTGTTCATGTGCCCGGTTGGTTTCCTTCAGTCCTTGTGTATTGAGTGCTTAATTGATATTGGTTTAGGCCTCTGGGAAGAGTACTTGGGGAGAGTACTTGGGGAATGTTAAACTCGATTAGGGTTGTCTGTGTGAGACTTATATAATCTGGATGTTATGAATGTTTTCCATGATTGAATGGGTGCTCTGATTTCCATGGATGAATGGTAGAATTGTTTATAGTAAAGGCTATCACTATCCAATGTGGGGAAGATAAGGTTTAGTTTTTCTCTGGTGTCGTGGGTAGATTAGTATGTTTATCTATCCTTTCTCATACACTTTATTGTTGAAGTTTGTTATCTGTTTTATCACTCACTAAGACTGTTTTCTGACTCAAGGTTTTATGTTTCCTCTTATTAACTTAGGTTGTTCATCCGTTTGTGGATGGGAAGACTAAGTAGCAGGTGACAGGTGATGCTTTAGTGAGGACGATGATGGTGATCGGTGGCGAGCAGGAGGCTCATGTACCAGTTTTACTACTATCTAATAATTGGGTTTCCACTGTTTGCTTTTCTGAATAATTGAGTGAGGCAACTTTGTATAAACATTATTTCCAAGTTTGTGGATATTACTTTCTAGTTGTATGAAAGTCTTGTGTTCCTGCTTCACTATTACTACCTGTTGCATATGTTCTATTATATTTTATCTTTGCGCTGTGAGTTTACGACAGGTTCCGCTTGTGTTTTCCTACTCTGATGATCGTCTATGACTGCCTTGCACATCTTTCAGCACATTATTTCTCTTGTATAGTGCGGGGGTTATGGGCGGTCGTCACATTTGGTATCAGAGCTCTGGTCAACAATTTTTGGCCAAAGTTCAAGGACGTAATCACGTATGAGAGACGTACTTGTAGATTTCAGTTGGATGCTTACTACTTATATTAGCATATATGGTAGTAACAGTTGTTTTTCTTTAGCTATTTTTCTTGTAGTGACTAATTATTGTAAATTGCAGATTTAGAATGAGTAGACGAGAAACAAAACGCGTTGCTAGGGAGCCAATACTGGAGGGGGAAATGGTGTTGAACCTAGTTACCCAGCCATGTTTGAAGCCATGGCAGAAGCAGTTATGCGAAGGGTACCCGCTCCAGTGGCAGCAACGGTAAATGTTGGCGTGCGAGTTCCTAGAGTAGTAGATTTTGCAAAGCTGTGCAAGGACTTTACATCTCTAGGGGAAAACCATTCAAGGGAACTGAACCAGCTGAAGAGATTCAGAGGTGGATGGACCCATGTGTCCGAATCTTTGGAGACTTGGGTATTGAGGATGCAATAAAGAGAAAGCTTGCATCAAGGTAACTGCAGGATAGGGCCATGGAATGCTGGAATTCTGTTACACTCGAGACTCCAGAAGAAGAAATTTCATGGGAGTTATTCCAAGCTAAGTTTAAAGAAAAGTTTATCTCCACAGCTCACAAATCTGGTCTATTCAAGAAGTTCGTAGAGCTGAAACAGAATGGTCGTTCTGTGCTTGACTATATTTCTGATTTCGAAGCTTTGTCTAGATATGCTCGCTCGTACATTGATAAACCATATCAGAAGAACGAGAAGTTTGTCTTGGGTTTGGATGCTTATATCGGAAAACCGTTAGCGGACCATCTTGATGATTCATTTGAGAATATTGTGGAAAAAGTTATTCGTCGTGAGAACTTGTTTCCTAAGGAAGAAAATGTTATCGCTACCACTAAAGAGGCTCAGAAACCACAGCAGGGTGGTAATAATAAGAAGAGGAAGCAGCAACAGCAAAAGGGAAAAGATGGCCAAAAGAAACCCAAGAGTGAGGCGGTTTACTTTAACTGCCAACAGAAAGGTCATTTTGCTAATGAGTGCAAAAATCCCAAAGCTGAGAAGAAGTGCTTCAAATGTGGGAAGCCTGGGTACGAGAAGAAAGATTGTCCAGAATCAGCTAAGGGTAAGCAGGTTGTGAGGGCATATACTTTGGATGTTGTGCCAACTTTTTCGAGAGCTCCTACTGCAGAGGAGAAGGGAAGAGGTGTCGTGGTGCAAGGTACTCTTTCTGTTAATGGTGTTCAGTTCGTGTGCTTTTCGATACTAGAGCATCGCATTCCTTTATTTGCAATGAGCTTGTGTGTCTCTTGGGTTTGGAACCTGGGATTTGTGATAGACCCTTCATAGTGACTAATCCAATTGGGGGTTCGTCAATTTTTTGCATGATATGTCGTGGTCTAGTGTTGTCGAGTCATGGTTGCTCTTTTGTGCGTGATTACTTTGTTCTTAACTTCACTGGGTTTGGGATCATCTTAGGT
Organism: Allium sativum; assembly: GCA_030737875.1. Lineage (NCBI taxonomy): Eukaryota > Viridiplantae > Streptophyta > Magnoliopsida > Asparagales > Amaryllidaceae > Allium > Allium sativum. Next base: position 74,473,514 of record CM060920.1, on the reverse strand, counting down.
ATGGATTGGCTCAAGAGGTATGCGGCAAGGGTGAATTGCGAGAAGCTAGAGGTGAGGGTCGGGGATGTGGAAGGGCGAAAGGTGTTGATTAGATGTAAGCGTGAAGACGAGGTCTTCGTGAGTTATCTATATTCGCTTGGGATTCCACAAGAAGACCAGTCATCAGTGTTGATCGCTAATGAGTATGTAGATGTCTTTGACAAGGTCAAAGGGTTGTCGCCGCATCGTGAGATAGAGTTTAGGATCGATTTGGTCGAAGGTGTTAGACCAATCATTATGCCTTTTAGGCGGATGGCGCCTAAGGAACAGCAGGAGTTAGAGGTGCAAGTTCGAGACCTTTTGGGAAAAGGATTCACTCGGAGGAGTGTTTCCGAGTGGGGTGCACCAGTCGTATTTGCAACTAAGGCGGATGGCCCATTAAGATTGTGTGTGGACTATCATGAGTTGAACAAGGTGACTAAGAAGAACAAGTATCCGTTGCCAAGGATTGATGACTTATTTGGTTAGCTTCACGAAGCCAAAGTGTTTTCTCAGATGGATTTCGCGATGGGATTTCACCAGTTGAGGGTGGCTAAGGATAGTGTGCCAAAGACTGCTTTTAGGACACCATCTGGTTTCTTCGAATGGTTGGTGATGCCATTCGGGTTGACTAATGCGCCAGTGTATTTTGTGGATCTTATGAATAGAGCGTTCAGAGATCAGTTGAACAAGTTCGTGCTTGTTTTCGTGGATGATATTCTGGTTTACTCCAGAAATGAGGAAGAACATAAGACACACTTGAGAGATGTGTTAGAGATCTTGCGGAAGCATCAGCTTAAGGCTAAGTTCTCAAAGTGTCACTTCTGGAAGGATGAAGTGAGGTTCTTAGGTCATGTAGTTTCTGGAAAAGGGATAGCGGTTGACCCCGCTAAAGTTGCAGAAATCCAGGACTAGGATCGATCTAATAATGCGACGGATTTTCGGAGTTTCCTTGGGTTGACAGGATAATACCAACGGTTTATAAAAGATTTCTCCAAGGTAGCTGCACCGTTGACAGGATTGACGAAGAAGAGCCAAGTATTCACATGGGATGCAAAGTGTGAACAAGCATTCGGAATACTGAAGGAAAGATTAACGAGTGCACCTGTGTTAACCACTCCAAGTGGGAATGAAGAGATGGTGGTATATACCGATGCATGTGGTACTAGACTTGGAGCAGTGCTAATGCAGAAGGATAAGGTTGTGGCCTATGCGAGTCGACAGCTAAAGCCGCATGAGAAGAATTACCCAACTCATGATGTGGAGTTGGCGGCGATTGTATTTGCTCTAAAGATGAGGAGACATTACCTGTTGGGAGTTCGATTCGAGTTGTTTACGGATCACAAGTCGTTGAAATATCTTTTCTCCCAAAAGGATCTGAATCTTTGGCAGCAAATATGGTCAGAGTTTCTGGCATCATATGATTTTGGCATAGCCTATACTCCAAGCAAGGGCAACGCAGTTGCAGATGCATTAAGTCGAAGATACGCAAGTTTGGGAGCGATGTTTTCAGAATGGAAGAGCCTCAAGTACTAGGCAAGGTTCGATTTCAGGCCAAGGTGTGAGTTGGAACCTGAAATATTGGCAAGCTTATCGACTAGACTAACTCTTATCGAAAGGATTGGCGAGAACCAAAAGAAAGATGTGAAGCTTGTCAAGTTCATTCAGAAACTGGAACCAAAAGATAAGGAGTTCGAGGTCGATCGAGAAGGTTGGCTTCAAAAGCAAGGGCGATTAGTTGTTCCTGATATTGACGGATTGAGGGATGAGGTTCTGAAGAATGTCATCACTCAAAGATGACGATTCATCCCGGTGGAAATAAGATGTATCAGGACATGAGGAGAGTCTATTACTGGGAAGGGATGAAGAGAGATATTGGAAAGTTCATTTCCATGTGTATGAATTGTCAGTTGGTGAAAGCTGAATAGAAGAAGCCGAGCGGTTTACTTCATCCATTAGAAGTTCCTACGTGGAAGTGGGAGCAAGTATCGATGGATTTTATCGATGGACTACCTAGAACCAGGACAGGAAAAGAAAGGATTTGGGTCATCGTGGATCGTTTGACCCAAAGTTCGAGATTCATTCCTGTCAAGTCAACTAGGACGACATCAAAATTGGCTGAACTTCATGTGAAATGGATAGTCCGATTCCATGGTGTTTCAAAGAGTATAGTGAGTAACTGAGATCCATTATTCACGAGTGGATTTTGGAAAAGTTTGCAAGAAGCTTTGGGAACCGAGTTGTGCTTAAGTACGACATATCATCCCCAAACTGATGATCAAACCGAGAGAGTCAATCGACTTTTAGAAGATCTCCTGAGGGCTTGTGTGTTAGACTTCGGAGGATCATGGGAAGACCATCTACATCTTGTTGAATTTGCGTATAATAATAGCTACCAGTCTAGCATTGGGATGGCACCATACGAAGCATTGTATGGAAGGCCGTGCAATTCTCTAGCATGTTGGCTGGAAACTTGAGATAAGTTGGTACTTGGGCCTGAGATGATTAGAGAAACCTCAGATTGTATCGAGACAGTTCGACAATGAATGAAGGCAGCCCAGGTCCGTCAAAAGAGTTACGCCGACAAGCATCGTAAATACTTGGAATTTGACGTGGGCGATATGGTTTTCGTGAAAGCTTCACTGTTGAAGCACATGGTTAGATTTGGTAAGAAAGGAAAGTTAGCTCCAAGGTTTGTTGGACCATTTCCGATAGTCGAGTGAATTGGAAAGCTCGCATATAGATTAGAGTTACCCAAGAAGATGTCAAGTGTGCATAATGTGTTCCATGTGTCGTTTCTACGGAAGTTCGTGCATGATTCGAATATAGTGGTACCTCCAGAGCAGTACGAAGACTTAGAGACCGCAGTTTGGAGACCTCGTAAGCCACTTCGTTTTGTGGGGAATGACACGAAACAGCTTAGGAGGAAGACGGTTAAACTAGTCAAGGTGCAATGGAGTGAGGATGGAGACGATTGTACATGGGAGACTGAAGACAGCATGAGAGCGACTCATCCAGAACTCTTCATCGGTAGGACCCTTTGATATCGTATCATCGTTATATCGTTGTATCTTGTTGTTGATTGTTAGAATTCCACGTGCTAGGATAAGGCTATGGATGCATGGCTTGATGGATGCTAGTTTGGATGATAGAATTGGCTTTTCATGGATGATAAGCATGCAGAATCGTTGTGATTACTCGGGTTTATTTGGAATTTCGGGGGCAAAATTCTTAAGGGGGAGAATGTAATAGCCCGCATTTTACGTATCAGAAGATCGTAAAAATATATTTGTTTTACTCCCTAAGGGTTTGATCATTCTCATCTTTTAATATGTGGTTTATGGGGATGTGAGACATGTCCATAATTTTTACTCATTTTGTTTGTGACCATTTTTCCCCTATCAGGTTTGTACAGGGCATAATTTTTGACTCAGGTCAAATCAAAGGGTGAGACCTGTGCCATTGGAAAGGATTAATGATTGCCTTTTCGTAGAGTGGTTACATTAAGGATTTGGCTCAATGGTTTGGGAGAAATCGCTGTTTTAAGGTTTTTCAGTTGGCTATTCAGGTTTCGGAGTCTTAGTGGAATCCTATAAATAGGGGTTGAGAGTGGAGGGAAAAGGTTTACGTTTTCCCATTCTCTCATTTGAAGCCATTTGATCTCCTTCTTCCTCCTACACCTTTCCACCATTAAAAATCCAAATCTAAGGGAGGAAATTGAAGATCTACGCCATCCAAGGCAAGATCTACATCATTTCGAAGGCAAATTCATCGAATCGAGGGGTTTGATTCGGAGTGCTCGCTGTCCGGATTCTTATTTCTATCATTTTAGATTGTTTCGGCAAATTGGTGATTGTTTTACATCTCTCACATGAATGCAATGAAGTGTGCATGTTTCTCATCAAATTGGAATGTTTTACCATAGATTTACACCATAAGAAGCTTATTTTCATATGCATCACCCTATGATCTAATCTAACAAGTTCTAATCGTTAATTTCATGTAATTTTTACATGTTTATGTTAGTTAGATCTCTCATTTTGATCATATGTTCATTTTAATGGTTTTTGGTGAGATTTACATCATTTTTGTGGTAATCGTCATATTCATGTAGTTAGTAATATTATGATATGTTTGTGATTATGCTTGATGATTTTAGTTGAGTTGATTTCGTCGGATTCGTCGTTTGGCGAAGTTTAGATCGAAATCGGAGTTGAATTGCAAAATATAGAAATTGGCTCGGCAATGGGTTGGAGTTGATTCAGCCATAGGTTGAATCGGACTAGAGTGGATCGGACCGGACCAAAGTGGATCGGACCGGACCAAAGTGGATCGGACCGGACCAAAGTGGATCAGATCGGACCAAAGTAAATTGGGATGGACCAAAGTGGATCGGACTATTCTGGAGCCATTTCTAGTCAGCCATTTTTGCCATTTCTGGACAAGTTTTTCTGGTCGGACATTTTCGGTGATGATGTGACTTCAAAGTAAATTCGATTGGAAAGTTAGGAAGTGCTGAAATAATGCTATGGATTGCTTTGAACCTTATAAAGATGTTGGTTGGTTCAACAATGATGGCGGCTTCGACGAGAGTCCAGAAGGGGATGTTCGAAGTGTTGGAGTGTTCATTGGTCGAGGAGATGCAACGAATGCAGTTTCAACTCAAAGGTCGTGAGTTGGTGGATAATGGTTGCTTGAGAAGGTTGCTTGAGCTATGAAATGTCGTCAAGGTTGGATGACTAGAGATGCGAAGGCCGAGAAGTCATCGTTGTCGTTAGTTCTAGCAGGCTCAAAGCAGGGGTATGATGGGGGCACCCAATAGACTGGAAGGTTGCTGGTCGAGTACCTTGGGTATCGTTGAAAGGCATAGTTGTCAAGGTTGGACATATGGAGTTTATGCTAGAACTGGGGTTACCATTAGCCCTTGACAAATGGCAAGGTTGGCCGTCATACGATTAATGATAGTTTCAAAGCAGGATGGGCGGTGATAGCTAGAATCAGTCATGGATGATTGGTTGTTCTGTTTGTACTATCTCACATAGATTATACAAGGTCGAGGGAGATATTCTTTGAGTGCTTAACTGATATTGGTTTAGGCCTATGGGGAGAGTATTGGGGGAATGTTAAACTCGATTAGGGTTGTCTGTGTGAGACTTATATAATCTGGATGTTATGAGTGTTTTCCATGATTGAATGGGTGTTCTTATTTCCATGGATGAATGGTTGAATTGTTAATAATAAAGGCTATCACTGTTCGATGTGGGGAACATAAGGTTGAGTTCTTCTTTGGTGTTGTGGGTAGATTAGTATGTTTATCTATCGTTTCTCATACACTTTGTTGTTGAAGTTTGTTGGCTGTTTTATCGCTCACTAAGACTGTTGTCTGACTTAAGGTTTTATGTTTCCTCTTATTACCTTAGGTTGTTCATCCGGTTGTGGATGGGTAGACTAAGTAGCAGGTGACAGGTGATGCATTAGTGAGGACGATGATGCTGATCGGTGGCGAGCAGGAGGCTCATGTACCAGTTTTTCTACTATCTAATAATTAGGTTTCCGCTGTTTGCTTTTCTGAATATTGTAGTGAGGCAATTTTGTATAAACACTATTTCCAAATTTGTGGATATTACTTTCTGGTTGTATGAAAGCCTTGTGTTCCGGCTTCACTATTACTACCTGTTGTATATGTTCTATTATATTTTATCCTTGCGTTGTGAGTTTACGACAGGTTCCGCTTGTGTTTACCTACTCTGATGATCGTCCATGGCTTCCTTGCATATCTCTTAGCACATTATTTCTCTTGTATGGTGTGGGGGTTATGGGCGGTCGTCACAAAAAGTTTTCGATTCGCCAGACAATTAGGTTGTATTTTCATTTTGATTCGCTATTTTGATTTTTCCAGTGGTGCTCGAGTATCTATTTTAGCGGCCGATGTTTGATAAATGCGTAAGCAAGCGTTAGAAGGTGAAAACTAGGCATATGTATTACCAATTTACCTTTTTGCCCAGGGATATTCAACCACTTTTAGTTTAAACACATTACTCAACACAAATATGAGTTGGAAAAAATAACAATTGTAGCTATATATTTTTTGTGACACATTTCTGTCATAGCAACGCTTATTATTGTTATTGTTCAACAACGCAAGTATTGGCAAATGAAAAAAAAAGTGTTACCAAATGGCTGTTTTGGTGTGGTGATTTTGAGACGACCCAAACTCGCTTTTACGGGAAAGCCTCGATTGCTGTGAGAACACGACGTATCAGAACACAAACAATAGAACATTTAATTGCTATTACAACAATTTACATCAGAGCACAAGATATCAGAGTATGAATAATTATACAACAGAAAAATATCAGAGATCTAAAATACAAAGCAACGAAAATTTAAATGTATAAATACAATGTATAGCGGAAATACATCACTAACACAACTGAATGAAATACACGGATACAAAGCTTTCTGAATATATCTCCAGTTGTAATCCAGGATCCTGGAAAAAGAAATATTTGCGCAAACCAAAACTACTAGCTGCCCGTGTAGAAAATATGGGCACCCAGAGTTTAGGTTAAAACAATAAACTCCGATTCAGTCATAGGACTGGTGTGAGAACAAAAACAGTTATTAATCTTTATTTAAAAGTTGGGTAAATTAAGGGACCACGCTGTATAACACGGAACAAGTTTACTCACAAAAATACCAGTGCATAAAACAAACAACGCAATACTAAATACAGAACAATGAAGCTATTATAAGACTCAAGTCCCATCACATGCAATGCAAGCTGGAGGATAGAGTTTTACCTTATAATAGCCAAATATGCTTGGTACGCGAAATTTATCTTTTATTATACTATAAGTGAAGAAATCAACTTCAAATATAAATGTATCAATCATAGAAGACATAAGCGCCCCATCCCACTATGTCGCCATATATATGTTTACAACTAAAACCGAAAAATGTCGTATTGGAAGTTTGGATTTCCATCATGATGGTTACTGATCCGAAAGATCGATTACGTAGTGCGATTCCCCACGGCTTATGTCCCAGGCATGAGAAAATGTTGTAATGCACATCCGTACTATATCCAAGATATCGAGTATCTCTGCGACTTATGTCTCTTGCATGAGAAAACGCCGCTTACTCTATCCTTCTAGGAATCGGGGGGTGTGCCCTATCCCTGCCAGGTGTGGAGCAACCACACCCAGCCTATCTCCGTCGACCGAATCCATCCTCCTCTCGAAAGTATACTAATCTAACCATTAGTTCACTATCATACTGATGTGTGAAGATCACAAACTAACGCTACATAAATCTATGCTAATTAAAGCTATGATTTGATCATCATCCACAAGGCTCTGCTTTTCAACAAAAGCCTTGATCCATGCATCTCAGCATGTCACATTATCAATCCATACCATACCATTGATTTCTGCCAATATATAACCTTTAAGCTCGTACGTCTCAGAGAAGGGTGTTAAGCAAGAGAATAAATTCTCCACTATCAAACAGATGTATTTAGCAGAGATCAACGAATACAACATAAAGGAATACAACATCAGACATACCATCCATTTGAAAGTCCGTTCTAGGTCTGAACGAAACCAGAGGCACCTTATTCCTCATCATGTATGTCCAATACAGGAGAGAGGCCCTCACGTACCCGAACAATCAACAAACACGTCCGGACAGCTACCACTGTAGCCCTTTCAAGGTAGCTATTCTAATCATGGGCATCAGTAGCAACCTATCCATTCAACGTGAAAATTGTCGTTCTTGCACTGTCTTCAATCTCTTCGACTGTTAGTCGCTATATCAACTATTCAGAATGGTTAAACCTGGTCTTTTCGAATAACTCGCGTACTGTATAATCTAATACTATAACAACACATCATACGCCTTATTCCAATCTAGAATATTCTTTTATTCGTATTTCTTTATTTTGGAAAGGTTCTCATTAATCTTATCAAAGATTATCACTTTTAAACACACTGTTTAATCCATTTATTTGGATATCATTTCAAAAGATTTTATAGTATGTTTTCACAATTTAAACCAAATTAAGGTTTATCAAACTAGTCGGGATTAACGCCTTACTGAAGTAATCATTCATTTTATCATCCCATCCCAACCTATTCATCCTAGGGAGAAAAACTAGTAGTACTACATATCTAACACCACTGTCTTATCGGTAAATTCAATTACCATTTCACGTTCAAATCTAATTAAATATTTAACTATCGCATGAAGTAAAACTGGTGATACTCCATTTTCGAACACTTTTCAAATTTGGAAAATTTAATTACCACATTAACATTTCAATCCAATTAAAGATTCATTAAAACTCCACTTAGTTTTAATCTCTAAAAATCATTATTCAATGATTAGTCAAATTTAGGAAATAAATCATGTCTTTACTAGGGTTAAAGAACTAATGTCATTTAAAACATCATTCACGATAAACCCAAAATCATCTTCCATCAAAATGAAATCTACACGGAAATCATAACAGTGTATAATTGATATAAATTACCATATCAGACTATAATGTAAATGGTATAACGACAAAGCCTTTTAAATTCCATACATAGTAACGGTCTTCCTTTATAGAAGCTCATCTCGATTATTACCAAATCGGATTCCATTAAATTCCAATTTAATATATTAAATTAGAAACCTTTACTTTGGAAATTCCTTTAATCTTAATTAAAAGATTATAAATTCCAAATCGTATTCTTCACTGTCAATTGGTTTAAAGAACAAATATTATTTAAAACACCATTCAAGATAAACCCGAAAATCCAATTTCAATCCAATTCCAATTAAATATTAAATGGTGAACTTCTCTAAATCTTAATCAAAAGATTATTCTTTTCTCAACTTGGTTTAAGAACAATGTTATTTAAGACACAATTCACGACAGACCCTAAATCTAATTTGATATTAAATACAAGGCTCTGAATAAAAATTATATCAACCTATATTCAATATCAAAATCTAAAACCAACGGATATCGTATTGATAATAACGATATTTGTATCTTCCAAATTCCTCGACGATATCCGTATAATCAGGAATCCAATATCGAAATATTTTGAAGATTATTTTCATTCCAAATCCATTCTAACTTATTCGTTGGAAAATTCTGGTTATTTTAAAACCATTTTCAAATCCAATTTATTTATTTCTAAAAATAATTGGATTATTATTCTAGTTCATTTCAATAAAAATATATTTATATCTTTTCAAATATGGAATTTTTCATCCAAAATCTTTCCAAATCATATATTAGATTTTACATAATTTCTCCATATTTTTAATAATTTTATTAAGGCCTGTACAGTCGGTTTCCAATAACGGTCATCGAACTGCATCCATAGCGACATTTTTCAAAACTGATTTGGACATATCTTAAAATCCAACCATTAGATTTCAAATTTGTTGTATTCATTGGAAAGCTCTTTTCGATACGAACCCAACGTTTCCAGCTTTAGGAGAATCCAACGGTCGGATCTCCTGTAACATCAGTTCGAAGTTAATGGTCGAAATTTGCCAAAGGTCGCTGCGCAGCGCGGTCTATTCAAACCGTTATATATAAATAATATATATATATATATATATCATCGATTTCAATTCAAAACGTATTTTATAAATCGTTTACAAAATCGTTTAGAACGATTCCCACTTCTATCTCAATTTTAAATCAAAATTGAATAGTCTATATCATTATAATATTAAAATGATAATATTTACAAAATATCAGATTTTGAAATCACTTTTCGATATTCATTGTAAAATGAATAAAATCGATAAAAAATCCCATTCGTATTAAAATGGCGTTTAACTGCTTAAAACGGCTTCACATTTCAATATTTTCATGTCCATCCAAAATCGAACATCAAAATCACATTTTGATTATTCATTGAATATTATATTAAATTATTCGTTAATTCTGAACTGGAATCATACTCAATCAATTACCATATAATTTCAATTATATGGATTTCATATATCGTATGTATACAACAATGATGATAAACAATCATTAAAAACTCATACAACATCCATAGTGCATTTTACAACTGTATAAGCATTAAAATGAATAAATAGCACTTATACAGTCTGTCAACCCGTCGATTGACATACAAATAAACAATTGGAGTTAGTGTATGTCAAATATTATCCCAATATCCGTGTGGGGTTTTGTAACGACACGGATTTCGCCCGGACCTAATCGATCGCTAAACCGACCAAGACCGTTCGAATCCCGTATACGCTAACTTTGGGTATACAACACATCAGAACAAATAACAGAAGACTTTAATAAACATCATAATAATGTTACATCAGAGTACAGAATATCAGAGTATATCGAAATATAATACACAGCGGAAGATAAATTTACATAAATGTAAAACAGTGCACAGCGGAAATATAAACTACACAGCGGAAGACTGTAAATGCCTGGACACAGCTTAAAGCTTCAATCCAGAATCCTGCTCAATACATCTGCAAAATAAAACTACTCGACTGCCCGTGTGGAAAATAGGGGCACCCGAGTTCGCAAGGGAAAAGCAAACTACAGGTCAGTCATGGGACTGGTGTGAGAACTCAAAAACAGTTGTTAAACTTGTTTAAAAATAAGGCAAATCACGGGACCACGCCACTTTCGCGGAACGGGTTTACCCCCATGAAAGCCAGTGTATAAGCAACAATCAATATAGATATATGGATCTACTATGCATCACACAACATGCAATATCCCAATCTACCCACTTAGATTAATCACAACACTTAGATTTTCCAAATCCAATTCAATTTACAGAAATTATTCCTTTGGATTTTATTCCCGATTTCTTATTTCAAATCATTTGAAATACATATCTAACTTTCTATATCAAAGTAGATTTCACTTCGGGATCTCAAATCAAATCATTTGGAAATGTGAATTCCAAAACATAACAATGCATACAAACAAGTATGCAACCAAATATCGTGCTCCCCATCGACAAGGCAAAGGGTACGCACCTCGCAACTCGATATATATATGTGCACCTACCCCACATAGGAGTAGGCTACACCGACGATGCACCTCCCACTCAGGAGAGCATACACCGCCCTCTCACCCATACTTTTAGTCTCAGGGTTACCCGAATCTTTAGTCACATACTAAATCATTTCATATCCCGAAGTAGGGAAAATTATTTCACAACGTAATAATCACAAGTACTTTCAAAATATAGTACTTCACATCAGTAATTCACGCATATGATCAGTCACTATTAATCACATAACCTTTGAGCTCGTACGTCTCAAAGAAGGGTGTTAAGCAAGAGAATAAATTCTCCGCCACCAAACAGATACATCATCAATAGCAACTAATCGAATACACGATGAACCACAATGTAACATATAATACATTTCTAAATCATTTTAGAAATCATCGGGTTTTTGGGCCTCGAAATCCTTTCTGTTTTATAAAACATTTTTTATAAAACATTCCCTGTCCAAAATCGGGAATACATTTCTTTTCACTTAAGAAAAATATCATTTCACAATCATTCGTTAAATTTGAAATGAACACAACATCGCTAAACACCTTATCGTCAAATCGTGAAGTGTTTCACAAGGCGTTAGCACACAGATATTTTCAACCCAACCCAATGCTAAATGCAAAAGCATATTTTGCTCATAAACTGGTCGAGCACAATCCAAACCGTCAATCAATCAAATTTGACATTAAATATAAGGTTTTAAATAGAGAGAGTATTGGCTTATATTCAACATCAAATCCTGAAACCAACAGATATCATATCGGGAATAACGATATCGATATCTTCCAAATTCCCATCACAATATCTGTAATCACGGAATCCAATATCGAAAATATCCATTGATAATTTCAATTCAAATCTAATCCAATTTATTTATTTTTAACCATTGGATTATTTTTCTAGTTAATAACTAGTTCATTTCGATAAAAATCTATTTTTATCTTTTCAAATATGGAGTTTTTCATCCCAATTCTTCACAAATCATTTCTTATGATTTTACACAAATTATTACTATTTTTAATAATTTTATCAAGGCCCGTACAGTCGATTTCCAACAATGGCCATCGAACTGCACTTACAGCGACCTTTTTCAAATTTGATTTGGACATAATTCCAAATCCAACCGTTAGATTTCAAATTTCTAATATTCCTTAGAAAGCTCTTTTCGATGCGAACCCAACGGTTCTGATTTCAGGAGAATCCGACGGTCGGATCTCCCGTAATGTCCGTTCGAAGTCAATGGTCGAAATTCGCGAACTGCCGCGGCGCGGCGCGTTCTATTCAGGCCATTATATTATATATATAATATATATAATATATATTTCGTCGATTTCTATTTAAAACGAAGTTTATAAATAGTTTTAAATTCGTTTCAAAAACATTTTCAACTTCCTTTTCAATTCAAATCACAATTGAATTCTTCTTTATAGATTCGTTTTAAAATTCATTTCTATTCAATTCAAATTTCAATTCAATTTGAATTCGTTTTCAATTCAATTCATTTCGAATTCGTTTTCTATTCAATTCAATTCGAATTCGTTTTCTATTCAATTCAATTCGAATTCGTTTTCTATTCAATTCAATTCGAATTCGTTTTCTATTCAATTCAATTCGAATTCGTTTTCTATTCAATTCAATTCGAATTCGTTTTCTATTCAATTCAATTCGAATTCGTTTTCTATTCAATTCAATTCGAATTCGTTTTCTATTCAATTCAATTCGAATTCGTTTTCTATTCAATTCAATTCGAATTCGTTTTCTATTCAATTCAATTCGAATTCGTTTTCTATTCAATTCAATTCGAATTCGTTTTCTATTCAATTCAATTCGAATTCGTTTTCTATTCAATTCAATTCGAATTCGTTTTCTATTCAATTCAATTCGAATTCGTTTTCTATTCAATTCAATTCGAATTCGTTTTCTATTCAATTCAATTCGAATTCGTTTTCTATTCAATTCAATTCGAATTCGTTTTCTGTTCAATTCAATTCGAATTCGTTTTCTATTCAATTCAATTCGAATTCGTTTTCATTTCATATATATATATATATCGTTTTCAATTCGAATATTTCATATACATTGTTTTCAATTCGAATATTTTCACTTTGCTATATATATAAATTTCACTTTTCATATATTCGATATTTTCACTTTGCTATATATATAAATTTCACTTTTCATATATTCGATATTTTCACTTTGCTATATATATAAATTTCACTTTTCATATATATATTATTTCACTTCGCTATCAATCAATTTTCACAACAATTTCAACCAATAAATATCGTCCATGGTTTGTGGACGAGGGGCGTATATATATATAGGTATTTATATATAGCAATTCACTTCCACTTTCAACACATATATAAAATTATAAAAAGAGATTGAAGAGTGAGAAATCCTCACCAATAGCTATCCACTCACACGATTTTTCCTTAATAGAAACTTCGCCTTCTTGTCCTTCTTGTTGCTTTCGTTGACTGTATCCTCTACATAGGTAAAAATCGAATTTTTACTATGTTATTCAATATATAAAGATTGCATTTTGACTTCGCTATTAAATATAAAGATTATATTTTTATTATTCTTTCAAAACTGCTTTTATAATCCTTTTTTTCTTTTAAATAAATGCAGTTTTTATCTTTAAAATAAAAGCAGTTTTTCTTTTATTAAAATGCAGTTTTTTTTTTTAAATCCTTTTAAAAATTTCTGTTTTACTTTCTTTTATAAAATTTCAATTTTTAAATCCTAAAACAAAAAATCAGTTTTTATTTACTTTAAAAATTCTTGTTTTTAAATCTTTTATAAAATTTCAGTTTTTGCCTTATTTAAAAATCAGTTTATAAAACTAAAAAAAAACAGTTTTCAAATCTTAAAAAAAAAAATACAGTAATTCGTTTTTAAATCGTTTTTTTTTTTAAAATCAGAAATTATAAAACAGAAATAAAAATAAATATAAAGTAAAATGGCTCACCGTGGTATGCGAAGGGGAGGAGGGAAGTCGAGGGCGGCTCGGCGGCGTTCGGAGGTGTCGGGGTTGTCGCGGCGGTGGTTTCGGAGTTGTCGAGGTCGTGGGTTGCTCGATGGTTCGTTCGGTGGGAGGAGGAGGTTGCGAGGGTGGTGGGGCGATCTGGCGTGGGTTCGTCGGCGGCTCGAGCGTCAGGGGCGGCGGCGCGATACTTTTAGGGTTAGGTCTTTTTCTTCTTTTTTTTCCGTTCTGTTATTATGAAAGAGGGATCGGGGCCAACGAAGAGAAAAGGGGAGACGGTAGGTTTTTTTTATTTTTTTATTTTATTATTTTATTATTAAATTATGCACAAGGGTTGACTTTTACACACGATCTCGAAACGAGGTCCACCGCCTGTCGTCCATAGCGTTTTACCCCCATTCCGAACACAATGGGATATGTATCGTAAGCTGGTTTGATCGTTACAATCAGTTTCCGTTTGAATTTACATTTAAATCAATATATTGAATTTTAAACGTACATTTCAAATTACCGGGGTCACATACGAACTTTAAAAATTCCAGAAAAATATTTTCTAGCTTCGTATTGACGATACGGTCCTAACAAAACTAGTTTCGTCGAATTCTGAGACCGTTTGAAAAATGGCCAATTTCCAGTCGATTAAAATCAACTGAAATGGTCAAAACACGTCTTCCTATGCCACGCTCACATACTGATTCGAAAAATTATGAAATTTGAAACCTAGCATTAATTTGACATCCCGGACCCAACAAAACTGGTTTCGTCGAAATCCGAGGTCGTTTGCAAAATGTCCATTTTTAAGGGCCTGAATTCCATAGCGACTATTCAGAATTTTCAACTGGACATATCTTTTGATTTCCGCTATGAAATCTCTATTTCCCGGATTCATTGGAAAGATATCATCAATTAGATCCCATTATTTTTGGTTTCACTAAAATCCGGATTGTTCTGCACCCGGTACATTCAATTGAAGTTTGAAATCGAATTATCGAACTACCGCGCCATTTTTAATTCTATTTATAATTATATATAAATATTTATATTCTAACGACGACGCGTATAATATATACGTTCGAATTCTATTCAAAATAAATTTTCTCGTCGATATTATTTAAAATAATTTATTTTAAATATTCAAAATTCGCTAAAATAGCCAAAATAAAAATTTTAAACTGGCCCAGATTTTCCGGGTTGTTACAATCTCCCCCACTTAAAACTTTTCGTCCCCGAAAAGGAACAAAGTCGAAAGTGGTTTGATTATTCAGCTCTACGCTCGATCAGGCTTCCATTCTCTAACTCTTTAGTTTCTGAGAATTTTCAAAATCTCAAAAATTTGGCTAACACCCTAAATTTTTGAAAAATTTCGCCATAACCTCCCCTTCACCGGGAGCATCGGGGAATTTCAAATAGCTTCCCCGGTCCTTCAGATCTCAAAAAGAAAAAGAAAAAGCCAAGCGGCTAGCCAATAGGCTCATAAAATCATCATCACCCAAACAAAACAGTAAATTATGTAATAAACATGTACCTATTTGTCGGGCAAACAAATTTTATTCCCTGCTCTAACCTCCTTGCTATGACCTGTTCAAAGATATATATGTATATGCAAGCAAATGCAACCAATTTTCAATACCGTTCAATATTTGGTTCTATTAGGCATAATGGTTCAAAATTAGCAAACAAATAAACAAACAACACAAACATCAATCAATTAATTGATTATATTTTCAAATATATAATTTTATATATTTAAAAATCATATTTTCTAAAATCAGATTATATATATAATCACAAATACGTTATTTATAAACAAATAACTCTCGACTCATACTGGGGCATTTCTAACCCCATCTCTAACGAGTCACTCATTCTAGAATGCTACTGATTCTATCTCTAATGAGGATTCTTTTATAGGACATTACTAATCCTACCTCTGATGAGTCTTTTGTTCAGTTCTAACGAGTTGTACCCCAAAGATTTGAGTTTAACCAAAGCTCTGATACCACGTTGTAACGACACGGATTTCGCCCGGACCTAATCGATCGCTAAACCGACCAAGACCGTTCGAATCCCGTATACGCTAACTTTGGGTATACAACACATCAGAACAAATAACAGAAGACTTCAATAAACATCATAATAATGTTACATCAGAGTACAGAATATCAGAGTATATCGAAATATAATACACAGCGGAAGATAAATTTACATAAATGTAAAACAGTGCACAGCGGAAATATAAACTACACAGCGGAAGACTGTAAATGCCTGGACACAGCTTAAAGCTTCAATCCAGAATCCTGCTCAATACATCTGCAAAATAAAACTACTCGACTGCCCGTGTGGAAAATAGGGGCACCCGAGTTCGCAAGGGAAAAGCAAACTACAGGTCAGTCATGGGACTGGTGTGAGAACTCAAAAACAGTTGTTAAACTTGTTTAAAAATAAGGCAAATCACGGGACCACGCCACTTTCGCGGAACGGGTTTACCCCCATGAAAGCCAGTGTATAAGCAACAATCAATATAGATATATGGATCTACTATGCATCACACAACATGCAATATCCCAATCTACCCACTTAGATTAATCACAACACTTAGATTTTCCAAATCCAATTCAATTTACAGAAATTATTCCTTTGGATTTTATTCCCGATTTCTTATTTCAAATCATTTGAAATACATATCTAACTTTCTATATCAAAGTAGATTTCACTTCGGGATCTCAAATCAAATCATTTGGAAATGTGAATTCCAAAACATAACAATGCATACAAACAAGTATGCAACCAAATATCGTGCTCCCCATCGACAAGGCAAAGGGTACGCACCTCGCAACTCGATATATATATGTGCACCTACCCCACATAGGAGTAGGCTACACCGACGATGCACCTCCCACTCAGGAGAGCATACACCGCCCTCTCACCCATACTTTTAGTCTCAGGGTTACCCGAATCTTTAGTCACATACTAAATCATTTCATATCCCGAAGTAGGGAAAATTATTTCACAACGTAATAATCACAAGTACTTTCAAAATATAGTACTTCACATCAGTAATTCACGCATATGATCAGTCACTATTAATCACATAACCTTTGAGCTCGTACGTCTCAAAGAAGGGTGTTAAGCAAGAGAATAAATTCTCCGCCACCAAACAGATACATCATCAATAGCAACTAATCGAATACACGATGAACCACAATGTAACATATAATACATTTCTAAATCATTTTAGAAATCATCGGGTTTTTGGGCCTCGAAATCCTTTCTGTTTTATAAAACATTTTTTATAAAACATTCCCTGTCCAAAATCGGGAATACATTTCTTTTCACTTAAGAAAAATATCATTTCACAATCATTCGTTAAATTTGAAATGAACACAACATCGCTAAACACCTTATCGTCAAATCGTGAAGTGTTTCACAAGGCGTTAGCACACAGATATTTTCAACCCAACCCAATGCTAAATGCAAAAGCATATTTTGCTCATAAACTGGTCGAGCACAATCCAAACCGTCAATCAATCAAATTTGACATTAAATATAAGGTTTTAAATAGAGAGAGTATTGGCTTATATTCAACATCAAATCCTGAAACCAACAGATATCATATCGGGAATAACGATATCGATATCTTCCAAATTCCCATCACAATATCTGTAATCACGGAATCCAATATCGAAAATATCCATTGATAATTTCAATTCAAATCTAATCCAATTTATTTATTTTTAACCATTGGATTATTTTTCTAGTTAATAACTAGTTCATTTCGATAAAAATCTATTTTTATCTTTTCAAATATGGAGTTTTTCATCCCAATTCTTCACAAATCATTTCTTATGATTTTACACAAATTATTACTATTTTTAATAATTTTATCAAGGCCCGTACAGTCGATTTCCAACAATGGCCATCGAACTGCACTTACAGCGACCTTTTTCAAATTTGATTTGGACATAATTCCAAATCCAACCGTTAGATTTCAAATTTCTAATATTCCTTAGAAAGCTCTTTTCGATGCGAACCCAACGGTTCTGATTTCAGGAGAATCCGACGGTCGGATCTCCCGTAATGTCCGTTCGAAGTCAATGGTCGAAATTCGCGAACTGCCGCGGCGCGGCGCGTTCTATTCAGGCCATTATATTATATATATAATATATATAATATATATTTCGTCGATTTCTATTTAAAACGAAGTTTATAAATAGTTTTAAATTCGTTTCAAAAACATTTTCAACTTCCTTTTCAATTCAAATCACAATTGAATTCTTCTTTATAGATTCGTTTTAAAATTCATTTCTATTCAATTCAAATTTCAATTCAATTTGAATTCGTTTTCAATTCAATTCATTTCGAATTCGTTTTCTATTCAATTCAATTCGAATTCGTTTTCTATTCAATTCAATTCGAATTCGTTTTCTATTCAATTCAATTCGAATTCGTTTTCTATTCAATTCAATTCGAATTCGTTTTCTATTCAATTCAATTCGAATTCGTTTTCTATTCAATTCAATTCGAATTCGTTTTCTATTCAATTCAATTCGAATTCGTTTTCTATTCAATTCAATTCGAATTCGTTTTCTATTCAATTCAATTCGAATTCGTTTTCTATTCAATTCAATTCGAATTCGTTTTCTATTCAATTCAATTCGAATTCGTTTTCTATTCAATTCAATTCGAATTCGTTTTCTATTCAATTCAATTCGAATTCGTTTTCTGTTCAATTCAATTCGAATTCGTTTTCTATTCAATTCAATTCGAATTCGTTTTCATTTCATATATATATATATATCGTTTTCAATTCGAATATTTCATATACATTGTTTTCAATTCGAATATTTTCACTTTGCTATATATATAAATTTCACTTTTCATATATTCGATATTTTCACTTTGCTATATATATAAATTTCACTTTTCATATATTCGATATTTTCACTTTGCTATATATATAAATTTCACTTTTCATATATATATTATTTCACTTCGCTATCAATCAATTTTCACAACAATTTCAACCAATAAATATCGTCCATGGTTTGTGGACGAGGGGCGTATATATATATATAGGTATTTATATATAGCAATTCACTTCCACTTTCAACACATATATAAAATTATAAAAAGAGATTGAAGAGTGAGAAATCCTCACCAATAGCTATCCACTCACACGATTTTTCCTTAATAGAAACTTCGCCTTCTTGTCCTTCTTGTTGCTTTCGTTGACTGTATCCTCTACATAGGTAAAAATCGAATTTTTACTATGTTATTCAATATATAAAGATTGCATTTTGACTTCGCTATTAAATATAAAGATTATATTTTTATTATTCTTTCAAAACTGCTTTTATAATCCTTTTTTTCTTTTAAATAAATGCAGTTTTTATCTTTAAAATAAAAGCAGTTTTTCTTTTATTAAAATGCAGTTTTTTTTTTAAATCCTTTTAAAAATTTCTGTTTTACTTTCTTTTATAAAATTTCAATTTTTAAATCCTAAAACAAAAAATCAGTTTTTATTTACTTTAAAAATTCTTGTTTTTAAATCTTTTATAAAATTTCAGTTTTTGCCTTATTTAAAAATCAGTTTATAAAACTAAAAAAAAACAGTTTTCAAATCTTAAAAAAAAATACAGTAATTCGTTTTTAAATCGTTTTTTTTTTAAAATCAGAAATTATAAAACAGAAATAAAAATAAATATAAAGTAAAATGGCTCACCGTGGTATGCGAAGGGGAGGAGGGAAGTCGAGGGCGGCTCGGCGGCGTTCGGAGGTGTCGGGGTTGTCGCGGCGGTGGTTTCGGAGTTGTCGAGGTCGTGGGTTGCTCGATGGTTCGTTCGGTGGGAGGAGGAGGTTGCGAGGGTGGTGGGGCGATCTGGCGTGGGTTCGTCGGCGGCTCGAGCGTCAGGGGCGGCGGCGCGATACTTTTAGGGTTAGGTCTTTTTTTTTTTTTTTTCCGTTTTGTTATTATGAAAGAGGGATCGGGGCCAACGAAGAGAAAAGGGGAGACGGTAGGTTTTTTTTATTTTTTTATTTTATTATTTTATTATTAAATTATGCACAAGGGTTGACTTTTACACACGATCTCGAAACGAGGTCCACCGCCTGTCGTCCATAGCGTTTTACCCCCATTCCGAACACAATGGGATATGTATCGTAAGCTGGTTTGATCGTTACAATCAGTTTCCGTTTGAATTTACATTTAAATCAATATATTGAATTTTAAACGTACATTTCAAATTACCGGGGTCACATACGAACTTTAAAAATTCCAGAAAAATATTTTCTAGCTTCGTATTGACGATACGGTCCTAACAAAACTAGTTTCGTCGAATTCTGAGACCGTTTGAAAAATGGCCAATTTCCAGTCGATTAAAATCAACTGAAATGGTCAAAACACGTCTTCCTATGCCACGCTCACATACTGATTCGAAAAATTATGAAATTTGAAACCTAGCATTAATTTGACATCCCGGACCCAACAAAACTGGTTTCGTCGAAATCCGAGGTCGTTTGCAAAATGTCCATTTTTAAGGGCCTGAATTCCATAGCGACTATTCAGAATTTTCAACTGGACATATCTTTTGATTTCCGCTATGAAATCTCTATTTCCCGGATTCATTGGAAAGATATCATCAATTAGATCCCATTATTTTTGGTTTCACTAAAATCCGGATTGTTCTGCACCCGGTACATTCAATTGAAGTTTGAAATCGAATTATCGAACTACCGCGCCATTTTTAATTCTATTTATAATTATATATAAATATTTATATTCTAACGACGACGCGTATAATATATACGTTCGAATTCTATTCAAAATAAATTTTCTCGTCGATATTATTTAAAATAATTTATTTTAAATATTCAAAATTCGCTAAAATAGCCAAAATAAAAATTTTAAACTGGCCCAGATTTTCCGGGTTGTTACAGGTTTCAACCAACAAATACTATTTATTATTTATGCAGTTGGGCGATGTGTAAAATTTATCTCCCCAATCAATGTCAGTTAAATGGGTGTACATAAACAAACCGTCCGATTTGTAAATGAATATTTATTTCAGATTATTTTCATGATAATTTTTATATACATTTTATATAAATTAATTTTATATTATCAATCAATGACAATCTCAAAATCCAAACAAACAATCAACCATGGTTTGTACAAAAAGTAGTGTCAGAAGCCACTAAGCCCCATCTGCAACCTATTCTATAATAATTGTAAAATAATTTTTGTGAGAGAGAGTTCTCACGTTCGTTTCCACTCCTCTATTCTTTATTTGATGATTTTATTCCTGTTAGGTTTCAAATTTGCCTCAAATTTCAATGTGCTCTATTTTAGTTCTGGTCAGTTCCATCGCGAAGCTCTCATTTGTCTTATTCCAACGCAATTTAAATCGTCGAATTCTGATGTCGAACGAACAAGTTATGGTCATTTATACTTTTGGATAATTTAAATATAATTAACTATATTAATTTTTTAATTAATTATCCTAATTAACCCTGATTAGAAAAAATTGGCCACTGTTTTTGCTCTACCTTCGTCATTCTATTCTGGACGATTCTTTGAATCCATATCACAACCTAGGGTTAAAAATCGCCGCTGCCCCACTTGATTGAACGTCGATCCGACCCCTCCACGATGAGGCCCCCCGCACCCACTTCTAACGCCACCCCCACCTTCAAGCTCGCAGCCCCCTTCATCCCCAAAAAGCAGTTTGAATGGCGAAGGTTTGAGGATGAAAATTGCGTGATTTATGATGTTAGAATCGATCACTACGGTTGAGATTATAGATCTCAACGTGATCTACAATATTTTCTTTGAAATCATCATGAATTATTGAATGGATTAGCGAAAATTTGAGGAGGAAGAGTTGAATAGAATCGCCGTCGGTTTAAACAGATGACGGCGGTTAGAAATTATGAGCAGAAGCTAGGGTTTTATTTTTAGTGAAAATTAGGCACACATCCCTAAAAGCAAACTTAATTAGGCTCACATCCGGTCATAAACTTATTATAAATTAGGCCCCTATTTTTCAAAACTTTATTAAATAATAATTTGAAAAAAAAATCGTAAATTAATATTAAAATAAAATTTGCATTATACAAAACATTCAGTCCAAAAAACACGGTTAAAAACAAAAAAGGGCAAAAAAAGAAAAAAGTGCAGATAAATGCATCATATTATGCACATATTTGATTTTGTTGCATGCATATGTGCATGTATTCCAGTTCTTGCATCCGCCATGATTTATTTGCATATTTCTTTGCAAGTATTGCATTTTCTTGCATAGAAGTATGCAATAATTCATTACAGTGCAACTCAGCTCATTTTTATTTGCATTCAAGTGTGCAAATAAAACTGAAAACATGCACAGATGTGTGCAACATATCTGTAGGCAAAAACGTTAACCGAATTCCCTTTATGCAATAGTCGCATACATGTATGCAACTATAGGCAATAGTTGCATACATGTATGCAACTTTTTTTTTGATTGGCGTGGATCTCTAAGATTATTTTATGATTTTAGAATTTTTTTTTATGTAATGTCGCATTGTTTTCTTGCAGGAAATAGAGAATGCGAAGGGAAGAAAGGAGGAGGCAGAACGTTCAAGATGTGGCAGGCGGAACAAATTCTAGGGACCGGGTTTGAAGAATTTATACAGGAGGGACGTGGTTTTAATTTCAAACCTTAATAGGGACCTCCAAAAAACGAACCCTTATTTTTATTTACATATATTTTTTAATATTATTTTAATTCCAAAAAGTGTATTTTTGAATACGAACTCCAAATAAAACCCAACGACTGTCGCTTCTAGCTGCATACCCCAATTCCGGACACATAGGATGTGTTTCATAAGCCAATTCGACTGTTTCGATAAGTTTTTCTTTAAATTAAAATATAAATCAATATATATTGAATTTAAACGCACATTTTAATTTACTGGGGCCACATACTGATTCCGAAAATTACAGAAAAATAAACCAAACTATGTTTTGAAGATACAGTAGTAACAAAACTAATTTCGTCGAATTTGGAGGCCGTTTGAAAAATGGCCATTTTCCAGTCGATTAAATTCAAACTAAAAGTACTAAACACATTTAAATTCACTGCGCTCACATATTAATTTCAAAAATTATGAAATTTGAAACCTAACAATAATTTGACATTCCGGATCCAACAAAAGTGGTTTCGTCGAAAACAGAGGTTATTTGCAAAATGACTATTTTTAAGGGTTATATATAATTTAAAAATATATTTAATTCCATAGCGACTATTTTAAATTTTAAACTGGACATAACTTTCAATTTATATTATGAAATCTCGGTTTCTTACATTTGTTAGAAAGATATAATTAAAAGTTCATATATTTTTGGTTTTACTGAAATCCGATTTATTTTGAATTCTATACATTAATTTGAAATTTAAAATCGAATTTTCAAACTACCGTGCCATTTCGAACTCTTTTTATAATTAAAATAAATTTATACGTTCTAACTTCGATTTAAATAAATTATAAATCGTTATTATTTAAAATAAATCATTTAAATATTCAAAATACATTAAAGTAGCTAAAATAAAAATTTTAAATTGGTTTTGAAAATCAGGGTTGTTACATATTTTTTTTAGTTTTTTATAATAATCAATTAAACTGATCATTTTTAAGTAGATCAATCGCTACAAATAATAAAAAGTTAGAATGGTCACGGGTATAAATAGCACTGATTAAAATATTTATAAATGTGTACTTAATTAACTTATAAATTTGTAACTTAATTAAATTATACTTACATATGCAGCGGTTGTTTTATCATCATGCTCCCAAGATTATACAACTGTGCCTGCATTGTCGGTCAACAACCCAATACAACATAAGAACTCTTCATTCTCTTTCCTAAAATATGAATATATAAGTACGTATTATATATGTATTTTTTTGTTAATTATCTTGTTAACAACTTATAATTTAAAATATAAAAATTTACTAATTGTTTGTTATCTAAATTTATTAAGTATTCGCAATGATATTGGAATGAATTGGAACCACCGCAATGTAAGATGGGATTCTTGTTTCTGTTCACTGAGATCCTCCCTGACTCCCGCTGTAAATTTAAATTAGAAAAAACGTTTTACAGATCTAAATTATGTACTGAACACACGGAATTTACCTAGAATGTCTTATTGCTCCATCATCTGACCTAAACATCTCACACACTTGCACTCATCCAATTTGGTTTTTTTATTCGCTTTTCTCATAGCAGACACTGTTTTCCTATTTATTTTGTAATTTGTTGTTCCAATGTATTAAATTACTGGGAGACGTATGTTGTTTTGCAACTTGTGCAACAGTTGTAAATCCAACTTCTATTAGGTTGTATTTTGATTTCATCGCAATGTATTCAGCGGTCGTACAACATTCCTAAAGAGATTTCTTCGTGGTCATATTTTTTTGCCTCGATATTAGGTTCTTCTTTGGCATTAACATTGTCATCAACAAACTGAGCAGTAGTGTACGTTGAGCGTGCTGCATCTTCAATATGTTCTAGATAGAACGATCATATGTAGTACTTATCAAATGGGATCAAAAAACACTCTAAGTGTTTTATGAATATACTATGTTACATATTTTTTACTTGTTTAAAAATTGGCTTCCGACGTTTAAATTATACTATTTAACACTTAAATTAAATTAAATAGTCATATATTTTGTCACATATGCACGTGTTTAAAACTTTAATTAAATAACTATACATTATATAAAATTAATTATCGTTTTCGACATTTTAAAAAATGCATAAACTAAATTGTGCTCATCTACACTAAATATCCCAAACAACCCCTAAAAGTACTAAATTATCCAACTCATCTACACTAATCTATTATTGCACAAACAAAATACATTGGTTTTCAATACTTACAGGATAACAATAGTAATTAACTTAAATAAACTATACTACACAATCAATAAGACAATATAAATAGTTAGATTAACAAATAACCTTAAATTAACAAATTCATGTAATTAAGGATTGTTATGTAACGACGGTAGGAACAAAGCCTCTTATTTCCTACATAGGCACACACATATGAGTTGACACACACATCATTGTAACAAATTAAATCTCTGGTACTACGTGCTTACCAACTCATATTTGTACTCCACTCATCTAATTTGTTTCGTGATGTTGAAACTTTTATTCAAACCCATTATTCCTCATTAACAATACACAAGACAATTCTAACAGTTTCCCACTTGACTCACATCCCCTTCGAGTATTTTGGGAGCACTGCCTTGCCTGCATGGTCCAGTTTGCAACCTTCGGCTCTGATACCAGTTTTATGTAACGAAGGTCAGAAAAAGTCTTCATTCCTTCCGCATAGGCACGCATATGAGTTGACATACACGTTTTTGTAACAAAAGGGATCCCCTGATATACGTCATACATGCCTACATATTCAAATTTGTACTCTGGTCCTCTAATTTATTTTGTGATGTGAGACTCTTTATTCAAACCCATAATTCTTTCTTAACAACATGCGAGGCAATCATAACAGGGTTTAAGCTAATTACCTGATTTGAAGGTGATTAGGAGGCTGATAATGAAGAGAGTGAAATTTGCCAGAGTTTGAGAAGCTTTAGAGGCATGAAAAATGACCAACGGCTAATCAGTGAAAGGTGGAAGGTTTTTTTCATTATTGGGAAGAAAGAGAAATGATGAACAAGAAGCAAATCTTGGTCCTTATAGCTCCCAATTTTCCAGTAACCGCAAACGGTTTTACTCTAATGACTTCTAATAACGTATTATTTTATTTGTAATTGAAGTTTAAATTGTAATGATCGTAGGAGGACTTTAGGAAGCTGCAACAACCGCGCACAACTCCTGCATTAAACAAGAGGAATAATGCGCTGAAAGGTGTACCAGGCAGCTCATCATAAGTAAACAACATCGGAACCTGTCGTAAAACTCACAGCGCAAGGACAAAATATAATAGAACATATACAACATGTAGAAATAGTGAAGCATCATATAACAAACTTTTGAAAATTTTCACAACATCCTGAAAGGTTATCCATACATCATAGGATTATCAAAGTCTGTACATGAAGCCTCACTACAATACTCAGAGAACAACTCAAACAGGGTAAATAGAAATACTCGATAGTAGGTAAGATAATACGCCAGCCTCCGAATTGAAACATCATCCCCACTAAGCTATCACCTGTCACCTGCTACCTAGCCTGCCCATCCACAAACGGGTGAACAGCCCAAGGTAATAAGAAGGAAACATAAAACCTTGAGTCAGACAATAGTCTTAGTGAGCGATAAAACAGCTAACAAACATCATCAATAAAGTATATAAGAATGGACAGATAAACATATTAATCTACCCATAACATCAGAGAAGAACTCAACCTTACCTTCCCCACATCAGACAGTGATAGTCTTTACATCAAACACTTCAATCATTCATTCATATAAACCAGAACAAACACAACTAGCATCCATAGCATCCAGATTATGTATCTCACGTACACCATCCTAATCGAATTCAATATCCTTTAAGCACAAGCCCTAGAGGCCTAAACCAATATCAGACAAGCATCCAAGAAACATCTCCTACGATGTTGGACAATTTAAGTGAGACGGTACAAATAAGGCAACTAATCAACCATGACAAACTCTGGCTATCACTGCCAATCCTGCTTCGAAATGATAGTTAATCGTATGATGGCCAACCTTGCCATATGCCAAGGGATAATGGTAACCCCAGTTCTAGCATAAACTCCATACGCCTTTGAACGATACGTATGTATGTCCAACCTTGACAACTAGCCTTTCAAAGATACCCAGGGTACTCGACCAGCAACCTTCCAGTCTTTTGGGTACCCCCATTGTACCCCTTCATTGAGCCTGCTAGAACTTACGACAACGATAATCACTCAGCCTCCGTACTTCTAGTCATCTAAACCGACAGCTTTTCATAGCTCAAGCAACCTTCTCAAGCAATCATTATCCACCAACTCACAACCTTTGAGTTGTCACCTCATTCGTTATTCTGCCCCGATCAAAGAACACATACAACACTTTGAATATTCCTACTTGAATTTACTTCGAAGTCACAACATCACCGAGCAAAATTACATCACTGCGTTGCGGCTAGGGTTCGTGGCGTTGCCCCTGATATTTTTTTTCAAGCTCTTTTGTTCAAATCTAGGTCATACCCGAAAAATATTTTTTTTTTAGAAAATGACCTTGTGTGATCGATCCCCAATGCAACCGACCAAATCCCCTGGTGACCGACCAGACTCCACCTGCCCTATGCACGATCGACCCATCTTGGTGCAAGACCCCAACTTGACTGACCCAGTTGTGGCCGACCACCCTTCTGATGACCGACCCCTTCCTGGTCCAAGACCCACTTGCATTGCATGACCGACCCGACCTCTACTCTACCCAACCATGCTCGACCCCTGGCTTCTCTGATCGACTCCAACATGCATGACCCCACTATGGTGCGACCCATGTTGCTCGACCCCTGGCCTTGCTCGACCCCATGCATTTCTGCTCGATCGACAGACCCAAAGCCGCTCGACCGACTCTACTTCATGCATGACCGACCCCTATGACTTGAACCAAAAGCCATGCTCGGCCCGTGGTCAGACAGCCCCAATCCAAGTCCAATTTCGACCAAAACTCCGCCAATCGACACGATTGACGCAATATACTCATCTAATTCATTCAACACAACCACAATCAAGTTATGAAATCACTAACAACATGAACATGTCGATTTTCACCAAAAATACGCAAATTCCACCAGAATCATGATAAATGAACATATGAACATAATTACGGATCTAACTTACATAAACATATGAAATAGCATAGAAATTACTGGTTTTATGTTGCTGAATTAGATCCTATGGCAATTCATATGAAAATAAGCTTACCATGATGTAAATATAAGGAAAACGACTTGAATTTGATGAAAAACATGATCAAACATTTATACACTTGATTGAATCCGTGTAAGAGATGCATATCACTCACCAATTCTCCAAATCAAAGAAAAAACAGTGAAATCAGATTCTGAATAGCAAAGAACTTGATTCGAAACCTTCGATTTGATGAACTCTCACTTCAAATGATGTAGATCTAGCTTCAAATAATGTAGTTCTTGGATTTCCTTCCTTAGATCTCGATTTTAATGGTGGAAAGATGTTAGAGGAAGGAGGAACACAAGGCCACCAAACGAGAGAATGAAGAAAGTAAACTATTCTTCATACCTCTCACCCCTTATTTATAGCTTTCCACCAACCAACTAATGGGCCTCTACAAATCAGCCCATTAAGGCTCCCAAAACCTGAACAACCAACTATTAAACCTTAAAACAGCGATTCCTCCTAAACCGCTAAGCTAAATCTTTATTGTGACCACTCTACGGAAAGGGAAACATCATTTCCTTTCCAATGGCACAAGTTTCAACACATGAGTCAAAAGTTATTCCCTACAAGACTGACAGGGGAAAAATGGTCACAAATAAAATTGGTAAAAATTATGGACATGTCTCACATCCCCATCAACAACATATTAAGATATGAGAATGATCCAATCCTTAGGGAATAATATAAAAATATTTTATGATCCTCCGATACGTAAAATGCGGGCTATTACATTCTCTCCCCCTTAGGAATTTCGCCCCTGAAATTCTAACAAACATAAGTAACCACAGGAATTCCACATTTCTATCACTCGTGTGCAGCCAATTCTATCATCCGAACTAGCAGCCATCAGACCATGCATCCATAGCCCTATCCTGGTACATGGAATTCTAAAACAACAATGGCACAAGTTACAACGATGTAAGGTGACACGATACTAATGGGTCATACCGACGAAAAGTTCGGGATGGGTCACCTTCATGCTTTCTTCCGTCTCCCATGTACAATCATCGCCATCCTCACTCCATTGTACCTTTACTAGCTTAATTGTCTTCCTCCTACGTTGTTTCGTGTCATTCCCTACAACACGAAGTGGCTTACGAGGTCTCGTAACTGCGGTCTTGACTTATAGGTCTTCGTACTGCTCTGGAGATACCACCATATTCGAATCATGCACGAACTTCCGTAGAAACGACACATGAAACACATTATGCAAACTCGACATCTTCTCGGGTAACTCCAATTCATATGCGAGCTTTCTAATTCGCTCGACTATCGAAAATGGCCTAACGAACCTTGGTGCTAACTTTCCTTTGTTTCGGAATCGAACCACATGCTTCAACGGCGAAATCTTAACAAAAACCTTATCGCCAACGACGAATTCCAAATCTTTTCGACGCTTATCAGCTTAACTCTTCTGACGATCTTGGGCTGCCTTCATTCGTTGCCGAACGATCTTGATACAATCCGAGGTCTCTCTTTTCATATCTGGCCCAAGTACCAACTTATCTCCAGTTTCTAACTAACATGCTGGAGAATTGCACGGTCTACAATACAACCCCTAATGTAATGCCATCCCAATACATGACTGGTAGCTATTGTTATACGCAAACTCAATCAGATGTAGATGGTCTTCCCACGATCCTATGAAGTCTAACACAGAAGCCCTCAGAAGATCTTCCAAAACTTGATTAACCCTCTCGGTTTGACCATCAGTTTGGGGATGATAAGTCGTACTTAAACACAACTCGGTTCCCAAAGTATCTTGCAAACTCTTCCAAAATCCACTGGTGAACAATGGATCTTGATCACTGACCATGCTCTTTGGGATGCCATGGAATCGAACTATCCATTTCACATAAAGTTCAGCCAACTTCGATGCAATCCTAGTTGACTTTACAGGAATGAACCTTGCACTTTTGGTCAAGCGATCCACGATGACCCAAATCCCTTTGTTTCCTGCCCTGGTTCTAGGTAGTCCATCGATAAAATCCATCGATATCTGCTCCCACTTCCACGTAGGGACTTCTAATGGCTGAAGTAAACCACTCGGCTTCTTCTGTATAGCTTTTTCCAACTAAAAGTTCATGCACTTGGAAATCAACTTTCCAATATCTTGCTTCATCCTCTTCCTATAGTATACTCGCTTCATGTCCGGATACATCTTATTACCACTGGGATGAATCGTCAACTTCGAATGATGACATTCTCTCAGAACCTCATCTCTCAATCCGTCGATATCAGGAATAACTAGTCGCCCTTGCTTTCATAGCCAACCCTCTCGATCGAGCTCGAGCTCTTTATCTTCTGGTTCCAACTTCTGGATAAACTCGACAAGCTTCATATCTCGCTTTTGGCTCTTGCCAATCCTTTCGATAAGATTAGGTATTATCGATAAACTTCCTAACATTTCAGGTTCCAACTCACAGCTTGGCCTAAAATCAAACCTTGCCAAATACTCGAGGCTCTTCCATTCTGAAAATATCACTCCCAAACTTGCGTATCTTTGACTCAACACATCTGCAATTGCATTATCCTTGCCAAGAGTATAGGCTATACCAAAATCATATGATGCCAGAAACTCCAACCCTCGTTGTTGTCGAAGATTCAAGTCCTTTTGGGAGAAAAGATACTTCAGCGACTAGTGGTCCGTAAACAACTCAAACTGAATTTCGAACAGGTAATGTCTCCACATCTTCAGAGCAAACACAATCGCCGCCAACTCCAAATCATGAGTTAGATAATTCCACTCATGCGGCTTTAGCTGTCGACTCGCGTAGGCCACAACCTTATCCTTCTACATTAGCGCTGCTCCAAGTCCAGTACCACATGCATCGGTGTATACCACCATTTTTTCATTCCCACTCAGAATGGTCAACACAGGAGAACTCGTCAGTCTTTCCTTCAGGACCCCGAACGCTTGTTCACATTTTGCATCCCATGTGAACATGTAACGCCCGAGATTTGGGACCAGCCAAAATTGCCGAAAATCCCGTGTGTCCCAAAAACAAACAATGACAGTTACTATTTTATTTTACAACATCACTAAATGCCCTGGATGAAAAAAAAAAGATAAAGATAATATAAATTTCATTTGTCCGAGTATGAATTTAAACACAATTACCGTAAATTTATCATTATGAAACTCTGAAGAGATGGATACCGATATTATTTCCTGCACACTCGATATCCTGGATTTTCGTGCCAATCAAAACTTAAAATTTCCAATTCAAACCATTCTTACATAATTTATAATAATTTAACAATATTTGTCCGTATTTTTAAAACATTAAAAATAGCTATTTATGGTTACGGTTGATAACTGCACTTACAACATTTTTTTCGAAACAGTTTGCCCGAAATTAAAATCTTCTTTTACTCATTTGAAAGCTTTTGTCAATATAAATCAAACATTCTTCGCTTGGTGGAAATCTGATATAGATTCCAAAAGTTATAAGCGTTTAAAGTTTACAACTTAAATACGCGAACTGCCATTTTATGATAGCGCTATTTTGACCAAAATAAAAATTTATTCTTTGATATGTTCAAAATATGTTAGGTAACCGTTATTTACTTATATAAACCCTCTAAATTAATTTGGGTTTAAAATTCAACTTTATTTCATTTTTTGATAAAATGTCAGTGTAGCTTAGATGATAAAACATGAAAGATACACCAACACAAAATGTAATAACAACAAAATTATTTTTATTAACAAAGCAGCTGCGTCACTACACCTTATGACTGCCTACATACCTTTATCTAATTGGGGGATAAGCAATTAGATACAGGATCAAGCCAACGTAGTTCTTCTTTACACAAAACATTTAAAATCATTATTTACTTCCAAAATATTCTTTATATCATGTAGAGATTCTCAAAAGTAATCTTAAATTGCTTTTCAAATAATTTCAAATTAAGTTTCAAATTAAATTTTTAATTAAACATCTCGTTCGTCGGATCAGTTAGGGATATCCAGGGAGAGCAGGAAAATATATTTTCCAAACTCAAGCCTAGACACTATCCTCTATGTCACCCTAGAACGTTCCAGTCTTTTATTTTGCAAAACATCTATATATCTCTTATAGAACTTCCTTTCAAAAGATAAACATCTTTTATTTTAAATGCTGATCATCTTCCTTATGTAAAAGCTACTTCATACCCAATTCTCAAACCGCCTTTATATCTCTCTAATAAGTTCTTACTCAATCATAAATATCCTCAAATGTCACATCAAATGCTACATCAAATATTTATTATTATTATATGTCATATCAAATGTCACAACAAATATTACACCAAATATTTATTATTATTATATGTCAAATCAAATGTCACATCAAACATTTATTATTATTGTATGTCACATCAAATGTCAAATCAAATGTCACATTAGATGTCACATCAAAGGTCACTTATTATTATATGTCACATCAAATGTCATAACAAATGTCACATCAAACATTTCTTATTAGTATAAATATGTCACGTCAAGTGTCTCATCCAAATTTGAGAGGATTTGGAGCAGTTTACCATGCTTTTATACTCAAAATATCTATTACAGCGTTTTAGTTACGCTTTGAAAAATTCTAAGTAGTTTATAATAATTTTAGACTCAGAACAACTATTTAGCGTTTCTGTCACGCTGTGAAAAGTTTTGTTCGTTTTAAAAGTACTTCTTAATCATCTCAGAAAAAGACATCGCCTCCAGTACTGCTACGACAACTTCTGGGTGGTTTATAATGATTTTAGACTAAAAATAGCTTATTATAGCGTTTCTGGGTTCTATAAAAAGTTCTGGCTTGGTTCGGTGCTTTAATAAGTAGAAAAGATAGCGTTTCAGAGTACTATAAAAAGTTTCAAAAATCAGATTTTTGCCTGTTTTTAGGCAAAATGTTTGGTGTTGTTTCTCTATGATAAAAATAGATTTTGGCTCCAAATTTTCTGCAGTAAGAATCTCTTTTATTTTACTTAATTATCATCAAAAGAAACCCACAAAATCATTTATTAATTTAATATATAAATTCAAACATCCTGAAGCATTTTTAACATGTACATTTCGGGCTGATTTTTACCTGACCTTGTGTCCAGTTTTCAGGTATGCAAATGGCCGAATTAGAAAAAATGCCCTAAGATAAAGCTGTAGCCCTTTGAATTAGCTTTCCAAATTAATAGAGAAGTCGAAATTTCATTAAGAACTGCAAAAGTTATGCTCAAAATACCGAACGTCATTTTCAGGGATTCACGTCCAAACATTTATTCTTAAATTTCACGAATTTGGTTCAAAATATGAAATGAATGCATAAACTTAAATAGTTTTTTTCGCCTTACACTTATATCTTGATCTTGTATTTATCCTCTAGGCTTCTCCGAAGCTCTTACTCTTTATCTTGTGAATGCATGATATGAAAATGAACCTTTCCACCCATTGTATAGTAGTATTTAAGGCTAGTTTGGTAATTTGGTTTTGGACACTTATCCACCTTATCTTCATGCATGCTTTAGGATATAGACACATGTCTACTTAGGTGTTTTTAGATGTTTCTACTCATGGACACCTAATGGGTTTATTTGTCATTACCTTATTTACTTATAAGACGTGTCTTGTTGATTTGATGACACGTGTCCCTAGCCATTTTTCATATTCTAGAATATGTACACATATACCATTTGTATGTTACTTCTATGATATGTACATACACATATATGTGTTCTTCTAATGTTACCACATGCACCTGATGTTCTAACAACTTTTTACAAGGAAAATATTGTTTATCGACAAAGCTGTTTTTGGTCACATTATCGATATTTCTTTGAACTACTTATCTTCGTAAGAAAAAATTCAACAACATATTTTCTCCTTGTTAATTATTATTTATAAAAAGATTTAATCATGGTTATAAGACCATTAAATCCAAGATTTAAATATTTAAATAACCTTAATATTTAAATATTTACTACCTGAAGTTTCAGATTGTTACATTCTTTTCTCCATAAAAGGAATTTCATCCCCGAAATTCTATGGAATACTTAATCGATAGAAAACCAAATATTCCATGAACAAAACTCTATGTATCCAGGAAATTTTCTTGAAATTATACTTTCTAAATAATTTCATAAATTGAAATCATACCTGAATATTATATGATTCGAACCTTTTAATATTATGTTACTCCTGCAAGCTGTTACTAGATTAGGCATGCCATAGCTTCAAATTTAGGATCTTGTTCTTCGCAATCCACATTGATACCTAGTCTTCTTCCTATGAGTATACACTCAATTTGTCATAGATTCCAGAGCCCACCCTTTTTCAATGTCAATTCATCCAGTAAAGGCATACTCTTCTTGTGTGGTACCCATCAAAATGTACCAAAGATTCATCATACTCAGGCTCATCCAACTCATCATCATCAATAAGTATATATTCTCCTTATTGTGGTACCCATCGAAATGTACCAAAGAGTAATATTTTCAAAATAGACATCTCAAATAATATCTTCGACGATTATATTCATCAAAGTCAACTCATCAATTATGTTGTACTTTCCCTGTTGCAGTACCCATAAAAATGTACCAGAGAGAAATATTTTCAAAATAGACTCTAATCGATATTTTTAATTAAGTCAAATAAGTTTTATAAAAATATTCTTTTGTCAAAACTTGGATCATATTCATCAAAGTGGATCCAATCTACTCAATTTAGGATATTTTATCCCATTGCGGTCGGCATCCCGTCATCGAATAAGATGTACTCTACTCGGCTCGATACCAACATAGAGTAATATTTGCACTATCCATGATCTATTGTCTTATGCAGGCATCCCTTCATCATATAGGATGAACTCAGCTCGATACCAACATAGAGTAATAGCGCACTACCCAAGATTTATATTATCTTATACCGCACATCATTAACATCATCCGAAAGTATCCATCATTGATGAAATAATCCAAAAAATCTTTACTAAGTATAAAAAAAGTATACTCTCAAAGCATTTTTTATAATCATTACTCCCACATGGATAATCATTTCTTTTTTGAAAATCAACACTCTCAACTTCAAAAATAATCTTACGTATAAACCCCCCTTCTCTTTTTTTTAAATACATAATTAATTTGCAAAAATGTTTTAAGATAGCAAACTTTCAAAGTTTTAAAATATATATGATGTAAGTATTCTAGATAATTAATCTAGCTTCCCAATAAGTTATGTTAAATCTTATCAAGCAATGAAAAGTTATCACCGAATTATTGAAAGATCTTTAGCTGCTAAGCTAACATCATCAAGGCTAAGCAACATTAACATCTTATTACGTAAAAGAAATTCTCACCTCGGTTTTTCTTGAATGCAATATTAAATTCACTCCTCTTAATGTTCTTCAATTTTGTTTGCCCAAGCTCATTCAATTGCTTCCTCGACAAGTTGTTATTCCACATTCGGTTTAAGCCACTCCATTGCATCCATTTCATGCTACTACATATCTCCCTTTAAAAGCCGCTCCATTCCCTCACTATTTTATAACTTATCACATGCACTTACAACTTCGTTAAATCTCTTTATATGGTGCATGATAAAGAATCATACATGTATAAATACTAAACAAAGTTAGACACACAAAATAAATACTACTCATAGCACTGGTCAGAGGAATGGTGCCTTACCCTATACGGTTTTATTTATCTAATTAAGATAACTTTATTTCAAAATTTCTAAGATTATATTATAATATTATGTGATATTTTATTTAGGCACCTAACCTAAGCTCTGATACCACTTGTAACGCCCCGAGATTTCGGACCAGTCAAAATTGCCGAAAATCCTGTGCATCCCAAAAAATAAACAATTACAACTACCATTTTATTTTACAACATCTCTAAACGCCCTAGATTTTTTTAATAAAGATAATATAAATATCACTTGTCCGAGTATGAATTTAAACACAATTACCGTAAATCTATCATTGTGCAACTCTAACGAGATTGACATCGATATTCTTTCCTGCACACTCGATACCCTAGATTTTCATGCCAATCAAAACTTGAAATTTCCAATTCAAACCACTCTTACATAATTTATAATAATTTTACAATATTTTTCCATATTTTTAAAACATTAAAAATAGCTATTTATGGCTAATTACAGTCGATACCTTCACTTACAACGTTTTTTTTTGAAACAGTTTGAAACATAACTTGAAAATTATTCTCCGAAATTAAAATCTACTTTCTGTCATTTGAAAGTTTTTGTCAATATAAATCAAACATTATTCGTTTGGTGGAAATTTGACATAGATTCCAAAAGTTATAAGCGTTTAAAGTTTAAACTTAAATACGCAAACTGCCATTTTATGATAGTGCTATTTTGACCAAATAAAAATTTATTATCTGATGCTTTCAAAATACCTTAGATAACCATTACATACTTATATAAGCCCTCTAAATTATTTCGGGATTAAAATTCAACTTTATTTCTTTTCTTGATAAAACGTCAGTGTAGCTTGAATGATAAAATATGAAAGATACACCAACACAAAATGTAATAACAACAAAAATATTTTTATTAATAAAGCAGCTGCGTCACTACTCCTTGTGACTGCCTACGTATCTTTATTTAATTGGGGGATAAGCAATTAGATACATGATTAAGCCAACGTAGTTCTTCTTTACACAAAACATTTAAAATCAATATTTACTTCCAAAATATTCTTTATATCATGTAGAGATATTCAAAAGTAATCTTAAATTACTTTTCAAATAATTTCAAATTAAGTTTCAAAATAGATTTTGAATTAACCATCCCGTTCGTCGGATCAGTTAGGGATAGCCCGAGAGAGCAGGAGACAATATTTTCCAAATCCAAACCTAGACAATATCCTCTCTATCACCCTAGAACACTCCAGTCTTTTATTTTGCAAAACATCTATATATCTCTTATAGAACTTCCTTTCAAAAGATAAACATCTTTTATTTTAAATGTTGATCATCTTCCTTATGTAAAAACTCCTTTATTCTCAATTCTCAAACCGCCTTTATATCTCTCTAATAAGTTTTTAATCAACCATAAATATCCTCAAATGTCACATCAAATGTTATATCAAACATTTATTATTATATGTCACATCAAATGTCACAACAAATGTAACATCAAATATTTCTTATTATTACGTGTCACATCAAATGTCTCATCCAAATTTGAGAGGATTTGGAGCAGTTTACCATGGTTTTATACTCAAAATATCTATTACAGCGTTTCACTTACACTATGAAAAATTCTTGGTAGTTTATAATAATTTTAGGCTTAGAACAGCTATTCGGCGTTTCTGTCACACTGTGAAAAGTTCTATTCGTTTTTAAAGTACTTCTTAATCATCTCGGAAAAAGACAGCGATTCCAGTAATGCTACGACAAGTTCTCGGTGGTTTATAATGATTTTAGACTAAAAACAGCTTACTATAGCGTTTCTGGGTGCTATAAAAGGCTGGGGCGTGGTTCCATGATTTCATAAATAGAAAATATAGCGCTTTCGAGTGCTATAAAATGTTTTGAAAATAAGATTTTTGCCTGTTTTTGGGCAAAATGTTTGGTATTGTTTCTCTATGATAAAAAAAGATTTTGACTCCAAATTTTCTATAGTACAAAGCTCTTTTAGTCTACTTAATTATCATCACAGGAAACCCACAAAATCATGTGTCAATTTAATATATAAATTCGAATATCATGAGGCATTTTTAACATGTACATTTCGGGCTGATTTTTACCTGACCTTACGTCCAGTTTTCAGGCATGCAAACAGTCGAATTAGAAATAAATGGTAAGGAAAAGCTGTAGCCCTTTGAATTAGCTTTCCAAATTGATAGAGAAGTCGAAATTTCATTAAGAACTGCAAAAGTTATGCTCAAAATACCGAATGTCATTTTCAGGGGTTCACGTCCAAACATTTATTCTTAAATTTCACGACTTTGGTTCAAAATATGAAATGAATGCATAAACTTAAATAGTTTTTCTCACCTTACACTTGTATCTTGATCTTGTATTTATCCTCTAGGCTTCTCCAAAGCTCTTACTCTTTATCTTACTTTTTTTTTCATTTGTGAATGCATGATATGAAAATGAACCTTTCCACCCTTTATATAGTATTTTTTATGGCTAGTCTGGTAATTTGGTTTTGGATACTTGTCCACCTTATCTTCATGCATGCTTTAGGATGTAGACACATGTCTACTTAGTTGTCTTTATATGTTCCTACACATGGACACCTAATGGGTTTATATGTCATTACCTTATTTACTTATAAGACGTGTGTTCCGTTGATTTGATGACACGTGTCCCTATCATTTTAAGCCATTTTTCATATTCTAGTATATGTACACATATACCATTTGTATGTTACTTCTATGATATGTGCATACACATATATGTGTTCTTCTAATGTTACTACATGCGCAGGATGTTCTAACAACTTTTTACATGGAAAATATTGTTTATCGACAAAACTGTTTTCTGTCATATTATCGATATTTCTTCGAACTACTTATCTTCGTAAGCAAAAATTCAACAACATATTTCCTCCTTGTTAATTATTATTTATAAACAGATTTAATCATGGTTATAAGACCATTAAATCTAAGATTTAAATATTTAAATAACCTTAATATTTAAATATTTACTACCCGAAGTTTCAGGTTGTTACAGAAAACTTGGTTTTTCTTCGTCAATCCTGTCAATGGTGCAACTATCTTGGAGAAATCCTTGATAAATCATTGGTAATAACCTGCCATCCCAAGTAAACTTCGAACATCTGTCGCATTCCTAGGTCGATCACAGTCCTGGATTGCTGCCACCTTAGCGGGGTCAATCGTTGTCCCATTTCCAAAAACAACATGGCCTAAAAATCTCACTTTGCTCTTCCAGAATTGCATTACGCCATATACAGCCTACGGCAACCCCAGTGATGTGACGCAGTAGGTGCCAAAAAGTGTTGTTATAGGTATAAAATGATATGTGACAACACTTTCTTGGGGTTGCCATTTGCTGTGTTGCCTTAGAGTCAAAGGCAACATCTTCGCGACCTTAAGGCAACAGCAGTACTGGTGTTGCCACAGGTACCACTACAACAAAAAAGCACCCTTTCACAACTGCCAAAAATACTTGTAATATGTCTAGTGCAGTTGGCAATCGTAATAAAGTCAACCTTTTTTACAACTAATTCTAGCAGTTGTTAAATTTTTTTTTGCAACTGCTAAAAGTAATTACACCTCAACTGCTATTAATCAAAGATTTCATGACATTATAATAAATATTATTATAACACAGTATTTTATTCAAAAAAATATTTTATTTCAACATTTCAAATGGTACAAATTTTTTGACCCCACTATTGTACATTCACTCGTATATTAAACAATCATTCATATGTCACTCGATTCACTCATATGTTTATCGATTTTTCTATAAGTAACAATCTTTTAATTTCCTTCCATATTAATTTTTCTATAAGTAACAAGCCAAACTCCTACAGTTCCATCACACTGACCCTTTTCCCTTTGCAGTAATGTGGATCCTTGCTAATCTAATGGTTTTCTCATTGGTAGCCTTGTTTCTTCTTTTTGTAGCTCTCGTTTCTGAAGCTTCCACACAAGCATACGTAGACAACAAACCCATGCTGCAAACCTATATTATACAAGTAAGGCTACCTCATAGTTTGAAAATTTTCAAGCCTAGACAACTCTGAAGTTACTACAAACCATTCTTGCCGCAAAATGGTAATGGCACAACAAGCTCACGATTAGTATACCAATACAGTGACGCTATTACAGGTTTTGCTACAAAGCTCACAGAAGCCGAAGTTGAAAGCATAAAGAAGAAGCATGGATTTATAACGACTTACGTAGAAAGCACAGTCCCACTCCTCACGACTCACACCCCAACATTTCTAGGGTTGCAAGGAGTGAATGGATTTTGGAAAAAAAAATCTACTTTAGGAAGCGGGGTTATCATACGAACACTCGACTCTTGCATTGTTACCGATCATCCATCATTCAATGACCATGGGATGGAACGACCACTATCTAGATGGAAGGGCCTCTGTACCTTCAAAAAGCCAAATGGATGCAATATGAAATTTATTGGAAGCATGGATTTTGGATACGGAAACAACATAGATTCTTCGGTAGACACTCAAGGTCATGGAACCCACACACCAAGCATGACTGCAGGTAATTTTATGAAAAAACGCAGTTGTGTTAGATAACTGTAACGGTACAGCAGCTGGCATGGCGCCTCGTGCCCATTTTAGGTTAACAAAACATAAAAGCTCTAACATTGCTTACCATAATATATTGTAAATAGTAGTTAGAATTCCCGACTCAGAAGCAATTTTCTCAACAAACCGTTAACATTACCATACAAGTTCTCGACAAACTATTAAACATTCAGATAAAGTTTCAAATCATACCTTAAGTGTGCTCGACTTTCTTTTTCATATTGTAATCCTGAAATATGTGGATGATTCTTAAATAGAGAACTACGTCGTATACCTTAAACAGATCGCTCTCTGATGCCGAGTCATCATCGCTGTGTACGAGTTTCCAGGTTTGCTTGCGTTGGCATGTTCACTGCCAGTTGCACCGGCAGTCTTCCAACACCAGGCATGCTCATATAGTGTTGGCAAGGCTTGATGTCTGCACGATCAATCACTTTACAATCATTTAAACTTCCTAGCAGTATCAAAGTAAAGCAGTTTACCAGGAGACAATATTGTAATGTGCTCTACTGTACGAGTTTACCAAATATCTGTTGTACAAGTTTTCGGTATATGTAATAACCCGGAAACCTGAGCCAATTTAATTTTTTTATCTTGCCAGTTTTAGTGAATTTTGAATATTTAAAATGATTTATTTTAAATAATAATGACAAGAAATTTATTTTGGATAGAATTAGAATGAATATATTTATTTGAATCGTCGTTAGAATATAAATAATTATTTTTAATTATAAAAGAAATTGAAAATAGCACGGTAATTTAAAAATTCGATTTCAAATTTCAAATGAATGCACAGGATTCAAAATAAACCGGATTTTGGAGAAACGAAAAATATTAGAATCTATTTGAAAATATCTTTCTAAAGAATCCAAAAAATCAAAATTTCATAGCGGGAATAAAAAGTTATATCCAGTTGAAAATTCAGAATAGTCACTATGGAATTCTGGCCCTTAAAAATGGAAATTTTGCAAACGACCTCTGTTTTCGACGAAACCACTTTTGTTGGATCCGGGATGTCGAATTATAGCTAGATTCCAAATTTTGTAATTTTCTGAATCAATATGTGAGCGTGGCGAAGTAAAACGTGTTTTTGGCAGTTTCAGTCAATTCCGATCGACCAGAAAATGACCATTTTTCAAGTGGTCTCGGAATTTGACAAAATTAGTTTCGTTAGAACCGTATCGTCAATACGAAGCTTGAAAATATTTTTCGGGAATTTTTAGAGTCCGTATGTGGCCCCCGTAAATTGAAATATGCATTCAAACTCAATATATAGATTTATATTTAAATTTTGACGAAAACCTATCGAAACAGCCGAACTGGCTTGCGGAACATATCCCATTGCGTTCGGAATGGGGGTAATTAGCTATAGACGACAGTCGGTGGGTTTGATTTCGAGTTGGAATTAAAATGTGACTTTATGGAGTTAAATTAAATACAATATAAATAATAATTCCTTTTCTCCTTAACCCCTCCCTCTTCCCTCGTTGACTTCAGAAAACGATTCCCTAAATAAAAAAAAGGAAAAACAAATCGATCCCTCCAACCCTCCGTCCATCGCGCTACACGCCGCCACCAGAGCTCCACCGCGTCGCCGCCAATTGAACCCCACCCATCTCCTCCTCCTTCCTCCGCTCTCCTCTCTCCTCTTTCTGTAATCCCCAAACCCTACCCCGGACAGTGTAATTCCGCCGCCGCCAGCCAATGGGGCCCCATCTGCCCGTCGCACTCCCCTGTCGCCACCCACAGCACGAAGCCACCACCTCTCAGCCCTTCCTCCAACGCCAACAGCCGCCGTGGGCCCCCTCCCTCTTTAAAAAAGCCCGGTAAGTTTTATCTTCCTATGATTTGAGAAATCTGATTTTTCGTACGTGGTATGGTATGATAAAGATCTGAATTTTATATATGTGATTTTAGAGTGAAGATTTGAATTTTATATATATGGTTTTAGAATAAAAATCCTATTTTTATTAGATTTTTGTAATGTAAAAGCTTAGATTTTGTTCATGAGATTTTTAACATAGAAAAGTTTTAACTTCTACGTTAGAAAAAAATATGATTTGTATATTGAAAGTGAACAAATAAAAATGTAATTTTTATTTAGGTATGAAGAGTATAAAAAAATGTGATCTTTACTATGAAGTAGACAGAATAAAAATATTATTTTTAGTGAAATAAAAATATGAAGTAGCAAAATAAAGGTTTGATTTTTATACATGGAGTGAACATATAAAAATATGATTTTTAGTCAAGGAAAAATATACGATTTTTAGTTATGCAAAAATATAATTTTTAGAAGATAAAGATTTGATCTTCATACGTTTGACATGAAAATAAAAATACGATTTTTATAGGAAAGGGTTGGTTTAAAAATTAGATTTTATGTGTATAAAAATAGAATTTTTATCTATATAGTAGCAGTATAAAAATGTCATTTTTATATATATAACAAAGAAATAAAAATGATTTTTATTTTTGAAGTAGCGGTTTAAAAATATAATTTTTATATAGAAAGAAGCATTGTAAAAATATATGAAATAGAAATGTGATTTTTATTTTGAAGCGATAAAAATGTGATTTTCATATATGAACAGCGAGAAAAAGTCGCATTGGAATTTCGCTCGATCTGAATCGTTCAAAAAGATAGAATGGAGGAGTGGAACCCTCGATGAGAACTTCTCACCTTTTAAATTGTTTTCTAGTTGAAATATATACTAGGATGCAGACGGTGCTTAGCAGCACCCGACACCCGTTGTCCACAGACCATGGACGACTTGTTTGTTTGTTGTTTGTGGTGTGAATATTGATTGTGTGATAGGGAATGGAATAAAATATTTTATAGTTAAAAATATAATTTGTAAGGTGTATATAAAATAAATATTTATAAACAAATCGGACGGTTTGTTTATGTATAGCCATTTGACTGATATTGATTGGGACGATAAATTTTACACATCGCCCAACTTCAAAAATAAAAATCTGTATTTGTTGATTTGAAACCCCACACGGGTGTTGGGATGATATTTGGCGTACACTAATCCCAAATAATTAGTTGTATGTCGATTGATTGATTGACAGGCTGTTATAAGCGTTAAATTTTTATATTTGATGCTTATGCAGATATTATATACATGTGTTGTAGGGAATCCATATAATTAACATTATATGGTAATTGATTGGGCCTTATTCCAAGTTGGAAAATAAAGAAAATTCATGTGAGACCGAGGATCAAGTTATTGCTAGATTCAAAAATTCATAATTTTTTGAATCAATATGTGAGCGTGGCGAAGTAAAACATGTTTGACCAATTTCAGTTGAATTTAATCAACTGGGAAATGCCATTTTACAAACAGTCTCATAATTTGATGAAATTAGTTTTGTTAGGACAGTATCGTCAATATGAAGCTAGAATGTGGCCCCGGTAAATTGAAATGTGTGTCCAAATTTAATATATAGATTTATATTTTGATTTTGACGGAAACTGATCGTAACTGACGAGTCGACTTGCGATACATACCCCATTGTGTTCGGAATGGTGGTAATTAGTTATGGACGACAGTC
Organism: Allium sativum; assembly: GCA_030737875.1. Taxonomy (NCBI): domain Eukaryota; kingdom Viridiplantae; phylum Streptophyta; class Magnoliopsida; order Asparagales; family Amaryllidaceae; genus Allium; species Allium sativum. The sequence continues at coordinate 74,429,674 of CM060920.1, read as the reverse complement.
TGTGGGTTCGATTTCGAGTTTAAATAAAAAATTGCTTTTTAGAATTTAAAATAATTATATATATAAGAGGTAATTAGGGAGAAGAACAAACTTTACCGAAAAATTAGGCTGAAGGACACCAAGTTTTATTTTTAGTCTGAAAGACAAACTTCGAACCAAAATTAAGCTGAAGGAAAATGCTAAATATAATTAGCATTATATTCAGTTTTTTTACACTACACAAAAATGCTAGTTTTAACTAGCATTATTCAGTTTTACACTGCAGAAAATGCTAATTATATTTAGCATTGTCCTTCAGCCTAATTTTTTTTCAAAGTCTGTACTTCAACCTAAAAATAAAACTTGACGTCTTTCAGATTAATTTTTTTCCAAAGTTTATCCGTATGCCTATTTTCCACTATATATAATATAATATAACCCCCCTCCCCTTCAGTTTCTTTCTCCCCGTCATTACTTTGCAAAGGAGAAATAAATAAAACCCACGGATCTCATTCAAGCCCCCTCCACCTTCGCTGACGCCGTCGCTCTCCTGGCCAGCCACCGCCCATCGCCTACGGCCCTCGCCGTCGCCCCTCCTCCGCTTCCTTATCACGTCGAGCCCCAAGCCCCCCCAAATCGAAGCCCTAGCCACCAATCAACCCGACCCCGCCGCCATCCACCACTGGCCCGTCACCGCTACCCCGTGCCCCTCCCGGCGTGCTGCGCCCCTCCTCCTCCCTCCCAAGACGATTAACAGTGAGTTTTTAGTTTTGTTTAAATAAAATTCTGATTTTGTTTATATAAATTTCTGATTTTTCACTTATATAAGGTAGGATTTTTAATTTATATAAAGTTAGGAGGTTTATTTATATAAAGTTTTGGTTTTTAGAAGTATAAAGATACAATTTTTAGTTGAACAAAAATGTGATTTCTTTTGTAAATACGAAAAATGTGATTTCTTTTGTAAATATAAAAATGTGATTTTTAGGTATGAAGAACCGTTATAATAATATAATCTTTATATGTGTTGTAGTGTTAGAATGATATGATTATTATTTATAATAAAAATATGATTTTATTCATATGAAAGTTACGACTTTATGTATATAAAGATTTGATTTTGAAATAGAAAAAGATTTGATTTTTAGTTATATAAAAATTCAATCTTTATATAAGAAGTAGAGATATAAAAATATAATTTTTTATATAGAAGGAAGCGTTATAAAAATATATGAAGTAGAAATAAAAATATGATTTTTATCTGTTGGGATGAAATGATAAAAATATGATTTTTTACTATGAACAGCGTGAAAAGAATTGCAATGGAACTGGTGGAAAACGAAGTCCAAACCGTTCATAAATAAAGAACGGCGGAGTGGAACCCTCGCTGATAACTTCTCACTCTAATTCTTGTTTTCTAGTTAAAATTATATACTAGGATGCAGACGGTGCTTAGCAGCACCCGACACCCGTCGTCCACAGACCATGGATGACTTGTATGTTTGATTGTATGTTGTTGTGAAAATTGATTGTGTGATGGGACCTGGGTCTTATAATAGCTTCATTTTTCTTTATTTAGCATTGCGCTGTTTGTTTTATGCATTGGTATTCTTGGGAGGAAACCCGTTCCGTGTTATACGGCGTGGTCCCTTGATTTACCTAACTTTAAACATAAAGATTAGTAATTGTTTTAGTTCTCACACCAGTCACATGACTGACCTGGAGTTTACTGTTTTAACTTAAACTCTGGGTGCCCTATTTTCCGCACGGGCAGCTAATAGTTTTGGTTTTGTAGATATTATATTCACAGGATCCTGGTTTATAGCTGAAATATGAATAAATATTACACATTTGACAAATATCAGAGATTTAAATTACATTTAAATACATAGCAGTAGCGGAAAAATAATACAAAACATAACTGAAAGAAATATTCGGATAGGTATGTCTTGAGCAGTTTACCAGGAGACAACACTATTATTTTAGAAGTAAATTCACTTATTAGTTGTTACTCATAACAAACACATGGAAGCAATTAACTAAATTTAAGACCAACCTAAATGATACACTATTTTCTATTATTACAACAAAAATAAATATAAATAATATCACATGACAAACACTGTGAACCTTCTGTTTTACTTCAAATAGAAGTCAGCTACATTAAGAATCACGGTAATCCTACAAGAAATTTGACAAATATTGCTAACACATGCTGCGAAACTACATTTCAATTATCAAGACGAGTTTGCTAAGTAGCAAAAACGAACATATAAATAAACTAGCTAGGTTGCAGGATGTTTTGTACCTCTTCATAAAAGTAGCCAGACTCAACAACAATGTTAGACTACACAGCAAGACCTGAAATCAAAAGCAAATTGTTATGAGATTATTAATAAACCTGACTTAAAACTGTTCACTCTCTTGTCTAGTTGTGCATGTATTACATTCATACTTAGATCGTGTTAGCATGTGAAGGTCATAACTGAAACATGGATTTACTAAAGTAAGCTACTTGCCTGCTCCATTTGTTTGCTACGCACTACTACAAAAGTGGGCATATTCATCACAAATTTTATGTAGCTTTAGATCCAAAAAGTGTTGCATTTTCCCCTTTGTTCAAATAGCCAACACCGAAAGGGCGTGGCATCCGCAGCCGTTGCCTTATCCCTCTAAGGCAACACTTTTGCACATCTACTGCCATAGAAAGAAAGTGTTGCATTATAGACGTAATGCGATAGTATTTGCACGTAATGCAACAATATTCAGTGTTGCTTGAAAATTAGTTAGATCCTGGCTATCAGGTCACGATAGCGGCGGCCACGTCAGCTTTCCATGTCAACTGCCTACGTGTCACACGACACGTTAACTCTCCACGTCAGCTGCACACATGTCACATGCCACGTCAGCTGTGGCGTCTGCATGCCATGTGGACTTACTACTGTTTTATGTAATGCAGCACCATTGTATTATGGAATGCAACACCATTATCTTAAAATACAACATCAAGAAAAAAGCAAATGCAACGCTTTAATTATAAATTTTTCCATATCAGTTTTGTACATAGAAAAAACATACCCGTTACATTCATCATCACATTCAAACCTTCAATACATACCACCTTTAATACATACGATCAAATACGTAATTCAACGCTTTAAATATATAACACACCCGATCTAATACATAATTTAAAAGTAGCAAAAGTGCCAACACATATCACCTTCAATACAAGTGCCAACAAATACGATCAGTGTGCATTCTACAAAGTAGCAATGCCATGAACCAGAAACTGTATCTCTCAATGTCGTTTCAGGTCCTCCACTTGCCGGCTGTATCTCTCCTTATCATTTCAGATCCTGCAACTTGAATTTACAAGTTATTTGATAAGTGCATATGTGTTGTGTGAATCTGTGCATTTGGCCATCTAATTAACTTATAAATCTTAGTGAGTTATGCATACAATTATAACAGTTGACCATTCACCATTGGTAAACCGTGCCATCTCAGAATTGAGTATGCTTCGTCTTCTGTGCAAGCATTTCCAGTTCACATATTTACCTGACACAATCCATCGGGTCCCTCGCACATCCTTTCAAGCTTCAGAACATCATCATCTCCATATCCCCTAAACCCAAATCTTCGAAAGTTAAAAAAAACAATCAATGGAGGACTCGTCTCTATAAATCACTGCCACTGCTCTTAAGGGACATTGGAATTTCGAAGTTGTGCATAACATTCTCAAGGTGACTCTCAATCATAATTCGTGGCCTATACGGGTAATACCCATTAACACTTTTCTAGTATCATGCCCATCGTACAGTAAGCATGATCATGCGCTAATATTGAAAGTTTTTACAAAACCTGGTGGTGCTATTTACCTGCAAGCATGGTCTGATGAAGAATTTGAGCCTGAACCAACTTTAGAAGTGGAATCATGGGCTAAAGTTGATGGCTTTCCCGAGTTCCTAAAGAGTAATGTCCCTGCTGTTGAAGAAATAATGAAGCTAATGGGACGTGTGCTTGCAATTGACGACTACAACTGGTCTCAGTATGACCATACATCTCTCTACCTAAAAATGCAATTTTATGATGGCATTAGCAATATCAATACTTTTGCTACTCAATTCAACAACAAGGTTTACCTCATTAAGGTTCAACGTTGTACCCATGCTCATCCTGGAATAAGGCCTGAACTTCTTTTTGTGAGCAATAGGGAGGAACAGGTGGTTCATGTTTATGTCATTACAGATGGGAATGTGACATGGATTCAGATGAAAGATTTGACGCAATGATACAAGAAGTTGTTGTGGTACCCCCTTGCCAAGATATATGACGTACATGTTGATAACCAAGCCCCAATGAACTTAAGGAATGATCAGTGGGTAGATATAGAAGTTGACTAAGAATTTGACTAGCCAAAATACCTCACCCCTTGTCCTGATGTTGCAGGTCCATCACATGTTGCGGATCCATCACATGCGGCTGCTCACTTCGGACTGGCTCTCCCACAGCCGCAAAGCCTAACGAATCAGTTGGAAGTTCCACAACCCCGCAAAGCCCTGATCTGGTATGAACTGATGCTACTATAATGTCATTTTTTGAATGTGTATGTATTAAGTTAACTTTATGATACTTTTGGATGTGGATGTGTGTGTTATTTTTTGGATGTGTATGGTATGAACTGATCGATGTTGCCTTATGATACTTATGCGTATATGGTATGAACTGATGTGTATTGTATGGACTAATGCTGCCTTACGACACTTGTGCGTGTGTGTGTATACTTGTGTGTGTATGGTATGAACTGATGTGTATTGTATGGACTGATGCTGCCTGATGATACTTGTGCGTGCGTGTTAGATACGGGTGACGCAATGATACAAGAAGCTGTTGTGGTACCCCCTTGCCAAGCTATTTCCGGAAGCCACCCACGACGTACATGTTGATAACCAAGCCCCAATGAACCTGAGGAATGATCAGTGGGTAGATATAGAAGTTGACTAAGAATTTGACTAGCCAAAATACCTCACCCCTTGTCATGATGTTGTAGGTCCATCACATGTTGCGGATCCATCACATGCGGCTGCTCACTTCGGACTGGCTCTCCTACAGCCGCAAAGCCTAACGAATCAGTTGGAAGTTCCACAACCCCGCAAAGCCCTGATCTGGTATGAACTGATGCTACTATAATGTCATTTTTTGAATGTGTATGTATTAAGTTAAATTTATGATACTTTTGGATGTGGATGTGTGTGTTATTTTTTGGATGTGTATGGAATGAACTGATCGATGCTGCCTTATGATACTTATGCGTATATGGTATGAACTGATGTGTATTGTATGGACTAATGCTGCCTTACGACACTTGTGCGTGTGTGTGTATACTTGTGTGTGTATGGTATGAACTGATGTGTATTGTATGGACTGATGTTGCCTGATGATACTTGTGCGTGCGTGTTAGATACGGGTATTTGTATCACAAAACCTCAGTGCAAACACACCGCAGTGCAAACACACCGCAATGCATACACACTGCAGTGCAAACACACCGCAGTGCTACACATGTATTTGTACGAACTTTATGGTGCAAACACACCGCAGTGCTACACATGTATTTGTACGAACTTTATGGTGCAAACACACCGCAGTGTTACACATGTATTTGTATCATGAAACCTCAAGCATACAATTGTATGTCATTTTTTGGATGTGTATGGTATGAAATGATGCACTGCGGTGCTTTATGATACTTTTTTGTATGACTGCTTTATGATACGTAGTAGATGCATACCTGTGCGTGTTAGATACGGGTGTGTGTAAGATATGGGTGTGTGCTAGATACGGGTGAATGACTCGTCCAGATCAGGAAATTGGTAGCCTCAAGCACACCGCAGTGCTATACACATGTATCCGTATCACAAAACCTCAAGCATACAATTATATGTCAATGTAAATGAACGCAAAGTGCAAATCAATTTCGACGGTAAAGTCCCCATTCCTTAACTAGAGTCTGGCTCGACCTCTATATTAAACCAGTCTCTTTTCCATGCCAATATCCCGGTTCTCATGGCTCAAATCCTGGTGGCAAACCCACCGGCGCCATCTCCTTTTTTTGGTTTATTGCTGGGTATAATTTTCGAATAAACCTCAGCATAATCCCAAATCCTAAATCAATGGTCAAAGTGCAACTAATTACTCATAATATAATCTTTCACCGACTAATCACTCATAAGCGAACGGGTTTTCCTAAGTTTGGGATGTCCAAGCAACTAATTACTCATAAGCGAATGGGTTTTCCAAAATGTAACAAATGAACTAATTACTAATTACTCATAATCTAATCTATAATAAGCACAACTAATTCACAGTGCTATACAAACTGAACCAAAGGGAAAAAACTGGCGATGCCAACGCCCTAAGCAATCAAAGCTAGAAAGCATTTCAAAGCTTCAACCTTTTTGGAGTAAAATTTGTTGTCGAGGAGAGGAGCGATATTGACGTGAATTTAGGTTTAATTTTTTGTCAATAGTAAAAAGGGAAAAAACGATTAGATGATAGAGAAGAAAACGATTTGTGACCAGATTGATTTTACAATATTTCGTGAAGGAAGAAGATCGCGCCAAAATTTCGTCAAAAGAATGCAATGACGTGGCTGTCAATGATTGGATGATGGCTAACGTTTAGAATCATCAGACCCATAGATGGTTTGAACCGTTGGATTAATCGTGCATCTACGGTTGGGGTTTTTATATGTTGATAAAGCAGATCGCTGAGCTGGATTATATATACGTAATATTATGCTTTTAACTGGTGTTGCACGTCAAAACGCTAGAATTCCCATCGCAACAGTGCATTCACGTATAATGCAACAACATACGAATATTGTTGCAGAAGATCAAAGAAATCATAGCTTTCGCCAAACTTTTCATGCCATGCATACAAATTAGTGTCGAATATGCCCTCTTTTGTAGTAGTGACGCCAAATAGCAAAATATGCTAGTCTCATATTATACATATCCCCCGAATTCATTAAACTACACACACTGACAGAATCTATACGTACTTGGCTCGTCAACAATAATATGATTCTAATTGCCATCTTTGATCCTCTATGCATTACCTTCGTTTGGCTCTTTCCCATCAAAATCTAATTTCAAGCAAAATGTACAAACTTAGTATGAATAAATATGTATGAATGCCTAAGTAAGCTACTCCCCTTTTCTTGTAACTGAGCTTAAGCTCGAATTAAAAATGAGCTCAGCAGTAGTAGATATTGTGGCCAAATACATGAACATAACATCAAGCAAAAAATTAAGCTTCACTTCTTAGTTATAAACTGAGCTATAAGCTCATAAAAAATGGGCTAACTGCTTAGTTTATAACTAAGATATGGGCTATTAGTAAGTATTGTGACCAAAGACACAGATATAATGAATAGACTGGTTAGATCGATTCCCCAGCATGAAGAACTAAATTAGGGTTAATAAATTAGGGTTAATAAATTACCCATTTCCATCGACCAGTACAAAGAGTGGAGGAAGTTGTGCAAGAGCAGCGCAAAAACTAAATTAGGGTTAATAAATTGCCCATTTCCATCAGTCAATACAAGGAACAGAGGAAGTTGTGCAAGAGCAGGGCTAAAATATGATGTTGTGGAGTATGGAACTCTAATCTAGAGGGCAAAAAAATTGGAGTGCGGAACTCTAATCCAAGATGTAATTGACTAAAGTGGGAGTAAAAATAGGAGACGGATGGGGAAAAAGAAGAATGAAGTAGAATGAAGCCGTGATTTGTTGAATTAGGCAAAACCCTAATTTTGGATCCGCCATTAAAAAAGCAAGTCGGCTATAATTTTTCTGACGTGAAAAACAAACCAAGGCAGATAGTGTGAATTGTGTTCCGGCGGGAAAATGAAAATTTAGGGGCAAAGGAGGTAAGGCGATGAAGGAAAATTTGACGCAGATTGATAACATAGGCCAATGGATCTTATTCACGCGGATTACTATTTTTTTAATTTTTTAATTTGAATATATCTGTAGCTACCGCAACACAATTTAATATCTATGCTAACACATTGAATGGTGCGTTGCAATACATAAAAATTGTAACACCCCGTAATTCTGCAACACTAGGATTCACAAATAAAGGCAGAATTAAATTTTAAAATCAAAATCAAGGGAAACAGGCTGTGCCATTACGTTCGTCTCGGAATTCTGCATGAAAACGAGTCCGAGTTTGCGAGAATCGGAGTCCGTATGAAGGAGATATGACCCTCCGAAGTTTCAGGAAATTTCAGAATTGAAAACAGCTCGAAATTCGAATTCAAACCCAGAAGCGGGCTGGGCAGGAAAATTCCCGCCCAGGACCTGGGTCGACTGGGGAGTTTACTGGGTAGTCGCCCCCCCCCCCCCGACCAGGTCGACTGCCCAGTCGACATGGGTGTCGACCTGGGTGCAGAACCCACTTTTGGGCCTGGGTGCATTCTGATGTACCTGGTCTCGTTTTCTGCCTAGATTCGTCCGCCTAATCCTATATAAACAGCCTCCTAGCCTCCCTCTCTCTACACCATTTCATTCTATCCTTATGCTGCCTATAAGAAAATGTATAAATAAATAAAATAATATATAAAATAAATCAAGACGAGGAAATGCTGCTCAAGACCTTCAAGAGGAGATTCAAAACAAGCTAGGATTCAAGTGAAGATTCAAACGACTTCAACGACTATTTTTCTACGAATCAAATATAATCTCTGTAAGACGGTTACTTTTTAGATTTGAATGTTTTCTCTATTCGTGACATGAAATTAAAGGAATAAAAGAATATGCCAAATCATTCTGTTCGAATCAGTGCTTATATCCTTGGACCTAATTAAGAACTGTTATGATTCGATGACCAATAAGACTGTGACTATGAAACTATGGACCCTAAAACCATATTCCTCTTTGACTATGAACATTGCCTATGACTGTGACTCATGACTGTGAGAATTATTTTCCTTTGACTATGAACTTCGCCTATGACTGTGATTCATTAACTGTGAGGATTTATTGCCTATGACTATGGATATAAGGTTATTATTTATGCCCATGACACTGTAGTTACAAAACCATACCCCAAACTGGCATTATATTGGATCTAGGCTTGACTTTCTATTCCTAGTTATCCTTGGATCTTGATCTTAGGAATTTACCTATTAAGTTAGGTATACCCATGTTCTTGAACCTATACTATTCAACCCTTTTCATGTCGTAATATTACCAGATCTATATGCCTGTGAATTATCATCTTATGCCAGTTATTATGTCTATTCTTTCATGGAATTTTGGTTCATTCCCTTTTATCCACGAATCTAGATTTATTTATAATCTAGGTTGAATCACGATTATACGAACGATGGGAATACGATTTGGGCAAAATATGAAATTTACTAAAACGTAGTTATAAACTTGGAAATTGGCATAAATTGGGAACATGTATTATGGCATGTTCATAAAAATGCAAATTGGATAAAATTTGACATGAATTATAGGATGTGTAATTTGAATCTAGTATTGACTTGTAAATCTAGCATTTACATGAACTGTGAACTAGAATAATAAGTCTAGTTTGACATTAACTGCAATTAGAATGTTAAATCAGAATTGGATTAGCTAATTTGGCATAATAAGTATATTGGCATAAATTTGAAATTGGCCATAATTGGGAGTAATTGTCTTGTTTAGCAAAATCATGGTTAGTGACACTTAATTTGGTATAGTTTACATACCAAAAAGCATAAATATGATATAGAGGGGAGAATGGGCCATAATAATAAATGTTGACAATTTACATTAAAAGAGTAATTATGAAATAAGTAAATTAGGAATAATTTACTTATAGAATTTGTCCTAAATGAAAAATGTAAATTTAGACAAATTAAAGGTTTATTAACGACATCTCTTTTAATAACACACCAGAAAGTTCTAGGGTGATAGAGAGGATAGTGTCTAGGCCTGGGTTTGGAAAATACAAGTTTCCTGCGCTCCCTGGCTATCCCTAACTGATCCGACAGACGGGATGGTTACTTTCAAAACCTGATTTGAAAATTAATCAAAACCCTTTGAACTTAGAAAACACGAATATGCCTAACCCGAGGTTAGACTGAGTTGCGATGTAAACCTGCCCGGAACCAACCGGCACATCCAGTAATCGCAACAATATCTATCTAATGTGAGTGGTCGCGGCTTTAATTTATTTAGTTAAAGCTGGAACAAGAATGGTAGGGTTAAGTTAACCAAGATACTTAACCAATTCAACATGATAACCAAACCGATAGGTGGGGTTAGGTTCATACTGACACTTAACACAGTTAAGCTAGAATGGGAGGGTTAAGTCCATAGGAACACTTAACCAACTTGACACAGTTAAACTAGAATGGAAGGGTTAAGTCCATAGGGATACTTAACCAAACTTAACATCGTAACAAGACAAGATTTGTAGGGGTTAAGTAACTAAGAAAACACTTATCCAAATTAACATGTTAACTAGATTAGAAGGTGGGGTTAAGTAAAGTTAATACGCTTGGCCAATTTGACATGTTAGCTGGACTAGACCGTAGGGTTAAGTAAACTTGAACACTTAACCATCATAGTGTGATAAATGAATAGGGTCAAGTTTAAAACATGAAGGGATAATACTTAACCATTAATAACATGTTAGTTAAAACAGATTGGCTAGGTTAAGTTAAAAAGGAACACTTAACCAATACAGGATGAATGAATAGGGTTAAGTAATGAGAAATACTTAACCAGTATAACTTGGTTTGTGGTAGGGTTAAGTCAACATGAATTACTGATAACACTTAACCAGTTTAACAGGATAAATGAAGAGGGTTAAGTTAGTTTGAATTGACTAATGACACTTAACCAATCCAAATTGACGAGAAAGAGAACTAAGTAGTAAACCTTAGTTAAAAGGAGCTAAGTAGTAAACCTTAGTTAAGAAAACAACGATTCTGGAAACTAAGTGGTAAACCTTAGTTAGCAAAACTAAGTAGTAATTCTTAGTATAACACGGGAAGAAGCAAACATCCGTCTGATTGAAACGAAGGCTCCAACAAATTGGGTTACGAAGCCCGAGGCTTCGAGGGGACGTGAGGGTACTCTTGGTATCCCTCTGTGAGGCTGCAGATGATCCTTCTGGGCTCACAGAGGTTAAGGTCTGCGTTAGAAGAACCAAGGGTATGCCTTGGTTGCAAAATATGGCAACCTAAAGACTAGGATGGACCACCGTGATTCGGTGAGAAAACGGTAGCCCTGTAATAGCAACTTGTCGTCTACCATCCATCTTCAGTCAATCAAGATACGTAAAGCGGAAAGGCGGAAAACTCCAAAAGACCATATACTTGCTATCTAGTTATGGGTGAGGTTGGCCATAATACAGTGGGGCATAGGGGGCCTGCGTATAGTTCTCAATTTTTCAAGGGTGGCCTTTCATTAGTTGAGGGAGGGGTCACGTGGGACCATAACCACTGGTAGAAAAATAGACCTTAGCATCTGCACCGGCAGATATCTGAAAGCTCCCGACCGAGTTCTGTGTTTCTTGATTTGCCCTGCCACAGGACTCGGGCCGCACATTATAGGACATGTGCATCTAGACAAGCGATAACGATTCGCGATACATGCGTGGGGGAAGTCTAGGAACATATACCACTCTAGGTAGTATGTCCTAGACTTTGGGGCATCGTTCGAAGGTAGCATAATCCCTAGTTGGACTAGGTGGCATAAACCCTGAATCCGAGAAGCGTTCAGCAGATAGCGTAAACTCTAGTTGAATCTAGAAAGCACTTGATATAAAACCCTAGATTAGATCTAGGTAATAAATAATAAATGTATGCCTGAAGGCAATGGAGACTACAGGGATTGGGATCACGTTATCGTTACTAGTTGGGACACTAGTTAGGTGGTGCAGAGATATAGAAACCAGTATAACAAGGAAATAGCGAAGCGGCGAAAGTATTAGAGCATATCCAGTTTATCTTATCTTAGCATATCTTGTGTTAATCTTGTCTAATCTTGCTGACCCTATCATCATGGTGTTATCTTGTATTCAGTTAATTCATGTCGTTTTGTTTTTCCATGTTCACATGCTAGAAGTAACTGAACTTACTCAGGCTTTATGTCTGACTCTGTTTTTCTTTCGTCTTCTTTTCCTCCGTTTCTCCACCCCCCCTCCCCCCCCAGGTAGTAAAGGAGGGAATAATATAGCTCAGGTTAAGTTGGATTATTACTTTTTCCCAGCTTGAAGATTTGTCGAAGTTTTGCTTGGATTCTCTTTTCAGATGCTATGGCTGGCTCTTGCTACATTGGGGAATATAAATGTTGTTTTATGCTTCTTTATTGTGTAGGACAGATGATACTCTGATATTGTGAAGAAATCGTTGTACAAACTATTTTATCAATAAAGAAAAGTTTTATTTTCCGCTGTTTTAATTTTTTGTCTGTCTTGTAATTCAACTGCATCTTTTACCTTAAATTGCTCCACAGAACTTAGTGCATTCCCTTTATGAGTGACACTAACGGATGTGGGGTATTACACGTGGTATCAGAGCTGAAGGTTACCAGATCAGATAAAGGATTTGAAAAATTATTTTCAAAACGGTTTTAAAAGAAGCATTTTCAAGAGAAAAGATTTGTTTAAAAGGCATAATCCCCAAAGCCATACGCATTATCTTCTCTTCCTCTATTTGAATTCTTGTCTCCTTCTTTCTTGAGTCTCTGGGGCTCCTGGCTTTCTGGGAGGTAACCTCATCGATGGGCGAAGTCGTGCCTGCTTCCATCCATAGCCATAGTTGTTTCACCTACGGCCAGTTTTCTTTCAAGGTTATAGGGTTTTCTGTACGATGGAAGCAGCTTTCGAGAGATTTGTCAACATGACTACACACGGAAGAGGATGAGGAATTCATGGATGTAGATTTAGCTCACAAAGGAGGAAGGAATTATAAAACCTAAGACAAGAGGAAGTATCTTTACTATGGTGTAATAGGGCATGTAATTAAGGGCAAAGGACAAGATTTTCAGAAGGGCAAGTACCTACTTTCGCCACCAAGCGTACCTAGGAGAAAGGTAGTAAAGTTCTGTTGGAAGAGTCTAGTTTTGTTGTTCGTACTCTTTCCTTTGGTTTTAGCGCTTCGCATTTGTTCATATCCACTTCCATAGTTGAGTCTCTGCACCATAGTACTTGTATAGTAGAAAGATCCCACTAGAGTCTCAAATCCAATTGGTGGTCCGACCAGTTTATTTTTGGTTAGTAGGGATTTGAGAATAGCTATAGAGTTTGCTTATATCATCTCACGTAGATCGTCTAAATTTGGAGGAGATATTCCTTGGGTGCTTGTCTGATATTGGTTTAGGCCTTTGGGGCTTGTACTTGAGGAATGTCGAGTTCGACTAGGATGGTTTGCGTGAGAGATGAATAGTTGTGGCAGGCACTCTAAAAAGCACGTAGTGACCTTTCGACCCTTATAGTTATGGCATGGTGGATAAGAGGGAGACCTCTAATCATCTTAGTACATACACTTGGTACCGTGATTGACATCTGTTTATTTTGGAAATGGAGGTCAGAAACTTCACAATCGTGAAGTTAAATTAGTTAAGATACAGTGGAGTAAAGCTCAAGAAGACTAGATACTAGCATCATACCCTTTTCCTTAAGGGTGCATCCTTGATTTCTTTATTTGTAGGAGCTTTACGCATAATTGTTTCTCTCTTTCCAAAGTATATCCTCTAGGTCGTATCTTCGATCCTTAGGTAGAAACTCTTTTGGCGGTAAACATGTATTTGAAACATGTTATGGTTGATGGTTGTGAGAGTTTGCTAATGGTTGCTCGTGAATACATATACATACGTATTAGGCACTAGATCAGTTCGGACGCTTTCATATTGCACTTACAGATATGTATTTGTTTATAAGTTGAACTCGATATGTTATCATATGGATGTTGCATATGGATGAATGGCTATGCACACATGTAGTATTTACATAACTAGGGATGCTTTCATACATGATTGGACGCATGGCACTGACATGATTCGCATTAAGGAGGTCAACTGAATCAGTAGACCGCCTGATCTTGCTTTAGATAAAGGCATATACACACACTATGCATATGAACATGAAAGCATTAGAAATCTTTTAAGGAAAATGAATGCCTGTGATTGAATGGTTGAGTAGATGGGTGGGTGAATGGATGGTAGGACACATTCTTCCTAACTTGAAGATTTCGGGGACGAAATCCTTTTAAGTGGGGGAGAATGTAACACCCCGTAATTCTGCAACACTAGGATTCACAAATCAAGGCAGAATTAAATTTTAAAATCAAAATCAAGGGAAACGGGCTGCGCCATTGCATTCGTCTCGGAATTCTGCATGAAAACGAGTCCGAGTTTGCGAGAATCGGAGTCCGTATGAAGGAGATATGACCCTCCGAAGTTTCAGGAAATTTCAGAATTGAAAACAGCTCGAAATTCGAATTCAAACCCAGAAGCGGGCTGGGCGGAAAAATTCCCGCCCAGGACCCAGGTCGACTGGGGAGTCGACTGGATAGTCGCCCCCCTGACCAGGTCGACTGCCCAGTCGACATGGGTGTCGACCTGGGTGCAGAACCCACTTTTGGGCCTGGGTGCATTCTGATGTACCTAGTCTCGTTTTCTGCCTAGATTCGTCCGCTTAATCCTATATAAACAGCCTCCTAGCCTCCCTCTCTCTACACCATTTCATTCTATCCTTATGCTTCCTCTGAGAAAATGTATAAATAAATAAAATAATATATAAAATAAATCAAGACGAGGAAATGCTGCTCAAGACCTTCAAGAGGAGATTCAAAACAAGCTAGGATTCAAGTGAATATTCAAACGACTTCAACGACTATTTTTCTACGAATCAAATATAATCTCTGTAAGTCGGTTACTTTTTAGATTTGAACGTTTTCTCTATTCGTGACATGAAATTAAAGGAATAAAAGAATATGCCAAATCTTTCTGTTCGAATCAGTGCTTATATCCTTGGACCTAATTAAGAACTGTTATGATTCGATGACCAATAAGACTGTGACTATGAAACTATGGACCCTAAAACCATATGCCTCTTTGACTATGA
The DNA here is from genome assembly GCA_030737875.1 of Allium sativum. Taxonomy (NCBI): domain Eukaryota; kingdom Viridiplantae; phylum Streptophyta; class Magnoliopsida; order Asparagales; family Amaryllidaceae; genus Allium; species Allium sativum. Next base: position 74,414,557 of record CM060920.1, on the reverse strand, counting down.
ACATTGCCTATGACTGTGACTCATGGCTGTGAGAATTATTTTCCTTTGACTATGAACTTCGCCTATGACTGTGATTCATTAACTGTGAGGATTTATTGCCTATGACTATGGATATAAGGTTATTATTTATGCCCATGACACTGTAGTTACAAAACCATACCCCAAACTGGCATTATATTGGATCTAGGCTTGACTTTCTATTCCTAGTTATCCTTGGATCTTGATCTTGGGAATTTACCTATTAAGTTAGGTCTACCCATGTTCTTGAACCTATACTATTCAACCCTTTTCATGTCGTAATATTACCAGATCTATATGCCTGTGAATTATCATCTTATGCCAGTTATTATGTCTATTCTTTCATGGCATTTTGGTTCATTCCCTTTTATCCACGAATCTAGATTTATTTATAATCTAGGTTGAATCACGATTATACGAACGATGGGAATACGATTTGGGAAAAATATGAAATTTACTAAAACGTAGTTATAAACTTGGAAATTGGCATAAATTGGGAACATGTATTATGGCATGTTCGTAAACATGCAAATTGGATAAAATTTGACATGAATTATAGGATGTGTAATTTGAATCTAGTATTGACTTGTAAATCTAGCGTTTACATGAACTGTGAACCAGAATAATAAGTCTAGTTTGACATGAACTGTAATTAGAATGTTAAATCAGAATTGGATTAGCTAATTTGGCATAATAAGTATATTGGCATAAATTTGAAATTGGCCATAATTGGGAGTAATTGTCATGTTTAGCAAAATCATGGTTAGTGACACTTAATTTGGTATAGTTTACATACCAAAAAGCATAAATATGATATAGAGGGGAGAATGGGCCATAATAATAAATGTTGACAATTTAAATTAAAAGAGTAATTATGAAATAAGTAAATTAGGAATAATTTACTTATAGAATTTGTCCTAAATGAAAAAATGTAAATTTAGACAAATTAAAGGTTTATTAACGACATCTCTTTTAATAACACACCAGAAAGTTCTAGGGTGACAGAGAGGATAGTGTCTAGGCTTGGGTTTGGAAAATACAAGTTTCCTGCTCTCCCTGGCTATCCCTAACTGATCCGACGAACGGGATGGTTACTTTCAAAACCTGATTTGAAAATTAATCAAAACCCTTTGAACTTAGAAAACACGAATATGCCTAACCCGAGGTTAGACTGAGTTGCGATGTAAACCTGCCCGGAACCAACCGGCACATCCAGTAATCGCAACAATATCTGTCTAATGTGAGTGGTCGCGGCTTTAATTTATTTAGTTAAAGCTAGAACAATAATGGTAGGGTTAAGTTAACCAAGACACTTAACCAATTCAACATGATAACCAAACCGATGGGTGGGGTTAGGTTCATACTGACACTTAACACAGTTAAGCTAGAATGGGAGGGTTAAGTCCATAGGAACACTTAACCAACTTGACACAGTTAAGCTAGAATGGGAGGGTTAAGTCCATAGGGATACTTAACCAAACTTAACATCGTAACAAGACAAGATTTGTAGGGGTTAAGTAACTAAGAAAACACTTATCCAAATTAACATGTTAACTAGACTAGAAGGTGGGGTTAAGTAAAGTTAATACACTTAGCCAATTTGACATGTTAGCTGGACTAGACCGTAGGGTTAAGTAAACTTGAACACTTAACCATCATAGTGTGATAAATGAATAGGGTCAAGTTTAAAACATGAAGGGATAATACTTAACCATTAATAACATGTTAGTTAAAATAGATGGGCAAGGTTAAGTTAAAAAGGAACACTTAACCAATACGGGATGAATGAATAGGGTTAAGTAATGAGAAATACCTAACCAATATAACTTGGTTTGTGGTAGGGTTAGGTCAACATGAATTACTGATAACACTTAACCAGTTTAACAGGATAAATGAAGAGGGTTAAGTTAGCTTGAATTGACTAATGACACTTAACCAATCCAAATTGACGAGAAAGAGAACTAAGTAGTAAACCTTAGTTAAAAGGAGCTAAGTAGTAAACGTTAGTTAAAAAAACAACGATTCCGGAAACTAAGTGGTAAACCTTAGTTAGCAAAACTAAGCAGTAATTCTTAGTATAACACGGGAAGGAGCAAACGTCCGTCTGATTGAAACGAAGGCTCCAACAAATTGGGTTACGAAGCCCGAGGCTTCGAGGGGACGTGAGGGTACTCTTGGTATCCCTCTGTGAGCTACAAATGATCCTCCTGGGCTCACAGAGGTTAAGGTCTGCGTTAGAAGAACCAAGGGTATGCCTTGGTTGCAAAATATGGCAACCTAAAGACTAGGATGGACCACCGTGATTCAGCGAGAAAACGGTAGCCCTGTGATAGCAACTCGTCGTCTACCATCCTTCTTCAGTCAATCGAGATACGTAAAGCGGAAAGGCGGAGAACTACAAAAGTCCATATACTTGCTATCTAGTTATGGGTGAGGATGGCCATAAGATAGTAGGGCATAGGGGGCCTGCGTATAGTTCTCAATTTTTCAAGGGTGGCCTTTCATTAGTTGAGGGAGGGGTCACGTGGGACAATAACCACTGGTAGAAAAAACAGACCTTAGCATCTGCACCGGCAGATATCTGAAAGCTCCCGACCGAGTTCTGTGTTTCTTGATTTGCCCTGCCACAGGACTCGGGCCGCACATTACAGGACATGTGCATCTAGACAAGCGATAACGATTCGCGATACATGCGTGGGGGAAGTCTAGGAACATATACCACTCTAGGTAGTATGTCCTAGACTTGGGGGCATCGTTCGCAGGTAGCATAATCCCTAATTGGACTAGGTGGCATAAACCCTGAATCCGAGAAGCGTTCAGCAGATAGTGTAAACTCTAGTTGAATCTAGAAAGCACTTGATAGAAAACCCTAGATTAGATCTAGGTAATAAATAATAAATGTATGCCTGAAGGCAATGGAGACTACAGGGATTGGGATCACGTTATCGTTACTAGTTGGGACACTAGTTAGGTGGTGCAGAGATATAGAAACCAGTTTATCTTATCTTAGCATATCTTGTGTTAATCTTGTCTAATCTTGCTGACCCTATCATCATGGTGTTATCTTGTATTCAGTTAATTCATGTCGTTTTGTTTTTCCATGTTCACATGCTAGTAGTAATTGAACTTACTCAGGCTTTATGTCTGACTCTGTTTTTCTTTCGTCTTCTTTTCTTCCGTCCCCCCCCCCAGGTAGTAAAGGAGGGAATAGTATAGCTCAGGTTAAGTTGGATTGTCACTCTTTCCCAACTTGAAGATTTGTCGAAGTTTTGCTTGGATTCTCTTTTCAGATGCTATGGCTGGCTCTTGCTACATCGGGGAATATAAATGTTGTTTTATGCTTCTTTATTTTGTAGGACAGATGATACTCTGATATTGTAAAGAAATCGTTGTACAAACTATTTTATCAATAAAACAAAGTTTTATTTTCCGCTGTTTTAAATTTTTGTCTGTCTTGTAATTCATCTGCATCTTTTACCTTAAAATGCTCCACATAACTTAGTGCATTCCCTTTGTGAGTGACACTTACGGATGTGGGGTATTACAAAAATCAGCATAGTTGTGGCAACATTTTAGCTGGCAATACCTTGCATTTTTATTGCAGTAAGCCATCTATGGCGTAGTGGTGTTACTTCAAAAACTTAGCTCTCAGCTGATGCTTTCGCAAGATTTCTAACACAACTCTCAGGTGCATCTTATGCTCTTCCTCATTCCGAGAATAAACCAGAATATCATCCACGAATACAAGCACGAACTTGTTCAACAGATCTCTAAAAGCTCTATTTATAAGATCCATAAAGTACGCTGGCACGTTAGTCAACCCAAATGGCATTACCAACCATTCAAAGAAACCAAATGGTGCCACCCTCAACCGGTGAAATCCCACTGCCAAATACATCTAAGAGAACACTTTAGCTTCGAAGCTGATCGAACAATTCATCAATCCTCGGCAACGGTACTTGTTCTTCTTATTCACCTTGTTCAGCTCATGATAGTCCACACACAATTTTAACGAGCTATCAGCCTTGGTTGCAAACACGACTGGTGCACTGCGCTTGGAAATACTCCTCCGAACGAATCCTTTTCCCAAAAGGTCATGAACTTGCATCTCTAACTCTCGCTGTTCCTTTGGCGTCATCCGCCTAAGGGGCATAACGATCAGTCTAGCACCCTCGACCAAATCGATTCTAAACTCGATCTCACAATGCGGCGACAAGTCTTCATGTGGAATCACAAGCGAATATAGATAGCTTACAAAGACCTCGTCGTCGGGCTTACATCTAATCAACACCTTTCGCCGTTCCACATCCCCGACTCTTTTCCTCTAGCTTCTCGTAATTCACCTTTGCCGCATACCTCTTGGGCCAATCCATGCCCAAGATGATCCCAAACCCAACTAAGTTAAGAACAAAGCAATCACACACAAAAGAGTAACTATGACTCGACAACACTATACCACGACACAATATGCACAAACTGGATGAACCCCCAGCTGGATTAGTCACGATCAATGGTCTATCACAAATCTCGGGTTCCAAACCCAAGCGACACACAAGGTCATTACAGATGAAAAAATGCTATGCTCCAGTATCGAACAACACATGAACTAAAACATCATTAACTGAAAGAGCACCTTAAATGATGACACCCTTTCCCTTCTCTTCTGTAGTAGGATCTCTTGAAGAAGAAAGAACGGCTTCCTAAGCATATGCCTTCACAACCTGCTTTCCATTAGCTGATTCTGGATAGTCTTCTTCTCATGCCCAGGCTTTCCACACTTGAAGCACTTCTTCTTAGCTGCACTTCTTCTCAACTTTGCAATTCTCGCACTAATACGAGCAATGACCATTCTGTTGGCACTTAAAGCAAACCACCTCACTCTTAGGCTTCTTCTGGCCATCCTTTCCTTTTTGTTGTTGCTACTTCCTCTTCTTGTTATTACCACCTTGCTGTGGTTTTTGAACTTCCTTGGTTGTAGCGACAACATTTTCTTCCCTAGGAAACAAGCTTTCATGATGAACAACTTTTTCCACAATCTTCTCAAATGGATACTCAAGATGATCCACCAACGATATTCCAATATAAGTATCCAGACCCATAACAACTTCTTGTTCTTCTGATAGGGTGTGTCAATGTATGAACGATCATATCTAGACAAGGCCTCGAAATCAGAAACATAATCAAGCACAGAACGACCATTCTGTTTCAGCTCTACGAACTTCTTGAACAGGCAAGACTTTTGATCATTGGAGATAAACTTCGTTTCGAATTTTACTTGGAATTGCTCAGATGAAATCTCTTCCGCTGGAGTTTCAAGTGTAATAGAATTCCACCACTCCATGGCCCTGCCTTGCAACTGCCATGACGCAAGCTTTATTTTTGTTGCATCTTCCAAACCTAAGTCTTCGAAAATACAAACAAAAGAATCCATCCACCTCTAAACCTCTTCAGCTGGCTCAGTTCCTTTGAATGGTTTTCCTCCTAAAGATGTATAATCTTTGCGCAGCTTCGCAAAATCCACAACCCTAGGAACTCCCACACCTACATCTACCGTGGCTGCCACTGAAGCGGGTACCCTTCTCATGAATGCCTCCATCATGGCTTCAAACATGGCTGGGTAATCTGGTGCACCGCCATTACCCCCTTCAGGAACAGCCTCCTACCTAGTAGTTTGTCTTATAGTTCGTCGACTCATTCTAAATCTACAAATTAAAATGGCTAGCAACTTGCAAGAAAAGTTGCTAAAGAAGTACAAAAGCTACTATATTATATACACTATATAGTATACATTCAACTAAAATCTACAAATACGTCTCTCATATGTAATTACATCTTCGAACTTTGGCTAAAATCGTTAACTAGGGCACTGATACCAAATGTGACAACCGCCCACAACCCCTGCACTAAACAAGAGGAATAATGTGTTGAAAGGTGTACCAGGCAGCTGTGGACGATCATCATAGGTAAACAATAACAACGGAACCTGTCGTAAAACTCACAACGCAAGGACAAAACATAATAGAACATATACAACAGGTAGAAGTAGTGGAGCATCATATAATAAACTTTTGAAAATTTTCACAACATCCTGAAAGGTTATCCATACATCATAGGAAATCAAAGTTTGTACATGAAGCCTCACTACAACACTCAGGAGCAACTCAAACAGCGGAAATAAAAATACTAGATAGTAGGTAAGATAATACACCAGCCTCCTGCTCGCCTCCGAATTGCAACATCGTCTACACTAAGCTATCACCTGTCACCTGCTACGTAATCTGCCCATCCACAACCGGATGAACAACCCAAGGTAATAAGAGGGAAACATAAAACCTTGAGTCAGACAACAGTCTTAGTGAGCGATAAAACATCTAACAAACATCATCAATAAAGTATATGAAATGGATAGATAAACAAATTAATTTACCCACAACACAAGAGAAGAACTCAACCCTACCTTCCCCACATCGGACAATGAAAACTTTACATCAAACACTTCAATCATTTAATCATGGAAACCAGAACAAACACCACTAGCATTCATATATCATTCAGATTATATGTATCTCACGTAAAGCATACTAATCGAATTCAACATCCCTCAAGCACAAGCCCTAGAGGCCTAAATCAATATCAGACAAGCACCCAAGAAACATCTCCTTCGTTGTTGGACAATTTACATGAGACGATAAAAACAATGCAATTAATCAACCATGACAGACTCTGGCTATCACCACCAATCCTGCTTCGAAACCATCGTTAATCGTATGACGGCTAACCTTACCATGTGTCAAGGGCTAATGGTAACCCAGTTCTAGCATAAACTCCATACGCCTTTCAAAGATACGTATGTATGTCCAACCTTGACAATTAAGCCTTTCAACGATACCCAGGGTACTCGATCAACAACCTTCCAGTCTTTTGGGTACCCCCATTGTACCCCTACTTTGAGCCTGCTAGAACTTACGACAACGATAATCTCTCGGCCTTTATATCTCTCGTCATCTAACCCGATGAGTTTTCATAGCTCAAGCAACCTTATGAAGCAACCATTATCCACCAACTCACGACCTTTGAGTTGCCACCTCATTTGTTATTCTGCACGGATCAACAAACACATACAACAATTTGAATATTCCCACTTGAATTTACTTCGAAGTTACAACATCACTGAGCCAAATTACATCACTGCATTGCGACTAGGGTTTGGGGGGTTGCCCCTGAATTTTTTTTCAAGCTCTTTTGTTCAAATATGGGTCATACACGAGAAATATTTTTTTTCTTCAGAAAATAGCCTTTTGCGACCAACCCCCTAGTGCGACTGACCCAATCCCTTGGTGACTGACTAGCAGTGACCAACCAGGCTCCACCTGCCCTGTGCACGACCCCATCTTGACCAACCCAGTTGTGACCGATCACCCTTCTGGTAACTGATCCCTTCCTGGTCCAAGACCCACTTGCATTGCATGACCGACCCGACCTTTGCTCGACCCAACCATGCTCGACCCCAGACTTCTCTACCTCTGGCTTCTCTGATCGACTCCAACATGCACAACTCCACTATGGTGCGACCCATGCTGCTCGACCCCTAGCCTTGCTCGACCTCATGCATTTCTTCTCGATCGACCGACCCTACTGCATGCACGACTGACCATGTGACTTGCTTCCCAAGCCATTCTCGATCCGTGGCCTGTACAACCCCAATATAAGTTGAATTTCGACCAAAATGTCGTTGATCGACATGATCAACGCAATATACTCATCTAATTCATTCAACACAACCACAAATATGTTATGAAATCACTAACAACATGAATATGTCGATTTTCACCAAAATTATGCAAATTCCACCAAAATCTTGATAAATAAACATATGAACATAATTATGGATCTAACTTACATAAACATATGAAATAACATAGAATTTACTGGCTTTGAGTTGCTAAATTAGATCCTATGGCGATTCATATGAAAATAAGCTTACCATGATGTAAATCTAAGGAAAACGATTTGAATTTGATGAAAAACATGATCAAACATTCATACACTTGATTGAATTCGTGTGAGAGATGCATATCGCTCACCAATTCTCCAAATCAAAGCAAAAACGGTGAAATTAGATTCCAGACAGTAAAGAACTTGATCCAAATCCTTCGATTTGATGAATTCTCACCTCAAATGATGTAGATCTAGCTTCAAATGGTGTAGATCTTGGATTCCCTTCCTTAGATCTCGATTTTAATGGTGGAAAGGTGTTAGATGAGGGAAGAGCACAAGACCACCAAATGAGAGAATGGAGAAAGCAAACTATTCTTCATGCCTCTCACCCCCTATTTATAGCTTTCCACCAGCCTACTAATGAGCCTCTACAAATTAGTCCATTAAGGCTCCCAAAACATGAACAACCAACTGTTAAACCTTAAAATAGCGATTTCTTCCAAACCGCTGAGCCAAATCTTCAATGTGACTACTCTACGGAAAGGGAACATCATTTCCTTTCCAATGTCACAGGTTTTAACACCTGATTCGACCTAAGTTAAAAGTAATGCCCTGTACAAGACTAACAAGGGCAAAATGGTCACAAACAATTGGTAAAAATTATGGACATGTCTCACATCCCCATAAAGAACATATTAAAATATGTGAATGATCCAACCCTAATAGAATAAAATAAAAATATTTTACGATCCTCCGATACGTAAAATGCAGGCTGTTCAAAAAGCAACCATGAATGGCTGTTGGAAGTTTTCATTACTGCTTGTTTTGTTATATGAAACTAGCTAAAAAAAATCAAGACTTACAAATAGAGGAGCTGATGGCGGTGGCCTGCAATAGCTAATCCTATCTAGTTTGTATTTCAACGGCGTATATTCTATTTTCAGCGTATGTTGTTGTTATGTTAATAATAATCCTTATCATAAAGGAAAATTTTACAGTTTCATTATGATAGTTTCCATATCATTTTTTTGAATAATGTTAGTTATAATCTTATTTGAGTTATCCTACTTAATGTATATGCATTAATTAGTTAACGTTGATGTTTGGTTAATGTACTAAAACAATTTCACGTTTTCATTAAACGTAAAGTTGAAGTATTCATACGATTAGAAACTAATGGTAATTAGTTTGAAGGACAAGTTTCAGAAAAAAAATTAGATCAAAGGACAACTAAGTTTCATAATTAAATTAAGGACGAAGGCCAAATTTTATTATGCAACATAAAATTCACTTTAACTCTCATTGTTAACAAATTAATTTATGAAACAAAAAACAATCCTAAAAAATGAAAGAAAAAATACGATTTTAAAATTATTTTAGTCAGTTTATGTTATTATAAACATATAAAAATAATCAGTTCGGAAAGCTAAATGAGTATAGCTTTATAACTTAAAAATATAGCTTTATATTGTATCATCCAAATACAGAATTAAGCCATTTTAAAGCTAATATCATTTACACCATAAAAAAGCAATACCGTAAATAACGAAGCTATATGCATTTAGCTTTCCGTCCAGAATTTTCTGATATTGCTTATTCTTCCATATTTACAACAAAAAAACATTTCATCATTAATTTTTATTATTTTTTAATCTTATAATCACAGAAAAATATTTTTTATATTAATTGTTATTATTTGTGAAATGCCAACACATGTCCTTAGTTTAAAATATTTGGACTTTTTCCAATTTTAACATTAAAGTAATACTTAATTTACATAGCAAAAGTCGTTTGTCCTTTGATCTATTTTTTTTCTAAAATGCGTCCTTGAAACAAATATCCACTAGAAACTAATCTTTCAATTCAAAATTACACTATGTATTTTAACCTTTGAGTGACAATATCGCATAATTTACAATAATTGTAGATTGATTGTTAATGTAAGTAATTCACTTATTTTATATTTAATACGGGGTCAAGTGAGATCGAACCAAAATCGAACCGTATTACAATAAAATCCAACTATTTGAATTGTTAGCATAATGGTTTACATTTTTGATAAATCGTTTGATGCGGTGTGAAAGTGGTTTGGGCTCCAAATCGCATCAGACCGAACCGCCTACCTCTAGTAATATGACCATTAGAACTATTGGTTGTCAGTTTTACCGTGCAAAACTAAGATTAAATTGTTTCAGAGCATTGTTATTCGCACTCCAAAATTTGTTAAGGGTCACTTATTTTTTATTTATTTATTTAAATTTACTAAGCGTAGGAGATTACTAAGCGACCCTCCCTTAAAATTAAATTATAATATGACCAAGTTATCCTTATCTTGATAATTGGAGCATGCGTTTATCAGTTGTTACTAGGGGTGGGCGCGGTTTGGTTCAGTGCGGTTTGAAGCTAAAACCGCTTCCACACCGCATCAAACGGTTGATCAAAAATGCAAACCATTATACTAACCGTTCAAACGGTTCGGTTTCGGTTTGGGTTCGATGTAATACGGTCCTGTTTCGGTTCGGGTTCGGTTTGAACCCGTATTAAATATGAAACAAGAAAATTACTTCCATCAATAAACAATTTACGATTATATGACGTTGTGTCACCTGAAGGTTAAAATACATAGTGTTATCTTTAATTAATATAACTACAACATATGTTGAAAATAGAATATATATCGTTAAATTAAACGTTAGATATGAATTTGTTAATTTTTTTTATCATAACATTATCGGTGTTAGGGGTGGGCGCGGTTCGGTTCGGTGCGGTTTGAAGCTCAAACCGCTTCCGCACCGCATCAAACGGTTGATCAAAAATACAAACCATTATACTAACCGTTCAAACAGTTCGATTTTGATGTAATACGGTTCGGTTTTGGTTCGGTCCGGTTTGAACCCGTATTAAATATGAAACAAGAAAATTACTTCCATCAACAATCAATTTACGATTGTATGACATTGTGTCACCTGAATGTTAAAACATAAAGTGTTATCATTAATTAATATAACTACCACATACATTGAAAATAGAATAGATATCAAAGTTAGATAGGAATTTGTTAAATTTTTTATCATAACATTGTCGGTGTAGCTATGCGGTTCGGTTCGGTTTAATATGGTTTGGTAAAAGTTCAAACCTCAACCGAACCGTATCATTGCGGGTCGGTTCGGTTTGGGCTGTTTGCTTTAGAGAGAGAATCCGGTGCGATTTTCCGCACCGTTTTTGCAGTTCGGACTAAGTGGTTTCCGCATTGCGGTGTGGTTCATGCCCACCCCTAATCGGTGTAGCTATGCGGTTCGGTTCGGTTTAATATGGTTTGGTAAAAGTTCAAACCACAACCGAACTGTATCGTTGCGAGTCGGCTCGGTTTAGGTTGTTTGTTTTAGAGAGAAAATCCGGTGCGGTTTTCCACACCGTTTTTGTGGTTCGGTCTGAGCGGTTTCCGCATTGTGGTGCGGTTTATGTCCACCCCTAGTTGTTATTGACATTCCACTTTTGGTTTGGGTGGGGGGGGGGGGGGGAGGGGGCTCAGCTGAAATTCGGCAAGGTGCCGCCGAATTAACCAATGAAATTCAGTAGGGGTATGTCGAGTTTAGATCTGTAAATTGGAGAAGATTCATCAAAAATGATTAAAATGGAAAATAGTGGAGTACACCGAATTTTTATTTTTGACCGTGACACTCCTTAATCAAAACTGGAGTGCCAATAACAACACTCAAGAGGTATAGTAGAGGTACTTTCATATACAAGTTTTTGTGTTCAGTACGTCGTATAACAATTCAAAATATGATTGCAGTGCCCTTAAAATTGACCATCCCTTAATTAATTTTGAAGTGCAAATAACAACGCCTTTGCTTTACAATTGTTTATATCGGTTGCACTAGGAACCATTGCTGTTGCTTTTGATACAATCATTTACAACTATTTTAATTGTTTACGGGTCAAGCCTTTTACAACTGTTTGTACATATGTGAGCATATAGAAAATACAATATTTCATACTATATTACATACATGTCACTGTCTATGTTATTACGAGCTAGATAGTGTGTTCCACAGTAACAAAATTCAATTTCTTGTACATCACACCTTCTTTACTGCCACCCACGTCATCTTCAATCTGAATGAATACTGTGTTGCATTGTATTTTCAGTTTGAACGTAATCAACCATATAGTTAAATCATAACCAGCTTTTTTCAAATAAAAGCTATTGAGTTAGTTAGGCCTTTATGTAAAAGGTTGCTGCTGTTTTGCAAATATTATTATCATACCGAACACGGTGTGAGATTGAAATTTGAAAGGAGGCAATAAAAGACCTGAAAATAAAGGATTATATATATATATATATATATATATATATATATATATATATATATATATATATATATATATTTTTCACATGAATAAGCTGCTCTTCAGACTTGGACAATATACGTGAATTATTTGCTTTGGTTTCCAGCAACGTACGATTGAAAACACACGCTTAAGTAGTACTATTATTTTAACATGACTGTTTAAACAGCTTTTGCATTCATTAGCTGGTTCTTTCTATAATCTATATATCATTATTATCAGTTTGTCCCATAACCACAAAACACTGTCGTGAGGTCCCTGTTCATCATTTCAGCATAACACTATTTATCCTATAGTTGACATGACGTAAATAAATAGGGTGCGTTCTTAACGAACGTGAACGGGGTATTTGAGCGTGACATTTGAGCGTGTCATTTGAGCGTGATACTGTAACGAAGGAAAATTGTGTTTTTAGCTGCGAACGTGGCATTTGAGCGTGATACTTAATTGTTAAATTAATTGTTATGAACTAATTGAATACTGATTTTTAATTGGACCGTTAAATATAATTAGCGAATGTGTTTAAATCATTTTAAACAACAATATAATCGATGCAAATACATTATAACAGTATTAAGCGTTAACAGTCTACAAAAAAATTTTGACATTAAGCATTAATAAATAGTCTACGGTATGCATTAGACATTAATTAACAGTGTACACCAAAACACTAAAAATATAGGTTGAATGGGGAAATTGAACCTTGGTCCATCTAGAGCAAAGCATGTGCATGTACCAACTAGACCAAATGTGTTTTCATTAATTAATTAGATTAGGCAAAAATATTACTTGGCGTCGGACGCGTCCAACGCCAACAGCTCCATTTCTCACATTCACCCAGAGTTCTTCCTGAATGGGGTAAATTGTGTTCGCGTCGGACGCGACCACCAATGGAAACAGGGTAAAAATTCACTGTGAACGGCCCCATAGCATGATTCTACTTGTAGAAAAAAAAAAAAAATCAATAATGTTTTTAAAAGAAAAATATAACCATATCAGTAACATCATCGACAAAAGAACCAAAATAGTAACCAACAAAATAAAAATAAAAAAATTAAATTTAGAGTAATTAACATACTTAATTTAAAATGGCAAGATTAGGAAAGCCATGTGGGCTGTATAAACTAAAATTTCAACTGATGACTTATTTTTTTTCTACCTATCAACGTGACCTCTATTTATTATTTTAGTTAAAGACGCTAAGGCTTTCGAACCAAGTAGAAAGGTAATCAATGAAGGATATAATAAAATATAGATGTTAGTTGACATCGACCAATAAATAGGGTAGATAAGTGATATGGCCATATGGCCTCTTTTAAACCTATGCCACTAATTTGTTGTGCTACGTCTTTCTTACTTTTCAACGACGTCGGACATTTGCCAAGTTTTATAACTTTAAGGGCTTATATGAAAAAAAAAAAAAAAAAACTTTTGTCTTGATCTGATTATAGTACATACTGATGTTTCCATCCATTTTCAAGTAGAAGTTTCTAGCATAGGCGCAGTCGCTAACGGTCTAAAATTGGTGCGTTTTCTAATAGTCCGAAATGGAGCCGTTAAGAGACCACGCGTGGTCTCCTAGCGGCTACATTTCGACTTTCAACGACCATTTTTTTCATATTGTTATACTGTCCAACAACACAGATTTGTTTAATATTCTAAACGATGAAGATGCAATATCACGGTCATCGCATGAGGCGCACCGCAAACATGTTTCTATTGTATTTCTGTATATTTATGTTATGTTTCATTGACACTGTTCTGATCTATACTGTTTTCGTTTAACATACAGACTTAAGTTAATAATCACACATTAAAATAATCCGCTTAAATGATACGTTTAAATAACGTGCTTAAAGTTGTAAACGCGTTGTCCGTTTAAATAAATGTTACGCTAAAATGATCCATTTAAATGGTCCGCTATAATCCCCTGTTTTTGCTTACCACAAATGCATCCTGAAAATAATTACTTTTCAATTAAAAATATTTTCATTTATTTTATTTACTTATTGGGTAGGAAAAAGTAAATATGAGGATGCAGATAATATATATTCTTATTCATAGGGCTGAAAATGCAAAAACAGAGGGCTATACTGCTGTAGTGATTGCTAGCTACTTGCAGAGTTGCATCTTTGAACGCGAAAATCCTACTATTTCTTTTAGTTGAAAGTTTCGAGAAATAGCGTTGAACTTAGTTTTCTAACCCGAAAATCACGAGAAGCTGTTTACGGCTGAGCTGGCGGCGGCGAAATCTTCAACGGTGAACGTTCCGGCTGTTAAGGTATTATGCATGTTGTTAAAATTTTCTTATATTTTTATATGGCGTAAGTAGCTGTTTGAGTTTATGCGATTAATTAGCTTAGCGTTGACTTAAGTTTGCCCACCAGATCTCGTCGATCTCTTTTTATTACATTTATTAGATCTGTAATTTTTTTGATGGTGTTGGATTTCGTGTCTTTATCAAGTGAATTGATCAAAATTTCTGTCTGTAACTGGATTAGGTATCTGAGACTGATTGAATTTGAGTGCAGTAGAGGTTCTTTTTGTGCTTTAATGTCGTTTATAGACTTCTGAAAACCGATGAAAGAAGTGAAACGAAGACACCATGTTTCAATTTGCTAAACTTTTATATGGTTGGAATTTCTTGATTTGCACCCTTATAATACAGTATTTGCAATTGATTGGTTTGGGAGAAATTGGATCCCTTTAGTCTGATTTTTCTTTGTGATTGTTGCAGGTGATATTAAGCAGTAAAAGATACGTGAAGGATTAGCTCTTATGTGAAAGAGTGGCACATATGTTTAGTCATAATCTCGATCACAATTTTCATCACAGGAGAAAGGAAGTCTAAATTTTGGCTTGAAAGCGATTGATCGTATCTTGTTTATGTCAGATTTCCCAATACAGTAATCTCAAAATCAATTATTGCAGGAATACGTCGTCTTTTAACTTGTACATACGCAAGTAGATTACTCAAACTCAGTTTTGGGAAACTAGAAGTTCCGAGTACATATTTGAGGCTGATACAGCATTTTTTTTTAGCTTTATGCTATTCTTGAAAGATAGCTGAAAGTTAGCCTTGGAGGAAAGTTTTACATGTTTGACTACCATCAAATAAAGTAGTCTCAACTATTAACTGCGCATACCTAAAATGTTAACAAACCTAATAATGGCATCAGATTATGCCCGAGTAATGTTAACTCAGCTTTCTCCTTCGGTGTTACCCACTCTTATGATCTCTATGAGTTATATCGATATTGGTAAGTGGGTAGCAGCAGTTGATGGTGGGGCCCGTTTTGGGTTTGAACTTGTTTTTATGGTTCTGATTTTTAACTGCATTGCCATCATGTGCCAGTATCTTTCGACATGTATTGGAACCACCACTGGAAAAAATCTGGCAGAGGTATAATTATTGTACATTTCGAATATTTTCGCAATATCTACAGTTCATTTTTATATTTTATCTCTTTTCTCATAAGATCTGCAATGAGGAGTATAGCAGAATCACATGCATACTATTGGGTGTGCAAGCTGAGCTATCTATGATGGTTTCAGATATAACTATGGTATTTCTTCATAATTTTATGTTTAGCGTTTGATTAATGTTAGTGGAAGGGAAACTATGGAGGGAAAACTGAATCGATTTTCTTTTAAATGTCAGATATTGGGAGTTGCACATGGATTCAATCTCTTGTCTGGAGTGGATGTATTTTCTTGTATATGCTGTGCTATAATTTGCATCATTCTACTTCCTTCATTTGTCAATGCTTTGGTACATCTTCGGTTTGTTTATTTAATGCTATCGTAAATTTTGTCTTTTAATGATTCAACTACCTTAACTGCAGGAGGATTGTAATGCTGAAGCACTTTGCTTCATTGTCTCTGTCGTTACTCTGTTTGTTTATGTGTTTGGTGTGTTAACAAGTCAACCGGAGGTTCCTGCCATCATAGATGGAATTTTTCCCAAGTTCAGTGGAGAAAGTGCATACTCGCTTATGGCTCTTCTAGGTGCAAATGTAATGCCACACAATTTTTACATTCACTCTTCTATTGTAAAGGTAAACATATTAAAATGTCTTCTGCTGTTTATTGTGCATAAATGAAATATCATCTCAATGCTGACATTTATGCTTAAGCTTGGAACGAGTACTCATTGGCTTTTTGGACGTTTACAACTGAAATCTGATTGTCTGTTAGATTAGTACTAACATGCTTCGTTGTTGGTTACATTTTCTATGCATTTCTATTGTTTTACATCTTGTAGTTTGTTAATGTCTATAATCACATGTAATTTTAATATACACTGCAGTTCTATACTGCTTTTAGTATTGTAAGCTTCATTTTCATATGTCCGTTGTATTAAGTGTGCAATCTATTTTAAGAAAGTACGCCATCAATTTGATGTACATCATACTTGTCTTTTTGTTTAATATGTATTTGTCTAATCATACATAATGTAAATTATTATTCAGAAGCAGAAAAGACGAGAAAATGTTGCTATAGGTGCTGTGGTTCATGACAATTTTTTTGCGATTCTCTTCGTTTTTACTGGCATTTTTCTGGTGAATTATGTACTGATGAACTCATCAGCAGCTGTATTTGGTAATGCCGATGTCATATTCAATTTTGAGGACATCTCCGTTCTGACAGATCAGGTTTGATGTTTGTTCCGTCTCCAGTCGTAGTTGTTCTGAGAAAAAATAAAGCAAGTAAATATGCATCACCACTTCAGTTGTTATGTGGAACAATGTTTTATCTGAATGTTGGAGTTCATTTATTTTCTTAATGAGTTCACGTTTCCTGGAATAGGAATATCTAGTTCTTAACACATGAAGGTTTTCAAAATTCAGACGGTCAATCATGAAGTTCTAATTTTTGTTTTGAACTAGTTTTGAATCATAAATAGTAGATGATAATAATTCATACTTTGGCATGTATTTACACCATTAGTTGGAGATTTTGCTCTATTTAGGCAGTTGATGACATTTAAGTGTGTTAAAGCATCCATTTTTCTATTCATAGTCATCATTTGTACTCTTTGTATTTTTGATGTTTTTTGAACTTCTGAATCTAAATTAAAGCTTATTTCTCTTCTGTTTCATCTTTATTTTGTTTTATACAAATGGTAAAATATGATTTGTGCATCCAAATATGTTTCTCAATACATTCTATTTTTTTTTTCCTCCTGTTAATTGCTTTTTTAGTTGAATTTAAAATTGGCATTCGATATTTAAATCAAAAGCAGAGAGATACAATTTGCGATGGGGTTCAGATGTAGGATTTTCAGATGTTTCTATTCTTTGATGCAGATATTTAGAAGCCCAATCGCTCCCCTGGCATTTTTTCTGGTCCTCTTTCTCTCTAGTCAGATCACAGCCTTACTGCATAATATTGGCGGACATGTGATAATGCAGTGCTTCTTTAACCTGGAGTTATCTTGTGTTAGTCACTCAGTAATAAAGACTTTAACAATCATTCCAGTTCTTTACTATGCAAGGAATTTGGGTTCAGAAGGAACATACCAGATACTGCTATATTGTCAAGTCATGCTAGCCGTGCTCCTACCTGCCTCAGCAATTCCTCTTTTTCGCATGGCATCATCAAAATCTATAATGAATGGTTTTAATGTCTCATGGCATTTTGAAATTTTAGCTCTAGTTGCTTTCCTTGTGATGTTTGCATCCAACCTTTTACTGTTAATTGACATGCTGTTTGGTAGTTATGACTGGATTGCTAGTCTCACGGGTAACACAGAAAGCACTGCCTTGATGCCATACATTATACTTCTTATCATCCTATGTGCATCCATCGGCTTTACATTACATTTAGTGGTTACACCTTTCAAGTCTGGCACACTATTGTGGAGTTCCAGAAATTTACAGAAGGAATTGCCGGAGCTATCAGAGTCAAGAGAAGACAATAGTCTTGGCGAGGTGAATATCAGCGAAATTCAGGAAACTCCTATAGATGAAAATCTCGAAAACTCCTGTGGAAGTCAATTGGGAATCCCAGCACAAGATAGTAGTTTTGATATTCCTGAAAGTACTCTTGATTCTTATTGTGAATCACAACAAGTTGAAGAGTCGAAATCTGTAGATGAAATCGAATCAGTTGACACTTCGGATAAAGCATCTTCTGCTGCATCTGAATATGAAAGAATTGAATCAAAAGACTTCACCGTGAAAGTTACAGAAAGCAAAGTAAATGCTATTGATGAGCATGTTAAATCGTATAAAGAAATTCCTCTTTTGACGTCTGAGATTTCCAACTCTTTTGATAGTCCCAAGTCAAGAGGATCAGACACTCTGGATGGGTTTAATGATAGTGGCAGCTTACCAAAACTGTCAGGGTTGGGTCGAGCAGCAAGACGGCAATTTGCAGCCATTTTAGATGAATTTTGGGGTAACTTGTTCGATTTTCATGGTAAACTTACACAAGAAGCTTCTGCTAATAGGCTTGATGTACTGTTAGGAATCGCCAGTGAAGCTTCAAAAAACTTATATTCAGGCGCAAGTAATTTCAGTTCCCCTAGACAAAGTAAAATTCAGGTACAAACATTGAACTCACTCCCTCAAAACTTGGTCAACCCTAGTGGAAGACTCCATTCAAGTTTGCATATGCCACAGTATTCAGAAAATAGAGATAATCAACCTGCAACTATACATGGTTATCAACTGGCTTCATACCTTAGAGAGATCAGAGCAACAAGGGCTCCTTGTACGCCAAGCATCTCACTAAACCAACCGCCTCCTGGCTATTCTCCATCTTCCGTTTCAAACTTACGTGATCAAATGCTATATGCACGTGCTCAAAATGAAATAAATGCATTGGGAGGTCCTAAATCACAAAATCTGACTATTCCGAGAGTGAGCACGTTGCACGCTGAAGCTCCTAGTTTTGAACCATCCTTTAATAGCGCTTCTTCCATCAATACAAAGAAATACCACAGTTCGCCTGACATTTCTGCAATTATAGCATTGGGAAGAAGCACTTACTTGAATGAAGCTGCCAAAAGAAGTATCCCTATCGGACCTTCACCTAATTCAGGTAGAGCGAACAACATGCCAAGGCAAGGAGTTCCTTTAGGATTCGATCAAGTTTCTCCTCCTAAAATACATCAAGAGCTTTTCGGTTTGAATCCAGATACTAGATCTATTTGGGCAAAGCAACCGTACGAGCAATTATTTGGAGTTGTAGGTAATGATTACAGTAGTCTTAAAATTTTACGATTTGAATCCCTTCTTGAACTGAATACCTCTGATCAAGTATCAATTTTCAAACTCTGAACTCAACTAGAAACGCAGTTTAAAAATACTTTTATATTTGTCTGAATACACGTTTTCAGTTTTATAGTTTTGAAAACACACCAATGATAAAACATGAGTTTTTTTTTTGGACTAATGTAAAAGCCTAATCATCGGAATTTATTCTTGAAATATAAATTATTAGTTTGGACTAAAAATGTAAATGAATCTGTCACTTATGATTTAAATCCAGTTTCAATTTCAAATTTGAACATTATGGTTTACAATTTGAATCCCATTATGAAAACCTTGGTTGTAGGTAACAATGGTCAAAGAGGAAGTGATGGTAGGGTAATTGAAAGGCCTAACATAGAGACGTTCACTTATGCAGAGTC
The DNA here is from genome assembly GCA_030737875.1 of Allium sativum. NCBI lineage: Eukaryota > Viridiplantae > Streptophyta > Magnoliopsida > Asparagales > Amaryllidaceae > Allium > Allium sativum. The sequence continues at coordinate 74,394,609 of CM060920.1, read as the reverse complement.
TGGTGCTCAATTGATTCAGTCTCTTAGGGTTTGTGTCATGAAGCTATTGAAATTGGAAGGATCAGATTGGTTGTTTAAACAAAACGGAGGGTCCGATGAGTTGCTAATTGATAGTATTGCTGCTTCAGAAAAATATTTATACAAAGGAGATAGTAGCGATTTCAATCAGTATAGCTCATATCACTGTGGAGATGGTTGTGTATGGCGAGCATCGCTAGTTGTTAGTTTTGGTGTTTGGTGCGTACGTCGTGTTTTGGAGCTATCTCTTGTAGAAAGTCGTCCAGAACTGTGGGGAAAATATACGTTTGTTCTGAACCGTCTTCAGGTAAATGGGTTCCTGTCATAGTATATAGTTTAAAACAAATTGCATATTTACCTCTGTTAGTATATTGTTGCCGTCAGAAGCTCTTTGCCAGCGTTTTTAACACTTCATTTACTGCTTTTATGTTGTTGTGTGGAACGTAACTTTGGGTATATGTCATAATTGTGATTTGAACTGTGGACGTTAATTTTTTATATTATGTGTTCAACTGCTTAGTCACCTCTATCGCACTCCTATATTAAACACCCTTTCGTATATGTAATCTCACATCTGCAAAATATTGACTAAATTTTGATGTGTAATTAGCTCCGCTATTATTTAAACAATTTTGAGCGTTTTCATTTCTTTTTTAAAAACAGTTTGCCATACCATTTGTAGTGCGGGCATTGATTGCTAATTATTTGAAGGGAATTTCACCTGTTTAGCATGCTTTCAAAAGCGTATTACACATTTTGACCATTTTTAAATCTAAATCCGTAACTAGACCATACTCTGCTAGGCATAAACTGATACATACACGCACATATACACACATACACATGTTTTAATTGTATATCTGTATTGGAAGTATATTTAAAACACACAAGAACAATTTTCTCTAGAAAACTTCCGTTTTCTCAGTAAAAATAAGTTGTATATGCTATTTATTCAAAAAATAGCTATAATGTTGCTGTTTCAAATAGTGGCAACATACTTTAAAAAAAAGCACTGGCCGAGTTCGATACAAAGTTTGAAACTGCAGTACGATCTAACATTTTCAGCCATGTAGATGAAAAATGATCTATTTTTGTTTTTATTTATTTATTCTAATTAATGTATTTCAGTTTTGAAAAATGATCTAAATGGGTAAAAATCTATTCTTCTGCAAATCATTTGACATCCACAAGTTCTACACATAAACGTGGATAACAGCGATATGTTAATGGACTACCCATTATTTTAATGGAAACACGAGTAATAAAAGGGAAAATAAAGCCTTTATACAAGAACGAGCCAACTGCAACTGCAACATGCAGATGATTTACTTATATTCATGCAAGTTATATGCATATACGCTCGTATTGTTTTTTTTTGGGCAAATCGAGTATGCTGGATTGGAACTTAACAGGGGTTAAATAAGGATTATTTTTAGTAATGGATGCATATGCAAGGAAAAAGTATGTAGTATTTTAAACATGCAAAAGGGTGAATTAGTTGTGAAATATCTTCAAACACCTCCGGCTACAAATGATATGTTCAATTTCTTGTGGGGAGGAAGTTAAATAGAATTCCTTGGTACACACACACACACACACACATAATGAGAATACCATGAAATGAAACTTTTGAAGTTACTTAAAAATGCATTAGCCTTCCATGTTAACCAAGGGTCTTTATTCCCATTCTCATATTCAAGTTCTCCTAGCTTCTCCGGGCATTATCTCATTAAAGCTGACTACTTCACATGTCCTATTCTTGTGTTTCCCAATCACAAGTTATCACAATGACCTACACAAATTTCACTTTTGTTGTCACGTTACCTATTCACCTTCTTCCACATTGAAAGAAATTAGATATTTACCTCTAACCTAACAGAAGAAGCTGTCTTCTGGAAACAGTAAATTTGTCTGTAGGAATTGAGCCATCATGGCAGTTAAGGGACCACCATTGATTATGGCTAATCAACTTTCCTATAAACATTATTTTCTTTCCTTTCCACATCTTCCATCAAATCAGTGTAGAAATTGAGTTGTTATTTTAAAGTTGAACATCATGAATTATGAAGCATTACCAGAGGGGCAAAGACAATAAACATTCTCCATTGCGACTATGTCTATGTTATTATTACCTTGGTTACCTTTAATATTGCGTTTGAAGCATCACAATAAAGAATTTGCAAATTTGCTACTTCTTTACACTTTATTATGATTTAGTTTAAAATTTGACTTTCTTTATTGTTAGTTTATTTGTTTTAGTTTTGGATAAAAACACATATTGCCTAGATTTAGTGATCCATTGATGAAGAAGGCACAAATTCATTCAGATCTCCATACATAGTCGTAAGGGGGGGTGTAAAATTTCTGATTATTTATATTTCATACTATATAACCTTATACTTTCTTAATTGTTATCTTTTTAATGGGTTTTTAACGGTGCTTCGGATGGTGATTTTCTTTCAGTTACAACCAGTACTTCAATTGGGACCTTACTTTTAGTTGGAGGTTATTCATAAGGTTTAGGTTGTTTATGATATACTAAAAAAAGAAAAAAAAAATGTTTTCTTCCTTGTGTAGAACATTTAATAAACTTACATGATCAGTTTTGTATGACAGCATTGTGAGTCCAGATAGTGGTTCTGAATATTGTTCAGTTGGTAAGTTTTGAACATGCAACACATCACTTAGGTTATTTTTTGGCATACTAATGTAAATAAAAACAAAAATATAACATGTGCGACTGATTTGTCAGAAGCTATTTGAATCATACATGGTTATGCAAACTTTTAAAATAAACATGTGAAATGAGTGTGATGTTAAACCTTATATTGAAAAGGTTCTAAGATTAAAAGTATCCAAATGATGCATAATTAGGCCACGTTGAATTTTTGTTTTCGTACTATCTGTAATAACTGTTCTTTGCATATGCATAAGGCATGCTATAGTATAAAACGAAAACTCTCGTTTGACATTTCTAAATCATCTAAAATAAAAATTTACAATTTCTACTAGAAGAACTCGTTAATTTTGACATAATTTCCTTCAAATTCCTATTGCAGTATATTTTTGCTACAAGCAGTGATCATTATCGTCCGTGCACGCCACCGTTATTACGGCGCTCGACTAGTCGTGACTAGTCGATTAGTCGATATTGGAGCATCGACTGGAAGAGTTGACTTGCCATTAGTCGAGCTCGAACCCTAAATCATGGAATCGAAGCCCTAAATCACGAAGTCGAAGCCCTAAATGGCTAAATAACAAAGTCAAAGCCCTAAATCGTGAAGTCGAAATTACGAAGTCAAATCCCTGAATCATGAAGTCGACCCCAAATCACGAAATTGAAATCGAGTAGGAAGTCAAACCATGATGGCAACGGTTGAAAAAAAACTGCAATATAAAGACTGCAACTATCTATATTTATAATACGAAGTGATAGACTTGGAATTATCTATTATAGACAAACATAATACACTGCAGGTCGAATACAAAGTGGTATATAAATGTTCTATAAACTGCAAATTATTTATTAATACACTGCAAAGATGCATATATTTATTTATATACTGCAATTATGTATTAATATATACATATTTATTTATTTATCGACTAGTCGACTAGTTGGACCTCTATCGACTCGACTCGACTTGCCGTTGTAACAACCTTGATGCACGCAACCATTACTTCATGATAGAATGAATTTGCTTATAGTTCGTATGATCAAATTGAAGTTTTGGGAAAATATCAAATGTCCACTGAGCCAGCTTAGTCATTCAGCTAGGGCCAATTTAGTAATATGCTTTGTATTGTTCACCTAGGGCCACTGCCCTAGCTGGCCCCAAAGTAGCTCCGCCCCCTGAACGTCCATCCTATAGTACAGTCAAAATTAAATGAATAAAAGATTATCGTTGTCCTATGTCATTTCACTTTGCCGCATCTTCATTAACTTCTCCTTTTGATTAGACAAAGCCAGAATGTCCTTTTCTCAAAATTCAGTGGCTACCCAAAATCAATGGCAGTTCACCCAAAAGATAAGGCCTTTTTTGTCATGCCTACCTACACCTTCTACAAGTTCTTATAACCTAATTGGACTGTTTTCATGACAACGTTTTCATATCTTAGAATCAAAATTCAATATACAACGCAATAATACATGTTCACATGGATTTTAGTCTGCAATGTTCTTATTGTAATCTTAATCTCAAATTTTCAAATAAAATCGTGGTGAATGTTTCATTTTTTTTCTTTCTAAAAATGCAACCTACTATATTTTATGCTTTCGTGCATGTGTAAATTATTTTCTTCTAATTAGAAGATAAGACGCATTCTTCTTTGCACACGTCCAATGGATGCGTGATATAGATTAGTAATAATGGTGATAGCAATAGTAGTTATATTGTGGGACGTCAAAGAAACCAACAATGGAGTTGTAAGGTTGGCGTGGAGTAACTCACTAAAAGCAATTTGTGATCTAATGGACATAAAAGAAATGAACAATGGAGTAGTTCTAAAGTTGGTCTGGGTATACTCACCAAAAGCAATTTGTTATGTCAGTTGTTAATATATAAATACATCAAAGACAACTCTTTGTGGGAAAGTAATCTCCCCGTAACTCACCAAAAGCATCACACATTTCAAGAATTTTGAAAACCACCAATTAGGTGGAGTGATCATTTTCTGTTTAAGGGGAATAAAATTTTCCAGAAAGAGTTGTACTATTGCTGTTTCAGAAAAATGATGGTACGATTTGTTTTTCAAAAGAATGTGTGGCAAGTGTTGAAAAGCGATTTAATTGGGTGTTTGTATGTGTGTGTGTGTGTGTATATATATATATATGTGTGTGTGTGTTGTGTTATATATATATATATATATATATATATATATATATATATATATATTCACACACACACATACAAACACACATACATAACTAAAATATATTAGTTTGATCCAGGGAATAATAGAGCTGGCATTTTTGAAGTCTAGGCAACCTCTACCCCTATGTGCATGCCTCATATCTCCAGCCGAAGACTCCAACCATTTTAAATCACAGTCGCACTACTCCCTAACCGATGCAAACTCAATCCTTGACCTCATCAAGGACGTTGAAATTTCTGTTTCAGGCCGCAAAGGAAGGACAGGCACCGCTGCAGGTGATATCGCCTTTCCCAAAGGCAAGGAAAATCTAGCATCGGTGCTCAAACGATACAAGCGAAGGCTATCGTCCGCTAGGGCCATGGAGCCTTCTCCTTCGCTCAGAAGGCTTAGTTCTTCCTTATCCTCAAAAATTACAAATGTGAGTTCGTAGGTTTTCAAATGCTGCATGTTTTTTAACAAGGGAATGTTGTTTTTTGGGTGGTCTTAATTCTAATGTTTTCCCCCTACTTGGTACGAAGTTCCCTTGATGTATTATGTATTGTAGGTGCGTTTATGAACTGATGTGGAAGGTTATGTATGTTTTTGCTTCCACATATTTGGTTGAATTGTAATGATGTTATGAATTTTTGCGTTCAGATGTTTTTTTATTTGTATTTTCTTGAATATTTCACTCTCGTTTACGTGTCTTATTTGGGTTTAGGAGTGCTCGTTCACACACATGGATACACCTTCATTTGAGTAGATACGAAGGTAGCAATTGGTTTGAATACATGTTCGTCTGAGTAAAGATTAACGTGGGTGATTGTTTGGTTTATCCGATAATGAAATTTGTCGAATCAAACTAAAACCAATAAAAATGAAAATCAAATCAATCAAATTAAGTTTGGTTGGTTCGATTGGTTATCTGATTAAACCAATTTTTTTTTTTTTTTTTTACATTTTATGTTTGAAATGTTCATTATAATTTGAAATAAACTATAAATATAAGATTAAAGTATTATTATTTTTATGCTTTCTAATATCAGTTTAGACATAAAGGTGATGATTTTTTATTTTTTTTAAATATCTAAACTAACCTAAAATATTTATTATAATATCAATAATTTCGAAAATATAGTAAAAGTTCGGTTAATTTGGTTAAACCGGTAACTGAACGTAATAATTTTTCGGGTCGATCATAAATCAATTTAATTTCAAAACTGGACCAAACCGATCAAAATAAATTGATTTGGTTGGTTTATTTGGTTTAACCGAATAATGCTCACCTTTAGAGATTAATGCAGTGTTTTCTTTGATTTGTGTATTTTGCATTTTCAACGTTCAATATAAAACGCAGGGAATAAGAGGATGCCTTTTTTTTAAAAAAAATTGGCATGTATAATTAAAAGTTATTTTTTTCGTTGTTTCTGTCTTGGAGGAATTGTAGAGGTCTTCCTTTGGACTTTTTTTTTCATGGAAAAACTAGGATAGCTATTAAATAATAGTAAAACGGATAAATTTTAAGTTCTTTTTTCTAATTAATAGGAGTTCTCTCTTTTTCTTAATTTTCTTTGAATATTTTATTTTTAAATTAGTTTTGTACTTTACGCTTATTCACTAATTCTCTTCCATTATTTTACATCTTCCGTCATTTTATATCTTGGTTTGAACATTTTAAATTTCGTACAATTATTTGGTAACAGTTAGCTCCTAACATTTTATATTTAAATCCATATTTAACTTAATTACAAAACATGAAATTTAAATAACTAAAATTTCTTTTAGGTAACAAGGAATGGCTAAATTATGTTTTTTTTCTTTCGAAAAATCAACACTTCAAATTTTCTATAATTATATAAGTGTCTCGCAACTTCTAATATTTATGTTTAGTATCATTTTTTATAATTAACTGTATTATACTAAAACTATTTAAATAACTTTTGCAAACTATTATTCATTGATTCGTCTAATAATTCACAACATGGTTAACCATATTGATATTGACAAAAATGAGAAAAAAAAAATCAAATACATAAATATTTCAATCACATAACATAAATTATACATATAAGCAACAACCACAAGTTCAAAGTTTACTTCATTTAGTACAATAGAAAAACAGTCTAATGAACAAAATTCAAAATTTATTTGATTATTTATCAAACACTGTAGAATATCACTTAACATTGTACACATTTATGCTTTCAAAAAAACATTGTACACATTTATGTAGTTTTGAATTTAATAAATGAATTCAATCAATAGATTTTGTTAATTCATTTAATTAATGCAAAATATGACGTTTCAAAATGCATACCATGTTCATATTAACAAAAAAGAGAAACTTGGTTTTTTCTTTCAAATATAAAGTTAAATAAGTCACAAGCAGTAATATCTAATTTAATATATTATACACTTACCTCAACAAATTTATCATAAATTGAAGAAAACAATTTCAGCTTCAAATACCAGCTTTTTAACATTTCTACAATCATGTTTATATTTAAATCCATATGTCTAAACTACTCGTGAATTATTAAAATATAATTATTTAAGTAATCTTAGTGAATAATTATCCACTTGTCTAATAACTCCTAAAATTATATGCTATGTATATTCATATTAAAAAAGGATAGCTATGCTCCCTACGTGGAGATGTACACTATTTAGTTGGTACATTTGATGTGTATCACCTGGACTTATTGTATTTTATTATTTAATATAATAAAAGTGTTACGGAGCACTATAGAAGCCGATCAGCCTTGCCCAAGAAAAAAAAGATAGTTATTCAAGCAGTTATAAAGATATATAAATCCGGTAACATAAATTATGTGTCTCAACAATAATGACAAAGTTAATTTGTAATTATTTAGGATTCATTTATATCAAAATTTTACATATATTATATAATAATTTTTTTTAACGTTAATAACTGCACAATAAATGTAACGACCCGGATCTTTGGTCGATTTATTTTAAATATTTAATATGGTTTAAAATAAATAATTGATAATATAATTGAATTTTTATATTAAGTTATCGATTTAATAATCGATTTCGATTTAATATCAAATATATTAAATCATTGTAATATGAAAATGAATTTAATTGAATTCAAAATATAAAACTGAATTGAAAACAATTTAGATGATCAATACAAAATTCTGTTTGAATTAGAATAATAATATTAATTTATTTTCAAGGAATTAATTGCTTTTAATTTAATTTATATATGTTTAAATTAATATCTTCACCAAATGATCAAATGAGGCTTCAGAGCTTGTCCCAATGTGTTCAGAATAGTAGTTAAACCCTAGAAATGGCAGTTATTGTGTCCCGATTGGAGTTTGGAACCACGAAATATATTATTATAAAATTGAATGGATAGGATCGAAATCAAATCGCAGTTAAATCGAAATTTAATACACGTTACATCAGCCGATCTATAAAATGTACTTTAGGCAGACAAATTTCCTTTAAGGACTAAGCATCTTCTTCTATAAATCGCAACATACCCCCTTTTTCTTCTATTTTACTTCGTTCATTTATTTTTCTGGGAATCGAAATCAAAGCCGCCCTCTCAAAGTTAAATTCTTCCAATCCTCGTATCATGAAATCAAACTCCAGTCGATGAAAAGAGAAAAATAAAATCAAAATCAAATCCAAAGAATCATGATCTAAAATCACAATCAATCCTATAGCCTCGTCGTCAGTGTGGAAGGCATGCGTGAACGGTGGGTGAGCCAGGTCAATCGCGTTCTGATGGGGTTACATGTGATAGCTGTGTACCATTTGCAATGAAATTTAGGGCTCGAGTTCCTCATCAACGCAGATGCTGTCAGGGCAAGGGGAAGTGTCTGGACTAGGGATCGAGAGAATAAAAGTCGCGTTTGTCTAGGGCGATGCGCTGTGGCCTGGAAGGAGAAGTCGCGTTGATAGGCCATGTTCGAGCTCGTTCTGACAAAGATTATTGGATGAAATTTGTAAAGGAGAAGATGATGACTGGAGCAGAAGTATTCGAAGATCGCGATTTTTGATGGCATAGGTAGAATGGAGTTCGTGAGCAGGCAAATTTCGAACCTGGAAGGGAAAAAAGTATCACCTTTTATTTTGGTTAATTTCAAACTTAGAAGAATGAGATGGTTGGGGACTGTTCGAATAGTGAAATGTTGGTAATCATATTAGCAGCTGGTAGCATGGGAACAGTGAAGTTGAGAGGAGGAGATGATGTTGCGATTTGGACCTGAGTAGTATACTGGAAATGATCGGTTTAAGTTTAGAAGAGAGGATTCAGACAAGAATTAAGGTATGGTTTAAACCTTAAACAACAGTTAGTTATTTTAATAATAATAAGTCTAAGGAGCTATAAAATAGGTGAAAACATGTTACTTGTTGGCTTTTATAAAGACGAGATCGAGTTAAACAATCAAGGTAAATTAATTTTAGAACTAGTTCAGTTAATGTCTTTTGATTAAAGTAAATTAGTTTATATAAAGGAAATTTGTTAGTAAAGAAATAAAATTTTAGGCTAATCGTTTAAGTAAAATTAAAGTTAATTTGGAATTAGTTTTCATGTGAATAATTAATTAAATTTAAATTAGTTTAATTAGATAATTGAATTTTTATTAATATTATTTACATTGAAAAACAGACGCATAGAGGGATCATTGGGAAATTTGCATAATAGGCTTCACTGAGTATTCAGCTAAAATAAAATCAAGTGAGTAAATCTCACTCATATTTTTATTTTAGAATTATTTTATTCGTTAAAATAATTGATGGTTGTTTGGTTGCATTAAAATATTACTGTGCTTATTACTAAATATATATTAGTTATTTAGGATTGGTGTTTGTGGTTATTATATATACTGGTGATTGGAGAGTTCCACAGTACCATTAGTGGATGCCCGCAGTATCATTAGTGGATGACCCTATGCGCCCCACGCTATGATAGTGAATAACCTTCTATACCACGATATCTTACCTCGAAGCAGGATGGGTATTATTTATGTTGGCTAACGCATGTGGATGCAGGAAAACAGGTTGGAAGGATCCAACTGGAGTCCTCAAAAATATTATTATTTGTTTGTTTCATATATATTATCATATATGATGTGTTAGAAAACCTGTGATTGATAACTGAGTGTTTTGGGGTGTTTAAATATCACTGGGGCCTGAATATTGATTTATAAAAATATCGTAAAAAGGATATTTTGAGATTAAAAGGGAAATATATTTCTCTAAAAATAGAGTTCTAATTTCGAATGGAGTAGAAATATTAACTTGTTTTGGATAAATAAAACAAGTATTGAATTTATAAACGATGTTTATAAATTAAATAATACAAGAAATTGAAGTTACGAATTTATAAACGATGTTTATAAATTAAATAACGTAGGAAATTGAAGTAAATTTATAAATGGTGTTTATAAATAAAATGGAATGATTTTCATTGGATAGTGCAGAGAATTAAAGTGAATTTAAATACGGTGTTTACAGCTGAAATGAAAAAATTATCATTTGGATAATTTAAATATTTAAATTCAAAAATGAATTTAAACTGAGGATTGGGAATCATGTTAATAAGGAACGAGGAAATTATTCCAATGGTTGGAATGAGAATTGAATTAAAATAAATCCATATGGATTTATGATTTGAATTCGGTCAGATTGAATTGATTTAAATAAATATTTTCAGAAAAAGAAAAATATTTGGATTGTATTAAATAAAAGTTTAAATTTTAAAATATGAAAATAAATTCACTGTATATATACATATATATATATATAATTTATTATAAATAAAGTATTCCAAATATAGAAATTTGGTTTCAAATGGGTTTTGAAATGGAACTTGTTTAATGTATAAAACAGGGAAGAAAATTTTAAACGATGTTTACAAAGTGGAATAATTATCATGGGATAAACGTGGAATTATAAATTCAAGTATGAATTTGAAAGTGAATTGGAAATCGTTTCGCAAAGCGAACGACGGTTTTTATTTCGGAATTCGGAATATAAACTGAATTGGAAAAATCCAAAGGATATATATATTTAGAATTCAATAGCATGAATTCTATGTAATAATTTATTTCTAAATTAGAAAATAGTATCAGAAATGGAGTTGTAATTAAATTGATAACTGAGTAATGGAAAATCGACGATTAGAGATAATAGGAAATATTAAGTTGGATTTGAAAACCAGATTTAATATATAAAAAATATATATTAGAATGGAGTTGAAAGTTATTATAAACGAAGTTTAAACGTTTATATTTAAATATAATTAAAACAAACTCGCCGCAGCGCGTCAGTTCGTAAATTGGCGTTTCGAACTTCAATTGAGTATATAGAACTCAATTTAAGTTGAAATTCCTTGAAACAAGAATTGTCAGAACCAATTAAACAATAGTTTTCTAATGGAAGAGAATTCAGGATTTCGTCTTATAGATTTTGAGTTATGTCAAAATCAAATTTCCAGAAAAACACGCCACAATCGCTATAAAACCATAACATTTTATTTAAATTAATAAAAAGGATTTTAAACAAATAAAATCCAATTTTCCATTACAAAAATCCAGACTTGAGTTATAAAATAAATATGAACTCAAGTGGAGTAAGTGAACTGATTTTTGAAACAAAAATCAGATTTTTAATTATTGAATAAAATTAACTAATTGAAAAAATAATTAGTTAATGGAGTTTTGAATCAGAATTAGGCTTTGGATAAGTACACGGGATTTTGTGAATTCATATTCGAAATCAAATATGAAAATTGAATAAAAAATAGAATTCAAATGGTATATGAACACGATATGTTCAATTAAAAAGTGGAATAGACAAAAGAGCTAACTAAAGTATAAATTAACGAATAGAGTTAAAATGACCAGATTGAGTTGGAATAAATTAGAAATGGACGCATATGTGTTAAAAAGGTGTGGAATGAAGAGAATGAAGTTTATAAATTTAGCGCCCGACAAAAGGGTACATGTTTAAATTCCATATGAGGTTTTATGCACTGAATCGGTAAGCCACTTGGTTTTTTGATTTTTTTTGAATGGAAAGGGCCCAGAGAGGCGTTTTGTAGTTGTACCGAGTGACCCGTACAAAGGAGGTTATAGCGAAATTTTCTAGAAATTTAAGGAGTTAGAATATTTTTAAGAAAATTGGATAACTAGAAAATCAATGTATTGATATATATAGAATTCGATAAGGAAACGAACTTAGAAATAGAATATTATAAACAAAAAAGAAATCTATAATTAAAACTGGTAATTTAGAAAGACGTATACATGTTTAAAAATGAATAATTGGTTTTGTGATGTTGTTTATTCGAGGTAAGTGGTCTTGTACGTTTTGAAGTTAAAGATGTTTTCAGTCAAGGTCTGAGAGGTAGTTATACTCCAACTTGATTGATTTCATTTTTAACTGATAAACAGCAAGATCCAGTCTCGAAGAGAAATGTTTGAATAAGAGTTAGTTGAATGCAGTATTTTTGGTTGTTTGTAACGATGTTTTACACAACAGTCGATTTAACCCAAGTAATTGGAATTTTGGAAATATAAAGATAAATATTTCCTAAGTATTGAAATAAATGAATGGTCATGAAAGAGATAAGTAATTGGAATGTTTTCCAATTATAAATTGAATATATTTTCTAAGCATAGAAAATAAAAGAAGGCGATATATGGAAATGTTTTCCAAGTGATTTGTTTGATGCTTTGAATGAATGTTTTTTTCTTCGATAGTTAAATAACCGGCTATCGAAGTGTTTTCCAATATCGTTGTCAATATGGAGAGACCGGTTGTATTATTATCCGAGAACCGCTCGTATTGGCAGTAGCTTTGTAAATCAGATTATATGAAGATAACCGGAGATGAAGTAGAGTGCAAGGGCTTTTTCTATTAATGGAAATTGTGCCTTCAGTTTTGTTCAATCCCAAAACGAACGTATATGAACGAATGTCTGACAGAGTATTTCCAATGATTGCATATGTTGTCCTGTATAAATAGATATGGTGGCGGAGAATATATTCCCTTAGCATAATATCCAGAATATATTTGTGCAAATCAATTAATGCTTAACGGATCTGACAATGTGGCATTCAAAGTGATTGCTCTATCAGTGAATAGTAAGCAATCGTAGCCTCAGGCCTCAACAACCGGGGAATGACAAAAATCGGGCAGGCAGCATGACTAAGTGGGTAGCTCCCAATTAGAGTGTATTATCAACTATCTAGAGAAATTCATTTCATTCTTTATTATATTGATGTTGTTCTATTCGGGAAAACATTTGCTGATCCCAACCATTGGTGATATACATTCGATACACTTAAGCAAAATGAGTGGTCAATCACGTGTGGTCGGGTTACAAGATGCTCTTGTTGAACCCAATGTATTCTCCTCTAGAGATACACCATCGGAAGATGGTTCTATACCTTGTCATACTTTGAAATTCAGTACCTAATAAGTGCTCGAGGTTTTAATTGTATATTACGTATGTGGTGCGTGAGATGAAAGCATTCCACTAGATTTCTATTTATTTGGTTTAGACACTATTGTGTGGCCTGGTTACAAGATGTTCTTGTTGAACCCAATGTATTCTCCTCTAGAGATACACCATCGGAAGATGGTTCTATACCTTGTCATAGTTTGAAATTCATTACCTAATAAGTGGTCGAGGTTTTGATTGTATATTACGTATGTGGTGCGTGAGATGAAAGGGTTCCACTAGATTTCTATTTATTTGGTTTAGACACTATTATAATATCAAAAGAATTTTGATATAAAGATTATCTTTTTCTTTCACGTGGATTTGAAAGTTAAATCAAGTGTTTTGGATTCTCATAAGGAAAAAAACCCGTTCCGTGTTTTACGGCGTGGTCTTATGAGATATCGTTTATTTTTTCTAACTGTTTTAAATTGTTTACTCATACCAGTCCCATGACTGACCAAGAGTTTATTTTTCTATGTTTTCCCTAAACTCTTGGGTGCCCAAATTTGTACGGGCAGTCAAGTAGTTCATGATTTTACAGATCTATCTAAAGAAGCTTGGAGCAGGAGGCTTCAATGTTAGATATATAGTATTTTTATTTCCGCTGTGTTGTACTCTGATAATTGTATGTTATACAGTTAAAATTTTGTATTTCACAAGTTATGATATATTATATTTTGTTCCGCTGCGATATGAGATTTTGTATTGTTATTTCTATTATTCTTTTACCTTTTTCTTCTTAAGAAAAATGATTCGTATTTCTGTGATATTTGGGTTGGACGTGTAATGTATGTCGTTAACTCAGATAGTATGGATTTGCAGGCCATTACAATAAATTTATACTTTTTTTTGCAAATTTCTTATCAATTCTTCCTATTATACTATATAGTTAAACTAAGTTTGTAATTTCACATTTAGCTGTAAACAAATTCTATTAAATAATATTTACTAATTCATCAAATAAATTACTAACACACATCAATTTCAACATGTATAGTTTATTCATATTAACAAAAATAATAAAAAAAGTTGTCAAACACACACACACACACACACATATTGTTTGTGTAAGACATAGAACCTAAATTACATACAAGAAATAATAATTTAATTAATAGTATATACATTTCACATCAAAATTTATCATATATTATATAAAAATGTTCTCATTTTAACACTAAAATAATAAATACTATTTTTAATAATATTGTTATGTGCAACGCACAGTCATACACTAGTTTTAATGGAAGAGCGAATAGTTGTTCGCTCATTCATGGTCTGTCCACGACTTCACCATATTTTAATGTAAGCAGTGTGGTTGAGTTGAATTTAACTCTAGGCCATCGAGCGAACATGTGCTAACCAACCACACAATCTACAAACAACTAAAATGCATTTTCTCATACGAAATAACTGGGATCACTCTTGAAACAACTGACACATGAGAAGTGCTAATACTAACTCTATCTTCTCCTATAATTATAAAAGTAATTGGTTATTTATATACCTAAAAGGTTAGTATTTACGTCGTGTTTAAAGATAAATCACATCTGCAAAGGCGTGTTACATTATGGTTTCGTCCTAACGTATTATGTTTTAATGTTTCCTAAATTTATTTATAATTAATTACTTAATTATTATAACCAATAAATTACTCATTTATAAGTAGTTAAATAATCAATTAATAACCATAGAGGGGACTATTTGAAGTTGAAATTTAGCGGCAAAAATAATAATTAAGATTTATTACATTACCGATTGCATCATCAAAATTCCATGTAACACCCCACCTCCATTAAGGTCACTCACGAAGGGAATGCATTAACTTTAGTGGGGGTCATAAGAGTATAGAACAGATAAAATTACAAATCAGACAAATTTAAGCAGCGGAAAACAATTAGAATTTTTATTCCATCGTAGCATAATATGATAAACTTTCATAAGGGTTGTTTCAAACATCAACACCAAAACATCAAATATCTGTCTTGTTTCTCAAAAGAAGCATAATACAAAATAACATAACATAATTCCCCAATTAAGCAGCCTGCCATAGCGGTAAAGCAAAGAGTCCAAAGCAATACATCACAATCTTCGAGCTTGAAAAGAATCTGAACTAAGCGGCGGTATTCCCTCTCTGTGGACTTGGGGGGGGGGGGGGGACGAAAGAAAGAAGGCGAAACAAAAACATAGTCAGACATAAAGCCTGGTAAGTCCAGTGACTTTCAACATGTAAGCAGGTAAATGTATCATGACATGAATAAACTGGATACAAGACATAACCATGATAATAAGCATCGCAAGATAACGAGATAAGCATAAGATAAGACTAGAACATGATAAGGTGTAACACCCCACGTCCGCTAAGGTCACTCATACCAGGGGAATGCCTTAGTTTCGGTGAAGTATTTTAAGTGAATATAGAACAGTAAAATTACAACAAGACAGATATAAGTAATACTTGAAAATTTAAAACATCATTTCATTGCAGCGGAAAGTAATACATGTTTGGTTACATCACAAAACCATAAACCAAAGTCAAGTACATAATATCCATCTTGATAAAATAGAAGTACATAATCCCACTACATAACTAATAGCCATAAAAGAAAAGATGAACTGGGCTTCACTTCAATGGTCCAAGCTCCAAAGAATAGATACAGCAATCCGATCAAAGCCCACTAGCACCAGGCCCACTCTAATAACCTGGGGTTGGGGGAAAAAGATAAAAACAACGGGGTCAGACATAAGTCTGAGTGAGTCCTATAACCCTAACAATACAATCATTAAAATAACCAGAGAAGACATAAGTCGATATACGGTAACGCCTGGGGATGCATGGCTACACCAAGCAGCTTGGCAAACTTAGGATAAACTAAGATAACCGTAAAGACGCATTTACCCACCCAAGGATAATTACTAAATTACACCGCCCCAGACCTACTCAAAGATAATTCCTACACTGCACCACACCAGTTTTACCTACCTAAGATTAATTCTATTCTTCGGGGTTGATCCCACTAAATGTACTTAGTAATTTTTACCCAGTAGTTTCTAGTACCCCTACATAGGTGCCGTCTGCCCCTATCATTACTAGGTGTACCCACTACTCCCAAGCGATCGGCTCCCTAACGTAGATACCCGTGCTGGTCCCACAATGGGGTGTATCATTTCCCCAAAGTGGCAACCTGATAATATCAACGGTGCACGGCTTTATACCTACACGATGCAACAACGATTTACTAACCAGCCCGGGTCCACACACGCATATGAAACCCGTTGGTCCTACGTTGCCACCGCTAACCCGTTTTTGGCCTCTTATAGTCAAGCCCAATATGCGTGTCCCGTCATTCGACTTGGGTCGAGCCCACAAAGATACGTTTGGGATATTGGTTGAGATGGGCCCCCACAAGCTACCACCTAAGCTTGTTAATTTTATCTAGTGTATCCCACTTAACCCCTTTAACCATGTCTACTTACATGTTATAAATACTTTGGTTAAGTCATTAATCATATTTTAATTACCTTTCAAGGCACCCACTAGATTTCCACATGACACCCAAGTCCTTTACTTAATTCCCACATGCCACCCGAGGCACTTACTTAACCCCTTAATCATGTTTAATTACATGTTCCACTTTGGTTAAGTATTCTAATCGTGTTTTCTATTGCCACCCAAGGCAACCCACTAGTTTTCCCATGCCACCCAAGGCACCCACTTAACCCTCAAGCCCCACTACATGCTTATATGGTTAAGTGTTTCTTAATTAATTAAGACCGTGATCCTCATAAAGACCTCTCACATTAGACTATCTTTTATGACCGCTGGTTAAGCCGGTTGGGTCCGGGCAGCCTTATGTCATAACCGAGTCTAACCTCGTGTCTTTACATTAATCACGTATTTAGTTTGTGCCTAAGACCTCTCACATTGGGCTAACATTTGTAGCAACTGGTTAGGCCGGTTGGGTCCGGGCAGTTTTACGCTACAACTGAGTCCAACCTCGTGTCTTAGTCGATTAATTACACCTAATTAATCACCCTCATAATTTATATTAATTATCCCTAATTAATATCAAGTTTTTCATAACATGGGTAGACCTAACTCAATAGGTAAATTCCCATGGGGTAGACCTAACTCAATAGGTAAATTCCCACTTATGTTAATTTATTTATTTTTATGGTATGCTTAATCATACCCAATCATACTTTAATTAACATATTTATTAACCCCATCGTTCCCCACGCAAATCGTTCTCATTTCACGACATAAATAAAGGGAAGATCCATCGCAAATATCATGGGTTTAACCAAATCTTAGTATATAACTTTGTCATGGGTTAAGAGGATGTCAACTTGCATATATGAGCATATATTAACCCAACTACATTTAACCCAAACTTGCATATTATCGCACATGACTTGCATAACATATTGCATATGAACTTTCATATTATCATACACATATCTTGCATAACATGTTAAACATGCATTTAAGCATACACATAACTTGCATAAGCATTCACATACTTGCATATTAATCAAACATGTAACTTGCATAGCATATCTTGCATATTAACATACATGTAACTTGCATATTAACAAACATGTAACTTGCATAGCATATCTTGCATATTAACATACATGTAACTTGCATAGCATATATTATCATACATGTAACTTGCATAGCATATATTATCATACATGTAACTTGCATATGAACTTGTTAAACATGCATAAACCCACTTGTTAAATATGCATAAAACAACTTATTAAACATGCATATTATCACATACTTAGCATGCATAGAATCACATACTAAACTTGCATAATATCATATACTTAGCATGCATAGAATCACATACTAAACTTGCATAATATCATATACTTAGCATGCATAGAATCACATACTCATCATGCATAAAACCACATACTTAACTTGCATAAAATCAATTACTTATTATGCATAAACCCAAATATCCAACTTGCATAAACTTACATATTCAACATGCATAAACTCACATATTCAACTTGCATAAACTTTCATATTCAACATGCATAAACTTACATATTCAACTTACATAATCTTTCATATTCAACATGCATAAACTTACATATTCAACTTAGGATTAATATTATACATAGATTAGCATATCATTACAAATGATTCAAACTCACAAATCCGCATTCAAGACCATAAGTCTCATTACACCTAATCTACCTATCTTAACAATTGATCATCAAAGTGATAGAAACTCACCACTAGCAATTTGCACTCCAAATGAAGAAGATTAAGATGCTTAGAATGGATTAGAAGTTGATTAGAGAGGTTGATTAGCTTGCTTTCCTCTTCATTGATTTGTGGAGGCCATGATCAAGTTTCATTTTGCCATAGTTTAGTTACTAGGTTTAATTATGAATGAATTAGGGTAGGGTTGTGGTCTTATTTATAGGATTAGGTTGCATTTTAGACCCTTAGATTAACCCTAGATTAGATTAGGACCCTTAGATCTCGGAACTCTCCAGAAATCAGCCCTAAGACCAAGCCCAAACCCCAAACTGGTGCACCCAACCACAGAACTCTCTAGAAACTGTGCAGGTTTCTTGGCTCGGCACGGGCGCATTTCCCAAGTGCGCCAGTCTATTTTTGTACTGGCGCACTTCACAAGTGCGCCAGTGCATTTTTGTTCTGGCGCACTTCACAAGTGCGCCAGTGCATTTCTGGCCTGTTCCGGGTTCTTCTGCCTAACTTCGTTCGTCCATATCTCTTTCATACGGACTCCGATTCTCGAAAACTCGGACTCTATTTCGCGTATTTTTCCGAGACGAACGCAATGACGCAACCTGTTACCCTTGATTCCCACATCTGGGATTAGTTATTCTGTAATTAGTGAATTTTAGCATTAACCGAAATTCGGGGTGTTACATTCTCCCCTCCTTAAAGGATTTCGTCCCCGAAATCTCTAAGCTAAGGAGAATGCATATCCTACCATCCAAACAACCATCTACTCAATCCATCAAACACGAGCATCCATTGTCCTTAAACAATTTCTAATGATGTATGAGCATATGCGAAAAGTGTGTGTATATGTTCCCTATCTAATGTACGAACATATGCAAACCATGATAGTGCCATGCATCCAATATGTATGCGAGATAACCCTATCGACACATACCGTATCTATATGAGTGCACAATCATTCACCAAAATGCATCATCCATATGATAACACAATCATTATACATCCATCAATATAGCTAACTACACACAATTTTATGCAATATGCAATATGAAGTGATTGAGCCGATCTAGTGCCTAGAGTGTGTATATATGCATCCACGAGCAACCACTAGCAAACACTTGCATCCACTTGCATCCATCAACCATAACATGTCTCAAACACATGTTTCAACCATAGGTTTTCCCTATCTAAAGGTCAAACAGGACCAACGAGAGGACCTACTAAAGATAAGATAAGTACTAGGCAAGCGATAAAGGAGAAGTTAAAAGACATACTCTCCAAAAGAAATGGATACAAAGAACGCATCTTCGCTTCCGTCTCCCAAGTAGCATTTCTTTCGTCATCTCCCCATTGCACTCTAGCTAGCTGAACTTCTCTGTTCCTCAACTTCCTAGCCTCTGACCCAATGATGCGAGTAGGAGCTCGTCGAATCGTCTCATCGCGCTCTAACTCTACTTCTTTAAGCAAACTCGGCTCTACCACCTCAGCGGTCTTATGTAAGCACTTCCTCAAATGGGACACATGAAATACATCCGGTACACCACTAAGTCTGTCAGGCAACTCCACTCTATATGCCATCCGTTCAATTCTTTCCTTAATGGGAAATGGCCCTACAAACCTTGGTACTCACTTCCTAACAGATCCAAAGTGAACCACATTCCGTAACGGAGACACCTTGATAAAAAAAAACATGTCCTAATATCAAACTCAAGTTCTGTTCTCCTCTTGTCCGCATAAGATTCCGCCGCTTTCATCCTTCTTCGAATCCAACCCATCTTCTCTGAAGTCTCTCTAACCATATCTGGCCCAAGCAAGATCTTATCCGTAGATTCCCACCAACATGTAGGAGATCGACAAGGCCTTCCATAAAGAGCTTTGAAGGGAGCCATACCAATACTGGACTGAAAGCTGCTATTATATGCGAACTCCACCAACGGAAGATGCTCTTCCGATGTACCTCCAAAATCCAAAATACATAACCTCAAAAGATGTTCTAGATACGGTTCACCCTCTTGGTCTGACCGTCCGTCTGAGGATGAGATGCGGTGCTCAAACACAACTGAGTCCCTACCGCCTCTTGCAAACTTCTCCAAAACTCACTAGTGAAGATAGGATCTCGATCGCTCACTATACTGGGAGGTACACCATGCAATCTAATAATCTCTCGAAGGTAAACTGAAGCTAGACATGTAATAGTCCTCTTGCTCTTCACGGGCATGAAATGGGCACACTTAGTAAGTCTATCTACCATAAGCCCAATCCCCGTATTACCCTTCCTTGATTTTGGTAATCCAACGAGACACTATCCCACTTCCCATTATGGAACTTCCAACGGGTGAAGCAACCCTCCGGGTTTCTTCTGTTCCGCTTTCACTTGTTAGCATACCAAGCATCTAGCGACATACTTGGCCGCGTCTTTCTTCAGATTGGCCAAAAAGAAAAACTCGCTTTATGTCTTGGTACATCTTGTCCCTACTGGGTTGAATGGTCATCTTCGATCGATGTGCATCATCAAGTATAGCCTTCCTCAAATCCTCGTCTTGCGGTACACAAAGTCCACCGTCTCTACGCAACCACCCCTTATCATCTAGGGTGTACCTACTAAAATGGCTGGACGACTCCCCTCCTTATGAGCTTCTCTACTAACTCAACCAATTGTGGGTCGTCACGCTGTGTCTCGCCACTCCGTCCCAAAAGAGTAGGCCTAACCTCCAAGGAGGCTAGCGAAACCGGGTACAAAGTCAACGGAAGGTCTAAAGTCAAACATAGAAATAAATTCTAAACTCTATAGTTCAACGGACAACCTTTTTCTTCTTAAGGCGTCTACTACCCTGTTTCCCTTGTTAGGGGTATACGCTATCTCAAACTCATAAGATGCTAAGAATCCTATCCAAAATCGTCACAACTGTCCATCTCTCACGCAGACCACCCTAGTCGAATTCGACATCCCCCAAATGCAAGCCCCAAAGGCCGAAACCAATATCAGACAAACACCCAAGGGACATCTCCTTCGAGTTCAGGCAACCTACGTGAGATGATACTAAAAATAATAATAATAATAATGGCTAAACAATTAAGCCTTTGACCAACTTTGGATGTCCTCGCCAGTCTCGCTCCAAAACCACCGTTTATCCTATAACTGGCTTTGCTCACCCTATTGAGCACATACGAAAACTTATTACGCTCCATGAAAAGACCAAGATGTCATTTACAAAGGCCATTACAAACTTATTTAGGTACTCCCTGAACACCCTTCTCTTCCAATCAACAAAGTATGCGGGGGCGTTCGTCAAACCAAATAGCATCACCAGCCACTCATAAAACCATCCGGAGTCCTAAAGACAATCTTCTCTATACTATCGTCAGCCACTCTCAACTGACGAAACCATGTGGCTTAGTCCAACTGCGAAAATACCGAGGCGCCAACCAACTGATCAAAGAGATCATCAATCTTTGGCAATGGGTGTCTATTCTTCTTTGTGAGTTTATTTAGTTCTCTTTAGCCTACACGAAGTCTGAGGGACCCATCCGCCTTCATGGCAAAAACTACTGGAGCGCCCCACTCCGATATACTTCTTCTTATGAACCCCTTCTCAAGCAATCGCCTACTTACTTATGGAGTTCCCTCCTCTCACGAGGAGCCTTGTGGCACACTGGCCAAGTCACTGGTTTGGCATTGTTTACCAGATATATTCGGAAGTCAATCTCCCGCTCCGGAGGTAAGCCCTTCACCTTCTCAAACACATCTGAGTGTTCCCGGACCACTTCTAACAGATCGCAAACTCTCGACCGACGTGTCAAGCGATTCTAGATAACTTAGCATAACAGATTCTATGGGATTACAAGAGATCTGGAGAGTGTTACCCAAGCGGGTCATAAGCTTAACAACTCTCCCCTCAAAATCAAGAACGGCCCCCTACTGGATAACCAGTCCATGCCCCAAAACTAACCCATAGTCCGTGAAGCCCAACAAGCATCACATCCAAACTCAACGCTAGGTATAGAAACTTTCAAACCCAAACACATCATGGAGCCCCAATTGGGTTTGAAACAACTAAGGGATCATCTACTAAACTGGTGTCTAAGTGCAGTGACTCACTAACAATGATGAGATAAACGAACTTAATGCGTCCAAATCAAATAAAGTTCGAATCGGATAATAAAGAAATCCAAATTCCAACCTAGACGGTCTTATCCCCATCCGGCACCCTAGTCGTGAGGGAATACAACTACCCTCCAGAAGATTCCATACCTTGTCCTTGCTTCTTTGGTCAATCCTAATAAGGTGTCCTATTCCTCCCAAAAGGATAACTACTAGCCTTCTCCTTCTTCCCATTCTCCACTCGTAACCTCCCATCAATGAGGCTTCGTCCTTTATTAACCAAACAACTATTAGAGCCTTCCTCCCATCGTCCATCCAATAAGTACCTACAAGTCCTCCTCCTTCTTGAACCAACTTCTAATCTGATTTACGTCTAAGTCCCTTGAAGCGGTTTTCCATTCTTATCTATCTTAGAAAGATCATCTACACACGGAGGGGAAACTCAAATCGAGAGAGAAAGAGATTCAAACGGAGAATTCGAAAGATAAAGATATGGCTATC
The DNA here is from genome assembly GCA_030737875.1 of Allium sativum. Lineage (NCBI taxonomy): Eukaryota > Viridiplantae > Streptophyta > Magnoliopsida > Asparagales > Amaryllidaceae > Allium > Allium sativum. Next base: position 74,371,404 of record CM060920.1, on the reverse strand, counting down.
GGGGATTATGCTTTTCTCTCAAAAACTTTTCTCTTAAAAGACATGTTTTTGAAAATACTCCTTCAAAAATTTTCTTAGAAAAATAGTTTTTCTATAAATTTTATCTGTTCTGGTAACCTTAAGCTCTGATACCACGTGTAACACCCCACGTCCGCTAAGGTCACTCATACCAGGGGAATGCCTTAGTTTCGGTGAAGTATTTTAAGTGAATATAGAACAGTAAAATTACAACAAGACAGATATAAGTAATACTTGAAAATTTAAAACATCATTTCATTGCAGCGGAAAGTAATACATGTTTGGTTACATCACAAAACCATAAACCAAAGTCAAGTACATAATATCCATCTTGATAAAATAGAAGTACATAATCCCACTACATAACTAATAGCCATAAAAGAAAAGATGAACTGGGCTTCACTTCAATGGTCCAAGCTCCAAAGAATAGATACAGCAATCCGATCAAAGCCCACTAGCACCAGGCCCACTCTAATAACCTGGGGTTGGGGGAAAAAGATAAAAACAACGGGGTCAGACATAAGTCTGAGTGAGTCCTATAACCCTAACAATACAATCATTAAAATAACCAGAGAAGACATAAGTCGATATACGGTAACGCCTGGGGATGCATGGCTACACCAAGCAGCTTGGCAAACTTAGGATAAACTAAGATAACCGTAAAGACGCATTTACCCACCCAAGGATAATTACTAAATTACACCGCCCCAGACCTACTCAAAGATAATTCCTACACTGCACCACACCAGTTTTACCTACCTAAGATTAATTCTATTCTTCGGGGTTGATCCCACTAAATGTACTTAGTAATTTTTACCCAGTAGTTTCTAGTACCCCTACATAGGTGTCGTCTGCCCCTATCATTACTAGGTGTACCCACTACTCCCAAGCGATCGGCTCCCTAACGTAGATACCCGTGCTGGTCCCACAATGGGGTGTATCATTTCCCCAAAGTGGCAACCTGATAATATCAACGGTGCACGGCTTTATACCTACACGATGCAACAACGATTTACTAACCAGCCCGGGTCCACACACGCATATGAAACCCGTTGGTCCTACGTTGCCACCGCTAACCCGTTTTTGGCCTCTTATAGTCAAGCCCAATATGCGTGTCCCGTCACTCGACTTGGGTCGAGCCCACAAAGATACGTTTGGGATATTGGTTGAGATGGGCCCCCACAAGCTACCACCTAAGCTTGTTAATTTTATCTAGTGTATCCCACTTAACCCCTTTAACCATGTCTACTTACATGTTATAAATACTTTGGTTAAGTCATTAATCATATTTTAATTACCTTTCAAGGCACCCACTAGATTTCCACATGACACCCAAGTCCTTTACTTAATTCCCACATGCCACCCGAGGCACTTACTTAACCCCTTAATCATGTTTAATTACATGTTCCACTTTGGTTAAGTATTCTAATCGTGTTTTCTATTGCCACCCAAGGCAACCCACTAGTTTTCCCATGCCACCCAAGGCACCCACTTAACCCTCAAGCCCCACTACATGCTTATATGGTTAAGTGTTTCTTAATTAATTAAGACCGTGATCCTCATAAAGACCTCTCACATTAGACTATCTTTTATGACCGCTGGTTAAGCCGGTTGGGTCCGGGCAGCCTTATGTCATAACCGAGTCTAACCTCGTGTCTTTACATTAATCACGTATTTAGTTTGTGCCTAAGACCTCTCACATTGGGCTAACATTTGTAGCAACTGGTTAGGCCGGTTGGGTCCGGGCAGTTTTACGCTACAACTGAGTCCAACCTCGTGTCTTAGTCGATTAATTACACCTAATTAATCACCCTCATAATTTATATTAATTATCCCTAATTAATATCAAGTTTTTCATAACATGGGTAGACCTAACTCAATAGGTAAATTCCCATGGGGTAGACCTAACTCAATAGGTAAATTCCCACTTATGTTAATTTATTTATTTTTATGGTATGCTTAATCATACCCAATCATACTTTAATTAACATATTTATTAACCCCATCGTTCCCCACGCAAATCGTTCTCATTTCACGACATAAATAAAGGGAAGATCCATCGCAAATATCATGGGTTTAACCAAATCTTAGTATATAACTTTGTCATGGGTTAAGAGGATGTCAACTTGCATATATGAGCATATATTAACCCAACTACATTTAACCCAAACTTGCATATTATCGCACATGACTTGCATAACATATTGCATATGAACTTTCATATTATCATACACATATCTTGCATAACATGTTAAACATGCATTTAAGCATACACATAACTTGCATAAGCATTCACATACTTGCATATTAATCAAACATGTAACTTGCATAGCATATCTTGCATATTAACATACATGTAACTTGCATATTAACAAACATGTAACTTGCATAGCATATCTTGCATATTAACATACATGTAACTTGCATAGCATATATTATCATACATGTAACTTGCATAGCATATATTATCATACATGTAACTTGCATATGAACTTGTTAAACATGCATAAACCCACTTGTTAAATATGCATAAAACAACTTATTAAACATGCATATTATCACATACTTAGCATGCATAGAATCACATACTAAACTTGCATAATATCATATACTTAGCATGCATAGAATCACATACTAAACTTGCATAATATCATATACTTAGCATGCATAGAATCACATACTCATCATGCATAAAACCACATACTTAACTTGCATAAAATCAATTACTTATTATGCATAAACCCAAATATCCAACTTGCATAAACTTACATATTCAACATGCATAAACTCACATATTCAACTTGCATAAACTTTCATATTCAACATGCATAAACTTACATATTCAACTTACATAATCTTTCATATTCAACATGCATAAACTTACATATTCAACTTAGGATTAATATTATACATAGATTAGCATATCATTACAAATGATTCAAACTCACAAATCCGCATTCAAGACCATAAGTCTCATTACACCTAATCTACCTATCTTAACAATTGATCATCAAAGTGATAGAAACTCACCACTAGCAATTTGCACTCCAAATGAAGAAGATTAAGATGCTTAGAATGGATTAGAAGTTGATTAGAGAGGTTGATTAGCTTGCTTTCCTCTTCATTGATTTGTGGAGGCCATGATCAAGTTTCATTTTGCCATAGTTTAGTTACTAGGTTTAATTATGAATGAATTAGGGTAGGGTTGTGGTCTTATTTATAGGATTAGGTTGCATTTTAGACCCTTAGATTAACCCTAGATTAGATTAGGACCCTTAGATCTCGGAACTCTCCAGAAATCAGCCCTAAGACCAAGCCCAAACCCCAAACTGGTGCACCCAACCACAGAACTCTCTAGAAACTGTGCAGGTTTCTTGGCTCGGCACGGGCGCACTTCCCAAGTGCGCCAGTCTATTTTTGTACTGGCGCACTTCACAAGTGCGCCAGTGCATTTTTGTTCTGGCGCACTTCACAAGTGCGCCAGTGCATTTCTGGCCTGTTCCGGGTTCTTCTGCCTAACTTCGTTCGTCCATATGTCTTTCATACGGACTCCGATTCTCGAAAACTCGGACTCTATTTCGCGTATTTTTCCGAGACGAACGCAATGACGCAACCCGTTACCCTTGATTCCCACATCTGGGATTAGTTATTCTGTAATTAGTGAATTTTAGCATTAACCGAAATTCGGGGTGTTACATAAGGTATCGTACTAATTCCTAATTTCTCTACACCACCTAATTAGTGTTCAACTAATGTCATTTGTTACAAAACAAGATAAGTGATCCCCATTTTCCACATGATAGTTTTATAGGTACATATCTCATGATGAGGGTCCTACCTCATATTGACAGTTTACCTGTCCCCACCGTACCTATCTTAATTGATCGGCTCCTACTCATAACGTTCCGCATGTGTTTGTATCAACCCGGCCTCTACTTGTAGATACATGTGCTGGTCCCACCATAGGGTGTATCATTTCCTAGGGTGGCAATCCAATACAGTCCTAGAGTGCACAGCTTTATACCTACTTGGTACTCAGTGTCTAAATTTTCCCATGCCGGAATTACGTGCACGCTCGTAATCCGTCAGAACCTGCAATGTCGTACACCTGCCGCTATTTTGACCGCTTATAATCAGCCCAGTAATCGGGCCTCACCCTACCTAGCTCAGGGTCCCGTTGATACCTAATGTGGGTTACTGCTGAAAAGGGTCCCGCTACTAGGGTTTTCCTAGGGTCTATTCATATACCCCCATATTGGTTAAGTGTCATCAATCAATCAATTCAAGTTTACTTAACCCACTCATTCATCATGTTATATTGGTTAAATGTCATTAATCCAGTCGAGTTACTTAACCCACCCACTTGTCATGTCATATTGGTTACGTGTTGCATGTTGACTTAACCCTACCACACTTAACATGTTTGTTTAGCATTAATTATTTATTAATGCATCAACCTCTCACATTGGACTTATTTGCGGTAGCTGGATTGTGTCGGGCGGTTCCGGGCAGTCTTACACCGCAAACCCATTCCAACCTCAGGTTCAAGCACTCAACGCGCTAACCTATCACATTAGACTTGTTGTTTGCGGTTGCTGGATGTGCCGGGCGGTTCCGGGCAGTCTTATACCACAAACACATTCTAACCTCGTGTTAGGCATTATTACCCATCTAATCTTTGCTTTTGACCTCTCACATTAGATTGTTGTCATTGCGGTTACTGGATGTGCCGGGCGGTTCCGGGCAGCCTTGCACCACAACTCAAATCTAACCTCGTGTCTTAGGCGGCCATTAGATTTAATTAAATTTTATACTTGCCAATTATGTCCAAGTTCCAATTTTTACATGCCAATTATCATATGCCCAATTATTGATTTACATGACAATTTACATATGCCCAATTATTGATTTACATGTCAATTTACATATGCCCAAATATTGATTTACATGCCAACTTACACAAACTTGCAATAATAATAATAATACCCCATATCCATCACAAATTATGCCCAATAATTCCACCAAACATGTTATGCCCATAAATTCACCCCAATAGGCAATACCCAATATTCCCCGTATTCCAAACGTTCGTATTTTGCGATTTCAGCCTAAGTTCGAAGTTAACCCAGGTTCAATAAAAGAAAATAAATAGGGGGAGATAGAAGTTGCATAAAATAAGAACAAAGAGAAAATAGGCATGAAAATATCATCACAGGCAATGAGGCTAAGACTTGATAAAAACATCATCATGAACATGAAAAACTGACGTACAACAAGATAAACTGATGATAGTAGCATCATGAGAATAAGAATAGAAGCAAAAGAACAACTTAGAATCAAGCATAGTCCCAATTTCATCTTATTACATGTCAGGACTAGATTTAGGTGTTCAAATCTAAAAATAACTGAACTTACAGCGTTTGGATTAGAAAAGATAATTGAATTGCTTGTTATTGTTGAAGAACTTTAACTTGATATTGATTAATCCTCTAGGTCGATGAAGAACTTTTTGATTTGATTTAGGTTTTAGTGGCGGCTAGGTTTAGATGAGAGTTTGGCGGCATGGTGGCGCTATGAGAGTGAATAATAGAATTAGGGTTTAGGTTTGGATATGTATTTATAGGTGTGTTAGGCAAACCATGGCCTTTAGATTAGCATAGGAGTCATCAGAGCCATCTAAACCAAAGAGACATGTCACCCAGCCAACTACAGTGCGACACATAAGCCCTAAATCATAAAATTTCGTCATAGACCATTCTAGGCCGACGGGGTCGATTCCAAACACCTTGAGTTGACCCTGGGGTCAACCCAGCGGGCCTCGGGTCGACCCATAAAATAGGTCGGTTTGGCGTTTTGCCTTCCCGCTTCCGCTGTTTTGAATTTTAGGTTGATTTTTATTTTATTAATTTATATATATACATATATTTCCCTTATATGTATACAGATTTCCAAGGTCCATAACTTTCTCATACATTATCCGTTTAATGCAAACTTTGGGTCCATATTGACTAGAATTTTGAGACGAACGCAGTGGTATAGTCTGTTTTACTTAATTCTCACTTTTAAAATTAAGTATTCTTTTAATTCGTCTATTAATATTCGTAGAAAAATATGGGGTGTTACAATCCATGACTGAAATGTTGTAAATAGACAAACGTAGTAGATCTCAAAATTTTTAGGGAAAAAATGATGATCATGATCATAATGAAACATTGCAAAATCAAAAGTAAAAAATGCGCTTAAAGTCTTTTATAGTAATTAAGTATATATTTTTTAACAAAGCTAAACCGGTTTTTGTATTGGTCACAACCACTTTCATTATAACAAATAATGAAATAATAAACTCAGGACAAACTAACTACTAATATACAGTAATAAGTCCGCAGCAGTAGCCCAGTGGTTAAGGACTTGCACCATGGTGATAATGGTGCGGGTTCGAAACCCAGAATGACATGCTAAGAGTTTACCTGTGCATATGCCAAGATCAACCACTTATATGGCGCTCGCGGACCGGGCTAGGTGCACTTGGGAGGGTTTTACGACTCCGGTCGGTTTCCCTTGTGACAAATTCAAAAAAAAAAAAATACAATAATAAGAATCAGCAGCTAAACAAGCAGCTCAAATTATCAAAATAAATACAAAATCTTCAATATCAAGTTTAATTGCTGCATTCATTTCGTTCCAAACCACCACGTCTTTTTTTGTTTTGCCATTGAAGATAACATCATTCCTATTCTTCCAAGTAACAATGACAAACTTCTTTAGCATAATAAGCAATAATATGAAACTTTCTTCTTTCCATCTCGTCGCCTTATATATGTTACACCATTCAGTATTGCTGGTCGTCGAGATATCAATTCTTCCAACCTTTAACATTATCTTGGTCCATAAGTTGTATGCAAAACTACAATTGAAAAAAAGATGCAAGTTGGTCTCTTTCCCATCATGACAAAGAACACAGGTCGGGTCTGCTAGCATTCCAAGCCTAAGCAATTTCTCTTTAGTATTCAAGGCATTATACATCACCTTCCATAGCATCTTATTTTCAGTCTCCTTACTATTGATATTCCATGATCTTTTGTTCCACGCAAAATGCATGTCAGCTACACCATTCAAACACAAATACACTGTCAAGACTGAGTGCTTTATAAAAGCATGCGACCACACTACCTTATCATGATCATTAGGAAAGTGTTGTGACTTGATTTTATACCATAGTTGTCTTATAGCTGGATTTGAAGAATTAGGAAGAGTGGTAGCTACATTAAGAAAGTATTGTTTAACTTTAGTAGCATGGTGTATACCTGATTGCACACGTTGATTATAGTTCATGATATTGGCAAGAATGAAACCTTTATCCACCCAAGGATCATGCCAGAAACTTGCATCACCATTCTTTGAGACCTGCACTTGAACATGAGGAAGGAAAGCTGGTCTGAAATTAAGAATCGTCCTTCATATCCAACGATAAGCATGAGGGACATCCATAGTCCAGAAATATTTTCCCTTAATATTATGTTTGACAGTCCATTTCACCCATATGTTATTCATTTTGGCCAGCAAGTTTTGAAAGTGGGTACTTGCAGCTGCTTTATTCCAAAGAGAGAGGCTGAGAATCCCAAGCCCTCCCCCACTCTTAGCTTCTCAGCTTTAGAATAACTGGTCGGCTTGAGTTTTCTAGAGTACATGCTTCCATTCCATAAGAAGTTATTGAAAGCTCTATGGATCACGTTGATGTGAATCTTAGGAAAGAGGATGGTTCTACACCAATAAGTGTTGTAAGCATGCAAGAAAGATTTAAGCAAAACAAGTCCTCCAACTCGTGAAAGCATTTTACAAGACCAACAAGAAATGGCCTTAGTTATTTTATCAAATAATCTCATACAATTTACAGCTGTAATTCTTGAAGTAACTAGGAGAATCCAAAGAAAGGTAGCATCTTCAGTTGCCAAGGGTAATCTAGAAACGGATGGAAGCAGAGTGTCCTATTGTAAACTAGTACCAGTAATCATGAGGGAAGATCTTGCATTGTTTAAAGCAAGGCCAGAGAATTTGTAGAATTTATCAAGGACAAAGAGAAAATTAGTGATGGAGCTAACAATTGGCTTGGTGAAATCAAATCATCTGCAAACATAAGGGACAAGACCAAGGGATCCCGACATTTGGGGTGTAAAGCTATGCTTTTGTTCTCAACAACTAGATTCACTAGTCTCGTAAGCACCTCCATATCAAGAATGAAAAGATAGGATTGTTTGTCTATGCTTCAAAATTAGTTGTTCATGTCTGCTGTGTTTTGCATTGGTTGTTGTCAGTTAGTGTTTTAGTTTCTGTCAACTGTTTGTACGTGTTTTAGAGAAGTTTCAGGAGTTAGTGGGTTAATGGTTTGTCAGTTTTATTTTCTGTTTTCTTTTATATACACTTGTGTACTATACTGTTATTGAAGTATTGAATAAAATAATTGTTCTCTCCAACATATTTTTGGTATCAGAGCCAACAAGAGAAAGCAATGGTAAACCATGACGTAACCCAATCTTTGATCCCCATTTTTAAAGGAGAAAAATATCATCTTTGGAGTCTGAAAATGAAGACCATGTTCAGATCTCAGGAGTTGTGGGATTTGGTGGAGAATGGCTATGTCGAACCCAACCCAGCACCGGCCATTCCTAATCAGCAGTTAAGGGAGAACCGCAAGAAAGATGCCAAGGCGCTCTTCCTCATTCAGTCAGCACTAGATGATGCTATTTTTTCTCGAATTTCATCAGCAAACAATGCACATGAAGCATGGGAGATACTCAAACAGGAGTATTTGGGTGATCAGAGAGTAATTAAAGTAAGGCTGCAAACTCTTCGGGTTAATTTTGCTGAATTGAACATGGGAGAGAAGGAATCTATTCAAGATTATTTGGCTAGAGTAACTGAAATTGTTAGCCAAATGAGGTCTTATGGAGAGGACATTAGCATTGAAATTGTTGTAAGCAAAGTATTGCGAACCTTGAATGAAACCTTTGATCGAGTTGTCCTAGCAATTGAAGAATCAAAGGACCTGTCCACATACATCTTTGATGAATTGATGAGTTCTTTGTTAGCTCATGAAGCCAGGTTGAAAAAGTCTAGCATTAAGACGGAGGAGAAGGCTTTCCAAGCGAAGGGGGAGTCTTCATTCAAAGGAAAGTCAGAAAATTTTGGAGGTCGTGGACAAGGCAGATGCGGCTTCCGTGGACGAGGTCGAGGTGGTGGCAGAGGAAGTGGTCAATCTGGTGATCGTCAAAACAAGAGCTTCATTCAGTGTCGGTATTGCAAGAAGTATGGTCACAAAGAGTTTGAATGTTGGATCAAGCAAAAGGATGAGAAGCAGCAAGTCAATCTTGTAGAAAATATTGACGACGAAAGCAAGCTATTTGTAGTGCAGTCTCCTACACAAGACACAAATGATGGGCTGTGGTTTGTAGACAGTGGGTGCTCAAATCATATGTCGGGCATGAAGACGCTATTCAAAGAGTTGGATGAGTCTAAGAAAAGTGAAGTTCGTATTGGAGACAACAAGCTAATGCAAGTAGATGGCAAAGGAACTGTTGGCATCAAAACAGCCTCTGGTAATGTGAAAATTTTAAAAGATGTTCAATATGTGCCAAATTTAGCTCATAATCTACTAAGTGTTGGACAATTGCTTGATGCTGGGTATACTATTGTGTTTGATAATGGTGCATGCTCAATTCATGATAAGAAATCTGGTAGTCTAGTAGTAAGCATACCAATGACACAAAATAAAATGTTTCCTCTGAATGTTAGTGATGTGAAAAATTATGCTTTGGTTGCAAAAAATGATGAATCAAAATTGTGGCATTTGCGTTTTGGGCATTTGAATGAGAGAGGTCTGCAATTGTTATCTAGAAAGAAAATGGTTGTGGGATTGCCTAGTGTATGTGATATCGGTTTCTGTGAAGGGTCTGTCTATGGGAAACACAGTCGAAACTCGTTTCCTGTAAACAAGTCCTATAGGGCTTCGGTTTGTCTTGAAATTGTGCATGCGGATTTGTGTGGTCCTATGAGTGTGGAGTCAATAGGAGGTAGCAAGTATTTTTTGTTGTTTACGGATGATTATAGCCGTTCAAGTTGGGTATATTTTTTGAAGTCCAAATCTGAAACTTTTGAACATTTCAAGAAATTTAAGGCACTGGTTGAAAATGAGAGCGGACATAGTATCAAGGTGCTCCGTACAGACAGAGGTGGTGAATTTACTTCTAATGACTTCAATAATTATTGTGAGATGCATGGTATTCATAGAGAGCTCACTGCACCCTATACTCCACAACAAAACGGGGTAGCTGAGCGCAAAAATCGAACAGTCGTTGAGATAGCAAGGAGCATGATGACATCAGCAGGCCTCTCTAAGAAGTTCTGGGCAGAAGCAGTAGCAACCTCAGTTTATATACTGAATATTTCTCCTACAAAGGCCGTCTTCAATAGAACTCCATATGAAGCATGGAAGGGAAGGAAGCCGCAGGTACGCCACTTAAGAATATTTGGTTGCATAGCCTATGCCTTAGATTTGTCTAATTCTCGCCAAAAACTAGAAAGAAAATCAGAAAAATGTATTTTTATCGGCTATAGTAATCAATCTAAGGCATATAGACTATATAACCCGACAAACGACAAGATAATTATTAGCAGAGATGTTAAGTTCAATGAAGCAGAGACATGGAAATGGGATAACAGCACAACCATCACAACTTCAGTGGCTCATGCAGCTCCGCCTCCCGTCATTCCTACCAGCGAACTGTCAGAACCATCGGAGCCATCAACTCCAAATGCAAGTAGCAATGGAACAACACCTTCAACAAGTAATCCATGCTCATCTTCAAGCTCTTCATCTGAAACACCTCCTCAAAAATATCGCTCAGTAAGGGATATTTATGCTTCATGTAGTTTTGCCTTGCTTGCTTCAGATCCTGTGTGTTATGAAGATGCTGCAGGTAGTCAGGTTTGGCAAGATGCAATGGCTGCGGAAATTTCTGCAATCGAACGTAATGAAACATGGGAGTTGACGAATTTACCAAAAGGAAAGAATGTCATTGGTTTGAAGTGGGTGTACCGCACAAAGTATAATGCTCAAGGAGAGGTTCAGAAGTATAAAGCTCGACTGGTCGCTAAGGGGTATGCACAGCAACAAGGTGTTGATTTTGATGAGACGTTCTCTCCAGTTGCTCGCTTTGAGACGGTGAGAACTTTCCTAGCTTTAGCTGCTCAAATCCAGTTGCATGTGTACCAGTTTGATGTCAAGTCTGCTTTCCTTAACGGGGAGCTATCCGAAGAAGTGTATGTTGCTCAACCCGATGGATTTATTGTGAATGGTGAACGGAACAAAGTTTACAAGCTAAAAAAGGCGCTATATGGCCTTAAACAAGCGCCGCGAGCATGGTACAGCAAGGTGGATTCTTATTTTATGGAGAATGGATTTGAAAGAAGTCCAAATGAGCCAACTCTCTATGTGAAGAAAAGAGGTAGTAACTCTGATTTTCTGTTTGTATGTTTGTATGTTGACGACATGATATATATGGGGTCTAATGAAGCTATTGTTGAAGAATTTAAGTCTTACATGATGAGTGAATTTGAAATGACAGACTTGGGCTTATTACGTTATTTTCTTGGACTTGAAGTTATGCAAAGTTCGGACGGCATTTTTGTTTCTCAGAAAAAATATGCAACTGATTTGCTGAAAAAATTCAATATGCTGAACTGTAATCCAGCTCCTACACCCATGAATATCAATGAAAAGCTGGTCGGTGAAGATGATACTGGAATGGCAGATGCAAAGCGATATCGAAAAATTGTTGGAGGCCTAAATTACTTGTCTCATACAAGGCCTGATATTGCATTTTCTGTAAGTGTAATATCTAGGTTCATGCATAATCCTACTCAACATCACTATGGTGCAGCGAAGCGGATTTTGCGGTATGTTAGTGGAACTGTAGCCCTTGGAATTCGGTATACAAAGGTGTCAAACTTCAGGTTGATCGGATTTTGCGATAGCGACTGGGCCGGATGTTTGGAAGACAGAAAAAGCACATCTGGGTACATATTTTCACTTGGGTCTGGTGTTATATCATGGAGTTCAAAAAGGCAAGATGTTGTTGCATTATCATCTTCGGAAGCGGAGTATGTGGCTATCACAGGAGCAGCTTGCCAAGCAGTTTGGTTGCACAGAATATTAGCTGATTTTCTTCAAATGCAAGAAGGTGCGACTGAGATTTTTTGTGACAACAAAGCAACCATCGCAATGACAAAAAATCCAGCATTTCATAGCCGGACTAAGCATATTGATATTCGCTATCATTTCATCCGTGACTTGGTTACCAGTGGAGAAATAGTCCTGAAATATTGCAACACAAATCAACAGGTTGCTGATGATCTTACGAAGTCTTTATCACAGGCTAAGCATCATTTTTTCCGGCTGCAGATGGGAGTTACAAGTATTTGAAGCAGGGGGAGTGTTTGTCTATGCTTCAAAATTAGTTGTTCATGTCTGCTGTGTTTTGCATTGGTTGTTGTCAGTTAGTGTTTTAGTTTCTGTCAACTGTTTGTACGTGTTTTAGAGAAGTTTCAGGAGTTAGTGGGTTAATGGTTTGTTAGTTTTAATTTCTGTTTTCTTTTATATACACTTGTGTACTATACTGTTATTGAAGTATTGAATAAAATAATTGTTCTCTCCAACAAGGATGACATTGGATCCCCTTGTCTTATGCCTTGAAGGCTTTTAAAGTAACCAACTTAACCACCAATATACGTTAGGGAAAAGTATGATGTATAAATACAAGTATATATCCATGCAGCAAAGTGTGGTGGAAAGCTCATTTTAAATAGCACTCTAGTGATAGACGTCTATTGTATAGTATCGTTGGCTTTCTTAATATCAATCTTTAACATAGCTCTAAGGGAGATAGTAACTTTGTTATAATCCGTAAGTAATTCAAGTGATACAAGGACATTATCCAAGATGCTACCATTACTAAGAAACCCAGTTTGATTTTCATATATCAAAGAAGGAAGAACTTCCTTAAGCCTTGTTGCAATAATTTTTGAAATACATTTATAAATTATATTACAACAAGCAATAGGTCTAAATTCACTCACCATAACAAGATGGGAACACTTTGGAATCAAGGCAAGGTTGGTGGCATTAATTCCAACTAACATTCTATTGTTGCAAAAGAAGCTAAGGACTTCTTTGTAGATATCCTGCTCAATAATGCTTCAACAAGAGGTAAAGAAGACAACATTGAAACCATCAGGTCCACCGCACAAATCTTTGCACGTAGAGAATATGTTATTTTTGATCTCCTCCTTAATTACTAATCACCTTAGAAATCTCATCCTGTTGTCTAACATTCAGAACAGGGAGGGATAGGTTATATAATATAGTTAAATCATGAATGAAGTTTGTAGAATTACCTAAGAGACTAGTGAAGTAATCAGGGAAATCATGATCAACCTTGTATGGAATGTCAACAACAACACCATCAATATTTTGCTTTTTAGAATATTAGTCGTGGCTTGCTTAATTTTCAAGGACATGTGGAAGTGCTTGTGTTTCTATCCCCATCAGCACACCATTTAAACCTCATCTTTTGCCTATTAATTTATTCCTCATTCCGTAAGACATTTTTCTTTACTGGTCTAATAGCTCAAATTCAGTTTTTTAAGAGCTTCATCACTAGGGCTAGCCATAACATCCATCGGAGCTATAGCAAGTGCAGTCTTAAGAGAAGTTGACAAAAGATCACTTCTTCCAAACTTAGAAGAATCCCAAGTAGAAAGAGAACTCTTAAACATCTTTAATTTTTGCTGCAAAACAAACATGAGAGTGCCAAAAAAAATTAGTTTGCCAAGCATTATGAACAATAAAATAAAAATCTGGTTCATGGCCTATCAGTTTGCCAAGCAAAGTGCAGTAATTAAGTATATTTAATCTATGCATGTAATGAATCACTTATTGCCTTTTTTGGGAAAAGTCGACCGATTTTTAAAGTGATCCGTAACACTTTATATTGCCTATTTATTGGAAACCTTGATGTGAGAAATTTAACTAATCGCATATAGAACTATTCGAAGAACAATTTTAGATTTTGAGATAGAATAGTAATCTTGTTTAAGAAAAAGTAAACATCATGCACAAGATTTACAGTGGTCATATCTTAATTAATGTATGCTCGCTACTTTACCTTTTTTCTTATTGGGAAGGATTAAATTCTAAATTTCTACCTTTCAGTTATTACTTGAATTCAATTATTCATAAAGATAGTAACATGGTCTGAGTTTCATGTTAGCGATCAAGTTAAATAATGTCAACCACTTCTCTTTAAACAACGTCATCTGAACTCGGCACGACCTTTGTAATGGTTAGTGACATGAACTTTAGTGGAGTCAGCGGACATAGTTAGTAGACAATTTTCAATCTTATATTGTTTACTCATTTGTCACACCAAGCACAATCGAAGGGGCTATGTAGTACCAAACATGTGTATTACCTTCTATCTTAAAGATAAGAGTCTCTTAATTTAACAACATACTATAGTACAATGCAGGACTAAAGCACCACTCCAAACTATAACCTGCAGGATGTGTCATGCTGAACTTCCCAAGATCCATAACCTCACATCCCCTGCAACAGTAGGTCTACACTGAAAAATTCTAAGGGGAAGCCTAGACATCACCTTGTAGAAAAAATTTCCCCAACTGTCCATATGTAGGACCACTCAACATATGCGACAATGTAGAAACTACACTTGCAAGGAAAAAGAGCTGACACGAGATCCCTTATATATCCAACAATCAGCCTAAAAGCACACGTAGTGAGAAGCATGACACAAGAGCGTATATCAGCCAACTACAATAACTTTAACATCATGACAACTACTATGCTACTTAACCATGTCATTCCAAGCACTTAAGGGCATCCTCATACATCATTCTACTTAGCACATCCTGCCCTTTCAAAAAAAATGCAATATGCACAGACCAAAAAACTCCAGCCATGATAATTCAGATTTTCCACCTGAATTTTTGAAATTCCCACGGAAATCTTAGTTTCCCAGCAACAAACATGTCACTGATCTTGGCATAACATACAAATTTATAGATAGACGACAAATGACAAAATCTAGGAACATAGATAAAAATGGAAAAAGGGCAAAAATGGTAGTCAATAGAGAAATTTTGTGCTATAAAAGAAGGAAATGAAAGACAGACAAAATAAAGACTTCTAAAAAATCAGAAGTATTTTCTGGAAAAGATAAGAAAAGAAATGTAAATAATTGAATCCGTGCAATTGTAGATGAAATCAGAGTATATCATGAATTATTTAGTGGACATGTGACCAATTTAATTTCGACGAGCATAAAAAATCCATGTCTTTTATTTCTTGCATTCTCTTATTATTCTTTATATTTCTCGCTAATTCTCAACTAAATTTGATTGACCGTCGTCTCAAATCGCACCTATATGGCTACGTTAGTGTAAGGCGATGTAATTGCTCCACTACAGCGGATTCAATATTGCTTGACTTTGTTCTATTCTACTTGAGTGTTAGTGGAACATAAGATTTCACTAGCATTTTTGATGCTAGGGGGAGAGGAGAGCATAAACATTGAAATGTCTTTCCTAGCCTTAGTCTTAAGGTAAAGCAAGGCATGCCATAAAAGTCCCTGTAGAATTTTCCATAATCCTATTTCGATGCTTAAGTCAATCGAGGAACCATTGGAAGAAGGGTCTACATACGATAAAGAAACTAGGCTTTCATTCTCAGGAAATGAACTAACTGACTATAGCTTACATCACTACACGTCTGCTGCATGTTTGATGCAGTAGACAAGTTGATACAACATTCTCACTTCAACTAGTCGTACAAGTAGCAATACTTAGATCAAATTGCGACGTCTGCCTCATACTTCTACAATGAGCATAATAAACAAGCATTGTATATATGCCAAGTTGATATGAGACAATCATCGGAGAAGAAACAAAAACATATAATATGTCGTATATCTCACATAACATGTAACAAAAAATAATAAGAACGTATGCAACAAAATAGTATCAAGTCATAACAAAGTGAAAATGTCATTTTCATAAAATCACTGTTGAAATTAATGATTCAAATATTAGTGGAGAAGGAAAGAAATTGATTGATTGTCAATCAATTAATTGGCTTGTTTATGGAAAGGGATAAGAGGAAGATTTTTTTTGGAAGAAAAATAATTAATAGGCCAATCAATCAATTGATGAAGAAAGGGAAAGAGATTGAGACCATAATTATGCCATCCATTTATGCTCCAATCAAATCAAGGAAGATATTTATTTTTCTTCATGTCCTAGAAACTTCTATTCTTTATCTCCAAGAAATCCCTATATAATTAGGGGTCATGTTATTGTATGAAAAAAAAAAGTGTAATCCACCATTAGTCTTCTCTCTATTGTAATCTGTTGTACTCATTTCTTCACTGAGAAATAAAGGTTGTTGGGTCTCCGTGGACGTAGGCAAAGCCGAACCACGTTAAAAATTGGTGTGCTCTTTCCTCTATTTTTGTTCTCTTTATAAATTTGTGCCACTTGTTTTTATTTTTGGCGTTGTTGAAATTGTTGACAGACTAGATCATTGGGTTAATTCGTATTCCGCTGCCCAAATCTCTGATTTTGCACTACAGATTGGTATCAGAGCCAGTCGTCCTGTTCAAAGACTTTTTCAACCATGTCAAATTCCGCAAAGAATAACGGTGGTAGAAGCGCTACAAATTATGGAGTTGCTAGATTTGATGGAAAGGGAGATTTTGGCACATGGAAGATGAAGATGGAAGCGGTGTTGAAGAAAGAGAGGACATTTAAAGTTGTCTCAGATCCAGAGAAATTGAAGAAATTACCACCTGAAGAGTTAGAAGAATTGGAAGAGGATGCTCTTACTACCATCCAACTTAGCCTTTCTGACGAAGTACTTAGAGAGTTTTCTCATGTGAAAACTGCTAAGGAATTGTGGGATGCTCTTCAGAGAAAGTTCTACGACAAGTCTCTCACCAACCGCATCATCTTACAACAACAACTTTACTCTTTCAAAATGAGGCCTGGAACAGATGTATTTGCTCATATAGATGCCCTCAACACACTTGTCATGAATCTTCGAGCAGCTGATGTAAAGATTGAGGATGAGGCGCAAGCTGTTATTCTTTTATGTTCTTTGCCTGCAGAGTATAACACTTTTGTTAACTCTATGATCTATGGGCGTTCGTCTATTTGCTTGGAGGATGTGAAGACAAATTTGCATAATGAGATGTTGAGAGGAAAGTTGGCAAGCATGAGCATGGAGAATGATTCTGAAAGCCTTGTTGCACAGAGAGGAAGAAGTCAAAGTAGACCCAAATATGGTGGAGACAGAGCTAAGTCCAGATCTCAGTCAAGAGGAGCTCGGAAGGGAGTTTGTCATTATTGCAGAAAACCTGGACATTATATTGCAAATTGCCCCAAGTTGGAGAATAAAAACAAAGTTGTTCCCCAGAAGGCTTCAACATCTACGGCGGAGACATCAGATTCAGATAATGATCCTGGCATTTTTACAGCCTCTGCCTCTCCTATGAAGAGCACTATGTGGATTATTGACTCGGGTGCATCCTATCACATGACACCGGATAGGCACGTTTTTTCCACTTATCGTCAGTTTGATGGAGGAGAGGTTCTCATGGGAAATAATGCTGCTTGTCGCATGATTGGTATTGGAACAGTAAAAATCAGGATGTTTGATGGTGTTGTTCGCACTTTATGTGATGTCATGCATGTGCCTGATTTAAGGCGTAGTTTGATCTCCATTGGAGCATTATGCAATTTTGGCTTAAAGTGTGTAATAGAAAAAGATTCATTAAAAATTACAAATGGCTCATTGATAGTGATGAAAGGGATAAAAGCTGGAAATCTGTATTTGCTGAAGGGTACAACTGCTGTTGTGGAGTCTGCTTCAGTTATTGATTCAGTTGATTCCGATTCTACCAGATTGTGGCATTTTCGTATGGGCCACATTGGAGAGCGCAGTTTAGAAGTATTGAGAAAGTGAGGCTTGATTGACGGTGTTCATCATTCAAAACTTGACTTTTGTGAAGGATGTGTACTTGGAAAGCAGACGAAGGTTTCTTTTGGCATTGCAGAGCATAAGTCTAAAGATGTTTTAGAGTATGTTCATACTGATGTTTGGGGCCCCGCACCATGCCTATCTTATGGAGGAGCCAGGTATTTCGTTTCATTTGTTGATGATTTTTCTAGAAAAGTATGGGTTTACTTTATGAAGTCCAAAGATGAAACTTTTGATAGGTTTCAAAGTTGGAAATCTCTTGTTGAGAAGTAGTCTGGAAAGAAAGTGAAGGTTCTTCGTTCAGATAATGGTGGTGAATTCACTTCTCAAAAATTCATCAAATTTTGTGAGTCCGAGGGAATCAAAAGACACTACACCACACCAGGAGACCCTCAGTCAAATGGGGTTGCAGAGAGAATGAATCGGACTTTGTTGGAAAGAACTCGTTGCTTACGGCTGACTGCAGGATTAAATAAGAGATTTTGGGCAGAAGCATTATCTACGGCGGTTTTCCTTATCAACCGCACACCTTCTACCGCCATAGATATGAAGATTCCTGAAGAAGTATGGAAGGGAGGGCCTGTATCATATTCCTTTCTCAGAGTGTTTGGTTGTCCAGCTTATGTGCATGAGAGCAAAGGGAAGTTGGATCCAAGATCGCGCAAGTGTATTTTTCTTGGTTATAAGAAAGGAATTAAGGGTTATAGGATGTGGTGTCCTACTACCCAGAAGATTGTTACTAGCAGGCATGTTACATTTGATGAGAAGGCTATGTTGAAGGTGGAGCCTTCTTCTTCAGTTAATGATGATGTTGAGAGGACAAATTCAGAATACCAAACACAAGGCAGATCATCAGACTTTCATACAAGTAAAAATGGTGATTCAGATGACACCGTGGTTGATAGGGAAGAGATAAAAGATCAATCTCAAGGTGGAGCTCAAATTCAAACTCAACCAACGAGAGAGAAGAAAAGACCTACATGGCTTGATGATTTTGTGGGATTAAGCATTGAAGATATTGACTTTGATGACATGGCAGCTTATGCATTAAGCATATTTCATGATGAACCAAGAGACTACAAAGATGCCATTAGTTCAGTTGATAGCTCCAGTTGGCTAGTAGCAATGGAGGAGGAGATTGAGTCTTTGCACAAAAATCACACTTGGGATTTAGTGCCACTTCCTTCCGGCAAGAGAGCAATTGGATGTAAATGGATCTATAAGGTGAAAGATGGCGGCAATGGTGACTTGAGGTACAAAGCAAGATTAGTGGCGAAGGGTTATGTTCAGAAGAAAGATGTGGAGTTTCATGATATTTTTTCTCCAGTCGTTAGACATACTTCCATTCGCATTCTTTTGGCATTGGTTGCTCACTTTGACATGGAGTTGGAACGACTAGATGTCAAGACAGCATTCTTGCATGGTGATCTTGAGGAGGACATTTACCTACAGCAGCCAGAAGGGTTCATTGATAGCAGCAGGCCAGGTCATGTTTGTAAACTTAACAAATCTCTTTATGGCTTAAAACAGTCTCCTAGACAGTGGTATAAGAAATTTGATAAGTTTATGATCTCACATGGTTACTCTAGAAGCTTTAAGGACCAATGTGTCTATTTTAAAAATTGTAATGATGATATCATCTATTTGTTACTTTATGTTGATGATATGTTGATAGCTTCTAAGAGTATGTCAAAAATTTCGGAGTTGAAAATGGAGCTCAGTAAGGAATTTGAGATGAAAGATTTGGGAAATGCACAAAGAATTTTGGGGATGAATATTCAGAGGGATAGAAAGCAAAGAGTTTTGAGGCTCACTCAAACTCAATACATCGAGAAAGTCCTATCTCGATTCGGTATGGAGAATGCTAAACCGGTGGCTACTCCATTAGGCTCTCAATTCAAGCTATCCAAAGATATGTGTCCCACATCGGATGAAGACAAAAGGGATATGTGTAATATTCCTTATTCTAGTGCGGTTGGAAGCCTTATGTATGCTATGGTATGCACAAGGCCTGATTTAGCTCATGCAGTTGGTGTTGTCAGTCGATATATGTCTAACCCAGGTAAAGAGCATTGGCAAGCAGTGAAGTGGATACTCAGATATCTTCGTGGCACTTCTTCAGTTGGCTTGTTATATGGTGGAGTAGATGGAGACATCTCTCTTAGAGGATACTGTGATTCAGATTATGCTGGGGATAGAGATGGACGGAAGTCGGTGTCGGGCTATGTTTTTACACTTGGCATAGGCCCGATTTCGTGGAGATCAAAGTTGCAGTCAATCGTAGCTTTGTCGACTACCGAAGCAGAGTTAATGTCGATTGTGGAAGCAACAAAGGAAGGATTGTACTTACTTCAGTTGTTGGATGATCTTTCAATGGAGTAGCGGACAGTGGAGCTATTTTCAGATAGTCAGAGTGCGATTCATCTTGTTGAGAATCAGGCTTATAGTTCACGGACGAAGCACATTGATGTTAGAGGCTTCTTTCTTATGCTTGAGGAAGAACGAAGCAAGATCAAATTATTGAAGGTGGGTACTTCAGATAATCCTTCAGATATGATGACCAAGTCACTTCCAAAGGACAAGTTTGAGCATTGCTCAAACTTGATCAGTTTGCTTCCTGTTACTTGAGCGCCATGGGGCGCTGGGCCCAACAACTTCTATGTTGATTGTTGAAGATGAGTTAATGAAGAAAGATTGCCATATTTGAATCAAGGTGGAGTGTTGAAATTAATGATTCAAATATTAGTGGAGAAGGAAAGAAATTGATTGATTGTCAATCAATTAATTGGCTTGTTTATGGAAAGGGATAAGAGGAAGATTTTTTTTGGAAGAAAAATAATTAATAGGCCAATCAATCAATTGATGAAGAAAGGGAAAGAGATTGAGACCATAATTATGCCATCCATTTATGCTCCAATCAAATCAAGGAAGATATTTATTTTTCTTCATGTCCTAGAAACTTCTATTCTTTATCTCCAAGAAATCCCTATATAATTAGGGGTCATGTTATTGTATGAAAAAAAAAAGTGTAATCCACCATTAGTCTTCTCTCTATTGTAATCTGTTGTACTCATTTCTTCACTGAGAAATAAAGGTTGTTGGGTCTCCGTGGACGTAGGCAAAGCCGAACCACGTTAAAAATTGGTGTGCTCTTTCCTCTATTTTTGTTCTCTTTATAAATTTGTGCCACTTGTTTTTATTTTTGGCGTTGTTGAAATTGTTGACAGACTAGATCATTGGGTTAATTCGTATTCCGCTGCCCAAATCTCTGATTTTGCACTACAATCACCAAGTTATATACAAAATGTAACGATATATGGTACATCAAATCATCCTTACAATCCTATCTGAGAATGGAACGGGTGGCCCGCTGTCGAAACAGAATTCTTGTTTTAAAGAGATTGTCAATAGGCCGAATTCAAAATTGTTTAGCAATCAGAATAACAATCGATATTTACAAATATAAAGTAACACGCATGCTTTCCTCGTTCATCTCTAGCACAACAGCAACGTCATTAAAATATCATATAGTCCGCTAGTTTAAGAGTAGTTAAGATAATAAGAAGCAAAACATAAAAGGTTTAGGTCTGAAAACAATATAGTGCAAATAGCAAATGACTATAAAAAACTATACTAAAAAAATATGCTGCTAGACATAGGAATATAAATCATACCTGTGATGTTCCTTTATGTCCCTACAACCGGAGAATTAGTGCATAATAATATAGTACATGGTACTCAAATAAATTAATAGAAGATCCTATAACAAAATAAGAATGCAACAGTCATATTTCCATGTCCCTTTCCAATTTTCTGTATGTCACGGTATACCTAAGAAAGAGAAGTAAGGGCAACCATAGAAACCATAACACCCATCAAATAAAACATAATAATCGCTTTCTAAAGCTTTGAATGCATGATAACTCGTACGACCATCCTCGCTTATGACACGGCCTAGTGGAAACCCTTTCTCTTATCGTACTCTAACTCTGTTAGACTATACGGTATGCACCTTCAATATCTGAAATCCAGCGCTGGACCTTCAAAACGGGTCCAAGGTGCATGACTATCACTACCTCAGTTCAACGGAATCTCCTCTCATGGTATCCTTGGTTCGAGTACACAAGAACATACTGAATTACTGATGATTCCTTGACAATCCCAATCATCTGAGTCTGTCCATAAATCCATCCTCAACACATGCTTGAAATACCTAGTACAATCCATTGTCCCATAGCTTCGCTCCATCATGAGTTTCCTTTCAACTCATTCAAGCGCACTCCTTATCTTTCTCCTAAACAAAATAAAAACTTCATAAATATGTGTCTTTCTCATCGTAGAAGCAATCGATGAGCCATCACCTCCAACACAACTATCTGCAACCTTAGTTTCTACACTATAAGTTGCATGGCAATAAGAGTTCCACATTTGACTGGGAATCTATCTAAAGACTTAGCTAGTTTCAGCTCCATTTTTCTTCGTACGTCTGGTGTACTCTTTGATACCAAAGACCACACTTATCCCACTTAGATGTTCAATCCTTTCTCCTTTGCATCATGGTATGAGTTCTTGAAAAGAATCTATCCTTCAAACTGTTAGTGTATCCATAAACCCGAAATTTCATAACACCTCATACAATGCATGTTCTTTCCGATCATATGAGTCATCATGTCCCTAGAGCCATGAATCAGACTCGACACTGATCCAAGTACTATGAATTGGCATTGATCCAAAGACAGCTTCCAATGTAGGTGCGATTTGCATTGGCCCATTTTTGCTGTGTTCTAAGTTTCATCCGATTCCAATGAACTTTGCTTTTGATATGCTCCATCACTAATCAAAGTACTAAATTAAGGAAAATACTAAGAGAAAAATCAGGCATAACATCTAATCCAACTATAACAACAATTCAAACTGTAGATTACATAAAATTTCATTTAATCACAAGCATTCAATCATTCCATTACAAGTGCAATTACTTCTAAACAAATATTTAGCCTAAATCATGCATAAATATATCCTAACTATATCAGATCTTACAAGCCTATATATGCATATAATTGTTAACTTAGGATTTCTAAATATGAATTTATCGAAATCTAATCAATTTCTTGGCTACTTTGATAATTCTAGCACAAATTCACCTCATTACGATGTATAATCCATCTAAACAAGTAAGAGAGATCACTACCACTCACTAATCACTACAACTCACTAAATCAACAAATTGAATGAAATCCATAAGAGATCTGATCTATACAACAATATATCGGATAATAATTCAACCAAAGTAATAAGATCTAGTCAATGATGTTGATCCTATCTCTAACTTGAAGTTAGAGATGAATTAGGATGAAATTGAGTGAGAATTGATGATTAAATTAAAGTATTAGAGTAAATTTAGCGTTTAGGGATGATATTAAAGGGGAGGGAAACTTTTAATGGTTTCTCTCACCTAAGGTTCAAATTTCGATCATGTTTCATCTCGATGAATTTAGAGACTCCATCTCGTATCGGAGGAGATCTCGGATAAAACGAATCCAAATCAGGTGTTTGGTTTAGAATTCCATTTCCAGCCTTAAAGCTCATATCGGAATTAATCTCAGGGTATGTGATATGTCAAAAATTGATATTATTATATAATAATTTTTATGAATGCTACCATAAAAATAATAATTTAAACTTTACTTGCAGGGCCACATAGTTATTACTAAGTGGAAAATATACGGAAGAACATTTATATTCTTAAATCATGGTATGCTTAAACTATAAAAATAACACTAACAAATGGGTTATAACTTATAACTTAAAAAGAGATAAAACATTAAAAAAGTGCATAGAAGTTAAATACAAAATACATATTTTCATACGTAAAATGCACGTGAAAAATGATGAAAATGAATATTCTAAAGACTGTAGAATATATATGAATAAACAGTATGGTCATATTACATGAAAGATGTATATAAAATATAAATTATCAGATATAATTCTTTTCAAGTCTTCCGTTTACTAATAAGAAATAAGAGCATCTTAGTAAATCAAAATAAAATCAGGTTTTTCCCCATTACTAGCTAACTAGAAAAATGTGTCATTAATGAATCTTAAAAGTCTATTCTTCAATTCTATGCAGTTAAAGTACTCAGCGGATCCAATGCGGCGGTGATGCAAAAAGTTGTAGTGGAGAGCGAGGAAATAGCGGATGAGTCTAAAATATCATATAAAACTCATATATATTGCTTTTACAAATATATAAATGATAAATAATTGAAAGATTAACATTCAACATAACTATAATTAGTACATTCTTAATTTTAAATAAAAGCATAAACAAATATATGGAAATAAGTGTAATTTTTTATTTAGATTGACTAAATTTAATAAAATATTATAGTATTTTATATTCTGAAAAATGTATGTTAAAAATTCTACGTTCAAAAAATAATTTTATAATGCATAAATGTCATTTTCGATTCACTTCTCTTATAGAAAATATAGCGGAAATAACATAATATAGCTGAAATAATGGGATAAATTGGGAATATTGGAATATAGCGGGGCTTAAAGCGGAAAGGCTATTTCAGAGGCTATTTGGAAATAGCGTAGCGGTAGAAACCCGCTACACGATATAGCTGCGATATAACGGGGTAATAGCGGGGCAAAACTGCATAGCTTCAAGTAATGTCGCACATGAGGTTATTCAATTTAGGAAAATTAAAAAAATGAGTGGTTATTTATTAAAATATCAAAAGATTATAGTAACTACATTTCAATTTTAAGTATTGTTTTGGTGGGTTACAGGATTAAATTTTAGCCCATAAAAACCAAAATCTTTCTCCAAATTTTGATGTCTCGTCTCGTTTGATATAACAACCAATACCATAATATCTCGGTAGATATATTCAGGACGAGATTTACAACGAGATTTGTTGTTTCGTTTCAGTGAAAGACTAAAACCAAATCTCGAAGGAGGTATCATGTAATATTTCTGATATTTGAAACATTTATCTTATATCATATTTATAGGAAAATTTCAATAGACTATGAGCTAGCTAATTTAGTCCACATGAACTATTCTACTTTTAATTAGCAGTTTAAAAACTTAAAACTGTCATACCTTCTAACCATTTGTTTAATTTTTCTATTTGACCACTCCATGTAATGTAAACCACCATCTCAAAGCAATGGAATAAGTTAGATCATAAAATTACAATTCTCAAAGGCAAAATGATCACATTTGAAGAAAAAACATAAATGCATAAGACATCCTAAGGAACCAGATTCCAAAATATTAGAGCCATATGACCACACTTGAATTAATAGAAGTACTTTACAATCATTTGATAAAAAAATATGAACTGTTACACTCTCTCCTCCTTCATGAATTTTTCCTCGAAATACCTAAGCAAGCACAAGTAAAAGTAACCAAGAATATTCTACATTGCTATCAACCACTTCAACCAAGCAATCATGCAAACATAAGAAACCAAACCTGTCATAGCATATGAAATTATTTAAGATACGATGGTGCTAGTAGATACGATGGACTTTATCACTTGAAGATTTCTGCATAGACTGTCTGCATACTCTCTTCAGTCTCGCATATGTGATCGCTATCATCCTCGCTTTATTGCTTCTTAACTAGTTTAACTATATTTCTCCTAAACTATTTCCTATTATTCTCAATGTCTCGAAGAGGCTTACAAGGGTTCGAAACTTATGACATTGCCTTTGCAACTCTAGTGGATCCGATATCACTACAATACTGTAGTCATGCATGAACTCCAGTAAATAAGAGACATGAAATTGTGCATGCCCACCATATTTAGAGGTAGGTTCACTCTATAAGACAACTTTTCTAATTTCTTTTAATTATCGGAAATAATACAACAAATCTAAGTGCTAGTTTACCCTTCCTACCAAACTAGACAATATTCTATAGAGAAGAAACCTTCACAACTACCATGCCTCCAATAGATAATTTCCCGTCTCTTCTTTTTTATATGCACAACTCCTTTGATGACCTTGTGCACCTTTAATTTATTGTCGAATGGTCCCTGTCTTCTTTGATGTCTCTCAAATCATATCTAGTGAACTTCTCCCCTACTTCCCAAAAACATAAGATGTATTACAAGGTTATTTATATAGCTCTTCGTAAGATGTCATGCCAATACTTGAGTGAAAACTATTTTTGCGTGAAAACTCAACCAATGTAGATGGTCTTTCCTAGACCCCCTAAAATATATTATACAATCTCTAAGGAGATCATCCAGTACTAGTTTACTCTTTAGCTCAAATATTTATCCCAACAAATAGCTAATCATATCTTTAGAGCAAAGACAATCATCGCTAACTCTAGATCATGAGTTCGATAATTCTTTTCAACTAGCTTCAGCTGTCAACTTGCATAAGCGAGAACCTTCAAAGTTGCACATAAACCATTACCACTAACATCAATGTATACTTTCATTGCTTCTTTCTTACTTGAAATAGTCACATTGGTATACTCGTTAACCTTTTCCTCACGTAAGCATGCTCACATCTAGCATCCCATACAAAATCCTGATTCATCTTCATCAAATTGGTCAATGGTGCCACAATCTTTGAGAGGTCCTTGATGAAGAATCTATAATAACCTACCAAACCAAGAAAATTCCTCACTTCTACAGCATCATTAGGATGCTTCCAATCCTAGATTGTTTCTTTCTTCACAGGATCCATTTTATCCCTTATCCAAATACCACATGACCCCAGAATCTCTTTTCTTTGTTTACGAAGTAACACTTAAATGATTTAGCTCTCAATTTTCTTCTTCCTTAAAATCTTAAGCAGACTGTCTAACACATCTTTTGCTTTTTCTTCATTCTAGAATAGACCAAAATATCATCCACAAACACAAGCATGAACTTATTTAATTAATAGTTGAAAATTCATGAAATCAATAGATGATCCTGGAGCGTTAGGCAATCCAAAAGGCATCACCGACCACTCTAAATGCGGTTATAGAAAAACTTTTTTTGGCCACTCTAAGTTGACCGAATCCGATAGCCAAGTCTATGTAAGGAAATATCTTTGCTCCATGCAGCTGATCAAACAAATCATAAATATATGGAAGATGATGCTTATTTACCCTCGCTACTTATTTAGATTATGGTAGTCCATAGGACTTTTGTGAACCATCCTCCTTCGCTGTGAGTACAACAGAGGCAACCTACTCAGATATACTCTTTCAAATAAATTCCTTTCTCAATAGATCATTTATTTGAGCCTCTAACTCCTTCTTCTCTCCAAGTGCCATATGCTTTAAAGGCATAACTATAGATCTAACTCCATCTGCTAAATTGATCTGAAACTTGATCTATGTATGTGCTAGTAATCCTATCACAAATATCTGATTACACCCTAGTCATGTGTATGGATGATAACTCTTCTTATGAAATCTCAAACGAATATAGAAAGCTAAATAATTCCCTATCCTTTGTTAACAAGAGTATCATTGCCATTCGTTCTACCACATCCTCGATTCTCTCCTTAAGCTTCTCACAATCCATTATAACTACGTACTTCTTAAGCCAGTCCATATCAAAATAATTCCAAGCCAAGAAAAGTTAAAAAAAAATCACAAATAAGAGAACATCCATTGCTCAGTAGAACTAAGCCATAAAAATAATCCAATAACTAGTAGATTCTTTAATAGGTTTATCAAAGTTCTATTTACTATCTCAAGTTCTAAACCTAATCTACATACCAGGTCACTACAAATAAAATAATGCAAATCTATAATGTCAAACAGAACTCTAACATAAACATCTATAATGGTAAGCATACCTTGCACCTCATATGTCTTCTCTTATCGTATGTAGTAAAATACTACGTATAATTAGCACACAAGGTGGTGGTTCACTTGTGCAAGTGGATTCAGAATCCAAAATCCAGTATTACACCTTTGAAATGAGTCCAAGTTCCTCCACCAATCGATGGGCATCTCTACTCATAATACTTCTGCTTCACGTACATAAGAACACTCCAAATTATTACTAATTCCTTGGCACTCCCAATCGTCCGAGTCTATTTCCAACTTTATTATGAACATGGGCCGTAAACACCTAGCCTATGCCATTATCTCGCAACCACATTCCTTCTCGAGCCTTATGGTTACAACGCTCAGTGGATATAACACGACAGAGGTGCAAAAAGTCTTAGTGGGGATAACACGAGGAAATATCAATGATATGATGAGTGACTCTACACTAGCGTCTAAATTTCGTACTGAATGTTTTACAAATATATAAACCATAAAAAAATAAGAAAATAAGATTCAATTTCATTAACTTAGTACATTCCTACTTTTAAATAAAGACATGCAAATATATGTAATTGTGAACTTTTATTTAACTTAAATTAAATTTAATAGAATATCAGGGTACTTTTTCTAAAAAATACATTGAAAAATTTAGTTGCAAAAAAACTAATTTTATAATGTACCAGTGTCATTTTTCAATACATTTCCTTTACAAAAGATATGTAGGGAGTAACAAAATATAACAGAGCAAAGAGTATCATAAATACCGGAAAATTGTACAATAAATGGAAAGACTATTTTTGAAGCTATTTGGGAATATTATAACGGTAGAAATTCACTATGAAATATAGAAGGATATAGCAGGATATTAACTACGCAGATCCTAAGCTGCTTTTCAACTCCTTCGATCCTACCCCTTATTTGAGATCCTAAATGAAGAATAACAACTTGATCATGTCATAACTCCTCACCGTAGAAGAAGTCAGTGAGCCACCACCTCGACCATGACCCTCTACAAACCTAGTTTCTTCCCTATGAGTTACCCTGCGATCTAAACATTTGACTAGACACTAATCCAAGCGCCTTAACTTGGCACCGATCCAAACATTTAGCCAATTTCAATTATTTTTCTCTTTCAATCTCGGTGTACCTCTCCTTGGTTCCAAAGACCCCAACTCATCCTTCTTATCCCTCTCATCCTTTCTCATATGCATCATGGCCCGAATCGCTAAAGATGACTTATCCACCCTTCAATCTCTTGGCCTATCCGCCACCCAAAAAAAAAAGAACACCATCCACAAAGCATGCTTTTTCTTGTTAGTTCACGAGTTTTTGATTCATGACAAGAAAGAAGAGAAGGTCAAGAAGAAGTGATATGTAAGCTCACAATGTATGATTATTTATTAATTTAAGTTTTAGATCTGTTATATTGTGCTAAAATCTATCCTTAAATATTGCTACACGCTAACACAACAAGATCACATACACATATTGGCACGAGTGCCAAAACTATGCAAATTTGCACAGACCAGTCGACTGTCTATTATCAACCGGTTACTGGTATGTATAAATAAGCACAATTTTGTGCGCTTGTACATATATATATACATATACATATACATATATATATGTATGTATGTATGTATGTATGTATGTATGTATACATGATCTTCTATAACCAGTTGATTGGTCATTTTTTACCACTTGACTAATTCGAACCAACTGCCATATTTTGGTGAAGAGACACTTCCTTTCATGAAGAGATTCGATCCAAATCCAAGAGAAATGGACAGCTCTTTTACTTGAATCTCTTTGCAAATGATTACTACTCTTCATACATTCATTAAACGCTTCGATATCATTTTCCAAATTACCAATTCTTGATCTAATTTCTAATTTTAATATCTCTATATTCCATGCATTCAAAAGCTCTAAAAACTATCTTCATCGCTTGAATCTTTCATTCCATATTCATACTTCTTGATTCAAAAGCGATTTACTTCCTTAAAATCTTCACATACACTTCATATATTTAAGATTATGGGAAGGGTGTACTCAAAGTATGACTAATTCGTGTTACTTAGAACACACATATAGTCAAAGCTATTTTTGTATTTGTGAAGTCCTGTTCCGCTGCTTAGGAAAGAAGTCCTTTTTGGCTATTGAGGCGAAATCATGTTCTATTGCTCAGGTCTCCGTTTTGCTGCATGAGCATTTGTAAACTTGTTCCTCTGGATGAAGTAAGGGTATTGTTTAGTGAAACTCCGAAAGGAGTATGGGACTGGTCGTAGGACGGTGCTCCGAACCAGTATAAAAATTCATGATGTCATTTATAATTATTTACTGCATTTATTCTGCTTATCTGTGATATTAGTTAATATAGTTTTTCTCATTAAATTTTTTACTTGTATAACCATATCAAGTATAGTATATCACACTATCAAGACTTCCGCATATACACTCAGTTCCATACTACTCAATCCTACTCTCGTTGTCTTTTCATTCAATATCAGATGCATATATCAACTTTCCTTATTGAGCCGAGAAATTGAAACTCAAAAAGAAAAAAATAATCTGCTTGCTTATGAGAATCACTAGGATTAAAATAGTAGAATTAGATAATTCTATCCTAAAAATTAATTTGGATGACATCGCTAAAAAATGTCACTAATTTTAATAAAGGTAAGGGGAACTTATCTAAGATTATAGAAAATTATCAACCTGCATCTAGCAAGAAAGGACTAGGATATGTACAAAAAACTGATATTTCAAAGAAATCAAATAAAAAGATGTCTAAACATATCAAGTCAGTTACACCATCAACAAAGAAAAAGGTTACTAAAGATGTTAATATATGGGTTCTGAAAACGAATAATTATTTGATTAGGAATAAGTATATAAAAACATTCTTAGAAACTGTCCATAATAATAAGAATTATATTTATAAAAGGGACATTGAACCCTCTTAGGCTTGGTTTACTATGACCTAACTCTTAGGGCCATAACGGAGGAAGTGGGTACCAACATTATTACATATTTTTTGCAGGTCCCACTCAAGAAAAGAGGAAAGTGGATACTCGACAGTGTTGCTCAAAACATATGACATGAGACAAAGAGATGCTAACAAATATTATCTACTCAAAAGGAGGAACTATCACATTTGGATATAACTCCAACGGCTATATCATCGGCAAAGGCGATGTAAGCAATTACGCTACATCTAATTTAGCTCTTATTACTGATGTTTTGTTAGTTAAAAATTTAAAACATAATATGCTTAGTATTAGTAGGTTATGCGGTAAGGGTTTCAAAATATCGTTTTCTGAAAATAAATGTAGTGTTTCAAATAAAAATCAAAATCTTATTTTCGAAGGAAATAGAGATAAATATGTATATATATATATATATATCTACATGTGAAGATAAATAATAATCCAAATATGTGTTATTAGCCAAAGAAAATGATCCTTGGTTATAGCACAAAAGATTTTATCATATAAAATTTTAAACTATAAATAAGATTTCAAAAAATAAAATTGTAAAAGGTTTGCCTAAAATGAAATTTAAAACGGAAAATCTCTGTTATGCTTATCAATAAGAAAATTGACAAAATCATCAATGGTCGTTTCAACATTACAACCATTAAAATTACTACATATGCATTTATTTGGGCCAACTCAAATCCAGTCCATAAATCATAGTAAATACATGTTTGTAATAGTTGACGATTTTTCTAGTTTTACCTAGGTGATATTTTTAAAAAGTAAAAGTGATACTTTTGATCATTTTAAAATGTTTGTTAAACAAATTCAGAATTTAAAAGATTTGAAAATAAAAATATATAAGAAGTGATCATGGAGGAGAATTAGAAAACGAAAATTTTGATCAATATCGTAAAATGAAAGGAATTTTTCATAATTTCTCATTTCCAAGAACTCCACAACAAAATGGAGTTGTAGAATGGAAAAACCGAACATTACAAGAGTGTGCTAGAATGTTGTTGAACATAAGCACATTACCAAAACATTTCTGGGTAGAAGCAGTTGTGACAGCCTGTTATGTATTGAACCATGTTTCTATTCGGCCACTTACGTAAAAATACTCCGTATGAACTTTTTAATGGTGGAAAACCAAATAATTCATACCTTAAATTATCCAGTTCGAAATATTTTATATTAAATACTAAAGATCAACTTCAAAAATTCGATTCAAAATCCGATGAAGGTATGTTTTTAGGATATTCAGACCAAAGCAAAGCTTATCGTATTTTTGATAAAAGAACTAATAAAATAGAAGAATCACTTCATGTTTCTATTGATGAATATTTTATTTCAAAATTCTTACAATAATGAGGTTTTGAAAAATAAAATTTCTCAAGATGATGATAATATTAATTATATTTTTAGAGAAGAAGAAAACGTTATTCATAATAACATAAATGAAAATATCACTGAAAAATATATTATCGAAAATAATAATCAACGTGAAAAACACTTCAACAAAAAATAATAATTCTAGAGAAGATGAAAACATTGTTTATAATTTTAGAGAAGATGAAAACATTGTTCGTAATAATTATGAAGTTAGATCTCCAATAAAAATATTACGAGATTATCTAGCTCAAAATATTAATGGTGAAATAAATTCAAATGCTAGAACTAGAAGTCAATTAAATTTAGTAAGTCACATAACATTTTTATCTAATATAGAACCCAAAAATCCAAAAGGAGCATCTTTTGAGGAAAATTGGATTATTTCTACGTAAGAAGAACTTAATCAGTTTGAACACAATAAAATTTGGGAATTAGTACCAAGACCAAGTGATCAAGTTGTTATAGGTACAAAATGGGTTTACAAAAATAAAGCTGACGAGTTAGGAAATATAACTAGAAATAAATCTCGACTTATCGCTCAAGGATATTATCAGGAATAGACTACAAAGAAACCTTTTCTCTAGTCGATGGATTAGAAGCAATTCATATCTTATTAGCCTATGCCTGTTATCCTAGTTTTAAATTATATCAAATGGATATAAAAAGTGCATTTTTAAACAAATATATAAAAGAAAATGTTTACGTTGAACAACCACCTTTATTTACACATGAAAACTATTATGATTACGTATATAAATTAAAAATAGCTTTATATGGTTTATAACAAGCACCTCATGCTTGGTATGAATGTCTTAATTTTTTTTAATAAGTTCATATTTTCAAATTGGGAAAGTTGATCAAACATTATTCATAAAACGATCTAATAATGAGATTTTAATAATTTAAATTTATATAGAGGATACTATATTTGGTTCTACGAACGAAAAGCTATGTCAAGAATTCTCCGATATTATGACAAGTAAGTATGAAATGTCTCACATGAGAAAATCATCATATTTTCTTGGTTTACAAATTAAATAGTTATCTAATGGTATTTTTATAAATCAAGAGAAATATTGTAATAATTTAATAAATGATTTGGAATAGAAAATACTTCTACCAAACCAACTCCTATGAGTACAACAACTCATCTTGATAAAGATGAAAACAGTAAAAGTGTTGACTAATTTTTTTATCATATTATGATAGGATCATTATTACATTTAACAGCTAGTCGACCTGATATAGTGATGAGTGTGTTTTTATGTGCATAATTTGAAGCCAGTCTTAAAGAATCGCATTTACGACCAGTTAAACATATATTACGTTATCTAAGCAACACCAAAGATTTTGGACTTTTCTATCCGAGAGATTCGTTCCTTTAAATTAGTATCATACAATGATGTAGATTTTGGAGGATCATGGACGAATCGAAAAAGTACAAGTGGTACTTGTCATTTTATTGGTAAAATCACTAGTATCTTGGTTTAGCAAGAAACAAAATTACATGCTAAAAACCTAGAGATTGTAATGTAAGTTTATCAAATTCAACTATTTATTGTGATAACACAAGCACGATAAATTTATTTAAAATCCAGTAACCACTCACGTACTAAACATATAAATGTAAGACATCATTTCTTACGTGATAATATAGAAAAAGAAATAATAAACTTAGAATTTATAACATATGAAGATCAAATAGTCCATATTTTCACTAAACCATTACTTGAAAACACATTTTTTAAACTCGGAAGAGAACTAGGAATTGTTTCTTTTAAAGATTTATAAATTTTTTAACGAAAAAATAATTTTTTAATGAAAAAACATTTTTTTTTAGAAAATACAATTTTTGTGCATCAGCCAGGACTCGAACCCTAGTGATCTATATGGTAGTTACATAGCCTTGCCATTGGGCTACTTGATGTTTCTTGTCTAACACTCATTCTGTAACAATCTTATACTTCATTTCTGGAAATTCTAGTTTTAAAACTTCAAAATTAACTTACTAAAAATATAAATGTCTTATATTAAAACTCTTAACATCCATTCATTTTTTCTCTCCTGATTATAAAGCTGTTCTTGTTATAAAATGACATAAAATGATTTTACAATCATATTTTCACATAACTCAAATACTCTCTTAAACTCAAAAGAAAATTATCATGTCAAATTCTAACTCGAATTCTCCAAAGAACTCTACCTCTCCAAAGCAATCATCTTCCTCAGTTCAAATCATATCACCTAATCAAGAAAAACAACCGGAATGCAATTGGTCTGAATATCACACAAGATATACGCCGGAATCGAAGAAGTCCAAATGTAGTCTATTTATTTCACGGTCTACAAAAGAAAAGATAGATGATATTCACCATTATAAATAACAACAATAAGATCTCCAATGCGAACTGTTTTTCGAACAAAAAGCAACAACAAGACAATGAATTTGTTACAGAAAATTGCTTCACATATTTATGGAAAACTAAACGTTCACAAACCTAAACACTATTGTAACAACCCGAATCTTAATAACATGTTAAAACTAGAAATCAAGGTATAATTAATTTTTAAAATGAGGATCAAGGGAAACGGGTTGTGCCATTGCGTTCATCTCGGAATTCTGCATGAAATCGAGTCTGAGTTTTCGAAAATCGGAGTCGGTATGACCAAGTTATGACCTCCAGAAGTTTCACAAATTTTCAGAATCAAAAACAGCTTAGAAATCCGAATTCAAATTCGAATTCAAGACCCAAAAGTGGGCTGGGCGGGAAAATTCCCGCCTAGAGCCCAGGTCGACCATAGGGTTGACCTGGGGGTCGACCTGACCAGACCAGGTCGACAATAGGGTCGACCTGGCCTCCCTAGTGGAGCAAGGGTTGCCTGGTTGGGTGCATCGGTTGAGTCGGTGGGCTGGGATGATTTCAGAAGGTCAGGATTGATTCTTGGGTTAATCTAAGGGCCTAAACTAGTTGCTACGCTTATAAAAACACCCTTAGACCTAACCTAATTCACAACAAATCATTCTTACACCAAAATGCTGCTGAACTCCCTCTTGAACCATGGTCGCCGCCCCCAAATTGAAGCTTAAGCATTCAAACTCAAATCAATTCTAAGGACAAAGCTTTCATACACAATTTAATTCGAAGATTAAGGCTTCTACAATGATTCAAGACAATAAATCAGCATTCTACGACAAATTCAGTTCTTAATTCATTAGCCACGATCTGTAAGTTCTAGTTGTTTTTAGATTTAAACTTGTTAATTATAAAATGGCCATGGAATAAAGTGGAATTGGATTTAAGTATGTTTATCGATTCAGATCCATTCCTATTGCTTCTTGAATCTTGGGTTTTTGAGACTTGTCTATCTTTATTCTCATGTCAAGTTCATGATCTATTCAGCCTGTTGTAAATCAGTTTTCTTGATTCATGTTGAATTTATTATCAAGTTGTAATCTTCATGCTTGTAATGACGTTTTTCTCTCTGATCTTATTTTTATGCAAAATTCTATCTTCCCCTATTTATTTTCTTTTGATGAACCTTGGTCAATTTCGGACCTAGGCCTAAACCGCGATTTGCTTACGATTGAATACGGGGAAATGTTTGGGAAATTACCTATTTAGATATACGTGTTTGGCATAACATGAAATTGGAAACTTGGGTATTGTCAACATAATTGAAATTGCAAGTTTGGCCATTGACATAATTAATTTGGCATAAAGTGGGCATATATGAATTGGCTTGTATATTAAATCACGGGTTCGGGCCTATGTAAATTAAATCAAAAGTTTAGGCTTATGATTGGGCATAAGTAGAATTGGGAATTTGAACCTAAAGGCGATTGTAAACTTGATAATTGGCATAAATATGTATTATGAACTTGAGTAATTGGCGTGTATTATAACAAAAAGATTATAGTCTGGGATAACTACATCATGAATCATGATTTGGGTTTATTTGGGCATGAAACTTGATACATGTAATCTTGGCTAGAACTTGATATGGGTAAAATGGCATAAACCTGGCATACATGTAAATAGGCAAGAATTGGACATATGTAAACTGACTAGAATTGGGTATATATATATATATATATTAGCATGTAATTTTGGAACCTGGGCATATGTTTATTTATATGTAAAGTTGGGAATTTGAAACATGAAAATGACTGTGTATTGGATAATTGACTTGAACACGAACATGAACATTTCTATATGTTAAACACATGAACTGATATTGGGGTTTTGAGTGGAATACGACCATTAATGAACCTTTGACACGAGGTTAGACTCAGTTTGTGGTGTAAATCTGCCTGGAACCGCCCGACAAATCCAGTAGCCACAAAGTGTCAGTCTAATGTGAGAGGTCGAAGGCTAAATTGTAGGCGTAACGGTTTATGACACGAGGTTAGACTCAGTTTGTGGTGTAAATCTGCCCGGAACCACCCACTAAATCCAGTAGCAACAAAGTGTAAGTCTAATGTGAGAGGTCGAAGGCCAAATTGTAGGCGTAACGATTTATGACACGAGGTTAGACTCAGTTTGTGGTGTAAATCTGCCCGGAACCTCCCGGCAAATCCAGTGGCCACAAAATGCACGGTCTAATGTGAGAGGTCATGATTCGTTTTTCATAATGAATGAATTAAGGAATACTGTGACGGCAAGGAATTTCGCTCGGTCCGAACCAGTCGCTAAACCGATCCAGGCCGTTCGAAACGCCCTATCGTTTGAGAACAGGACAAAACAGAACGCATACAGAA
This sequence comes from Allium sativum, assembly GCA_030737875.1. Classification (NCBI taxonomy): domain Eukaryota; kingdom Viridiplantae; phylum Streptophyta; class Magnoliopsida; order Asparagales; family Amaryllidaceae; genus Allium; species Allium sativum. The sequence continues at coordinate 74,334,346 of CM060920.1, read as the reverse complement.
GAACATTTCATTGTATATTACAACAATGCATCAGATTACAAGAATATACAGAGTATTAATGAATAAATATTACACAGAAATATCAGGGATTTAAATTACATTTAAATACATAGCAGCGGAAAATAATACAATACACAACTAGAATGAGATATACGGATACAAAGCTTTCCGGATATCGTTCCAGCTGTAAACCAGGATCCTGTGAATATAAATCTGCAAAACCAAAACTACTAGCTGCCCGTGCCAAAATAAGGGCACCCAGAGTTTAGGTTGAAACAATAAACTCCAGGGTGCCCTTATTTTGGCACGGGCAGCTAGTAGTTTTGGTTTTGCAGATTTATATTCACAGGATCCTGGTTTACAGCTGGAACGATATCCGGAAAGCTTTGTATCCGTATATCTCATTCTAGTTGTGTATTGTATTATTTTCCGCTGCTATGTATTTAAATGTAATTTAAATCCCTGATATTTCTGTGTAATATTTATTCATTAATACTCTGTATATTCTTGTAATCTGATGCATTGTTGTAATATACAATGAAATGTTCTTCTGTATGCGTTCTGTTTTGTCCTGTTCTCAAACGATAGGGCGTTTCGAACGGCCTGGATCGGTTTAGCGACTGGTTCGGACCGAGCGAAATTCCTTGCCGTCACAAATACTAACCATAATAAGACATGGGTATGGTTAGAGGGTTAGGTGGGATGACATGGAAATTTGACATGTATATGTGGACCTAACCAGTATGAGTTAAGAACATGTAAAACTTATAAATGTTGGCTTAACCAACATAACTGTTAATCAGACCAAGGGGTGGTTTAAGTAATATGACTAGACTAATGACACTTAACCGATATAACATGACACATGGCAGGGTTAAGTCAACTTGAACATATAGATAATACTTAACCAACTTAGCATGATACGTGGGCGGGTTAAGTCATTAACTACCTGAAAACACTTTACCAATTTGATATGCTAAGATAGCGAGGTTAAGTTATGAATCACTAGACAACACTTAACCAACTTGACATGATACGTGGTGGTTTAAGCCATGAATTACTTGAAATACTTAACCAATGCAATCTGACGAATGGGAGGGTTAAGTTAAATGGGTTGGTTTAACTTGAATGGGTTGATAACACCCAACCGATATAACCTGATGTGTGGTAGGGTTAAGTAAATACACGAGGGTAACACTTAACCATTATAAAATGGCTAGTGGATGAGGTTGACTTAACATACACTTAACCAATCTAACGTGAGGTGTGGTAAGGGTTAACTAACACAAGAGAGAACACTTAACCACGGTATCATGATGGGGGGTGGGGTTAAGTTAAATAGATAACATTTAACCAAATTGTGGGGTATATGAATAGACCCTAGGAAAACCCTAATAGCGGGACCTGTTTCAGCAGTAATCCACATTAGGTATCAACGGTACCCTGAGCTAGGCAGGGCGGGGCACGATTACTGGGCTGATTGTAAGCGGTCAAAACGGCGGCAAGGGATGTAGCAACGTAGGTTCCGACGGATTACGGGCATGCACGTATTCCGAAGTGGAAAATTTTGCCATTGGGCATCAGTAGATATAAAGCTGTGCATCAAAAAGGGAGTCGGGCTTGCCATCCTAGGGATTGATACACCCTTGGGTGGAACCAGCACAGGTATCTACAAGTAGGGGGCCGCAAGAACTAGGTCGAGTAGGAGCTGATCGATTAGGGTAGTAAGGATACATCTAACACATTCATGGTAATTGGGCTGGTTGAGGAAAAATCCTCATATTAGATGTAGTCCTGAAGGCTACCACAACTACGGGGTTGGGATAACCTTAGTATATAACACATGTGGAACATTGTAAGTAAGAGCCGATCAATTAAGATAGGTACGGTGAGGACATGAAACTATCAATATGAGGTGGGACCCTCATCGCAGGATATGTACCTATAAAACTATCATGTGGGATATGGGGGATCACTTATCTGGTAATTACAACTAAATAAACTAATTGGAACACTAGTTAGGTGGTGCAGAGAATATAGGAAATCAAGGAAAATAGGGTAATGGTGAAACTTAGAAATCTTGCGACGTTATAGAAACCCTGCGATATGATACTTGGTAGGAACCTTGTGATGCTACCCTTGATAGGAAGTATGGGATGTTAGACTAGATTCATCGTGCCTATAGCTTATCTTGTCGTCATGCTTATGTTTACTTTCAGTTTATTTATGCCATGTTATCTTTACCTGTTTTTATGCTGAAAGTCACTAGGACTTACTTAGTCTTTATGACTGACCCGTTTTGTATCGCCTCTTTTTCTTCCGTTTCCCCCCTCCCCCCAGGTTTGCAGGGTGGGAATTCAGCTTAGTTCGGATCTTACCAAGCTCTAAGGCTCTTTCATGTGCAGCTTGAATCTCTCTTGGCTATGGCTTGGTTTGCTTTATTGGGGAATACTACAGTTTATTTTCATGCTTCTTTGTTTTTGAGCAAGACAGATATTTTAGCTATATAATTGAGTGTTGGAAGTTGGTGGGCTTTTATTGTAAACAATTATGTTTAATAAATGATTTGAAGTACTTCTACTTTACTTTCCTCTGTTTTATATATGTCTGTCTTGTAATATTCATGTTCCAGTACCCATAATACTCCATTGAAGTTAAGGCATTCCCTTTGTGAGTGACCTTAACGGATGTGGGGTGTTACATTTGATATCAGAGCAGAAGGTTACCAGACTGGGAAAAAGCTTTTAAAAACCTTTTGAAATTATTTTCAAAATGTTTACAAAGAAGCATTTTCTAAGAAAAGTTTTGTTTTACGAAAGGCATATTCCCCAAAGCCATATGCACTATCTTTTGATTCTCTCCTTGAGTCTTTTCTCTCTTTCTTTTTCACCATAGTTTTGTAGGTGTACGACACATGTAGGAAGGCAAAGAAGTGCCCAATTTTCATCTGTAGCCGCAGTAATTCCATCTGCGTCTAATCTTATTTCAAGCTTTGTGGAGTCGCCGTGCGATGGAGGTAGCTTTCGAGAAACTTGTCAACAAAATATACAAGGATAGTAAGAACAGGAATAAAGAACACAAGCCTAAGGATGAAAAACTTGCTAATATGACTTAATCCACGAAGGAGGAAGAAGGTAAAAGGAAAGAGGTCAAAGTAAAAGAATAATAAAACCCATGACAAGAAAGAGCATCGTTGGTGTGGTAAAAAGGGACATGTAGTTAAGTATTATAGGACAAAGACAAGGGCAAAGGACAAGATCGTCGAGAGGGCAATTGTATGCTCTCACTACTAGCGTACCTAAGAAAGGTGGAATGTTTTTGTTAAAGGTTTAGCTTTCTTTTCTATGATCCCGTTAGAACTTTGTTTTTGTACATCGCATCCTTTTAATTCTGCTTCGATAGTTGAGTCTCTGCACCTTAGTACTGGCATAGTAGAGGATCCTGTTTTTGTCTCAAATCCTGTTGGGGAATTGGCTCATTTATTGATGACTTGTTTGGATTTGAGAAAGTCTATGCTAAGTATTGAAGTAAAGCTTATGTCTTTGTGCAATGGGTTGATTCTAGGGATGGAGTGGTTATCCGGAAATGGTACCATTCTCGAGTATGAAAAGAGGGTAGTTAGGCTCTTGACTTGCCTCGGTATTGCCCTCGAAGTCTAGTGTAACCCTTAGGGTTCTGCCATGCTTAGTTACCTAGAATCTCTTGGTACATTATTGATCCGCTCGAGTAGTGTTCGCTACTAAGGCGGATGGTTCATCTCGCTTATGCATGAGTTATAGAAAATCACTTTAGTAAGTACACTTGGCAACAAGGTTGGCATTTGTTTATTTTCAAGAGATAATTCATTTATGTGGAATACCTTCTAGTAAGTGAACGAGATCCGAGATTCACTAGTGAATTTTGGAGAGCTTGCATGAAACCATGAGTACGTATCTATGTTTGAATCGGGTATACTAGAAGTAGAATAAGTGAAAGTGGAACGAGAGGCGACAGTGAAATGAGTTCCTACTCATATTTTGGAAATAGGAATTAATGGGCTATGAAATTATGAAGTTAAAAGACGGTCAAAGTACAATGGAGTTAAGCTCAAGGAAATGAGGCTTAGAAGATTGAAGCCTAGATACGCACATCATATCTCTTTTTTTTAAAAGAGTATATCCTTGATCCCTCTTTTCCTGTAGGGCTCACTTGCATGCTATCTTTTAAGTATATCCTCTCGATCCTATTCTCAATCCCATTTCTGTTGCAAACCCCATAGGGGGTATGACTCATCTGTTAGTAATACAAGTTGGGGCTTGTGGGTGTCCGTTGGGTTTAGTAATTCTTTAGGTTTCAGCCTGATGTTGATTTTGGTCTTCGGGCTGGTGCTTAAGGAGTTCTTCTCCTAATCAGTCTATATGTGACATAGATTTCCGGTTTTGACATTGCCTAATTGGCACAAAGTTTTTACTTGCTTCTATCATATCTTAGGTAGGAACAACAAGGTGTAAACATGTGTGTGAGACATGTTATAATTGATGGTTGCAAGTGGTTGCAAGCAGTTGCTAGTGGTTGCTCGTGGATGCATATACACGCACATTAGACACTAAATCGGCTCCGTCACCTTTCATACTGCATATGCATGAGTGTTTATACTTGTTATGGATGAAATTGAATGTGCTATCATGTGGATGTTGCATATGGATGGATGTTTGTGCACACGTATAGTGTTAATGTGACTAGGACTATTTGCATACATATTGGACTCATGGCACTAAACATATTTTGCATTAAGAGGATCAATCAGGCCTGATCATTTGCATTAGATAAGGAACATATACATGCACTTTCTGCATATGTTCATACAGCATTAGAAATCTCTTAAGGATAATGGATGCCTATGATTGATGATTGAGTAGATGGATGATTGGATGGTAGGACACATTCTTCTTAACCTGAAGATTTCAGGGACGGAATCCTTTAAGGAGGGGAGAATGTAACAAACCGAATTTTAATAACATGTTGAAACTAAAAATCAAGGTATAATTAATTTGTAAAATGAGGATCAAGGGAAATGGGTTGCGCCATTGCGTTCGTCTCGGAATTCTGCATGAAATCGAGTCCGAGTTTTCGAAAATCGGAGTCCGTATGACCAAATTATGACCCCTAGAAGTTTCACGAATTTTCAGAATCAAAAACAGCTTAGAAATTCGAATTCAAATTCGAATTCAAGACCCAGAAGCGGGCTGGGCGGGAAAATTCCCGCCCAGAGCCCAGGTCGACCTGACCAGACCAGAACGACCATAGGGTCGACCTGGCCTCCCTGGTCGAGCTAGGGTGGCCTGGTTGGGTGCATCGGTTGAGTCAGTGGGCTGGGATGATTTATGAAGGTCAGGATTGATTATAGGGTTAATCTAAGGGCCTAAACTAGTTGCTACACCTATAAAAACACCCTTAGACCTAACCTAATTCACAACAAATCATTCTTACACCAAAATGTTGCTGAACTCCCTCTTGAACCATGGTCGCCGCCCCCAAATTGAAGCTTAAGCATTCAAACTCAAATCAATTCTAAGGACAAATCTTTCATACACAATTTAATTCGAAGATTAAGGCTTCTACAATGATTCAAGACAATAAATCAGCATTCTACAACAAATTCAGTTCTTAATTCATTAGCCACGATCTGTAAGTTCTAGTTGTTTTTAGATTTAAACTTGTTAATTATAATATGGCCATGGAATAAAGTGGAATTGGATTTAAGTATGTTTATCGATTCAGATCCATTCCTATTGCTTCTTGAATCTTGGGTTTTTGAGACTTGTCTATCTTTATTCTCATGTCAAGTTCATGATCTATTCAGCCTGTTGTAAATCAGTTTTCTTGATTCATGTTGAATTTGTTATCAAGTTGTAATCTTCATGCCTGTAATGATGTTTTTCTCTCTGATCTTATTTTTATGCAAAATTTTATCATCCCCTATTTATTTTCTTTTGATGAACCTTGGTCAATTTCGAACCTAGGCCTAAACCGCGATTTGCTTACGATTGAATACGGGGAAATGTTTGGGAAATTACCTATTTGGATATACGTGTTTGGCATAACATGAAATTGGAAACTTGGGTATTGTTAACATAATTAAAACTGCAAGTTTGGCCATTGACATAATTAATTTGGCATAAAGTGGGCATATATGAATTGGCTTGTATATTAAATCATGGGTTCGGGCCTATATAAATTAAATCAAAAGATTAGGCTTATGATTGGGATAAGTAGAATTGGGAATTTGAACCTAAATGCGATTGTAAACTTGATAATTGGCATAAATATGTATTATGAACTTGGGTAATTGGCGTGTATTGTAACAAAAAGATTATAGTCTGGGATAACTACATCATGAATCATGATTTGGGTTTATTTGGGCATGAAACTTGATACATGTAATCTTGGCTAGAACATGATATGGGTAAAATGGCATAAACTTGGCATACATGTAAATAGGCAAGAATTGGACATATGTAAACTGACTAGAATTGGGTATATATATATAAATTAGCATGTAATTTTGGAACTTGGGCATATATTTATTTATATGTAAAGTTGGGAATTTGAAACATGAAAATGACTGTGTATTGGATAATTGACTTGAACACGAACATGAACATTTCTATATGTTAAACACATGAACTAATATTGGGGTTTTGGGTGGAATACAACCATTATTGAACCTTTAACACGAGGTTAGACTCAGTTTGTGGTGTAAATCTGCCTGGAACCGCCCGGCAAATCCAGTAGCCACAAAGTGTCAGTCTAATATGAGAGGTCGAAGGCCAAATTGTAGGTGTAACGGTTTATGACACGAGGTTAGACTCAGTTTGTGGTGTAAATCTGCCCAGAACCGCTCGGCAAATCCAGTAGCCACAAAGTGTCAGTCTAATGTGAGAGGTCGAAGGCCAAATTGTAGGCGTAACGGTTTATGACACGAGGTTAGACTCAGTTTGTGGTGTAAATCTGCCTGGAACCGCCCGGCAAATCCAGTGGCCACAAAATGCACGGTCTAATGTGAGATGTCATGATTCGTTCATCATAACAAATGAATTAAGGAATACTAACCATAATAAGACGTGGGTATGGTTAGAGGGTTAGGTGGGATGACATGAAAATTTGACATGTATATGTGGACCTAACCGGTGTGAGTTAAGAACATGTAAAACTTATAAATGTGGGCTTAACCAACATAACTGTTAATCAGACCAAGGGATGGGTTAAGTAATATGACTAGACTAATGACACTTAACCGATATAACATGACACGTGGCAGGGTTAAGTCAATTTGAACATATAGATAATACTTAACCAACTTAGCATGATACGTGGGCGGGTTAAGTCATGAACTACTTGAAAACACTTAACCAATTTGACATGCTAAGATAGCGGGGTTAAGTTATGAATCACTAGACAACACTTAACCAACTTGACATGATACGTGGGCGGGTTAAGCCATGAATTACTTGAAATACTTAACCAATACAATCTGACGAATGGGAGGGTTAAGTTAAATGGGTTGGTTTAACTTGAATGGGTTGATAACACCCAACCGATATAACCTGATGTGTGGTAGGGTTAAGTAAATACACGAGGGTAACACTTAACCATTATAAAATAGCTAGAGGTTGAGTTAACATACACTTAACCAATCTAACGTGAGGTGTGGTAAGGGTTAAGTAACACAAGAGAGAACACTTAACCACGGTATCATGATGGGGGGTGGGGTTAAGTTAAATAGATAACACTTAACCAACCTGTGGGGTATACGAGTAGACCCTAGGAAAACCCTAGTAGCGGGACCCATTTCAGCAGTAACCCACATTAGGTATCAACGGTACCCTGAGCTGGGCAGGGTGGGGCACGATTACTGGGCTGATTGTAAGCGGTCAAAACGGCGGCAGAGGATGCAGCAGTGCAGGTTCCGACGGATTACGGGAGTGCACGTATTCCGGAGTGGAAAATTTAGCCACTGGGCCTCATTAGATATAAAGCTGTGCATCAAAAAGGGAGTCGGGGTTGCCATGCTTGGGATTGATACACCCTAGGGTGGAACCAGCACAAGTATCTACAAGTAGGGGGCCGCAAGAACTAGGTCGAGTAGGAGCCGATCGATTAGGGTAGTAAGGATACATCTAACACATTCATGGTAATTGGGCTGGTTGAGGAAAAATCCTCATATTAGATGTAGTCCTGAAGGCTACCACAACTACGGGGTTGGGATAACCTTAGTATATAACACATGTGGAACATTGTGAGTAAGAGCCGATCAATTAAGATGGGTACGGTGAGGACATGAAACTTTCAATATGAGGTGGGACCCTCATCGTGGGATATGTACCTATAAAACTATCATGTGGGGGTATGGGGGATCACTTATCTGGTAATTACAACTAAGTAAACTAATTGGAACGCTAGTTAGGTGGTGCAGAGAATATAGGAAATCAAGGAAAATAGGGTAATGGTGAAACTTAGAAATCTTGCAACATTATAGAAACCCTGCGATATGATACTTGGTAGGAACCTTGTGATGCTACCCTTGATAGGAAGTATGGGATGTTAGACTATACTCATTGTGCCTGTAGCTTATCCTGTCGTCATGCTTATGTTTACTTTCAGTTTATTCATGCCATGTTATCTTTACCTGTTTTTATGCTGAAAGTCACTAGGACTTACTCAGTCTTTATGACTGACCCGTTTTGTTTCGCTTCCTTTTCTTCCGTTTCCCCCCTCCCCCAGGTTTGCGGGGTGGGAATACAGCTTAGTTCGGATCTTACCAAGCTCTAAGGCTCTTTCATGTGCGGCTTGAATCTCTCTTGGCTATGGCTTGCTTTGCATTACTGGGGAATACTACAGTATATTTTCATGCTTTTTTGTTTTTGAGCAAGACATATATTTTAGCTATATAATTGAGTATTGGAAGTTGATGGGCTTTTATTGTAAACAATTATGTTTAATAATTGATTTAAAGTACTTCTACTTTACTTTCCGCTGTTTTATATATGTCTGTCTTGTAATATTCCTGTTCCAGTACCCATAATACTCCATTGAAGTTAAGGCATTCCCTTTGTGAGTGACCTTAACGGATGTGGGGTGTTACAGCTATCCCTTCTATTCAACTCTGGAACACCCACCATCTTCATGGAGCCCTTGGAATCAAACTCCTAGACGACCTCCTTATAGTTCGAATTCGTAGGATAAAAAATACGCAGATTATGAAGAATTAAAGAAAGAAACTCTGAAGAAATCCACATCTTCCGACTCAGAATAAAGGTTCTCATACTTATGTTTGTTTGTTTGCCATAATAATGTTATTTTTTGTAACAATGAATTGTGATTTGTTTTCTTTGGAAAATTTGTTTATTCATGAATAGAATGTGGTTTTGATTTCTACTTTAAATCTTATAATAAAGACATTGATAAACTACTCAACAACAAAATGATACCAAGATCTATAAAACTTGGAAATCACATGTTTAAAATATCCATTTATATTGAAAAATTGTTTGCACATATATATTTAAAAATATTCCCTGTGTGCAAAACTGGATCCACCAGTCGACTGTTGAATATTAAACCAGTCGTTTGATGGGGTTCCAGAATTTTTTTTGGAACACCATGCACTAGTCCACTTGTGCAATACATATCAGTCGACTGGTACAAATTTAGATCCAAAACAATTGTTTTGGCCGAACGACTTAATTCTTCCCTAACCAACTTTTCAACCTCACTCCAAAAACTCCTCCACTTCTATCTCAAAACCTAAGTTCTCCAAGAAATTAAAAAAAAATCATTTTTTACCTTCAAATCTTATCAAAATGGCTCCTTTTCCAAGAGATTAACGAAAGCATCATCCTCTTCTCAAAAACCATTTGATTCCTACATTGAGAAATGGTTCTATGATGATACGACCATAGAGAGATGGCATTAGATGGAAGGCACAAGGTTTATACAAGGTTCGTTTGTACAATTTCCCGATTTTATTTCGTATGGTCTACAAGGCTTAGCACAAAGAGGTCGAATTGAGTCTCTATTTGATTATGAGAAGAACAAGATGAAAATCCATCACGTTATGGTGAAATTATTCCTAGATAATCTCAACTTAGGTCATCAAACACCTGAAAATCTGGAAAATTGTGTGTGAAGCTCGGTATGTGGTAAAGAAGTATTCTTTACGCAAGAACGAATGGCACATATATTGGAATCACCAACTGATGGAATAGATCTTCAAGAAGTGAATTGTTTGATTCATGCACGGGATATGGTAAGTCACTATTTTATAGATGATGAATCATATGGTGCAAAAACAATGGATTTACGTCCAAGTGCTAGACTACTTCATCATGCCTTAGCAAGAACAATACTACCAAGAACCGACGTTTTTGATCTTGTTTACATGAAAATTTTCGGGCATTAAATGCAATATATAATGATATTCAAATAAATTTGACAAGACTAAATTTGGATGAGCTTTTGGGTTTAATCAAGGAAGCATGAGACACATCTTTTATAGAGAATACAATATGAGATTACTTTCAGATATCGCCATTCCTCAACCCGATTCGAAGACTATGGATGTCAAAATTTTAAATAGTGAAAAATATTAAAATGATGAATCTACCACCTCCAACTCTTCGCATTATGATTTTTGAGAAATGGAAGCAAAAGGATAAATGTCAAGAACAACAACCACAAGGCCAATCCTCCGCTTCATTTATCCAGCCAAGTCCCAAAGATATTAGACTCATTACACCATCTCAAAAAACACAAGAGGCCTTGGACCAAGTTGCCCGAAATCAACTACTTCTTGAAGCACTTCTCAAAAGAATGGATAAAAAGTTTGACAAAATGTTTGATAAGATTAAGTCATTCTTTTGGGTCATATGGGAAGCTATCTCTTGTTCTACTTCAACATCAATCTTAATTCAAGGTCTGGGCAAGAGGCCAGTGCCTGCTTTCACTTGGTCTACCTCCTAAGAAAGCATAAGCTCTAACACTGTTTGAAATGGTAAAATGATAGTAAATCCATTTTGGTATTTCTAGGATTCTTATCAGACTTGTACTGAATAGTCTCCTATGCTTTTGAACTCCTTTTATTTTTTTTGCTTGAAATCATGCTCTATTATGTTATTGTGTTATCAGTGGTATGTACGGTATTTCTATCTTGATGTTATTTCTTTCTTATCGATGATAAAGGGGGAGAGAGTTTGATATGCTAATAAGTTTAATGCAGGAAAAATCATAGCCGCATATTCAAGGGGAGAAATCTATATATCACATATTTAGGGGGAGGAATATACATTTTGATATTATCTACAAAAGGTTGTCATCAGTCAAAAAAGGTGGAGAATGTTAGTTCACAAGTTTTTGATTCATGACAAAAAAGAAGAGAAGATCAAGAAGAAGTGATATGCAAGCTCACACTATTTGATTACTTATTAAGTTAAGTTTTAGATGTGTCATATTGTGTTAAAATCTATCCTCAAATATTACTACATACTAACACAACAATATCACATACACATATTGGTACAAGTGCCAAAACCATGCAAATTTGCACAGACCAGTCGACCGTTCTATTTTCTACCAGTTGACTGGTATGCATGAATATGCACAATTTTATGCACTTGTGCATATATACATATACGATCTTCTATAACCAGTTGATTGGCCATTTTTTCCAGTTGACTGATTCGAACTAACTGCCATATTTCAGCAAAGAGACATTTCCTTTCATCAAGAGATTCGATCCAAATCTAAGAGAAATGGCAGCCTCTTTTGATTGAATCTCTTTGTAAATGATTACTACTCTTCATACACTATTTAAAAACTTCAATATCACTTTCCATATTACAAATTCTTGCTCTAATTTCTGATTCTAATTTCTCTATATTTTGTGCATTTAAAAGCTCTAAAAACTACCTCCATCACTTGAATCTTTGATTCCATATTCATACTTCTTGATTCAAAAGCGATTTACTTCCTTAAAATCTTCACATACACTTAATATATCCGAGGATAAGATTATAGGAAAGGTGTACTCAAAGTGTGACTAATCCATATTACTTAGAACACATACATAGTTAAAGCTATTTCTGTATTTGTGAAGTCTTGTTCCGCTGCTCAGGGAATAAGTCCGCTTCGGCTGCTGAGGCGAAATCCTGTTCTGCTGCTCAAGTCCCCATTCTACTACTCGGGTGTTTGTAAACATGTTCCTCCGAGTGAAGTCAGAGTATTTTTTTAGAGAAATTACATAAGAAGTCTGGCACTGGACATAGGACGGTGCTCCGAACCAGTATAAAAATTACTAGTGTCGTTTATTTTTATTTACTGCATTTACTCTGCTTATCTGTGATATTGGTCTATACGTTTTTTCTCAGTAAATTTTTACTAGCATAACTATATCATGTATAGTGTATCACACTATCAAGACTTCCGCATATGCACTCAGTTTCATATTACTCGATTCTACTCTTATTGTCTTTTTAACAAAGAGTTACCAAAGAATAATTGTCTTATATATGAATAATAGAGGATATAAATGCATGACTACTTTTGTATATGCTAGTAATTCATCTAATGAATGGGAAACATTATGGATGTATTTCCTATTCCTTTTTCTTATCTTATGGGTTTTAATAACTGTATTTTACAGTGTGCACTTGTTTAATCTTGTGTTTAGGGATGTAGATTTAGTGGAAAAATGAGGAATGTGGATGAATATAGATAATGCCCTCCTAAATCAATACTTTCTAGATTCTTTTCCGCAGTTTTCTGTAATTGCATTACCCACAAATCTAAGTGACCACACTCTAATTTTTATGCAATTCTCAGTTCATTAGAAACAAAGTAAACATGCCCATTTAAGGTATGTCTATATTTGGTGCCATGTTGAGGGTTATGATCACTACGTTATTGAACGATTGAGAGCATCTACTTAAGGAAAATTTACACATAATTCAATATCCGAACTGCAATTGAATAAAAATCTACTCGATCAATGGAACAAAAAATGGAAGGTAGAAAACAAGGTAACCAAATTGCAGGTAGCATATGAATAAACATTTTATTTAACTAATGAGCACCCTAAAATGATAGTGTGTATGGCATTATGATATAATTATCAACTACATATCCAGTCTTAAGAATTCATGCAAAAAAGCAAGTTTTTTGTTACCAGAGGCAGATACTAATGCACAACTATTCCATGCAAAAATGATAATGAGGAAGCATCGAAATAAAGCACAAGCAATTATAAATTGAGATGGCTAGTCTGTTTTGTGATGAGTTGTTAATTAACAAATCACTAGAATATTATACCAAATTATATAATGGGGATCCTGTCTATGAATCTCACCAATATAACCACAAGTAATAGAAATAAATAAGGTAAGAAGTGATCACACTAGATTTTTATTCTGGCCCAGACCTCCCGTCATATGTCCATTCCCTAAGCTCCCCTTCAGCTTTCTAACTAACGAAATAGCCCTCAGTTAGCCCGAAAAAATAGGCTTAAAGATGAATAGTTTGGTCTAACAAGAATGTGTTAACGCTGATTTTGACTGATTGGTACAAGATTATCCTATAATCTCGTTGAGAAAAAAAGTAAAGTTTGAAGAGCATTTTTGTATAGAAGAATTAATAAGCTTTTTGAATAACTTTTGAAAAACCAAAGAGAGCAAGAATGCATAGAATATATAAGAAAGATTCACAAAAGATTGGATTATTAATTCTTTTGTTTTCAATCTATTTCTAAAGATTGGAAAGATTTTATTGAAGAGATATTACTTTTGGAATGAAAACTTTTCAATTGAATAGTTTATCCTTTGATAATCAGAAAACAGAGTTAAGAAAATAGGCATGTGTTTTCAATTTGGGAAGAAACACTTTTCAAAACATTAGGCCGTTACACAGGACAAATGTTTGCTAATAAGGACAGAGGTATGTTCATGCACTCTGTAATTTTCCTAAGAGCATCGATAGATGTGTGTTCTTATAGGTCAGACGTATGTGCTAAGTCTGGAAAATTTCCAGAGAGCTTTGACAAACGTCTGGTATTTAGGGACAAACATCTGTCATGTGTACAGATCTATATTTTGAGTGTATCTTCTAAGAAAAATATGTTCAAGGAGATTGCACATTATATCTAGTAAGACACTACACAATATAATCAAATGCTTTAAAAAAGCTCTTGTGTATGTCTTCAAATCTTCGATATCTCTTCATATGTAGACAACCTGCATAAACAAACAATATATATATATATATATATGTACTAATTGTATAGTTGTTGTCATTAAAAGCCCGAAACAGAGGATTTAATATTCTCCCCCTTTTTGATGATGATAACTATACAATTAATATTACGTAAATGCTCCCCCTGAGTTAATAATCCCCTTATTTTCTCCCCCTTTTGCATTATCAAAAAGCGCTTATATGTGACATAGAAAATATTAATCAAATCACATTAATATTACCATAAATGTCATAGAAAACTTAGTTTGTACAGACAAAATATTACATATAAGTTCATAATAGTGTTTGAAAGATTGAGGTTAAGACATGAACGTGGTGTTTTGAATGATGGCTAACAGATTCGTGAAGTATTCCCGTTGTTTTGAAGCTTGATCATTATAATTGAAATTTTTCCATTGCGGTTGGTCGTGATATTCTTCGTTTTCTCGAATGGACAGACCATGAAACTCTGGGTAATGATCGTAGTAAGGAGCATCTTCTGGAGGCTATGAAGTGTCTTCTTCCTCTTCCTCTTGTTGAATCATCGTGGGATCCATTGCTTCTTTTACGGGTGCATACTCTTCAAGTGCTTCGAGGTTGTGCTTGGACGGAGTTGATATCCATGAGTTGTTGGAGGAGACATAGGAGAATGAGAGGAAGATCTGGAGGATGAACAACCACTCACCTTTCTTATTAATTTACCTGAGGTGGAGATGACTTTGTCTTAAGTTTTCTCAACTTTTTTCATATGTGTTAAGAATGATTGTCCTAAACGCGATACCTTTTACCTAAAACCTTTTGATTAAGCAAATAAAGTCTTTGATTTTGATGTGTGACATCGTGAGTACTTTCTTCCGCTTTAGCTGCAATACGAGCCTCTTGTATTTATGGATCGCAACAATATTCCATAGGTTCGGAAGGCCGGCAGGAGTAGCTTATCTTGGTAGAGGTCGTTGTTGTCGTCTTTGTTCCGAATGTTGTAGAGGATGTGTGGGTTGTTGTCGTCATTATAACCATTCAACAAAAGGAATAATTTGTGGTGGTGATTCAGAAAGATGCATAAGTGATGCAAAATGTATTCCGCTCTCTTTAACCTTTAATTTCTTCATATTTACATAAACATAAAGTAATTTCTTTTAATATGAGAATGCGCGTAATATATGCCACAGAAGAAATTGTTCATTTTGTTGGTGTCCAAAAGCTTTTTATTTGATCAAATATGTATGAAGCCTAATTAACTTGAATGAATCTGAAAATGGCATATAAGGCTTTATGGTCATTATCATATACTTGTTCATGACTGCCTAGTCTCTAAAACATAGTGTTAACAAGAATTCTATTCAGTAATCTTGCTCTTAAGTGGAAACAATGTGGTGTCATTCTAGCTATTTCATCTTCCCAAATAAATTGAGTTACTGCATCCCTTGGTTTAAAATGTGTATCCTCATTATCTTGTAGTCATGTCCCAAAATAAGAACATCTTAATATTTGACCAAGAATTTCAACATTAAATTTGACAATTTGGTCGTAGACACTTGACCAAATCCAATTCTCAAGATCCGGTGGGTTCCATACATGAATAAAGCATAGATTAATGAAGGATAGATAAATTGCTAGAGAATCTATTTCTTCTTTGTTTGAGTCATAATCAATTAAATCCTCAATTTTAGCATTGGAAACTAAATCATGGATATCATATTGTCTTAAACGATTCAAGGGATAGAATGGACCTATGCGAATATTCTTCTTCTCTAACTCTTTTAGCCTTACTTGCCCATCTAGTTCAAGGATCAAATTGCTGATTTGCTCTTGAGTTTCCATCCTCTTTTCAGAATGTGAAGATCCTGCTTGTTGGGAAGTTTTCTTTTGTTTTGAAATAGGTTTCTTGGGAGCCATGAGTAAGATTTGATGTCAGAAAAAATGATTTGGGGGTTATTGTTTAAAAAGAAATTACTGAATGGTAAAAAGAAAAGTGAAAAATTAAAGGAGAAACCAGGTTAAAAAGTGGTTTCAGGTACGATCAGACGTTTGTTGGTGTACCTCAGACTTCTGTTGTTAGGGAATAGATTTCCGGAGAGTTTTACAGACGTCTGAGGGTCCTGAACAGACATCTATTGTTGCACGTTAAAAATCCCAAAAAAGGTGAATAGACATCTATGTGTTTTATTAGACGTCTGTGCTGAAGTGAGTTAAAAATTGTGATATTTCCATAGAATTTTGACGGAAATATATTTAGATTGACAGATGTCTATGATGAAATGAATCAAATGGTTGTTTTTCCAGAAGACTTTAACAGATGTTTGTTGCATTATTTTAGACGTCTGTTGTATTATTTTAGATGTCTATTGCACCTAAGTGATATGCATTTTATTTTTTATTTCATTAAAACATATACAACATGTTATACAACATACTTTCTTCATAAAATTATTATGGAAGACATGTTATTCTTAAAATCGTAGAAAAATCGCTGGTGTAACGATTATTTATAAGTATTAATGGATATTAAATATTTAGCATGATTTATTTTAAGAATTAACGACTTAGAATTTATTAAATTTGAGGTTTGAACGTATAAGTTATAATATAATTTAAAAACGAGCTCGCAACGGCGCGGTAGTTCATAATATTATGTTTTGAACTTTAAATGGATATACAGAATTCATTATAAGTCAGAATTCGTTGGAACAAGAAATGTTCAAATCTGTTGAACTATAGTTTTCTAATAAAAGTGAAAAATCGAAATTTCGTCTCATAGATTGAGAGTTATGTCCAAATTAAATTTCCAGAAAGTCGCTATGGAATCATTTATAAAACATAATGTTTTATTTATATAATAAAAGGGACTTTTATATAATTGAATAATGATTTAGCTTAAAAATGAGATATCTACTTCAAATTCCAATATGGTTCATTCTGAAGCTATATGAAGTTTTATTTGGATGTATACGATAATTATAATTTGTTTCTCAAAGAATTGGAATAAACTGAATTTAAATTATATTTTATTGATTTAATTGGATATGGAAAAATAGCCATTTTTCAAATGATCTCGAATTTCGATGAAACCAATTTTGCCTGATCTGTAATAATAAATGATTAAAAGATTCCAAATTTCTGGCTAATCAAAGTTAGTATGTGGCCGTACGAGATATAAATGTTCAATGTAAATACATATATCAATCATTTAAGATCGAACTAGAACTATTTGAGCAAACAGACTCGAATTACGTAGAAGCAAGTTTCATTAAGGCTGTAATGACAAATCATAGTTGCATGTCAAATTTCACCACGAATGGAGTTCGTGTGTACCCTTGCGAATTATTAAACAACGAATGGAGATAGCGATATGCATGTAGAAGTAAAATAATATATATGAAGCTTCACCTATAAGCTAAACCCCACCCTATAAATAACCCCCTCATCCATCCTAAACCTAAACCCATTTTTCAGCCTTCATTTTTGCATTTTAGTCCCTCTCCTCCTTTTAATTTTTATCTTCCAAACCGTTGGAAATGGGAGGAAACTTCAAACTAAGAAGTTGTGGTGTATGCTGAGGGCTACCCACTGTAAAAATTTGGTGACGATTAGAGGTCGGAGGTGGTCAGAATCTAGCCCGAAGCGTGGGGTTATGGGTTTCGTATTTTCTTGTTTTGGGGGAAAACAAAGAACTATCAGCCGAAGTCACAACCTAGGAAGTTGGAGAAGGGAGAGAGGGCTACAATTTTATAGTTTGGGTTTCGACTTGAAAGTGGTCACAGTTTTGACATATCGGTGGTGATGTGTTTTTGGGTTCAACATTTGTAAAGTTGCAATTTTCGGCGAATGGAGGAAGAACCGGGCATTGACTCCAACTAGTAAGTTTTTTTGCAGTGGTGAGGACGAGGTGTTGGAAAAATTTCGTGTCAATTTGTGGTGGGTGGTGGTCATAGGGCGCTCGAAGAGTTTTTGGTTCGTAGGCCAAATTACCACGGTCGGCGGCAAGAGGAAGGTGGCGCTGCCTAGCATTGCGGCGGCTCTGATGGGGAGAAGCGTCGATGGGGTCCGTTCGGCCAATAATGGTCTCTGGTGGGTGCAACGAGCTTCGTAGAGGGAGTCGCACAGTTTTTAGCAAGGGTGTAATGTCCCGTATTTTTGGTAGTCACATATTTAATTTAATTTATTATTTTAAATATAATATTTGGAATATTAATGGATTTTAATATTGAATTCGTTTATTTAACACAACGTTTGAACGTTAAGTTTATATATAATTTCAAATCGAGCTTGAAATGGTGTGGTAGTTCGTAATATTGAGTTTTAAATTTCAACTGAATATACATGATTCGTTTTAAGTCGGATTTCTATGAAACAAGAAACGTTTGATTCTATTGATGATAATAAAAGAGAAAAATCTAAATTTTATGTTATAGATTGTTGGTTATGTCCAAATCAAATTTTAAAATAGTCGTTATGGAATTCGTTATTAAAATATTATGTTTATTAATTAATATAATAGGGTTTTAATATTATTTGAATATCGGTTAACCCAATTTTTTTTAATCGAGTTGCATAACTATATGATAATTTTATTTGGATAAATATGATGATAATAATTTATTATTATGTCTGTTTGAATTATTTTGGAATTTTTGTAATAATAAATCGATATTTATAAGCCTTAGAAATAGCCAATTTTAAAACGACCTCTGTCTTCGATGAAACGAATTTTATTGGATCCGGAACGTCAAAATATAGCATGCTGCAAATTTTGGGGCTAAAGGGAGTTAATATGTTAGTGTATGGAATTTAATTGTAAACCGATAAACAATTTAAATCGTAAAATATTGCCATTTTCCAAACGGAGTCGATTTTGACAAAATGAGTTTTATTGGATCCGTATTAGTAAGTTATTATAAAGTTTCAAATTTGATAGCAATCCGATTAACCAAGGGATCATGGAAGCGTCAGACACCCTTGTTTTAATTTAATTGTTTATTTTATTTTAGTCAATTTAGATATGGGTAACTTTAAAGGAATAAACGACCAGCCAAACAAACTCTGATTTTAACGAAATAAATTTCATTGGATCTGTATGGAAAAGGACTAGTAGAATTTCCAAGTTGATTGAATTTATTTTGTGATCGTGGGAAATTTCAACTACATCTATTCACAAAAATTTCTCGATACAAAATACCTATTCACAAATATGTTAAGCTTAGGGAGCTCGTTAACTTCAACGGTGCGGATCAGTTATTGAGAAGCATGGTACTTAGAATCTCATCAGAAGGGTGCGCTGGTTATGGCTTTGCTACAGGCAGCTGGTAAGGTCGCAAGGCAGACGTCGTAAGGCGTAGCGAGGTGGGGCGAAGGCGCTAGTGATGCCTGATCATCGTCCGATGTTTTGGAATGTGTTCGGCGGTGGAATGTTTGGCTTCGTGCTTGTATACTAGGTGAAGTCGAGACCTGATGAAAGCAACGAAAAAGAACAGTGCAGAAAAGAGGGAGATTGAGTTCAGCCGACTTTTACTTATAATGTAATTAATCAACATAAACTGTTAATCAAGGATTTTTTTATATCTAAACCCTAATTTTAATACATGATTTGATGCAGGGTCGGGCAGAATTGATTTTAGCGTGGGTTGTTTTTTCTGAGGCTTGAAATGCTGGAATGGGAACGGAAAGGTTAGGGCCGATTATTTTCGAACGTAATTAGTTTATATTATAACTTTATGAAGGCATCATTATGAAATTAAAGTTCATAATAATAACTAAAGAATATTTGGGGACATTGCAGGTAGTAGTTGGGAAAAGGAGAACGAAGCAGCATTAGTTAAACAGGGGATCATATCGTCATTTTAACCCCAAAGTAATTACTACTGTATTATATTTGATAATATGATTAGTGTTAAAAGAAAATTTGAAATCAAAGTATTGGCTATGATTTTATTTAACGTAATTAAATTATTAATATATTAGGGACAATTGATTTAAATTAAAATGTGATAACTTGAATTGTAAATAACTTGAGTACGTATTATTAGAACTGGACGATTCAAAATGTGCTGCGATCATCTTGAGGAGATCTACGTCATGGAACAGTTTTGGACAAGAGTGGAATCAGTAGAGAACCTCGGTTAAGTTAAATGACCGTTTAACCAATCTTTTAAACAATGGAACCAGATCAAGGTGAGTTAAACTCACTCAATTATTCCCACTTATATTTTATATAAGTCGGGTTTGTTTAGATAATTGTATGCTATGTTTGCTAATGATTGACTATTTTTTTTGATAGTTAAATATCTATTTATATATTGATTGAGCCAATGAAATTAAACGTTGTTTAATTTTAGTGAAAGCTAAATCGTTATTTTAAGGATTGGACCCAATAAAGGTAACTTACCTTGTTGGGCACATTATAAACTAAACACGTTTAATTTAATGTGTTTGAATTGTTTTGTTGTGTTAAATAAATTGGCTGATGTTAAATAGTTGTTTTTTACTGTTATCAAATTATCAGTTAAATTGAATTTAATGATTTTATTTGTGATAATCTATTTTGATGTTGAGAAGGATAGGTAGGAGGGATCCAACGGGATTCCTCAAATATATTTAATCATATTTATTTTCATATTACCATTATATGAACTATTTTGGTTAGATGATTGATTTGGTTGTTGACCGTTGACCTGAGATTCAACGTTTGTTTTGTTTTAACCAACTGGTAATATTGGTTGAGAAATTGGCAATATATGGCCTATAAATCAATCGTTTTCTAAATATTGATTTACCGTCAGGTGAATGGATAAAAGTAAAGTTATAAAATTTATTTTATAACTGAAGATAGATTTTTAAATCTATTATTTTGAATGACAAATTATTAAAAAAGAAATAAATCTTTATTATTTAATAATTAAGTTTATAAGTAAGTATTAAATGATTTTATAAAGCAAATTCTGATGTTAATCAGATTTATAAGCAAAAGAGAGTAGAAAATTAACCTTACGTTTAAGATTTGAATAATTGTTTTTGAGAAAACAATTAAAAGGAATTATTTAAATTAATTATATTATAAATTAATTTAAAATGAGAACTAATTACAATTGGTTAATGAGACAACCGTGATTTGAGTTTACTAAGTCAACTGTTTTTAACTGAGAATAATTATTGAATTAGTGCTTTAAATTAATCTGGTGAAATGGTTTAACGAATAATTGTTTTTAATTTTAATAAGATTTTATAAGGAAATTTACTATTAATTTTAGTTAATAAACAAGTTAACTACTGCTACTATAGTTAATGGTTGAAGTAAATTATTATTTTAAAAACAATAATTTAGGTGATTACTTTTTAATTGAAATTCATTTAAAAAGTAATCGAAGTTGAAATGAATTATTAGAAATGTGAAAGGAGTTTATTTACGGGTTTGATCTTAAAACCCGATTTTTTATAATGAAGTTACAAAAGGAATTTTAAGCAAATGCGATAGCTTAAAGTAAATGTTTACTTAATAATTGAATTAAGTGAATGGAATGAAGATAAAAAGGGTTTAATAATAAACCTCATGTTAACCGACTTTCTGGTCTGGTTCCCAAAAGTACATAGGACATGCTCAACTCAACCCATCGCATGAAGTTAAGTCCAAGGAGGACACCTAGGAGCAAAGGAAACAGGTCGAAGAAGGACCGCGCCGCCAAAGGTCTCATCGTGCCCCTAGCATATTCCCTAACCAAGGTGTCGAATCCCTAGGAGCCGCAAACCCAAATCTCGAGCCTGCCCCCATACGTATAGCCTTCGCGCCCCTAAGGGCATGAACTCAGCATTTGGGGTAAGAATTTCGCACCCATACGGGTACAAAATTCGCACCCAGCAGGGTGCGAAATTCGTACCCTTTGGGGTACAAATCTCGTACTCTAGGAGGTACGAAATTCGTGCCCCTCGGGTATGAATTTCGTACCCAGTAGGGGACGAAATTCATACTCAACGTGGTACCAATCTCGTGCCCCATGGGGTACGAATTTCGCACCCCAGGGAAGGGTGCGAAATTTCGGCATGCGTAGTGATTGGGTGTGAAATTCTGGGTGTGGTCCCCTTTTTTCACCTACTCCAACCTAACCCCTCTCCTATAAATACCCCATGGCATCACACTTCAAAGGGGTTGGAATTTATGAACTTAAGACCTCTTGAGAGCTCCTTTAATGGCATCTCCACTTTGAGGAAGAAGAAGGGAAAAAGTGTCTTTTTCCTAATATGTGAAATATATGATAACTATGACATCATATAACTTAGAAATGAATGTAAAGAGATGTCTTGTGATAGTCTCGACCTTGTAATCTTTGGTGATAAATAATATTTCCCAACGACTCTTCAAAGTGGACGTTGGCCTCTCTCAAGGCCGAACCACTATAAATCTCTCGTGTTATTTACCGCATTCCACTCTTGCCTATACGACCAAATTAATAATTCCTAGTAATTGGAATCTTGGGTGTTTACGACATTTTTTGGCGTCAACATTTGGTGCTTTCATTGAGAGAACTCGGATTTGCACCTTTTTCACACCTTGTCATCTCGACTTCAACGAGATTTAGGTTCCTTTGCTAAACCTGCCGTGGAGTCCGCTCACGATGGCAAAGTGACCAAAGAACGCCATGGTCGGCTCTTCAGCCGCAACCAAAGCCGGAACATCTCAACAGCCTCAACCAGCAGATATTCCAACCACTAATGAAAATGTTCCTCCTATTGTGGACCCCTGTAACACCCCGGATTTTTGAATAATCGAATTAACTAAATTAAAGAATAAATGTTTAGCATTGTTCTAAGGTTTATAAGCAAAAGACTTAGTAGCTCATTTGGTTGGAACATGTGACTTGCATACAAGAGGTACAAAGTTCGATCCCCGCCAACGCCATATTTTTGTTTTAGGGGAATGGCTAAAAAGCGGCTTAGTGTGAACGCAGTTCAAAAAGTAGTTTAGTGTGAAAATGGTTAATTAGGAAGATAGAAATATATATATATATATAGATATATTTATAAAAATAAAATAAAATTCAACCTAAAATTTAAGAAAAAAATTCAAAACAGCGGAAGCAGGAAGACAAAATACCAAACCAACCTATTTTATGGGTCGACCCAAGACCCGCTGGGTCGACCCCAAGGTCGACTCAGGAAGTTCGGAATTGGTCCCGTCGGCCCTAAATGGTTTATAACGAAATTTTATGTTTTAGGGCTTAGGTGGCGATTTCTGGTTGGTCTGTTGACATCATTTCTTGGTTTCTAAGGCCTAGATGGATCCTAGAGTGATCCGACGGCTTAAATTAATTCAAATCTCTATAAAAAGACCCATAGACTCAAACCCTAAATCAGAATTAAAACTAAAACTATGGCCGTCATGCTGTCGTCTTGAACCCTAGAGTAGCCGCCACCAATTAAAGAGGAAGAACAACAAATGAAATCAGTTCTATTCAACCCTAACAACGAATCTTCTTCAAAGGAAAGCTAATTCAACTTCAGAAATCAGAATTCAGAACTCAAGACTGCCTTTGAGTTGTGAGCTCGATAGTTTTAATAAAATAATTAGTAATTTAATTGGATTAACTTATGATGCGGATTGTATGGATGTGATGTGAATTATTAATCACATGTTGTAATTATGTTGTAGAATTGTGATGAAATCTCTATGACGTTATGTTGTGATGCTATCATTTATGATGTAAAGTTATATTGCTATCTTCTATGTTGTAATTTTATATATAACCAAATCATCATGTTTCATATGCTAGTTTGGTGATGTTAATTCATATGATAAATCATATGTATGCAAGTTTAGATTTTTATGTAAACATGAATCATATACAAGTTGGGCAAAATTATATGTGACCTTACATGGTTATGACATCTACTTTATGCGAAAACTTGATTAAAAGTTAGGCTATGACATGTGTGAGTTATATGCTAAATTCTACATGATATTTTACATGTTAGATGCAAGTTTACACCATTGTTATAATGCATAAATCACATATGCAAGTTTATATAAATATATGGGTTTGGGATATGAATCATGTTATGCAAGTTTAGGGTTATTGCCTATGCAAGTTTACACCTTTAGATGTAGATCTATGACATACATGATTTATGAAAGTTCACACCTTTAGATTTGGATCCATGACATATGTTGCTTATGCAAGTTGTAACTTTGGCCTATGCAAGTTTTAGATGTAGAACATCATTCACATATGCAAGTTCATCCCTATGTTTAGTTCTATGTTTTCATTATGTGTACATTGTGATGTTTTCTCTTTATTCCATGAGTTAGACTATTCGAGTAATGTATATTTTATGTTAAACAAACAAACGTACAACGTGGGGTAAAGCGGATAATATTAAAAGATTTAATTGGTATAAATGCCTTAAAAGGCATAAAATAAGTTGTGCTGAAAATTAGTATGATTTTACATACCATAAATGGATGGACATAATTGAGTCAATTATGGACATCGTTAAATTTGGAATTGATTGATAATTTGAATAGGGAAAGTAATTCAAATTGGGGAAGGATTAATTAGGAGTAATTAATCGTCTAAGACACAAGGTTAGGCTCTTTTGTGGTGTAAGACTGCCCGGACCCGCCCGACCAATCCAGCTGCCACAAAAGCCAGTCTAATGTGAAAGGTCTTAGGCATAAATTAAATACGTAACAATTGTAAAGACACGAGGTTAGGCTCTTTTGTGGTGTAAGACTGCCCAGACCCGCCCGGCAAATCCAGCTGCCACAAATGCCAGTCTAATGTGAGAGGTCTTTATGAGGTTACAGTCTTAATGAATTAAGAAACACTTAACCAGATAAACATGTAGTGGACATGAGGGGGTTAAGTGGGTGCCTTGGGTGGCATGTGGAATCTAGTGGGTGCCTTGGGTGGCATTTGGAAATACGATTAGAAACACTTAACCAAAATTGAAACATGAATAAGAAGTGGGTTAAGTGGGATGTATTAGAGGGGACCATGCTTAGGTGGATAGCTTGTGTCAAGTAATGGGGGCCCATTTCAACCAGTAACCCATACGTATCTTTGTGGGCTCGACCTAAGTCGAGGATGGGACACGCATACTGGGCTTGATTGTAAGAGGCCAAACCGGTTTAGCGGTGGCAACGCAAGTCCAACGGGTTTATATGCGTGTGTGGACTCGGGCTGGTAGGTAAGACGTTGTTGCATCGTGTAGGTATAAGCCGTGCATTGTTGGTTGTATCGGGTTGCCACTTTGGGGAGTGATACACCCCACTGTGGGGCCAGCACAGGTATCTACGAGTTAGGGAGCCGACCGCTTGGGGGTAGTGGGTACACCTAGTGGAGATAGGGGCAGGCGGCACCTATGAAGGTAGCTAGGGGTGCACGAAACTACCAATATCATTATTAAGTCTGTAGGCGGGATCAACCTTAGGGTGACTAATGGTGGTGCAGTATAACAATTATCCTATAGTGTTGGTGTACCTTGGTAATTATCTTACAGTGGATTAGGTGCGCTTTAATGATATCATTGTTCATCTTGTTTCCTTATTTACTCTGCCATATTCAATGGTTCATAGTCATTTCCTTATTTTCCAACTTATGCCTTAGCCTAGTTACTTTGTTAATTATATTGTTAAAATTATCGCACTCGCCAGACTTTATGTCTGACCCCCTTTGTTTCCTCCTCTTTTCTTCCTTTTCCTTCCCCCCCAGGTGCTCAGGTTAGGACTAGCACCAGTGGAGCTTGATCTTGGACTGCTGTTTCTCTGCTTTTAGAAGATTACTTGGATCGTTGAAGTAAAGTTCATCTTCTCTTTTATTTATGGCTATTTTGTATTGGGGATTATGTCTTTCAGGTTATGTACTTTTGGTAGTCAAGATGGATATTATGTACTTTGACTCTGGTTTTTGATGATGTAAGCAAACATATGTGTTTTCCGTTGCAATGAAATAAAGTTTTAAATCTTTGAGTACTATTTATATCTGTCTTGTTGTTAAGTTTCTGTTCTATACTTACCTAAAACGCTCCATAGAAGTTAATGCATTCCCTTTGTGAGTGACATTAATGGACGTGGGGTGTTACACGTTGTATCAGAGTTGAAGGTTACCAGAACAGATATCAATTTTGAAAAAAAAAAACTGATTTTCAAAAGCATTTTTATAAAGAAGTACCTTCAAAAGTATGTTTTAAGGAAAGTATTTTCAAGAGAAAATTATATTTTAGAAAGCATAACCCCAAGAGCCATATATCTTTCCCTCGGTTCTTTTATATTGAATATTTCCTTTTTCGTTTCAGCATGTCTGAAGCATCTGAGATACCAGAGGGTGTTCATGTACCCGGTTGGTTTCATCAATATCTCGAGGCTAGGGCCGCCACCGCAGGTCCAACAAATGCTCCTCCTCCTCCCCCTCCTCCCCGCGTCGATACTTTTGCTAAGATATGTAAGGACTTTAGAGAAATGGGTGGAAAACTTTTTCACGGGATGGAGACATTTGTTGAAGCTCGTAACTGGCTAAAGGAGGTGAAAGAATTGTTTAGAATCTTTGAAGTGGATGATGAAAGAAAAGTCCAGCTAGCTGCCTGGCTAATGAAGGATGAGGCCTCGTTTTGGTGGGAGGTCACTAATGAGGGACGTCCAGTCGATACATGGCCAGATTTTAGGGAGAGGTTTGAGGCGAAGTTTCTCTCATGGGCTGAAGAGAATCTATACATGGAAAGGTTTCTAGCATTGAAGCAAGGGAATCTATCGGTGAAAGAGTACGTCAACAAATTCAATCAGTTGGCAAGATTTGGCTTGGACTTGGTGAATACTCCAGAAAAGAAGGCTCTTATATTTGTTAAGGTTTTAAACGAGCCGCTTCATGGGTTATCTATGACCCACATTCCCATGGGGGCTACCTTCGAGAGACTAGTTGACATGGCGCTCATGCATGAAGAGGAGAAGGTCGCCAATGCTAATAAGGCACCCGAAAAGAAAGGGGATCAAAAGAAGCCGCAACAGCAACAACAGAACAAGAAAGGTGACAAAGGCAACAATGCTAAGGGAAAGAAAAGATGCTTTAACTGTGGGACACCCGGCCATCTAAGCAAAGATTGTAGGAAGAAAAAGAAGACTGGTTGTTTCCACTGTGGCGAGGCGGGACATCTTATTAAGGACTGCCCAAAGAAAGGGCAGAGGGCAGGGTCTACCTCGGGAGGACAGGTGCAGGCTCTTATGGCACCAGGGCAGGCAACGGGACAAGTTCAGGCTCTCGTGGTCCCATCGCTTCAAGAACGAGGTAGAGCAATTTCCGTTGAAAGTTTAGTTTTTCTGTTTGATCATCCTGTCCGTACTTTATTCGATTCTGGCGCATCACATTCGTTTATTTCTACATCATTAGTTGAAACATTGCACCTTGATACTAATCTAGTTACTGATCCCTTAGTAGTCTCAAATCCTATCGGTGGTTCGTCTCATCTTTCTATGATTTGTCGGGATTTGAGAGTGTTTATCTTGGGCGTTGAGTTTGAGTGCAACGATTTTGTTCTTGGCTTCATTGGCTACGGTTTAATTCTAGGTATGGATTGGCTAACTAGATATGGGGCCATCCTAGATTGTGAAAGAAGGGTAGTTAGATTGTTGACTCGTTTTGGAAAGACCCTTGATATTTCTTGTGACCCTAGAGGTCCAATAATGCATAGCTACCTAGAATCCCTTGACGCATCCGATGATGATTTACATTCTGTTCCCATACTCCGTGAATATGCTGATGTCTTCGATGAGGTGAGGGATTTACCCCCAAAATGTGAGATAGACTTTCAGATATATCTAGTAGATAATGCAAAGCCAGTTGCATTACCAGTGCGCCACATGGCTCCAAGAGAGAGAAGAGAACTCAGTAAGCAAGTGAAGGAATTGCTTGAGAAGGGGTTCATCATACGCAGTATATCGGAGTGGGGTGCTCCAGTAGTGTTTGCCACGAAGACGGGTGGTTCCCTTAGACTTTGTGTGGACTATAGAGAACTTAATAAGCTTACTAAGAAGAATAAACACCCACTACCGAGGATTGACGATCTCTTCGATCAGTTAATTGGCGCCTCAGTGTTTTAGCAGTTGGACTTAGCCACTGGTTTCCATCAGTTGAGAGTGGCTGAGGATAGCGTAGACAAGACTGCCTTTAGGATTCCATACGGTTTCTTTGAGTGGCTTGTAATGCCCTTCGGTTTGACAAACGCCCCCGCATACTTTGTTGACTTGATGAGTAGGGTGTTTAGGGAGTACCTTATAAATTCATGGTGATCTTTGTGGATGACATCTTGGTCTTTTCTAAGAGCGAGGAAGAGCATGCCCTACATCTTATGGAAGTATTGGAGACCCTTCGAGCGCATAGCCTTAAAGCTAAATTTTCTAAATGTCACTTTTGGAGGAAGGAAGTGCGATTCTTAGGGCACGTGGTTTCCAAAGAAGGGATAGCTGTGGATCCCGCGAAAGTAGTGGCCATCCAAGATTGGAAGGTTCCTAAAAATGCTACAGAGGTGAGGAGTTTCTTAGGGTTGGCTAGCTACTATAGGAAGTTTATCAAAGGCTTCGCAAAGATATCAGCCCCATTAACACGCTTGACGAAGAAGAACTTAGTTTTCACATGGGACGTAGATTATGATGATGCGTTCCAACGTCTAAAGAGAGCTTTGACCACAACCCCAGTCTTAGTGTTGCCAGATGGGAGTAAGCCATTTACCATTTATACCGATGCTTGTGGGACAGGACTAGGCGCTATCTTAATGCAAGAGGGAATGGTAATAGCCTATGGTGGAAGGCAGTTTAGAGTGCATAAGAGAAATTACCCTACACATGACCTAGAGTTGGCCGCTATTGTCTTTGCGCTTAAGTCTTGGCCTCATTATCTTCTTGGCGAGAAATTCGAATTATTCACTGACCACAAATCGCTAAAATATTTATTCTCTCAGAAGGACTTGAACTTAAGGCAGCAAAGGTAGATGGAATTCTTAGCATCCTACGACTTCGAGATAGCATATACCCCTGGCAAGTGTAACGTGGAGGCAGACGCCTTAAGTACAAAGAGGTTGTCCTTGAGTCCGTTGTTTGTTGAGCGGCGAAGCTTAGAGTTCATCTCTACGTTTGACTTCAAACCTTCCGTTGACTTTGTACCCGGTTTGCTAGCATCCTTAGAGGTCATACCTATGCTTTTGGGACAGATTGGCGAGGCACAGCGAGACGACCCACAGTTGGTTGAGTTATAAGAAAAGCTCATAAGAGGGGAGTCATCGAGCCATCTCCATAGGTATACCCTAGATGATAAGGGTTGGTTACGTAGGGATGGTAGACTTTGTGTGCCACAGGACGAGAACTTGAGGAAGACCATCCTTGATGATGCACATCGTTCGAAGATGACCATCCATCCTGGCGGGGACAAGATGTATATGGACATGAGACGAGTTTTACTTTTGGGCCGGTCTGAAGAAGGACATGGCAGAGTTTGTTGCTAGATGCTTGGTGTGCCAACAAGTAAAAGCAGAGCAAAAGAAGCCTGGTGGATTACTACACCCATTGGAGGTCCCACAATGGAAGTGGGAAAGCGTCTCGATGGATTTTGTTGACGGATTACCGAGATCGAGGAAGGGTAACACGGGAATTTGGGTCATGGTAGACAGACTTACTAAGAGCGCCCATTTCATTCGCATGAAGAGTAAGAGGACTGCTCCATGGTTAGCCTCCGTATACATTCGAGAAATAGTTCATTTGCACGGTGTTCCTTTTTGCATAGTGAGCGACCGCGATCCTATCTTTACTAGCGAATTTTGGAAGAGCTTGCAAGAGGTGGTAGGGACTCAGTTATGTTTGAGCACCGCATATCATCCTCAGACGGACGGCCAGACCGAGAGGGTGAATTGTATTCTAGAGGACCTATCGAGGTTGTGTGTCTTAGATTTCGGAGGTACATGGGAGGAACATCTTCCGTTGGTGGAGTTCGCATATAATAACAGCTTTCAATCTAGCATTGGCATGGCACCGTTCGAGGCTCTTTATGGACGGCCGTGTCGTTCGCCTACATTTTGGTGGGAGTCAACAGATAAGATCTTACTTGGGTCCGATATGATTAGAGAGACTTCAGAAAAGATCGATTTGATTCGAAGTAGGATGAAGGCGGCGCAAGATAGGCAGAAATCTTATGCGAACAAGAGGAGGATAGATCTTGAGTTTGATATTGGGGACATGGTCTTTGTCAAGGTGTCTCCATTACGGAACGTCGTTCGCTTTGGGTCCGTTGGGAAGTTAGCACCAAGGTTCGTAGGGCCGTTTCCTATTGAGGAGAGGATTGGGCAGATGGCGTATAGAGTGGAGTTGCCCGAGAGACTTAGTGGCGTACACGATGTATTCCATGTGTCACATTTGAGGAAGTGCTTGCATGAGACCGCGGAAGTGGTAGAGCCGAGCTTGCTTAGAGAGGTGGAGATAGAGCGTGATGCGACGATTCGGCGAGCTCCTACGTGCATTCTTGGTTCGGAGGTTAAGAAGTTGAGGAATCGAGAGGTCAAGC
Organism: Allium sativum; assembly: GCA_030737875.1. NCBI lineage: Eukaryota > Viridiplantae > Streptophyta > Magnoliopsida > Asparagales > Amaryllidaceae > Allium > Allium sativum. The sequence continues at coordinate 74,303,561 of CM060920.1, read as the reverse complement.
TAGTCAAAGTGCAATGGGGAAATGATGAAAGCAACGCTACTTGGGAGACGGAAGAGAAGATGCGTTCATTATACCCTTTTCTTTACGAGGGTATGTCTTTTAGTTTCTCCTTTATCGCTTACCTTATACTTATCTTATCTTTAGTATGTCCTCTCATTAGTACCTTTGACCTTTAAATAGCGTAGTCCTATGATTGAAACATGTGTTTGAGACGTGTTATGTATGATGGATGCATGTGGATGCAAGTGTTTGCTAGTGGTTGCTCGTGGATGCATATACACACACTTTAGGCACTAGATCGGATCAGTCACTTCATATTGCATATAAATGTGTGTGCATATTTAAGTTAATGGATGTATAATGGTTGTGCTATCATATGGATGTTGCATTTTGGTGAATGGTTGTGCACACATGTAGAAATAATATGTATCGATAGGGTTCTTTCGCATACATAATGGATGCATGGCACTATCATGGTTTGCATTAAGGAGGTCAACTGAATCAGTAGACCACCGAATTTTGCATTAGATAAGGAACATATACACGCACTTTTTGCATATGCTCATACAACATTAGAAATACTATAAGGACAATGGATGCCTATGTTTGATGGTTGAATAGATGGTTGTTTGGATGTTAGGATATGCATTCTCCTTAACTTGGAGATTTCGGGGGCGAAATACTTTAAGGAGGGGAGAATGTAACACCCCAGATTTTTGAATAATCGAATTAACTAAATTAAAGAATAAATGTTTAGCATTGTTCTAAGGTTTGTAAGCAAAAGACTTAGTAGCTCATTTGGTTGGAACATGTGACTTGCATACAAGAGGTACAGAGTTCGATCCCCGCCAATGCCATATTTTTGTTTTAGGGGAATAGCTAAAAAGCGGCTTAGTGTGAACGCGGTTCAAAAAGTAGTTTAGTGTGAAAATGGTTAATTAGGAAGATAGAAATATATATATATATATAGATATATTTATAAAAATAAAATAAAATTCAACCTAAAATTTAAGAAAAAAATTCAAAACAGCGGAAGCGGGAAGGCAAAACACCAAACCAACTTATTTTATGGGTCGACCCGAGGCCCGCTGGGTCGACCCAGGAGGTTTGGAGTTGGTCCCGTTGGCCCTAAATGGTCTATGACGAAATTTTATGTTTTAGGGCTTAGGTGGCGATTTCTGGTTGGTTTGTTGACATCATTTCTTGGTTTCTAAGGCCTAGATGGATCCTAGAGTGATCCGACGGCTTAAATTAGTTCAAAGCTCTATAAAAAGATCCATAGACTCAAACCCTAAATTAGAATTAAAACTAAAACTATAGCCGTCATGCTGTCGTCTAGAACCCTAGAGTAGCCGCCACCAATTAGAGAGGAAGGACAGCAAATCAAATCAGTTCTATTCAACCCTAACAATGAATCTTCTTACAAGGAAAGCTAATTCAACTTCAGAAATCAGAATTCAGAACTCAAGACCGCCTTTGAGTTGTGAGTTTAATAGTTTTAATAAAATAATTAGTAATTTAATTGGATTAAGTTATGATGCGGATTGTATGGATGTGATGTGAATTATTGATCACATGTTGTAATTATGTTGTAGAATTGTGTTGAAATCTCTATGACGTTATGTTGTGATGCTATCATTTATGATGTAAAGTTATGTTGCTATCTTCAATGTTGTAATTTTATATATAACCAAATCATCATGTTTCATATGCTAGTTCTGTGATGTTAATTCATATGATAAATCGTATGTATGCAAGTTTAGATTTTTATGTAAACATGAATCATATACAAGTTGGGTAAAATTATATGTGACCTTACATGGTTATGACATCTAGTTTATGTGAAAATTTGACTAAAAGTTAGGCTATGACATGTGTGAGTTATATGCTAAATTCTACATGATATTTTACATGTTAGATGCAAGTTTACACCATTTTTATGATGCATAAATCACATATGCAAGTTTATATAAATATATGAGTTTGGGATATGAATCATGTTATGCAAGTTTAGGGTTATTGCCTATGCAAGTTTACACCTGTAGATGTAGATCTATGACATACATGATTTATCAAGTTCACACCTTTAGATTGGGATCCATGACATATGTTGCTTATGCAAGTTATAACTTTGGCCTATGCAAGTTTTAGATGTAGAACATCATTCACATATTCAAGTTCATCCCTATGTTTAGATCTATGTTTTCATTATGTGTACATTGTGATGTTTTCTCTTTATTCCATGGGTTAGACTATCCGAGTCTAACGTATATTTTACGTTAAACGAACAAACGTACAACGTGGGGTAAAAGGGACAATATTAAAAGATTTAATTGGTATAAATGCCTTAAAAGGCATAAAATAAGTTGTGGTGAAAATTGGTATGATTTTTCATACCATAAATGAATGGACATAATTGAGTCAATTATGGACATCGTTAAATTTGGAATTGATTGATAATTTGAATAGGGAAAGTAATTCAAATTTGGGAATGATTAATTAAGAGTAATTAATCGTCTAAGACACGAGGTTAGGCTCTTTTGTGGTGTAAGACTGCCCGGACTTGCCCGGCCAATCCAGTTGCCACAAAAGCCAGTCTAATGTGAGAGGTCTTAGGCATAAATTAAATACGTAACAATTGTAAAGACACGAGGTTAGGCTCTTTTGTGGTGTAAGACTGCCCGGACCGGCCCGGCAAATCCAGCTGCCACAAATGCCAGTCTAATGTGAGAGGTCTTTATGAGGTTACGGTCTTAATGAATTAAGAAACACTTAACCAGATAAACATGTAGTGGACATGAGGGGGTTAAGTGTGTGCCTTGGGTGGCATGTGGAATCTAGTGGGTGCCTTGGGTGGCATTGGGAAATACGATTAGAAACACTTAACCAAAATTGAAACATGAAAGAGAAGTGGGTTAAGTGGGATGTACTAGAGGGGACCAAGCTTAGGTGGATAACTTGTAAGTAATGGGGGCCCATTTCAACCAGTAACCCATACGTATCTTTGTGGGCTCGACCCAAGTCGAGGACGGGACACGCATATTGGGCTTGATTGTAAGAGGCCAAACCGAGTTAGCGGTGGCAACGCAAGTCCAACGGGTTCATATGCGTGTGTGGACCCGGGCTGGTAGGTAAGACGTTGTTGCATCGTGTAGGTATAAGCCGTGCATTGTTGGTTGTATCGGGTTGCCACTTTGGGGAGTGATACACCCCACTGTGGGGCCAGCACGGGTATCTACGAGTTTGGGAGCCGATCGCTTGGGGGTAGTGGGTACACCTAGTGGAGATAGGGGCAGGCGACACCTATGAAGGCAGCTAGGGGTGCACGAAACTACCAATATCATTATTAAGTCTATAGGCGGGATCAACCTTAGGGTGACTAGTGGTGGTGCAGTATAGCAATTATCCTATAGTGTTGGTGTAGCTTGGTAATCATCTTACAGTGGGTTAGGTGCGCTTTAACGATATCGTTGTTCATCTTGTTTCCTTATTTACTCTTCCATATTCAATGGTTCATAGTCATTTCCTTATTTTCCAACTTATGCCTTAGCCTAGTTACTTTGTTAATTATATTGTTAAAATTATCGCACTCGCCAGACTTTATGTCTGACCCCCTTTGTTTCCTCCTCTTTTCTTCCTTTTCCCACCTAGGTGCTCAGGTTGGGACTAGCACCAGTGGAGCTTGATCTTAGACTGCTGTTTCTCTGCTTTTAGAAGATTACTTGGATCGCTGAAGTAAAGTTCAGCTTCTCTTTTATTTATGGCTATTTTGTATTGGGGATTATGTCTTTCAGTTTATGTACTTTTGGTAGTCAAGATGGATATTATGTACTTTGACTCTGGTTTTTGATGATGTAAGAAAACATATGTGTTTTCCGCTGCAATGAAATAAAGTTTTAAATCTTTGAGTACTATTTATATCTGTCTTGTTGTTAAGTTTCTGTTCTATACTTACATAAAACGCTCCATAGAAGTTAATGCATTCTCTTTATGAGTGACATTAATGGACGTGGGGTGTTACAACCCCGAAGCGCCTGCAACACAAGATCAGATCCACGCTTAATAAAAAATCTGAGAACACAGTGGTCGAGCTCAATCAAGCATTAAGGAATAGCATCGACCTTATGCGACAACTTCAAGAAAGTCAGCGCATCGCTCGACTTCAACTAACTTGGAACAACGCTCGACCTCGAGCAACTACCTCAGAAATTTCCTCTTTCGAGTCTAGGGGCGCGCATCAAAGAAGGAGGTTTAGTCTCATCAACAACGTCGCCGTACGCACCAACGCCCTCGATAACGGTAACGATAATGGCCACGCCAACTGCAATGGAAACGACAACAACGACCGAATTACAGTCACATATAGCGAGGGGGCACTATCGAGACCATTCTCGCTTGATCATCAATGACGGACCAGGCCCTACCAACCAGCCCCTTTCTCGACGAGACCCGACGGTTGCTAATCCGGACAATGGGCCTACTATACCAGTGGCCCACGCTCATCCAGAACAGGATCCACATCAGCCCGCTCCGTCTCAACATCCGTACCAAAACCCGATCATAGATGTTGAGGATATGGAAGAAGATGACCCGGACACCATCATAGAGGACACCCTCGCTACAGAACTCCGGAACCTCGCCAAAATCCATGGGTGCTGATGGCGGATCTTTATCCAACTTACCTTCCCGACATGGTCCGAAGGATCATGAAGGAAATGCCAGGGAACGTGCACGATTCATAGGAGGCACACATTAGACGTAACCCCTTCACAAGAAGGGTAAACGAAGATGAGTGGTTGCGATGCTTCAGCATTCCGCAGACGCCACTCTATGACGGCACAACCGATCCTTGTACCTTCCTAAATCGATATGAATGGCAAATGGATTCAAACCGGGGCAACGACCCGGTCAAATGCAAGTGCTTCCCGGTCTTCTTATCAGCAACTGCTTTGTAATGGTTCTCTCGCCTCCCACTTTATTCCATTAACAACTTCGGCCAGTTAGCGACAGAGTTAGTCAAGCAATTCAGGGTGCATATCCCAACTCCAAATAACGCCCTCACTTTGTCCAACCTATACCAAGGACCCGCCAAGTTGCTCAAAAGCTACCTCTCCCGGTTCAACATCGCCCCCGCCAAGGTCAAGGAGTCGGACCCTTACATTGTACTCTATCAGTTAGCAAAAGGTGTCCTTCCAACTTCCAAATTTGGGGCATGGATCGATCGAAAGCAACCAAAAAGCCTCGACGCTTTCTACGAAAAGGCAGGCTAGTACTTATGCCAAGAAGAAGCGAGACAGAACCAACTCTCTGAAAGCAGTCGCCCAAATGACTCTCAAGCGGATGCTGCAAATAACAACCTCAGAGGAAGATAAGTAGGAGAGCCCTCTGATCAGAACAAGGGCTTGGGTCCCTACAGGCAAAGACCAAATAATGGTAGGCAAGCCGACTGGAACAACGGTCAGGCCCCGACCGAACCATGGAAACTCGACCCTTACCAAGCCTTCGAGACGTACACCCTGTTGAATGAGGACTTAGAAACAATTCACTTGGAGACATGCAACACACTGCCATACAAGAAGCCACACACTAGGAAATCAACCGACCTCGAGAGAAATAGTGGAAGGTACTGCTGATACCACGACGTGTATGGACATAACACCAATGAATGTTGCTAGCTCAAGGATATAATTGATAAGCTTATCCGTCAGAAACGACTTGAGAAATACGTCCAAGAACCCTTTCCTCCTGAAGCAAATTCAAAGCCTCCGGCGCCAGCACCTCAGGCGCCCGCCAAGATAGCTTCTGGTCCTTCTAATCCGAGGCGCGGGATCATGATCAACACTATATGTGGCGGATCTTACCCCACACACGACAGCTTTCGGAAAATGGAAGAGTATGTGAGTTCCATAAAGCATGCTACTTATGAGGCTTGCTCCACTCCCGATGAATCTGTCCAAGCGAAGCTCCAAAAAACCATGCGGTACGACATTGTGTTCCACGAAAGAGATTCTACGGGGGTTGAGATCCCGACCACCGTTTCACTGGTTATCACGGCTCAGATAGGTGCCGCTTCGGTCCGAAAAGTATTAATTGACTCGGGAAGCTTGGTCAACATCATTTTCAAAGCTACTTACGACCAGATGAAATTGGAAACAAAGGACTTAAAGCCATGTCGCGCCACGGTCCACAGCTTCAACGGGGCTTCTAGTTACCCAGTGAGAATGATCGATTTGCCTATAGAGCTAGGAGAGGGGGATCGAAGCCAGGTCTGAATCCTCACTTTCGTGGTTATAAACATCGATTCCCCTTACAACGCTTTCTTTGGACGCCCTTTCCTCATAGAGTTTCAGATATGCATGTCGCCCTGGTCTCTCCTAATGAAATTCCCGACAAAAAATGGGATTGAAACAGTTAAAGGCAATCAAACTAATGCCAGCAAAGCCGTGCCTGCACCTTCTTGTGCCAAGACCGTTTCTGCATAGCAATCAGCGGTGTCTGGGCCTTGGCTCAGGCGCCACGGCCATCTTTTCGATGACCTCGACCCACGGAAGGACGAAGAGCCCGAGTACGAGAGGGCTACTCCGGTTGAACCTACGGTGGATATTCCAGTTAATCTCGATGATCCATTAAGGGTGCTAAAGATAGGATCGCAACTCCATCCCACAGTCAAAGAAGATCATGTAAATTTCTTGAAGGCTAATTTGGATGTGTTCGCATGGACTCACTTCAATATGAGAGGCATCGACCCCACGGTAGCTTGCCATTGTCTAAGTATTGATCCCACAATGCCTTCAGTCAAGTAGAAACGCCGATTCCTGGGACCCGAGAGATCCAGCACACTCGACCAAGAGGTGGACCGTCTACTCAACAACAACTTTATCCGCGAATCCGATAACCCCGAATGGGTCTCCAATCCAGTCCTGGTCAAAAACGCCAACGGTAAATGGTGAACATGCGTCGACTTCTCTGACTTAAACAAGGCGTGTCCCAAGGACAACTTTCCACTCCCGAAGAACTATCAACTAATTGATTCCACCTCCGGATACCAACTACTATCTTTCATGGATGCCTATTCAGGCTACAATCAGAACCCAATGAATCTTCGCGACTAGGTTCATTCCTCTTTCATAACCGACCTTGGGCTTTACTGCTATCGCGTCATGCCCTTCGGCCTCAAGAATGCCGGCCCTACTTATCAGCGGATGGTCAATCGTATCTTCAAGAACCAAACTGGGAAATCTATAGAGGTGTACGCGGATAATATATTGGTAAAATCTAAAGTATCAAGTGAAAACATCCATGACCTCTCTGAAATGTTCAATGTCCTTTGCTAGTACGACATGAATCTCAACCTCCTAAAATGTTCCCTCGGCGTCGCTTCAGGAAAATTCTTGGGTTTCGTCGTCAACTCTCGGGGCATCGAAGCCAATCCAAAAAAATCCAAGCCATTCGGTATATCCAAATCCCCCAGAACATCAAAGATATCCAAAGTTTAAACGGAAAGGTCGCCGCTTTGAGTTGATTCATATCTAAGGCCACCGAGAAGTGTATCCCTTTCTTCGATTTACTTCGAAAGGGGAAACGCAACTTCGAGTGGACCCCAAAATGCGTTGCCGAATTTGAGGGCCTTCTGAATCACTTAGAGCGATCACCTATCGTATCTACCGTGGACTACGAGGAATTATATGTTTATTTGGCTGTTTCCGTGCAGGCAATCACCTCGGCACAGCTATGCATCGAGAACCGTGTCCAACGACCCGTCTACTATATCAGCAAACGATTGACGAGGTCAGAGAACAATTATCCGAAGCTGGAAAAGCTAGCCTTCTACTTATTGATTTCCTCCCAGAATCTTCGGCCATACTTCCAGTTTCATCCCATAAAGGTTTATACCGACCAGCCGCTGCGACCGGTCCTACAATGACCCGAGGCATCTGGGCGATTATTAAAATGGAGTATGGAACTGAGACAATTTGAGATAACATTCATCTCTCATCGAGCCATCCTCGGACAAGCTCTCACCGATTTTATAGCAGAATTCACAGCTCCCGAGGAGACTCCTACAGAGAACACTGAAGCTTCCGATCACTCAATGGAAATTGTTCGTGGATGGGTCCTTCAACAGCAAATGCTCTGGAGCCGGAGTTGTGCTCATCACTCCCGAAGAATGTGTTAAAGCTAAATTTCCCTACTACCAAAAAAGACGTGGAGTATGAGGCCTTAATAGCCGGACTCAGAATCGCGATCGAGCTCAAACTAAAGACCATCCAAATTTACTCCGATTCACAACTCATCGTGCGCCAGGTGTAAGGAGAATATCAAGCTAAGGAGGAACGACTCGCCCTATATTTAACCCAGGTTCCGGAATTATTCACCAACTTCGACCATTTCGTCATCACACATATTCCCCGAGAGAAAAATGTAAAAGCAAATTCACTAGCTAAATAAGCATGCTCCGAGGATTCACACCTCTTAGGGTTTGCCCCAGTCGAGGTACTCAACTCCCCAAGTATCAAGCAAACACAAACGGAGGCGGTCATGAATGCCAAATCCAAACCTGAATATTGGATGACACCAATCAAGAGTTACCTGCAACAAAGGACCCTTCCGGGAAGCTTCAAAGAAAGATGAGTGCTCACTTGCCAATCGGCTTGCTACCTTCTTATGGATGGGGTGCTCTACGGCATAGGTTTCTCTGTCCCATTGCTCAGATGCATAGCCCATCATGACACCATCAGAGTGCTAACTAGTGTACATAAAGTGGAATGCGACGATCATACTCGAGGGAAAACCCCGGGAAGAAAAAAAACTCAGACACGACTATTTTTGGCCTATGCTCGATTAAGACACCACATACTACGCTCCAAGTGCTAGCGCTTCTCAAAGATCCCAAGATCCCTACCTACAGAACTAACGCAAATGATCAGCCTATGGACATTCGCCATGTGGGGAATAAACATCATTGGAACTTTTCCAATGGCCAGAGGCGGGGCACGGTACGTTGTCGTCGCAATTGATCATTTTACCAAATGGGCAGAGGTCGAAGCTCTCGCCATAATCACCATCAAGTAGATAATCAACTTTGTTGTATGCAACATCATTACTCGATATGGGGTCCCTTAAGCTATCATTTCCGAAAACGACACTCAGTTCGAGAGCACCAAATTCAAAGCCTTCTGTCAGCGGCACAACATCGAAAAAAGATTCTCGGTGGTGGCTCATTCCCAAGCCAATGGGAAAGTCGAGGCGGTTAATAAGGTCATCAAATCCATCATCAAGAAACATCTGGAATAGGCTGGGGGCATGTGGGTGGACGAACTTCCTCTAGCCCTGTGGACCTACCGAACCACCCACAAGACAGCAACCGGACACACTCCTTTCGCCCTTGCCTACGGATCCGAAGTTGTTATCCCCTTTGAGCCCAAGCTTCAATCTAATCGAGTTACTTATTTCGATCCGAAGACAAACCAATATTTACTTTTGGGGTCACTCGATTTGCTAGAAGAAAAGAGGAACGAAGCTGATCTCAGAGCCGCTCCCCAATGGCAACGAGTAGCCCGATAGTTCAATTCCAGGGTTTGTCATAATGACCTCAACGTTGGCGACCTCGTCTTAAAACGAGTCTTTCCTCCACCAACAGGCCTCGACCCTCATTGGGAAGGTCCGTACTCCATACAACGGAAGATAGCAATGGATCTTTCAAACTCGCAACCGTGGATGGAGCTGAACTCCCATGGGCATGGAATGGTGAACATCTCCACCGCTACTTTACTTAACTTAGTATACAATTGTTTATGCTTTCCAATGATGTTTTGTTTTCTAGCAATTCAAGGCATTGTAAAGGCTATTACGACCAAAGTTATTAGTGGAAATGATGTTCAACTTCGTATTTCTTTTTTATGTTTACTCCGCGCATGACACGTTTGATTAATCCTGACAACTAGCTTGTGTACAAATAGTCGATTGTTGTATCGGCCCCCAGCACGAGAGTCGGAACCGCCATCCGAACCTCGAGCAAACCTCGGGGCCAAACTACACTGGCTACAACCGACACCGCGAGCATAGGAGCCGGCAACGCTACTTGAGTCACCGGCCCATGGCGCGACTGAATATAAATAACCACTTACTCGAACCTCAGATCCGTGCTGAGATCGAGGATAAATCTGTGACACCCCATGTAACAACCTGGATTCCGACGGACCGATTTTTTTTCAAAAATCCCAATCCATCGAAACCCGAGTTGGTTTGCTCTTGTATCCTGTAGAAAAGACAGAGACATGAAACATGTCAGAGTTGAAAACATCTCACAGAGGAAGGAATAAAATATAATGTAATTAAAACATAACTTTACCTTAATAATAATAATAATACTGCTAAACCAGTATCCAAAGCTATACAGTCTCTATCATGAACCTAACCAGCGAATGTTGTGAGGAGGGGGTCAGAACATAAGTTCTGTGTGAATGAAATTAAACTACACTTCTAGGATAATCCTATATATACCGTTCAATTACATTTTCTCGTTTATTAGGTTGTCTATGTTATTAGCACTCAAGGGTTACACACACACATCGCACCCAACTACTCTCTAGTAGATTAACCAATATAATGTTTTTGTAGCTGCCCCAATCTGAGATACACCCCGTGGTACCCCACTCGCACAGTCTCCTCCGTAGCACCACACTAATATGCGGAATCTCTCATCCTACGCCATAGTAACGTACATGTCTCTATATATATAACAACGCTACATCCCCATAGAACCACTATCGTTGTACTACATAAGCATGCTGACTGCTATCTTCGAACCGTTCGATTGAATTATGTTCTATCATCGAATAATGCCCTCTAGTCATATGATACACCACCTAGAGCGACATGAGTGTACCCAGATTTTCCCACGTACGTATTGTCAATCGTTCTCGATTCTATTGCACATATTCTCTATATGTGCGCCCGAGTCCCATGGCAGGGCTAATCAAGAAACACGGAACTCGGTTGGGAGCTTTCAGATATTTGCCGATTGCAGATGCTAAGGTCTGCTATTACAATGGCTATGGTCCCACTGGACCCCTCTCTCAACTAATGAAAGGCACCTAAGAATATCAAGAATGAGAAATTAACCCCGGCCCCCTATGCCCTTCAAACCTTCAGCCAACCTCACCCATAACTAGACAACAAAGTATATGATCTTTTGGAGTTCTCCGCCTTTCCGCTTTACGTACTGACTGAAGATGGTAGTTAGACGACGAGTTGCTATCACCGGGCACTAACTGGTCTTGCCGAATCACGATGGTCCATCTTAGTCTTTTGATTGCCCCTTATTATTGCAATCAAGGCATCCTCATTGGTTCTCCCACGCAGACCTAACCTCTGTGAGCACAGGAGGATCATCTGCCACTCACAGAGGAATGCCAAGAGTACCCTACGTCCCCAGAAGTCGCGTGCTTCTTAACCCAGTCCGTTGGACCCTTGTGCATGATCAGATGGACGTTCGCCCCTCCTCGTACCTTACAGCATTAAGATGATATACCGCGTTTGGTTATTCATCCCCTATCGTACGGACCGGTTCAAGCGCCTCATTCCTATGTGTTATTAGACCTGTGTCTAATTATGCGCTTGCTGTTATTTTTTAACTTGGTTATCCTTATTCATATTGTCTTTCGATTTTAAATACCAAGTTTCTCTTGCTTATTAATATTTCATATATGACTCATTACTTGTAAGTTCGATTAATAAGCTTTGTACCCCATTATCCATCTTAACTTATGTCATGTATAAGTTTTTCCTCATATCTTCTTATTCAGTTATACTTCTATCTGTTGATGTCACCACAATCCATTGTTGTTTGCTTAGTTTTCTTAACTAAGGCTTATTGCTTATTTTTCTTAACTAAGGCTTATTACTTAGTTCTCTTAACTAAGGTTTATTACTTAGTTATATTTATCGTTATTTACTTAGTTCTCTTAACTAAGGTTTTTCAATCATAACTCATGTTATCTTTATCAACAGATTACTAATGATCGATTTGTAGTTTATATTCAACTTATTTTATAATATAAGTTATCCCATTCTCTAGTCTTATTACCATCTTCCCTTGTCCCTAGGACAAGTCTACCTATTATATGGCTTTTATATTTCCCTAATATGTTCATAATAGGTCGTTATCATTCCCCATTATTACGTTGGTTAAGTTTGTCCATATACCCAAGTTGGCGTAACCCTGTCCTTTCATTCAATCAAACCCACTTAACCCCTTCTTCTTATTATGCTCATATGACCACTCGTGTATTATCTTGGTTAAGTGTTCCATTTGATTCTTATATTAGCATATTCATTTATATGTTTACATACTAGACCTCCACATTAGACTAACCTTTTGCGGATGTTGGATATGCCGGGTAGTTGAGGGCAGACTTCTACCGCAATTGTCTAACCTCGTGTCTAGGCATTATGTAAATATTTCAATAACCTCTTACATCATACATGTTACTTGCGGTTGCTGGTTACGCCGGGTGGTTCCGTCCAGACTTCCACCGCAAGTTCATTCTAACCGCGGGTTTTTGGCATGTTCATCTTTAAAATGGATTGTACACTTACGATTCATGTCCCAAATTATGTTTAATATATAAATTACCAAAATTTATGAAAATATTCATGTCTCTAATTTCAGGTTTATAAGTTAGGTTCCATAATTGCCTAAGATAAGTTTTACCCCAACCTATATATTTCTAATTTGGTTGCTAATTTACCCATTCCTCTATCAAATTAAGATTTTTAAATTTTTTCCAAATCCCCAATTCAAGTTTATATTTAAAAAAATCCCAAACCCATATTATTAGATCCACAATGAATCACCTCTTCCGAAATCCCATTCCATATCCAATGATTTCGATTAAATTCACACATATTCCTGTCAATGTCTTTAGATCAGAATTCATATTTATTTGCTATTTAGTATTGATTCTTGTTCCCAAGTTATACTCAAAGATTCATTATGAGTTACGCTCCAAAATTCCCAACTATAGATTATACCTCAATAATTTCCCAAATTATTTCAAATCACATTAATATTACTCGCAACGAGATCTGAACTAGGCTCGAAGGTATCCTAGGCTTAAAAATAAAAAGGAATTGGGATGAAGAAGAAGAATAGAATGAGTACACAACAAGCATTATAATTATTACAACATGAATTTTAAATTAAATCTTTAACTGGGGAAGGATGAACGATATTCATACTATTATATAGAAAGTGTATTGTAAATCCACTCACCTTGATTGGATTAGAAGAAGGAGAGGATTAGGTTGATAGCCATTGTTTTACTTGAAGAAGACGGAGAAGAGCAAAGCTCCGACGTCGTCTTAGAAGATATAGGGGTCAGGGTTAGGTCTAGGGGTTATTTATATGTGAATTGGAGAAAACAGGACCCTCAGATTGAATAAAAGCACATCAGAACCATTAGAAACTGAAGAAAACGTTTTCCTAGATCTGGCCGAGGGTGTCGACACCCCTATAGGGGGGTCGACACCACTGTCGACACCCCTAGTGGTGGTCGACACCTATGTCGACATCCCCCGGGGGGGGGGGGGGGTGTCGAACCCTCTGAGCGGGAATTTTCCCGCTCATCCCAAATCTGGTCGGTTTGAACGTTTTTGAATTTCCGGAGCGGCTATATGCATATATATATTCTCGTGCGTATACAGACTTCTACGGCTTATAACTTCTTCATATGTTATCCGTTTTACGCAAACTTGATGTCCATCTAAACCAAAATTTTGAGACGGACGTAAGGTGTTGTCTGTTTTACTTAGTTCCTGATATATAAATTAAGTATCTTTATTTTCTTACCTTTAACGCATGTATTAGTTAAACTACACGTCACCATCATTTATATAACCATATATTTCAATAATTATATTAAAAATGCGGGGTGTTCTATTCTCCCACCCTTAAGAAATTTCGTCTCCAAAAGTTGATAAGGGTCAAATCTAATATACATCCATTATGTGTGCATCCAATTTTTCAAACATAGTGCACATGTGCATAGTGAAATACATCAAAATAATACATGTATGCCTAGGTGGTACCTCTTATATATATATGCATATTTTCAAAGATCCTTTTAAAATATGACGCTCACATCCTAAATATACTTGCAATTCTATATGAATGCAATATTTTTGAAAAATCAAAATATTTTTCATCCAAATTTTCCTACACTCCTATAAAATAAGAGTGTAGTTCACCCAATGTTTCACCCAAAATCCTATCAACCATCATTAAATTTCAAAATTTTGGAAAAACAAATCCTCCAAATTTTGATTTCTTATGTTCTTTAATGGAAAATTTCACATTTTCCAGTTTCTTTTGCTAATTTTATCTTACGAAAATTTTCATCATTTTTCCTTTCTTTCTTTGTTTATTGCTTTCATCGTTTTATCGTTCTTATTTACTCGCAACAGTTTTAAGTATGAAAAATTCATACAGCAGAAGAAAACATACTTACAAATTCTACTACACCAAAACAAGTTTTTACTTAGTACATCATTACTACAACTAGAAAAATATAAGCAAGATAGTCAGGCACTACGTCATGAGATTTCTAATATCTTGCTACCATAATGATCATATATGGAGGTCATGACTCTATCCAAGCAAACTACGGATGAGGGCCTCTAGTCCATCAATCTTACCCTCAACCCTATCTAGATGCTCCTCCTGCCGTCTAGACCCGTCTCTAACCTCCAACTGTAAATCCTACATCCCAGCCTCTATCTGATCAAAACGCTGCTGGGAGGTGCTCATTTCCTGTAGGATTTGATGCTGTGTCTGGCCAAACTCAACCTGTGTCCTAAGCATTTCTTGTTGTTTCCTCAAAATATCCTGATGCTTCTTAGAAAGCCGAGCTTGCTGCCTAGAGATTGCCCCACAATCTTGCTCTTTGGAATCCCAAGTATCCCATCCAGCTGTACCACACTCCGAAGCTTGGGAAGTCCAAGCACCTCTCCAAGCCTGCTCTGCCTGCTGGTATGGGTCTGATCCTCCCGGCTGTGCATAGTGGGGTTCCTCCTTATGCGCGAACTGATAACCCTGTGTATCCTTCTCATCCTGTGCTTCCTCCTCCTCTTCCTCTTCACCTTCTTCCTCGTTTTCCATAGGCTGAGGGTCTAATTCTACTAATTCCTGTAGCTTAATGTGCTTCCTAACCAGTGCGCCCGAATCTATGACGTGGGAGGGGTGAGAGGAAGGTGATATGTAACTCTCTTTAAGCAGAGGAACGTGAAACCAAGTAAACACTACCATCCATAGATTTCCAAAAGCAATATTGGTCTGCCTCGACTCTCTAGTAGCATCATAATACTGTAAAATGGTGCAGGCCCAGTTCACTTGAATTCTCGCAAAAATGGCATATGTAGCAAGTTTAACCGTGTGTGAAATCTTGTCGTATCCTCCAGTCTTAGCAACAAGATTGTATTGTAAAATACGTATGACTAATCTAGCTATAGGGCGCAAATGAGGCATATCCCAGTCCCGCTGATACTCATCCAAGAATATCCTACGCCAAACAAACATATCAGTTGGCTCTATGTCTCTTAAACTGTATCCCGCCCTACGAATACCAAGCATGTCTCCAAATTGTACTTCATTAAATCTAATAATGGTCCCTTTAACATCGGACTCATAAGTAACCATACCATTATCTTCCCCAACTATCAAATTAGCATCAAAAGGACGAACCAAACTTTTGTAGCCTTTTTGCTCTACCGTGTTGACATCCAAAATCGCGGTCAAACCTATCCCCGTAAACAATGCTTCCAAAAGGGTTCCAACAAAATCCACAAATTTGACCGTCGCCCTAGTAAAAGATTCAACTTCGCAGTCTTTTCGTATGCTTCGACTACTTCCCTTCGCTTGTTGCACCACGCGATCTCTTGAGGTGTTAGATGGGGAAAAGTGGCAATGAGTTCCATGGCCATTTTAGCTCGAATTGAGAGGGGATTTGGGTAGATCGGGGTAGAGGACGTTGCTAGCTTCGATTTATAACAATCTCTCACGAAATGGTGGTGTTTTGAGGTTGTGGGGGGCCTGGAAAATGGGCATTGGAATTGGGTTTTCGGGAGGAAGGAAGGTGCTGGAAGAGGGAATGGGGAACAAAGGCTTTCTGCCTTCGTTTGTATTTTTTTTTCGATCTGGGCAGGTGGTGTCGACACCCCAGTCGACCCCTATGAAGGGGTGTCACCCCAGGTGTCGACCCCCCATATATTTATATATTCTTTCAGCAATCCCTACCTTGTATCTGTTATAATTCCATAATAAAAATATAACTGCCTCTCATGGGATAAGCAATTTGTAATGTCCATTATTCTATACACTTTTATTCCCTAAAAAAAAATTCCTTATTTTCCATTTTAGTGTACAAAGGAATTATCCCATTTTTTTTCCAAGAAAATCTTTTTCTCTTTTGTCAGCGAGTTCCTCGACTAAACTAAGTATATATATATATATATATATATATTTATTAAAAAAAACAGATACGTTCACTCACTATCAATATAGTAACCCTAAACCTAGGCTCTGATACCAGATGTAACAACCCGGATTCCGACAGACCGGAATTTTATCAAAAATCCCAATCTATCAAAACCTGAGTTGGTTTGCTCTTGTCAGCTGCTGAAAAGACAGAGACATGAAACATGTCAGTGTTCGGAAAACATCTCACATCAGAAGGAATAAAATGTAATTAAAACATAGCTTTACCATAATAATAATGCTAAACTAGTATCCAAAGCTATACAGTCTCTGTCATGAACCTAACTTGAGAATGTTGTGAGGAGGGGGTCAGAACATAAGTTCTATGTGAATGAATTTAAACTACACTTCTTGGATAATCCTACATATACCGTTCATTTACATTTTCTCCTTTTTTAGGTTATCTGTGTTATTAGCACTCAAGGGTTACACACACACACACGTGTCGCACCCATCTACTCTCTAGTAGATTAACCTAATATAATGTATATGTAGCTGCCCCAAAC
The DNA here is from genome assembly GCA_030737875.1 of Allium sativum. Lineage (NCBI taxonomy): Eukaryota > Viridiplantae > Streptophyta > Magnoliopsida > Asparagales > Amaryllidaceae > Allium > Allium sativum. Next base: position 74,286,521 of record CM060920.1, on the reverse strand, counting down.
TGAGGTACACCCCGTGGTACCCCACTCGCACAGCCTCCTCCATAGCACTACACTAATATATGCTCTCCCTCATCCTATACCATAGTAACGTACATATCTCTATATATATAACAACGCTACATCCGCATAGAACCACTATCACTGTACTACGTAAGCATACTGACTGCTATCTTCGAACTATTCGATTGAATTAAGTTCTATCATCGAATAATGCCCTCAAGTCTTATGATACACCACCCAGAGCGACGTGAGTGTACCTAGACTTTCCCACATATGTATCGTCAATTGTTCTCGATGTCTATTGCACATGTTACCTATATGTGCGCCCGAGTCCCATGGCAGGGCTAATCAAGAAACACGGAACTCGGTCGGGAGCTTTCAGATATATGCCGATTGCAAATGCTAAGGTCTTCTTTTACTATGGCTATGGCCCCACTAGACCCCCCCTTAACTAATGAAAGGCACCCAAGAATATCTAGAATGAAAACTTAACCCGGGCCCTCTATGCCCTTCAAACCTATTGTCCAACCTCACCTATAACTAGATAGCAAAGTATATGGTCTTTTGGAGTTCTCCGCCTTTCCGCTTTACGTACTGACTGAAGATGGTAGGTAGACGACGAGTTGCTATCACAGGGCACTAACTGGTCTCGCCGAATCATGCTGGTCCATCTTAGTCTTTTGATTGCCCTTTATAATTGCAATCAAGGCATACTCATTTGTTCTCCCATGCAGACCTAACCTCTGTGAGCATAGGCGGATCATTTGCCACTCACATAGGAATACCAAGAGTACCCTACATCCCCAGAAGCTGCATGTTTCTTAACCCAGTCCATTGGAGCCTTCTGCATGATCTGATGGACATTCGCTCCTCCTCGTACCTTACGACATTGTGGTGATCTACCACGTTTGGTTATTCATCTCATACCGTATAGACTGGTTCAAGCACCTCATTCCTATGTGTTATTAGATCTATGTCTAATTACGCGCTTGCTGTTCTTTTTAACTTGGTTATCCTTATTCACATTGTCTTTCGATTCTAATTACCAAGTTTCTCTTGCTTATTAATATTTCATATATGACTCATTACATGCAAGTTCCATTAATAAGCTTTGTACCCCATTATCCATCTTAACTTATTTCATATATAAGTTTTTCCTCATATCTTCTTATTCAGTTATACTTCTAACTGTTGATGTCATCACAATCCATCGTTGTTTGCTTAGATTTCTTAACTAAGGCTTATTGATTATTTTTCTTAACTAAGGCTTATTACTTTGTTCTCTTAACTAAGGTTTATTACTTAATTATCTTTATCGTTATTTACTTAGTTCTCTTAACTAAGGTTTTCCAATCATAACTCATGTTATCTTTATCAACAGATCACTAATTATCACTTTGTAGTTTATATTCAACTTATTTTACAATATAAGTTGTCCCATTCTCTAATCTTATTATCATCTTCCCTTGTCCCTAGGACAAGTCTACCTATTATATGGCTTTTATATTTCCCAATATGTTTATAATAGGTTGTTATCATTCCCCATTATTATGTTGGCTAAGTTAGTCCATATACCCAAGTTGGCTTAACCCTATCCTTTCATTCAATCCAACCCACTTAACCCCTTCTTCTTATTACGCTCATACGACCACTCGTGTATTATCTTGGTTAAGTGTTCCATTTGATTCTTATATAAGCATATTTATTTAAATGTTTATACATTAGACCTCCCACATTAGACTAACCTTTGGCAGATGCGGGATATGCCGGATGGTTCCGGGCAGACTTCTACCACAATTGCAATCTAACCTCGTGTTTAGGCATTATGTAAATATGTCAATAACCTCTCAAATTAGACATGTTATTTGCAGATGCTGGTTATGCCGGGCGGTTCCGGGCAGACTTCCACAGCAAATCCATTCTAACCTCAGGGTTTTTGGCATGTTCATCTTTTAAACGGATTGTACACATACGATTCATGTCCTAAATTATGTTAAATATGTCAATTACCAAAATTTATGAAATTATTCATGTCATTAATTTCAGATTTATAAGTTAGGTTCCATAATTGCCTAAGATAAGTTTTACCCCAACCTAAATAATTCTAATTAGATTTCTAATTTACCTCTTCCTTTATCAAATTAAATTTTTTAACTTTAAATCCGTTTTCCAAATCCCCAATTCAAGTTTATATTTTAAAAAAAATCCCAAACCCATAATATTAGATCCACAATGAATCACCTCTTTCCAAATCCCATTCCATATCCAATGATTTCAATTAAATTCACACATATTCCTGTCAATGTCTTTAGATCGGAATTCATAATTATGTGGTATTTAGCATAGATTCTTGTTCCCAAGTTATACTCAAAGATTCCTTATGAGTTACGCTCCAAAATTCCCAATTACAGATTATACCTCAATAGTTTCCCAACATTATTCCAAATCACATTAATATTACATGCAACGAGATCTGAACTAGGCTCGAAGGTATCCTAGGCTTAAAAATAAAAAGGAATTGGGATGAAGAAGAATAATAGAATGAGTATACAACAAGCATTATAATTATTACAACATGAATTTTAAATTAAATCTTTAACTGGGGAATGATGAAGGATATTCATACTATTATACAGAAAGTGTATTGTAAATCCAATCACCTTGATTGGATTAGAAGAAGAAGAGGATTAGGCTGATAGCCATTGTTTTACTTGAAGAAGAAGGAGAAGAGCAGAGCTCCGACGTCGTCTTAGAAGATATAGGGGTCAGGGTTAGGTCTAGGGGTTATTTATATGGGAATTGGAGAAAACAGGACCCTCAGATTGAATTAAAGCACATCAGAACCGTCAGAAATCGAAGAAAACATTTTCCCAGATCTGGCCGAAGGTGTCGACACCCCTATAGGGGGGTCGACACCGCTGTTGACACCCCCTGATGGGGTTCGACACCTATGTCGACATCCCCAAGGGGTGTCGACCACTTTGTGCGGGAGTTTTCCCGCTCATCCTAAATCTGGTCGGTTTGAACGTTTTTGAATTTCTGGAGCAGCTATATGCATATATATATATATATATATATATATATATATATATATATATATATTCCCGTGCGTATACAGACTTCTACGACTTATAGCTTCTTCATACATTGTCCGTTTTACGCAAACTTGATGTCCATCTGAACCAGATTTCCGAGACGAACGTAACGGTGATGTCTGTTTTGCTTAGTTCCTGATATATAAATTAAGTATATTTATTTTCTTACCTTTAACGCATGTATTAGTTAAACTACACATCACCATCATTTGTATAACCATATATTTCATTAATTATTTTTAAAACATGGGGTGTTACATTCTCCCACCCTTAAGAAATTTCATTTCTAAAGTTTGATAAGGGTGAAATCTAATATACATCCATTATGTGTGCATCCAATTTTTCAAACATATTGCACATGCACATAGTGCAATACGTCAAAATAATACATGTATGCCTAGGTGGTACCTCCTATATGAATGCAGATTTTCAAAGATCCTTTTAAAATATGATGCTCACATCCTAGATATTCTTGCAGTTCTATATGAATGCAATATTTTTGAAAAATCAAAATATTTTTCGTCCAAATTTTCCCACACTCCTATAACATAAAAGTGTAGTTCACCCAATGTTTCACCCAAAATCCTATCAACTATCATTAAATTTCAAAATTTTCGAAAAACTAATCATCTAAATTTTGATTCCTTATGTTCTTTAACGGAAAAATTCAAATTTTCCAGTTTCTTTTGCTAATTTTATCTCGGGAAAATTTTCATCATTTTTCCTTTCTTTCTTTGTTTATTGCTTTCATTGTTTTATCGTTCTTAGTTAGTCGCAATGGTTTTAAGTATGAAAAATTCATACAGCAGAAGAAAACAAACTTACAAATTCTACAATGCCAAAACAAGTTTTTACTTAGTACATCATTACTACAACTAGATAAATAAAAGCAAGATAGTCAGGCACTACATCATGAGACTTCTAATATCATGCTACCATAATGATCATGTATGGAGGTCAGGACTCTATCCAACCAAGTTATAGATGAGGGCCTCCAATCCATCAACCTTACCCTCAACCCTATCTAGATGTTGCTTATGCTGTCTAGACCCATCTCTAGCCTCCAACTGTAAATCCTGCATCCTAGCCTCTATCTGATTAAAACGCTGCTGGGAGGTGCTCATTTCCTGTAGGATTTGATGCTGTGTCTGGCCAAACTCAACCTGTGTCCTAGGCATTTCTTGTTCTTCCCTCAAAATATCCTGATGCTCCTTAGACAGTTGAGCCTGCTGCCTAGAGAATGCCCCACAGTCTTGTTCTCTGGAAGCCCAACTATCCCATCCATCTGTACCCCACCCTGAAGCATGGGAAGTCCAAGCACCTCCCCAAGCCTACTTTGCCTGCTGGTACGGGTCTGATCCTCCGGGTTGTGCATACTGGACTTCCTCCTCATGCGCGAACTAATAACCCTATGTATCCTCCTCATCCTGTGCTTCCTCCTCCTCTTCCTCTTCACCTTCTCCCTCGTGTTCCATGGGCTGAGGGTCTAACTCTACTAATTCCTGTAGCTCAATATACATCCTAACCAGTGCGCCCGAATCTATGACGTAGGAGGGGTGAGAGGAAGGTGATATGTAACTCTCTCTAAGCAGAGGAATGTGAAATCGAGTAAACACTACCGTCCACAGATTTCCAAAAGCAATATTGGTCTGCCTCGACTCTCTAGTGGCATCATAATACTATAAAATGGTGCGGGCCCAGTTAACTTGAATTCTCGCAAAAATAACATATATAACAAGTTTAACCGTGTGTGAAATCTTGTCGTATCCTTCAGTCTTAGCAACAAGATTGTATTGTAAAATACGTATGACTAATCTAGCTATAGGGTGCAAATGAGCCATATCCCAGTCCCGTTGATACTCATCCAAGAAAATCCTATGTCAAACAACCATATCAGTTGGCTCTATGTCTCTTAAATTGTATCTTGCCCCACGAATACCAAGCATGTCTCCAAATTGTACTTCATTAAATCTAATAATGGTCCACTTAACATCGGACTCATAAGTAACCATACCATTATCTTCCCCAACTATCAAATTAGCGTCAAAAAGAAGAACTAACCTTTTTAGCCTTTTTGCTCTACCATGTTGACATCCAAAATCACGGTCAAACCCGCCCCCTTAAAATATGCTTCCTAATGGGTTCCAAGAAAATCCACAAACTTAACCGGTCGCCCTAGTAAAAGATTCAACTTCATGGTCTTTTCATATGCTTCGACTACTTCCCTTCGATTGTTGCACCACACGATCTCTTGAGGTGTTAGATGGGGAAAGAGGCAATGAGTTCCATGGCCATTTTAGCCCGAATTGAGAGGGGATTTGGGTAGATCCGAGTAGAGGATGTTGCTAGCTTCGATTTGATAGCGATCTCTCGCGAAACAGTTGTGTTTTGAGGTGGTGGAGGCCTGGAAAATGGGCGGTGGAATTGGGTTTTTGGGTGGAAGGAGGGATGGGGAATGAAGGCTTTCTGCCTTCGTTTTTTTTTTGATCTGGGCGGGGGGTGTCGACACCTATGAAGGGGTGTCGACCCCGGTGTCAACCCCCCATATATATATATTCGTTCAGCAATCTTTCTTCTTTCTTCTTGACGATTCATCTCCATTTTCTGTGTCACACTCTAAATTCTGACATGCGTACTAAGGACCGCTTTTCCCTACCTTGTATCTGTTCTAATTCCATAATAAAAATATAACTATCTCTCGTGGGATAAGCAATTTGTAATGTCCATTAATCTGTACACTTTTATTTCCTTTTAGAAAATTTCCTTGTTCTCTATTTTATTGTACAAAGGAATTATCCCCTTTTTTCAAAGAAGATCTTTTTCTCTTTTGTCAACGAGTTCCTCAACTAAACTAAGTATATATATTTATATTTCTAGAAAAAAATATAGATACGTTCACTCACTATCTATATAGGAACCCTAAACCTAGGCTCTGATACCAAATGTAACAACCCGGATTCCGACGAACCGATTTTTTTTTCAAAAATCCCAATCCATCGAAACCCGAGTTGGTTTTCTCTGGTATACTGCGGAAAAGACAGAGACATAAAACATGTCAGAGTTCGGAAAACATCTCACAGCGGAAGGAATAAAATATAACATAATTAAAACAAAGCTTTACCTTAATAATACTGCTAAACCAGTATCCAAAGCTATACAGTCTCTGTCGTGAACCTAACCTGCGAATGTTGTGAGGAGGGGGTCAGAACATAAGTTCTGTGTGAATGAATTTAAACTACACTTCTTGGATAATACTACATATACTATTCAATTACATTTTTCTCGTTTATTAGGTTATCTGTGTTATTAGCACTCAAGGGTTACACACACACGTCGCACCCATCTACTCTCTAGTAGATTAACCTAATATAATGTATATGTAGCTGCCCCAAACTGAGGTACGCCCCGTGGTACCCCACTCGCACAGTCTCCTCCGTAGCACAACACTAATATGCGCAGTCCCTCATCCTACGCAATAGTAACGTACATGTCTCTATATATATAACAACGCTACATCCGCATAGAACCACTATCGCTATACAACGTAAGCATACTGATTGTTGTCTTCGAACTATTCGATTGAATTAGGTTCTATCATCGAATAATGCCCTCTAGTCTTATGATACACCACCCAGAGCGACATGAGTGTACCTAGACTTTCCCACATACGTATTGTCAATCGTTCTCGATGTCTATTGTACATGTTCTCTTTATGTGCGCCAGAGTCCCGTGGCAGGGCTAATCAAGAAACACGAAACTCGGTCGGGAGCATTCATATATCTGCCGATTACAGATGCTAAGGTCTACTTTTACATTGGCTATGGTCCCACTAGACCCCTCCCTCAACTAATGAAAGGCACCCAAGAATATCAAGAATGAGAACTTAACCCCAGCCCCCTATGCCCTTCAAACCTATTGGCCAACATCGCCCATAACTAGATAGCAAAGTATATGGTCTTTTGGAGTTCTCCGCCTTTCCGCTTTGCGTACTGACTGAAGATGGTAGGTAGACGATGAGTTGCTATCACAGGGCACTAACTGGTCTCTCCGAATCACGCTGGTCCATCTTAGTCTTTTGATTGCCCCTTATTATTGCAATCAAGGCATACTCATTAGTTCTCCAACGCGAACCTATCTTCTGTGAGCACAGGCGGATCATCTGCCACTCATAGAGGAATACCAAGAGTACCCTATGTCCCCAGAAGCCGCGTGTTTCTTAACCTAGTCCATTGGAGCCTTCTGCCTGATCAGATGGACGTTCTCTCCTCCTCGTACCTTACGGCATTGTGATGATCTACCGCGTTTGGTTATTCATCCCCTATTGTATGGACTAGTTCAAACACCTCATTCCTATGTGTTATTAGACCTTTGTCTAATTATGCGCTTGCTGTTCTTTTTAACTTGGTTATCTGTATTCATTTTGTCATTTGATTTTAATTACCAAGTTTCTTTTGCTTATTAATATTTCATATATGACTCATTACTTGTAAGTTCTATTAATAAGCTTTGTACCCTATTATCCATCTTAAATTATTTCATATATAAGTTTTTCCTTGTATCTTCTTATTCGGTTATACTTCTATCTGCTGATGTCACCACAATCCATCATTGTTTGCTTAGTTTTCTTAACTAAGGCTTATTGATTATTTTTCTTAACTAGGGCTTATTACTTAGTTCTCTTAACTAAGGTTTATTACTTAGTTATCTTTATCGTTATTTAATTAGTTCTCTTAACTAAGGTTTTCCAATCATAACTCATGTTATCTTTATCAACAGATTACTAATTATCGCTTTGTAGTTTATATTCAACTTATTTTATAATATAAGTTGTCCCATTCTCTAGTCTTATTATCATCTTCCCTTGTCCCTAGGACAAGTCTACCTATTATATGAATTTTATATTTCCCCAATATGTTCATAATAGGTTGTTATCATTCCCTATTATTATGTTGGTTAAGTTTGTCCATATACCCAAGTTGGCTTAACCCTATCCTTTCATTCAATCAAACCCACTTAACCCCTTCTTCTTATTACGCTCATACGACCACTCGTGTATTATCTTGGTTAAGTGTTCCATTTGATTCTTATATAAGCATATTTATTTATATGTTTACACACTAGACCTCGCACATTAGACTAACCTTTTGCAGATGCTAGATACGTCGGGTGGTTCCGGGCAGACTTCTACTGCAATTGCAGTCTAACCTCGTGTCACGACGTCATGTAAATATGTCAATAACCTCTCACATTAGACATGTTACTTGCGGTTGCTGGTTACGCCAGGCGGTTCCGGACAGACTTCCACCGTAAGTTCATTCTAACCTCAGGTTTTTGGAATGTTCATCATTTAAACGGATTGTACACTAACGATTCATGTCCCAAATTATGTTTTATATATCATTACCCAAATTTATGAAAATATTCATGTCTCTAATTTCAGGTTTATAAGTTAGGTTCCACAATTGCCTAAGATAAGTTTTACCCCTACCTATATAATTCTAATTAGGTTTCTAATTTACCCATTCCTTTATCAAATTAAGATTTTTAACTTTAAATCCGTTTTCCAAATCCCCAATTCAAGCTTATATTTAAAAAATTCCCAAACCCATAATATTAGATCCGCAATGAATCACCTCTTCCCAAATCCCATTCCATATCCCATGATTTCAATTAAATTCACACATATTCCTATTAATGTCTTTAGAACGGAATTCATAATTATGTGCTATTTAGCGTATATTATTATTCCCAAGGTATACTCAAATTATGAATTACGCTCCTCCCAATTACATATTATACCTCAATAATTTCCCAATATTATTCCAAATCACATTAATATTACTCGCAACGAGATCTGAACTATGCTCGAAGGTAGCCTAGGCTTAAAAATAAAAAGGAATTGGGATGAAGAAGAAGAATAGAATGGGTATAATACAAGCATTATAATTATTACAACATGAATTTTAAATTAAATCTTTAACTGGGGAATGACAAACGATATTCGTACTATTATACAGAAAGTGTATTGTAAATCCACTCACCTTGATTGGATTAGAAGAAGAAGAGGATTAGGCAGATAGCCATTGTTTTACTTGAAGAAGAAGGAGAAGAGCAGAGCTCCGATGTCGTCTTAGAAGATATAGGGGTCAGGGTTAGGTCTAGGGGTTATTTATATGTGAATTGGAGAAAATAGGACCCTCAGATTGAATTAAAGCACATCAAAACCGTCATAAACTGAAGAAAACGTTTTCCCAGATCTGGCTGAGGGTGTCGATACCCCTATGGGTGGGGTCGACACCGCTGTCCGCACCCCCTAGTGGGGGTCGACACCTATGTCGACACCCTGGGGGTGCCGACCCCTTTGAGCAGGAATTTTCCTGCTCATCCCAAATCTGGTCGGTTTGAACGTTTTTAAATTTCTGGAGCGGCTATATGCATATATATATATATATATACATATATTCCCGTGCATATACAGACTTCTACGGCTTATAACTTCTTCATACGTTTTCCATTTTACGCAAACTTGATGTCCATCTGAACCAGAATTCCGAGACGGACGTAACGATGATGTCTGTTTTACTTAGTTCCTGATATATAAATTAAGTATCTTTATTTTCTTACCTTTAACGCATGTTTTAGTTAAACTACACGTCACCATCATTTATTTAACCATATATTTCATTAATTATATTAAAAATGCAGGGTGTTACACCCCACGTCCATTAATGTCACTCACATAGGGAATGCATTAAGTTTCGTGAAGCATTATGGGTAAACAAATGCAGAATATACAAGACAAATATAAATAAGATAGTAGCGGAAATTCAAATTTTTATTTCAAACACCAATCATACATCGTGGTCCAAAATACCATAAGTCACAAACACGATTACAACAATATAACTTCTGTCTTTTAACATCAGAGTACATAAATACTTAAAAGAAAACATAATTCCCTAAGTAAAAGGGACAAAGCCATGGTAGAGATATGAACTTGAGCCATACTTCGGAAGCAGCTCTAATAAGATGATATTTGAGTCCTGATCAAGCCTGAGTATTCCCGGCCTGAGAACTTGGGGTGAGGGGGTGAACAGAAGAAAGAAGAGGAAACAAAAGGGCCAGACATAAAGTCTAGCGAGTCTAGTTACCTTTAGCAAGTAAATAAATAAAAGTAACATGACATGCATATAAAGTGGATAAGAGAGATCACTACATAAGTGTCATGTGTGACAAGGTAGACATGATATGGTGTATACGCTTCTCTAATGATTACTTTGCACTATTACTAGTAAAACCAGAATGAGATGATCCCTTTCAATAAGGAGGTAGACTTAGGCATACATCCAAATGTATCCTACTACTATCCTGATCGATCGACTCCCTACTCCGTAGATACTCTGTGCCGACCCCACAGTAGGATGTATCACGTCCTAAAGTACCAACCCCTCGCTGATATGCATAGCCCCATATCTACAGGTGTCACGGTCGTTTTATCCCCTTCGGCCCGGCTCATGCACGCACATGGCACGGTCGGTTTGCGCCGCCAACACCGCCTCCACGTTTGGATCTCTTACAATCAGTCATTAAGTGTGTCCCTTCTCCGACTTGGTTTGGAGTTCTCTACTCGATACATACTCCGGGTTACTAGCTGAAACGGGTCCCATACAATATGATACAAGCTCTCTCCTTTGTCTTGTATCCCCAACTAGGTTTTCCATAGGTTATATTTACCCTAAAGGCGTCTTTAATTATTTAACCCCAATCTTTCTACTGGTTATGCTTAGCACTAGGTGTCTTTAATTACATAACCTTATCGGGCTAAGTTTGTGGGCCTATATGTAAATATTACCCACCCCCTCAGAATTACTTAACCCACCCACTATCCAACTAATTTTACTTAACCCTAACTTTAGTTCATAATCATATAATTCCTATGGATTAGATTAGGTTAAGTAGTCCAATTCATTACCATGTCCATTTATGGTTTATAATGGGCTAGACCTCCCACATTAGGCCTACAACTTGTGGATGTTGGATATGCCGGTCGGCTCCAGGCAGACTTCTTCCACAAATTGGGCCTAACCTCGTGTCATAGCCTAATTTGTATTTGCGCACTTAGACCTCTCACATTAGGTTCAACATTAGTGGCTACTGGATACGCCGGTCGGGTCCAGGCAGACTTCCACCACTAATGCAACCTAACCTTGTGTCAGAAGTGCAATTACAATTCCTAATTGTAATTATTAGACATTTCATTCTTATCCAATTCTTACCTATGTCTTTATAGGTGATTATGTCCCTAATTTCCCCTGTTTGAATTATATGTCCAATTCATAAACATTACTTAAATTATGCCAATTCTAACCTTTTTTCCCCCGTTCCCTAAGTAACGTGTTTGCTTATATTTGGCGGCATCTAGGCTAGAAAGTAGCCTAGTCATAAATAATAATAGGAAAAATGATGGGAATATGACAAAGGTGACTGTTTTGGCATAAACATAAACTAGCATGGTGATAAGGTGGACATATAAGCTTAAATTTGATGAACTTGTGGCAGTTAACATGGCTATGATATCATAATAAGCATAATAAGATCTAAAATAACAATTTAGATGTCCAACTGGTTTAGATTTAATATGGTAGGCACAAGATGGTAAACTATATCACATAATTCAGATCCAATAGTTAAAAATAGATCTAACACAATTAGAGTCAAGATCTGAATCATAGAATGTCATAGAAGTTACAATAGATCCAACAAGATAGAGAATTAGATCAATGGTTAAAAATAGATCTAACACAAATAAGGTCAACATCCACATCATAGAATGCCAAAAAAGTTACAATAGATCCAACAAGATAGAGATTTAGATCCAAGTTATACACAATTTAGGATGTCATATGTTCGCAATTCACAATGGATCCAATATAATATAGGCACATAAACAAATCCAAACTATTGTCATATCACATTTACTTTTATATATTTAAATATAAAAGCAACTAGGAACTCACAGAGTTTGGATTAGAAAATAGAGAAAGAACGGATCTTGAATCTCTAACTGGTTTGTTTAGGTTGATAGTTGTAGGAGATTAACAGATCCAACTCAGTTCAGACACCGGCAAAGTTTGGACTCTATGGATTCTCAATGAAGAAAACAAGAGAAATGACCATGTATTTATAGCTTCCAACCCCTCTGAAACCGACTGCCACATCATCCCAAGGGGTGTCGACACCCCTGTAGGTGGATTGACCCTGGTGTCGACACCCCTTAAGGGGGGTCGACCCCGGTGTCAACACCCCTTTAGGGGGGTCGACCCCCTAGAGCGGGAAATTTTCCGCCATTCGAAATTTTAGATTTTTGGACCCTTTCTGGATAAGTGATGACTTATATCTGACTCATAGGTGTAACATGTGTATGTACATATTTCTTCTACGCGTATACAAACTAAAAACCCTCATAACTTCTTCATACAGTGTCCGTTTTACGCAAACCAAATATCTATCTTGACCAGAATTTCGAGACGGATGCAATGGAGCAATCCGTTTTCCTTATTTCTAAATGTTAGATTAGTTATTATTTAATTTATACCTTTTTGTTTGTTAAAATTTCAGGGTGTTACAAAATCCTTCCGCGCCCAAGTCCCAAGTGACTTAGGGCCACCCAACAACCAACTAAGAGTGATGCAAATTTCTCCCCTTACTACGGGTGCCGGTCGAATCTTGATGCAACACCAAGACCGACCTTAAATCGTTTCTTCCCCAAAGCTCTCAAGGCTAAGGGGCATGTCATGGCCATAATTAGACCCTACGGGCTGATGATCCAAGCTTATCTTCTCAGGAGAATAAATGACTTATGCTGCTCGCCACAACCCGATGAACGACAGGAGAGCCTTCCACCAGATGGACCACAAATCGCGACGTCCTATGCCTTCACTATACTTGGGATCAACCACGGGAAACCCAAAATAGCAGGCGCTCCGCCTAGTTCCGCAAACTACGGGTTTCCTAAGCTAAGGGAAACTTACTAGGACCAACGCTTTATCTTGCCCCTCTGGAATAATCGACCCAAAGCGTGGCCCCCCGATTGCTTTTGTGTTAAGTATAACGATAATTACACTCATGCAAGGACATGACACTGGAAAACATAAGAAGAACATCCAAATAATTGACACTAATCACAATCTTTAATAACTCATATTCCATTTCCACACACACCCGCTAAATAAACTACGTTTCTAACATCTTTCTTTCCTAATGATAGGGTGTACATGATAATCACATCATGTTTTGAAAAACCAAAAGCGAGGGCCATACTCGCGTAAACTATCAGCCTACACTACCAAAATTACAGTAACTTCTACTTAAGTTGCTAACACTAATCATGTCTTTTTTTCTTGTGCTTGCGGTCTTTCTTTGCAGATTTGGCACTCGACGATTCTTCCCCCACACCAGTCCTCTTCTTACCTGACCTGCTCCTTCCTCCTCGTCCCTCATATGGAGTGGCCGACTCATGAGAAATCGAGAGGCGTCTCTCGTCTGCACTGTCGCCGTTCGAGATCTCCTTAACATCAGTAGTAGCGGCATACGACATCAGCTTGGGGACATTCCCGCAGCAAGGCCTACTACAACATTGCTTTCCCCAAGGACCTCCTTGGTTGCCCGCTCCGCCTACTCCTTAGCCTCTCTATCAGCCCGTCACCAAGCCAGCTTCTGAGACTTATGCATCGTAACATCGCAAACCTTGGGGTTCTTAGATGTTTCGATGGTCCTCCGCTGGGATTCGTCATCCTCCCTCTTCTTCTGGGCCTCATTAACAACCCTCTTCTTTTCCACCTCCTCCTCGGTCCTTCTCTGCTCAACCGTCTCAATGACTCTCCCCTCAGCATCTTGTATAGTTTACATTACGACCTCCTTCCTAGCAGCCTTGTCTTGCCTCTACTTCTCCTCCACCTCCTCACACTTGGCCACAATCTGGCCCTTCAAATTCTCCACCAGGTCATGCATCGAAGGCACATCGGCCTCCATCGGGCCTCTGGCAGTGGCACTCTGTCCGTCAACCACCCCCCTTCCTCAATAAGGCTTTCATAAAGGCTGGTAGTTATCCTTATATCCGAGTAGGTGTCCAACTGATCACCGCCTTCTCCAAAGTGTATTCCCATAGGTGCTGGCCCACATTTGGTCACTTGGGGAACCACAAGGGGCAGAGCCCGGTGTATTGGTCAATCCAGGAAGGGCTGAAAAGTAAAAACACAACCTTTTAGTTTGCAAGTTCGGTAATTACGTCATCCTCAGGGATGCATGGTAAAGGGAATTTACCTTCGGTTAGGGATGGTGTAGAAAGGATGGAAAGGGGCTCGTCATGGCAGGTAAAGTGAATTCAGTCTCTCCTAGCTGTGGATGCTCAGGATCATACTCAGTCGAAACTCGAGCCGAGGCTACGGGATTGATCGCCATAGCAGATCCAGGGGTCAATGGCCGGTAAGAGCTTCCCTCTGCAAACGTCTCCGCTACCACCACACTCTCAGTCATGGAAAAATTCCCCTTTTCAGCGGCGAGCTTCTCTAGCCTCTCTCTCTCTCTCAACATCCTCTAGTAGCAGCCTCTTTCCTTCCTCTAACTTTTCATGCTCCTGGTCAGTCAGGAAATCAATCATGAGTTGGTGTTCATTTAAAGTACTCATGTCCACTTGGCGCATATAGGCTTCATAGGGGACCAACCTCTCCCAAGGCCGAGCTAGTTCTCGGGAATAATCGTCAACCCATGGGAGTCCACGGAATCTCAGAACCTTAACATACATATTCTGAATATCTTTCATCATGGACGATTGTATCCGGGACTCTGTATCCTCCAGCTGCTCCACCAGGTGTTCTTCTTTCAATCCATCCACCGTGCTCAGCACATTCCAATTGATGGCCTCACGTCTTTCTTTGCCTTCCCCATCTCCTCGAGCTGCTTCTTCAATCTGTCATTCTCCGCTTCCAAAGCATTATTATCGCTCTAGAGATGGGTGACTCTCGTGTTATCCCTTTCCAAATTGGCACAAGCCTTATCCACCTCGGCCTTTTCCCTCTTTAGGGCCGTATTCTTGGTGGTTAGATTAGCTACAGTTTCCATAAAAGAAGAGCGAGAATGATCAGCCTCCCTATTGAGTGTCTCATACCCTTGCCTCATTTCTGTTGCAAACAATAGTATCCACGAGTTAGTATTCAAAGGAACGAAAATGGGCAACAATACGCCCATGATACAAAGAGCAAACTCACTTATTTTGGCGTTTAGATGGCCGACGGTGGTCTGCTCGGCATCAACAGTCAACTTCTGATTAGTAAGTTCCATATTTTTCTTCCTGATTAGCTCCGAGAGATGGAAGAAATACTTGGTAAGTTCGTTGGCTTGATGATACGCAACCTTCACATGCATCCATATCTCCCCGGACTCCCTAGCAGGAGCTGGATGGAGATTAGGGACAAACATCAGCTCATCAAAGTAATGCTGAGGGAAATGTTGTTTCAAAAACGCTCTCTGCTCCTCTGTAGAAAGCTCTTGTATCTGAGGCTTCTTTGGGTCTTGCATCCCTGTTGTAGTCGCTCTATCCGATCTAGGTTGACCAAGCGATGGCTCATTCCCCTTAGTATTCTGAACGAGAGCCAAAGAGGCGGTGTGGGAAGGAGTTGTCAACGACAGATGGCTCAACCACCCTAAGTCGAGTCGAGAATCTCCCCTGGACACTCGAATTAGAGGAGGGGGAGGAGGAGTCGAGGATTGTCGAGGCCTATCCTGGTGATGGCTCTCGCCACCGCGATCTTACGAATGTGGAGCATCACTGTACAAGCTAGCCCCTCTCCTAAAGCCACTGAGAAAAGCACTATAAGGACATCGGCGGTCTCCATGTTCGTAACGTCATTCTCCACACCCTCTAGCCGTATCACCTGTTAAAGGAATGGATCAAAGTCAGACAAGTCACACACTCAGATAAGCCTCTGTAATGTGAAGTGTTTATGAGTGTATGCCCTAAGTGTTCTCTCAACAAACCATATTATGGCCCGCTCGAAGGAGTTAATCCCTTACTAGCAAGAGCTAGCTCTTCCATACTTGCCATAACCGGCCATGGGAGAATTCTAAGTTAAGTTGATTAAGGCCATCAAACTGGCCATCCTCCTCGAGCGAGGCAGCGGTCACGATCGGAATCGCCGGAGACTATGGTTTGTCTAGCATTCCTCCCCTCGCCTCTTCGGTCGAAGGCGGGATCGGAACGCTCAACAAACACTCATCCTCAGTAGCTCTCTACTAACCACGAGCCCATTCTCCACCAACATCTCCTTGGAACTTAAGAACCTTTTTTGGCTTGGGCCCAGAAGGGCAAATTTCTTTTCTGACTGGGAGCCCCGGGGCCTCTCAACATCTTTTCTTTCGGAACACTGCTCTCAACCGCAGGCTTGATTATAGCCCATCCATCCGGAAGCAACCCGACGCGATGAAGGTGCTCTTGGCTTGTCACTGTGTCAGTACTGCGAAACTCCGCAGGGATCGCTCGTAGAGCATTAAGGCTTTGCTGGTACTCATCGCCAGTAGGCGCCTCTTAACTTCCTATCTTAGTCAAAACATGACAAAATGAGGCATTGGATCCAAAAAACTGTACGATAAGAAGCGAAGTTCAGAAAATACCCACTTCCCTCTATCCATCTCTTTGCGAAGCCAGGAGGGCAACGCACAAAGAACCACTTGAGTTTGAACACCGATGGCCTGGGCCACTTCCCGACAAAGAACTTTATGGCAGATGATGCTTCCAGGAACCTCTAGGAGGGCGACGTGCTCCCCGTTCTCCTAAGATGGAAAAAGTACCAAATATCCTCCTCGGTAAGTTCCAAATGCAGATACTCACGATAGAGAACATAAGTGTTTAAGAGTGAAGCGTAAGCATTCGGGTGCAGTTGCGATGGTGCAAGACTGAAATAGCATAACATGTCCCGAGTAAAGTCATTGGCTGGGGCACACATCCAAAAGAACTAGTCTGCCTATTCCAAGCAGTAAAGCCCCCAGGCGGTAGGTGAGCCCTACCACCTTCTCCCGGGGAGCATACATCATCCTTCGGTATTGAACCGTAGTGCCATTTTCCTAACTACGGTAGCATCCATGTACGATGGTACTGAATCTCTCGGGTTTTCTAAAATAATGGCATCGGGCAGCAAATCTAGGGTCACCGGAGCCGCCGGTGCGTCCTCACTAATAATATCCACATTCTCGACCTCCTCGTGTATGACCAGAGGATGTTTTCTCCCAGTTTTCCCCCCGTGTTTGGACACTCTAGGTGAACTGGCCGTTTGAGAAGGTACGGATCCTTCAGTAGTCTCAAGCTCGCTGCCAGTCGAGCTACCACTATTGGTAGAATCAGATGTATGTGTCGATGGCGGGGAAGCCTTGACTTCTGGGGTTTTCCCAGTCTTTGATCTTGTCTATATCACTAGCTATACTTTAACACACTAGTATTAAACATAGCAGTGGAATGACCTACACCTCTCGTGTTGGTGAAAACTAACAGATGTGTGCAGTGTGATGCAAAATTACGATGCATAGAGGAAATTTAAACAACCCAATAGTTCGGTCATAGTAAGAGTATATGCACTATCCTATGTGAAAGATTCGAATCCCTGTCAACACAATCTGCATATGCATTGGCGCGATCACGCAAGTGTATAGGTGATATATAAATCCAAAGACGGGCAGTCTGGAGATTGAAGTTCTGTACAAAAGAAACAATACCCCGCCAAAGCGCTGCGCAGAGCAATTGCGTGGAGCAGTTCTGGCAAAAGGAACAAACACCCTTAGGGCTCGAAAATTCGAACCCCTCTCAGGGTTCAGATTTTCGTACCACTCTCAGGGTTAAGAAATTCGAGCCCCTAGTGGTTCAAGTATTCGAACCCCCTCGGAGTTTGAAATTCGAGCCCCTCTCAGGGTTCAAAAATTCGATTCGCACTCTGGGTTCGAAAGTTCGAACCTCTTTAGAGGTTAGGATTTTCGAGGCTCCTCCAGGGTTTGAAGTCCCCCTCTGACCAGGTCTCGACGCTTCGACCTCCCTCCTCCTGTTTTCTCCGACCTCTAGTATTACCTAAGTCCAATTCGAAGTGTTGGACTCTAGAGCTTTTAAAACAATGGCGGCTTACCTCGAAAGTTTGAAGAAGAAAGTGAAATGAAGGGGGGCCTATCTATAAGGAAAAGGGAAAATGTCTCTTCGTATTCCCAAACAGGTTCGAAATTTTGAACCTCCCAGGTTCGAAATTTCGAAACCCCAAGGTTCGAAATTTTGCACCCCAGGGTTCGAGGCTTCGAACCTCCAAGGCTCGAAATTTCGCAAACTAGGTTTTGAAACTTCGAACCTCCAAGGTTCGAAATTTCACACCCTCAAAATATGAAATTTCGAACACCTGGGTGCTGAATTTCGTACCGCCCGGGTTGGGAGTACTGCATCCTTAAGAAAAAAGAAAAAAACAAAAATCATACCCCCCAGTTCGAAATATCATGCCATACGCTCCAGTACAGGTGCTTCCTATGTATGCATATTGATCACCACAAACACACGGATGCGATGCACTGCGAATACTCAGCAATGCGCGCACGACTCCGCACCAACGGTAGCTCGCTCGCAATTCCACAGCGGACGAGCCCGACAGCTAACATCTGTTATCCTTTAACTTACACGATAAGTCAACAACCCGACTACTACCTTAACCAATGCAAAGCACATCATGTTGAGACAAGACGTATTTTTGGGGGCAAATGTTAACTGGCTTTTTGGTCCGGTTCCCAAAAGTACATAGGACATGCTTAACTCAACCCATCGCATGGAGTTAAGGCCAAGCAGGACACCCGGGAGCAAAGGAAATAGGTCGAAGAAGGATCGCACCGCCAAAGGTTTCGTCATGCCCTAGCATATTCCTGAACCAAGGATTCGAATCCCTAGGAGCCGCGAACCCGAATCTCGAGCCCCCATACATATAGCCTTTGCGCCCCTCGGGGCACGAACTTCACATCACTCAGGGCACGAACCTCGCACCCCTCAGGGTGCGAATTTCGCAACCCTCAGGGCTACGAAATTCACACCCAACAAGGTGCGAAATTCGTACCCCTTGAGGTATGATCTCATACCCTAGAAGGTATGAAATCCGTGCCACTCGGGTATGAATTTCGTACCCAGTAGGGGACGAAATTCATACCCTTTGGTTATGAATTTCGTACCCAGTAAGGTACAAAATTCATACTCAACGGGGTATGAATTTCACACCCCATGGGGTGCGAAATTTGCACCCTAGGGAAAGGTGCAAAATTTCGGCATGCGCAGGGGTCTGTTGCGAAATTCGGGGTGTGCTCCTTATTTTCACCTACTCCTACCTAACCCCTCTCCTATTAATACCTCATTGCATCACACTTCAAAGGGGTTGGAATTTGTGAACTTAAGACCTCTTGAGAGCTCCTTTAATGGCATCTCCACTTTGAGGGAGAAGAAGGGCAAAAGATTCTTTTTCCTAATATATGAAATATATGATAATTACGACATTATATAACTTAGAAATGAATGTAAGGAGATGTCATGTGATAGTCTCAACCTTGTAATCTTTGGTGATAAATAATATTCCAATGACTCTTCAAAGTGGACGTAGGCCTCTCTCAAGGCCGAACCACTATAAATCTCTCGTGTTATTTACCACTTTCGACTCTTGCCTATACGACCAAATTAATAATTCCTAGTAACTGGAATCTTGGGTGCTTACGACATTTTTTACCGTCAACACCTGAGTTTTGTAAACAAGGTTTATTAAAGAGATGTGAAGTTAAAACGTTAATTTTAAATTAACATAATTAAATAATTGAACTGAGAGAAATGAATGGAATCGAAATGAGATTTTCAAAAAGGAATGATTAAAAAAGATTTGTACTTGGATTTGGTAAAAGAGTTAGTAATGGGATTTGGTAATAGTAATTCGAGTTAAAAAATGAATTCTTTTAAAGAAGTTTAAAGTTAAGAAGTGATTTGTATTTAGAAATTACTTCATCAACATATAAGTAATAATAAGTTATACTTAAAAAGAGATATTTCCAAAAGTAAGAAGGTTTGTAAATCATATTAGTTAAATGAGATTTTTTTTAATATTAGAATAAAATACCGGTTTTTGAAATACAAATCATATCTATCTTAAGATAGGAACGTTGTTGATCAAGGTCTGAGAGGTAAATAAATACCCCAACTTGAACAACTTCGGGATTATCTGAGGACGATATTAGTTTGTAAAGGGAAAGTGGTTAAGAATAATTTATTATTTCCATATGTGAAATAATAACGCAAATGTTAATCGCAAGATTTGAGAATATATGTATTTTGAGATTTCCAAAGTAATGGAAATAAGAAGGGTTTGAGAAAATATAATAAAATTTCCGTGGTAACAGAAATGAGAAGATTCGAGAATATATATATATATATATTAATGTTTTCCAAGTAAAGGAAGTTATAAAAGAGATTAATGTGAAACTGTAATGGTAATTTCAAGGTAAAGGAAATGAAAAGTGGAGTTTGGAATAGATTTATTCTAAGAGAATAAGAGTTGGTTATTGTTTGCAAATAGTGAACCAGAAATGGATTCCATAACGTTGTTTATGAATAATAATAAAAGTGATTTCCCAATTTTAGATAATGAAGAATGATGTAGAAAATGTTATGTAAATGATAGTAAGGTAGAAAATTGGATACGATTATAGAATAATTTTCTAATTATTAAAATAAAATAGTTTTAAATTAATCATATGTTAGATAATAAGCTAAAAGCTATGTTCGTTTTACTGAAAGACTCCAAAGTTTTAAATTAATGTTCGTAAATTGTTTAAGTTAAAAAGGGCAGGTAATGAAGGTACTGACCCAGTAAACTCATTTTATACTCATGATTATTTATTTGATAGTTAAATAACCGACTATCAAATCCGACCAATACGATTGTTGGTACGGAAAGACCGGGATCGAATTTGTATTCGAAATTCTGAACCGGCAAATACGACGAATATGCTGATTAAAGATGGAGTAATTGAAGACTGTAGATCTTCATGAGTGAAAGGATTATTGTCAAATCTCTTTGATTAGATCCTAGAGGTATTTCGACAGTGGTTATGTCGTGATTGGAATCCTTCGGATTGCAAGGACTACTCACTACTGATCCATAAGGTAATTCAAGGATGCAGTAGGAGGGTGCCTTTGGTTTGTTCAGTCCCAGGACAGCTTATATGGATGAGTGTTTGAAAAGAGTATTTCCAAAAGGGGTCACGTACATTGCTTTCCACAAACATATATCTATTATTGGCAGAGAAGACACCTTCTCTTAGTTTATCATGTAGAGTATTTTTGGGGACGTCAATTATTGATATCCAGCGGATCTGACAATGTGTCGTTCAAAGTGGATAGAGATGTGCTGTTCTGAAGGGTAAGCTTAAACCTCAAGCCTCATTAATTGGGAAATGATATAAAATCGGGTAGGTCGAATGGTTTTGTGAGTCACACCCATCAAAAGGGTATATCATTACATGATCTGGAGAAATCAAACACCTTCGGTTGTCCCTTTTATTTTTGTATTATATGCTATTGGTTCAGTTGGCTGGCCCCTAACCGTGGTAATGATATATTCGGTACTGTCAAGTGAAGTGAGGGGCCGGTCATGTTTAGCCTAGATTGCAAGATATTCTTATTGAACCCTAATGTATTCATCTCCGGAGGTACATTGCCGGAAAGGTGGTTGCCCATACCTTGCCACGGAAATCCATTCTCCAATAAGCACCCATGGTGTTGATTGTATACTATGTATGTAGAATGTGAGATGCAAGCGTTCTGCTAGATTGATGTTTATTTGTATTTAGATACTATTATAATATCAAAAAAGATATTGGTTTCAAAAATGTCTTGGGTTATCGTAAGGTAAAAACTGTCCGTATTTTTCTATGGATTTGGTCTTACGATTATCTGTTTCTTTCGAAAAGATTCTGACTTTAAAATCAAGTTGGATGATACCTTTGAGCTTAGTTTGTTTTTCTCACTCTGGTTCACTAGATTGATCCGACGTTTGTAATGCTCGGGTTAGACAAGTTTTTTTTACAGGTTTAGATTTGGATGCTGCAAACTTCAAAAGATGAGCTGGAGGTGTTCAGATGTATTATGTAGTTATTATTCCACTATGTGTTGTATATGAGGACATGTTATTATAATTGTCCAGATGTGTTGATGTACTATGATGATTGTAAGTATTTTCAAGCTCTCAATAAAGATTTATTTCTATATTATATTTTGTTCCGCTTCTTCTCTTATTCTAATATTTCTTTCTTTCTTACCTCACTGTCTAATTTCTTTCTAATAACGTTCCGGTGTTTCCGATGATTGAATAGTCAACATGGTGTTTGGTGTCGATTTTCGGGGTCAAAAATCTCGTGGGCCATTACAGTGGTATAAGAGCTACTGGTTTAGTAAAAACATTGGCTCTGTGGTATAACTTGATAGAGATAGGGTTAGTAATACCCTAGATTGAGTTGAGTGTTTATGTATGAGAGCGTATTTGAAAATTTTATATACAAATGTTTTGTATTGTGTTATTTGATCGGTTCAAGTGTTGAGAAGCATTGAACTGGTAACAGATACGATATTGTTTTGGAAAGAGGGTAACTGAGTCATATTTTTGTATAGAAAAGAAATAATTTTATCAAATTATTGAGATATTGGTTTGTGTGTTTGATTGATGTGAATGAAATTCAAATTGAATTAAAATTTTGAATTGGAGCTTAACCTGGTTAAGTGAAATTAAATTAATAATGATATTGAAATTGAAATAAATAGATTTGAGATTTGAAATCAAATTAATAATAATTAAATAGAAATCGATCAGATATTAACCGATTGATGTTCAAATATGTGAAAGTAAAATAAATATGAATATTGATTTTAAATTCAATTGACTTGGTTGCTGATCGTTGTTGCTTGTTTGATAGACTATTTGAATATAATTAATCGACAATTTAATGGAGATGGATGAATTATAGAATAGAGAAAATGAATTCCAGTGTAATAAAACTCGAATGAAATGACATATGAATTGAAATTAATGATTTAACCCTGTATCACATATATCTTTCAAAATGGATTGATTCTTCATCTTTGATTTTGGAAACTTGTGTAGTTGTACTTATTGATTAATGAAATATTATCATCAAAATTTCATGTATTGGTTACTTATATATTGAACTGAGATAAATACAGGTGTCAAGTGGCCATGAGGGTTAAGTTTGATTACGTAGATTGCACGTAAATTGAGCAAATTTGCTCAATAGCACTCGTAAAAGGTATGCCTATGCGAAAATATAATTTTTGGGATTTGGATTTTGTTTTCCGACCGTGTGGGTCGATGTATATATTATTTGTTCCAGCGATATCGTAGATGTCACTCCGTACAGGGGAGACTCTACCGAATTTTCCTCGGAATTTAACGTGACAATTTTTTTTGAAATTTTTATTAACCATAATGAAATAGTTTTCGATTTAAAATAAAATGGATTTTAAAAGTGAATGGGTTTGTAACATTTCTCCTACCTTAGTAATTTCAAGGAAAAAATTATTTTAAGAGGGAAGAATGTAATGTCCCGTATTTTTGGTAGTCAGATATTTAATTTAATTTATTATTTTAAATATTATGTTTGGAATATTAATGGATTTCAATATTGAATTCATTTATTTGACGCAACGTTTGAACGTTAAGTTTATATATAATTTTAAGTCGTGCTCGAAATGGTTCGGTAGTTCGTAATATTTAATTTTAAACTTCAAATGAATATACAGGATCCAATTTAAGTCGGATTTCTTTGAAAATAAAAACATTTGAATCTAGTTGATGATAATTTTCTAATGAAAAAGAAAAATATCAATTTCATGTTATAGATTGTTGGTTATGTCCAAATCAAATTTTAAAATAGTCGCTATGGAATTCTTTATTAAAATATAACGTTTATTAATTAATGTAATAAGGTTTTAATATTATTTGAATATCGGTTAACCTAAAAATGTTGATATCGTGTTGTATAACTATATGATAATTTTATTTGGATAAATAAGATGATAATAATTTATTATTATTTTTATTTAAATTATTTTGGAATTTATATAATAATTAATCGATATTTTATAAGCCTTAGAAATAGCCAATTTTCAAACGATCTCCATTTGCAATGAAATGAATTTTATTGAACCCAGAACATCAAAATATAGCGTGCTACAAATTTTGGGGCCAAACGGAGTTAATATGTGAGGGTACATAATTTAATTGTAAACCAACAAACAATTTAAATCATAAAATTTCGCCATTTCCAAATGGAGTTGGATTTCGACCAAACGAGTTTTATTGGATCCGTATTAGTAAGTTATTGTCACGTTTCAAATTTGGTAGCAACCCGATTAACCATGGGATCATGGCAGCGTCAAATGCCCTTGTTTTTATTTAATCATTTTTTTTATTTTGGTCAATTTAGATAGGGGTAACGTTAAAGGGATAAACGAGTAGCCAAACGAACTCCGGTTTTAATGAAATAAATTTCATTGGATCTGTATGGAAAAGGACTAGTAGAATTTCAAAGTTTCAAGTTGATTGAATTTATTTTGTGATCGTGGGAAATTTAAACGCTTGATTTTCCACCTGTGAATTAGAAAGTGATTTTCATAGATGACCTCGGAATTTGATGAAACCTGTCCCGTCGTGTCCAGAATATTTTTTTATGCTAGGATTAGGATTTTCATCAAAATTGGAATTCGTATGTAGTTGATTTGATGAATTACTTCATAATGAAATTTAGTTTTAATAATATTAGATTTGTTTTCTCTCCTATAAATATCAGCTCAATCAAACCCTAAGATTGTTTCTTGCATGGTCAAAATGCTCCGCTTCTGCAAAATTGAATGACCTAGAACATCGCACGATCTTCCTCAAATATTTCTCGATCCTTACATCTATTCACAAAGATTTCAACTACAAAAATGTTAAGCTCAGAGAGCTCGTCAACTTCAACGGTGCTGATCATTTATTGAGCAACATGGTACTCGGAATCCTATCAGAAGGGCGCGCTAGTTATGGCTTTTCTGCAGGCAATTGGTGAGGTCGGGCGTCGCAAGGCTGACGTCGTAAGGCGGAGTGAGGTGGGGGCGAAGGCATTGGTGATGCCTGACCATCGTCCGACGTTTTGGAATGTGTTCGACGGTGGTATGTTTGGCTTCGTGCGTGTGTACTAGGTTAAGTCGAGACCTGATGGAAGCAACAAAAAAGAACAATGCAGAAAAGAGGGAGAATGAGTTCGGTCAACTTTTACTTATAACGTAATTAATCAACATAAACAATTAATCGAGGAATTTTTTATAACTAAACCCTAATTTTAATACACGATTTGATGCAGGGTCGGGCATAACTGACTTTAGTGTGGGTTGGTTTTCTCTTAGGCCTGGAACGTTGGAATGGGAACGAAAAGGTTAAGGCCGATTATTTTAAAACGTAATTAGTTTATATTATAACTTTATTAAGGCATCATTATGAAATTAAATTCCATAATAATAATTAAGGAATATTTGGGGACATTGCAGGTAGTAGTTGGAAAAAGGAGAACGAAGCAGTATTAGTTAAACAAGGGATCAGACCATCATTTTTAGCCCCAAAGTAATTACTACTGTATTATATTTAATAATATGTTTAGTGTTAAAAAAAATTTGAAATCAAAGGATTGACTAAGATTTTATTTAACATATTTAAATTATTAGTATATTAGGGATAAATGATTTAAATTAAAATGTGATAACTTGAATTGTAAATAAATTGAGTATATATAATCAAAATTGGATGATTCAAAGTGTGTTATGATCGTCTTGAGGAGATCTACGTCATGGAACAATTTTGGACAGGATTGGAATTAGCAGGGAAACCTGTTTAAGTTAAATGACTGTTTAATTTAACTAAACCAATTGTTTAAACAACAGAACCTGTAACGAACCGGGATTTTCGACTCCGAAAATCAACATCAACTACCATGTTGACCATTCAGACATCGAACATTCCAGATCATTAATAGAAAGAAATTAGAGGGTGGGAATAGATAAGGTAGAAATATTGAATAGAAGAAGAAGAAGAAACACCACACAGAGTCTCACATCGCAGCGGAACAAAATATAATACAGAAGTAAATCTTTATTGAGAACTTTGAAAATACTTACAATATCAGAGTACATCAACTTCTGGACAGTGATGATCTGTCCTCATACAACACATAGCGGAATACTAGTAATATCATACGTCTGGACTCTTTCAGCTCGTCTCTTCACAGTAGTCGATAACCTGAACCTGTACAACCCGGTCTAACCCGAGCATTTACAAAACACCGGGTCAGTCTGGTGAACCAGAGTGAGATAAACTCGCACAGTAATAAGGGTAAATCATCCAATCATGATTTTAAAATTCAAAACCTTTTTAAAAGAAAAGGATAATCGTAAGACCAAATCCACATATAAACACGGACGGTTTTTACCTTACGATAACCCAAAACATTTTTTTTATCAATATCTCTTCTGATATTATAATAATGCCTAATTACAAGTAAATAGCAATCTAGTGGAACGCTTGCATCTCACGCTACACATATATAGTATACAATCAAAAACCGCGGGCGCTTATTGGAGATTGGATTCCAACTTGACAAGGTATGGGTCCACCTTCCGATAGTGTATCTCTAGAGACGAATACACTGGGTTCAACAAGAACGTCTTGCAACCCGGCCCTCACATGACCGACCCCTCATTCCGCTTGAGAGTATCGAATGTATATCACCGACGGTTGGGATCAGCAACCGTCTCCTGAAAAGGGACAACATCGAAACATAGATTTAAGAAACAAATAGGACTTCCTCTAGATAGGTGATTATACACCCTAATGGGAGCGACCCACATAGCCATGCTGCCTGCCCGATTTTTGTCATTTCCCGGTTGATGAGGCTTGAGGCCAGAATTAACTCTTGACATCTGGTCGCCATTTACTTTGAATGCCACATCGTCAGATCCATCAGATATCACTAATTGACGTCCCCAAAAATACTCTAGCTGAAAGCTAGAGAATGGCAATTCCCTGCCAACAACTATCGTACGTTTGAAGAAATCAACGTACGTGACCCTTTGGAAATACTCTGTCAGACATCCGTCCATATACGTCATCCAGGAACAGGATGAACCGAAGGCACTCTCCTACCGCATCCAATATAGGAATCACCCCATGGATCAGTAGCGAGAAGTCCTTGCAACCCGTTGATTCCAACCACGACAGAATCATAGCTTTACTTTGCTTGCCAGGCAGAGAACATTAGTGGTTCTTCCGTTTATGAAAATCCACGGTCTTCACAGCACCAACTCGACCATCTTCTGATATCTTCCCGTATTTGTTGGTTGGAATGGTTTTCGAATATAAATTCGATCCCGGTCTTTCCATACCAACAATCGTATTGGACAGATTTGATAGTCGGTGTTTTAACTATCAAAATATACAGTGTTTCAATCATGACACTCCAATGAGTTCACTGGTTCAGTATTTAGCATCATTTGGCCTTTGACAAACTAATTTCCTTTTTGTTAAATTGAAATTTCAAATTCTTTTAATATTCAAAAATACGATATTTGAATAACTCTAATTGATTAATTAGCATTCGTCTTTTCTCCATTCGCTTGACTCTAGATCACAGCGATCACAATGGTTACGCCTGATTCCCTCAGGAAACATCCGACCGCCGTAGGCTATCTGCAGCCCTGCGAATTACGCTAGCAGTCGTACGAAATGGCAACTTAGCCGAATAATTATGTTTGGCTAATTCTATCTTGAATAACTACATTCAATTTCCCATTTTGAAATCTCATTTAAAATTCTCCTTTTTACTAGATCTCGTTTTCAAATAACGTTAATGTAAAATTAACGTCTTAACACTTTGAAACTTATTTTTATGTTTTGGTTTATCTTAAACCCTTTTTCCGAAATATCCTTCGACTTAATTCAAATGATTAAGTAATATTTAATTCAAGCTCTCATTCTTGCTTAAAATTCCTTTTATAACTTTGTTATAAAACTTAGGTTTAAAATAAAACCTATTCATGAACTCCTCATTTCGCTTGATCAAATAATTACCCAAGCTAAACCACTCGGCTTATTTCTTATTTCCGTACTTATCAATCTGATTAACTTTCTAAAATCACTTAATAATAAATCAAAGTCTTAAATAAGTAAACTATTCATTTATTTCTCTTTATATAACTTTTATTCAAAATAGTATATTCCAAGATTCTATTTCTAGTTATAAAATAAATTTTATAACTGCATCTCTATCGATTCACCTGACGGTGAATCAATATCTGTAACCCGATTGATTTTTAAAGGCCATACTCTGCCAAACACTTAACGAATATCGCCCATTGGTTTAAACCAAACAGATGTTGAATATTAAATCAATAATCAACTATCAAATCAATCACACAAACAGATCAGTTCATATATGATAATATGAAAATAAATAATACATTTGAGGAATCCGGTTGGATCCCTCCAACCTGTTCTTCCCTGTAATCACAACGGTTATCTCAAATCAGACTATTCGGTTTTGTTTAACTGATAACAATAAATAACAGCCATTTAACATCAACCACACACCATTCAAACAATTCAATCATTTAAACACGTTTATAAATAAACGTGACCAACCAAGGTGAGTTACCTTTATTGGGACCAAACGTTAAAAATAACGATTTGGAATTTCACTGAAATTAAACACAGTTTAATTTCATCAGTTAAATAGATAACTAGCAAAACGGTCAACCATTGGTAAGCAGAGCACACAAAATAAAAATACCCAATTTATATAAAATATAAAAAGGGTAACTGAGTGAGTTTAACTCACCTGATTTCCGGCTGTGTTCGACTCCTCCTATACCAGCTCTTATAATATTGCGCTTGCCGGTATGGTTCCGACGTTACTTGTCCCGTATCATTCCGTTACTGCACGTCAGGGTTATAAATTTAATATGGCATTCACTTGTTTGAATTAATAATCATTATTAATAAGGAAAATTCCAAAATTTCTAGTTTAGGTTGATTAAACTGATTAGGCTTATACAAAGTGATGTTAATATTAACAAGCGTAGTATATATATTACTTTGGCATGTACTAAAGTCGGTTAGGCATAGTTACAAGTCACTTTGGCCTATTTAATTCTCCCGAAGCCACATGTTGTACATTATAATATCTTAATAATATATTATCTTAAATCCTTTAGTTAACGTTAACGTAACCCAATTAGGCCCGTGGAAAAACAATTATCAGGAATGTTAAAATTATTTACCACTGTTTATCTTCCACTTCATTTATTCAGTTGCCTACTGTTCCTTATTCCCCCTTACTGCTGTTACCCTAAGAACCCCAACTACTCCTTTGCACTCTTTCTTCTTGCTCTCGGAACCGTCCGCACCGCTATATCGCGTCCTCCCCTTTGTATTCATTTCCGAACCCATGCCTGCAATTTTAGGATAAGGGCCCAATACTTGCTCCGTACTTTGTTTCCACCTCTCGCACGTGACCGTTTCCTTCCAGGCTTGTCTTCATTTCCGTGCTTTTCATTCCGTTACTCTCTTCACGCATCTAGCATGGCACCCTTGTCTTCACGTTTTTGGACTGGGAATCAACAGCTCGTCTGTTTCCTTCGTCCATTTCTACCACAGTTCGCACCCCACCTGGCACTACTCCCTTCCACGTCGGTACTCCAAAAACACACCCGTGTGACCAAAGTCTTCCCCTCATGCATTGATGCTCCAGCTCGCGCCCGCTAATGGTTTGTAAATATGAGAGGAAGTGGTTATTTCGAATGGATAAATACGGGAGTTTATAATTTGAAGGAGGGGGTCTCATTCTTTTATAGTCCGAAGGGAAGACGTGATATGTTTTTCACATTTACACGAAGAAAGAAAAATGAAAGAGAAAGGGATGGAGCAGCAGTTCTTTTATAGGGGAGACTACGTGCGTGCCAAGTTTTAGTGTTTATAGGTTTACAGTGAATTATAGGCTAGCTGTCGATGGACAAGATGGGACACAACACTTTGTCGGCAAGGTTAAAAAGATTGGCGACCAAGGGGTAAGCAAATTAGTACGAAAGGGACTGAAATATGTTGGCGCATGTCTTCATTTGTTTGTCAGACAAGGAAAAGCCATGCTGGTGAAATGAAACGATGGTGGGTTGCTATTATAATATTATAATGATACTTCGCGATGAGGTAACATGCCAAAATCACTCCAAACAATTTCTGTCTACTGATAAAAAAACTGTTCTTGATGTAAAACGATATTCCGGATCCAATGGGACAAGTTTCATCGCAATCCGAGGTCGTATGAAAAATTTTCCTTTATAAAACCAGAAATAAACACGCGTTTAATTTTTTTTCACGATCACCAGGTAAATCAAATCCACTTGAAACTGCGAACATCGACAATAACTTTTCGATACGAACCCAACGACACTAATTTCATCGCGTTCTGAGACTGTTTGCCCGATAATCTGTTTTTACCCCGAACCGCCCTACCCTTTTTAACGCTAAATTTCCCGATCTCTAAAAATAACAAACTATATACCTATCCTGACTATAATCGACGCTACGAACTCAACGGAACTGGTTTCGTCGAAAACAGAGTCTGTTTGCAAAACGGCTACTTTAAAGGCCTATAATTAAATAACGGTTTCCATAGCGACTATTTCAAATTTTGATTTGGCCATAACTATCAAACTATAACACGAAATCTGGATTTTTCTCTTTCATATGAAAGCTATTGCCAATACGGCTCCAACGTGTCTTGTTTCACAGAAATCCGACTTATATCGAATCCTGTATTCTTAGTTGAAGTTCAAACTCGAATTTTACGAACTGCAGCGCTATTTTCAAGCTCTATTTATATTATATATAATATATAGTTCAACTTCGTTTAAAACGACGATTTAAATATTAAATCACATCGATATTCCAAATATAATAATTGAATTAAATAAATTAAATTATATATTTGAGTGCCAAAAACACGGGTCGTTACATTCTTCCCCCCTTAAAATAATTTCGTCCTCGAAATTGCTAAGGTAAGAAAGAACGTTATAAACTCATTAATTTCAAATCTAATTTTATATTAGATTAGAAACCAATTCAATACTGTAAATAGATATTTTCAAAAAATATTGAAAATTTTCTAACACATTATATTTCCGAAAAATTTCGCCAGCACCTCCTCTGTACGGCTCAATCGGTACAACTCCAACTCGCCTTTCTAGGCCTTCTCCAATCCAAAGAAAACAAAACAGCCAAGCGGCTTGCCAAACAGGCTCAGAAATCTCATCAAACTTATATAAAAATAAACGTGTACCTTTTGTCGGGCCTATCATTATATCCTTCCCATCTGCTACGCTGTCAGCTTATACAAATGCATTCCCAATGAAATTCCAACTTTATCCTCATAACAGAATCCTTCACATGTCCAAGCCAAATTCCATTCTTAACTCAATTTCCATCCATTACCAATTCCAACTCTTAACTTATCAGTCCAATACCATTTCAGATTCCCGTCTCATAATTCAAAATCTGATTCTACTTGATATATCATATCCTGATTCAATTTCCAGTTAATTGATTTCAATTCAATCCATATTTCCCTTCCCAATTTCTATTTAATTTTGTTTTTGTTCAAACAAGTTCCCTGAGAGTTTTTAAACAGTTTAGCTCTTTCAAGAAAATCAAACATTCTTTTCTAGGATTCAAAACAACTTCTTTTTCTCAAAGCAATTCAAAACAAGATTTTTGGTAGTAATCCGTCACTTAGAACTCGGAAATGAACACTGATGATGTGGCCAGCATCCTCAGAGTTATTCCCCAGCTATCAAAGTGAGTTCAATACTATGTCATTTTCAAAACTAGTTCTAAACACTTTCATTTTGAAATCCATTTCAAAATAAAATTGATAATGCTTGCGAAACAATTTAAAATCTCCCAGGATTTTAAAATTCTCATATTCAATCCAAGTTCATTTGCAAACACCTTTCCCGTTTTTAGGAATTTTAATTCCAATTCTGATTTTAATTTCAGATTTAATTCATTTCGATTTCATATATTTCACTTATGTGAATTCTGATTGATTATTTACATAACCATGTTACTACTATAATTTTATCTGATTATATCACAACCAACACATCCAATATATGATAATACTTCAAACAACTATACTTTGTTTATATCAAAATATAACTTGGTTAAATTATTTCATTTAACCTTTTTCAAAACATACTGTGTCGGTTCATCGTATTCAAGTGTTTAGTAACCCATATCGATACAGTGGATCAAACTGATCGACCAGAATTCATAAACAACTCAGCCAATAAATCTCCATAATATAAAACAATTTTTTATAAAATCTACAAATACGTTCACTCGTATATATACACTCAAACTCAATGTAGGGTATTGCTAACCCCATCTCTATTGAGTCACGCCACAGAGCCAAGGTAGTTACTTAACCTTCAGCTCTGATACCACTGTAACGAACTGGGATTTTCGACTCCGAAAATCAACATCAACTACCATGTTGACCATTCAGACATCGAACATTCCAGATCATTAATAGAAAGAAATTAGAGGGTGAGAATAGATAAGGTAGAAATATTGAATAGAAGAAGAAGAAGAAACACCACACAGAGTCTCACATCGCAGCGGAACAAAATATAATACAGAAGTAAATCTTTATTGAGAACTTTGAAAATACTTACAATATCAGAGTACATCAACTTCTGGACAGTGATGATCTGTCCTCATACAACACACAACGGAATACTAGTAATATCATACGTCTGGACTCTTTCAGCTCGTCTCTTCACAGTAGTCGATAACCTGAACCTGTACAACCCGGTCTAACCCGAGCATTTACAAAACACCGAGTCAGTCTGGTGAACCAGAGTGAGATAAACTCGCACAGTAATAAGGGTAAATCATCCAATCATGATTTTAAAGTTCAAAACCTTTTTAAAAGAAAAGGATAATCGTAAGACCAAATCCACATATAAACACGGACGGTTTTTACCTTACGATAACCCAAAACATTTTTTTTATCAATATCTCTTCTGATATTATAATAATGTCTAATTATAAGTAAATAGCAATCTAGTGGAACGCTTGCATCTCACGCTACACATATATAGTATACAATCAAAAACCGCGGGCGCTTATTGGAGATTGGATTCCAACTTGACAAGGTATGGGTCCACCTTCCGATAGTGTATCTCTAGAGACGAATACACTGGGTTCAACAAGAACATCTTGCAACCCGGCCCTCACATGACCGACCCCTCATTTCGCTTGAGAGTATCGAATGTATGTCACCGACTGTTGGGATCAGCAACCGTCTCCCGAAAAGGGACAGCATCGAAACATAGATTTAAGAAACAAATAGGACTTCCTCTAGATAGGTGATTATACACCCTAATGGGAGCGACCCACATAGCCATGCTGTCTGCCCGATTTTTGTCATTTCCCGGTTGATGAGGCTTGAGGCCAGAATTAACTCTTGACATCTGGTCGCCATTTACTTTGAATGCCACATCGTCAGATCCATAAGATATCACTAATTGACGTCCCTAAAAATACTCTAGCTGAAAGCTAGAGAATGGCAATTCCCTGCCAACAACTATCGTACGTTTAAAGAAATCAACGTACGTGACCCTTTGGAAATACTCTGTCAGACATCCGTCCATATACGTCATCCAGGAACAGGATGAACCGAAGGCACTCTCCTACCGCATCCAATATAGGAATCACCCCATGGATCAGTAGCGAGAAGTCCTTGCAACCCGTTGATTCCAACCACGACAGAATCACAGCTTTACTTTGCTTGCCAGGCAGAGAACATTAGTGGTTCTTCCGTTTATGAAAATCCACGGTCTTCACAGCACCAACTCGACCATCTTCTGATATCTTCCCGTATTTGTTGGTTGGAATGGTTTTCGAATATAAATTCGATCCCGGTCTTTCCATACCAACAATCGTATTGGACAGATTTGATAGTCGGTGTTTTAACTATCAAAATATACAGTGTTTCAATCATGACACTCCAATGAGTTCACTGGTTCAGTATTTAGCATCATTTGGCCTTTGACAAACTAATTTCCTTTTTGTTAAATTGAAATTTCAAATTCTTTTAATATTCAAAAATACGATATTTGAATAACTCTAATTGATTAATTAACATTCGTCTTTTCTCCATTCGCTTGACTCTAGATCACAGCGATCACAATGGTTACGCCTGATTCCCTCAGGAAACATCCGACCGCCGTAGGCTATCTGCAGCCCTGCGAATTACGCTAGCAGTCGTACGAAATGGCAACTTAGCCGAATAATTATGTTTGGCTAATTCTATCTTGAATAACTACATTCAATTTCCCATTTTGAAATCTCATTTAAAATTCTCCTTTTTACTAGATCTCGTTTTCAAATAACGTTAATGTAAAATTAACGTCTTAACACTTTGAAACTTATTTTTATGTTTTGGTTTATCTTAAACCCTTTTTCCGAAATCTCCTTCGACTTAATTCAAATGATTAAGTAATATTTAATTCAAGCTCTCATTCTTGCTTAAAATTCCTTTTATAACTTTGTTATAAAACTTAGGTTTAAAATAAAACCTATTCATGAACTCCTCATTTCGCTTGATCAAATAATTACCCAAGCTAAACCACTCGGCTTATTTCTTATTTCCGTACTTATCAATCTGATTAACTTTCTAAAATCACTTAATAATAAATCAAAGTCTTAAATAAGTAAACTATTCATTTATTTCTCTTTATATAACTTTTATTCAAAATAGTATATTCCAAGATTCTATTTCTAGTTATAAAATAAATTTTATAACTACATCTCTATCGATTCACCTGACGGTGAATCAATATCTGTAACCCGATTGATTTTTAAAGGCCATACTCTGCCAAACACTTAACGAATATCGCCCATTGGTTTAAACCAAACAGATGTTGAATATTAAATCAATAATCAACTATCAAATCAATCACACAAACAGATCAGTTCATATATGATAATATGAAAATAAATAATACATTTGAGGAATCCGGTTGGATCCCTCCAACCTGTTCTTCCCTGTAATCACAACGGTTATCTCAAATCAGACTATTCAGTTTTGTTTAACTGATAACAATAAATAACAGCCATTTAACATCAACCACACAACATTCAAACAATTCAATCATTTAAACACGTTTATAAATAAACGTGACCAACCAAGGTGATTTACCTTTATTGGGACCAAACGTTAAAAATAACGATTTGGAATTTCACTGAAATTAAACACAGTTTAATTTCATCAGTTAAATAGATAACTAGCAAAACGGTCAACCATTGGTAAGCAGAGCACACAAAATAAAAATACCCAATTTATATAAAATATAAAAAGGGTAACTGAGTGAGTTTAACTCACCTGATTTCCGGCTGTGTTCGACTCCTCCTATACCAGCTCTTATAATATTGCGCTTGCCGGTATGGTTCCGACGTTACTTGTCCCGTATCATTCCATTACTGCACGTCAGGGTTATAAATTTAATATGGCATTCACTTGTTTGAATTAATAATCATTATTAATAATGAAAATTCCAAAATTTCTAGTTTAGGTTGATTAAACTGATTAGGCTTATACAAAGTGATGTTAATATTAACAAGCGTAGTATATATATTACTTTGGCATGTACTAAAGTCGGTTAGGCATAGTTACAAGTCACTTTGGCCTATTTAATTCTCCCGAAGCCACATGTTGTACATTATAATATCTTAATAATATATTATCTTAAATCCTTTAGTTAACGTTAAC
This sequence comes from Allium sativum, assembly GCA_030737875.1. Classification (NCBI taxonomy): domain Eukaryota; kingdom Viridiplantae; phylum Streptophyta; class Magnoliopsida; order Asparagales; family Amaryllidaceae; genus Allium; species Allium sativum. The sequence goes on along the minus strand of CM060920.1, from coordinate 74,250,450 downwards.
GTAACCCAATTAGGCCCGTGGAAAAACAATTATCAGGAATGTTAAAATTATTTACCACTGTTTATCTTCCACTTCATTTATTCAGTTGCCTACTGTTCCTTATTCCCCCTTACTGCTGTTACCCTAAGAACCCCAACTACTCCTTTGCACTCTTTCTTCTTGCTCTCGGAACCGTCCGCACCGCTATATCGCGTCCTCCCCTTTGTATTCATTTCCGAACCCATGCCTGCAATTTTAGGATAAGGGCCCAATACTTGCTCCGTACTTTGTTTCCACCTCTCGCACGTGACCGTTTCCTTCCAGGCTTGTCTTCATTTCCGTGCTTTTCATTCCGTTACTCTCTTCACGCATCTAGCATGGCACCCTTGTCTTCACGTTTTTGGACTGGGAATCAACAGCTCGTCTGTTTCCTTCGTCCATTTCTACCACAGTTCGCACCCCACCTGGCACTACTCCCTTCCACGTCGGTACTCCAAAAACACACCCGTGTGACCAAAGTCTTCCCCTCATGCATTGATGCTCCAGCTCGCGCCCGCTAATGGTTTGTAAATATGAGAGGAAGTGGTTATTTCGAATGGATAAATACGGGAGTTTATAATTTGAAGGAGGGGGTCTCATTCTTTTATAGTCCGAAGGGAAGACGTGATATGTTTTTCACATTTACACGAAGAAAGAAAAATGAAAGAGAAAGGGATGGAGCAGCAGTTCTTTTATAGGGGAGACTACGTGCGTGCCAAGTTTTAGTGTTTATAGGTTTACAGTGAATTATAGGCTAGCTGTCGATGGACAAGATGGGACACAACACTTTGTCGGCAAGGTTAAAAAGATTGGCGACCAAGGGGTAAGCAAATTAGTACGAAAGGGACTGAAATATGTTGGCGCATGTCTTCATTTGTTTGTCAGACAAGGAAAAGCCATGTTGGTGAAATGAAAGGATGGTGGGTTGCTATTATAATATTATAATGATACTTCGCGATGAGGTAACATGCCAAAATCACTCCAAACAATTTCTGTCTACTGATAAAAAAACTGTTCTTGATGTAAAACGATATTCCGGATCCAATGGGACAAGTTTCGTCGCAATCCGAGGTCGTATGAAAAATTTTCCTTTATAAAACTAGAAATAAACACGCTTTTAATTTTTTTCACGATCACCGGGTAAATCTAATCCACTTGAAACTGCGAACATCGACAATAACTTTTCGATACGAACCCAACGGCACTAATTTCGTCGCATTCTGAGACTGTTTGCCCGATAAGCTGTTTTTACCCCGAACCGCCCTACCCTTTTTAACGCCAAATTTCCCGATCTCTAAAAATAATAAACTATATACCTATCCTGACTATAATCGACGCTACGAACTCAACGGAACTGGTTTCGTCGAAAACAGAGTCCGTTTGCAAAACGGCTACTTTAAAGGCCTATAATTAAATAACGGTTTCCATAGCGACTATTTCAAATTTTGATTTGGCCATAACTATCAAACTATAACACGAAATCTGGATTTTTCTCTTTCATATGAAAGCTATTGCCAATACGGCTCCAACGTGTCTTGTTTCACAGAAATCCGACTTATATCGAATCCTGTATTCTTAGTTGAAGTTCAAACTCGAATTTTACGAACTGCAACGCTATTTTCAAGCTCTATTTATATTATATATAATATATAGTTCAACTTCGTTTAAAACGACGATTTAAATATTAAATCACATCGATATTCCAAATATAATAATTGAATTAAATAAATTAAATTATATATTTGAGTGCCAAAAACACGGGTCGTTACAGAACCAGATCAAGGTGAGTTAAACTCACTCATTTGTTCCCACTTATATTTTATATAAGTCGGGTTTGTTTTGATAATTGTGTGCTATAGTTGCTAATGATTGGCTGTTTTGTTTGTTTCTAAATATATATTTATAAATTGATTGAACCAATGAAATTAAATATTGTTTAATTTCAGTGAAAACCAAATTGTTATTTTAACGATTGGACCCAATGAAGGTAACAAGTTTAATTTAATGAAATGTTTTGCCGTGTTAAATAAATTGGCTGATGTTAAATAGTTTCTATTTATTGTTATAGAAATTATAAATTAAATTGAATTTAATGATTTTATTTGAGATAATCTATTTTGATGTAGAGAAGGACAGGTTGGAGTTATCCAGCGGGATTCCTCAAATATATTTAATGATTTTTACTTTTATATTATCATTATATGAACTGTTCTGGTAAGGTGATTGATTTGGTTGTTGACTGTTGACCTCAAATTCAGTGTTTGTCTTGTTTTAACAATTGGGTAATATTGGTTGAGTAATCGGCAGTATATGTTTGGATGATACGGTCCCAACAAAACTGATTTCATCAAATTTGGAGACCGTTTGAAAAAAATGGCCATTTTCAGGTCGATCCAAATTGACTGAAATCAACCAAACACATTTTCCTTTACCACGCTCACATATTAACTCCAAAAATTATGGAATTTGGAATCTAGAAATAATTTGACATTCCAGATCCAACAAAAGTGGTTTCGTCGAAAATGGAGGTCGTTTGCAAAATGTCTATTTTCAAGGGCTGTATAAACTCCATAGCGACCTTTCTGAAAATTCATTTGGTCATAACTTTTGATTTCCGATATGAAATTTCAATTTTTTAGATTCATTAGAAAGATATTCATAAACATATTTAAATATTTTTGGTTTCACTAAAATCCGTTATATTTTGCACCCCGTACAGTCAGTCAAAGTTCGAATCTAAATTTTCAAACTGCCGCACCATTTCAGGCCTTGTTTTATAATTCAGATAAATATATTTATTTTCCAACGTCGATTCAAATAGACTTTTGGTCGTTATTATTCAAAATAATTTATTTTAAATGTTCAAAATCCACTAAAATAACCAAATTAAATTTTTTATATTGGTTTAGATTTTTCGGGTTGTTACAATCTCCTCCACTAAAAATCTTTTCGTCCCCGAAAAGGAACGAAGCTGAAAGTAGTTTAATTAACCAACTCAACTTTCTTTCTGGCTTTCGTTATTCAACTTTTCAGTTTCTAAGAATTTTCCAATTCTTCAAAAATTTGGCTAACACCCTAAATTTTCGCCATAACCTCCTTTGTACGGGGAGGAGTTTGGAAATTTATTGGGCCGTATTAGGTACCCAATAAATCCTAATAAGTATGCACAAATTTATAGTGATATATTCCGGTGTCCAGAGGGGAGTGTGTATAGATCATAACTTTAGAGAATAAATTCTCGTCACCCTATAAATGGTTTTTGTGCCTTAACGACCAGAGAGACGTGTTTATTGTCATCTCCAAACCCGTGTGGGTTTTTATTAATCTGGCAATTTACCGTTACATTTTATATAGTCCATATCAGTCTTTGGTTCAACCTGTAATATAGTCATCGCTATACAAGCTTCTCGCTTGTATGGTAAAGCTTCAGCCTCGTCACAAAAGCTCCAAATGCTTATGTGGTATATGATGAAGTTTGCTATCTTCCAAAAGTATGCATTGTAGTGTAATTCAAAATTAATTGTTACTATCCTATGGAAACGTTTATTATTACACACAGAATAACCAGCACTCCGCATCCAATGACATTCACAGGAGTTGATATAATAATAAAATTACGCATCTAACTCATTAAGATTAACCTATTTGTCGGGCACGCAAATAAATTCTTTACTCAACAGCAAATTCATTTACCTATTCAAACATATATATTGTACATGCATGTATATCTATCTATTTTTAAACCAGTTTAATATTTGATTCAATTGCATAAATTTAACTTCATTCTCTTATTGATTTGATTAACTATCATTTCAATAATTTGATTAGTCAAATTCATAATCACACAACACAAACAACAATCAATTTGTTGATTAACTTTTCAAAAATATACTAATTAATTCATATACTCTTTTAAAATCATTCAGACTACATAATTAAAAAAATTACGTCCATGAAAAGGAAACAATAGTAAAGTAGAGACCAAAGTGGAATGCAAAATATGGTAAATGTACCTTGCACCAAATTTAATCAGAGATATCCACCCTGCAATTGGGATAGGCTTTCTTAATGCTCTCCTCAGTTTCCCAAGTACAGTGTCGCGGATCTCCACTCCATTGCACTTTGACTAAGTGAACCTTCTTGTTCCTTAGCTCCTTAGTTTCTTTGCTAATAATCTTTATCGGCTCTCTCCTTACAGCTAATTTTGGAGTAATTTCCAAATCTTGTTGCGCAATATCTTCCATGACTAAGTGTGGATCATGCACATGCTTTCAAATTTGAGATACGTGAAACACATCATGTACTCCAGGCAACCAACTAGGCAATTAGACTCTATAAGCGAGAGTTCCAACCCATTCGAGCATAGGAAATGGACCAATAAATCTGGGCGCCAACTTCCCTGTTTTGCCAAATCGGACTACTCCACTCATTGGAGAAACCCTCAAATATACATAGTCACCAACATAAAAAGACAAATCTCTCCTTCTTGAATCTGCATAGCTCTTTTGTTAGCTTTGAGCAGCCAATAATCGTTTCTTAATGAAATCAACTTTATCCGCAACTTCGCGGATCATATCTGGTCCCAGTACAAGTCTATTACCAGGTTCTACCCAACAAGCGGGGGATCTGCATGGTCTACCATAAAATGCTTCAAATGGTGACATTTTCAAGCTCTCTTTGTAGCTATTGTTGTACGATAACTCAGCCAAATGCAAGTGGTCTTCCCATGATCTACCAAAATCAATAACACAAGCCCGCAATAAATCTTCTAGAATACGATTCACCATCTCAGTTTGACCATCTGTATGAGGACGATAAGCGGTGCTCAAGTTCAATTTCATTCCCAATTCTTCTTGGAATGCTTCCCAGAATTTATTAGCAAAAATCGGGTCATGATCACTAACGATACTCATGGGAATTCCATGAAGTTTAATAATCTCTCTAAAATAAATCTGTGCCAAACTCTGAGCGGTTCTATTCGATCTGACAGGTATAAAATGGGCGGTCTTCATGAAACGATCTACGATCACCTAAGTACTGTCATTTCCTTTCCTGGTTCTGGGCAAACCATCTATGAAATCCATAGAAATATGTTCCCACTTCCAACCTGGAACTTCTAACGGATGCAACAATCCGGCGAGTTTCTATTGATCGCTTTTAACTTGTTGACACGTAGAACACCGGCTAACGTACAAGGAAATGTCTCTTTTCATAGATCTCCACCAGAAAGTGCACTTGATATCGTTATACATTTTTCTCACTCCTGGATGGATACTCAGTTTGGATTTGTGACATTCATCCAATACTACTCTCCGGAGTTCAGGGATGTTTAGAACACAAATTCGGCCTTTCAACCTCATAATTCCCTCGTTATCAATCTGAAAACTCGAGGCCTCACCTTTATGAATTCTCTCTCTAATCTTCTGAATGAAGTGATCATCCTTCTGAAGAGCAGATATTTTATCAATCAATGAAGCCGTGATTATAAGATTGGCGATGACTACATTCTTTCTGCTAGCGCATCAGCCACCACATTGGCTTTCCCCGGAGTATATAAAATATCAAGATCATATGCCGCGAGAAATTCTAACCAACGCTGATGTCTCATATTTAGGTCATTCTAGGTGAATAAATACTTCAATGATTGATGACTGGTATATAATTCGAACTTCTCACCCAATAGATAGTGCCTCCAGATTTTCATAGCAAACACGATGGCTAACAATTCAAGATCGTGAGTTGCATAACTCTGCTCATGTGGCTTCAATTGACGGCTAGCATAAGCGACTACTTGACCTTCTGCATTAACACTGCACCAAGACCTTCTTTAGAAGCATCTGTCCAGACTTTCAAGTCTTGATTGCCATCAATAATTGTTAACACTGGAGCAGTTGTCAGCCTTAACTTCAGCTTTTGGAAAGCCGCTCACATTCTGGAGTCCAATTGAACCTTGAATGTTTCTTAGTAAGCTTTGTTAAGGAACTAGATATCTTCGAAAAATCCTTAACAAACTTCTGGTAATAACTAGCCAATCCAAGAAAACTTTGGACTTCTGTAGGCGTAGTTGGCTGCTTCCAATTCTGAATAGCTGTGATCTTACTTGGGATCCATAGAAATTCTTTCTTTTGATACAACATGGCCAAAAAACTTGACTTCTTCTTGCTAGAATATACATTTGGAAAATTTTGCTTTTAAAACATTCTTTTTGAGAATTTCTAACACTTGTTCCAAATGTTTTTCATGCTCGCTTTCTGACTTAGAGAAGATCAATATGTCATCAATGAAAACCAGAACAAATTTATTTAATACTTATCTGAATACTCTGTTCATTAGATCGACAAAATAAGTTAGAGCATTACATAAGCCGAACGACACTACTAACCACTCGTAGAATAAATCTAGAACTCTGAATGCTGTCAAAGGAACACACTCTTCGACAATACGAAGATGATAGAAACCTGTAGCTAGGCCCATACGTGAAAATACTTGCGCGCCATTCAATCGATCTAACAAGTCATCAATCCGCGACAATGGATAATTGTTCTTTAACATCTGCTTGTTCAAGTCACGATAATCCACACATAGTCTGAGAGTACCATCTGAGTTTGGAACAAACACCACTACTGCTCCCCAATCAGAGAAACTAGGCCTGATAAAACCCTTCCATACAAGTTGTCGAGTCTGATGTCTAACTCTTCTTTTTCCTTCAAGGTCATTCTTCGAATAGCGTGAACTACTGGCCTTGCATTCGGAAGTAAAGCAATCTTGAAATCTATTTCTCTACGCGGAGGCAAGCTAACAACTTCTTTAAACACATCCGCATAATTCTTCATTGCAGGGATATTTTCTACGTCGACTGGAATATTCTCCGTAACGACGGGAACATGTTCTAATTGAGCAGGAGAAACATCCAGAGCTGCCCAAAAGTCTTTTCTATCAGAATTCGGACCTTCACATGGTATGGTTATATAGTCTCCAAACTTTTTCGTTGCCTTAACAACTCTTTCGGCGCATTTGACCTCAGCTTCATATTTGGTTAACCAATCCAATCCCAGAATAAGATCAAATTCTTTAAAATTCATAACGATCGAGATGGTAGGGAACCGATACCGGGAAAAAGAAACAGGAACCCCACAAATCCAACTAAGATCGAGGGAATCCCCAACCGGATTATGGACAATCATGGGTGTTTTGAGCTTTTTCAGATTCAAATCCAGTTTCTTAACCGCATTACTTACAATAAAGCTTCACGACGCGCCTGTATCGAACAATACTTTAACTGGAATATCTTTGACAGTAAGCGTGCCTTCTAAAACATCTGGCCTCGCTTGAATAGTTGAGGGTGCAGAAACCTCTGCCACTTCATTCACTTGTACGATTTCAGATTCCTTTAAGAGCTGGCAAACCTTTAAAAGATGACAAGTCTGATGGCAAAGATTGCATTTTCTACTTTCTTGAAATTTGTTCTTAGATTTAGATCCATCCTTCCTCTGCATTTTCAAATATTTACATTTTCTGGACAAACGACCCTTCTGATTGCAGTTAAGGCATATGGCAGTCATTACTGGTTCTTTCTCAGATTTAACCTTTTTCCTATTGACCCTAGGCTTCTTACTGAACCCAGACTTCGTACTTGCCTCAGGCTGTGTACTTGTCTCTAGGCTATCAGTTTCAAATTTCCTTTTGCTGCTAGAACTGACTTCCTCATCATCGCCGAAAAGACCTTTCTTATCTAGACCTTCATACTGATAAGCCATGTATATCATTTCAAAAAAAGATTGTTGCACATGTGCAGTTACGCTACTTTGGTACTTTCTTTGAAGGCCGTTAATAAAACGCAGATTCTTCATCTTTGGATTTTGAATTAGATGCGGGGCAAAATGAGAAAGTTCATTGAATTTCTTATGATATTCCGGAATGGTCATATCTCCTTGAATCAAATAGTAGAATTCATCACTTAACTGCTCAGTTGCTTCTGGAGGAATAAATCTTTCATTGAAAATTTCTTTGAATCCATCCCAGGTAATATTACCTTCTGGATTATCTTTAATAACAACTTCCCACCAGATTAAAGCTTCGTCTTTGAGTGCCCAAGATGCCAGTAATCTTTTCTGATCATCTCGCAGCTCGAAACCTTCAAAAATTCTCTCAGCAGAGTGCATCCAAGCTTGAGTTTGAATAATGGACTCATTGCCCGAGAACAACACTCCACTCAGATTTCGATATCTCTTTAATAGAGCTTCTATATCTGATCCTGGCTGTGGAAGCACAACTGGCTCATTAGGTGGTTGAACCATAGGATTATTTCTTCTGCTTCTGCCACTCATTTTCTATGTCTGCAAATAGCAGACAAAGTGTCAGGTCAACAGAAAAGGTATTTTAAAGCATAGATACATATACTTGAATGTAAATGTGTCTATCGGGGTGTATTTCAGTCTGCTACACTCATACTAGGATATTGTTGATCCTATCTGAAATGAGTTATTCGTCATAGAATACTACTGATTCTATTTCTGACGAGTTCATTAATATGTTATATCCTAGTACTAAGCTTAACCAAAGCTCTGATACCACGTTTCCGCCTTCGAAGTCGCTAATCGGGGAGAGATAATTCGATTTTTTTAACAAAAAATCTGATTGGCCCGTGCTATTTATAATTCCAAAAATATCCGTTTCTCCAAACGAACTCCAATCCAAACCCAACGACTGTCGTCCCTAGCTAAATACCCCCATTCCGGACATAATGGAATATGTTTCATAGGCCCATTCAACTTTTTTCAGTCAGTTTTTCTTTAAATTAAAATATAAAACATTCAATATTTGATTTGAAAGTACATTTCAATTTGCCGGGCCACATACTGATCCCAAAAATTCCAGAAAAATATATCTAGCTATGTTTGGACGATACGGTCCCAACAAACTGATTTCGTCAAATTCGGAGACTGTTTTAAAAATGGCCATTTTATGGTCGATCCAAATTGACTGAAATCAACCAAACACATTTTCCTTTGCCACGCTCACATATTAACTCCAAAAATTATGGAATTTGGAATCTAGCAATAATTTGACATTCCAGATCCAAAAAAAGTGGTTTCATCGAAAATGGAGGTCGTTTGCAAAATGTCTATTTTCAAGGGCTATAAAAACTCCATAGCGACCTTTCTGAAAATTCATTTGGCCATAACTTTTGATTCCTGCTATGAAATTTCGATTTTTCAGATTCATTAGAAAGATATTCATAAACATATTTAAATATTTTTGGTTTCACTAAATTCTGTTTTATTTTGCACCCCGTACAGTCAGTCAAAATTCGAAGCCAAATTTTCAAACTGCCACGCCATTTCAGGCCTTGTTTTATAATTCAAATAAATATATTTATTTTCCAACGTCGATTAAAATAGACTTTTGGTCCTTATTATTCAAAATAATTTATTTTAAATATTCAAAATCCACTAAAATAGCCAAATTAAATTTTTTAAATTAGTTCAGGTTTTTCGGGTTGTTACAGGGTCGATGGGCGGCCCTAGCTCTGTTTTTATCGAAATTTGATTTACACTTATCTCGAAATCTAACCGTTTGATTTTAACAAAATTTATATCGATGGAAAGATCTTCCCAAAGCGGTCCTAATGGTTCCAGTTTTGGGAAAATCCGACGGTTGGATCTTTCGGTATAATCGCTTAAAGTTACGATTCCGAAACGCAAACTACCGCGCGCGATTTGTTTAATTTTAATTATATATATAATTATATATATATATATATATATAAACTTTTTGACGAATTCACTAACGTTTTTAATATGCCAAATAAAAGAGTGTTTTTATTGGCATACCACATCTATGTACTGTCAAACAAAATATATCATTCACATGAAAATTTATCCAATGACGAGTCAACTTTGCATTTAAATTCTAATATATGCAAATGTAATTATAAATGTTATTTAAACAATGCATATAAATTCTAATATATGCAATGTAATTATGAATGTTATTTTAACAACGCATATAAATTCTAGTATATGCGATGTAATTATAAATGTTATTTTAGCAACGCATATAAATTCTAATATATGCGATGTAATTATAAATGAAAATTTAACAACGCATATAAATTCTAATAAATGCGATGTAATTATAAATGTTATTTTAACAATGCATATAAATTCTAATATATGCGATGTAATTATAAATGCAAATTTAACAACGCATATAAATTCTAATATATGCGACGTAATTATAAATGTTATCTTAACAACGCATATAAATTCTAATATACACGATGTAATTATAAATGCAAATTTAACAACGCATATAAATTCTAATATATGCGATGTAGTTATAAATGTTATTTTAACAACACATATAAATTCTAATATATGTGATGTAATTATAAATGCAAATTTAACAACAGATATAAATTCTAATATATACGATGTAATTATAAATGCAAATTTTATCCATTTCATTAAAAACAAAGTTTTTAATGTAAACATATTTTATTTTTAAAAAATATGAATGTTTGTCCAACTTTTGTTATTACATTAAAAAGTGAATTTTTAATGTAGAACATATTTTCTTTTAAAACATGTTCCTTTTTCTACATTTCTATTTTTACATAAAAAAGTGAAATTTCAATGTAAAACATGTTTTCCTTTTAAAACATGAATCTTGCCTAGTTTTCTAATGTTACATTAAAAGTGAAAATTCAATGTATAACATGTTTTGCATTTCAAAACATGAATCTTTTCCCTTATTTTTAACATCACATTAAAAATGCATGTTTTTAATGAAATCATGTTTTGATTAAAAACATGTACATTTTGTCTTTTTCTATTCTTGTCATTAAAATGTAAATTTTTAATGAAATCATGTTTTTATTAAAAACATGTACAATTTTCTTATTCTTAACATTACATTAAAAATGTATATTTTTAGTGAAAATTATGTTTTGATTTAGAAACATGTACATTTTTCTTATTACATTAAAATTGCATATTTTTAATGAAATCGTGTTTTTGTTCAAACGATGAACATTTTTCTAATTTTCTTAATGACATTAAAATATGGTTTTTAATGACTACATGTTTTTATTTCTAAAACATGTACATTTTTCTAATTTCATAAATGACATTAAAATATGGATTTTAATGACCACATGTTTTTATTCCTAAAACATGTACATTTTTCCTATTTCAATCAATACATTAAAAAATGTGGATTTTTAGTGTAAACATTTTTTTTAACAAAAACATGAACTTTTCTTTCCTTTCTAAACTAATTCAACAAGTGATAGAAATTGATAATTGATTTTGTTTAAAACTCTAGTTCAACAAATGACATACAAATGTATACTTTTATTTTTTTGTTGAAACTTCTAATTCGACGTAAAGACACAAATATACTTTAATTTTGTTGAAGACTCTAGTTCAACAAAATGACATAAAAATATATGTTCCATTTTTATTGAAAATTCAAATTCAACAAAAATGATTAAAAAGTGATATTCATTTTGATTGAAAATTCTAGTTCAACCGAACAATAACAAAATTGATATTTTTATTTGATTGAAAATTCTAATTCAATCAAACAAATAAACAAAGGTGATATATTTTATTTAATTGAAAATTCTAATTCAATCAAACAAATAAACAAAGGTGATATATTTTATTTATTGAAAATTCCAATTCAATCAAACAAATAAACATAGGTGATATTTTTATTAGATTGAAAATTCTAATTCAATCAAACAAATAAACAAAGGTGATATTTTTATTTGATTGAAAATTCTAATTTAATCAAACAAATAAACAAAGGTGATATTTTTATTTGATTGAATAGTGCAGTGGTTCGAAGATCGGAGGTGCAGCGTCGGAGAGTGAAGCGCGGCACACAGCGAGGGGCCCATCACGCTCAACTCGATCTGGCCAAGGAGGAGGGGCGGTGGCCTTAACGCGTGGAATTTGGGGTGTCGGTTCTCGGGCTACGTGCAGTTTCAGGGGATGTTAACCGTACGGATTTAAAGGGGATGAAAATCTCTTCCAAATCTTGAACCGGAGGGAGGGATTTCGGTGAGGGGATTGACGGATTTTAGAGGGAGAAGTAAGGAGTAATGTCGGCCATGCACAAAGGGAGTGGCGGCTACAGGGAGTTTGGGGTTTTGGGGAAGAGGACAAAAGGGTTTTACAATATTTTATTCCTAATTTTACAAATAAATCCATAAATTCTTAACAACTCCAATTGCAGTTCAACAGGAGTTGTTTCTACCTAATTGTCCATATTCTGGAAGTAATGGGCTAGGTCCCGCCAGCCCAAACGACTGTTTGTGGCCTGATTTCTTTAATTTAAAATTTAAATCCTTTATTAAATTAATTCGATCGTATATTTAAATTCATCGGGGCCACATACGGACTTTGAAAATTCCAAAAAAAATTATTTTTGGCTTTGTTTTGATGATACGGTCATAAGAAAATTGATTTCATCGAATTTCGAGACCGTTTGAAAAATGGCCATTTTCAAGTCGATTAAATTTGACTGAAATTGACAAAACACATTTTCTTTTTTCACGCTCACATATTAATTCAAAAAATTATGGAAAATTAAACTTAGCAATAATTTGTCATTCCGGATCCGACAAAAGTGGTTTCGTCGAAAATGGAGATCGTTTGTAAAATGACCTTTTATACGGGCTATAAATTATACTATAGCAACTATTCTGCATATTCAGCTGGCCATAGCTTTTTATTTCCGCTATGAAATTTCGATTTTTCGGATTCATTGGAAAGATATTTTTAAACAAATTTAGATATTTTTGGTTTTGCTAAAATCCGTTTAATTTTGAATCTTGTACATTCAGTTAAAGTTCAGCTTTGACTTTTCAAACTACCATGCTATTTATAATTCCTTTTGAAATTAAAATAAATATATTCGCTCTAACTTCGATTAAAATAATTTTTTAATCATTATTATTTAAAATAAATTATTCTTACTATTCAAAATTCACGGAAATAGCCAAAATAAAAATTTTAAATTGGTTCTGATTTTCCTGGTTGTTACAAATAAGGTGCCTTCGGTTTTGTTCACATCCCATAATAAAATTGTAAATGGATGTGTATCTGATGTTGTATTTTGAGACATAACCAGTTGGATTCTATTAATGTTATATCAGTTGGTGGTGGAGGATTTATACTTTTAGCTTAACACCTTCCTCTAAGACTTATGTACTCAAAGGGTTATATATTAACATACATCAATTATATGTTGTAAATTGACAATGTGATATATACTAAGTGTTAAGCCGATCATAGCTTTTTGTTGAGAAGCAGAGCTTTGTGGATGATGATCAAAGCATGACTAATATAACATAGCTTTGTGTTGAAACGTGACTTTAGAGCCTCATCACCTGTGAATGGACGAAAGTAGGATGATGGACAGAAGGATAAAGACTTGTTTCCTTTTAGTTAAAAAGTGATGCCATGGTATGGAGCCTGGGAAAGTTTACTTATGTGGATGTTAGATCAGGGCGCCTCAGATGAATGGTCGGTCACAACCGGGGAACATTATGTTTAGGTAAGATTCCAACCAGCCCATTAGAGCTGGCCGGCCCTGGTGCTTCGAAGGACCATTTGTTGACTCATAGGATATCCCGCTAAAGGAGTTCCGAATGTGGTTAAGGAAGATCCTTGGCCTTGGTCATTATTGGAATCCAAAACATAATGGGATGAGGCATTATGCGAGCTAAGATTTATACATTTATTTTCGAAAATGATTTGCACACTATGCACTAGTAATAATAAAAGAGAATTCACGTATCAAGCATGTTTGGTTATTATAAGGTAAAACTCTTTTCTCCGGTATGCGTTGCATTGTGTGATGGGACTTGAGCCTTATAATGGCCTCATTCTTCAAAAAGCATTGTAAGTTGTTTATGATTGGTATTCATATGGAGAAAACCCGTTCCGTTTTATACGGTGTGGTCATGTGATTTACCTAACTTTAAAATAAAAGTAAATAACTGTTCTAGTTCTCACACCAGTCCCGTGATTGATCCCTAGATTATTGTTTCCCATCTAAACTCTGGGTGCTCATATTTCCCACATGGGCAGTCTAGTAGTTTTGGTTTGCAGATGTTTTATAAAGCAAGTGCTGGATTGAAGCTAAAGCTGTGTCCAGAGCATTTTATTTCTTCCGTTGAGAGTTTATGCTTTCCGTTGTATACATGTTACGCTCTGCAATAGTTATTTCCGCTATGTGTGTATTTACTTTTGTACTCTGATGTAAGCCGTACTCTAATGTAAAAGTTATTGCAATGATAATGAAAATGTTGATTTGTTCAGCTCTTACTAGTCATATACCCTTAGTTATTGTTCAAGGATTTTTGCCATTTGGATCAAACTTGTGTGGTTTGTAGTAGATTCAAAAGGTAGAATTTTCAAGCCGTTACAGCTGGAATGAGTAAACTATTTGTCCCATGAGATTCGTTCATCTTTATGATCTTAATGAATGGTTTTAGTGGGGACCATTCTGGACGTTTGGGACTTTGGTGAGACGTTCTTTCCTACCAGAGATTTCGAGGAGTTATATCACATGGCATAGTTGATTCTATGGAATGAGGAGATTTTTTATGAATACAATTTTTTGTTGGTGAATGGCCACAAATTAAGAAATGACCTTTTCAAGAAAACGTAAGTGCATACCCTTTCATTTCTTCTTGTAGTACGTTTCTCTTTGTGAATCGATTATCTTTTTTGATAGTGAGAAATTTCATCTAGCTTATCGTGAATCGAGTCAGGATTACTGGGACATTTCTTTTAAGCCGTTTTAACAAAGGTGAAAGACTCCATCGATTCTTAAAAGAGGAAACTGGTGTTGTTTGAGCAGGAGAAGTAGGTGTGGTACTGAAGGAAGGTAAAGTAGAGTTAAACAAAGAGGTGATTTCATGAGAAGACACTATAGTATATTTTCCTTTTTAGGTATGAAGTTAAAATAGGGTTCTTTATGGTGTAAATCTTATTTTAGATTTCTAATCGTTTACGTGGGTATAAATTTAGGAGAACTAAAAGCTAGCTCTTGTATAAGAATTGATCATAAGTATTAAAGTACAAAATAAATACTAATAGCTCAAATGGCAAACTCATGTGACAAGAAAAAGAAATGTCTGAAGTTCAAGTGCTAGCATAGTTAAAAATATTTATCTTGTTCTTTTTGTAATTCAAATAGCAAACATATTTGTAATCCTCTCCGTTGTTTAATAAAAAAAGTTTCATATAATGGTTTTGTAAAGATATATGCGATTGGTTTTTCGGTTGTAACAAATTCCAATGTTAAATTTGCCTTGTCAACATTATCTCGAAGAAAATGGGTTCTAATATCAATATGTTTTGTTTGAGAGTGATTAATAGGGTCTTTTAATACGCTGATCGCACTCGTATTATTATAATATTTTGGTGAGTTTAGTATGTGTTTTATATAATCTTTTAATGCTTGTTGTTTGCAAATTACTTGTACACATGCCAAGGCAACAGATATGTATTCTGCTTCACATGTTGAAAGAGAAACGGAATTTTGATTTTTACTAAACCATAGGACAAGATATTGGCCAATGAAATGACAAGTTCCACTTGTGCTTTTTATATATGTTTTACAGCCTCCAAAATTAGCGTACTATATGATATTAATTCAAAAAAGTTGTCTTTAGGATAGAAAAGACCATAATATCTAGTTTTGGTTAATTATCTCAAATTTCTTTTCATTGCGCTATAATGTGATTCTTTTGGTTATGCTTGAAATCTTACGCGAAAGCATACACTCGTCATAATATTAAGTCTGCTTGTAGTTAAATATAATAAGGAGCCTACTATGATATAATTTTTAGTCAAATCTTTTCTATTGTCATCTTTATTTAAATGAATGCTAGTACTCATTGAAGTAGGTTTTCCAGATGTCTTTTCCATTCCAAAGCATTTTAAAGGATTATGGCTGCATTTTTCTTAGTTTATAAAAGTAACCTTTTTTATTTGTTTAATTTGTAATCCTAAAAAGAAATTTAATTCGCCTATATGCGACATTTCAAATTCATTTTTCATAATATTTGAAAAATCATTACATAAATTCTCATTAGTTGATCCAAAAAATTATGTCATTTACATATTTGAATAATTAAGATACATTTTGAATTCTTCTTATAAAAAGAGTAGTACGAACTTCTCTAATTTCAAAACCTGAGTTTATTAAATGATATTTCAATCTATCATACCAAGCATGTAACACCCCACACCCGCTACGGTCACTCACTAAGGGAATGCCATAACATCGGTGGAGTATTTTAAGTGAATATAGAACAGAAAAATTACAACAAGACAGATATAAGTAATACTTGAGAATTTAAAACATCATTTCATTGCAGCGGAAAGTAAAACATGTTTGGTTACACCAAAACCATAAACAAGAGTCAAGTACATAATATCCATCCTGATAAAACAAAAGTACATAATCCCACTACATAACTTAATAGCCATAATAGAAAAGATAAACTGAGCTTTACATCCACGGTCCAAGCTCCAAAAGATAGATAAAGCAGTCTGATCAAAGCCCCCTAGTGCTAGGCCCACTCTGATAACCTGAGGGTTGGGAAAAAGATAAAAACAACGGGGTCAGACATAAGTCTGAGTGAGTCCTATAACTTTAACAATACAATCATTAAAGTAACCAGAGTAAGACATAAGCTTGATATACGGTAACGACTGGGGATAAATGGCTACACTAAGCAGCCAACTAGACTTAGGATGAACTAAGATAACCGTAAAGACGCATTTACCCACCCAAGGATAATTACTACACTGCACCACCCCAGATCTACCCACCCAAAGGTAATTCTTACACTGCACCACAACAGTTCTACCCACCCAAGGGTAATTCCTACTTAAAGGTTGATCCCACTAAGTGTACTTAGTAATTTTTAATAGTAGTTTCGTGTACCCCTAGCTGACTACATAGGTGTCGTCTGCCCCTATCTCCACTAGGTGTACCCACTACTCCCCAAGCGATCGGCTCCCTAATGTAGATACCCGTGCTGGCCCAACAGTGGGGTGTATCATTCCCCAAAGTGGCAACCTGATAATGTCAACGGTGCATGGCTTATACCTACACGATGCAACAACGTCTTACTTACCAGCCCGGGTCCACACACGCATATGAAACCCGTTGGACTTGCGTTGCCACCGCTAACCCGTTTTGGCCTCTTACAGTCAAGCCCAATATGCGTGTCCCGTCCTCGACTTGGGTCGAGCCCACAAAGATACGTTTGGGATATTGGTTGAAATGGGCCCCCACAAGCTACCCACCTAAGCTTGTCATTTCTAGTGAATCCCACTTAACCCTTTAACCATGTCCACTTACATGTTATAAATTTTGGTTAAGTCATTTAATCATATTTTAATTGCCACTCAAGGCACCCACTAGATTTCCACATGCCACCCAAAGCACTTACTTGATTCCCACATGCCACCCAAGGCACTTACTTAACCCTTTAATCATGTTTAATTACATGTTCCACTTTGGTTAAGTATTCGAATCGTATTTTCTATTTCCACCCAAGGCAACCCACTAGTTTCCTCATGCCACCCAAGGCACCCCCACTAGTTACTACATGCCACCCAAGGCACCCACTTAACCCCTCATGCCCCACTACATGCTAATTTGGTTAAGTGTTTCTTAATTAATTAAGATCGTAACCTTTGTAAAGACCTCTCACATTAGACTGTCTTTTATGGCAGCTGGATATGCCGGTTGGTTCCGGGCAGCCTTACACCATAACAGAGTCTAACCTCGTGTCTTTACACTTGTCACGTAGACCTCTCACATTGGGCCAATCATTTGTAGCCGCTGGATTTGCCAGTCGGTTCTGGGCAGTCTTATGCTACAAAAGGGTCCAACCTCGTGTCTTAGTCGATTAATTACACCTAATTAATCACCCCCATAATTTGTATTAATTATCCCTAATTAATTACAAATATTTAAGAATATGTGTAGACCTAACTCAATAGGTAAATTCCCAATTCCATAATATGGGTAGTCCTAACTTAATAGGTAAATTCCCAATTATGTCCATCCACTTTATGGTATGTTTAATCATACCCACTTCACACAATTTTATGTGTTCATTAATTTTTACCCCATCGTCCCCACGTAAATACGTTAACATGACATACTTTAAAAGAGAAGATTCATCATACACACAATGGGTTCAACTTAGCATATCATTAGCATTATCATGGGTTTAAAAGGTGTCAACTTGCATATATGACCATAAACCCAACTTGCATAAATAACCAACCCAAACTTGCATGAATCACATATGTCATAAAGATGGTAACTTGCATAAATGTTCATGTCATAGACCTATCATAAAGGTGTCAACTTGCATACATATCATAGGTCTAAAAGGGATGAACTTGCACATGTACTTATGTCATACAAAAGGGGTAAACTTGCATATGTATGTATGACATACAAAGATGTAAACTTGCACATGTTACTTGCATATAATCAACCACCAAACTTGCATAACATGTCATATATGGACTTGCATATAATCAAACACCAAACTTGCATAACATGTTACATATGAACTTGCATAAAATCAACCACCAAACTTGCATAACATGTTACATATGAACTTGCATATAATCAACCACCAAACTTGCATAACATGTTACATATGAACTTGCATATAATCAACCACCAAACTTGCATAACATGTTACATATGAACTTGCATATGTATGTATGACATACAAAGGTAAACTCGCATATGTTATGCATATCACTAATCCAAACAACTTGCATAGATTATGCATATTATAGATCCAAACTCATAGGTTAAACTTGCATGTCATGTCACTTATTTCACACATGATTCTAGCATAAAACCAAGCATTTAACTTGCATAAAACCAAACACTTAGCATGCATAAAACCAAACACTTAGCATGCATAAAACCCACCACTTAACATGCATAACCCAAACACTTAACTTGCATAAATATAGTGTCATCATGAATAAGTGTTAAACATAGTGATTAGCAAACTAGCATCATAACATATGACCTAAAACCCATTGATCCGCAAGAAAAACCATATGATCTCATCACATCTCATCTACTTAGTTTAGCAATTGGTTATTAAAGTGATAGAAACTCACAAACTCCAAGATTAGCTCCTTAGATAGTTGCTAGAGTTGAAGTAGAGGTGGATTAGTAGTTGATTAGCTTGCAATCCTCTTCACAAATTAGTGGAGGCTCCTTCTAAGTTGCATTTTGGCGGCATGATGGCATAGATTTTATTTTTAGTATGGACTAGGGTAGTCTTAGGGTGTATTTATAGGATCAGGTTGTGTTTTAGACCCTTAGCTTAACCCTAGGTTAGTTTAGGTCCGTCAGATTTCGCCCCAAGCCCTCCAACCCAGCCCAAAACTCAACCAGGTGCACCCAGGCCAGAATCAGCCGACAGGGCAAGTCGACAGCCCTGTCGACTGCCAAGTCGACAGGCATGTCGATAGGCAAGTCGACAGCCCTGTCGACAGCCAAGTCGACTTGGCTGGGCGGGAGTTTTCCCGCCTAGCTCCCATTTCTGCTTGTATCGAAATTCAAATTTCCCGAAAACTTCTTTGGGCCTTAACCGGGTCATACGGACTCCGATTTACAAAATTTCGGATCTATTTCGCGTATTTTTCCGAGACGAACACAATGACGTAACCCGTTTCCCCTGATTCTCACATCTGAGATTATTAATTCTGTAATTAGTGAATATCAGTGTTAATTGAAATTCGGGGTGTTACAAAGCACAAGGTTCTTGTTCCAAAAATGGACATAATTTTTTCCTAATCAACCGACTTTATCGAGAAAAATTACTTTTTTTAGACCAAGGAGTTGATAGCAAGATCTCAAATCAACTTGTTTGAGACGACCCGAACTTCCCCGTGAAGGAAAGCACGGATAGAATTGAGGACAAGACAAAATAGAACGCAAACAGAAGAACATTTCATTGCTATTACAACAATTCCATCAGATATAAGAATATACAGAGTATAAATGAATAAATTACATTCGATAAATATCAGAGATTACAATAAATTACATAGCAGCGGAAAATAATACAAAATCACAACTAGAAGTTATACACGGATACAGAGCTTTCCGAGCATCGTTCCAGCTGTAAATCAGGACCCTGTGAATATAAATCTGCAAAACCAAAACTACTAGCTGCCCGTGCGGAAAATAGGGGCACCCAGAGTTTAGGTTAAAACAATAAACTCCAGGTCAGTCATGTGACTGGTGTGAGAACTAAAACAGTTATTTAAAACTTTGCTTTAAAAGATAGTAATTCAAGGGACCACGCCGTATAACACGGAACGGGTTTCCTCCCAAGAATACTAGTGCATATAACAAAACAACGCAATGCTCTTTGGAAAAATGAAGCTATTATAAGACCCAGGTCCCATCACACAATGCAACGCAAGCCGGAGGATAGGGTTTTCCCTTATAATAGCCAAACATGCTTGGTACGTTTGAAACAAATCATTTGATACTATTATAGGTGTATAGTGTCAAAACAATTTCAATCATAAATATCAATCATAGACGGCATGGGTGCCATATATCATGTCGCCATACTAGTTCTACAATTAAAACCGCAATACACGTATTGGAAATTGGATTCCGTCATGAGCCGAGGCAAGGGGCAAGCTCCTCTCCGCGTTCGAGACACTCTAGCAAATGTCCCAGGACCCCACTATGATCCTTGGATCTTCAGGGCCGGTCCTCTCTTACTTTTGAGGATTGGCAATTCCTGAACACACGTTTCCCGGTCCTTACAGACCTATATCTGAGGCGCCTCGCATTCCAACAACCACACAGGTGAAAAGTATATAAATGTCAGGGCTGGTAGGTCACTGGCACCACCCTAGCTAGAAAGAAACGTCGTGCTCTCCCTGCAGTCACTATCCCGTTTTTGACTCATACCGAGGTGTGAGGCTCGCGAATTCACGCTATACACAAAGCTATGCCACACAGGCCGTGCTTTGATCATCACCACAAGACTTTGCTTTTCAACAGAAGCCCTGATCAATTGCCACTTACGCGTGCCACATTGGCAATTCACTCCATGCGACTGATGTCCATCAATATACAGCCTCTGAGCTCATACGTCTCAGAGAAGGGCGTTAAGCAAGAGAATAAATTCTCCGCCGCCAAACAGATGTATATTTAATAGAGATCAATCAACACAGAATAAAATCCAATGTCAGACACACAATCCATTTACAAGTTCGTTCTGGGTCTGAACGAAACCGGAGGCACTTTCCTCGCATATCCATCCATCTCCAAGTACGTCTGGACGATCACCAACTGATTCCCTCATCCTGGGTGTACAGCCCAATCAAGATCATCAGTAATCACCCAAACGATGTGAAGACTTCCGGTCTTCAACCACCGTCTTCATCTTCGACATCTCGTCGAATCGGTTATTCAGAATGGGTATAAACCCGGCCTTTCTGAATAACCCACGTATATAATAAACGAATGTTACACAAACACAACAAACGTCTCATTCCAATTCAGAATATTCTTTTATTCACAAAATCACATTCTTAGGGAAATGTTCCCATTAATTTTATCCAAGATAAATTCTTCTAAATTTATCCTATAATCTTCCTTTGGATATCGTTTCAAACTAGTCGGGATTAACGAACCACACCGAAGTAATTATTTATTTTATTTCCCAATCCCAACCTATATATCCCATGGAGAAAACTGGTAATACTCCACATCTAACACCACGGTGTTATCGGTAAAATTAATTACCATTTCACGTTCAAATCTAATTAAAGATTGAACTATCGCTTTGGAGCGAAACTGGTGATACTCCACTCTCGATCGCTTTTCAGATTTGATAATTTAAATTATCAATTCACTTTTCAATCTAATTAAAGATTCATTAAAACTCCACTTAGCTTTAATCTTTTTCAAAAATCAATATCCTGTCTTTAACTGGGTTAAAGAACCAATGTCATCTAAAACACGATTCACGATAAACCCAAATCACATTTGATATTAAATACAAGGCCCTGAATAGAAAATATATCGGCCTATATTCAATATCAAATTCTGAAACCCACATATATCGTATAGGAAATAACGATATGAATATATCTTTCAAATTCCCATAACAATATCTGTATAGTCACGAAATCCAACATCGAAATATTCCGAAGATAATTTCGATTCAACTCCACTTTCACTTCACCTATTGGGAATATTGATTATTTTTAAAATCACTTTCAAATTCAATTTATTTATTTCAAAAATAAATTGATTTTAATTCTAGTTCAAAACTAGTTCATTTCGACAAAATCTATTTTTATCCTTTCAAATGTGGAATTTTTCAGCCCAATTTTTCCCAAATCATTTCTTATGATTTTACACAAATTATAGATATTTTTAATAATTTTATCAAGGCCCGTACAGTCGATTTCCATCAATGGCCATCGAACTGCACTTACAGCGACCTTTTCCAAATTTGATTTGGACATAATTCCCAATCCAACCGTTAGATTTCAAATTTCTAATATTCATTGAAAAGCTCTTTTCGATACGAACCCAACGGTTCCGGTTTTAGGAGAATCCGACGGTCGGATCTCCCGCAACGTCAATTCGAAGTCAATGGTCGAAATTCATTAACTGCCGCGGCGCGGCGCGTTCTATTCAGGCCATTATATTATATATATAATATATATTTCATCGATTTCTATTTAAAACGAATTTTATAAATCGTTTTAAATTCGTTTCTAAAACAATTCAACTTCTATATTCAATTTCAAATCGATTTGATTTCAATTCAACTCGAATTCATTTCAATTTTATTTAATTCGAATTCAAATTTGTCTCAATTCAATTCAATTTGAATTTACCTTCTATTTGATTCAATTCGAATTCGTTTCAATTCAAATTGATTTCAATTTAATTTCGATTCGAATTCAATTAAATTTCAGTTCGTTTTCAATTCAACTTGAATTTGTTTTATATTCAATTCCATTCGAAGTCCTTTTATATTCAATTCAAATTCGTTTTCTTTTCAATTCGAATTTGCTATAATATTCATTTCAATTTGAATAAAATCGATATAAATATCGTTCACGTCAAAATGGCGCAAAACTAATCAACACGGCTTAATATTTTTCACTTCTTTATTCTATTCAACAAATGAATATTTTTCCCATTCAACACATGAATCTATATTTCTTTCAACACACGACTAATCTCAACACATGAGTACTGTCAACACATCACTATTTTTGTTATGTAAAATATTTTATAAAACTATGGTATCTATCGTTTGATTTTTAATTAGACTTCTACTGGGAAGTAGTTCTAATTTTAAATATGATAAAGATGTAAATTTCATTGTATAAAATATTTCACTCAACACATGACTATTTTTATATTCAACACATGAATTTTCTTTTATAATATTCCTTATTGTCCCAATTGGAATGAGGCCCAATCAATCACCATATAACGTTAATTATATGGATTTCCATACAACACATGTATATAATAGCAATAATAAACAATCAACCATCAACCAAAGTGCACTACACTGTATAAGCATCGAATATAGATATCTTACGCTTATAACAGCCTGTCAATCAATCGATCGACACATTTAATCAATCATGATGAGTGAACTTCCAAATTTCATCCCAACACCCGTGTGGGGTTTCAAACAATCAAACACAGATTTTATTTGTGCAGTTGGGCGATGTGTAAAATTTATCGTCCCAATCAATATCAGTCAAATCAGTGTATATAAACAAATCGGCCGATTTGTTTATAAATATTCATTTATTCACTTTCACGTTAAAATTTATATTTTTAACGATAAAATATTCTATTTCAACACATGAATTTCTATTCATTTCAATTACACAATAAAAATGATATTTTTATTTTTCTAACATATTTTGGGAAATTTCGGCGGCATAACGGCACGATACTAGAAACGGGACGAGGCCTAGCCTTATCCCCGGTCTAGTGAAGGCCCACGCCATTCACACATCAATCAAATCCATTTCAGTTCACCAAACAATTCAATTCAGCCCAAATCAACTAACTAATTTATGCAACCAAACAAACAAGTCCATGGTTTGTGGACGATTGTGTCGGGTGCTACTAAGCACCGTCTGCATCCTAGTATATATATAACTAGAAAAAGAATTTAGAGTGAGAAGTTCTCACTAACTAGCTAATCCAATCATCTCGACTCTCCTTTTATAGAAATCTTCTTCCTTCTCGTCGTTTATCATCTTCGTTGCCCGTAGCCACTACATATATAAAAATCACACATTTTTATATTTTGATGTCTTTAAAATAAAAATCACATTTTTATTTATTCACTTTCAATTTAAAAAAAATCATATTTCTATAACCATTTCATATATTTAAAAATCGAATTTTTACTATGCTATTCAATATATAAAAATCCCATTTCAAAAATATAGATTTCGCCTTTATAAAAATATCTACTTCATTTCAACGTATATAAAATAAAAATCAGATTTTTATTTTGCCACATATACAAAGGTGATATATATTTTTTTCTCTACATAACCAAAAATCATATTTTTACCACTTCTATATAGTAAAGATTATATTTTTAATACTTTAAAAATATAAAAATCATATTTTGATTATCTTCCTTATATAAAAATCATATTTTGATTATCTTCCTTATATAAAAATCATATTTCTATAAATAAAAATATAATCTTCTCAATTTTAAAAATCAAATCTTTATATATACTTTACCTTCAGATTTTATAAATGCTAATTCATATATTTTCTACTCGCTAGTATATATATATATATAAAGGTCCTATTTTTATAAACCAAAAATAAATATAAAAACTCACTTTACTCCTTCTATAAATTCAAACTTTGGTGGAGGAAGGTCCATGGTCCTCGGTAGGAGTTGCTGGAGTGGCGTCGGCTTTGTGGTTTGGCGGATTTGGGGCGACTACAGGTTTTAAACGAAGAGAGAGGGAGGGGTAGGGGCGGCGCCGGAGTCGGATGGGGCCAGAGGAGGCGCGGCGATCGGTCAGGGGGTCGGTGCTGTGATGTTGTGGGTGGTGGGCATCGGGTTCCTGCTCGAGACAGAGGGTGCGAGGGGCTCAAAACAGCGGAGGAGGGTGCGATGGGGAGAGGGGGAGGATTGGAGGGTGGCGGCTGCTCCGACGAGGCGGTAGGTAGGGCGGTGGTCGGCGTTGAACGATGGAGGGCCTGGAGCAACTCGTCGTTCCCCCTTTTTTTTATTTCGATTTAGGTTTACACAGAAAGAAAAAGGGGAGGGAGTTAATATAGTATATATATATTTTAATTAATTAATTAATTAATTTTCAAAAAGTTGACTTTTACATACGACCTCGAAACGAGGCCTACCGCCTGTCGTCCATAGCATTTTACCCCCATTCCGAACACAATGGGATATGTATCGCCAGCCGATTCGGCTGTTACAATCAGTTTCCGTTAAATTTACATTTAAATCACTTTATTGAATTTTAAACGTACATTTCAAATTACAGGGGTCACAACTAACTCTAAAAATTCTCGAAAAATATTTTCTAGCTTCGTATTGACGATACGGTCCTAACAAAACTAGTTTCGTCAAATTCTGAGACTGTTAGAAAAAGGGCCATTTTCCAGTCGATTAAATTCAACTGAAACTGGTCAAATGCGTTTTCCTTTGCCACGCTCACATATTGATTCGAAAAAATATGAAATTTGAAACCTGGCAATAATTTGACATCACGGACCCAACAAAAGTGGTTTCGTCGAAATCCGAGGTCGTTTGCAAAATTCCCATTTTTAAGGGCCTGAATTCCATAGCGACTATTCAGAATTTTCAACTGGACATATCTTTTGATTCCCGCTATGAAACTTTGATTTTTCGGATTCGTTGGAAAGATATTATCAATTAGATTCCATTATTTTTGGTTTCACTAAAATCCGGATTGTTTTGCACCCGGTACATTCAATTGAAGTTTGAAATCGAATTATCGAACTACCGCGCCATTTTCAATTCTATTTATAATTAAATATAATTATTTATATTCTAACGACGACGTATATAATATATACGTTTTTAAATATCTTCAAAATAAATTTCTCGTCGATATTATTTAAAATAATATATTTTAAATATTCAAAATTCACTAAAATTGCCAAAACAAAAATTTTAAACTGGCCCAGAATTTGCGGGTTATTACAATCTCCCCCACTTAAAACTTTTCGTCCCCGAAAAGGAACAATGTCGAAAGTGGTTTGATTAATCAACTCTTCATTCGATCTGGCTTCCATTCTCCAACTTTTCAGTTTCTGAGAATTTTCAAATTTTCAAAAATTTGGCTAACACCCTAAATTTTCAAAAATTTTGCCATAACCTCCCCTGCAATGGGAGCATCGGGGAATTTCAAATAGCTTCCCCGGTCCTTCAGATCTCAAAAAGAAAAAGAAAAAGCCAAGCGGCTAGCCAATAGGCTCATAAAATCATCATCACCCAAACAAAACAGTAAATTATGTAGTAAACATGTACCTATTTGTCGGGCAAACAAATTTTATTCTCTGCTCTAGCCTCCTTGCTATGACCTGTTCAATATAAGTATATGTATATACAAGCAAATGCGACCAATTTTCAATATAATTCAATATTTGATACAATTAGGCTAAATGGTTAAAAATTAGCAAACAAATAAACAAACAACACAAACATCAATCAATTAGTGAATTAAAGTTTCAAATTCATAATTTTGACATATATATATAAAAAATCATGTTTTGATGCCAATTCACAACAATGTGTTCTAGCTATATTAGTTTTGGTTCTCACACCAGTCTAATGGAAATATATAGATATCACACCTTCGTAACACGAACATAAATATTGATGATGCGATCGCTATCATCAATATCATCTCCGGGCAACTAGAGTGTAACCCTATATCTATCCAGTATATTAAAACTTCGACTATACGTTCATGACGCGTATACGCGAAATCTATATATACTTGATTGTCCAAATTCAAAATAAATAAATAATCAAATACGTATAAAGAGATTTAAAATTTCAAAACAAAATTGTTTTCATTTCAAAAATATACTCTTCACACTCGTTCTAGGATACTACTGATCCTATCTCTAACGAGTCATTCTAATTGGATATTACTAATCCAATATCTGATGAATTCTTCCGTATGGTTCTAATGTGTCTTGTTCTCGAGCTCTGTAAACCAAAGCTCTGATACCAAACTGAGACGACCCGAACTTCCCCGTGAAGGAAAGCACGGATAGAATTGAGGACAAGACAAAATAGAACGCAAACAGAAGAACATTTCATTGCTATTACAACAATTCCATCAGATATAAGAATATACAGAGTATAAATGAATAAATTACATTCGATAAATATCAGAGATTACAATAAATTACATAGCAGCGGAAAATAATACAAAATCACAACTAGAAGTGATACACGGATACAGAGCTTTCCGAGCATCGTTCCAGCTGTAAATCAGGACCCTGTGAATATAAATCTGCAAAACCAAAACTACTAGCTGCCCGTGCAGAAAATAGGGGCACCCAGAGTTTAGGTTAAAACAATAAACTCCAGGTCAATCATGTGACTGGTGTGAGAACTAAAACAGTTATTTAAAACTTTGCTTTAAAAGATAGTAATTCAAGGGACCACGCCGTATAACACGGAACGGGTTTCCTCCCAAGAATACTAGTGCATATAACAAAACAACGCAATGCTCTTTGGAAAAATGAAGCTATTATAAGACCCAGGTCCCATCACACAATGCAACGCAAGCCGGAGGATAGGGTTTTCCCTTATAATAGCCAAACATGCTTGGTACGTTTAAAACAAATCATTTGATACTATTATAGGTGTATAGTGTCAAAACAATTTCAATCATAAATATCAATCATAGACGGCATGGGTACCATATATCATGTCGCCATACTAGTTCTACAATTAAAACCGCAATACACGTATTGGAAATTGGATTCCGTCATGAGCCGAGGCAAGGGGCAAGCTCCTCTCCGCGTTCGAGACACTCTAGAAAATGTCCCAGGACCCCACTATGATCCTTGGATCTTCAGGGCCGGTCCTCTCTTACTTTTGAGGATTGGCAATTCCTGAACACACGTTTCCCGGTCCTTACAGACCTATATCCGAGGCGCCTCGCATTCCAACAACCACACAGGTGAAAAGTATATAAATGTCAGGGCTGGTAGGTCACTGACACCACCCTAGCTAGAAAGAAACGTCGTGCTCTCCCTGCAGTCACTATCCTGTTTTTGACTCATACCGAGGTGTGAGGCTCGCGAATTCACGCTATACACAAAGCTACGCCACATAGGCCGTGCTTTGATCATCACCACAAGACTTTGCTTTTCAACAGAAGCCCTGATCAATTGCCACTTACGCGTGCCACATTGGCAATTCACTCCATGCGACTGATGTCCATCAATATACAGCCTCTGAGCTCGTACGTCTCAGAGAAGGGCGTTAAGCAAGAGAATAAATTCTCCGCCGCCAAACAGATGTATATTTAATAGAGATCAATCAACACAGAATAAAATCCAATGTCAGACACACAATCCATTTACAAGTTCGTTCTGGGTCTGAACGAAACCGGAGGCACTTTCCTCGCATATCCATCCATCTCCAAGTACGTCTGGACGATCACCAACTGATTCCCTCATCCTAGGTGTACAGCCCAATCAAGATCATCAGTAATCACCCAAACGATGTGAAGACTTCCGGTCTTCGACCACCGTCTTCATCTTCGACATCTCGTCGAATCGGTTATTCAGAATGGGTATAAACCCGGCCTTTCTGAATAACCCACGTATATAATAAACGAATGTTACACAAACACAACAAACGTCTCATTCCAATTCAGAATATTCTTTTATTCACAAAATCACATTCTTAGGGAAATGTTCCCATTAATTTTGTCCAAGATAAATTCTTCTAAATTTATCCTATAATCTTCCTTTGGATATCGTTTCAAACTAGTCGGGATTAACGAACCACACCGAAGTAATTATTTATTTTATTTCCCAATCCCAACCTATATATCCCATGGAGAAAACTGGTAATACTCCACATCTAACACCACGGTGTTATCGGTAAAATTAATTACCATTTCACGTTCAAATCTAATTAAAGATTTAACTATCGCTTTGGAGCGAAACTGGTGATACTCCACTCTCGATCGCTTTTCAGATTTGATAATTTAAATTATCAATTCACTTTTCAATCTAATTAAAGATTCATTAAAACTCCACTTAGCTTTAATCTTTTTCAAAAATCAATATCCTGTCTTTAACTGGGTTAAAGAACCAATGTCATCTAAAACACGATTCACGATAAACCCAAATCACATTTGATATTAAATACAAGGCCCTGAATAGAAAATATATCGGCCTATATTCAATATCAAATTCTGAAACCCACATATATCGTATAGGAAATAACGATATGAATATATCTTTCAAATTCCCATAACAATATCTGTATAGTCACGAAATCCAACATCGAAATATTTCGAAGATAATTTCGATTCAACTCCACTTTCACTTCACCTATTGGGAATATTGATTATTTTTAAAATCACTTTCAAATTCAATTTATTTATTTCAAAAATAAATTGATTTTAATTCTAGTTCAAAACTAGTTCATTTCGACAAAATCTATTTTTATCCTTTCAAATGTGGAATTTTTCAGCCCAATTTTTCCCAAATCATTTCTTATGATTTTACACAAATTATAGATATTTTTAATAATTTTATCAAGGCCCGTACAGTCGATTTCCATCAACGGCCATCGAACTGCACTTACA
Source organism: Allium sativum (assembly GCA_030737875.1). NCBI lineage: Eukaryota > Viridiplantae > Streptophyta > Magnoliopsida > Asparagales > Amaryllidaceae > Allium > Allium sativum. The sequence continues at coordinate 74,220,472 of CM060920.1, read as the reverse complement.
GCGACCTTTTCCAAATTTGATTTGGACATAATTCCAAATCCAACCGTTAGATTTCAAATTTCTAATATTCTTTGAAAATCTCTTTTCGATACGAACCCAACGGTTCCGGTTTTAGGAGAATCCGACGGTCGGATCTCCTGCAACGTCAATTCGAAGTCAATGGTCGAAATTCATGAACTGCCGCGGCGCGGCGCGTTCTATTCAGGCCATTATATTATATATATAATATATATAATATATATTTCATCGATTTCTATTTAAAATGAATTTTATAAATCGTTTTAAATTCGTTTCTAAAACAATTCAACTTCTATATTCAATTTCAAATCGATTTGATTTCAATTCAACTCGAATTCATTTCAATTTTATTTAATTCGAATTCAAATTTGTCTCAATTCAATTCAATTTGAATTTACCTTCTATTTGATTCAATTCGAATTCGTTTCAATTCAAATTGATTTCAATTTAATTTCGATTCGAATTCAATTAAATTTCAGTTCGTTTTCAATTCAACTTGAATTTGTTTTATATTCAATTCCATTCGAAGTCCTTTTATATTCAATTCAAATTCGTTTTCTTTTCAATTCGAATTTGCTATAATATTCATTTCAATTTGAATAAAATCGATATAAATATCGTTCACGTCAAAATGGCGCAAAACTAATCAACACGGCTTAATATTTTTCACAACTTCTTTATTCTATTCAACAAATGAATATTTTTCCCATTCAACACATGAATCTATATTTCTTTCAACACACGACTAATCTCAACACATGAGTACTGTCAACACATCACTATTTTTGTTATGTAAAATATTTTATAAAACTATGGTATCTATCGTTTGATTTTTAATTAGACTTCTACTGGGAAGTAGTTCTAATTTTAAATATGATAAAGATGTAAATTTCATTGTATAAAATATTTCACTCAACACATGCACATCGTCAACACATGACTATTTTTATATTCAACACATGAATTTTCTTTTATAATATTCCTTATTGTCCCAATTGGAATGAGGCCCAATCAATCACCATATAATGTTAATTATATGGATTTCCATACAACACATGTATATAATAGCAATAATAAACAATCAACCATCAACCAAAGTGCACTACACTGTATAAGCATCGAATATAGATATCTTACGCTTATAACAGCCTGTCAATCAATCGATCGACACATTTAATCAATCAGGATGAGTGAACTTCCAAATTTCATCCCAACACCCGTGTGGGGTTTCAAACAATCAAACACAGATTTTATTTGTGCAGTTGGGCGATGTGTAAAATTTATCGTCCCAATCAATATCAGTCAAATCAGTGTATATAAACAAATCGGCCGATTTGTTTATAAATATTCATTTATTCACTTTCACGTTAAAATTTATATTTTTAACGATAAAATATTCTATTTCAACACATGAATTTCTATTCATTTCAATTACACAATAAAAATGATATTTTTATTTTTCTAACATATTTTGGGAAATTTCGGCGGCATAACGGCACGATACTAGAAACGGGACGAGGCCTAGCCTTATCCCCGGTCTAGTGAAGGCCCACGCCATTCACACATCAATCAAATCCATTTCAGTTCACCAAACAATTCAATTCAGCCCAAATCAACTAACTAATTTATGCAACCAAACAAACAAGTCCATGGTTTGTGGACGATTGTGTCGGGTGCTACTAAGCACCGTCTGCATCCTAGTATATATATAACTAGAAAAAGAATTTAGAGTGAGAAGTTCTCACCAACTAGCTAATCCAATCATCTCGACTCTCCTTTTATAGAAATCTTCTTCCTTCTCGTCTTTTATCATCTTCGTTGCCCGTAGCCACTACATATATAAAAATCACACATTTTTATATTTTGATGTCTTTAAAATAAAAATCACATTTTTATTTATTCACTTTCAATTTAAAAAAAATCATATTTCTATAACCATTTCATATATTTAAAAATCGAATTTTTACTATGCTATTCAATATATAAAAATCCCATTTCAAAAATATAGATTTCGCCTTTATAAAAATATCTACTTCATTTCAACGTATATAAAATAAAAATCAGATTTTTATTTTGCCACATATACAAAGGTGATATATATTTTTTTCTCTACATAACCAAAAATCATATTTTTACCACTTCTATATAGTAAAGATTATATTTTTAATACTTTAAAAATATAAAAATCATATTTTGATTATCTTCCTTATATAAAAATCATATTTTGATTATCTTCCTTATATAAAAATCATATTTTTATAAATAAAAATATAATCTTCTCAATTTTAAAAATCAAATCTTTATATATACTTTACCTTCAGATTTTATAAATGCTAATTCATATATTTTCTACTCGCTAGTATATATATATATATATATAAAGGTCCTATTTTTATAAACCAAAAATAAATATAAAAACTCACTTTACTCCTTCTATAAATTCAAACTTTGGTGGAGGAAGGTCCATGGTCCTCGGTAGGAGTTGCTGGAGTGGCGTCGGCCTTGTGGTTTGGCGGATTTGGGGCGACTACAGGTTTTAAACGAAGAGAGAGGGAGGGGTAGGGGCGGCGCCGGAGTCGGATGGGGCCAGAGGAGGCGCGGCGATCGGTCAGGGGGTCGGTGCTGTGATGTTGTGGGTGGTGGGCATCGGGTTCCTGCTCGAGACAGAGGGTGCGAGGGGCTCAAAACAGCGGAGGAGGGTGCGATGGGGAGAGGGGGAGGATTGGAGGGTGGCGGCTGCTCCGACGAGGCGGTAGGCAGGGCGGTGGTCGGCGTTGAACGATGGAGGGCCTGGAGCAACTCGTCGTTCCCCCTTTTTTTTATTTCGATTTAGGTTTACACAGAAAGAAAAAGGGGGAGGGAGTTAATATAGTATATATATATTTTAATTAATTAATTAATTAATTTTCAAAAAGTTTACTTTTACATACGACCTCGAAACGAGGCCTACCGCCTGTCGTCCATAGCGTTTTACCCCCATTCCGAACACAATGGGATATGTATCGCCAGCCGATTCGGCTGTTACAATCAGTTTCCGTTAAATTTACATTTAAATCACTTTATTGAATTTTAAACGTACATTTAAAATTACAGGGGTCACATACTAACTCTAAAAATTCTCGAAAAATATTTTCTAGCTTCGTATTGACGATACGGTCCTAACAAAACTAGTTTCGTCAAATTCTGAGACTGTTAGAAAAAGGGCCATTTTCCAGTCGATTAAATTCAACTGAAACTGGTCAAATGCGTTTTCCTTTGCCACGCTCACATATTGATTCGAAAAAATATGAAATTTGAAACCTGGCAATAATTTTACATCACGGACCCAACAAAAGTGGTTTCGTCGAAATCCGAGGTCGTTTGCAAAATTCCCATTTTTAAGGGCCTGAATTCCATAGCGACTATTCAGAATTTTCAACTGGACATATCTTTCGATTCCCGCTATGAAACTTTGATTTTTCGGATTCGTTGGAAAGATATTATCAATTAGATTCCATTATTTTTGATTTCACTAAAATCCGGATTGTTTTGCACCCGGTACATTCAATTGAAGTTTGAAATCGAATTATCGAACTACCGCGCCATTTTCAATTCTATTTATAATTAAATATAATTATTTATATTCTAACGACGACGTATATAATATATACGTTTTTAAATATCTTCAAAATAAATTTCTCGTCGATATTATTTAAAATAATATATTTTAAATATTCAAAATTCACCAAAATTGCCAAAACAAAAATTTTAAACTGGCCCAGATTTTGCGGGTTATTACATTGTTGGTCTCATGGTATATCTCAGTATAGAAGAAGATACTAAAGATTTTTATTTGCTTATAAATTCCCCTGGTGGATGGGTAATACCAGGAATCGCTATTTATGATGCTATGCAATTTTTTTCGCCCAATGTACATACAATATGCATGGGATTAGCCGCTTCAATGGGATCTTTCATTCTGGTCGGTAGGGAAATTACCAAATGTCTAGCATTCCCCCCTGCTTGGCGCCAATGAGTTTTTATTAAGAAAAAAGAAGAAGAAAATTATGCCTTCGCCATATTGAATGTGAATAGTAGGTAATAATAGTATGACACTTCGAGATCGAGATAAAGAAACTATTATTGTTTTTTTCTACTACGATATTTTATGTCGAGATAATAGTATGAAAAATAAATCGTATATTGGTTTCTTTAATTTATATACATGTTCTGGAAATTTGTCGTGTATAAATAAAGGGGTTTGTTCAACATATACTTGTTCTTTTATGAACCATTCAGAAAAGCATTTTTAACATCTATTTGAAAAAGTTTTATACTGAGATAACAAGAAAGAGCAAGTAATGTACGAATTTCCTCAAGATGGCTATGGGAGAAAAAAATCTTCATAATCAACTCCCTCTTCTTGGTTATAACCTTGAGCTACTAGTCTTGCTTTATTTCAAACGATGTTTCCATTTTCACCTGCTTTATTCCGATATACCGATTTTGTTCCAATTTTGGATTGGTTTGAAGGTCGTAGGACAAGTTCCTATACTTCATTTCTATCGAATTGATTAAGTTCTTTTTGCATTACTATAATCCGTGATTCATCATTTGTTGCTTCTTTTTATTTTCTCGGTTCTAATGTTGACGTGAATGCAATATGAATTATTTGATTTAATTGATGCCTAGTAGATACTCTTGTGTTTAGTTATCCTATTACGTTATTCGGGGGATGACCTTTTAATACACGAGGAGGTGATTTTAACATGTTTAATGATTTGTTACTATTATTTGAAATCATGTTATTTTTAGTAGATTGTATAATAACTTCTTCTTCATCATTATGTTTGTTAGTCAAAATTTTTTCTCAAAAGAAACATGTAGAATTTCTTCTATAGTATTTGTTCGTTTATTAAAAATTCTTAAGGCTTTACTTTTATTTGAGTAACCAATAAATATAAGTTCATCAGCTTTTGGATCAAATTTTCCTAGATTATCTTTTGTGCTTTGGATAAAACATTTTGAACCAAAGTTCTAACATACGATATGTTGGATTTCTTTCCATAAAATATTTCACAACAAGTATTTTTGGACATTGGACGTAATGTTACTCTATTTAACACATAGCATGTGGTTGATATAACTTCTGCCTAGAAATGGTTTGGTAGCCCACTATTATTTAATAACATATGTACACATTTTTATAATGTTAGATTATCCTTTCAACGACTCCATTTTGCCGTGGTGTACGTAGGATTGAAAAACTATAACTTATTCCTTTTTCATTACAAATATTAGTAAAGAATTCATTTTTGAATTTGCCATCGTGGTCACTACAAATATTCTTTACTTTTAAATACATTTTATATTTAATTCTTTTGGAAAATTTTAAACATTCCAAAGGTATCACTCTTATATTTTAAAAATAATGTCCGTGTGCATCTTGGAAAATCGTCTACAATTACGAAACATACGTATTTTAATTTATTAATCGAATTTGGGTAGGATCGGATAAGTCTATATGTAAAAATTCTAATGGTTGTTTCATTGAAATATTATTTTTATATTAAAAAGAACTCTTCTTTAAATTTCATGCATTACAAAGATTATCAACTTTATAATTAATTTTTGGTAAACCTCTTACTAGTTCATTTTTAGCTAATTTATTAATATACATAAAATTAAGGTGACATAATCGTTTATTCCATAGCCACATATCATCGTGTTTTACGGTTAATCTCAAGTCAGAACTTTGTTTAACAATCATATTTAAGATGTATATGTTTTTATTTCAAAATCCTTCAAAAACTATTCTTTTATTATTACTAGGTATGTTGCATATATCTTTTTCAAAATTAATTTGAAAACCTTTATCACATAACTGGCTAATGGTTATGAGAGTATTCTTTAAATTTTTAATGAGTAAAACATCAGAAATAACAGGAGAGCAAATATACCGATGTTGATAACTTCTCCAATGCTAATGACGTATCCTTTTGAATTATTACCACAAGTTACTGTACCACCATTCATGTATGTTATGTTGGATAACATGGTTTTATTATCGTCATGAGCTTAGAGCAGTCACTATCTAATATCCACTTCTCCTTTTCTTTTCTTTTGGGTACCTGCAAGACAAAAAGGTTTAATTGGTACCTACTTCCTCCGTTAAGGTCCTAAATGTTAGCCGGGGAAGGCAACCATACCCAAGATAAGTTTAGGGCCTTTAAAAGTATAATGTGTTATAAACAAAAAATTTCAAGAAATTTTCAATATGCTTTTGTTTAGTAAGCTTATTATTAGATTAAGGAGTCCATATTTTTTACTTTCTTAGGTTTCAAAACCCATTTATTGGAAGTTGTCTTTTTGACCTTTTTGTAAAGTAAATTGCAGTTTTTGGGTTTTGAATTCTTTTTAAAACCTAGTCTATTCCTATTTCCAAAAGGTTTGGAACTTTTGGTTAGGTTTTCTAAATTTTGTTTGCCTTTGTTAAATTTTGAAGCATTTGAAGTAATCTTTTCCAATTTATCTTTGAGTTCTGATTTAACATGTGACACTTCTAGATTACTTTCTAAGGTCGCATTCTTAATTAAAACATCTTTATTCTCCAGTTTAACTTTTCCTACTTCTCTTGACAATGAGTCATTTTCTAGAGTTAACATTTTGTACTTATCTTGGATATTTTTTAATTCATCTTCTAGAATAGTTTTCTCATCTGTTAATAATCTTATTTCAAGCTCCATTCGATTCATCTTAGCTATGTATTTTTTATCCTTTTGATTTCTCTATATTTATCATCTAATTCTATGCTAAGTTCCAAATTTCATTATAAGTAACACTATAACATTCCAGACTTTTAATAGCGTTTCAAAAATGCTAGAAAAGGATATAACAGCGTTTTTCATGGCATTGTATCCTAATATGCAATTATAAGTTAGGAACCTACCATGGCATTATATGAAACGCTATCAAAGGATAGGTTTAAAGTGTTTAACAAATACTATTGTATGTTTTCTACAGCATACCACAATCGTTGTTTTAGATTTTCTAAATGAAACCTAACTTTTTAACATCACTTTTAACTTTTCCATCGGTTTCTTTTACACCATTTTTTTTATTGTTAAGAATTATTTGTTATAGCGCTCAAAAAACGCTATTGAAAATGAACACAACTTCTAAGAAGGATGTCACTTATAATATCTGCATCTCTACCAATACACTCCATTCCTACACACATCAGCGATAAATGTATACAATAAGAAAACTCAACACACAACATATTTATTCACATATTTCACAATCAAATTCAAGAAATGCCATTATAGAATCAAGATAACATTCTTACATCATAACACGTATAATACTTCCATAATATTTCAGCAAATAATTTTGAACAAGTGGTAGCTAGTGCCAAAGTTGTATATACAAGCACACAAACTGAAATGTAGTTCCAACATCAGAAATTGCTCCGAATCAATGACTTGTTGTGGCACCTTACTACTTTACTCATCAAGGTTATTAGTCTACCTGGTATGTATAAGTTCAAAAATTAGCAAAATAGTTCACAAGTACAATCAATATAAATTTGAAAGGCTGGAACCTTGATCACTAACATCTTTGACAATTAATTCATCAAAGATAATATAGAATGTGAGGCTGTATAATAGTTTAGTGATCCATTTTATATGAGTTAAACATACAAAAAGACAAATGAATGCATTTGAAGAATTAACTTGGGAATTTGATGGGGGGACAATCTGAAAGCTGTAGTTAAAACAAATATTAATGCAATAGCTGGACTGGACCATCATTTACTCTATGCATTCTAGATAAATTTGCGTTTCCTAATAGATGAATGGTTTATCTCACATTTTGATACAGTCCTTTTAACTAGAACAAACCATCGAACTAGTTTTTTTTCGTTAGCAAACTAAAGGTTTCCTTAACACCATGTAATAATATTATAAACTGATTAATTTCAGAACATTTCATTCTAAATTAGACATATCTAGCAATATACATCAAAAGACAGCAAATTTATTTAAGAACCACATATTATTGTTAATTTTTTATGAATAAACATAGTATTTCATAGATGTTTTAAATATACCAGCAGAGTCGAATACTAATCTAGATAAAAGTTATATTAATTGTACTTCGAAAAGTTAATGTAATTTTATATTATAAAGGATTAATTTTCAAGAATAATCTGAAGTTTAACGTGTCTTCCCATAATAATCCCAAGTTTGGATTATTTCTGAATAATCCAAAGTTTGGGGGGGGTGTCTTTCCATATTAATCCCATTTACTTGGTGTATTCCCATATTAAATCGAAGTTTGGGGGTGTATTTTCATATTGATCCAAAAGTAACACATCAGCGAGTCATCAGGATCAATATGGGAAGACAACCCCCAAACTTCAGATTATTCAGAAATAATCCAAACTTGGGATTATTATGGGAGGACACGTTAAACATCAGATTATTCTTGACAATTAATCCTATTATAAATGGACATCCTTCGAATGAAGGATTCTTTTATGGTGGAAACAATTACTTAATGACCTACATCAATGGATAAAATGAGTTCATTCATGTGTTCTATTTTGTGTTGCATTCCCTATGACTTAAAAGCTGATTGGACTCATGATTTGAGTATTTTTTACCAGGACATATATATCAGTGGAAAAATATAGTTAATTGTAGTTGTCTTGTAGAAACTGATCTATAAACCAAATTCTTCCTTGTATTGGTTATAATACCAATAGTATTTATCATTTATTTTTATTATTATTAACTATTGGTTTTACAAACATATTTTCCTTCTGTAAAACTTATACAAACTTAGTTAACTAACTTAGATATTTAAAAAAACTTAGCTAGATTTAACTTAGAAAGTTGGTTGTAAAATGTCTATTAAAGCTTATTTATTTTTATGGAACCCAGCTAAGTTTCATAAACTTAGATATTTTCATGTAGTTAATTTTTTTTCCAAAACTTAAAACTAATTTTTCTGAAGTTGCTTATTTTTTATAAAACTCTGTAAGTTTGTTATTGTTTATAAAAATCAACTAAATACTACAAAACTTAAACGATTTAGTTAAACTTTTATAATAACTTGGTTAATTTTTATAATACTTGGTTGGTGCTTTCCCGCATCCTTTAGTTCAAGATATACTGATACGTGTATGTGTTTGTACGCCAATGTACACAATCTTGTGTCACAAAATGTTTTTTTATTTTGTGTCTAAATAGCCGATATGTGTGTTTGTGTGTGGATACATACATCTTTCTAAAAAAGAAAATACATATATATCCGCAGCAATAGCCCAGTGGTTGAGGACTTTGCATCGTGGTAACAGTGGCGCGGGTTCGAAACCTGAAATGACATGCTAAGAGCTTACCATGTGCATATGCTAAGATCAGCCACTTATGTTGTGCTCACGGACCAGGCTAGGTGCACTAAAGATGGTTTTATGACTCCGGTCATTTTCCCTTCTGAACAAATTCAAAAAAAGAAGTAAATACATATATTACAACATAATGTGTGCATCACGTAGAATGCACATTTAAAAGCATAAAAACATAAAATTTATGGGCAAAATTTAGCAAGCAATCTTCCCAATGCTGAATCGAACATAAGCTTATAGCTTTCTATTTTTGTTGTGTTAGATCATTATTCCTATATTCTAAGGTCTTCGAGATAATAGTACTATTAACATAAGTAAAAAATTTCAATTAATTTCAAGAAATAATCGTTCATTATGCATTACATCAACACTATACTAAGTTTACCTGACATCAACAATATCATTCAAAAGGAGAATCGTCCTAGTGCACTCATTGGCAAGTGTAACGACGCTCGTGCTGGCAACATCGACTACATCATATTAACCTCTAGTATATCTGTTATCAGTCTCTTCCTCACGTTGATCCCAGTATTGATCCCCCCTCTGCGTGAATGATTTCTTAGTTCAGTTAAAATGGCCATTGTGTTTGGTTATTTAGACCGACATTCTCAACAAATGCATATGAGATAGCCTCAAGCCCCATGTAGACTCTTCAATGCAGTGGCCTTCCATCTTGAAGAGTATTTTTTTTCCTATGCTCTAAGATTGGAAGTTAAAGCGCTCAATGGCTCCAAAGAGGTAGAGGTGTACAAAGTTGTAGCGTGGAAATAGCAGGATATAGAAAACAGGTCTAAAATAGCATATAAAACTCATATTTAATGCTTTTACGTATATATATATATATATGATAAATAAATGGAAAATTATCATTTAAACTAATTATAATTAGTACATTCTTAACTTTAAATAAAAACATAAGCAAATATATGTAAACAAATGTAAATTTTTATTTACCTTGATTAAATTTAATAGAATATTATAGTATTTTATATTCTGAAAAATATATGTTAAAATTTATAATAAAAACTTAACTTTATAAATTTTTATAATATATAAATTTCATTTTTAAATTCATTTCTTTATAAAAGATATAGTGGACATAGCGAAATATAGCCAAAATAATGGGATATATCAGAAATATCGGAACATGGCGGGGTTGAAAGCGGAAAGGCTATTTCAAAAGCTATTTGGAAATAGTGTAGCGGTAGAATTCCGCTACACGATATAGCAGGGATATGGCGGGGTATTAACTGCATAAGCTCCAAGTTGTATTGACTCTCTATTTCAGAATTGCCTCCACCTATAATTGGAATGTTCACTAGGCACTTGACAAATGACAATGCAAAGAGGACAATGAAGACTGCTCTCAGCTTCATCAATCATAAGTTGGGTAGAGCAGACTGTCAATATAACAATACCATCAGAAAAAGATTGAAAAATAAAAATTTACCTACTCCTATACCAATTATAAATACAGAAAGTGAATACCAAAACTAGAATGAAGACTGCATAACATATATGAAAAAGCATATCAAATAAGCATATACCTCTCTATTTTATGAAAGTATTCTCAGTGAACTGCCTTTCCCAACCTATCTACAAAATAAGTGAAGAACCACATGCCATGGATAGGATATGTTATCATAAAGTGTAAAAAGTTGAGAAATATGCAAATACAAAATGAAATTATCATCCAAGTCAAATAATTTTTTCCATAAAGTGTAGATTAAGATACATTTTCATCTCATAAACAAGTGGATACAACTTTGTTTGTATTCATCAGCTTTGTTTACTTTTGTATATTTAGTATTTGCTTATTTTACTCTTTCTTTTAATCAATTTCATACAGTATTCTACTCAAACTGAACAATGTAGCACAAGGCACGCTTTCTTCCTTATTTTTCAAATATGCAAACACAATTATGAAGAAATATTCATCAACAGTTGCCACCATATTTATTGGCTCTGCTTCAGCCACATTATTCGGTCATTTTCTGACTATAAATTTCATGTTGGGAAATTCAATCGTTCTTATTTCTATGCATCAGTTCTTTTCACCCCTTGCCAAAGTTAAAGATGAAACTCCAACTAAAACTATGGAGCTGATAGATGCTCAAGATATCAGACAAACGATTGATTCCTTCATTAATCGGACTGTTGGGGCTACAGAGGATGTTAGGCATCAACGGAGACAAGATGAGAGGCAAACTCTTTTACCCAGTTAATTTTATATTCGAGACATGACTTCAATTGTAATTTTTTTCTTGATCAACCACATTGATACACGTATGATGCATCTTAAACATATGATTTTTGCATTCTCCATAATGGAGATCATCCTTTTTTTATAACAAAAAAGTAAAAATTTTAACACTAATTTAATGTATGTAAATATTATTTAATTTTTTTAGATTTTTTTTATTTTTACAAGTCTTAGCTAATCTTTACAGGACTGATTTAATTTTTATCAGCTTTATAATCTGGTTAATTACTATAAAACTAAGTTAGTTCTTGTAAATTTGATTAATTTCCGTTCAAATTTGCTATCCTGGTCAATTGTATGGAAAACTAAGTTATTTTTAAATTTTAATTAATTTTTATAGACTTAACTAAAATGAATGGAATAATATTAATATTCATAAATTTGGTTAAATTTCTTAAAATTTAGTTATTTTTCACAAATTAGGTTAACTTTAATGAAATTCAGTTATTTATTTAAATTTTTATAATTCTTCATAAAATTTACATAATTCAGTTAAGATTTATAAAACTTAGTTAATTTTTATAAAACTAAGTCAACTTTTATGTAGTTTAACTAGTTATTCATTTTTTTATAAATTCAGTTAAATTATACAAAATTAGTTAATAGAGTAATCTTTTATAAAATTTCATTAACTTGGTTATTTTTTTATAAATTGTTACACAACTAGTTGGCTTTCCAAAGTTCAATTCGAGTTATTGCAAAAATGTGATGTACAATCCAAATTAAAAGAAATTTACCAAAATAGAACATCTCAAAATTTATTATGGCGTCAATTAGTGATAGAAAATCGTGTTTTCTACATAGCGAACTTTAAAATTTTGCAAAAGACATAACATAAATTTTTTAGCTTAGATTATTATCTTTCATGGATGTGTAAAATCATTAAAATCATATACATCGTTTAAAAGTTATGAACAAATTAACGCATCTTATATTTTACATTTTCAGTTTTTTTCAAAAAAAGAAAATGTATTGCCACGAAAGGAGCTTTTTGGCTCAAGGTATTACAAAGAAAGCGGAGAAAAAGTAAAAGTAAAGATTGGTCACCCTACACGTGAAATAAACCGACCTACAACTAATTCCTATAGAAAAAAGGGACCAAGTCCAATCGAATCTGGAAACGATCGGGCAATAAACGAACCACATAGCAGCCATCCGGTTGATTACGTCGAAAAACAAACGCAATCAAGAGATAAAAAGCACACATCTCGAAGTCAAGTATGTGGAAAAAGGCTTGAGTATCAAAATTATGCTTGCAGCGACGTTCCATGGCATAGTTGCGAGTGACAGGACCATATTTAAGTTCAATAGCTCGACCAAATCTGATGATGGCATCCTCCCTGATAAGATCGTCACTGGAGCATAAGCGATAAAAGCCATCCCGAACGGCATCGACCACAGAGAGGGGAACATGAATTTATATATCCAAGGAAGCACAACAACAACAACAGGAGAAAAAGATTGATCATGCGAAGCCACGATACCAGGATGATCGATGATGACCAAAGCATTTGTAATGACATGCCTTTTTGATTGCTTCAAGTCGATAATTAAACCAACTCGAACCGTTCAAAATGAGAGATTGTTATTGCAATAGGGTTAATAAATCAAATCACAAAATCACAGACACGGAATAACAGAATATCTCACAGCAGAATAAATAAAGTACAATAGTGGTTCATGAAGCCAATTTATAAAATTCAAAACTTATATAATATTAGAGTTACAGAGTCAAAAACAGCGGAAGTCTAAATAAAAAAAATTCTAAAACAAAGGAGAAATAACCAGAACCAACAGATGTAGATGATGTCTTCAACAAGTCTCCAACTTCGAAAGGTGAGATCTCAATACTGCAATACTTGATCTGACCCGAGCAATAATGCAAAATAAAACAACTCGAATCAGGACTAACATCCTTATATAAGTGAATCCAATCAAGTGAAATATTCAGTGAAATGCATTAGTAACTTAAGGGAAATTTGGGATTTCCATCCTCTAAGGATCCGTTAAACTAGATATCATATAATTCAATACACAATTATAATAATGTTTATGGTTAAATATACTATTGAAATATCTTAAGCAGTATTACATTTTTACCCTTACGCCATTTATAATATCGTAGTTTATATAAATACCATAAAATTCACCGTAAACAAGTGGCTATCAAGGGGCACTCCATAGTATGGTACAAACTAAAATCGTACAGGTCTCGATGAGGATAAGGTGACAAGGCACATGAGGAATACCCACGGCAGGATTCAACAGGATTGCGGACCCAAGCTGATGGTGATGCATAGCTGCAACTAACGCCCATCTCGAACAACAATCCCATAATCAAGGGGTGGGCACCACTCAAACACAAATCATATTAGTAATATATAAGTTAAACTATGTATGTTTAAAGGTAAATAAATTTATATATTTTAACAATATATAAAAATTAACTTTGTATATCATATCAACATGATCATATAATTTTATTAATTTATATACCTATAACATATGTATATATATATATATATATATTTGAAACAAGATAAAAGAAAAAAAAGTATACAAATAAATTTAATAACTAGAATTTGAGCTGGCATTTTCTAATTGAAAAGATGGAGGGAAGTTTGAAAGTTTAAACCTTTGAGATACAAAATTTGAATTTCATTCTGTAGGCTGATATGTCGACATATTGATATATGTATGTCGACATATATGCATTATTTCAAAGTGAATATAGTTTAGTGATTTTTGGATTTAAGTTATCGATTTATATTTCAGGTTTAACTAATTTCTGAAATAATACTAATCCTATCAAACATCCAAATTTTATTTTCTTAGTTTATTAATGATTATTTAATTATTATTGAATTTCAAATTTGAATTTTAGATTTCAAGTTTGAGTTTTAAAGTTTAATTTTCAAATACAAAACAAAGCAAACAAAACAACCATCCAACCAAAACGAATTTAAAAATTAATTAAGGCGTACCTGGTTTTTAGATCCATTTCTTTAATATTTTCTGAATTCTGAATTTTTGTGAAACACATATTTGAATCTCCAGTTTCGGGCTCTCCATCGTTTGATGACGAATCTGAATCATATTTATATCTTCCAGAATATGACGATGAGATCAATGATTTAGTAGTTTAACCAACTTCTCTCCAAAATTTTGAATTTTGAATGAACGGACACTTTAACTACTATAATCCCAAAAGTCATATCTCTTTATAAACTTTTCTTTTCTTGATTGATGAATAATCGTCTTTGTGTATTTCGGCCAATAGTCATCAGACATAACTTCTTTTCTGCAAAACAACATACCTTTTCAAAGAATCAAGTGACTTTTCAAAATAACTAATTGTAATTTGAAATAATAACATCATGATGATTCTATGACATATCCATTTAAACTTTTCAAGAAATCTTATCATGATAACTTGAATTTTCAATCAAGTTGAATGCAGACTCATCTTATACTGATGCAAGACATGAATTTAAACTAGTGGTAAAATTTGCCATTTAAAATTTTCAAAAATCAAATTATGAATTTTTTGAAAAACCTTGCTCAGATACCAATTGTTAGGGACTGCGGAAAGGATCGTTAAGGCAAAATAAACACTAGAGGGGGGAGGAGTGAATAGTGTTTTTTGAGGATTTAAACAAAATCTAAAGTATATGTGATAAACTATATAAATCAAACACCACAGAAACAATTACTGACACAAAATCAAACACAGATGCAAAATAAATAGAAATAAAAATGTAGAAAAGGAAAGAACACACCAGATTTTATACTGGCTCAGATTGCTCATACGTCCAGTCCCACGCAACGCTGTATTGCATAGAGTTTTATTACTATATCAAAATCCAATTAAAACCTCCTTGATTTCACGGCTATAAGGGATACCACAGATTCCAACCTCCTTGATTTCACGGCTATAAGGGATACCATCGATTACCTGTCCTTGATTTCATGACTACAAGGGATACCGCCGTTTACCCCAAATGCAACCCAGACAATTACAAATAGCCCTATAACTCTTCAATAACATTTAATTCAGAGAGTAATGAGTAGAGAGTGTAGAGAGAAGAAAATTGGCAAAAACAGAATTGAATTCGGTAGAGTATAGGTGAGAAATCATAAAAATGATAAAGAAAAATGGTGTAATGAAGTAGAGTGAAAGTGGAGAATAAGAGATGATTAAAAATTTGAATTCAGTCCTTTTTTATAGTGTGTGAAAGGTAGCAATGCTTCAGAACCGTCACAATTAGTGAAAAGACACTTCTTTCAAATTTAAATTTTTGGCAGTTATATGTCGACATAGAAATAGATATCTATCATATTTTTGATTTTTAACTCATTTTAAAGTATTTAGATCAATATTTAAATTTTGGAAATTCCTGAAACAAAACTAGTTGGTAAAACATTATTTTTCAAGTATAAAAACATAAGAAAATATTATTTAAACATATGATTAAATACTTAATATATATGTGATGTGAAAACTATATATAATATAACAATAAATATATATAATATAATTAAAACATATATAGGAATATATAAAGAAATATTTATAACTATATATATAAACAAAAGGTTGTATGAAAACTTAGAGAATATTATAGGCAAATATAAACTTAGTAATAGTAAAATATATGTAATAAAACAATAAAAATAAGAATACTTATAAATTAGGAAATATATTTGAAATCATATGAAATGAACCAAACACACCCTTAGGGGAAAGCCCGGATTGAGTTGAGAACACGACAAATCAGAACACAATCAGAAGAACATTTCATTGCTATTACTACAATTTACATCATGGTACAAGAATATACTAGAGTATGAATTAATAATATACATTTAGCAAACATCAGAGATTTACTAATTACAATGCAGCGGAAAACTAATACAAAACACAACTGAAAAAAATACATGGATACAGAGATTTCTGAATATAGCTTCAGCTATAAACCAGGATCTTGGAAAATAGAAATCTGCAAAACCAAAACTACTAGCTGCCCGTGTGGAAAATAGGGGCACCTAGAGTTTAGGTTAAAACAATAAACTCCAAGTCAATCATGTGACTGGTGTGAGAACTAAAACAGTTATTTAAAACTTTGCTTTAAAATAAAGTAAATCAAGGGACCACGCCGTATAACATGGAACGGGTTTCCTCCCAAGAATACCAGTGCATAAACAGTTATAAACAACGCAACGCTTTTTGGAAAAATGAAGCTATTATAAGACTTAGGTCCCATCACACAATGCAACGAAAGCCGGAGGATACAGTTTTCCCTTATAATAGCCAAACATTCTTTGTACGTTTAAAACAAATCATTTGCTACAATTATAAGTGCATAATGTATAAAACAACTTCAAATATAAATGTATCAATCATAGATGGCATGGTTACCATATATCATGCCGCCAATACTAGGCTCTACAATCAAAACCAAAATGTCACGTATTGGAAATTGAATTTCCGTCATGAGTCAAGGCAAGGGATGTACTCTTCGCCGGCTTCGAGACACTCTAGAAAATGTCTCAGGATCTCCCACAGTAGACCCTTGGATCCTCCAAGGCCGGTCCTCCCTTACGTTTGAGGATTGGCAATTCCTGCACACACATTTCCCGGTCCTATAGGACCGATCCATCGACTCCGTGGTAACCGATATATCTGAGGCGCCTCGCAATCCGTCATCTACATAGGTAAAAATATAATAAATGTCTAGGCTCCATACCACGACACCACCCATAGCTAGAAAGAAACGCCATGTCCTCCTTGGGTTTCTTATCCCTTTTTGACTCATACTGAGGTGTGAGGCTTGCGAATTAGCGCTATACACAAAGCTATGCCCTTTAAGGCCGTGCTTTGATCATCAACCATAAGATCTGCTTTTCAACAGAAGCCTTGACCATTTGCATCTCAGCATGCCACACTGACAATTCACGCCATGCAACAAATGTCTATCGATATAACCTCTGAGCTCGTACGTCTCAGAGAAGGGTGTTAAGCAAGAGAATAGATTCTCCACCACCAAACAAATTTATATTTAATAGAGATCAATCAACATAGAATAAAATCCAATGTCAGACACACATCCATTTACTAGTTCGTTCTGGGTCTAAACGAAACCGGAGGCACCTTATTCCTCGTCCTATATGTCCAATACAGGAGAGAGGTTCTCACATATCTGGCCGATCTCCAAGTACGTCTAGACGATCACCACTTATTACCTTGTCATAGGTGTACAACCAAATCAAGACATCAGTAATCATCCAAATGATGTGAAGACCCCCGGTCTTCAACCACCATCTTCATCGTCGACTTATCGTCGAATCAGTTATTCAGAATGGGTATAAACCCGACCTCTCTGAATAACTTGCGTATTTTATAAACAAGTGCTATAAAAACACAACATACGCCTCATTCTAATTCTGAATATTCTTTTATTCAAATATTCACATCATTAGGGAAAGGTTCCCATTAATTTTATCAAAGATAAATTCTTTTAAATTTACTCTTTAATCTTCCTTTGCATATCAATTCTAAACCAAATTGAGATTTATCAACTAGTCGGGATTATCGAACCATACCGAAGTAATCATTTCTTTTATTATCCCAATATATTCATCCCATGGAGCAAAACTGTAATACTCCATATCTAACACCATGGTGTTATTAGTAAATTTAATTACTATTTCACGTTCAAATCTAGTTGAAGATTTAACTATCGTTTGGAGCAAAACTGGTGGTACTCCATTCTCGATCATTTCCCAAATTTGATAATTTAAATTATCACATTCACATTTGAATCTAATTAAAGATTCATTAAAACTCCACTTAGTTTTAATCTTCCCAAAAATCAAGATTAATGATTATTTAACTTTGGGAAATCAAATATGCCACATCGACAATCTACACCGTACAATTGATTTTTGCCTATATATAACCTCTAAGCTCATACGTCTTAGAGAAGGGTGTTAAGCAAGAGAACGAATTCTCCGCCACCAAACAGATATATATTCAGCAGAGATCAACCATACAGTTCAAAATACAATGATAGACATGTAATCCTGTCTTTAACTGGGTTAAAAAACCAATGTCATTTAAAACATAGTTCACGATAAACCGAAAATCACATTCCATTAATTATGGAATCTTCACGGAAAACAGATCAATATATAATCGATGTCAATTTCCGTATTCGACGAATAATATAAATGGAATACGGCAAAAGCCTTTGAAATTCCATGTATATTAGCAGTCTTCCTCCACAGAAGCTTACTTCGATTATTATCAAATCGAATTCCATTCCACTCCAATTTATTGTATTAAATTGGTAAACTTTACTTTGGAAAATTTCCTTAAAATCTTAATAAAAAGATTTATAAATTCCAAATCACATTTCATTGTTAATTGGGTTAAAGAACGAATGTCATTAAATAACACAGTTCACAATAAACCCAATAATCCAATTCTTTTATTCAATTCCAATTAAATATTAATTAATTGGAAAACTTCACTAAATCTTAAATTAAAGATTTATTCTTTTCTCAGCCGGGTTTAAGAATAATTTTAATAAAGACACCATTCACGACAAACCAAAAATCACATTTGATATTAAATAAAGGCTCTGAATAGAAATTATATCAGCTTATATTCAATATCAAATTCTGAAACCAACAAATATCGTATCGGAAATAACGATATAAATATATCTTCCAAATTTCCATAACAATATCCGTATAATCATGAAATTCAACATCAAATATTCCGAAGATGACTTGTATTCAAATCCACTCCAATTCATTTATTGGAAATTCTGGTTATATTAAAACCCATTCTCAATCCAATTTATTTACTTAAAAGTAATTAGATTATAATTCTAGTTAATAAATAGTTCATTTCGATAAAAATATATTTTATCTTTTCAAATATGGATTTTTTCATCCTAATTCTTTCCAAATCATTTGTTATGATTTTACACAAATTATTAATATTTTTAATAATTTTATTAAGGCCCTTTTCTGTCGATTTCCATAAATGGTTGTTGAACTGCACTTACAATGAACTTTTCCAAATTTGTTTTGGACATAATTCCAAATCCAACCGTTTGATTTTAAATCTCTTATATTCTTTGGAAAGCTCTTTTCGATACGAATCCAACGGTTCCAGTTTTAGGAGAATCCGACGGTCAGATCTCCCATAATATCTATTCGAAGTCAATGGTCGAAATTCACGAACGGTCGGAGCGCGGCGCATTCTATTCAGGCCATTAAATATATAACATATATATTTCATCGATTTCCATTTAAACGTATTTTACAAATTCGTTTTAAAAACGATTTCCACTTTCATTTCAATTTTAAATCAAATTGAACATTTCTTATCATTATAATATATAAATGATAATATTTTCAAAAATCAAATTTTGAAATATTTTCCTTTTCGATACTAATTATAAAAATGAATGAAATCGATACAAATATCGTTCGCATCAAAATGGCGCATCTCTAATCAACAAGGCTTCATATATTTCAATATTTTCGTTTTCATCCAAAATCGGACATCATATCATATTTTGATCCATTACTGAATACTAGTCTAAAATATTAGTTATTTTAAAATATTCATTATTTGTCATTTTAAAATCTTCGTTAATTTAAAATATTCGTTAATTTAAAATATTCATTCTTTTCGAATTGGAATCATACACAGTCAATTACCATATAATGTTATTTATATGGATTCCATACACTATATGTATACATCAACAATGATAAACAATCAACCATCATCCAGAGTGCACTACACAATTGCATAAGCATTTAATATAAATAATTAATGCTTACAACAGTTTGTCAACCAATCGATTGACATACAACTAAACATTTGGGATTAGTGTATGTCAAATATCGTCCCGATACCCGTGTGGGGTTTCAACCATCAAATAATAATAATAATTTGTGCATTTGGGCAATATGTAAAATATATCGTCCTATTCCATGTCAGTTAAATGAGTGTACATAAACAAATCGTCTGATTTGTATATGAATATTTATTTTCATTTTCGGAGAATTTTTGCCTTTCATATATACGTTAAAAATTATGTTTTTAACGATAAAATGTTTATTTCAACATATGAACATTTTTAATAGTTCATACATTCAATAAAAATGATATTTTTATTGTTTAAATATTTTTTTCAGCACATGAATATTTTATACATTAAAAATGTTATTTTTAACTAACACATTTTATTTTAGAAAATTTCGACAGCATAACGGCGTGATACTAGAACCGGAATAAGGTCTATCATATCCCTCGCCTAATACTGGCTCGCGCCATACACATACCCATTCTAATCAATTCAACTCACATCCCAAACCAAATTCAAACAAATAAATCAATCAAAGCAAACATCCATGGTTTCAATCAAAGGTGTCGGGTGCTACTAAGCACCGTCTGCATACTAGTAAATATTTAACTGTAAAAAAAAAATTAGAGTGAGAAGTTCTCACCCAAAACCTAAACCAATTCGTCGCGATTCTTCTAATGTAGAAAATTCTTGTCGCTGCGCTCGCTTTTGTCATTCCCCGCACTTGAATTCTCCTCTTTGGCTCTAGAATATGCATACGACCTCCAATCTCCACCAAACTTTGCCACTAGCCTAAATGCATCATTCCGAACAACTTATACCTAGTGGGCTTTCTTCCAAAACTGCACCAATTCACTGGAAATCACGAAAAACAGCAGCAGATCTACAATCTTCGGACGCATTTTCTGGGCAGCTCCGCAATCCAAAATAGGATTTCCATATACTCAAATCGAAAAGAAAAACGAGATCTTCGACTTTGGTACTGTGGAGTTTTAGCTAGAAACGCATGGTTTGAGAGTTATTAGCAAAATAGTACTGGGGGTTATTTGCAAAAACGGGATTTTTTTGTTGAAAATGAGTTTTTGGGTGATGGGGGCCCCACGGCCGGAGCTAGGTGGTCAGAGGTAGAGGGAGGACCTGGTGGTGGTGGCAGGAGGTCGCGGCGGTGGGATGGTGGCCGAAGGTGGTGGTGGTTGGCGGTTTGGGTTGTTGGGGCTTAGGGATTTGCTAATTGAAAGAGGGAAAGAGGAGGAAGAAGAGGAGGAGAGGAGGAGGAGGGGAAGGAGGAGGAGGCCGGTGGCGGTGCTAGGGGGAGCGGTGCGACGGTGGCTGGAGCGATGGGTTCATGTTTTTTATTCTTTCTAATTTTGAACGGTGATGGTAAAGAGGAAGGAGGGTTGACTTATATATAATTTATTATTTTCAATTCCAAAAACCAACTTTTTAATTCGAACTCCAAATCAAACTCACCGACTGTCGTCCCTAACCAAATACCCCTATTTTGGACACAATGGGATATGTCTCGCAAGCCAATTCGACAGTCTCTATTAGTTTTCATCAAAATTAAAATATAAATTAATATAACGTTCAAAATTGAATTCAATGTACATTTTAATTTACCGGGGCCACATACTGACTCCAAAAGTTCCAAAAAAAAATAAATCTAGCTATGTTTTGATGATATGATCCTAACAAAACTAATGTCACCGAATTTGGAGACCTTTTGAAAAATGGCCAATTTCTAGTCAATTAAATTTGACTGAAATTGACAAGACACATTTTCTTTTGCCACACTCACATATTAATTCCAAAAATTATGAAATTGGAATCTAGCAATAATTTGACACGCCGGATCCAAAAAAAGTGGTCTCGTCGAAAATGGATGTCGTTCGCAAAATGGATATTTTTAAGGGCTATATATTATATGAAATATATATAAATTCCACAACGACTATTCTGAATTTTCAACTGGACATAGCTTTTTATATTCGTTATGAAATCTGGATTTTTCACATTTGTTAGATTGATATAATTAAAAAAATTCAAATATTTCTTGTTTTACTGAAATCCGATTTATTTTAAATCATGTACATTCAATTGAAATTTGAAATCGAATTTTCAAACTTTCATGCCATTTCAGGCTCGTTTTATAATTAAAATAAATTTATACGTTCTAACTTTAATTAAAATAATTTTTTATTCGTTATTATTTAAAATAACATATTTTAAATATTCAAAATCCATTAAAATAGCTAAATAAAATTTTTAAATTTGTTCTGATTTTCCTGGTTGTTGCAATCTCCCCTACTTAAAATCTTTTCGTCCTCGAAAAGGAACGGAGCTAAAAGTTGTTTAACTAACCAACTCAACTTTCATTCTTCAACCTTTCAGTTTCTAAGAATTTTCAAATTTTTCAAAATTTTTCCTAACATCCTAAATTTTCGAAAAATTTCGCCATAACCTCCTTTGTACGGGGAGAACTTTAAAACCGCAACTAGCCATGCAGGGCCCTCATCATCCAAAAAGGAAAAGAAAAAGCCAAGCGGCAAGCAAATCGGCTCATAAAATCATCCAAACCCAAGAAATATAGTAAACATGTACCTATTTGTCGGGCATACAATTTTATTCCTCTTCTTAGCCTCCTTGCTTTGACCTATTCATTATATAAACATGTACATATATGCAATTGCAATCAATTTTCAAGTCAGTTCAATGTTTGATTCAATTTGGGTTAATGGTTCAAAATTTTAATTAATCAAACCAATAATAAAAAAAAACACAATCAACAATCAATTAGTTGATTACCGTTTCAAACACATAACTTTTATATATATACAAAAATCATATTTTTGATGCCAATTCACAACAATAAATCCTATCTAATTTTGGTTCTCACGCCAATCAATTGGAAACATATAGGCATCCCACTTTTGAAACTCGGACATAAATGCTGATGATGTCATGATCATCATCAAAATTATGTTCGGGCGGCTAGAGTGTGATTCTATATCCATCTAGTATATTTAAGGCTTCGTATACACGTGGATCAGACGTATATTCAAAATCTCCATATACCTGATAGTCCAAATCAATTTAAAATAAAATATTCAAATACATATAATATGATATAATTTCTCAAAAGTAAGTTTGTTTTTAATAAATCATACTCTTCTAACTCATTCTGGGATACTACTGATCCTATTTCTAACGAGTCATTCTCATTGGATATTACTAATCCAGTCTCTGATGAATTCTATCTTTTTGTTCTAATGTGTCTTGTTCCTGAGCTCTGTAAACCATAGCTCTGATACCACGATGAAACGACCCAAACTCTCCCTTATGGGAAAGCGCGGATTGAGTTGAGAACATGACAAATCAGAACACAAACAAAAGAACATTCATTGCTATTACCACAATTTACATCAGAGTACAAGAATATATCAAAGTATGAATAAATAATATACATTTAGTAAATATCAGAGATTTACAAATTACAATGCAACGGAAAAATAATACAAAACACAACTGAAAGAAATACATGGATATAGAGCTTTCTGAATAAAGCTTCAGCTGTAAACCAGGACCCTGGAAACTAGAAATCTGCAAAACCAAAACTACTAGCTGCCCGTGTGGAAAATAGGGGCACCCATAGTTTAGGTTAAAACAATAAACTCCAAGTCATTCATGTGACTGGTGTGAGAACTAAAACAGTTATTTAAAACTTTTCTTTAAAATAAAGTAAATCAAGGGACTACGCCATATAACATGGAACGGTTTTCTTCCCAAGAATATCAGTGCATAAACAGTTATAAATAGCACAATGCTTTTTGGAAAAATGATGCTATTATAAGAATCAGGTCCCATCACACAATGCAAGGCAAGCCGGAGGATAGAGTTTTCCCTTATAATAGCCAAACATGCTTGTGACGTTCAAAACAAATCATTTGATACTATTATAAGTGCATAGTGTATAAAACAAATTCAAATATAAATGTACCAATCATAAACGACATGGGTACCATATATCATGTTGCCAATACTAGGCTCTACAATCAAAATCGAAATGTCATGTATTGGAAATTGGATTTCTGTCATGAGTCGAGGCAAGGGATGTACTCCTCATCGGCTTCGAGACTATTATGCCCCGCCTCTATACCCACTATCGTCCAGTTCATTTCAGAGAAATGTCGTAGACTAAAACGGAGAATGAAGTTTGTGAAGGGCAACCGATTGTATAATTGCTCCATATGAGGAATGCACATTGAATTCTGATACCAATTAAAAAAATTTGACATGACCATTCGGCAGCGACTACACAACGGCTATATATAATTCAGAAAGCAATATAAAATACATAACAATAAAATTAGAGGCAGACACAGATATTCACATCACTAAGGCGGATATAAATATGAATATAACTTACGAGTAAAAATACATGTTAGTGGTTATAGTCGATCCTCTATACATCAAAATACTTGGTACAAGCTCTAGCCAAAAGAATATGTATACAAAGATGTCACTAACTCATATACATAAGAAAACTCAATAACTACAACTCAAATGTAGATAGCGAAACCCAAGAATGGTCCCCGCTAGAAGTCATGAGATGTACTTGGAATACTCGGTCTGATCCGAGTATTATTTATAATAAAATAAACGATAAACGGATTAGTCTAGCTGTACTTATCATAATAAACTAGGATAGAAATAGAGATATAGGTAGATAATGACATATAAGCAACAGCAATCATAGTCATCCATAAGTATGAAACCCCAACACCTCTAAGATATCCCCACTACACAACCCACATATCACACCCACCACATGCAAGATGAACCGAAGTTCCCTACGAATCCGAAGGTCACTATACAAGTTGAACCGAAGTTCCCCGCGAATCCGAAGATCGCCAAACAACATGAGCCTAAGTTCCTTGCGAATCTGAAGATCGCCAAACAAGTTGAACCGAAGTTCCCCGCGAATCCGAAGATCACTACACAAGTTGAACTGAAGTTCCCCGCGAATCCGAAGATCGTCAAACAACATGAACCGAAGTTCCCCGCGAATCCGAAGATCGCTATTAGTGCAGGATACCCCAAGCTAATAAATATAAGAGTTAAGCTACATGTCCCATAACTACTTTCTTTACACAAATATTTACAAACAAGTTGTATATTTCACTAGCAAAACGAAACGATCATTGCCACGGTGTTCAGTTGAATGAGTCCAAGAATTAACCGTCAAAGCAAATGCAAGGGGTCATAGTCCTTGTTTTAACTAAGGCGTTTAATTTGATTTCTCATACGAACGAGAAAAAGGTTTATCAAATACATACTAGTAGATTTTAAATCAATTCATAAAAGAACTTCGTATGATGAAGTCGGATTAGAAACCAATTTGGAAAATAACTTCATATAATGAAGTGAATTTAAAAACCGTTTAGCAAAAGTTTGGTATCTACTAATAATTAAAAAACCCTTTTTATATATCATTTCGAAGTGGAAAATATCGAGTGATATCGATCGAATCAACGATCAAACGAAGAATTTACGTTCTAATAACGTAGACGAAACTTCACGACTATCGATTATAAAATTTGTTTACAATGAAAGAATCGAAAGTTCATGAAATCGAGGAGAAGAAATCTGCGAACCAGAGAAACCGACAAGTCACAAATGAAGTCGGAACGGCCTGAAACTCTATCGGGAAAGAGCCCAGATGGGGGTAGACTATGGACCGATAGCCCAAAACCGGTCGACCGATCAAATAGGGGTGGTCCAATGTTTTTACACAAAAGTAAAACTGGTCAACCGCCCCATTTTAGGCCAGTCGACCGGTTCTGGCCTGGGTTGTTGCCCAGGCCGAACTTAGGAGGGTTTGTCCCCCGTGAGCATCATCGTCGTTCGTTGAGGTTCATGACTTCTTCGGGACATCAATGAGACCTCTTCGATCCGCTGTATCGACTCGCAAAGCTTGAATGCAAAGATTTTGATTATGGGTTCTAAACGAACCAATTTTCGAACTAAAACAAATAAACGCAATATAAGCGAATTGTGAAGTCTTAGAACTTGTCGGATGCGGCAATGGTACTTCAAAACACCATATTTACGTGCATAAACATATATACGTAAGATTGCAATGATTCGGTTTATAAATTCAAGTATGAACTAAATTCCAAACCAAAGCACACCAAAGCGATTCAAGCGACTTGTGAAGACTTAGAAATTTGCCGAGGGCAACAGAGCTTCACAACATCAACAAATCAACTCATAGCATATGCATTAGATCATATGAACAATTCTCATCATTATTTTCAACTCAATGAAACATAAAAACATGGAATCTGCTAAGTTACACTGACATAACCAATTTACTATCATATACAAACTCGAATGAATACTAGATTACACTTTTATAAGACAATGGCTTGTGGCATAGACGTGAGTTCAAAAAGAACTCACCTTGGTTTCATGGATGACAAGAACAAGCTCCAACTCAAGCAAAGAAGCTTTCTTTCTTCAGTTGCTCCTCTCGAATCACTATATAAACACACATGCAAACGCATGGATGTTAGAACATCATAAAAATACAAAATTGAGAGGAGAGAAAGGTAGAGAGGGAGAGTAGAGAGCTTACCCATGTCATAGAATTGGACTTACACAACAACTGAGCTCTAGATTGAAGGCCCTAGCTTAGGGAATTTCTATTTCCCATTCCCTTCCTCATTTCTATTCTCTTTGAGTGTTTGGAATGAATGAGAGGAAGAGGGGCTGATTTGGTTATGTGGAGTAAGTGGGCTAGTTGGCTAACCAAGCCCTAACCAAGGTGCCAGGTTTCACGAACTCGAAAAATATCGATGCTTATAGTCATAAAGGTTGTAAACGATGATTTGGACTCAATGGAAGTGGTAACGAGTCCAAATTCATCCGTATGCAAAATTTCACTTTTTGGACACACACACGATTAATAATTAACGACGTTATATTTAAATAAAATATTTAAATATATTATCGTTAAATATGCTGGTTGTTACAGACTTCACCCCCTTAAAGAAAATTGCGTCCCCGCAATTACTTAAAGAAAAACCCATGTAGTAACAACCAGGCATCAACAAGATCTATTTAAAGATAGATTAACT
Organism: Allium sativum; assembly: GCA_030737875.1. Lineage (NCBI taxonomy): Eukaryota > Viridiplantae > Streptophyta > Magnoliopsida > Asparagales > Amaryllidaceae > Allium > Allium sativum. The sequence continues at coordinate 74,192,773 of CM060920.1, read as the reverse complement.
CAAATTCACTTTCAAATAAAATTTTAACTTTGAGTTATAAATCACTATATAACTTAAGTTTATACACGTACGATGTTCAACTAAAAGTCACAAACATATACGAGCAACTAACTTATTTTTCCTATAAGTGTTTTTAAGAAACTAGAATTTTCCAACTCAAATTCTATGTATTCTGAACCCTTAATTCCAATAATTATTTTAATTTTAATCGCGAATTACCCTACCGTGATTTTTCTAAAAACTTGGTTTAGATATATCTCAAAATTTACAGGATGAAATTCAAATCTTTTTCTTTCATTAGAAAACTATAATCTAATAGATTCGGATAATTCTCGTTTCAATGAATTCTGACTTGTATTGGATCCTACATACTCATTTGAAATTCAAAACGAAAATTATGAACTACCGCAACACGGCAAGCTCGTTTTAATAAAATTTAATTAATTCATTTAACATTCAATAAGTTTATAATTAATAAACCTATACTCTTACATTTTCAACACAAGCTAATTAATCTATCAAATTAAAAAGTTGGAAATATCGACTATCCAAAATCGTCGAACATTCCATGTCACGTTTTAGCTATAAAATTTTATCCCTTATAAAATTTCATAAAAGTACTTGCTTAAAAATATTCTTACATTGAATAGAATGTATATGATGGTCATATATATGTCCCATTCGCAAGGATAAGCAATCCCGTTGGGGAAACAGATCATAATATAAATCCGGGTTATATACCCTAAGTTGGAAATATTAGCACGTTCTCTAATATTTCAACAATAAATAAATTAGAACTCTTAAGTTTCCAATAGACCCCAAAAATATCAAATTTGATATATTAGCACGTCCTCTAATATTTCATGAACAACTTCTAAATCATGAAAACTAAATAAATCGTAGAAGTTGGAAGAATTTTGTAAAACTCGAAAACATTGGTTTTCAACTTCACAAGCATATCATCAACAAGAATGAGGTCAAACCAATCAGGAAATGATCTCAAAAACTTTGGTTCATTAAAGTTAACAAAACAAAGTGGAATATTTATTAACCTCAATGACGAAAAATGCACAACGAAAAGAAATTGGTGAGACTCGAGTGCTAAGTAAAATAGTGGAATGACTTAAGCACAACAAGATTGAGCTACGGAACTGATAATCAATTCCAAACTCAATTACACATTAAGGTGGCTATTCAAAAATGGGTGCAAAGATTTTCGAAAATTCACATGTAATATGAACCATAGAAACTCATTTTCCTTGATGTCATTCTCATTATTATGAGAATTTTAGAAACACAAGGAAGCTAACGAATCCAAATTAAACTCGTTAAGAACGATAGGAAATTGCATCACTGACAAGGGATGCCAAGAGGGATGATTCTTTTGGAATATAAAACATAGAACTTTAAGAGATTAGGCGAATTCATTCCAAGAAATCATTGTAAACTTTGAACAACCAAGACATGTACATAAGCATGTAGAGAATGTTCTCTCTTCAAGGAAAGAGTTTAAACATCCATAAGCATGGAAGTAGCCAAAAGAGTTACGGCCTATTCCAAATCGAAATTCACCAATTGATTAGTTTTAAACTTGGTGAAGGGATAAGAAAATTTGTTCACCACAAAGTTACAAATCAGCAAAAGAGAACTTTTTGTCTTTCGACAAGGTGGCCCGACACCGCAAAGAATTCTAACTAAGCCTTCCATTATCCCGACGAGATGGCTATACACCCCTTATTGTATTCCATACGAAGACGAGGTGACTATACACCACTCATAGTGTTTCTTCTGACGAGGTGACTATACACCACTCATAGTTTTCCATTTGATGAGGTGACTATACACCACTCTTAGTGTTCCGCCCGAAGACGAGGTGACTATACACCACTCATAGTGTAACACTCCGCATTTTTAATATAATATAAACATATGTATATATGCATAGATAGGTAAATAATGGTGATGTACAATGAGAATTAATTAATACATGGAAGAGAAGGAAAAATTAATTCAATAACAGTGTGTGTAACGGAAAAGATAATAAAATAAGGATACTTTATTTAAATATTAGGAATTAAGTAAAATGTACATCACCATTGCGTTCATCTTAGAATTCTGATTAGAATAGAGTCCAAGTTTGCGTAAATATGACTCCATATGATGGAGTTATAGCCTTTAGAAGATTCAACAAAAATTCAAAACAGTTCGAAATTCAACCCTGGCATCTAGGCAGGAAATTTCCCGCCAAAACCAGGAAGGTCGACCTGGGGGTCAGGTCAACCAGGGGGTCGACCTACCCCTAGGGAGGTCGACCTGGTGGTCGACCAACCCCCTAGATCTGGGCAGAATTCATTTTTTGCACTTGGACGCGATTTCTAGGTTATCTCGAACCTAGAAGAAAATCTTAGTATACATACGTAGGGTTGGAATAGGGGAATATTTGGCATAATCTATTTTATGCAATTGAGGAATATAACCCATAATTTGGGGTTTGTGGCATAATAATTATTATTGCAAATATTGGGAAATCATTGTGATATAGTTTGTAATTGGTAATTTTGGAGCGTAATCCATAATAAATCTTTGGATATGATTTGGGAACATGAATAGCACATAATCATGAATTTTGATTTATGATGTTGACATGAAATTTTGTAAATTTAATTAGAATTGTTGAATGTGGGATAGGATTGGGAAAAAAGTGATTTATTTCAAATCTAAATATTGTGGGATTGAGGGTTTAAATTATAAATTGAATTGGAATAATAGGTATAGTCTATTAACGAGATTATAAGCATGAACATAAATAGGTCTTTTTGGTAAAGCCTGAATTTGAGACTTCAAAATTGGATATGCCGTTAAGATCCTAGAACATAATTAAAAAAATGTAATATGTTGGACAAACCATGTTTTTATGTAATTATGGAACTTGACACATAACATGAAATTGACAGTAGTGGCATAACTTGAACACGAACATGCTTGTTAATTGATAATTGACATTTGATATCTAGAATGAACATGAACATGCTTGTAAATTTATAATTGGACTATGACACATAGAATAGACATGAAACATGGCTAACTTGAGATTAGAATGAGTTTGCGGTGTAATCCTGCCCGGAACCGCCCAGCACATCTAGTGACTGCAAACAATAGGTTCTAATGTGAGAAGTTAGTCATAACGTGTTTGAAACCCGAGGTTAGATTGAGTTGTGGTGTAATCTTGCCCGGAACCAACCGGCACACCCAGCGACCGCAACAATAGGTCTAATGTGAGAGGTTGGGCATTAATAATTAATTCATGCTAATGACACATGCTAGTATGGTAAGGTCAAGTCAAAGTGAAATACTAGACAAGACTTAACCAATTTGACTCGATCTATGGGTGGGTTAAGTCAACGTGAACCACTAGAAAACACTTAACCAATTTGACATGATATATAGGTAGGTTAAGTCAACACGAACGGATAAATAACACTTAACCAATTTAACATGATATATGGGTGGGTTAAGTCAACGTGAACCTTTAGATAACACTTAACCAATTTGACTCAATATATGGGTGGGTTAAGTCAACGTGAACTGCTGGATAACACTTAACCAATTTGACATGGCGCGTGGGTTGAATTGAATACATGATTGGGGGTTAAGTCAACTTGGACACGTGGGCAAACTTAACCAATATAATAGTATCAATGCAAGGAAAAGAGGGGAATGATAAGATTAAATAATAAATAAACTTATCCTAAGGATAAGAAATGAATATGACTTAAGATGTAATACAAGACTCGAAGGGTAGGACGACTTATACCATGAAATAAGTTAATCTAAGCTGGAAAGGTGGAAGAACACCTGTACATTATCATTTGATAAAGAGAACTTAAGTAATGCTTGAATTCATAGGTAAACCTTAGTTAAAAGGAACTAAGTAACAAACCTTAGTTAAAGATAACTAAGTATCAAAAACTAAGTATCAAACCTTGGTTAAGAGAACCAAGTAATAAACCTTAGTTAAGAGAACTAAGTAAATAACGAGAAAGAGAACTAAGTAGTAAACCTTAGTTAAGAGGGCTAAGTTGTAAACCTTAGTTAAGAAAACGAACGATTAAGAGAAACTAAGTAGTAAACCTTAGTTAAGAGGACTAAGTAGTGAACCTTAGTTAAGAAAACGAACGATTCAGGGAACTAAGTAAGTTAAGAGAACTAAGTAGTAAACCTTAGTCAAGAAAGCCAAGTAGAACACGAGAAGGAGCGAACGTTCGTCTGACCAAGAAGAAGGATCCAACGGTCTGGGTTACGAAGCATGCAGCTTCGAGGGGACGTCAGGGTACTCTTGGTATCCCTCTGTGAGGTTGTAGATGATCCTCCTGTGCTCACAGATGTTAAGGTCTACGTTAGAAGAACCAAGAGTATGCCATGGTTGCAATATAAGGCAACCTAAAGACTATGATGGACCAGCGTGAGGCGACGATATCTTGTTTATCCCTGTGATAGCACGTCGTCGTCTACCTACCATCTTGAGTCAATCATGATACACAAGCGGAAAGGCGGAAAATTCCAAAAGAACATATACTTTGCTATCTAGTTATAGGTGAGGTTGGTCAATAGGTTTGTGGGGGCATAGAGGGCCTGCGTACAGTTCTCATTCTTGATTTTCTTAGGTGCCTTTCATTAGTTGAGGGAAGGGTCAAGTGGGACCATAGCCACACAAAGATAAAAAGAGACCTTAGCATCTGCATCGGCAGATAACTTAAAGCTTCTGACCGAGTTCCGTGTTTCTTGATTAGCCCTGCCACGAGACTCGGGCTGCACATATAGAGGACATGTGCAACTAGACATCGATAACGATTCACGACACGTACGTAGGGAAAATCTAGGAACATATATCGCTCTGGGTAGTGTGTCCTAGACTAGGGGGCATCGTTTGATAGGTAGCATAATCCCTAGTTGGACCTAGGTCGCGTAAACCCTGAATCCGAGAAGCGTTCAATAGGTAGCATAAACCCCAGTGGTCCTGGGTAGCGTAAACCCTGGTTGAATCTTGGAAGCGCTCGATAGTAAACCTTAGATCAGATATAGATGACACATGGAATCTAGCAAGATCGAAAGTGGTAGTTCAAACGATTTCGAGAATGGTGACACTACACTAAAGAAGTATAGATTTACTTGATGAAGCCCGCACAATTATATACATGGAAAGGATTAGACGAGTTGAGGGTATCTACATATACGTTGTATTAGGTTAACCTACTAGTGGGATATGAGTATAGCCTAGAGAGCTAATATCGCGAATAACCTAATAAGAAAGAAAATATAACTGAACGGTATATGCAGGATTATACAGAAGTTTATTCTAAGTCCACTCACACAGAACTTATGTTTAGACCCCTCCTCATTACATACTTCCAGGTTAGGTTCATGATAGAGATGGTATAGCTTTGGATACTAGTTTAGCAGTATTGTTAATAAGGTAAAGCAATATTTAAATATTATACTTTGTTTCCTTCCGCTGTGAGATGCTTTACAAATTCTGACATGTTTTTTTTTATCTCTGTCTTTTTCTGCAGGATACCAGAGCACCCAACTCAGGTCTCGATGGATAGAATTTGAAAAATTCGGTCTGTCGGAATCTGGGATGTCACACATAGTATTTCGTCTGACGAGGTGACTATCCACCACTCATAGTGTTCCGTCTGAAGAGGTGACTAACTCTGGTGGTCCGCAGATCGTAAAGATATTCAACTAAGCATTTCGTCCGAAGATGTAGTGGCTCCTCACCGCTCGTAGTGTTTCTTCTGATGAGGTGACTATACACCACTCATAGTATTATGTCCGACGAGGTGACTATACACCACTCATAGTATTCCGTCCGAAGACAAGGTGACAATACACCACTCATAGTATTCCGTCTAACAAGGTGACTATACACCCATAATAGTATTCCGTCAGAAGAGGTGACTACACACACATCAAGATGACCTGAAGGTCAGAATGATATGAAGATCGAATATAGTTCAACTACACCAAGTTAGTAACCATAAGAGTTTAGCTATATGTCCTATAATCACTAGCTCTACTCGAATATTTACTAACAAGTTGTATATTCCACTAAATATGCGAAAATGGAAAGCGAATTTCAGCTGACTAAGTCCAGAAATTAACCGACAAGGGAAACACAATTGTGTCGAGCCACTCGTTTTTACCAAGACGTTTAATTAAATTCCTTACTCAAATGGAAAAACAAAATTACTTGTTTGAAACAAGTAGCACTCAAAAGAAAAATAGAGAACACTCAATCATTACCCAAAGAAGACTAAAGTCATCTCGATAGCAAAATGAATGGGTAACGAAAACTCAAGGTAGCATGTAAGAATTTTCACAAAACGTAGGTTTGGAAAATCTACATACTTGAATATAAACAAGCACCCTCGAATTCCTAAGGACATGGGGTCCCCAAGTTCCTTGGACGCAAAGAAGGTAAATGGTCACAATTCAAAAGAACTCAAATGAGATGATCATGGTAATCATCATCAATAAAGAATAACGATGATGGTATCCTTATAGGCATTAGCTACTTTACCAAAATAAGATATCTCAAACTTATAGTTAAAAACTCAAACTACAAAGAGTTTAAAGGATATATACGATGGTCATATATATCACATCCCCGATTTTATTATCTTATTAAAATCCCTAATGTTGCAAATTAACAATCAATACTAATGATTTGCCTCGCCATTTATTTTTATAAAGTTTCTAGTGCTAAGGCTCAATGGCGACGCACGTCATTAATATTTAATATAAGGGTTGCGTCGGAATCATCTCATTGAAGTTTTCAAAAATCCTATCGATATTGTGGCGTCCCACTTCTCAATAAGAACTCCTAACAAACTCAATAGGCAACTCAACACGATAAAACAAATTACGTCCAAATAAGGGCGTAAATTTAAAATTAAATAATCAAGAGTGCAACCATTTATTTATGAATTAAATTTGTAATCATAAATTAATAAACGAAACCATTTCATAGTTCTTAGCAGAAATAATTTGCTCATTTTCGCCTCGCAAAGCTAACCTCAAATAGATTAGTATTTTACTTAGCCAAAATTATTTTATAAAACCGTTTTACAAAATAATTTAGAAATCTTCAAAATTAAGTCCCAAAAGTTATTTCAATGCAAAAATAGAAAATAATTTCTAAATTTCTACTAAAGCAAAGAGGCGGGACTCTAGGTTTGTCTAGGCCAAGATTTCACAAAGGTGAACTCAAATAAATTTGATTGGTCATACAAGGATCAAGATATAAGATAGGATATAATGGTCCTAAGACTTGATTTAAATCCTAAAAAGATTTCCTAACAAACGTAGGACAATGATCCTTGCCATAATATCTTATATTGTCCGAACTTCGCTCTAATACCAACTGTAACGACCCGCCTATATACCCACTATCGTCCAGTTCATTTTAGAGAAATTTCGTAGAACATAATGGAGAATGAGGTTTGTGAAGGGCGACCGATTGTATAATTGCTCCATATGATGAATGCACATCGAATCTTGATACCAATTAAAATTTCGACATGACCATTCGGCACATAGGGCAACTACACAACGGCTATATATAATTCGGAAAGCAATATAAAATACATAACAATAAAATCTGAGTCAGACACAAATATTCACATCACTAAGGCGGAAATAGATATGAATATAACTCACAAGTAAAAATACATGTTAGCGGTCATAGTCAATTCACAATACATCAAAATACTAGGTACAAGCTCTAGCCAAATGAATATGTATACAAAGATGTCACTAACTCATATACATAAGAAAACTCAATAACTACAACTCGATTGTAGATAGCAAAATCCAAGAATGGTCCCCGATAGAAGTCATGATACGTACCTGGAATACTCGGTCTGACCCGTGTATTATTTATAAGAAAATAAACAATAAACGGATAAGTCTAGATATACTTATCATAATATACTAGGATAGAAATAGAGATATAGGTAGATAATGACATATAAGCAACAACAATCATGTTCACCCATAAGCATGAAACCCCAAATTACATATAAGCAACAACAATCATGTTCACCCATAAGCACGAAACCCCAAAATTGTCTAACGAACACCTCTAAGATATCCCCACTACACAACCCACATATCATACCCACCACATGCAAGTTGAATTGAAGTTCCCCACGAATCCGAAGGTCGCTACGCAAGTTGAACCGAAGTTCCTCGCGAATCCGAAGATCGCCAAACAACATGAACCGAAGTTCCCCGCGAATCCGATGATCGCTAAACAAGTTGAACCAAAGTTCACTGGAATCCGAAGATCGCAACACAAGTTGAACCAAAGTTCCCCACGAATCCGAAGATCGCCAAACAACATGAACCGAAGTTCCCCGTGAACCCGAAGATCGCTATTAGTACAAGATACCCCAAGCTAGTAAATATAATAGTTAAGCTACATTTCCCATAACCACTTGCTTTACCCAAATATTTACGAACAAGTTGTATATTTCACTAGCAAAATGAAATGATCATTGCCACGGTGTTCAGTCGAGTGAGTCCAAGAATTAATCGTCAAAGCAAATGAAAGGGGTCATAGTCCTTGTTTTTACTAAGGCGTTTAATTAGATTTCTCATACGAACGACAAAAAGGTTTATCAAATACATACTACTAGATTTGTAAATCAATTCATAAAAGAACTTCATATGATGAAGTCGGATTAGAAACCAATTTGGAAAATAACTTCATATAATGAAGTGAGTTAAAAACCGTTTAGCAAAAGATTTGGTATCTATTAATAATTAAAAAACCCTTTTTATATATCATTTCGAAGTGGCAAATCTCGAGTGATCTAGATCGAATCAACAATCAAACGAAGAATTTACGTTCTAATAACATAGACGAAACCCCACAACTATCGATTATAATATTCGTTTACAATGAAAGAATCGAAAGTTCATGAAATCGAGGAGTAGAAATCTGTGAACTAGAGAAACTGACAAGTCACAAACGAAGTCGGAACAGCCAGAAACTCGGCCGGGAAAGAGCCCGGATGGGGGTAGACTGTGGATAGAGGTCCCTCTGGTCCACAGCCCAAAACTGGTCGACCGATCAAATTGGGGCGGTTGACCGTTTTTACATAGAAGTAAAACCGGTCGATCGACCCATTTTGTGCCAGTCGACTGGTTCTGGCCTGGGCTTTTGCCCAGGCCGAACCTAGGGGGATTCGTCCCCCGCAAGCATCCATCGTCGATCGTTGAGGTTCGAGAATTCTTTGAGACATCAAGGAAACCTCTTCGATCCGCCGTATCGACTCGCAAAGCTCGATGCAAAGATTTTGATTATAGGTTCTAAACGAAACAAATTTTGAACTAAAATGAATAAACGTGATATAAGCGAATTGTGAAGTCTTAGAACTTGCCGGATGCAACAATGATACTTCACAACACCATATTCACGTGCATAAACATATATACATAAGATTGCAATGATTCGGTTTATAAATTCAAATATGAACTAAATTCAAAACCAAAGCACACCAAAGTGATTCAAGTGACTTGTGAAGACTTAGAAATTTGCCGGGGGCAATGGAGCTTCACAAAATCACCAAATCAACTCATAGCATATGCATTAGATCATATGAACAATTCTGATCCTAATTTTCAACTCAATGAAACATAAAAACATTGAATCGGCTAAGTTACACTAACATAACCAATTTACTAGCATATACAAACTCGAATGAACACTAGATTACAATTTTACAAGCCAACGTCTTGTGGCATAGATGCGAGTTTAAAAAGAACTCACCTTGGTTTCATGGATGACAAGAATAAGCTCCAACTCAAGCAAAGAAGATTTCTTTCTTCAATTGCTCCTCTTGAATCACCATATAAACACACATGCAAACACATGGATGTTAGATCATCATAAAAATCCGAAATCGAGAGGAGACAAAGGTAGAGAGGGAGAGTAGAGAGCTTACCCATGTCATAGAATTGGATTTACACAAGAATTGAACTCTAGATTGATGGTCCTAGCTTTGGGAATTTATGTTTCCCATTCCCTTCCCCATTTCTATTTTTTTGAGTGTTTGGAATGAATGAGAGGAAGAGGGGCTGATTTGGTTATATGGAGTGAATGGGCTAGTTGGCTAACCAAGCCCTAACCAAGGTGCCAATTTTCACGAACCCGAAACATATCTATGCTTATAGTCAAAAAGGTTGTAAACGACGATCCAAACTCAATGGATGTGGTTTCGAGTCCGAATTCATCTATATGCAAAATTTCACTTTTTGGACACACACACGATTAACGATGTTATATTTAAATAAAATATTTAAATATATTATCGTTAAATATGTCGGTTGTTATAGAGACACTCTAGCAAATGCCTCAGGATCTCCCGCAGTAGACCCTTGGATCCTTCAGGGCCAGTCCTCCCTTACGTTTGAGGATTGGAAATTCTTGAACACACGTTTCCCGGTCTTATAGGACCCATCCATCGGCTCTGTAGTAACCAATATATCCAAGGCGCCTCGCAATCCATCATCCACATTGGTAAAAATATAATAAATGTCTGGGCTCCATACCATGACACCACCCATAGCTTGAAAGAAACGTCATGTCCTCCTTGGGTCTCTTATCCCGTTTTTGACTCATACCGAGGCGTGAGGCTCGTGAATTAATGCTATACACAAAGTTATGCCCTTTCAGGCCGTGTTTTGATCATCAACCACAAGACTCTGCTTTTCAAAACAAGCCGTGATCATTTGCATCTCAGCATGCCACACTGACAATTCACGCCATGAAACTGATGTCTATCGATATATAACCTCTGTGCTCATATGTCTCAGAGAAGGGTGTTAAGCAAAAGAATAAATTCTCTGCCACCAAACAGATATATATTTAATAGAGATCAATCAACATAGAATATAAAATCCAATGTCAGAAACACATCCATTTACTAGTTCGTTCTGGGTCTGAACGAAATCGGAGGCACCTTATTCCTCGTCCTATATGTCCAATACAGGAGAGAGATTCTCGCATACCCGGTCGATCTCCAAGTACGTATGGACGATCACCACTAATTACCTTGTCTTGGGTGTGTTGCCCAATCAAGACATCAGTTATCATCCAAATGATGTCAAGGCCCCCGGTCTTCAACCACCGTCCTCATCGTCGACTTATCGTCAAATCAGTTATTCAGAATGGGTATAAACTTGGCCTTTCCGAATAACACGTGTATTTTATAAACAAGTGCTATAAAAACACAACATACGCCTCATTCCAATTCTGAATATTCTTTTATTCAAATATTCACATCATTAGGGAAAGGTTCACATTAATTTTATCAAAGATAAATTATTTTAAATTTATTCTTTAATCTTCCTTTGGATATCAATTCTAAACCAAATTGAGGTTTATAACTAGTCGGGATTATCGAACCATACCGAAGTAATCATTTCTTTTATTATCCTAGTCCCAACCTATTCATCCCATGGAGCAAAACTGTAATACTCCATATCTAACACCACGGTGTTATCGGTAAATTTAATTACTATTTCACGTCCAAATCTAGTTATAGAATTAACTATCGTTTGGACTAAAACTGGTGGTACTCCATTCTCGATCATTTCCCAAACTTGATAATTTAAATTATCACATTCACATTTCAATCTAATTAAAGAGTCATTAAAACTCCACTAAGTTTTAATCTTCTCAAAAATAAATATTAATGATTATTTAACTTTGGGAAATCCAACATGCCGCATCGACAGTCTACACCATACTATCGATTTCTACCTATACATAACCTCTAAGCTCATACATCTTAGAGAAGGGTGTTAAGCAAGAGAATAAATTCTCCACCACCAAACAGATATATATTTAGCAGAGATCAACCATACAATTCGAAATACAATGATAGACATGTAACCCTGTCTATAACTGGGTTAAAGAACCAATGTCATTTAAAACACAGTTCATGATAAACCCAAATTCACATTCCATTAATTATGGAATCTTCACGGAAAACAGATCAATATATAATCGATATCAATTTCCGTATCCGACTAATAATATAAATGGAATAGCGGCAAAAGCCTTTAAAATTCCATGTATATTAACAGTCTTCCTCCACAGAAGCTCACTTCGATTATTATCAAATTGAATTCCATTCCATTTAATTTATTGTTTTAAACTGGAAAACTTTACTTTGGAAAATTTTCCTTTAAATCTTAATAAAAATATTTATAAATTTTAAATCACATTTCATTGTTAATCGGGTTAAAGAACGAATATTATTAAAAAAACACCCAATAATCCAATTCTTTTATTCAGTTCCAATTAAATATTAATTAATTGGAAAACTTCACTAAATCTTAAAAATAAAGATTTATTCTTTTCTTAACTGGGTTTAAGAACAGTGTTAATAAAGAAACCATTCACGTCAAACCCAAAATCCCATTTGATATAAATACAAGCCTCTGAATAGAAATTATATCAGCTTATATTCAATATCAAATTCTGAAACCAACAAATATCGTATTGGAAATAACGACATAAATATATCTTCCAAATTTCCATAACAATATCTGTATAATCACGAAATCCAACATCGAAATATTCCGAAGATGATTTCCATTCAAATCCGCTCCAATTCATATATTGGAAATTCTGGTTATATTAAAATCCATTCTCAACCCAATTTACTTATTTAAAAATAATTAGATTACAATTCTATTTAATAACTAGTTCATTTCGATAAAACTATATTTTTATCTTTTCAAATATGGAATTTTTCATCCTAATTCTTTCCAAATCATTTATTATGATTTTACACAAATTATTAATATTTTTAATAATTTTATTAAGGCCCTTTCAGTCGATTTCCAAAAACGGTCGTCGAACTGCACTTACAACGACCTTTTCCAAATTTAATTTGGACATAATTCCAAATCCAACCGTTAGATTTCGAATCCCTTATATTCCTTGGAAAGCTCTTTTCGATACGAACCCAACGGTTCTAGTTTTAGGAGAATCTGACGGTTAGATCTCCCGTAATATCTATTCGAAGTCAATGGTTGAAATTCGCGAATGGTTGCAGCGCGGCGCGTTCTATTCAAGCCATTAAAAATATATTATATATATTTCATCGATTTCCATTTAAAACGTATTTTATAAATTCGTTTTCAAGACGATTTCCACTTCCATTTCAATTTTAAATCAAATTGAATATTCCTTATCATTATAATATATAAATGATAATATTTTCAAAAATCAGATTTTGAAATATTTTCCTTTTCGCTATTCATTATAAAAATGAATGAAATCAATATAAATATCGTTACATCAAAATGGAACATCTCTAATAAACACGGCTTCATATATTTCAATATTTTCGTGTCCATCCAAAATCAGACATCAGATCATATTTTGATCCATTGCTGAATATTAGTTTAAAGTATTAGTTATTGTAAAATATTCATTATTCTTCATTTTAAAATATTCATTAATTCAAAATATTCGTTCTTTCCGAATTGGAATCAGACACAGTCAATTACCATATAATGTTATTTATATGGATTTCATACATCATATGTATACAACAACAATGATAAACAATCAACCATCATTCAGAGTGCACTACACAACTGCATAAGCATTAAATATAAATAATTAACGCTTACAACAGCCTGTCAACCACTCGATTGACATACAACTAAACCATTGGGATTAGTGTACGTTAAATATCATCCCAATACCCATGTGGGGTTTCAACCATCAAATAATAAGTATTATTTGTGCACTTTGGCGATGTGTAAAATATATCGTCCCATCTGTGTCAGTTTAATGAGTGTACATAAACAAATCGTCTGATTTGTATATGAATATTTATTTTCATTTCGGAGAATTTTTGCCTTTCATATACACGTTAAAAATTATGTTTTAACGATAAAATATTTATTTCAACACATGAACAATTTTAATAGTTCATACATTCAATAAAAATGATATTTTTACTGTTCAAATATTTTATTCAACACATGGATATTTTATACAGTTCATATACACATTAAAGATGTTATTTTTAACTAACATATTTTACTTTAGAAAATTTCGACAGCATAACGGCGTGATACTAGAACAGAAGTAAGGTCTAGCATTATCCCTCGCCTAATAATGGCTCGCGCCATACACATACCCATTCTAATCAATTCAACTCACATCCCAAACCAAATTCAAACAAATAAATCAATCAAAGCAAAGAACCAAACATCCATGGTTTCAATCAGAGGTGTCAGGAGCTACTAAGCACCGTCTACATCCTAGTATAAATTTAAATGTAAACAAAATTAAAGTGAGAAGTTCTCACCCAGAAGCTAAACCAATTCGTCGCGATTCTTTTAATGTAGAAAATTATTGTTGCCGCGTTCGCTTTTGTCGTTCCCCGCACTGGAATTCGCCTCTTTGGCTCTAGAAATTGCATACGGCCTCCAATCTTCACCGAACTTTGTCACTAGCCTAAACGCGTCATTCCGGAAAACTTTTGCGTAGTGGAATTTCTTCCAAAACTGCACCAATTCGCTGGAAATCACGAAAAACAGCAGCAGATCCACGATCTTCGGATGCGTTTTCCGGGCAGCTCCGCAATCCAAAATAGGACTTCCATATACTAAATTTGAAGAGAAAAACGAGATCTTCGACTTTGGTACTGTGGAGTTTTGGCTAGAAATTCATGGTTTGAGAGTATTGGAAAAATAGTGATAGGGGGTTATTTGCAAAAACGGGATTTTTTTGTTGAAAACGAGTTTTTGGGTGATGGGGGCCCCACGATCGGAGCTAGGTGGTCAACGGCGGAGGCAGGACCTGCTGGTGGTGGAAGGAGGTCGCGGCGGCGGGATGGTGGCCAGAGGTGGTAGTGGTTGGTGGATTTGGGTGGTTGGGGCTTAGGGATTTGCTAATGGAAAAAGGGAAAGAGGAGGAAGAAGAAAAGGAGGAGAGTAGGAGGAGGGGAAGGAGGCGGAGGCTGGTGGCGGTGCTAGTGGGGCGGGGTGCGACGATGGCTGGAGCGATGGGTTCACGTTTTTTTCTTTTTAATTTTTAACAGTAACGGGAAAGAGGAAGGAGGGTTGACTTATGTATAATTTATTATTTTTAATTCCAAAAACCAACTTTTCAATTCGAACTCCAAATCGAACTCACTGACTGTCGTCCCCAACCAATTACCCCTATTTCGGACACAATGGTACATGTCTCTCGAGGCAATACGACTAGTTCGATTATTTTTCATCAAAATTAAAATATAAATTAATATAACTTTCAAAATTGAATTCAACATACATTTTAATTTTCTGGGGCCACATACTGACTCCAAAAATTCCAAAATAAATAAATCTACCTATGTTTTGACGATATGATCCTAACAAAACTAATTTCACTGAATTCAGAGACCGTTTGAAAAATGGCCAATTTCCAGTCGATTAAATTTGACAAAAATTGAAAAACATGTTTTCTTTTGCCATGCTCACATATTAATTCCAAAAATTATGAAAATTGGAACCTAGCAATAATTTGACATTACAGAACGAACAAAAGTGGTCTCGTCGAAAACAAAGGTCATTTGCAAAATGGCTATTTTTAAGGGCTATATATTATATGAAATATATATAAATTCCATAGTGACTATTCTGAATTTTCAACTGGATATAACTTTTTATTTTCATTATGAAATCTGGATTTTTCACATTCTTTAGAAAGATATAATTAAACAGATTCAAATATTTCTTGTTTTACTGAAATCCGATTTATTTCGATCCTGTACATTCAATTAAAATTTGAAATCGAATTTTCAAAGTACCATGCCATTTCAGGCTTGTTTTATAATTAAAATAAATTTATACGTTCTAACTTCAATTAAAATGAATTTTTAGTCGTTATGATTTAAAATAATTCATTTTAAATATACAAAATCCATTAAAATAGCTAAAATAAAAATTTTAAATTGGTTCTGATTTTCCAGGTTGTTATCATAAGTTGATATTCTTGGAAGATTAAAAATTATTTTGAGAAAATTTTGTAATCAAATCGAAAATAGTTTTGAAACTAATTTCGAAAAGAGATAATTTGAAAAATAGAGTTTGAAATAGAGTTTGAACCTGGAGTGCTATTCGGAGTCTTACATATAAACTAGACTCTATTAGTATATTTTTTCTTGAACTCTTGAAATCTTGATAGCTTGATAACTCATGATTCTTGAATCTATCTTGGATTCTAAATCTATTGAAACTCTAAAACTGTACAGTCTTTAGTACTTAAGCCCTATATACAATGTGACGACCCCAAACCCCGTACGGACGGTGGCAAGGGTAATCTTTGGAATATAACACACAAACGGATAATAGCAGAACAGAATTAAATAAATACACCAGATAATGCACAATAGAATATACTGGATAAACGTAATCATCAGAGTTACACAGTATACAGGATCATACTTAGTACAAATACAGTTCAACTATACATAAATGTCTACAATGGAAACGAACATAATATGTACAACAGGAGCTGAACAGCATAAAAAGAGATAAATGATAGAATCCATCTTCAGCTCCAGCTATCCAGAAAGAGCCTGCTAAACCTGAATACAAGGCTGCCCGTGTAGAAAAAGGGGCACCCGAGTTTGAAAGTGAAACAAACTATGAGTAAGTCATGGGACTGGTATGACAAAATCTACTCAACACATTGTAAATATGGCTAATCATAGGACCACGCCACTTTCGTGGAACGGGTTTACTCCATCGGATTGCCAGTGCCTTAAAAACAAACAATTCTTTAAACATCGCAATGCTTTTTATAAAAATGAAGCCATTATAAGACTCAGTTCCCATCACACAATGCAACGCAAACCGGAGGATAGAGTTTTACCTTATAATGGCCAAAATATGGTTGATATGAATAAAACAAAAGCAATTGATATTATTATTACTAGTGTTAACATGTTTCAAAAACAATTTCGAATCATAACTATCAATCATAGATGGCATGGGTACCATATATCATGTCGCCATATATATATATATATATACAATCAAGACCGCACAGTCACGTATTTGGAAATTGGATTTCCATCATGAACCAAGGCAAAAGATAGTCCTTACCGACTTCGAGACTGTCTAGCCCGAGGCTCAGGGTCAGAGCGCATCGACCCTTGGAGCGACAGGGCCGGTCCACCGATGTGGATTAAAATTCCTGAACACTACGTTTCCCCACCCTTTAGGGCGTAAATGAGCCAAAGAATGACTCCATCGGACACGGATCGTCCGATCTAACCGAGGCGCCTCGCAACAGTAATAACCACATAAGTCAAACTCGTCAGGGCGTGTAAAACCACTGACGCCACTTCTAGCTAGAAAGAAACGCATGTCCTCCCTGAGGTCCTCTCCCATTTCTGGTTCATACCGGGGTGTGAGGCTCGCGAATTCATGTTATACACAAAGCTATGCCACACAGGCGGTGCTTTGATCATCACCACAAAACTTTGCTTTTCAACAGAAGTCTTGATCACTGCATCTTAGCATGCCACACAAGCAATTCACACCATGCAACTAATGGCTATCAATCACACAAAATAAATTCCAATGTCAGACACACCGTCCATTTGCAAGTCCGTTCTGGGTCTGGACGAAACCGGAGGCACTATATACCTCGCAAACCCATCGATCTCCACGTACGTCTGGACGATCACCACTCATTATCCATATTTCGGGATGCCTCCCAATCAGGACATCAGTTACCATCCAAACGAGGTGAAGATCTCCGGTCTTCGACCACCATCTTCATCTTCGATTTCTTATCGTCGATTCAGTTATTCAGAATGGAATAGACCCGGTCATTCTGAGCAACTCACGTATATAATAAACAAGTGCTACACAAACACAACATACGCATCATTTCAATTCCAGTTCATTAGTCACTAACCGTAAATCAGTAAGAGAACGATTTCCCAAATATTAACCCCGAAGGCCGAAACCAACATCAGATCAAAATCCAGGAAACCATTCGACTTAGCTAACCTTTAGTTAATTTCTAAATTTTACATCCATATCGTTTATAATATTTTATAACGATTTATCGCCATTTTTAGTCATTTTAAAATAGCCAATTTATTCAAACGATGCTTCGGGCCATAACGCGACCGTGGCGCTGTTTTTCTTCAGATTTGATTTACACATATCTGAAAATCTAACTGTTGGATCTTCACAAAGTTTATATCATTAGAAAGATCTTTTCAAAACGAATCCAACGGTTCCAGTTTTGGGAAAATCCGATGGCCGGATCTCCCGGTACAATCGTTTGAAGTTTCAATTTCAAAATACGAACTGCAGCGTCGTTATTCGATTTAATATAATTATAATTATATTTATATATATACATAATCGATTTTGGTGCTGGTTTTCTTCAGATTTGAATTAAACATTCCAGACAATCCAACCGTTGGATTTTCACAAAGTGGGTATCGTTGGGAAGATATTTCCAAAGCGAACCCAATGGTTTCGGTTTCGGGAAAATCCGATGGTCGGATCTCCCGCACTAATCGTTTGAAATCACAGTTTCAAAATACGAACTACAGCTTCGTTATTCGATATATTTAAATTCTATTTATATATATATATATATATATATATCGATTCTTCGATTTCAAAACTATATTCTTTTCATACATCTGATAAAAATGATATTTTTATCTAATCGACAATTATTTCAACAATTCGCTATTTTTAACCATTCATGTATATAGAAAAAATGTGATTTTTAT
Organism: Allium sativum; assembly: GCA_030737875.1. NCBI lineage: Eukaryota > Viridiplantae > Streptophyta > Magnoliopsida > Asparagales > Amaryllidaceae > Allium > Allium sativum. The sequence goes on along the minus strand of CM060920.1, from coordinate 74,173,925 downwards.
TGAAAAACAATTTATTTCGAAACATGATTATTTTATATAGTTCATATAGGTGATAAAAATAGGATTTTTATTATAAAACAATTTCTTTCAAAATACGAATACCATTCAACACATGAATTTCAATTCAATGAATGAATTTCGATTCAACACATGAAGGTTTTCTATAGTTTGTATATATAGAGTAAAAATGTGATTTTTATTGTTAAAACAATTTATTCAAAACACGAATACCATTCAACACATGAATTTCAATTCAACGAATGAATATCGATTCAACACATGAAGGTTTTCTATAGTTTGTATATATAGAGTAAAAATGTGATTTTTATTGTTAAAACAATTTATTCAAAACCCGAATACCATTCAACACATGAATTTCAATTCAACGAATGAATATCCATTCAACACATGAAGGTTTTCTATAGTTTGTATATATAGAGTAAAAATGTGATTTTTATTGTTAAAACAATTTATTCAAAACACGAATACCATTCAACACATGAATTTCTATTCAACGAATGAATTTCTATTCAATACATGAAGGTTTTCTATGGTTTGTATATATAGATTAAAAATGTGATTTTTATTGTTAAAACAATATATTTAAAACACATACCATTCAACACATGAATTTCTATTCAACAAATGAATTTCTATTCAACATATGAAGGTTTTCTATTCAACACACGAATATAGTTTCAACATAGGAAAATAATTCTAACACATGAGTATTATTCAAAATTTCGGCAGCATAACGGCAAGATAGTTAAAACCGTGACCGTCCCTAGTACGGCTCCTCGCTCTACCTTAAAGCCTCACAGCTTTTGACAAGGGGAATCATGCACCTAGTTCGCACGCAGGCGGCATATTTTTTTTTTTTTTCATTTCCACAAACTAATCCTATGTGGTTTCAACCAAATATTTATCAACCACAAACGGGTATTTTTCAACCACAAACAATTCTAATCAACCATTCGTAATCGACCAATTTTCACACCAATCACAACCAATAAATATCGTCCATGGTTTGTGGACGAGGGGCGTATATATATATATATATAAACATTTCACTTCTATTTCAACACATATATAATTTTTACAACGCATATATAACTTATATATCGAACGTACAACTTATACAACGCTTATACATGAGGTGTACAATGCTTATATAACTCATACATCGACTATATAATTTATACATCGTCGTTTTCCATATCGTTTATAAATTAGAAATCTCACTTTGGGTTCCACTCCACCAAAAATAGCAGAAGGCTCAGAAAATTATGCGGTCTCTTCTAGAATGTAGAAGACGTCCACACGAGTCCACTGTCTCTTGTTTCACTGAATTTCGTCAAGAAACGAAAAAGATATGATTTTTACAAGTTTGCAACACTTAAAAGTGTAAAAATCAGTTCAAAATAAATTAGCCGTATACCTCCTCTATATCTTCAAAACTAGGTTTTGATTCTGCGTTCAATCCGCAAAGCTAGGGGACAATCGGCCAGCACCACCGCATAGAGCGTCGAGAGGGCTTCCAGGCGCTGGGTACCACGTTGAACTCGCACGTGGTAGGAGGGTGTGGCGGCGGGTTGAAGTCTTCGACTTCACAAGCACGATTCTCGAGAAAGAAACGATGATAGAGGGCGAGGCTGGTACGGATGTGGAGCTCGTGGGAGGATCTACAAATTACTCCAAAAGAGCAACGTGTTTTGATGCATGTGGGAGGAGAAAAAGAGGAGAGAAGGAAAAAGGGGTAGCCGCCGATCGTTTCAGGGGATTTACGGGGAGAGAGAAAGTAGGGTGGACCAATGATAATTTTTTTATATTTATATATTTTTAAAATTCGAAAATACCCCTTATCTCATACGAACTCCAATCCAAACCCAACGACTATCTTCCCTAGATAAATAACCCCATTCCGAACACAATGGGATATGATTCGAAGGCCCATTCGACTGTTTCAGTCTGTTTTCATTCAATTTAAAATATATAACATTCAATATTCGATTTGAACGTACATTTCAATTTGTCAGGGCCACAAACTGATTCGAAAAATTCCAGAAAAATAAATCTGGCTGTGTTTTGACGATACGGTCCCAACAAAACTAGTTTCGTCGAATTCTGAGACCGTTTGTAAAATGGCCCTTTTCTGGTCGATCCAATTTAACTGTAATTGACCAATACACATTTTCCTTTGCCACGCTCACATACTAGCTTCAAAAATTATGAAATTTGAAACCTAGCAATAACTTCACATACCGGATCCAACAAAAGTGGTTTCGTCGAATTCCGAGGTCGTTTGCAAAATGGCCATTTTCACGGGCTATATAAATTCCATAGCGACCTTTCTGAAAATTCATTTGGCCATAACTTTCGCTTTCCGCTATGAAACTTCGATTTTTCAGATTCGTTAGAAAGGTATTCACTAACAGATTTAAATATTTTTGGTTTCACTCAAATCTGTTTTGTTTCGCACCCGGTACAGTCAGTCAAAGTTTGAAATGAAAATTTGCAACTGCCGCACCATTTCAGGCCTTGTTTATAATTAGAATTAATTATATTCGTTTTTCAAATGTCGATTTAAACTCACTTTTCATTGCTATTATTTAAAATATTTATTTTAAATATTTAAAATCCACTAAAATAGCCAATTTAAAAAATTTAAATTGGTTCAGATTTTCCGGGTCGTTACAATCTCCCCTACTTAAAACTTTTCGTCCCCGAAAAGGAACAAAGTCGAAAGTGGTTTGATTAATCAACTCTACGTTCAATCTGGCTTCCATTCTCCAACTTTTCAGTTTCTGAGAATTTTCAAATTCTTCAAAAATTTGGCTAACACCCGGAATTTTCGAAAAATTTCGCCATAACCTCCTTTGTACGGGGAGGGGTTTGGAAATTTATTGGGCCGTATTAGGTACCCAATAAATCCTAATAAGCATACACATATTTATAGTGATATATTCGGGTGTTTACAGGGGAGCGTGTATAGATAATAACTCCAGAGAATAAATTCTCGTCACCCTGTCAAAGCCTGAGGGAGTGTGTATTTTAATTGCTCCAGAGAATAAATTATCGTCACCTCGTCCCGTGTGGGAAATAAATAATCCATGTGCCGTATCTAATAACTAGAGAGACGTGATTATTGTCAACTCCAGACCCGTGTGGGGTTTTTATTAATCTGGCAATTTATCGTTACAATTTTATATGGTTTATATCTGTCATCAGTTCAACCTGTAAAATATAGTCATCGCCATACAAACCTCTCGCTCGTATGGTAAATCTTCCACCTTGTCACACAAGCTCCAAATGCTTATGTGGTATATGATGAAGTATGCCTATCTTCTAGAAGTATGCCATGTAATGTAGTTCAAAATTAATTGTTACTATCCTATGGCGACGTTTATGATTACACACAGAACAACCAACACTCCGCATCCAATGGCATTCACAGGAGTTGATATAATAATATTTCGCATCCAACTCATTAAGGTTTACCTATTTGTCGGGCACGCAAATAAAATCTTTACTCAACAGCTATCCATTTACCTGTTCAAACAAATATATGCACATGTATATATTTCTATTTATCTTTATATCAGTTCAATGTGTGATTTAATCAAATAAATTCAACCATTCATTCTCTTATTGATTAAATTAACTGTCTTTCTAATAATTTAATTAATCAAATCTACTATCACATAACACAAACAACAATCAATTTGTTTTTAACTTTTTTTTTAACTTGTCAAAATCATCCAAATTAATTCAAACATTCTTTTCCTTTCAAATATATATCTTTTGTATATTCAAAAATTATATTTCTAAAACCAGACTATATATATAATCACAAATATGTTATTTATAAACATATAACTCTCAACTCGTTCTGGGGCACTTTTGACCCCATCTCTAACGAGTTATTCTGATTCTGCTATACTCATACTAGGATATTGCTGATCCAATCTGTAATGAGTTACTCGTCCTAGAACACTACTGATTCTATTTCTGACGAGTTCGTTAATATGTTATATTCCAGAACTAAGCTTAACCAAAGCTCTGATACCACGATGTGACGACCCCGAACCCCGTACGGACGGTGGCAAGGGTAATCTTTGGAATATAACACACAAACAGATAACAACAGAACAAAATTAAATAAATACACCAGATAATGTACAATAGAATATACTGGATAAACGTAATCATCAGAGTTACACAGTATACAGGATCATACTTAGTACAAATACAGTTCAGCTATACATAAATGTCTACAGCGGAAACAAACATAATATGTACAATAGGAGCTGAACAGCATAAAAAGAGATAAATGATAGAATCCATCTTCAGCTCCAGCTATCCAGAAAGAGCCTGCTAAACTTGAATACAAGGCTGCCCGTGTAGAAAAAGGGGCACCCGAGTTTGAAAGTGAAACAAACTATGAGTCAGCCATGGGACTGGTATGAGAAATCTACTCAACACATTGTAAATATGGCTAATCACAGGACCATGCCACTTTCGTGGAACGGGTTTACTCCATCGGATTGCCAGTGCTTTAAAAACAAACAATTCTTTTAAACATCGCAATGCTTTTTATAAAAATTAAGCCATTATAAGACTCAGTTCCAATCACACAATGCAACGCAAACCGGAGGATAGAGTTTTACCATATAATGGCCAAAATATGGTTGATATGAATAAAACAAAAGCAATTGATATTATTACTAGTGTTAACATGTTTCAAAAACAATTTCGAATCATAACTATCAATCATAGACGGCATGGGTACCATATATCATGTCGCCATATATATATATATATATATATATATATATATACAATCAAAACCGTACAGTCACGTATTTGGAAATTGGATTTCCGTCATGAACCAAGGCAAAAGATAGTCCTTACCGACTTCGAGACTTTCTAGCCCGAGCCTCAAGGTCAGAGCGCATCGACCCTTGGAGCGACAGGGTCGGTCCACCGATGTGGATTAAAATTCCTGAACACTACGTTTCCCGCCCTTTGGGGCGTAAATGAGCCAACGAATGACTCCATCGGACCCTGATCGTCCGATCTAACTGAGGCGCCTCGCAACAGTAACAACCACATAAGTCAAACTCATCAGGGCGTGTAAAACCACTGACGCCACTTCTAGCTAGAAAGAAACGCATGTCCTCCCTGAGGTCCTCTCCCATTTCTGGTTCATACCGGGGTGTGAGGCTCACGAATTCACGTTATACACAAAGTTACGCCACACAGGCGGTGCTTTGATCATCACCATAAAACTTTGCTTTTCAACAGAAGTCTTGATCACTGCATCTTAGCATGCCACACAAGCAATTCACACCATGCAACTGATGGCTATCAATCACATAGAATAAATTCCAATGTCAGACACACCGTCCATTTGCAAGTCCGTTCTGGGTCTGAACGAAACCTGTAACGAACTGGGATTTTCGACTCCGAAAATCAACATCAAACTACCATGTTGACCATTCAGACATCGAACATTCCAGATCATTAATAGAAAGAAGTTAGGGGGTGAGAATAGATAAGATAGAAATATTAGAATAGAAGAAGAAGAAGAAACATCACAACACAGAGTCTCACATCGCAGCAGAACAAAATATAATACTGAAATAAATCTTTACTGAAAGCTTTTAAAATACTTACATATCAGAGTACATCACACATCTGGACAGTGGTAAAAATCTGTCCTACACAACACAGCAGAATAATAGCTATATCATACGTCTGGACTCTTCCAGCTTGTCTCTTCACAACAGTCGATAACCTGAACCTGTATAACCCGGCCTAACCCGAGCATTTACAAAACACCGGGTCAGTCTGGTGAACCAGAGTGAGATAAACTTGCACAGTATTAAGGGTAAATCATCCAACCTGATTTTAAAGTTTAAAATCTTTCCAGAGGAAAAGGATAATCGTAAGACCAAATCCACACATAAACACGGACGGTTTTTACCTTACGATAACCCAAAACAGTTTTGAAAACAATATCTTTTCTGATATTATAATAATGTCTAAATACAAGTAAATAGCAATCTAGTGGAACGCTTGCATCTCACGCTCCACATATATAGTATACAATCAAAACCGCAGGCGCTTATTGGAGTTTGGATTTCCGACTATGACAAGGTATGGGACCACCTGTCGATAGTGTATCTCTAGAGGCGAATACACTGGGTTCAACAAAAACATCTTGCAACCCGGCCCACACATGACCGACCACTCATTTTGCTTGAGTGTAACTGTTAGCCTACTTTGTGAACTAGGCAACACAAAGTCAAGAAACCAAACATTGAATGGTATTTTTAATTATAAGACTTCGGTTCGGATTGGAGGAAAACACTACAATTCAGGTTGATAGCTGCAGTTGTTCGGATCGGATAGGATCCTCTGTT